>OY740792.1:47424401-48748028 GCA_963514005.1 Raja brachyura
TTTTGACGTGAGGTTTGAGTAGTGGGATAAGGCTTCCAAGGTTGCCTGCTATACATAACTGAAGTTGTATGTAGTCTGATCCAATCAAAACAGCAATCAATAGTTCAACAATGCAACATACGCAACTGCACAGTGGAATTCTTTTTGCATATATTGCACATGCGGGCGCTGCCATTTTTGGCGGCATTATTCGAAGTTCAAAATAGTCCAAAATCCTGCCTTCCAATGACAATGGCTACTCTGGAAGGATAGATCTCATGGGATCCAAGGAGAGATAGCTGAATGGATAATAAATTGGCTCCAGGGAAGGAAGCAGAGGGTGATGTTGGAAGGTTGCTTTCAGAATGGAGGACTGTGATCAGTGGTGTGCCACAGGGTTCGGTGCTGGGCCCCTTATTGTTTGTCATCTATAACAATGATTTGGACGAGAACATACAGGACAAGATTAGCAAGTTTGCGGATGATACAAGATTTAGTGGTTTTGCAGATAGCGAAGAAGGTTGTGAACGATTTGGTTCGATTGGCCAGGTGGGCGGAGGAATGGCCGATGGAATTTAATACAGAGAAGTGTGAGGTGTTGCATTTTGGGACGTCGAACAAGGGCAGGACCTACACAGTAAATGGTAGGCCTCTGGGTAGCGTTGTAGAGCAGAGGGATCTAGGAGTACAGGTGCATGGTTCCTTAGAGGTCGAGTCGCAAGTAGATAAGGTGGTCAAAAAGGCTTTTGGCGCTTCGGCCTTCATCAGTCAGAGTATTGAGTATAGACGTTAGGAGGTCATGTTGCAGTTGTATAAGACGTTGGTGAGACCGCTTTTAGAATATTATGTTCAGTTCTGGGCACCATGTTATAGGAAAGATATTGTCAAGCTTGAAAGGGTTCAGTAAAGATTTACGAGGATGTTGCCAGGACTAGAGGGTGTGAGCTATATGGAGAGGTTGAGTTGGCTGGGTCTCTATTCCATGGAGCGTAGGAGGATGTAGGGAGATATTATAGAGGTATACAAGATCATGAGAGGAATAGATTGGGTAGATGCACAGTCTTTTACCCAGAGTAGGGGAATCGAGGACATAGATTCAAGGTGAAGGGGAAAAGATTTAATAGGAATCTGAGGGGTAACTTTTTCACATAGAGGGTGGTTGGTGTATGGAACAAGTGGCCAGATGAGGTAGTTGAGGCTGGGACTATCCCGTTGTTTAAGAAACAGTTGGGCAGGTACATGGATAGGACAGGTTTGGAGGGTTATGGACCAAGCGCAGGCAAGTGGGACGAAGGTAGCTGGGACATTGTTGGCCGTTGTGGGCGAGTTGGGTCGAAGGGCCTGTTTCCACACTGTATTACTCTATGACTCCATGACAATAGTGAATGAATATTTAACAGCGGCAGAATTTAAGGCAACTCGTGCACCAGGACAGCTGCCATTCCGATTGATTTAGTAATGAGATACAAACTGTTTTAATTGCAGCGGGCTTTCATTAGTTAGAAGTTGTTGTTTCTTGCTAATTCATTCAAAATGATTAGATAGTCATAGCATGAAAATAGGCCTTTTGGCACAACTTGCCCATGCCAACGCTATACAACCTGCCTGCGTTAGACCCATATCTCTCTAAACCTTTCTGAACCATGTATCTGTCCAAATGTCTTTTAAATGTTGTTATAGTATCTGCCTCAACTACCTCTGGCCACTCGTTCCATGTACCCATCACCCTCTGTGTGAAAGAGTAGTCCATCAGGGTTCCTATTAAATCTATCCCCTCTCACCTTAAACCCATGTACAATACTATACCGCTTATTGTCATTTGAACCTCAAATGAAGTTCAAACAAAATTTGGTTTCTGCAGTCATACAACAAGAAGAAACAGTTAACAAGACACACAACCAACAAAGTTCACACAAACATCCATCACAGTGAATCTCCTCCTCACTGTGATGGAAGGCAAAGTCTTGTCTTCCCCTGCTCTCGATTCTTCTCCGATGTTAAAGCCCCCGGCGGGCGATGGTAAGTCCCGCGGCTGTTAAGGCCGCGCCGGGTGATGTAAGGCCCTGCTCGGGGTCTTGATACTCTGATTCTTGATTCACCAATCCTGGATAAAAGTTTTTGCATTCACTGTATCTATTCTCCTAATGACCTTATCCACCTCTAAGATCACTCCTCATCTCCCTGCGCTGCAAGGAGTAAAGCCCCAGCCTGCCCAACCTCTCCCTATAGGTCGTCTCTGCTCTCTTTCCAGCTTAACAACATCTTTACTATAGCATAGTGACCAAAACTCAGCACAGCTCCAAATATGCTCACCAAAGTTGTAAATATCTTTGCAAAGGACAGTGAAGTAAACTTCAAAACACAATAGCTATTTCCTGAGGTTGCAATGTTATGAGTGACAGAAGAGTTAAATTCTTGTAGGGCAGTTCATGGGTTAATTCTTTCACCAGGAATGAATCCAGCAGAGTCTTATCACTTAAAGCTTTCTCTCTCCCTTGCAGTGAGTGTGTCTGTAACAATAAACATTATGTGCTATGGTTATTGAAAGCATGGCTTGAAATTTCCTGTCTTACCCCTTTATAGTTTTATATTCATATTGGAAGTTTTATAAACCTGTGCAGCTACAAAGCATCTCTCACTCCTCCCATCCCAGTCATGTTGGTGAGATTGCAAACTTGCTTGGGTCGTTTCTTTTATCGCTCAGCTTGTCCAGTGCCCAAGTAGAACAGAGAACAGTACAACACAAGAGTAGTCCCTTCAGCCCACAATGTCTGTGCTGTACCATAAGTTGAATTGTTCTTAAAGATTCAGGTGAACCTGCTTGCCCCGATGTGAGCACTGAAGCTTTTTTGTTCTATTGCATTTGGGAAAGTATTGCATCTTATGCCAAATGTGCTCCTGACATCTGTGATTGTACATCGATTGACGGAAGTTGTTTACTGTTTTAGGTGATGCTAAATCTTGTGGCCTAGCCGCAACACGTGTGAAACGTGACCGCAAAGAGAAAGGAGGGCGATTAGCGGCTTTGGAACGCTTGAAGAAGGCCAAGGCCGGCGAGAAGCTAAAATATGAGGTAAAGTAGCCAAGTTCAGGTTTCTGTAAAGGATGAGAAGTTTTGGCCATGGTCATGTGAACCCAAAATTTGATCTTTATACTTCTGCAGCAGCAAGTGGGAATTAATGACACATTGATAAAGTAACCAAATTCATGGCATTGATGGCAACTGCGTGATTAGACATTGGCCAAACAGCAATGGTAATACAGGTGTGGAAATAGTTATTGTGGAAGGATATGTGTGTGAGAGAGTCCATGATAATTTTTGTGTGGTCCAGAGTCATTCATGTTCACAGAATGGTGCAGTCGGGAATCGCTGAGTGATGATTTCTGAATGGGAAATGAGTTGCTGTGTTCCCGTAACGGAAGCAGTTGCATTAATTGGAGAGCTTTGATATCCATGTCAAGGAGCTGAATTGTAGATCAAGCAGAGCTGAGAGGAAAGCAATCTTTGGATTCCTCCTATTAATGCACCAGGCAGAGCGGAAAACTCAGTACATGGCCGGAAAAAATAACAAAGAAGAGAAGGTCATGAAGGAAGACACTAAATTCTGGATTAACTCAGCGGATCAGGGAGAAACTCTGGAGAACGTGGATACGTGACGATGCTGCCTGACCTGCTGAATTATTCCAGCATTTTGTGTCTTTATTTGGTATAAACCAGCATCTGAGGTTCCTTGTTATTGTATAGAAGAGAACAAGGCGGCACAGTGGTGCAGCTAGTGCAGCTGCTGCGTCACAGCGCCAGAGACCTAGGATCGGTCCTGTCCTCCGGTGCTATCTGTGCGGAGTTTGCAGGTTTTCCCTTGTTTACACAGGCAACACCCGAGGTCGGGATCAAACCCGAGTCTCTGGTGCTGTGAGGCAGTGGCTCTACCAGCTACACCACTGTGCCAGCATTGTTTCACTGTTAACCTTGAACCTGGTTTGGGGACTGTAGAGCCTCCGACTGGAAGTCTGTGCAGAGAGTGGTGAGGACAGCGGAAAAAATCATCGGGATCTCTCTCCCCTCAATCGGGGATATTGCGACCAAACGCTGCGTGTCTAAGGCCAGCAGTATTATAAAAGACCCCACACATCTCAATTACGGACTGTTCACTCTGCTGCCCTCGGGAAAAAGATATCGCAGCATAAGGAGCAGAACATCAAGGTTCTGCAACAACTTCTTCCCACGAGCCATCAGACTCCTGAATGCCATGTAATGGGCTGCCACCATTGTCTATTTATCCTTTTCATCCATGCCTATCCTTCGGTTAATTTATTGTGTTGCACAGGGAGCCAAATGCAACGTAATTTCGTTTGGAACTGCATATATCAATGTATTTCTAAATGACAATAAAGTTTGTTTGACTTTGACTTGACACACACGTTCTACTTGTAAGGTGCTATAGTTTGGGTTGGAGGATCCAGTTGCAGACAGTTTATATATTTTTTAAAGGGATATCTGAAGTTGTGATAATTGAATCTTGGGTTTCAATTTTCTTTTGAGTGACCACAGTTATTGGCAGTCATTACTTTATTTTTAACTGAAACTTCACACCTTCATCAGCCTTGGTCGAGTGGCTTTTCTTGCAAAATCGTTGGCTCTTGGTGTGTTACTAAAGGAGATCTGAATGGATCTTGCTCAGGTGATGTTCAAATTTGGTGGAATGCACGTTTTTCACTGGTATAATGTGTAATCGTTTATTTCAGGTTGAAACGATTACAAATGTTTATGAGGAGCTCGATGAAGATGCCTACTCCAAACTTGTATGTGAACGGCAGGATGATGACTGGATAGTTGATGATGGTGCGTGAACCTTAATCTCCCTCTTGGTGCTTGTCTGTGTGTCCTGCTGAGACAAGTGCCTGAAGTCAATGGGAAGTCAATTATATGTATTGTGAAGCTGGCAACAACTTGTTAATGTTGTACTTAAACTTGGCAGATGGGATCGGTTACGTGGAAGATGGCCGAGAGATGTTTGACGATGACTTGTTGGAAGATGTCTTTGACAATAAAACCAAAGGTAACGATTCAGCAGCAAAAAAAGACGCAAAGTGCTGGAGTAACTCAGCCGGTCAATCAAACTCCCTGAAGAACACGGAGAGGTGACGTTTTGGATCGGAATGAAGGATCCCGACCTGAAACATCACCAATCCAGGGATGCTGACTGACCTGCTGAGTTACTCCAGCACTTTGTTTTGTTTTGGTAAACCAACAGCTGCAGTTCCTTGTTTCCATCCATGGATTCAGCAGTTAGACTAGAACATGCTGGACGTCGTCCACAGGTGAGTGATTCTGGGGAAAGAATTCATGTTTCATGTCAATGCCTTTTCATATGGAGACTGTCCAGGGTGAGAATTTTTTAACATGTTAATATAAGTGAGAAAGGAAACTATCTTAATATGTTCTGTTTGCTACTGGTCCTGTAGATTTTGAGATTTTGCGTATCAATTAATTTTTCTTATATTAAAGGTTCGATATTGATACAAGTACTTGTATATTTATAAGCAATGTTATTTTTAATCGGTTATCAATCATATATTTAAACTTTAAAAGCTAGTTCCTCGCTGCATTGTCTGGATTGTGTTAATGTCATCTGTTCCTGTAGGCAAAGAAAACCCCCATGCAAATAAAGAGAAGAAAGGAGTGAAGAGTTTGGTCTCAAAGCCCAACAACATTAAGTCCATGTTTTTGGCCAGCACGACCAAGAAGAAAGCTGAGGTAAGGCTCACTATTTTGAAAGTTCTGCACTGTGCGTCGTCTTAAACCTCTGATCATGTGTAAGTAGAATGCTTCTGTTGGCTGTCAAAATCTACTGTGGGAAATTGGGATGTAGTCTATTTTGCAATTACATCTGTTCCCCTTATAGTTACAAACTGAATAAATTAATTGGTTTGAATCTTAGAAAAAAGCAGTGTCACTCTGTATCCCGATTTTCTCAATGAAGACTTGAAGGCTTCCAGCAGTAGTAGTTCAGGAAGGAAGATACCAAGCAGAATCTTATTTGAAGTGGGGGAAAAAAATCTAATAACAAAATATCTGTCTTTGCTTTTTGTTGTTGCAGAAGGATGTTGATTTGTCCAAGGATGATGTATTGGGTGATTTACTTAAGGATCTTCATGCAGAGGTAAGTAACCTATTCATATTTACTGCTTGCAAAGCACAAAGTGCTGGGGTGAGTCAGCGGGTCAGGCAGCATCAGCGGAGGTAATTGACAGACTACAGGCTGTCTGAAGGAGGGTTCTGACTCAAAACGTCGCCTGGCCATTCGCTCCACGGATGCTGTTTGACCCGCTGAGTTCTTCCAGCACTTTGTTTCACTCAAGATCCCAGCATCTGCCGTTCCTTCTGTGTCCACATTTAGATTATGTTGGGTCTGTTTTATCGCTCCTTCTTTGTTCCTAACTTTTGTTGCACTAACCAACTTTGGTGTACATTTAACAGGCATCCTCGATTCCTGCCCCACCTCCTGTTGTGGTTTTAAAGAAGAGGAAGCCTGCTGGGCTGGTAGCCAATCCGTTTTCCGTCAAACCACCTGCACCCAAGGTAATCCCAAAAGCAGCTTCAGTGGGTTTCTTTGTACAAAGAAAAGGTCGAATGCCTACGCCTAGAATTTACGAATAAACAGTAAACCATTAAATTAGGAGTGTGGAATAATGAGCCACAGAGGCGAACAGCATGGACGCAAGCCCTTCGGCCCGCTCAATGATTACTCACCATTAATCACCTCTTTACGCACATCCCGTTTTATTCTCCACACATTCCTATATATTCACACCAGATTCTACCACTCACTCGCAGACTGGGAGGAATTTACATTGGACAATTTACTACTAACCCACCCATCTTTGGGAGCACTGTAACAGGGAAACATGCGGACTCCACATGGCCAGGGTGTCAGAATTGAACCCGTGTTGTTGGATCTCTGAGGCAGCAACTTTACTCATTGCACCGCTGTGCCATCCCCAATGCTTCCTGGCATTAATGTGCCTTTGTCAATGTAATGTGCAGTTTATGGATGTGTTATGGAAAGGTTCTTATTTCCAGATTTCCCCAGGCTTTCTTTGAACCATCCAGTTGTCCAATGGTTGAGGTGCAGACCATTCTGCTCTGTTCAGCCAAAAATACACAAAAGACTTATCTATATACATAACTGAGCTCCGTGCAATGAGGGTTGTCAAGATCATTGTACAGAAGCATTATGATAAGAAGCCCATGTAAGATGTACATTCAGCTCAAATCTCTGCAGAGTGTGTCTCAGTTACTTGTGCTTTGTCAGCTCACTGTTCAATGCAAAGGCAAATTGGTACGGGCAGAAGTCTTGGTAGGGGAACTCCATTGTTGCGTTTGTTACTATTTCTACAAATGAGTGCCTTTTGTACTCGGAGAGAAGACTCGTGGTGAAACGATGCCGCCATTTTATTCGGTAATGGTTTTGGAATGTTTAAAGGAGAATGGAAATCATGGGTGATCGTTGCCTCAGAAACAAAGGAAAAATGTGCAATCAGGAACGAGAAGCTGATGGACACAAAGCTGGAGTAACTCAGCGGGGTCAGGCAGCAACTCTGGAGAAAAAGGAATAGGTGGCGTTTCGAGACGGGACTCTTCTTCAGACTGCCCAGAAACTGAGATTTTTGTTTGAAATTAAGTGAATCAATAACATTTTAGTGCAGGAAGGTGGCATTGAAGTTACAGGTAGGCTGTGTTCCTGTTGAATGGTGAAGCAGGTACAAGGGGTCGAATTGTCTGGACCTGATTCTATATCCATTTTTTCAGTTTGGTTTACTTTATTGTCACGTGTACTGAGGTACAGTGAAAAGCGTCTGTTGTGTGAGAGACAACAGGTGAATTTAATTGAAATGTGCAGCATGGAATGAGGCCCTTCGGCCCACTGGGTCCACGCCGACCGTTGATCACCTGTTCACACTTGTCCTGTGTTATCTCACTTTCGCATCCACTTCTTACACATCAGGGCAATTATCCCATAAACCTACACATCCGGGATGTGGGAGGGTACCAGAGCATCCAGAGGAAACCCACGGGATAACAGGGAGAACATTTAAACTCCACACTGACAGCACCTGAGTTCAGAATTGAACTGGTGTCTCTGGTGCTGTGAGGTAGCAGCTTTACCAGCTGTGCTTCCTTGTTGCTTGACTTAGAGAATTTCTTTTTAATGTTTGGATTATAATTGTGTCCAGTCATGATGCATCGTTTCACTGTGAAAGATAGACAATAGGTGCAGGAGTAGGCCCTTTGAGCCACCACCGCCATTCGATGTGATCATGGCTGATCATTCACAATCAGTACCCCGATCTTCAATTATTTAAGCTCAAATCCTGCCCATTTCCTGAACAAAGTGAACAGCTTGCATTATTTTGACCCCATAGGTTTCTTCTGTCACCGCTCATAATCACCACACCAGCTCTGCAAGAAAGCCGGCCGTCGCTGAAGATGGAATTGGCACCACGGAAACAACCCAGCGTGTTTCTGTGGGATCATCCGCCAAAAAGGTGCATGTGAAGCCAAGACAAGTGAAGGTGGAACCGGAGGACATTCCCCAGGAAGTGGTTGTAAAGGAAGAGAGCAATGCTGATGGTACGATATTTCTGAATATTATATTAATGTTTCAAAAAAAAATGTATGTTTTGCTTTCAATATTATTATTTTCCATCTCATAAGGATGGAAGGTAGACAAAAGTGCTGGAGAAACTCAGCGGGTGCAGCAGCATCTATGGAGCGAAGGAAATAGGCAACGTTTCGGGCCGAAACCCTTCTTCGGATGGAGCTATGAACTGTGGTTTTGCCATAAATTGAGCTGCTCTTTGCAATTCCATGAGCAAGTGTCTACTGACGGGGAAATATCAAAATTAGACATGAGCTAGATTGCACCGTTCTTCGATTGGATGTTGAATGGACAAAAACATTATAACCTAGCTTTACCTTGTGGTGTGGGTTTGTATGGATAAATAGCTTAGCAATTTTTGTGTGTTTCTCCCTGAAAATCTCCCTTGCTTTCAAACTCGTTTGGTGTTAGCAAGCCTTTGATTACAAATTTACGATATTGCCAGACTGAGAGATAACGGAAGAATATTTCAGTATCGTGCACAACAATTGCTGTTTCTGGAATGGCTTATCCATTTCTGATCCTCTACAGTGGCTGCGATTCATTTGCTACAATATGCTTCGAGTAGCGTGGAAAGCCCCATTTTAAGGTAAATCACCTTAGTTTAAAAAACTGATAAGGCTGGAAATGCTGGAGTAAGTTGGGCCATAACAGTGCAGAGGGAATATGCTAATATTTTGGGTTACTTCTAAAACAAGGCTCCTGACACCCAGTTCTTTGCCCATGCAATTGGAGAATTAAACACAAATATAGTACTGGAAAATGGAGCAGGAACATTCTGAAGGAGAAGAGGTGAGGAGCTGAGATTGAATAGAAATGGGCGGCGCAGTGGTAGAGTTGCTGCCTTGCAGCGCCAGAAACCTGGGTTCGATCCTGACTCTGGGTGCTGTATGTATGGAGTTTGCATGTTCTCCCTGTGACCGTGTGGGTTTTCTCCGGGTGCTCTGGTTTCCTCCCGCACTCCAAACATGTGCAGGTTAACTGGTTTCTGTGGACTCAGTGGGCCGAAGGTCCTGTTTCCACACTGTATCACTTACCTAAAACTAAGAAATGCACAAACTGAAGGAGGGAAATGTTTGTAAAAGGCTAAACAAAACTTGACTTGGACTTTGGAATTGAGAACAGTTCTTGAGTTTGGGAGAACAAGCTGACTTTTTGGCTTTGAATCCCAGGGCCAAGTCCGATAAAGAGTGAATCTGTTGGCTGGGTTTCTGCTTTGTGTTCAATGTTGTAGACTTGAGCACTAGACATTTCTTGTCTAGTCTGGTACCTTTAAAGTTCATGACCAGCACTTTTAAGAGTGAGCATAAAACAAACTGCTGGGGGAACTTGGCGGGTCAGGCAGTGTCTGTGGAGGGAAATGGAGATAACATTTCAGGTCAGAATCTTTCTTCGAGTTATGAAAAAGGATTCTAAAACTGCGGGCTGTGATCCTTCTTTGAGGCTGGAAAAGGGTTCTGTGCCGAAACGTTGTGTGTCCATTTTCCTCCTCGGATGCTGCCTGTCCTACTGAGTTTATCCAGTAGTTTTCTTCATGCTTAAGATTCCAACTTCTGCAGTCTCTTGAGCCTCAACTATTAAAAGGTTATTATTCCACAAGTATCCAAATTGCATTTATTCTGGGCTGTACGGTAAAATTTGGGCAAAATTTGGAACCTCTACCACCCATTACTCAACTAAAATATTGTTGAGCAAGTCAAGGACATGCCTGTGGAAGTGGATTTGTGAAATTTTGCAAGTTCAACATTGTCAAATTTCAACTGCTTTCACAACCTCTGCATGACCCTATTACCATTATAATGGGCAGGGTCTTAACTTGTTGACCTTCAGTGTGTCATTCTTAAGATCAGACTATCTGTTCAACTTGTGTTGGGGCAGAAGGAAAGCAGTGAAACAGGCATTGGCAAAGTCAATTGCCCTTCACGTATTGACCACCAGATGGAGGTAGAACAAAGCTCAGGAGATGCTCTGAAGGAAGTTTTCAGCTTGTACTTCTGAACCAAAAATAGACAGTGTTAAGTTGATCAAAGTGTTGACGTGAATTGATTTAAATTTTAGTGTGCCACTAATCCAAATCCAAAGCTGTTAACAACAACCTACCGATTTGGTGCTGAGTTTTACATTTATCAAGGATTGTTGGTATGGCTGGGTGGAATTTAAACTTTGAAGAGTGAGTGAATTATCTAGTGCAGTTTTGAATGTTCATCATTCTGAGGTTGTTGTTGCATCTCTCTGTCTGGCTTGTCATTTAACATAGATAGCACAGATAGGTGCTCCATCCTTGACTTTATTTGGTGTCTTCTACACAGGGAATATCTAAATTAGTCTTGTGCTAGCGTGCAACATTCTTCCTTAGGATGTTGCCATTGTACTGATGGCCCACTTGGAAGAGTGATCCAAAAGGTAATGGGAGAGCTGATGGGATGCAGAGCTATGAAAGAAATCGAGTCCAGATTTACATATGATGAGCTTTTGATGGCACTGGGTCTTTACTTGCTGGAGTTTAGAAGGAAGAGGGGAGGGACCTCATTGAGACTTATCGAATGGTGAAAGGCCTGGATAGAGTGGACGTGAAGAGGATGTGATCAGAAGGTGGTGAATCTGCACAATTCATTGTGGAGGTTGTCAATGGATATTTGTAAGCTGGAGATTGATAGATTATTGATTAGTACGTGTGTCTGGGGATGTGGGGAGAGTCAGCAGAATGGGATTGAGAGGGAAAGATAGATCAGCCATGATTGAATGGTGGGGTAGACTTGATATGGCAGAGTGGACTAATTCTGCTCCGAAGAACTTATGAATTTATGAACTTAGCTTGGTGATAATTGAGGAGTTTGTTATTGCTAATGGAAGCCGATCTTTAACAAGTAATGTACCAAAGGGATCAGTGTTGAGACTTTCTCTGTTTGAGGAGGAATTTCTTTAGCCAGTGCATGGCTCTCATTTAACGTTTTTTCCCTGTTGCCAGCGGGGCAACCTTGACAGCTTTTTAGTTGCCGAATGACAGATTAGGTGGTCATTTAAGACGGTTTGCATGACGCGTGCGATAATGTGCTCGGGCGAAGTGCGTATTTACCAGTCAGAATTATGCTCAATGAAGCATTCACATATTATTTCTGCTTCAAATAAAGTCACAAACTAAACATTCACCAATCAAGACATGATATATAGATAATCTAGATAACGTTTAGATAATGAAAATATAAAACATCCTTCCAAAGAGTTAAGTAATAAAATTGCATTAGTAAAATATAGATTAAATAAAATATATTCTAACCAAGTTATTAAACTTTTTCAACAAACCAAACAAGTGCATTTTGAATTTGGAGATAAACCACAAAAATTGCTAGCATGACAGCTTAGAAAATTAGAAGATGAAAAGATGATACACAGAATTAGATCTGAGTATGGAAATATACTGACTATTCCAAAAGATATTAATGACAGATTCTTACAATATTATAAAAATCTTTACTCATCGAAATTAACAGGACAAACAGATGGTATGGAAATATTTTTACAAGAATGTCAAATTAATAGCTTAGATCAGGAAGGTAGAGAATTGTTAAATGCTGAAATAACAGTAAAAGATATTATAGAATCAATTAGTTCGTTAAAGAACGGAAAAGCAGCGGGCCCTGATGGCCTGAGTGCAGAATTTTATTAAAAATTTCAAGATCTGATTTCCCCAAGATTACAAACAGTGTATAGATATGCATATGAACAAGGAAAATTACCAGAAACCCTAAATGAATCAACAATAACACTCATTCCTAAAGTAGATAAGGATTTGGAAGATCCAGGATCATATAGAGCGATTGCCCTTTTAAACACAGACCAAAAAATATTAGCTAAGGTTTTATCTAGGAGATTAAGTTTAGTGATCTCTAAATTAATACATTATGATCAAACAGGTTTTATTCCAAAACGTTATTCATCCCATAATCTCAGACGTTTGTTTAATATTATATATTCAAAAAGAATACGGGACATGGAACTAGCGGTTATATCATTAGATGCAGAAAAAGCTTTTGATCAGGTGGAATGGTTGTATTTATTTAATATAATGGAAAAGTTTCAATTAGGGGATCGATTCTGTAAATGGGTAAGAATTTTATATTCGAATCCTACAGCAAGAATTTTGACTAACCAAATGCTATCAGCCAAATTCAAACTCTTTAGGGGATGCAGACAGGGATGTCCGTTATCACCCTTACTGTTCGCATTGGTGATAGAACCCCTGGCGGAGAAAATTAGATCTGATCCTGAAATATATGGCTATAATACTGATACAACAATTAATAAAATTTCTCTATATGCAGATGATGTTTTGATTTATATTACAAAACCGGAAATTAGTATTCCCAACCTGCTAAACGTTATAACTAAGTTTGGGGAATTTTCTGGATATAGGATTAATTGGAATATAAGTGAGATTATGCCAATAACAGGAATAAATTTAAATATATTACACCAATACCCATTAAAAATAGTGACAGACAAATTTAAATATTTAGGGATTAATGTAACTAAATCTCATAATTAATTAATAAAATCTAATTACCCTCAATTACTAGATAAACTTAGAAAAAAATATTTTATATTGGAAAACACTTCCTATATCCATGATTGGTAGAATAAGCGCCATAAAGATGGTTTTTCTACCACAGTTGTTATATTTGTTTCAGGCTATTCCTTTTTTTCTCCCGAAAACATTAAAAAAAAATTGATAATATTGTTAATAGTTTTATTTGGGATTATAAAAATCATAGAATAAGTAAAAAACATTTATGTAAATCTAAGATAAATGGAGGATTAACACTTCCAAATTTTTTGTATTATTTTTGGGCTGTTCAGATTAAGAATATGAATTTTTGGTGGGTAAATATGGATTATGAACCGACATGGTTAAATATAGAAAAGGAAGACTGTCTACCTTTCAATGTAGGTTCGATAATTTTTGCACCAACGGAAGTACAAAAAAAAATTTATAAGGACAACCTAATAATACATAATAATAGACGTATTTGGAAACAAATAGTTAAAACCCTACATTTAGATAATCTTTCACTCAGATTACCAATTATGAATAACCCATTGTTTAAACCCGCTATATCAGATGGGGGGTTTAGACAATGGGATGATTTAGGAATAACAAGGATAGAACATCTATATAGAAAAGGAAAATTTCTTTTATTCCAAGAGTTACAAGATATTTATGGATTGTCTCCACAACATTTCTTTAGGTATCTACAAATTAGAGATTATATTAAATCCAATACGCAAGATTATAAAAATAAAGAATCAGGATTGTTAGACGAACTGTTTAATTTACATCCAAATACAGAAAAATTAATAGCTTATATATATAACATCATTTTGGATAAGGAGAACCCAATAACTGAAACATATCGTCAAGCATGGGAAAATGAAATTGGATTAGCTATAACAAAAGAAAATTGGGAAGAAAGTTTACAACGAATGCATCGGTGTTCGTTAAACGCCAGACATATATTGATACAATTTAAAGTATTATATAGGTTACACTATTCGAAAACTAAATTAAATAGTATTTTTCCCAATCTCTCTTCTATTTGTGATAAGTGTAAGAAAGTAGAAGCAAATTTAATACATAGTTTTGTTACATGTCCTAAATTGAATTATTACTGGACAGAAATTTTTAAAGTTATTTCTGAAGTTCTCAAAGTTAAATTGGACCCTAACCCAAAGTCAATAATATTTGGAATTCCGGATTTACATTTGGCACTTACAGTAAATCAGAGAAATTTCTTTGATTACTGTTTGATAATTGGGAAAAAAATCATATTGAAATTTTGAAAGGGAACATTATCCCCCACAATTAAAATGTGGGCAGCAGTGATGATGGAGACGCTGCATTTGGAAAGAATTAGATTTGTCCTGCTGGACGAGTATAATTCTTTCGATCAGATATGGTCTCCATATATTCAGTATTTAGAGAAGTAGCTGTTCTTGGCAACACAGCTCGGCGGGCACCCTGCGGGACTTGATGAGAATAATTCATTTTTATATTGGAATTAACATGTATATCTTTATGGATGTTATTATTTGTAATAGTGTTATTAACAATACATATAGTGGTTTTTCATTTATATATATATTATATTTTTTCACTTTTTTTTTCTTTCTTTTCTCTTTCCTTTCTTATATATAATCAAATTATTATTTAACCACATTCTTAATGATTTATAAATCTCCTATTCCTTCTCTATCTTTATTTCTAAAAAAAATAGTAGATAAGTATTATTAATGTTTTACTCGTATGAACATTGAATTAATTTGATGTTATAAAGTTGTTTAAAGCATTGATTACCTTTAATAAAAAATATATTAAAATAAAAGACATGATATATACCACAATGACATGCAGCAAAATTATAATACAGTATCTCCACTCTTTTTACGCATTGCAATTAATGCAATTTCTATTAGTTATTTCCACTTCCAAACAAAAATGTGGTTGGATTATTCAGCATATGATCAACCTGTGTCAATAAATCCTGGACCAGGGTAACATATATGCTTAACCATGCACACTACAGATTTATGCAAGCATGTTTTCTGTGAAAGACCGAAAATTACCATGACATGGCTGTACCATGGGTCGTTATTGCTATTGGTACAGAAACACTCTCGCTTCCCACCTAATTTATCCATTACAAAATATACAGGTTGCAAGGAAATTTTTAAAGGCATTTTATGATAATAGCTGTTAAAACCGACTATATCCACCTGACAGGTTAAACATTACACTAACTGAAAAGAGATGGCCAAAGGACATAACTGCAAAAATGTTATTTTGGTAATATGTTTAAAGGTGTCCAAACGCCACATTACCGGACATTCAGATTAGATGTACGTGTTGTGAACAGTAATGAAGATGCCCTGTTTGTTCAGACCAGATTTAAAAATAATTATTGATAAACGCTGTTTCCATCATTCCCACTTCAGAATTAACGTTAAAATTTCAACTGAAATATCTCCTGACCAAATCTGTGATGTATATAACCGACTGTAGAAGTAAAACCTGGATAAATCCAATGTATAGTTGTGAATGTTGCTCATTAAATAACTACAGTACTGATACTCCATATTAAGAGCATTGATTTGCTGTTAAAATGAATTCTGTAATAACGTCAACGGTAGCAGTGACAATCGAACACTGCGGTTTTAATGTTTCACGTGTTCACAATTTAATTAATCCATCTTTATGGACTAAAACAAATAATAACATTGGGAATTAAAAACACATTTGATTGCATTCCGTTATCAATCATAGTCAATGTTCGCTCTGAAGACATTTCCAGCACAATAGGGTCGGGGAGGGGGGTGAAGATGATGGGGGGGGGGGGGTGGGGGGTGGTTGAGAATGCAATTGGTACGAAATGGATGGATTGAGGCAGGTGAATTAGTATGTGTTAGTTGGAGTATGTAGAATTGTGAGGGGAGAGCACGGGGGATGTCAGTGGTGTTGAATGGGGGGGATCAGTACGGGATGGATGGGGGGGGGGGTCAGTACAGGATGAATGGGGGGGATCAGTACAGGATGAATGAGGGTAGACAAAAATGCTGGAGAAACTCAGCGGGTGAGGGAGCATCAATGGAGCGAAGGAAATGGGCCACGTTTCGAGTCGAGACCCTTCTTCAGACTGTACCCACGATTCTTCTTGAATGGGGGGGGGGGATCAGTACAGTGTGGATCGGAGGGTCTGTGCAGGATGAATGGGGGTCACTACAGGATGAATGAGGTGATCAGTACAGGATGAATAGAGGGATCAGTACAGGATGAATGGGTGGATCAGTAAAAGATGAAGGTGAATGGGGGATCAGTAAAAGATGGATGAGGGATTAGTGCAGGCCAAAGGGGGAGGCGGTTGGGGTCTCATCGCCACCGCCTCCCCTCCTCCGCCAGCCAACAGCAAGGTGCGGGGCCGAGCGGTGCAGCTCAAAGATCCTATAGCTATAGGATCTTTGGTGCAGCTGCTTCAGATGGCAGAAGGAGGCCCCCCCCCCCTCCCCCTCTCCTCCCGGCCTTGGCGTGCGAGTGGGTTTGTATTGAAAGCGTCGTTGGCAGAGTGGCATGCAGCGGCCGCTATCTGGGCGGGCGGGGTGCCGGAGGAGGAGATGGGGCCGCTGTGCGGGGCCCGTTATTCGCTCCGACCCTTCGTCACCACGCACCTAATATCTTTGCCCTGCAATACAGCCGCTGCCGACACAAAACGTCACGTTCCTTTTCTCCAGGGATGCTGACCCGCTGAGATACTCCAGTCTTCGGTATAAACCAGTATCGGCAATGCCAAGTCGGGCAAAATGACTCGCCGTTTAGGTTGCCCGACGGCACTTTGGGTGGTCATTGGCACCCGGGCAACCGCTAATTTCAAGCCCTGCAGTGGGTGGTGAAGCAGCACCAATGACTTGTTACCACGCCACCGTTGCACATGAATCTATGCACAGCCACATTTCCTGAACGGTTAACTTTTTAATAGGATTGCGTTTGCGAGTTTGGTTGTTCAAAACTGTCGGCTCTGTGCAGGTCCTGGGTCAAGTGTTTGAAATACTGAATTTTGATCTGTAGAGGATGCCCAGGAAATGGAGTTGGATGAGGGAGACTTTGATGAGTCTATGGACACAGAACCTGTGCCCACTGTCAAAGTGGAAGTGGAATGTGAGAAAACCATCAAAGTGGAAGAACTCAAGGAGGAAGACAAATCACTCAAGTAAGTTGGGTGTGGGAAAAGACTTTGAGGAGATTACTAACATAATGGCATGGATCTGGGGAAAGAGTTGGCTAAAATCTGCTCATTTTTTTGAGTCCCCTGCAAAATAAAGCAGTTGCATTAAACAGCTGAATTCCCAGTTTACAATGAATGAGTCTGAATCCAGGCCTGAAGCATCTCCAGAGGATAAGATAGAGTATAGGGCAAGGCAGGTGGCCATAAGGAAGCTTGGATGACAAGAGAAATTGAGGCTCTGTTCAAGAGTAAGGGGGAGGCATGGGGCAGGTATAGGTAGCTAGGATCAAACGTGTCCCGTGAAGAGTTTTGAGAACTGAGGAGCATGCTAGAAAAATGAAATCGAGGGCAAAAAGAGACCAGGAGAAAGCTTTAGCATCTAGTCGTCTATATCAATGATGTGGATGAGAATGTACAAGGCATAATTAGCAAGTTTGCAGATGACACTAAAGTGGGTAGTATTGTAGATAGTGAAAATGGTTGTGAAAATGGATAGTGAAAATTTGCAGCAGGATCTTGATCAAGCAGGCTGAGGAGTGGTTGATGGAATTTAACACAGAAAAATGTGAGGCGTGACATTTTAGGAAGTCTAACATGGGCAGTACCTCCACGCTGAACGGCAGGGTTCTGGAGAGTGTTGAAGAGCAGAGAAATTTAGGAGTGCAGATACATATTTCCTTGAAGGTTGCGTCATAGGTAAATAGCGTGGTCAAAAAGACTTTTGGTGCATTGGCCGCCATCAGTCAGAGTATTGAGTATAGAAGTTGGGAGGTCATGTTACAGTTGTACAAGGCATTGATGAGGCCACATTTAGAATATTGTGTTCAGTTTTGGTCACCGGGTTATAGGAAAGATGTTATTAAATTGGAAAGAGCGCAGAGAATTTACAAGTGTGTTCCAGGTGCTCAAGGACCTGTGCTATAGGGGGAGGTTGAGCAGGCCAGCATTAATTGTTTCGATTAACTGTTTTGATTAATGCAATCAACTCGACGTGCACAAACAGAAGATCAAATAGAACAAGTTGTCCTACAACTTCAGGCTGTGCACGCCACACGAAAGAAGACCCATTTGGTTTGGGACAGGCACTGGCATTTCATAAACCTCTCTAATCACTCACTGTACCAATTCTCTTCACAGGGGTCAACAAAACCCCTTTGCTCATCCACTTTCAATCCCCCCCCCCCCCCAAATTAAGACAACATTCTGTCTTTGAATACAAATTAGATGACAGAACATTTTCCCAGTATTTCATTTCATAAATCAAGGCTTTGACTACTTATGCTAGCTACATGTTCATTGGTAACACCATCTTCTGCTACTCAACTTATTGTGCCTCGTAACTTGATGCGATCCATCAGCTTCGAATGCAATTTCTGTCCCTCCATCCAATTAAAGTACACAATGGAAAGCTGAGACTCTGGAACAGATCCCCATGGGAACGTTGCATGTTATTCCTCAACCTCTGAATATTTTCTTCACCCATACTTTCTTTCCTCTGAAGTTGTCAAAAGCTCACCTCTAGGTCTTTACGCTTTCATTTTTGCTCATCTCTTACTTGTAACATTATTGAATCTTTTTCCAGAAACCCAACTAGTTTAGTTTAGAACTGGTTACGAGATAGCATGGAAATGTGCCATTCGACCCACTGAATCCACACCAACCATAATTCAGTACTTCTGTACACCAATTCTATAGTCTACACACTAGGGGCATTTTACAGAAGCCAACTAACCTACAAACCTGCACATCTTTGGAATGCGGGAGGAAACCTGAGCACCCGGAGAAAGTCCACGCGGTCACAGGGAGAAAGTACAAGCTTCTTACAGACAACACCCACAGTCAGGATCGAACCTGGGTCTCTGGCACTGTGAGGTGGCAGCTCTGCTGCTCTACTAGTCAACAACCACTGCCTTTAGTCCATCATGCGGGTCTGCATCATATTTCAGTGGCGGTCCGATTAGATGGCATTTGGTTACCTCAAGAAAGTGTTTTGTACATTCTTCATGTGTTATCTTTTTTTTCAGAAACTCCACTTTCACTGAATCTTGTTGGGATCGTATGAACCAGGATGAAAGTGACGCTTTGGTGGTTGAGGTACAGGTGGATGCCAGTCGTTTGCCATTGGTGACAGATTCAAAGGGAGAGCAAGTCGTCAGATTCTATTGGGTGGATGCTTATGAGGACCAGTATCATCAACCAGGTAAAGGTGATCTTCCATTAGTGTCACAGTTAAAATCTGAGAGTAATAGTAATGTTTGCTTTACATGAAACTGTTAATAATGGTTAGTGCTGGCTGTGGATAGTTCACCATTTGTGAGCATAGTAACTCCATCGCGGCAAGAAGGATCTGATGGGGGAGAGCCCTTCTCATCATATGCCAAGGGGAGTTCTGCTGTTTGTCCATTACTCTCTGCAGTTTCTTGTATTCCCGTGCATTGGATTTGCCATTCCAAGCCATGATGCACCCGATCAGCATATCACCTATGAACTGCCTCCACAGCTCCCCAACTGTTGGCTTCTTTCTGTTGTTTTTGCCCTGGTCACTGTCTGACAGCCATATTAGATTGCAACTTGCTGGTTTACTGCCCTCTGCTAGTCTAGTTTGCTGTCTATATGATTTAAAATTCTCATAATAATTGCATTTCTCTTGTTACATTCTCTAATGTACTGATTTATAGTTTGTCAAGTACTGTGCTTACTGTCAAGGTGCCAAAAAACTACTCTCCAGTGTTTTCTGCTGCTATTTATTTCTTTTTTCCACCCATACTATTTATTCTGTGGTATTCTGGGTTGTAAATCTTTCTTTTCCTTTTCCAATCCGTTGATCTTCTGCGCACTATTATAGGAAAGATGTTGTTCAGCTGGAAAGGGTACAGAGAAGATTTACAAGGATGTTGCCAGGGTTAGAGGGTCTGAGCTATAGGGAGAGGTTGAGTAGGCTCGTACTCTATTCCTTGGAGGACAGGAGGATGACTGATGATCTTATAGAGGTGAATAAAATCATGAGATGAATAGATTGGGTAGATCAGTCTCTTGCCCAGAGTAGGTTAGTCGAGGACCAGAGGACATAGGTTTAAGGTGAAGGGGAAAAGATTTGGTAGGAATCTGAGGGGAACTTTTTCACACAAAGGGTGGTGGGTGTATGGAACAAGCATCCAGAGGCTGTAGCTGAGGCTGGGACTACCCCACCTTTTAAGAAACAATTATACAGGTACATGGATAGGACCAGTTTCGAGGGATATGGGCCAAACGCGGGTTAGGTGGGACAAGTGTAGCTGGGACATGTTGACCACTGCAAGTTGGGCCGAAGGGCCTGTTTGCACACTGTGTCACCCAATGACTCTATAAACAATCAAGTAACATACATTGTTTAGTTCAGCCTGGATTCCTCTGCAACTGGACATAGCTTCTGGGTCAGACCCAGAAGTGACGTTCATGTACCTATTTTGCAATGGCTACTTTATGCATGCTTATGTAACATCTTTAATTTTACTATGCTTGTACATAAGCTGATGTGGACCGACAGTTTACTCTATTTACCAGCAAAATTTGGCCTTATTATTTAAGAAGCTTTCTAAACAATGTTCCTCGCCTTTCTTCACTATGTTGCATTTATTTTCTGCTATCATTGAGTAATAAAAACCACATGACATAATTGCTGTCTTGTTCTTCCATATTACTGGTCTTGCTACTACTGCAGACCAGCAATTTGACAAACCTACCATTTCCTTTCAGAGCCACACAGATAGGGTGGTTCTCCACCTTTTTTTGATATTTCCACATGTTTGCAATGATTCTTAATAGAAATCCCAAGAGTTTCCTCACGCTCGTGCCAAGTCTGAAGGTTGACTGAATCATCATCAGCAACACAGAGCCATATCGGACAGATTTTAATCAAATACCTACACATTTAATTAAAATAACGTTTCAGTTCAGAGGAGCTGAACTGAAAGTGCTGTCATCATCTTTAAACGATCTGATCAATTGACCTCGCGTATGCATGTTTATTGGTTATATTGGAGCAACAACATTTTGTGTCTTCCTCAGGAGTGGTTTATCTCTTCGGCAAAGTGTGGATTGAATCTGCAAAATCGTATGTCAGTTGCTGTGTGGCTGTGAAAAACATTGAGCGCACAGTGTACTTATTGCCAAGGGAAAAGGTGTGTAAAGGCAGTTACCTTGTCATTAACTTGTTTGCAAAGTTGTTCATTCAATATATCAGAGTCTGCTCTAGTGATTACTTGATAGCTATGCGTTTAGTGTTTGTATAATCATAACTAATTGAGTTGTAACATTTTAATGTATTTAATTTTAATTGCTTACTAACTTGAGATATAAGCTCCGTCAATGCAAATCCTGTTTTTTTTGTTCAGAAGCAAAAACGTTAAATTTCCACTGTCTGTGATGTCTCCTTATTGGATCTATTAAATCATCTCCCAAGAAATTGATTTCATTTTTATAATTTCTTGTGAATTAAGAGATCGAGTTAAAACTCAACTATAGACGAGACGAGTGCTGATATTTTACACAAAAAAAACCAGTACTTATTGACAATACCGAATCAGGCTATGATGTTGGGTGGGAATGGATACAGGAGTAAACTATTTGACTACTCAACAAAACTATGACTGACCTTCCACCTGAACACTAGTTTCATATTCTAAACCAACAATCTGTGATTCCACTAATAGCTGGAGAACTTCTGTACTTTGTTTTGGAAGTAATAAATAACTGAACTTCCAGAGGTCTGGAGGGTAAAGAAAAATTCCAAAGATTCACCGCTCTCTGGGTGATTACATTTCTTCTTGTAGCAGTCCTATGTTATTTACCTCTTACTTTGGGACCGACCCTTTGGGACCAAGACTTCCAGACTCTTTCTCCTGAAACCATCTTCCTCACATCAATCCTGGTGAGCCATTGAAGAATTTCTATGTTTCAACAAAATTGCCAGACATCATTCTAAAGCAAATAGAAACTTAGCCTACATGTGACTCTCTCCTCATGTGACAGACTTGCCTTCACAAGAACCAACACGGTGAGCCTTCTCTGACCTCCAATGCAGCAAGTATATCCTTGAGTTAGGTATGAAAACCAAAATTGTTTGCCACAGTGCAGGTGTGGTCTCACAGTGGGCCAATATAAATGTAGTAAGACATCTCTGAGATTGTACTCTTCCAGCAATGAAAGGCAACATACCCTTTATCTTCCAAATTGCCTGCACCTCCTGTATGTTACCTTTCAGTACTTCTCTACAAGGACACGTCCCTCCCAACATCACTCAATCTTTCACCATTAAAAATAGTCATCATTACTTATTTTTCTACTGAAGTGAACATCCTCACTAATTTCCACATGGTGCTATATTGTTGCCCCTTCACGCAGGTGTCCTTATCTTCTTGATATCTCACAACATCCTCATTACCACATGCATCCCCGCCTAGTTTCTTGTGTTCCTTTAACTTGGAAACTAGACTGAGTGGGACAGGTTGGGTCCCATGTTCACACGGGAGGGCTGGTCCCCCAACGCAATATTCCACCTCTCCACCAATTCCAATATAGGTGGCCTGTGGGGGGGGGGGGGGAGGTTTTCTGGAGCACTAGTATGGGTGTTGTGGGCCGAAGGGACTGGTTTCCAGAGGGTCAGTATAGACATTGTGGGCCAAATGGATTCTTGGGCTGCAGCTCAGTTACTCAGGACAGGTGGGCTGGCAGTTGACTCGCGGCTGGTGGGCTGGCAGTTCACTCACGGCTATTCCTTGAAATTCCATTTCAAGCATAGTGCAGGCCACCAAATTAATTTCATACCATTTCAAGCAAAGTGCAGGCCACCAAATACAAATGCAATTTCATACCATTTTGGCTTTATACTCCTGGCCCCCTGGAAGGGGTGTTACCTTCATCATAGTGATTGACAGGCGAGAGGACCAATCAGCTATCAAGATTTTTTTAAACATTCATAACTTTTTCATTTTTAATCAATCGGAAAAATCATTGGGGCTGCCTCAGCGGAGGAGAACTTATGCCCCTGTCCCACTTAGGAAACCTGAACGGAAAACTCTGGAGACTTTGCGCCCCAGCCAAGGTTTCCGTGCAGTTCCTGGAGGTTTTTGTCAGTCTCCCTAATGGTCGAAAGTGGTTTCTGTTCAAAAAATCGGTAATTTTTCAGTCGAAGCCGGTTGCGATGCTAGTTGAAGGTGGTTGCCAGAGGACAAAAACCTCCGGGAACTGCACGGAAACCTTGGGTGGGCCCAAAGTCTCCAGAGGTTTCCGTTCAGGTTTCCTAAGTGGGACGGGCATTAGTAAGTTGGCCAAAAATCATAGCGATATGTGGTAATGTTTTTTTCTAAAATCAATATACAGTGCAGACAGGAAGTGGTCAAGATGAGACTTATAGTTATATAGATGTTATGTTTCGTCCCCATTTCCAAATCACTGATGTAGTAGCTTGGCAACAATATGTGTGGTATCCCACTTGCCATAATCTGCCAATATGCAAAATGCCTGTTTATTTCTTCATAACATCAAATTCTCAATCCATCGTTGAACACCATTGCCAATTGTAAGTGCTCTGCCTTTGATGACCACAACCACTGGTCCTCTCTTCCTGCTCTCTTGGATACATTCTCAAAGAATACTGGAGATCAGTGAAACATGAATTTCCCTTGTTAAATCCCAGTTGACTGCCCAACCATATTATTATACTCATAATGATTTTGATATCAGATGATAAATTTATAGCTTTTTCCTAACTACTGATGAGAGCATTTTTCCCTCTCCCTCTTTTCTTAAATAGTAGGGCCACCTTTACTACTACAATCTACTGGAATCATTCCAAAATCTACAGAATTTTGGAAGATGACAATCTCAATAACTCAATAACCAGCCCTTTCCAACTTTGGGGATGTAGATCTACTTGTCCATGAGATTTATCCATTTTTTGTTTCGGCTTCTTTGCCAATACGTCTTCAGTAATATCTATTTATTTTACTGCCTCATTTGCACTGAGTCCTTGCCTACACAATAAAAAATAAATTTGCTCATAAAATAATAGCTGAAGGACTGTAGATATAACAGCTACTGCAATATATCCCGTTGGAAGGAAGATCATTTTCTCCAGAGGACTGCTGTAAGTGGAGAATGGCTTATTGTGCGTGCTGCGTGTAAATCAATTTCAGTCACTTGCATGTAGCAGTACAGCAAGGAAGCTTGAATGACAACTAATTTACCAATCTTCTCCAGTCTGGCAAGCTATGCCAGCAAGTACAGCCTTTATTACATTTAACACCAAAGGAGTTTTGGTATTAATCTTTTGCGTTTTGTGAAGCAGTTCAAACAACAAAATATCACCAGTGCTAACAGAAAAATAGGGCTCAACTATCCCTCTGATTTCCCTTTGAGCAAGTGGGATAACGTAGAATGAGTGTAAATGGGTGATATCGATGGTCGGCATGGACTTAGTGGGCTGAAGGGCCTGTTTCCTTTACTGATTTTTGGATCTTATTTTAAAAATGATAATCAATTAATTATTTTCTGAATTATTTTCAGCGGTTAAATCTTAAAACTGGCAAGGTTACAGAAACGCCTGTAGCTATACAGAATGTTTATCAGGAATTCAGTGAAGCAATTTCGGAAAGATACAGAATAATGAAATTCAAATCCAAGGTTGGTGAATACTGTGGTGTCCAGAATTCAGATGGTCAATTTATATCCCATGCGTTCACTGATGTGATTATATTTCATTTTTTAGAAAGTGGAGAAAAAGTACGCTTTTGAAATTCCAGATGTGCCTGAAAATTGTGATTATTTGGAAATCAAATATGCGGTGAGCATCGTGAAAAGTTTCTCTGTTATCTAAATGCAGTGTTTTAAAAAACAAATTTGTTACGTATGGATATAGTTGCTTCTCTGTAACCAGATTTACTGCATTGGGTGCCATCACCTGCAACTGATGTATGATGGTGTGGTGTGTGTCGTGTTCTTGCACGGGAAGATCCAGTGATGGGGTTAAATTTACCAGTCAATGTGTGACATGCAAATGGTGGAGTTTCCATGAGGCTTTTGTCTGGATTCTTGCTGTTAGAGATCAGAAGTTTGGGAAGTGATGTTAAGGAAGTCTTGGTGGCAGTGGTGGCTTTTGCTGTAATGCCACACATTGCAGCCACAGGATTCTGCTGATGGAGAGAGAGAGAGAGAGAGAGAAAGAGGGAATGTTTGAGGTGCTGGATGAAGTCCAATTGCACAGCCAGCTTTTTGTCTCAAATTCTGTGCCCATTATTGGGCATAGATGGAGCTGCACTCATACAGCGAAGAGGCAAGTATTGCATCATACTCCTGGCTTGTGCTTTGCGGGTATTTGAAAGTTTATGGGATATTCGTACACGAGTCTCTTGGGGCCAGAGACCTGGGTTCGATCCAGACCGCGGGTGCTGTGTGGCGTTTACATTTTCTCCCGTTTTCCATATGGGTTTCTTCCGGGTGCTCCAGTTCTCTCGCATCACAAAGACATGCAGATTTGAATGTTAATTGCTCTTTGTAAATTGTCCGTGGTAGGGAGAGAATGGATGCGAAAATGGGACAACATAGAACTAGTGTGAAAGGGTGATCGATGGTCAGCATGGACTTCGTGGGTTGAAGGGCCTGTTTTCGTACTGAATCTTTCTACCAGTCAACCAATTTAATCAATGGTGACTTCTTAATGTTGTTGGTTAGAAACTTGCTAATCGTAAATCCATTAATAATCAAGATATGGCGATTATCTTTTTTGGTTGTTGCTCATTAGAGTGACTTGATCAAATGTTGCTGTGGTGTAAATTCTATGTAATGAACAGATACCAAAACCCCAGTCTCTTGGGACAAGCTATTTATAATTGGTATTTTGTTGACAAATCTGAAAATTGTTGTGAGCATTTAGTTGGTGGTACTCAACAAACTTGTACATCTCATTGTTGAGCAGTCGCTGTTAGAGTTGGTGAAATGTGTCTAATTGCTGCTGTTCCTTGCTGCAGGCTGACCTGCCTCCACTTCCTTCAGATTTGAAAGGGGAAACATTTTCACATGTGTTTGGCACCAATACGTCCAGTCTTGAGCTTCTGCTCCTCAACCAGAAGATCAAGGGCCCGAGCTGGCTGGAATTCACGTCTCCACGTAAGATTACGGATTTTCTTTTTGAACTATTTCATCTGACGTTGAAGAAAATAATTCTCATCTGTGCCCACCACCTTGATTTCAGTCCACGCCTGATGCCTCACATCAATTTTTTTGAATTGTCACCAAGGTTGTAATAGTGGCAGTGTACCAGCCAACCTATGCAGAGCAAGTTGCCACTATGTTAAAAAAAACAGATGATGTACTTTTAATTTGTGCAATTAATGTCTGTGATCCTTTGTCTTCTTCAGACATTGTTATGGGATCTAATGGCATCCACTTGAGAGATCAGATGGAATGTTGGTTTGGCATCTTCTCTGGAAAACCAGACTTTTTTCCACCTCTTTACTACTACTCCTGAAGTTTCAATAGTGGTTGATAGTCAGGGGCACCAACAGATGATCACTATCTTACTCGTTTGTGGGAAGTGCGCCTGAATATCAGATCACCGCAGGAATGTGATTAAGGATTAGCCCCTCTTATTTTGCTCTAAATTAAAACCCAGTGTGCTCAGATCAACCACTTCAGCGCGCACTGCCCTGTTTTCTGATGCCACATTTACTGGGTAAGTTATTTTAGAATTGAGTTACGAGAGTCATAGAGCTATACAGCTCAACTGTCCCATGCTGACCAAGAAACCCCACCTAAGCTGGTCCTGTCTGCATTTGGCTCATGTCCCTCTAAACCTTTCCTATCCATGTACCTAATCATGTGTCTTTTAATTCTTGTTATAGAACCTGCCACAACTGCCTCCTCTGGCATCTCGTCCCATATACCCACCCCCTCTGAGTGGAAAAAGTTCCTCTTCGGGTTCCCATTTAAACCTTTGCCCAATTACATTTTAGCATTTTATCCTGATGAGCAGCGATGTGTTAGCAAATCACCAATTAGGCAAATATAACAAAAATGCCAGCAGTTGGCTTTCTAGAGCTAGACCGTACCAAGTTGAAATATCCAAAGTTGAAAGGATTCGAGTCTTGCAGCCACAACCAGCTACAAGAAGTTGGTGTGGCTCAATGTACAGGAATAGGGAAAAGTACCTGGGTGTTACAATCCGCCCTCGGCCAAACATACATACACGTGCACACACACACAGACACCCGTATATACAGCACCCTCCATAATGTTTGGGACAGAGACCCATCATTTATTTATTTGCCACAATTCCACAATTTGAGATTTGTAATAGAAAAAATGATACGTGGTTAAAGTGCACATTGTCATATTTTATTAAAGGCCATTTTTATACATTTTGATTTCACCATGTAGAAACTACAGCGCTGTTTGTACATAGTCCACCCATTTCACCATAATGTTTGGGACACATGGCTTCACAGGTGTTTGTAATTGCTCAGGTGTGTTTAATTGCCGCATTAATGCAGGTATAAGTGAGCTCTCAGCACCTAGTCTTTCCTCCAGTCTTACCATCACCCATGGAAACTTTTATTGCTGTTTATCAACATGAGGACCAAAGTTGTGCCAATGGAAGTCAAAGAAGCATTATGAGACTAAGAAACAAGAATAAAACTGGTAGAGACATCAGCCAAACCTTAGGCTTACCAAAATCACCTGTTTGGAACATCATTAAGAAGAAAGAGAGCACTGGTGAGCTTTCTAATCGCAAAGGGACTGGCAGGCCAAGGAAGACCTCCACAGCTGATGACAGAAGAATTCTCTCTATAATAAAGAAAAACCTCCAAACATCTGTCCGACAGATCAGAAACACTCTTCAGGAGTCGGGTGTGGATTTGTCAATGACGACTATTGCAGAAGACTTCATGAACAGAAATACAGAGGCTACACTGCAAGATGCAAACCACAGGTTTGCCGCAAAAATAGGATGGCCAGTTTACAGTTTGCCAAGAAGTACTTAAAAGAGCAACCACAGTTCTGGAAAAATGTCTTGTGGATGGATGAGACGAAGATTAACTTGCTCCAGAGTGATGGCAAGAGCAAAGTATGGAGGAGAGAAGGAACTGCCCAAGATCCAAAGCATTGCACCTGATCTGTGAAACACGGTGGTGGGGTTATTATGGCCTGGGCATGTATAGCTGCTGAAGGTACTGGCTCACTTATCTTCATTGATGATACAACTGCTTCTTCTTTCGTGTGGCGTGCACAGCCTAAAGTTGTGGGACAACTTGTTCTATTTGATCTTCTGTTTGTGCATGTTGAGTTGATTGCATTAGTCGAAACAGGGTGAACCACGTGAAGGTTACAATCTTCCACCCCATACAACTGCTAATGGTAATAGCATAATGAATTCTGGTGTATCGACACATCGTATCTGCTCAAGTTCAAACAAATGCCTCAAATCTTATTGGCTGGCAGTTCATTCTGCAGCAAGACAACAATCCCAAACATTTTGCTAAAGCAACAAAGGAATTTTTCAAAGCTAAAACAAATGGTCATTTCTTGAGTGGCCAAGTCAATCACCCGATCTAAACCCAATTGAGCATGCCTATTATATGCTGAAAAGAAAACTGAAGGGGACTAGCCCCCATAACAAGCATAAACTAAAGATGGCTACAATACAGGCCTGGCAGAGCATCACCAGAGAAGACTCCCAGCAACTGGTGATGTCCATGAATCGTAGACTTCAAGCAGTCATTGCATGCAAAGGATATGCGACAAAATACTAAACATGACTACTTTTATTTACATGACATTGCTGTGTCCCAAACATTATGATGCCCTGAAATTGGGGGGACGGGGACGGGGACGGGGGGGGGGGGGGAAGAACTATGTCTCACCACTGCTGTAATTTCTACATGGTGAAACAAATGGCCTTTATTAAAATCTGACAATGTGCACTTTAACCACATGTGATTTTTATCTATTACAAATTGTGGAGTACAGAGGCACATGATGGGTCTTTGTCCAAAATGGGCGATGTTTCGGGTCGAGACCCTTCTTCAGACTGATGTCAGGGACAATGATAGTATGTCGTCAGATTCAGTAAGACTGGTGGGAGAACTGGGAACGGAGAGGGGATGGAGAGAGAGGGAAAGCAATGGCTATTTGAAATTAGAGAAGTCAATGTTCATACTGCTGAGGTGTAAGCTAGCCAAGCAAAATATGAAGTGCCACATTTTCCCATCTCCACCCCTATCCGCCTTCCACACAGACCATTACCTCCACAATTACCTGGTTAACTCATCTCTTCCCACCCAAACCACCCCTTCCCCAGGTACCTTCCCCTGCAACTGCAGAAGATGCAACACCTGTCCCCTTACCTCCTCCCTCGACTTTGTCCAGCGATCCAGGCAATCCTGTCACGCTAGGCAGAGGTTCATTTCCACATCCTCCAACCTCATCTACTGTATCCGTCATTCCAGATGTGGACTCTTATACATCAGTGAGACCAGACGTAGAATGGGCGATCGTTTCGCAGATCACCTACGTTCTCTACATCATCGCCTACATCTCTCATTTCCCTATCCCTAACCAGTCTGAAGAAGGGTCTCGACCCGAAACGTCACCCTTTCTTTCTCTCCAGAGATGCTGCTTGGCCCGCTGAGTTACTCCAGCTTTCTGTGTCGATCTCTAGACTTTAGAGATACCCTGTGGAAACAGGACCTTTGGCCAACCGAGTTCACACCCACCAATTAACCTACAAACCTGTACGTCTTTGGAGTGTGGGAGAAAACCGGAGCACTCGGAGAGAACCCACGTGGTCACAGGGACAACGTATAAACTCCGTACAGGCAGCACCCGTAGTCAGGTTCAAATCCGCGCCTCCGGCACTGTAAAGCAGCAACTCTACCGCTGCTCCACTGTGCCTCCACAATTAGTTATTTTTGCAGGGTGACTTAGCTATCAGGAGATTTTTTTTTTCTTGATTTAACTCACTTTCTGGCCTTGTGTATTATGACCACATAGAGCTCAAACTGTTGATCTTCTGATTCTTGTGGCTGTGCTCTAGCCTGTTGGAGAATTAATTATAATCTTCCACTTGCTTTCTCAATTCGCTGTGGTTTTGCAGAAGCAAAATATTTCTCGACAAATTATTTATGCATTTGAAAATTCAGCTCTAGCATCACATAGCTCATTTAACTTTGTCTTTAGCACTATTATGATACTCTAAGTGGTCTCTGATTGCTCTGTCAAGATAATTACATAAATACAGGTTTAGCATTTTTCAGTTCTCCAGCTCTTATATTGTGTCATCATTGGGAACACATGTAATGCAAGTGGGTCTAAAATCTTTTTGTTTGCCATTTATTGTGTTTCTCAAACTGTCTGTTTTTGTAACTCCTAAACTGCCAGAAGAAATTCATGAGAACGCATTCATCTTGTTAGTAATAATCTGGGATCCTTTCCCTGTTGTCCTTTGATCATTTAACATTCTGTGGGTTGTGAAAGATAAATTCATTGTAAGTTCTTGCAATATGAGCAATACCAAATTATTTTGTTCCATTCTGCATTGGTTTGGATATAACCCAGTCTCAATGGGCAACCACAATGAAATCACTCAAACTGTCCAAATCTACAAATGGCACTGTTATAGTGGCGTTAATATTGCAATTTTGCATAGATTGGCACTGAATTAATAATTGCTGACTTTCTGTGTTTGGAATTGGGTACGTTGGTATTGAAAGACAACTTGTCACTAGATTATAGTTTCTCACTACCATTGGTGAGTTTTGCACTGGAGACCAGTGAGATCCATTCTGAGTCATGATGAGCCTGCAGTGTCCAGTCATAGCAAGTTACTGCATTTGTTACACCAGCTCTGTCATTCTGGGTTGTTCTGAGGAAATATGGCAATGATGCCAGGCCACTTCAGAGTGATCTTGCAGAGGTGTACAAAATGATGAGAGGAATAGATTGGGTGGATGCACAGAGTCTCTTGCTCAGAGTAGGGGAATCGAGAACCAGAGGGCATTGGTTTAAGGCCAGGGCGAAAGGATTTAATAGGAGGGTACTTTTTCACACAAAGGGTAGTGGGCGTATGGAGCAAGCTGCTGGAGGCAGGTACAATTGCAACATTTTAGAAACATTTAGACGGGTACATGGATAGGATAGGCTTAGATGAATGGGTGGGACTAGTGTAGTCCCAGACAGGCAGGTGGGACTAGTGTAGATGGGGCATGTTGGTCGGTGTGGGCAAGTTGGGTCAAGGGGGCCTGTTTCTATGATGTATGACTGCCATAATGAGAGCTTTTATTTAATATATAAAAGCAAGAAATATTGGAAAATAGCAGCAGCATTGGAGGAGTGGTTCACATTTCAGCTTGACACCCTACAGTCAAGACAAATGACAATTTATAATTTCCCCATCTTGCCAGTGTGTTCATCATGACTGTGACCCAAAATCAGACTCACTACTACATGCATCGCTACTTGAATGCAGCAAGTGCTTACCAGGAGAGTTGCTTCGCAAAAATGTCAAAGGAGTCACACAACAGGATATTTAAATAGATGGTCAAGCAATATCTCACGGAAGAAGAAGTCAAACATTTTGCCATAGCTATTCAAAGTTGAATGACTAAATTATAAAATTGAGGAGGATTTATTTTTCCAATGTGCCAAAACCATGAAGAGATTAGACTCTTACATGTGGTGATGTACGTTAATGATTTAGATCTGTGTGTGTGTGTGTGTAGGTACATGAGGTTAACAGATAAACACAGTAAGTGACCACCTGCATGACCATAGCAGTGGTCTCTATGCACCATATAGTTTTGTCAGTGGGACAGAAACGTGGCAATTGGAATCCTGAGGAATGAGCAATTGCATTTGCCGACAGTAATAATAAACTAACCTAAACTATTAAGTAGATATTAAGTGACATTACAGATCAGGGAGTCCTAGGCATATTGTGTACAGATTTGTAGCTTGTAGGGCAGGTGATAAAGTGATTTTAAAACGTATTAGGATTATTTCCCTTTCTCATGCAACCTTCCTACGATACGATAGAAGTTTATTTAACCCAGGGGGGAAATTGATCTGCCAACAGTCATAGCTTCCTGCTTCATCTATTGCTTTTCACAACACGGGCGAGGCCATTTGCTGTGCAGGTCTGGTTGCGCCATTATGATTGTGCTGAGTCGAGTGCAGGAAAGATCGAAGAAGATCTTGTCAAGACTGGAAAGGATGGCTGTGAGGAAAGATGGAAAATCTGTGGTTGTTTTCTTTGGAATAGAAGACTTGAGTGGAGAAGTGTGAGGGGATGGACAGAGTAAATGGAAAGGACCTCTTTCCATCAGCAGATGTATCAGAAACTGGAGATGTAGACCAAACACTAGAATTTGAGTGGAGATGAGGACTTTTGTTTTTAACCCAAAAGGCAATAGAAGCAGGAGCCTTTATCACATTTGGCAGTGGACCTGAAACGCAGCGACTGATAGCGTTGTGAATCAAATCCCAGAATATTGGACTTGGCAAGGTTATTCTGACTTGGGAAATGCTGTGGACTGAATGGCCTCTTTCTGTGAGGTATGATGTGGATGATTTTAGGGGATAAGAGTTGGTTTAGTACCTGAGAAGGAACCAATGATGGTATCAAGAAAATATGAGTGATCACTGATACATGGAAATCGGGAGTAAGTCGAGTCCCTTGGAAGGAGCTCGTGATGGGAGAGTGAAAGAGAATGAACAGTTCTGGCCAGTGTAACTTAGATGCCATTGATGTAAATTAGAAGGGACCTTACCTGAAATGTTGCTTATCCGTGTCCTCCAGAGATGTAGTCTGTCCCGCTGATGACTCCAGCACTTTTATGTCTCTGCAAGATTCCAGCATCTGCAGTTCCTTGTGTCTTTTGTAAAATACTGGCCCCGGGAAGAAAGGTCTTTTATGCATGCAAGGTTAGAGTTTAACATGGGTTCTGCTGCATTAATATATCCCACTGTCTTTTCCTTTTTAGAACTCCCGACTCAACCTATGAGTTGGTGCAAAGTGGAGGCTGTGGTACTGAAACCTGATCACTTGACTGTCGTGAAGGATTTGGCCCCTCCACCTCTCATCACTATGGCAATCAGCATGAAGACCGTGCAGAATTCCAAAACTCATCAGAATGAGGTGAACAGAGCTAGGTTTTTCCGCATGATGACTGATGGTTAACAACTCCTTTTGTCAGTTGCCAATTGTCAACTCTAACTGCTGAGAGTGTTGGTGTTTCAATAATAACAAACCCAAAGGCTTAATAAGAATTTTGTTTTTTCAGATCAGTTCAACAAATAAAAATGACACCAGAACGTTAATATTTAAAGTTGGTTTAGTCCTGGACTAGTACTCAAAGTACAAATAGAAAGGTTTTTATTTAAAGTTCGAGCTTCGTGCAAAATCTCTTGTCAAATTCAGCAGGAAAAAAACCCATTAAATACTTACTGCAGACTAATAGAGACTCTCTGATCAGATCGTTTTGTTACCCATCACTTCAATGTGTAAATTGTTTGCATCTGAGCAAATGAGTCCCCATCTCATGCTCAGCTGAATGGGCTGCCAATTGCTTGTTAGGTGTTTGGATAACCAGTAAAATAACTTCATGGTGCTGAGAGATTTACATTTATCCAGCCTTGGATCATCTCAAGTTGCTTATAGTCTCACCACACTCTTCCCTCTCCCCTCAGGCAAGAGGTATAGAAGTGTGAAAATGCACACCTCCAGATTCAGGGACAGTTTCTTCCTAGCTGTTATCAGGCAACTGAACCATCCTGTTAACAGCTATAGAGCAGCCCTGACCTACCATCTATCTTGTTGGAGACTGTTGGACTACCTTTAATTGGACTTTAATTGCACTAAATGTTATTCCCATTATCCTGTATCTGAACACCGTGGACAGTGTAATCATGCATAGCTTTCCGCTGACTGGATAGCACGCAACAGGAAAGGTTTTCACTGTATCCCGGTACGTAAGATAATAAATTAAACTGGTTAACAAATTACCCCTGGTGCAGAGTAGATATATGGCAGCTAATTTGTATAGAAGCAAGGTCCCACAAACACAGTTGTGAAATTGACCTTTGACACTCCCTTTTGTGATGTTTATCGGGCTTTGCCTAATGATCTTATAGAGGTATATAAAATCATGAGAGAAATGGATGGACGCGCCGTATCACTTGCCTAGAGTAGGGGAATCGAGAACCAGAGGGCATAGGCTTATGGTGAAGGGGGAGGTTGGGCCGAGGGCCGATTTCTGTACTGTATGACTGTAAGACTCTCATGAGGAAAGGTTGGGCAAACTGCGTTGTATCCACTGGAGCAAGAGAAGTTTTCACTGAACCATAGAAAACCCTGACCTGTCTTGACAGGTGGATGTGGAGAGGATGTTTCCTCTTCCAGGACGATCTAGAATTAAGGGGTCACCCATGAAAGAACGTCTTTGTGCATCTTCTACAATGGTGGAAGCAGAATATTTCTGTGGCAGTATGGGAGAGATTTCCGCTCACTCCCTTGAGAGGCAAGGGGGTGAAAGGTTACCAGCGGATGGTGAGTGCGTGAAGTTGAGGTGACAGTTAGATCAGTGATGATTGTATTGAATGGCAGAGCATGGACTAACTAGCCTGTTCCTCCTTCAATTTGTACGTTTGTAGGGTGACATTTACACAATTTGGTCAATGTCATCTCTGGAATGGTTCTCAAAGTTTTTGCATCCACATAATGCTTCTTTGTAATCATTTAGCAGAAAGACTGCACTCTCTCAGTACTGCACCAAAGTGTTTGCCTTGTGTTTAGTTTAGAGGTGCAGCATAGAATCAGGGCCTTCAGCCAACCGAGTCTGTGGACCAGCGATCACCCTGTACATTATCATACACACTAGGAATAATTTACAGAAGTCAATTAACCTAGAAACATGCACATCTTTGGAATGTGGCGGGAAAACGGAGCACCTGGAGAAAACCCACATGGTCACATGTGCAAACTGTGCACAGACAGCACCCTTTGCTAGGATCGAACCTGGGTCTGGTGCTGGAAGGCAGCAACACCACTGTTGCACCACTGCACCTTTTGTGCTGATGTCTCTGGTATGGGACAGGATCTTCTCGCTCAGATGTAAGAATGGTACCATATTTCACTTAATGTTTATGTTAAGCGGCAAAGTTTCCTGGGATAGCAGAATATAATGAACACTTAGTGTGGATGCTTTGGGCAAGTGTTTGACACTGATTCATTGTTAATGAAACCCTGCTTACGTTAACATCAGATTCTTCTTCAGACTGATGTTCTCTGTAATTTGTGTACTCATAAAATAACAATGAATCACTGGTAGAGCAAAGCAAGACTGCTTTAGCTGTGATTTACAATGTATGCAATTTAAAGAAGTGCTTTCATGGTAAGCCTCCAGACAGAATCTATTTATCCATCTCCTTCTGTTCCAGATTGTGGCCTTGGCAGCTTTAGTTCATCAAAAGTTTCCACTGGACAAGGCTGCACCCCAGCCTCCATTCCAGGCTCACTTCTGTGGTGGGTATCTTCAAGGAAGTATTCAACGTAGACATGTGCTTTTGTATTATTTTATTGGTGGATAGGACTGCGAGGTGCCATCAGTATTAAAAGCAGACCTAGTATCAAGATTGGGTTTAAGTTGAGCCAGGCGCCACGCAATGAAGTCACTCTTGTACTGAGATCTTTAATGAAATGAGTTTGGTTAGTCGCAATCCACTTAATTATTCATTGGCATGGCAGTACCAGTAATTCATACCAATGGCACTTTGTCCGGGAAACCAGCAAAGAGGTTGGTGCGAGAATATATGGAGTGTCACTGTTGTCTGGTATCGATGTTTTTTGAATGTAAAGACAGCATTTGAAGTTTTGTTCTGGTGCAACCCACACATAATGTTGACACCAAGTGCAAAATTATAATTATTTTCCACAATGCGCTTGTATTTATTGCATTTTGGGATGATTAGCGCACTATTTTATAAATAGCTACAGTTGGAAGTTTACTTATTTTTACTTTCACACTTGATATGTAGCTTGGTTTTGTGTAACAAGCGAATAACGATAAAACCTTCAATATTGGCATCTGGGCATTTAATGATATCAAAGCTAAGCTGTCATTCCCTTGAGTTATGCTTATGCTAACATCTCCTGCAGCCTTGCTCAGTTGTACAACTCAAGCATGTACTTCATTAAAACAACCAAACTGCTGGAAGAAGTTAGTGGGTCAGGCAGTATCCATGGAGGGAAATGGGCAGATGACTTGTTAGGTCCCAACCTAAAGGGTTCACTGTTCATTTCCTACCATGGATGCTGCCTGACCTACTGAGTTCCTCCAGCAATTTGCTTGTCAAGTCAAGTTTATTTGTCACACGCATTCGAGATGTGCAGTGTAATGAAAAGTGGCAATGCTTGCGGAATGTGCAAAAAAACTACAAAACGGAATAGACCAGAATAAGTAATTACATATTGGTGAGAACCCCCCCCCCCCAGCAATTTTTAAAAGCTACAACACAACAGTAGTTTGGTTCAGTAAGTTAGTCCCTGGTGAGATAAGAGTTTACAGTCCTAATGGCCTCTGGGAAGAAACCCCGTCTCAACCTCTGTTTTCACAGCATGACAGCAGAGGCGTTTGCTTAACCGTAGCAGCTGGAACAGTCCGTTGCTGGGGTGGAAGGGGTCCCCCATAATGCTGCTGGCTTTGGATCTGCACCTTCTGATGTCCAGTTCCTGCAGAGGGGCGAGTGTAGTTGCCATAGTGCGTTCGGCCGAGCGCACTACTCTCTGCAGAGCCTTCTTGCAGAGCAGTTCCCAAACCAGATTGTGATGTTTCTGGACAAGATGCTTTCTACAGTTGCTGAGTAGAAGCACTGGAGGAGACTCTGAATTTCCTGAGCTGCCTGAGGTGGTAAAGGCGCTGCCTTGCCTTACTCACCAGTATGGCAGCGTGTGATGTCCATGTCAGATCCTCAGTGATGTGGACTCCCAGGTATTTGAAGCAGCTCACCCTATCCACAGTATCCCCATTTATCTTCAGTGGCGTGTACGTCCTCGGATGTTGTGCCTTCCTAAAGTCCACGATCAGCTCCTTAGTTTTTTTGACATTCAAGAGGAGGCTGTTGTCCTGACACCAGAGTGCCAGATTAGCCACCTCTTCCTGGTAGGCTTTCTCATTATTTTCGGTGATCAGGCCCACCACCACAGTGTCATCAGCAAACTTGATTATAGAGTTGGAGCTGAACCTAGCCACACAGTCATGTGTGTACAGGGAATGCAGTAGGAAGCTGAGGACGCAACCCTGGGCTCGGGGTGAGGATCTTTGATGTATTTCCTCCCATCTTAACTACCTGGGGCCTGGAGGTGTGAAAGTTCAGGACCCAGGCACACTGGGGCGTGTTATGTCCCAGTTCCAGCAGCTTCTCAGCCAGTCGTGTTGAAGGTTGAACTGTAGTCAATGAATAGCCCCCCCTTCTGGCTGTCAAGATGAGAGAGAGCTTAAAGATTCCAGCATCTGCATTCTCTTGCCTTCATGGGTTTAACTAATTTGTATACTTTTTGAAATGCCCAATTCTGGAAGCTGGCCTTTGTCCCAGAGAACATCAAATGTTATGAGTGTCAGTGTCTTTGGGAGTGACGATCTTGATCCATTGATGAGTGATGCGATTGATCAAGATGGTGCCAAGCCAGGTGACTGTGTGTTGGTCACATAAGTGGATCTGCAATCACACATTACAATCACTGCACTCTTTTAAATCTCTACTCTCAATAGCAGCATTTCTGCAATGTGGACGGATAAATTGTAATCATGTTTTGTCTTTCTGCTGACTGGTTAGCACGCAACTAAAGCTTTTCACTGTATCTCGGTACTTTAATAAACTAAACTAAACTAAAGAAAACTTAAAAAACAAAAAAAGCTTGGATATGTACATCAGTAGAGAATGCGGTTCCTTGATTATTCCTGTTTATTTGTTAATCATATTCCTTGCGTTAAAAATCTTGTTAAAACGTTCATGCTTCCTCGCCTTCTAGCCATTTGCAAGCCCAGTGACTGCATTTTCCCTTTTGATTTCCGGGAAGTGTTGACAAGAAAAGTGAGTGATTTTTGTTTTTCTCTCTTGTCTATATTGCTTTTGTAAAATTATTAATTGGCCTTTCAGAAGGGAAATTTTATCCTAGTTTTTGTACAGATTGTACTTTTATTCTCTAGTTGTCTGCACTTTGAATATATTAAAAGGATTTAAACTGGTCCAGAAAACTACCTTCAAATAAATTGATAGATTGGCCTGACTAATTGACAAATGTGTGAAGCTGGAACAAAAAATATGATCAAGGTTATCTTCTCTGAACTGCCTTTTGGGGAATTTAGGCACATTGCCTTGTGGTATATTGGAAAGGTACCATCTGGTCCATTACCATCTGCACTGATTTAGTTCAATAGATAGTAACTTATTAAGTTGAGCAAAATAAAAGTGTGCCCATATCCAGTCATTATTCAGTGTTCGCAGCAGAGTGTGTGGGTCAGGGCCACTCGTCTTCAGTGTTATAGCCCCCTGACACTTGCTCACATGTTCTGCTGCTGAAGCTCATCAGCTGACTGATGTGTCTCAGGGGGAATAACGATATACCTGACTTCTTCAGCAGAGGAGCCAAACTAGGCAAAACTAGGCAAACTAGGAGAACTTTTATTCTATCAAATTTTAGTGGTACAAATTTAAATTGGTTTAAGATGGGCAATTAAATAAATAGATGTTTCATCTTAGTTTCTTACAAGAGGTCATTTTGCCTCTCTTTTACATATTGGTAAAGTAATTTTAAAATAACAAATGAATACTTTTTGCTTTAGGTGTTGTCAAGATAATGTAAAGTGTTTCCCCTCTGTTATTTAATTAATTATGTCTGCTGGGTGTTTTGTTAGTTGATTTTAAATGCTTTAGTCCTTCAGGTACGACTTGGAAATTGTCATTTGTTTTCCCTGACCATTTTGGGGCTCTTCTTCCTGACCCAAAACATCCTTTTTCTCCTGCGATGCTGCCTGACCCACTGAGTTACTCCAGCACTTTGTGTCTATCTTCGGTGCATACCAGCATCTACAGTTCCTTTCTACTCAGGGAAAGTATATTGAATGCGAATGTCTTGATTGCATAAGACTTGGCCCCAAAAAACATTTATATTCCATCGAGTAATGGGGTCATTCCATCAGTGGAATTGTTGAATATCCGAAGGAAGGGTGGGGAGCGGCTTTAGGCTGGGTCTTGCTCAGCTTCACCATGGGGTGTGTTAAACTTTAAATTCAAATTTCACATTGATAGCAAGTGGCTTTGCAAAACAATTTGAGGCGTGACCCCACATGTAGTACAATTTGACTGTAATTATGTGTTCCATGAACTGTTTGAACTTCTCCCAGGCAAATTATTTTCAGAACATTATTGGGGAAAAATTGTTTTAAAAGTGAAGGGGGAAAAAAATCAATGATGCTGGGTCAAAATGGCCATGAAGACACATTATTGGATGTTTTTGTGATGAATTTTGTGTTGCGCTGACAACTAATAAGGATAAGATCCATTTTAATTTACAAAGTATAATTTAAAAATATTTTAGCAAATATTTGCATTGAATTATGCCATTTATTTTGGCAGCTACACCATTTTCCCACTATCTGTTAATAAAATGGCCAATTTCGCTGTTTTCATAACCCAATGTCACATGGCAGACCTGCCATGTTGTATTTAAAGAAAAAGAAAATGATTTTACTCTTCGTCATCAATTTTACTGTTTTTAAAATGTGGTGAGTAATACCATAAACAAACTAAATATGAACTCCAGAACAAGGGGTCACAGTCTAAGGATAAGGGGGAATTCCTTTAGGACCGAAATGAGGAAAACATTCTTTACACAGAGAGTGGTGAGTCTCTGGAATTCTCTGCCACAGAACGTAGTTGAGGCCAGTTCATTGGCTATATTTAAGAGGGCGTTAGATGTGGCACTTGTGGCTAAAGGGATCAGGGGGTATGGAGAGAAGGCAGGTACGGGATACTGAGTTGGATGATCAGCCATGATCACATTGAATGGCGGTGCAGGCTTGAAGGGCCGAATGGCCTACTCCTGCACCTATTTTCTATGTTTCTATGAAAGATAAGTGTCTTGAGTCATAGAGTCATAGAGTGATACAGTGTGGAAACAGGCCCTTCGGCCCAACTTGCCCACACCGGCCAACAATGTCCCAGCTACACAAGTCCCACTTGCCTGTGCTTGGTCCATATCTCTCCAAACCTGTCCTATCCATGTACCTGTCCAACTTGTTCTTAAATGATGGGATCTGTGGGTCTTTTGGATAGGTTTGCTAAATATATTCTTGTCTCAAAAGTCAAGATGAAACTTGGAAGATTTGTGCAAGTTGAGTGTCTGAACACAGATTTAAAAGGTGAATGCGCTGGAAGAACAATGATAACAATCTCAAAACGAAGGTGTTAGCAGCACCCAGCTGATCAGAAAGGAACCATGAACAACATTGTAAAGCTTCAAGTTTTGATATTGCCATCTGAAAGTCCACACGGCGATGTTAACTTGCTTGTGCCCTCTACTGTCTGAAACTATTGCAGCAGATAATGTTCAAGAAGGAACTGCAGATGCTGGAAAATCGAAGGTAAACAAAAATGCTGGAGAAACTCAGCGGGTGAGGCAGCATCCATGGAGCGAAGGAAATAGGCTACGTTTCGGGTCGAGACCCTTCTTCAGACTGGATAATTTAGATAATGTCCCTCATCCTTAAAGTGTAATGGACATTCTGCAGTATTGTGACCTGGTTTTAAAGTTACTTTTATGTGCCTGGGTGGCAAAATGAGTTGAGGTATTTAATTTCTGCCTTCATTTTAAAAGTGACTTAATCTTCTTGTTAGCTTGATTTTATTGTGCACTGACGGTAATAACATTCAGAAGCTTGATATTCAACACCCCCCCCCAAATGGCTGATCGATCAGCCCTGTCAGCGTTGATCAAATAAATTAATTTCAGTTCTTCCGAATAAGTATATACTTCCTAATGAAAAACTCGGGGTAATTAACCGCGTTAATAGCACATGTAATTGTTAAAAATAATTGAAATACTTTACGGAGTAGAAAGGTTTTTTTTAGAAAACCAATGTATGTTGGCTGCATCAAAAGCAACAGTGGACAAAAATCAGAAAACCTTAAACTGCCTGCATTTCAAGTGATCGCTTGGTCTCTCAAAGTAGACCTCCTCCATTTCAGCTGGACGTTTAGCAATGACCCAGTGTCAGCATGGAGAGGGTGCGTTAACTTGCTTGTTTAAATTCTAGACAAAAAGCAGTTGTGCTTTAATTAAAACCATTGAGCTGATTTATGTTTTGTTTCAGAATGCCAAAGTTGAGATTGCTGCTACTGAGAGGACTCTGTTGGGCTTTTTCCTGGCAAAGATTCATAAGATTGACCCTGATGTCCTTGTGGTGAGTCGAAAATTTAAAATAATATTTTCTAATGTCGACCCAAGAGATCATGAATAATAAAGTTCACAGCTATCAGTGGTGGTGGTGGTCACCACCGTGAATATTTAATTACTGAAATGCTGAAGGTTTTATATCTATTTACCACTGTACCGACGTGGCACAAATCATCCCCAATTTCTGGAGTGCTGCCTTTTCAGAATGTCTCTGTGTCCAAGTACATCCAGGCCAAACAAATTTAATTGGATTTGATTCTGATTTTTTTTTAAACTTCATTTTAATGTCTAACTTTCTTTGGAATGAATTATAACTTTTTTTTGAAGTTGCTTCTGATTATTTATTATGTTAATTTATCAAAATTTCTGGAATTTGAGAACAATGTGACCCATTTGTTGATTACAATATTTAGCAATAATTGACCAAAAAAACCACCCAAATCGAGCAGTGCTATGTTTGGTAATATGGGAAATGAGCAGTCATGGTGTGCAGACGTGAGGATTATCTGGGTGCGCGACTCCCATGGTGAATGCTGTCATTGATGGCCTCTTAATGGCTTAAAAAATATGTTTGCAGAAGATGGGGAAAAAAACTTTACTACATGTAAGTGTGGAAAGTACAGTATAGATAATTAATTAACTATAAAGTTAGCTTAGGTTAATATAATTGTAAATGACTTTTTAAAAACACAATGCCTGAGTAACTCAGAAGGTCAGGCAACATCTATGGAGGGCATGGATAGGCAACATTATTTGACATTTATTTATTACTAGACCATGTGCAGACCCGTGGCACAATATTTCACCAAACTGCGCATGCGTGGCTGACGAACCCGCACTGCCTACTGAAATTAAGTTCAAGTTAATAAAATCAATAGAGGACCCTTGGAGGCACTTGTAAAATAGAATTAAACTTACCCGTGGAGCCGTTGGGTCTCCATTGTGGGCCAGGCACCTGAAAATAAAACATTGCGTGCGCACACGCATGTTCGCACACACACACAGTGTTTTAGTAATAGATATATAGATAAAGCCCACGTGGTCACATGAAGAACATACAAACTTTGTTCCAAACTTTGTACAGCCAGTCCCCGAGGTCAGGATCGAACCCGGATCTCTGGCACTATTATAAGGCAGCAACTCTACTGCTGTGCCTCCCATAAGTGACCAAACTAATCACACCAATAAAACCATGCCCTGACTTCAGCAGATGTCAAAGCACAGGGCATTGAATGTTTCAGGACATCTTTGATATTCTGCAACATTGACAGCTATTAAGGATGTAAAACTCTTAATTTTAAAAGATTGCCAAATTAAAAATGTGCAGGTGAATTGAATTTAAAAGAAGTTGCTCCATATCCGTACAGCCATTCTTCTTTATTGACATTTGTGAAGCTACTGCAAAAGGCGGCGCCCACGTATAAGCAAAAATGGAAAAATAAATTCCATGAACTGGGAATCTAAAATAAAAAGAGACAATACTGGAAACACTCAGTATGATGCTGCATCTGTGGGTAAAGAAACACGATTCATCATAACTGGGAAGGAAACAAAATAAGTTCATTAAGTTGGTTGGAGGACAGGAGATTGTTGTTAGGCTTTTAACCAATGGAGACATTCCCCCCCCTCCACTCTCCATGCTGCTTAACAAGCTTCTTCTGTCTCTCATTGACACAAAGTGTCAATGAGAAAGTAAATTAGTCAGCATCACTGGAGAAAAAGGATGGGACTTGTGTACAGCCTAAGGTTTTGGACAACTTGTTCTATTTGATCTTATTTGAATGTGCACGCCAGGTCGATTGCATTTGTCGAAACAGGGCGGACCACGTGAAGGTTGCAATCTCACACCCCAAAGGATGGGTGATGTTTTGGGTCCCTTTTCAGTCTGTAGAAGGGTCCCGCCCCGAAGAGTCACCATCTTTTCGCTCCGGAGATGCTGCCTGCCCCACTGAGTTACTCCAGCACTTTGTGTCTATCTATCTTTGGTATAAACTAGCATCTGCAGTTCTTTGTTTCTATATTTCCTCTGTCTCTTCCTCAGTTCAGAACTTCCAACGTTGACCCTTTTTTTCAATTTATGTGGCCTGACCAGCTGAGAATTTACAGCATTTTTTTGTTTTTATTTCAGACCACACATAAGAATTGAGGAATTGCAGATAAATGCACTCCACCGCTTCACGCTGAAGTCCCCTGGAGTACAGACTCCTGTGTTCTAGTGGGAGGTCCAATCTTATGATACTTCAGCAGCAAACTGCCAGCATTTCTCTGGAAAATCCTGGTCATTGGCTTGTTGTTGAGCGAATATTATTATTTAATCTATGTGTCCTTACTTTCAGGGCCATGATATTTATGGATTTGATCTTGACGTCCTGCTACAAAGAATTAATGCCTGCAAAGTTCCTCACTGGTCAAAGATTGGTCGCTTGAGGAGATCTGCTATGCCTAAACTTGGGGTAAGGCATATCTGGTTTTCTCCGAATGAGAAATTTACAATCTGCCAGAGAGCGTCAATAAATGAAATGAAGTTATAGTTATGTTTAAACAGCAATGTGCACAAGTAATGGAAGTAGATTGCCGCATATATTGGTAAAAATGCTTTTAACACAGTGTCATTATGCACTTGATATATGCTAACAGACTAAATAATGGAATGCCATTACCACACTAATGGAAACCCACACAATATGTGACCTGGGAATGCTAAGTATTATCCCACATGCAAAGTGAAGGAGAAAACACTTGTCATCATAGCTACATTTAAAAAACATAAATTAGCAATCTGTGCAATGACACCCTTAATGTTAAGTTGTGAGAATAAGTATTGCTACTGTTATAAAAAGTGTTCAGTGGGGCTTGGTGTGCTGTTCTTGCAGTAACCTTTAAAATGCTGGGCTTTTTCTTTGTTAATTTCAGTTACTGGAGAGGATCTACTACCTTGATGAAGGTGTCCACATCATTGTGATATTACTATTCATTAAATTGGATGCTTTTAAATCATTCGTTGGAATTCCTTTTTAAACTTGTTTATCAGGCGAATGAATCAAACAAGTTACGTTGTAATAGTGAGGGGCTTGATTATTCTTGAAGCTAGGAGGACAGCATGGAAGCACAGCTGGTGAGAGCTACTGCCTCCCAGCGCCAGAGACTGAGGTTCCGTCCTGACCTCGGGTGCTGTCTGTGTGGAGTTTGCACGTTCTCCCCCTGCCCACGTGGGTTTCCTCCGGGTTCTCCAGTTTGTTTGTTTGTTTGTTTGAGTTTGTAGATGAATTGGCTTCTGTAAATTGGCTTCCACATCTCAAAGATATGTAGGTTAATTGGCCACTGTAAAATATGTTCCCCAGGATGAGAAAGTGGTATAATATAGCCCTAGTGTGAACAGTTGATCGATGTTTTTCCTGGATTTGCATCGCACTGCAACATCTCTAAACTAAAGGGCCTGTCCCACTTGCATGCGGTTGGCACGACCAAAGGGAAGCGGACTTCAGGCTAAGTTCGCGTGTGACGTTATTTGCGTCATACCTACCAATCAGCTGTGCAGGAGGTGGGCCGCCGGATTTTCGGCGTCGGGCGGTGACGTCATCGCGCAACGCCACACTGGGCGGTGACGTCATCGCGCAATGCCACGTGCTGGGCGTACGCCGTCAAGACGCTGCCTACGACATCAAGACGCTGCGTACGCCTGCGGGCCGACAGGCCCTTGGCACGGATAATTTTCAGACAGTGTAGGATTTTCTGAGTCCTGTGCCATGTCGGGACCAGCCCCGCACAACTCATTACGTCTCCGCGCTTCTAAGTGGGACTGGCCCAGCGCGGCCTTACGGTGCCCATACGCCTCAAGCGACCATGTTTGGTCGCGCCAGATGCATGCAATCGCCTGCAAGTGGGACAGGCCGTTAAACTCTGCATCTCCTCATTCAGCTGCTTCCACAGTTAATTGTAGGAGGGTGTATTTTAATGTAGTCTCTGTCTAATTATTGTGGTTGTAATATTTGGGTTATGGTCATTCAGTCGTTAGCTGACTGAGCTTAGTCTGAGTTCAGGACCATTGAAACAGTTTGAATCCCACCATGGGAGCTAGATAATTTAAATTTAGGTAATTTTGATTTTTTTTTAAAAGGTGAGTCTTAACATGAGTTGTCAAAGATAAATTATTTGGTTTATTAAAATGCTTGAGGGAAGGCAAGCTGCCATCGTTACCCAATCTGAGTCTAGTCCAATTGACTCTTAACTTCTTTGTAAAGTTTAGGAATGGACAATAAAAGCATTAACCCCCTTCATTAATTTCTCAAGAAGGAACCGAGCTTCTGTTTGCAGGTGATCCCACATGAGGCCAAATTACTTAAAATAGGCAGAGCTGAAACCAGCCATAGGGGGGTGTTCCAACTTCCACGCAGACGTTCTTAGCTGCTCAGCAGAAATTCCTGGCCCCTTTTGTTGCATACTAATTTAGTTTATTTTTGAAAGGCAATTAACTATTTGTTGCAACTACTGCCCTCTGGGGATGAGTTATACATTTCAACCACTGAGTGAGGACACTTCCTTTCATTTCACTTTATTGTATTTATGCTCTCTAGATTTTGATTCTCCCACAAATAAAAACAATCTTCCAACGCTCCCTTAACACTGTCTTATAAGGACTTCCTGAACCTCATTTAAGTCTCTTTTTTGTTAAAGATTGAAGAGATTTGGTCGTCTATCTTTCATGATAGCTGTAATCCCTCAGATTTAGGACTGACCTGGTGAAACACTTTTTGCTGCTTCCTCCAGCACTTCTATGTCCGTATTATAGTCTGGTGCAGCCTAATACAGTATCATTGAATTATTATATTTGGTATTCTTGTGCAGCCAAACTTTGGGTCTTTACATAACTTAATTTAACGTAGTTTAACATAACTAAATTCAAGGTATATGTAATTCTAAAGTAACAAAGTTATGTTATTCTACGTTAAATTAAGTTATGAAAATAAAGTGTGTGCATAATTGTCATGTTCTATTGTTTTGCCCTTCACGATTGTCTTGTCCTCAACTCCATTGGCTGTTCTGTACAATTCACTGACGTGTAGGTGATGTCAAACTACATAATGTCCTACATTTGGCCATTTAACTGACCTCAGTGGTAAATTTCCTGTGTCCCCGTGTATAAAGTTGCATTTTTCCTTAATGTTGACCACAGTGGTCAGGAAGGCTTGTAGTATAAAGTCACATTAAATGTGTCAGCACCTGTAGTAAAGATTGAACCCAGGTCCCTGGTGCTGTGAGGCAGCAACTCTACCGCTGCGCCACTGACCTTCCCGTTTAGTTTAATTTAGAGATACAACACGGAAGTGGCCCCTTCGGCCCACCGAGTCCGCACCGACCAGCGATCCCTGCACATTAACACTATCCTACGCACACCAGGGACAATTTACACTTAAGTGGTCACGGGGTGAAGGTACAAATTCTGTATAGACAGCACCCTAAGTTGGGGTGGAATCCGGGCCGACAGCACTGTAAGGCATCAACTGTACCACTGCGCCACCGTGCCTCCTCTTGTTGACGTAACGCAGCAGAAAAATACCAACCTACATATTTAATTGACTCTGATCATCCACGCTTCCCCTTTTGCAGATGTGATCTTTCTCTCAATGATTTAACTTATCATCGCTTTCTTATTGAAGGGCCGTGGAGGGTTTGCAGAGAAGAATGCAGCTTGCGGCAGGCTGATATGTGACGTTCAAATTTCCGCTAAAGAGTTGATCCGGTGCAAGAGCTACAGTTTAACTGAACTTGTCCACCAGATCCTCAAAACAGAGAGGGATGTTATTCCAGCTGAAAATATTCGACATTTTTATAGGTGAGCGACGGTTGTAGGTTTTCTCACAGCTTTTTAAAAATCAGATTAGTTTATTCTGATATGACATGATACAGTGATCTTCCTTGTTTGCATGAAGCTCACAGAGTGAACTGTGCACAGTAATGGTAGGTGCAACAATAAATACAATAACAAATATAAGACTGGAATGGTGCAAGGTTGGTAATGCAATCTGAAGTAGTGCAATAAAAAAAGTGCTAATATGTAATGATGAAGAGACCGAATCAAAGAGTTCTGAGTAAGAGTATTTTTTTGTTTGCAAGTGAAATTATGATGTTATTCTACAAATCTTCATGTAATTAAGTAAAGGGCAGAAGGGAATGTGCTGGCACTCAGGCCGTTCAATGTTATATTAGATTTCAAATCTTTAGATTTCTGGTTGATGGCTTCCTTCAATCCATAGTGATTAGATAATAGAACATAGACCAGTACAGGAACAGGCCCTTCAGCCCACAATGTTTGTGTCGAACATGAGGCCAAGTTAAGCTGATCTCATATGCCTGTACATGATCCATACCCCACTATTCCCTGCACTTCCATGTGGCTATCTAAAAGCCTCTTAAACGCCACTGACATATCCATTTCCACCACCCCTGACAAAGTGTTCCAGGCCCCCACTGCTTTCTTTTTTTTAAACTTGCTCCGTGCATCCCCATTAATCTTTGCCCCTCTCACCTTACAGCTATGCCCTCCAATGTTGGACTTTCCACCCTGGGGGAAAAGGTTCTGACTTGTCTATCCTATCTATGCCTCTCACAATTTGATATACTTCCATCACGTCTCCCCTCAATCTCCAATTCCTATCTGTAATGACGTCAGATCTATTGCTTGTGAGCACTTCATTGATTTTCTCTCTCCTGCATGGCGTGATGGCAAATGTCATGTGATTGTAACTGGTGACCAAATTGGTGAACAACATTTTCCCACACTGTCTGACTTGCAGCTCCTGATGATGACATGGGGAGGGAGGGAGGACCTGAACTGCACATAGTTTACAGTTCTAGCTCGCAATACATCTCGTCCTTTTCAGTGAAGCTGACAGTGGGAACATACCAATAAGTTGCATAACTGATTGCTTCAACAGCATTTTTGTGCAGAGAATGCAACTGTCTGTGAAGAGAGAGTTAGGTGTTGCTCTTAGGGCTAAAGCAAGGGATATGGGGAGAAAAGCAGGAAATGGGTACTGATTTTGGATGATCAGCCATGAACATATTGAATGGCGGTCCTGGCTCGAAGGTACTCCTGCACCTATTTTCAATGTTTCTATGTAAACTGATCGAATCCACCCTGATGGGATATGATTTAGAATTGTAGGATATAGCCTGATATATTTCATCAAGCTTGTTAAAGTAATAGAGGCAGATAGCAAGGTCTCAAGCACTCTGGCCCATTGAATACAAGCACCCATTTACACTAGTTCTGCACTTATCCCATTTTATTCTCTCCCACATTCCGACCAACTCTTCCCAGATTCTGCGATTCATTTCCACACACGTGACCATTCACTAATTAATTTATCATCCTAAATGTCCTTGAGGTATCTGCAGAATCTGGAAATTCCATGCAATCACGTGGCAAGCATGCAGGCTTTAGAGTGGCACAGTGGTACAGCAGTAGAGTTGCTGCCTTATAGTGTCAGAGACCCAGGTTAAATCCTGATCTCGGTTGCTGTCTGTATAGAACATAGAAATTAGGTGCAGGAGTAGGCCATTCGGCCCTTCGAGCCTGCACCGCCATTCAATATGATCATGGCTGATCATCAACTCAGTATCCTGTACATGCCTTCTCTCCATACCCTCTGATCCCCTTAGCCACAAGGGCCACATCTAACTCCCTCTTAAATATAGCCAATGAACTGGCCTCAACTACCCTCTGTGGCAGAGAGTTCCAGAGACCCACCACTCTGTGTGAAAAAAGTCCTTCTCATCTCGGTCCTAAAGGATTTCCCCCTTATCCTTAAGCTGTGACCCCTTGTCCTGGACCTCCCCAACATCGGGAACAATCTTCCTGCATCTAGCCTGTCCAACCCCTTAAGAATTTTGTAAGTTTCTATAAGATCCCCTCTCAATCTCCTAAATTCTAGAGAGTATAAACCGAGTCTATCCAGGCTTTTTTCATACGACAGTCCTGACATCCCAGGAATCAGTCTGGTGAACCTTCTCTGCACTCCCTCTATGGCAAGAATGTCCTTCCTCAAATTTGGAGACCAGAACTGTACGCAATACTCCAGGTGTGGTCTCACCAAGACCCTATACAACTGAAGTAGAATCTCCCTGCTCCTATACTCAAATGGAGTATGGAGTTTGTACGTTCTCCATGTGACTGGGTTTCCTGCGGGTGCTTCGATTTCTGCCCACACTCCAAAAACGTGGGTTTGTGGGTTAGTTGGCATTTGTAAATTGCCCCTTATGTGAAGGATAGACTAGTGTACGGATGATCGCTGGTCGGCACAGACTCAGTTGGCCAAAGGGCCTGTTTCTGCGCTGTCTCTAAAACCAAAACTATCCACACAAACAGGACCAGACGTCGGGCCTGAATGGGATTCCATAGTGGGGAGGCAGGTCCTTCACCAATTTGTGGCTACCTTTGGTTCCAGAGTCTTGCCGTATTATCCGTTTTGCCGGGCTAGCAGGGGTCACTGCCTTGGGGAACTGTGATACCGGTCTGCAAAGTTGGCCTCGGATGTTAGACGTGGAAACTGATCTGCCGGCTCTGGCTTTGCCGGAGTTCCAGAGTCCCGGCCGCAGGGGGCAAATTCGATCAGCCGTGTAAGTCCCGATGTAGAGATTGGCCGCCTCACCCGGCCAAGACGTCACATTGTCGAGGGGATTTCCGACGGGTTTAAAGTCCGCTCTTGTAATTTTATTTGGGTTAAAGGAGGCATTGGATCAACAGTTGCCGGAAAATCGGTTGTGGACCTGTACCTTGCATTGAAGTTGTTGCAGGAAATTAATGTGGTAGCCAGTGTTGCGTGTGTCTGCTGACGTGTTGTGATGTATTTTTCACTTCAACCTCTGTTCTACTAGTGACTCTCCTGGACTCGTGCGCCTGCTTGAGAATACCTGGATGGATACAAAATACATCCTGCAGATCATGTGTGAACTCAACGTGCTTCCTTTAGCTCTGCAAATAACCAGCATCGCAGGAAATGTCATGGTAATGTAATTTTCACGAATTACGATGTTCTGGTCCTGCCAGCGTTGTCAATCTGACGATTGTGGAGTTTTGCATTTAAAAGTCAGTTTTTAATTGTTTCAAGTTTAAATATCAAAACCGTTGTCAAAGTTACGCAGATATTAAAAATTTACCAAGCAGCATAGCGGTTTCATGCAATTTTCTTTGAAAAATTTCAATGGTTGTGTCTTAAGTACAACATTTATAAGCTGATCTTTTATCTATCCATGATGTTTTACCAGGTGGCATGTAAAGCTTACCAGTTGCATGTGTACCTGGCTGTGCTGATGAAAATATGGAGCAGGTTCTCTGTGTTGAAGGAACTTGCTATTACGAGATTAACAAGTAGCCAGAGTCATTGTTTGGTACACAGTGACAAGTCTTCACTTATTGGCTGCTTGATGCTAGAGGAGTCTAGAGTGTTTTATTGACATATGTTCTAGATAGAACAATGAAATTCTTACTTGCAGCAGCGCAACAGAATATGTAAACATAGTACACCGTAAACTATATAATAAACAAGAAAAATATGTTAACTGTGTGTAGATATATAAACACGCACACGCACACATACAAATAAACAAATAATAACAGTGCAATAACAGTCTGTGTAGTTCAGAGCTTATTTGAGGTTGTAATGTTTAGTAGCCTAATGCTTGTAGGGAAGAAGCTGTTCCCAAACCTGGAATTTTGAAATTAATTGAGTGTTTTTCTTTAATACTAACATACTGTTATCAAAATGTGCCGCAAGTTGCAACACATTAATTTTAGTGCCCAACAACACCAGTCTTAATTAAATAGATCAACTTAACATTTTTGATGGATTTTAAATGTGTCCTTGCATAAAAGTTGTTAGTCTTTTTTTAATGAATTTTTGTGGAACCCTGTAATTCTTATTTATGCATGTTGGAATTTATGATGTGCATTATGATAAGGTGGCGCAGCGGTAGATTTGCTGTCATACAGCGCCAGAGACCTGGTTTAGATCCTGACTGCAGGTGCTGCCTGTACGGAGTTTGTCCGTTGTAATCATGTGGGTTTACTCTGGGTTCTCCGGTTTCCTCTCACGTTCGAAATACGTGCAGATTTGTAGGTTAATTGGCTTAAGTAAAGATAGTAAATTATTTCTACTATGTAGGATAGTGTACGGGGTGATCGTTGGTCGGCGCAGACCTGGTGAGCTGTAGGGCCTGTTTCCGTGCTGTACCTCAAGTCTAAAAGACTAACATTGAAAGTTCCCAACCTACCTTGATCTCAATTGTACAAAGGGATTTTTAGGTTGGCAGATAGGGTGGTAAAATTCATTGTCAGTGTTTGCTGATGCAATGCAACTGCGTGGCTCCTGCAACCGTGCACTCCTCTGTCGGCCTCTACCATCATCTGCAAGGCACTGATTTTCAGCTCTTGTCATACTCCGCTTCAAATGGCTTTTGTTTCTGCTAAAGCTTTCAATTTCTGCTGCATTCGATTCTGGCCATTCTGCTCCTTGCTGCACATCCCCTGACATACCTGTTGTCTGCAAATTTCCTCTTCTGCCTTCATAGTCATTGTATTGTTTGGCTCTGACTTGTCTCGGCTGCTTCCTGTGTCCATTGGCTTGCTGTTGTTCGTTTTTACAAGCAGTTCGTTTTACAAAGCATGAGCTGCTATATCATATCCCACTGATGCCCACTAGTCCATTGACTTTAAAAAAATCAAAGATGCCAGTTTCATTTTATAAGTAGCATAGAGTCATACAGCATGGAAACAGGCCCTTTGGCCCAACTCATCCATGCTGAACAAGATGTCTTGCCTAAGTGTCCCATTTGGTCCATTTCCCTTTGAACCGTTCATATCCATTTACCTGTCCAGGTGTCTTTTCATGCTGTTATAATACCTGCCTCAACTACCTCCTTTGGCAGCTTATTCCATATACCCACCAACCTCTCTTGAAAAAGTTCCACCTGAGTACCTAGTCAATCTTTCCACTTTCACCTTCAACCTGTATCCTCTAGTTCTTGATCCCCCTATTCTGTGTGAAAGACTCTGCATTTGCACTATAAATTCCCATCATAATTTCATGCACCTTTAAAATCACCTCTCAACCTCTACGCTCCCGTGAATAATGTCCTAGTTTGTTTAATCTCTTCCGATAATTTAGACCCTTGAATCCCGGAAACATCCTTAGGAATCCTCTGGGCCGTCTTACCATCTTGCTAATTTTCCTTGCTGAGTCGCAAGGAACTGCAGATGCTGCTTTACAAAAAAAGACACAGTGCTGGGGTAACTTGGTGGGTTAGGCATCATCTCTGGAGAACATGGATAGGTGATGTTATGGGTCTGGATCTCTTCAGACGCTTCTTGTGAAGAAGGGTCCACACCCGAAACGTCACCTATCAATGTTCTCCAGAGGTGATGCCTAACCCACTGAGTCACTCCAGCACTTTGTGTCTGTTGTTCTGTTAATTTTCTGAATTGCTCCGAGTAGGTTTTATTTTCCCTTCCTCTGACATGGTTTTTTTAAAAAGTATGTTACATAGAAAAATAGGTGCAGGAGTAGGCCATTGGCCCTTCGAGCCTGCACCGCCATTCAATGTGATCATGGCTGATCATCCAACTCAGTATCCCGTACCTGCCTTCTCTCCATACCCCCTGATCCCTTTAGCCACAAGTGCCACATCTAACGCCCTCTTAAATATAGCCAATGAACTGGCCTCAACTACCTTCTGTGGCAGAGAATTCCAGAGACTCACCACTCTCTGTGTAAAGAATGTTTTCCTCATCTCGGTCCCAAAGGAATTCCCCCTAATCCTTAGACTGTGAGCCCTTGTTCTGGACTCCCCCAACATCGGGAACAATCTTCCAGCATCTAGCTTGTCCAACCCCTTAAGAATTTTGTAAGTTTCTATAAGATCCCCCCTCAATCTTCTAAATACAAGCCGAGTCTATCCAATCTTTCCTCATATGAAAGTCCTGACATCCCAGGAATCAGTTAGAATTACTTAGATATCTGGATGCCACTGCCAACCTTGGCTTGCAGCTCACTTGGCCACTCCCCCCCCATGCCCCCCAATAATCAGCCTTTCTCATTAAGAGCTGGGGTGCCAAAACCTTGCGGCTGGAGATTAGAGTGCAAAGTCGAGAGTCGGGAATGTCAAGAGTGTTTTATTGTCATATGTCCTGAAATGGAAAACTGAAATTCTTACTTGCAACAGCACAACAGATATGTAAACATAGAACTCTGTAAAACCTATGTGTGTGTGTGTGTGTGTGTGTGTGTGTGTGTAAGTATATATAAATATATATATAAATAAATGAAGCACATACCCACGGATGGCAGATAAGAGTGCAAAGAAGCACATACCCACGGATGGCAGATAAGAGTGCAAAGTTAAACAAAATAATCCCCTCAAGTCTATAGAGTTCAGAACCTATTTGGAGGTGGTTGTGTTTCTCAGGTTCCTGATGGTTCTAAGGAAGAAGCTGCTCGTGAGCCTGGAACTTTACAGTTTTCAGGCTCCTCTACCACCTTCCTGATGGTAGGAATGAAATAAGAAATTGGCAGGGTGGTCTCTGATGCTGGCTGCCGTTTTGATGCAGCGACTCCTGTAGATCCTTTTGTTGGTGGGGAGGTCAGTACCCATGATGGAGTGTGTGAATGTAGGTGGTAGGTTAGGGCGGTGTGGTGACAGCAGGAAATGAAATGTGGCATGGAGACGGAGAGTAGAGTTCAGTAGGCCAGGAGGCTCTACTTACTTTATCTCCACGTCACGTTTCATCAAAGTGTTTCCCTTGCTGCCACTACATTGCCCTTTCCCACCAATTACATTCCCGGCCCTCCACTTTGCTCTTTAATCTCCAGCAGGGAAGGTGGAAGGCATTTTTGCAGCTGAAGAGATATTCTTGAAAGTAAAGCCATTCAGAGGAAGGCAACAAGTGAGGACGTTCAGTCTGAGGAAGGGCCTGGACCCGAAAAGTTACCCATTCCTTCTCTCCAGATGTTGATGTAGAGAGGTTTTTGAAGATATGGCCTCTGCAATATATGAAGGTGCTCTTTAAAGATAAAAGAGTGTGATAGTTGTGGAGAAAGGGACTGGTGCTGAGATCAGAATGAGGAAGAAGTAAATACCTTGAAGGGCCTGTCCCACTGTATGAGGTAATTCAAGATTTCTCCCGAGTTTCCCCTGATTCGAACTCTGAGAATTACGGTAATAGCCGTTCGTAGATACTCGGGGCTCTCGTGGACATTTTCCACGAGCTCTGACTTAGCTGCTACGTACATTCTATGTACTTACCACGAGTTTGATTTTTTTTAAACTCGGGAGAGCTCTTGACTTACCTCGTACAGTGGGAGAGGCCCTTTAAGTTTGGAGAACTTTCCGTGAGCTGCGAAGAAGATTTACTCATTATACATTTATACAAGCATATTCTGCGAGGCTTTGTTCATTAGGAAGCGATGTGCTGCTTCATGTCATTTTTGAGGATGTTACCGAATCTTGATGGGAAATGAGGCATACAAAATGCTCTTTTTTTAAAAATCACTAATAAATTACACATTTCATTCTTGGAGGTTTGTAATTCTGCAGATGTTGCTAACAAAACATTAAAGAAAATGTGTTACTTTGGTAAATATAGGATCTGTGCAAGACTTGTATTACAGATGTATAAACTTAATTTATTTCTCTTAGTCACGAACGCTGATGGGGGGCCGTTCTGAAAGAAATGAATATTTGCTGCTGCACGCTTTCCACGAGAACAACTACATTGTGCCTGATAAACCTTCTTTCAAAAAGCACGTGCAGGAACATGTGAGTATTCCAGCAGTCATATCAATACTTCCTCTCTTCTTACTATGTTGTGTTATTTTGATTGAGCTGCTGAGATTTGCCCACAAGAACCTATTTCCATTTAATGATTTTGAACACCATTCCATGAGTTTGAGCGTTTTTATCATTATTGATTCATGGCTATGGGCATCGCTGGCAAGGCCTATAACTGATGCAAACTAAGGACAGTACCGTGTAGCAGCAGTGGAGTTGCTCCATTTGCAGCGACAGAGACCTGGGTTTGATCCTGACCACGGGTGTTTGTGTGAAGGATGTATGTTCTCCATGTGACTGCCTGGGTTTTCGCCAAGTGCTTTGGTTTCTTCCTACATCCCTAGATATGCAGGTTTGTCGGTGAATTAGCTTCTGTAAATTGTCCCGCGTGTGGGAAAGAACCAGTGTATGGGTGCTCGCTGGTCGGCGGTGACTCGGTGGGCCGACGGGTCCGTTTCCACTTTTATCTCAAACAAAAAATAGGACATTCTATCTCACAGGTTCAGGATTTTGGGAAAGACATGCTGAAGGAACAGTGATGTATTGTCAGGTTTGGAGGGGATGTGACTTAGAAGGGTATTATTTGTGTTGGTATCCCCATGCAGCAGCTACCTGGCCTATTTATTTGATTGAGGTTGCAGATCCTGTGAGGAGTCCTTTGTGTATTGCAGCATGTAAATGGTACATTGTGGCAGTACCTGGTGGCTAGCCACGGGTAGCGAACCCTCGGCTCAGGAGGGAGGAGTTGAGCGTCTCAGAGTGGGACGCGTTGGGTCACGGGGTCCGACCCGGGGTATTTAAGGTCGGGTCACACCCGGTCACGAGGCTGGAATTGGAAACAGCACAGTAGTAGGCCCCCCTCGGTCATGACTAACCATGGGTGATGCATCCTCGTCGGATGCAAGCCTAGGCGATGTCATATGCTGTTGCACATGCAGCACGTCCCCCCTCTCCACGTCGCTGATCGATCCAAAATAACAGCAGGGCCGCCGCAGGAGCTACCAGAGTGAGGTTGTAGACAACGACGAACTGCCGTAGGGGCTCCGACCCCGGACTTTCTTGAGGTTTACTCCTGGAGCCTTTTCCATGACCGGATATGGCCACAAGGCAGTGGAGGTTTTAAACCGGAGTTTTCCCTCTCCTTGACGGACTGCTTTCCCAGGCAGTAATAAACACGCTTTTCGGTCACACAACCCGTTTTCGCCTCATTCTTGGCTGGGCTTCTGGAGTCCCCGCTACACTGGTGATCCCAACGACTAGGGGTGGAATCCTGGACAAAGTTCACATAATGTACAGCGCTCAACCCACCGCGGCCGCCTTCGAGGCCGAGCTCAACGCGGTAGGCCTGAAGCTGCCTACCTTTTGGACCCGGAGGTTTGGTTTCGTCAGGTGAAATCCCAGTTCAACGTTCGCAGCGTAACAGTCGACGAGACCGGTACGATTACGTGGTGGGGGCCCTTGACCAGGAAATGGTCGGGTCATGTTGTACCTTAATAATCCGCTGGCGGCGGGTAAGTACGCAAGCCTCAAGGAGCTGCTGCTCCGGATCTAAGGGCCAAGCCGCATGGAGCGGGTCCTCAACATGGGTGGAAGCCCTCGGCCCTCATGAGCGAGATGCTCACGCTCATGGGCGACCACCGGCCCTGCCTTCTATTTGAATGCACTTACCTGCAGCAGTTGCCACGTGACATCCGCCGGCAGCTCGCGGGGGAGAGCTTTGAATACCCGCTCAGACAAGTGGCGCGCGCCGATGAGCTGTGGTGTCCGATCAGCAGGAGTTGGGTGCGTTGGAATCGCTGGACCGCTTCGAATCAACGCCCTGGAAGGCCCAGCGGCCCAGGACCACACCCACAATAGGGCCACGCCCACAAGAGCCACAGACCAGACAAGTGGCACAGGAGAGAAGGATGTGGTGCTTTTACTGCCAATGCTGGTTGGCAGCGGCCCGCCAATGCCGCCAACCGTGTACGTTCCCGGGAAAATCCATCGTTTGTATGCCTGGGACCGGCACTCTGGAAGTAGGTTCCTGGTGGACACTGGAGCAGAGGTTAGTGTTTTGCCTCCTTCTGGAGGGGACATGCGGGCCGGTAAGCGGGGCCCCTCTTGACCGCGGCAAGGGGAGTCCCATCCGCACCTAAGGCATCCGTACCATCCCCATTATATTGGCCGCGTGCCATTTCACGTCCTTATGTCATTGCAGGCGTGCGCCAGCCACTGCTGGGCGCAGATTTCTTGCGGGCGCAAGAGCTCCTAGTGGATGTGAAGGGCCAGAGCCTCGTCCACATGAGATCATTGGAGGCGATTTCCTTGCTCCCTTTTGCGCCAGCCCCGTCGAACAGTAATCTGCTGGCAACGGTGGACAACGTCTATGCCCAGGTTCTGGTCGCGTTTCTGGACATTGTTACACCGGAGTTCGGTTCGGCCTGCCCGAAACACGGGGTCAAGCACCACATTCTCACCTCGGGCCCACCGCTCCACGCTCGCAGTCTTGCACCCGACACGCTTCAAATTGCGTCGGTGGAATTTTGCAACTTAGAGGTCATGGGCTTCATCCGGCGCTCCAACAGCCCATAGGCCTCCCCGCATCACATGGTGCAGAAGGCTTCTCGCAGCTGGCGGTCTTGTGGGGACTATTGCCACCTTAATGAGGCTATGACTGCTGACCGGTACCTGATTCCCCACATTCAGGACTTCACAGCCCATCTGGCCGGGACTAAGTATTTTTCAAAGATCGACTTAGTCCGCAGGTACCACCAAATCCCCGTGCGATCCGAGGATATCCCCAAAACTGCGATTATCACCCCTTTTAGGTTGTTTGAATTCCTGTGGATGCCCTTCGGCCTCAAGAACGCCGCGCAGGTTTTCCAGCGCCTCATAGACACCATGGGTCGGGGGTTGGATTTCACCTTTATCTACTTGGACGACATCCTGGTGGCGAGTCGGTTAAGAGGCTGTGACTAACTGGTTTGATGAGATCCATGGTCACCGTTTCCCCTGGTTGGGGGTGGTAGTACTTTAAAATGTAGTGAAGGAGTCTGCTGTGCGAGACAAGCGTTTGTTTCTGTGAGCATTCTGCAGTAATAATTGTTATCAATACGGTTGAGGACAAGTACAGTAGTGAGAGATACAATGGCAGAGGTTTTTGTTTTCACATTGGATAAGTTTCACTAGTTCAGCCTCTCACAAAGTTGCTCTTGCTTGTCGCGCTTAGAGGCGCTGCGTTTACTATATATCCTCGCGGCTTCTTCCATGCGGTGTTCAACATGATGGAATATTGGATATGGAGTTGTTGTAGAGAGTTCTCAGCGCCTCTGGTGGGTCATTACTAGAGCCAGGATGTTTAGGCACTAAAACTGAAATAGGCAGACAAAACGGCAGAATAAAATTACGAAAAAGGCATATTGACAAAAAAGGCATAAAAAGGCATTTATTTCCACCACCAAAATATGGTTAAAAATGATAATATAAAGGTATACTACATTAAATGACCAAAGTTGCCTGGTTGCACATAATTACTAGCATTTTTTCCAAATAATCTGGTGTTAAACTATGACAACTGTCAGACAGAATATTTCAGTTGTGAAAAACTTCTTTCTACCTTAGTTGATCACTGGTGCATACCCGAAACAAGCTACAGACTCTATATTCATGTCGATATCTTGTATATTACAACTACCTTTGAGAACTTTAGCTATGTTTTTTATTTCTTCAAGATCTTTGTTAGCTAAAATCACTCTCTCACATTTTCCTTGTATGTCTTTACCTACATCGCCAGGAACTTTACAAATATCATCAGTTACTTTGTTGAAAACCTGCAAGTTATTCACTAATGTTTCACCACGTTCCTCAAGGGAAGTGATAGCTTGCGGGAAGTTTGCAAAATTGTAAGCAATAAACACGAGATCGCGGTTGAGGGACTTTTTCTGCATGATTTCACTGACGATCCTGACTACAGCAGATTCTTCTTCTTCAAAACAGTTGACGATTTATTATCTTTTCAAAATTGGCAGCATAGAGTACAGCAGAGTACCCGACCTAGTCAAAACGAGCTGAGGAGCAGAATCTCGGGTGTAATTTCCTTGAACAACTGCACACATGACGGTGCTTTAAGGAAGATTTTCTTGACATTGGAAACTAGGCGATCGACATTTGGAAACAAGCTATGTATGTGCTTGACAATTCTATGAAGTCCTTGATCTAAGCATGTCAGATGGAACATTTTGGGGAATACAAGTCACAAACAGAAGAACATTCTGGTGTTTTATACCTTCTGGCCAAAGTACAGCAAGTGAAGATGTTAACGACTGAGCAATAGTTGAGCTGTTTGACTTCTCCAATACTTCCGATGTCAACAAATACTCCTTTGATGGTTGGCCTGCTTCGATGGCGGTACACTGGTGCCGATGTCCACGTTGGCACCATATCTCCCCACAGCATCGGTTGTCTTGTCTATTGAGATCCATATTTTGTTGCATGCAACTTCATCTCTAATTTTCTGGACAACTATGTTGAAGTTGCTGTCACCATAGTTTTCACCCCATAGTTTACACCCCAACGGTATCAACATTGATTTCTCTAATTTTAGATAGCGCTTGTCATCTCTCTCCTCCCCCTTCCCAGCTCTCCTCCTAGTCCTACTGTGTCCGCCTCTTCCTTTCTTTTTCCCGTCTCCCCCCCCCCCCCCCGCATCAGTCTGAAGAAGGGTCTTGACCCAAAATGTCGCCTATTTCTTCTCCACAGATGCTGCCTCACTGCTGAGTTTCTCCAGCATTTTTTGTCTACCTTTGATTTCTCCAGCATCTGCAGTTCTTTCTTAAATAGATCTTGGAGTAGACTGAACCAGTGGGCAGAGGCACAAACAAATGAATGACCGGCGGTGGCACCCCGGTTTCGCCCTGGTGGTGGAAATGTTCTTGTAAGTTATACTATGTTAACACATTAATAATAACATTAATTTTAACGTGTTAACATGGAAATCATTGTAATCACGTTACAACCGGAGAAAATAGTACAACCTTTTTGCAAAACGGCAAAAAAAAGGCACTCGATCATGAAAAGGGCATTATCCTAGTGAACTCATCAAAAAAGGCATGAAAAGGCACACGGCTTTCATGGCAAAATCCTGGCTCTAGTCATTATTCTTGGTGAGCTGCGATGATATAAAATAAACGCAACGACTCGAGCTTCAGTGAAAAATATGGGTCTCTTAATTTTGTTTTTGTCAATCTGTCATGTGACGGATGGTTCAATTGTTGTCACATGTACCAAGGTACAGTGAACATTTTTGCATCAAGTCAGTAAAGTTATTGCCATGCAATCCTGGATTAAGTACATAGTGTATAGTAATTGCCCACTGAGTCCATATGCAAGAGTCACCAGGTTTTTGTGCCATTTTAACCGTCCAGCCTGCTGCTGGCCATAAAGGCCTGTTGCAGCTGTCATCTCCATCCAGCAAATCACTGTCCCTCTCTTCACCAGGCCTTTGTAGCACCTTGGTTTGGTTGAAAGGTGTACTCTGCGCCTGGACTCTCAAACAGACTGAACCTTGTACAAGGGCAAAATTCTTTCCCTAAATACAAGCTAGCAAATCACCATTTTTCCCCTGCCCTCTTTATATTTTCCCGATTTTATTTATTTAATGAATCAAATTTAATATCCTTTAATACCATGGTGGGTTATCAGCTCCTCCCTGAGATATCTGCCTCGCCACTATGATTACCAATCCAGTAACTGCCTCCCATCCCCATAAAATAACAGAAGTGGATTTGTCGATTCCTGACGCCTACAATCCAGAGATTGTTCTTTGCTGACTGTGGAATGAAATGACTTGTGAGGAAATAACTAGAGATCCAATTAATATTATAGGGTGGCTGGGTGCTGTATGCAGTTTGTTTCTATACCTACATTGTTCTGCTGTAGTGCTTTCAGTGACATATCACTTGAATACTGATATCTGGCAGAATGAATCCATTTTCAATTGACAGGCAATTTCACATGAAGGCAATTGGGTGTCATAATGCTGCAGTAAAATTCTAGACACAGAGACGCGGCAGAGAGGATAGTGTAAATAACTGCGGAATTATAAAATTGGAGATCAAATGAGCTTTCAATTACTTTTTATACAAATTTGAGAAACAATGTTTCAAGGTCAGTTTATTGTCACATGTACCAATTAAGGTACAGTGAAATTTGAGTTACCATACAGCCATACTAAATGAAAAGTAACAAGACACACATCCACATAAAAGTTAACATAAACATCCATCACAGTGGATTCCACATTCCTCACTGTGATGGAAGGCAATAAAGTTCAATTTTTTTCCTCTTGTTCTCCCGCGGTCAGGGCAGTCAAACCATCTGCAGTCGGGGCTATCAAAGCCCCCACAGCCGACGTTTGGAGCCCCCGTTGGGGTAATTGAAACTCCAGCGTCGGGGTGGTTGAAACTCTCCGCTCCATGAAACTCATGGAGCTCCCGAGGCGGCCTCTTCTTGCCACAGACTTCACGATGTTAAAGTCCATAGGCCACCTATTTTTTAAAAAAAATGAAGCCTGATTGCATGACAAATTTACCTTGTTGGGTTTCTGTACCAACTTTTATTGCTTGTAACAAGTAGCTGGTCATTTTTAAATATATATATATTTTTTAATCGTTACTTTGTTCTGGCACAATGTACCAAACAGACTTTTTTTAGCTTTCTGAAACTTAAACAATTCACTCAAAAAAAAAACAACTGTTACTGAAGGAACAACCTATGCTCATATAATTCCTGGTCTTGTAGCCTCTGGACATCGTCTTCCTGCTGTGCTGTCGCTGATGTAGTTTTAGTTTTCGAGAGTTAGCACGGAAGCAGGCCCATTGAGTCCGTGCCGACCTGCGATCCCCACATGCTCATGCTATTCTACACACACTAGGGACAATTTACAACTTTACAGAAGTCAATGAACCTGCAAACCTGTACGTCTTTGGAGTGTGGGAGGAAACCGGAGCACCAGGAGCAAACCCACACGGTTCAAGGGGCGAACGTACAAACTCGTACAGACTGCACGCATGGTCGGGATCGAACCTGGTTCTCTGGCGCTGTATTGCAGCATGTCTACCGCTGTGCCACCATGCTGCCCCAGAAGTGATGTGGGAAGTGCATGCAGCATAGCCAACAAAGTGCAACACAGTCATTGTTTGACGTTTGAACTTTCAGGTGGATGATGATGAGGAACATGTTGATGGAGGTGGTGGAAATGTGGGGAAAATGAAGAAAAGTCGAAGAAAAGCAGCCTATGCTGGTGGCTTGGTTTTGGACCCCAAAGTTGGTAAGGTTAAGCATTGAAATGAAACCATCCGACATTGTTTCTCTTCCATATCCTTATTTCCTTTCTTCCATCTGATTTTAGCCTACTCGCCTGCCCCATTCAGAAAGCAGCATTAATGTGCTGCTAATGGTTTACGTATAAACAAACGTGTACATGCCAATTGATTAATTGTGTATGGGAGTCAGCCTCTTGTCAGTTCTACCATTTAATAAGATGAAGGCTTATCTGATTATAACCTTGACTCTGCTTTCTATCTCTGGTAACCTTCCCTGCTAGTCAAGAATTTATCTACCTATAATTGAAATTCAGTTTCTTCCCAGCTATTATCAGGCAACTGAGCCTTCCTATCACAACTGGAGAGCAGTCCTGAACTACTATCTACCTCATTGGAGACCTTCAGACTATCTCTCATAGGACTTTACTAGCTTTATCTTATTCATGTTATTGCCTTTTCACTGTGGATGGCTCGATTTTAATCATGTATAGTCTTTCTGCTGGCTGGTTGGCACGCAACAAAAGCTTTTCACGGTACCTCGGTACACGTGAGAATAAACTAAACTAGGAAATCGGAAATGCTGGAAACGCTGAGCAGGTCGGGCAGTAGCTCACGGGAAGAGAATTAGAGTTAATATTTCCTAGTAACAACCCCTTGACTGGGAAAGAGAACGCGAGTTAGTTTTACTTTACAGAGAAAGTGGAGAAGGCAACAAGGTGAATCTCCTCTGCACCCTTGCCTTCTCCGACTCCAATTTTAACCTGTCCTTTATTTAGATTTCTCAGTTAAATGAATCGCCCACTTCCAAAACACCCAGGATACTCAAGCTTGTATCCTGCTTGAGACTCAAGATTGTCATCTTTATCATGTTAAGATGCTCAATGCCTCCTGAGCAGTTTGTTCCTTAACTTTGTTTGTCTGACTGATTTTTAAAGTAGTTTTTGTGTAATGGGGAGGAGAAGCCTGAAGAATGGTCCCAATCCGAACGTCACCTATCCATGTTCTCCATGGACGCTGCCTGACCCGCTGAGTTACTCCAGCACTTAGTGTCTGTGTTTGTTGAACAGTTTGGTGCTTATAATTATTGATAGTTTTTTTTCCTCTTTTAGGTTTCTACGATAAGTTTATACTGCTGCTTGACTTCAACAGCTTGTACCCTTCAATCATTCAAGAATTCAATATCTGTTTCACCACTGTACAGAGATCTGCCGCAAATTCTCAGAGGAGTCTGGAGGTAGGAGCTATGTTTCCAATAGCTGGCAACTTGTGAACATTGGAAGATATAGAATAGGAAGTAAGCTGCAGGACCTTGCTGTTACTTTTCAGGATGATGTGCGCCATGGGGGGAGGTTATGGGAGTAACATTGCCCTTCTGCTCCAAGATGTCCATACAATTGAGGTTAGAGACTGAGGGAGCGCTGGCACCTCAGCCTAATTGCCTTTAACTTCAAAATCTGTTCCTATCTCTGTCGGCCGACTGTGCCACATGGACCTGCGATACCCAGATGGCTTATTTTCTCTTGGTACTTAATTTTTGCTTTCACTGTTTGCCATAAGCAATCTTGCACCTTTAATTTTGTAAGTAATAACTTATACTAAAATTGGAAATCCTAGATGAGGCAACCACATCCCACAAGGTGAATACTGAGGTTATTTTGAAGTGGGTACATGATGTAGGCAGCTCTAAGACAAGGTGACCGTGCTCGATGCCAGCATTTTGGATGTGAGCTTTTGTTTATTTTTACTCTCATTTGCAGGAATGTAAAGATATAAAGCAAAACATTGACACGAGATGGGAAAGATTTAATAGGATCCCAAGGGGTGACTTTTTCCACACAGAGGGTGGTGGGTATATGGAGCTGCCATCCACGAGCTGGATGACGTAATCTCTTTTAATTTAGTGGATCCATGCATACTGCATGAATATCTATATTCACATTTTCTGCTTTAATTTCAGATTTCTAGTTTTTCAGGAGACGCAGGAAACCGCAGGTGTCGGAATCCTGAGCACAACACAAAGTGCTGGAGGAGCTCAACAGGTCAGGCAGCATCTGTGGAGGGAATGAACGGATGGTGTTTCTGTTGGGACACAGGAAATGCTGTCTGCATATTTTGTTCCAAAGATGCTGCCTGACCCGCTGAGTGCTTCCAGCTCTTTGTTTTTTGTTGTTGTTTCTTATTTAATTGCTTTTTTTACTTCTCAATCTCTGCTATTACTTACTGGGTTACTTGAAGGGGTGATACCCAGTCTGCTAATTTTTCTTGCCATTTATGTTCCACTCTCACTCTCTGCCCTAAATACACCTCATTCTCATTGAAGTGAGATAAAGCCCCGAAGTGCTGAGACCCTGTTTGGAGAGTTCAAATATGTGAAGGTACAGAGATGTTCATAGATTCTATCGCTGGAGTTTTCATGTTGCAAAAAGTGGACGTATCACTTGCTGGTTGTAGATCTACGATTTGATATATATTATATTGTAACTCATTTTACTATCTCCAAACATGCATATTATGGTACATTGCATATTTTGGGTATTTTGTGTTGCTGGTGTTGATTGAGAACGGTATTGATTGTGGTAAATGCTTTTGATAGTTGCTGAAATTCTTTTGAAAAACCTCTTCACTGTGAGAGTACTTGGAGCAGTTTTGTTGGCACTTGAAGCAGTAGGACCATTTACTTCTCATCAACTCCCTGTCTCAAGTACAAGATTTGAAACATTAATGTGCAGTATCAAGCTTGCGTCTAGTTCCTCCTTCCTCGTGCTTGCTGGCCAACTCTTCTTTGACTTCAGGGTTTCATTTAACCCAAGGTGAGCCAGAGGTTAGACAGTTCCACAGTCTAACCCACTGCTCCACCACAAAACTCAGAAATAAGTCCCATGGCAAATCAATATTAATTTGCACACTCGACTCTTTCATAAAAAGAAGGGCTGCACGGCAGTGCTGCGGTACAGTTGCTGCCTTACAGCGCTAGAGACCCGGGTTTGATCCTGACTGCGGGTGCTTGTCTGTATGGAGCTTGTACATTCTCCCCGTGACCTGCGTAGGCTTTCTCCAGGTGCTCCAATTTCCTCCCACACTCCAAAGATGTACGGGTTTGCAGGTTAATTTGCCTGGTATAATTGTAAATTATCCCTGGTGTGCGTAGGAAAGTGTTAGTGTGTGGAGATTGCTGGTCATAAGCGATAGGAATAGATTTAAGCCTTTCTGCCCATCAAGTCCACTCTGCCATTCAATCATGGCTGTTCTATCTCCCTCCAGACCCCATTCACATGCCTTCTCCCCATAGCCTTTGATATCCGTACTAATCAAGAATCTTATCTATCTCTGCCTTAAATATATCCACTGACTTTGCCTCCACTGCCCCCTGTGGCAACGAATTCTACAGATTCACCACCCTCTGACTAAAGAAATTCCTCCTCAACCCCTTCCTAAAAGAACGTCCTTTAATTCTGCAGCTATGACCTCTAGTCCAAGACTCTCCCACTAGTGGAAACATCCTCTTCACATCCACACGATCCAAGCCTTTCACTGTTCTGTATGTTTCAATGAGATTCCCCCTCGTTCTTCTAAACTCCAGCTAATGTAGACCCAGTGCCATCAAACGGTCTTCATATGTTAACCTACTCATTCGTAGGTATGTGAACCTGTAGAGTCAGCAGATCTTTCCGCAGATGTGGTGCCCAAAATTGCTCACAATATTCCAAATGCGGCCTGCCCATGCCTCAGCAATACATCCCTGTTTTTGTATACAATACCTCTCGAAATAAATGCTAGCATTGCGTTTGCTTTCTTTACTGCAAATTCGACTTGCAGATTAACTTTTTGGGAATCGTGCACCAGCACTCCAAATTCCCTTTGCACCTCTGATTTCTGGATTCTCTCTCCATTTAGAAAATAATTAGGCCTTTATTTGCACTACCAAAATGCATGACTCCACACTTTGCTACACTATATTCCATCTGCAACTTCTCTGCCCACTCTCCCAACCTATCCAAATCCTTCCGCAGAAGCCCTGCTTTCTCTACACTACCTGTCTCTCCACCTTTTTTCGTATCATCCGCAAACCTGGCCGCAAAGCCTTCAAAACCCTCATCCAAATCATTAATATAGACCGTGAAGTGCAGAGGGCCCAGTACCGAGCCCTGTGGAACTCTGTTAGTCACTGGCAGCCAACGAGAAAAGGACCCCTTTATTGCCACTCTTTGCCTTCTGCCATCCATCCAACCTAATATCCATACTAGTATCTGCTCTTTGATACCATGGGCTCTCATCTTCATTAGCAGCCTCCCATGTGACACCTTGGTCCACAGTCGGCATGGGCTCGGTGGGCCTCTTTCAGCGATGTATCTGTAAACTAAACTGAATAAAGCACTGACTTTCTGACTACATGGGCCCTCACTTATGGGCCAGCATTTGTCTGAATTGGTCTCTGACCTTGTTTAAAAAGTGCAGTTAAGTCATTCATTTACTTTCCTAATGTTGAAGATTAATTTCTAGAGAGATTGTCCATTAAATTGTTTTCCCATTTTTTAAAAAGTAATTAAAACCTTATTTTATGATAAAATGTATTGTGAACTTTAACTTATCTGAGGATTTGTTTAATATTTGTCAACGGAAAGTTGTGGAATGCCTGCCGGGGCATTTCATTGTCAGAGCTCAATTGCAAAGTTGCCTCTTGATGCGCTTTGATGTTGGACTCTTCATGGTCAGGTTTGTGCAAACAGCAGGAACTGCAGGCATTAATGTTTGGCTAGTGGGCCACATCCAGTGTCACTATTCCCTAAAAGATTTTCTTCCCTGAAGGGAGATGAACTAGAAGAAATTCCTGAAATTCCCGACCAAGATCAGGAGATGGGTATTCTGCCCAAGGAAATCCGCAAATTGGTGGAGAGGAGACGGCAAGTGAAAAGCCTGATGAAACAACCTGATCTGAACCTCGATCTCTACTTGCAGGTAACTATCCATCTCGTCTGTAAACACCCTGATAAAGAAAAAAAACTCACTTGAATAGTGTAAAGACAAAAAATAAATCCCCACGTCCCCGTAGTTTCTATCTTATTTGGAGTTTGTAGTGTTTAATAGCCTGATGGGTGTTGGGAAGAAGCTGCTCTAGAACATGGACGTTACAGTTTTCAGGCTCCGCTGCCTTCTTCCCAATTGCAGGAGTGAAAGAAGAATGTGGCCAGGGTGGTGTGGATCTCTGATGATGCTGGCTGCCTTTTTGAGGCATTGACTCCTGTAGATTCCTTCACTGGTGGGGAGGTCAGTACCTGAGATGGACTGCCCAGTGTTAACCACTTTTTTTCAGTCATCTTCATTGCTGGGTGTTATCCAGTCAATATGCTCCCTTCTGTACAACTTCGGGACTTTCTGTATGATTGCATCAATGTGCTATGTCCAGGTCAGATCTTCAGAGATATGCATTCCCAGGAATTTGAAGTTTTTTACGCTCTCCACCTCTGTTCTGCTGACAAATACTTCAGGTAGAATTCAGGGTACTACATATTCAAAACCATATGGACAGGTGGGGTAGATTTGCTAGCTCTTTCAAAGAATGAGTACGCTCATAGACACAAAATGCTGGAGTAACTCAGCGGGATAGGCATTATCTCTGGAGAGAAGGAATGGGTGACGTTTCGAGTCGAGACCCTTCTTCAGACTGAAGCTGGTTTAAATCGAAGATAGACACAAAATGCTGGAGTGACTCAAGTTTAAGTTACATTTATTGTCACGTGCACCAATTGGTACAGTGAGATTTGAGTTACTGTACAGCCGTATGAATAAAAAGAACACAATACACGATAGAATTTAACATAAACATCCCCACACAGCGGAATCAACATTTCCCACTGTGAGGGAAGGCAATAAAGTTCAGTCATCTTCCTCATTGTGCACCCGTGGTCGGGGCCTTTGAGACCACCGCAGTCACCGCTACAGCGGCCCGATGTTCAGGCCCTCTCGGGATGATTGGAGTACCGGCGTCGGAACGGAAGAATACACTCAGCGGCTTGGAGTTTCAGAATCGGCCGCTTCTTACCAGAGGCTGTGGCCCCGAAGTCCACAGGCCGAGCCGGGCGGAGATTCAACAATGGCGACCCCCCAGCAAAAGATCCCAGGACTCATGTTAAAGTCGGCGCCACCCACGACTGGAAGCTCCGCAAACCACAGCTCCACGGTCTTAAACAGCAGGCTCAATACTCCGGAGCTTCAACACGGCGATCTCCGGTAAGGCATTGTCCCGTTCCGCGATGGAATTCAGTGCTGCGCTGTTGCTGATGCTCCGGCCGGTCTCCAGTAGGAAAGGCTGCGCCAATCCAGTTGGTAGGCCGCGAGGGAAGGAGAGGAAGAGGAGATGCGATTCGGAGAAAACACGCATCCATGACCAGGTAGTGACTGGGAAACGGTTTACCCCTTTCCCCCCTCCCCCCACACCTCCCCAACATTTAAAAAAAACTGAAGAAGGATCTCGACCTGAAACGTCACCCATTCCTTCTCTCCAGAGGTGCTGCCTGTCCTGCTGATTTACTCCAGCATCTTTGATTTAAACCAGTATCTGCAGTTCTTTCCAACACATGAGTATGCTAGTGGTGGGCCGGATGGCGTCTGGTATTGAGTGATGCAATAAACGCCATCATTGAACTGTAATTACTAATTCAGCAAACTAAAACGAAAATAGACACAAAATGTTGGAGTAACTCAGCGGGTCAGGCAGCATCTCTGGAGAGAAGAACGACTGGCTGGAAGACAAGATGAATGCTCATTCCATTTAAATTGATGGAAGATGCTTAGTTTGACCTTAGATTTTTTTTAAATGTGTTGACAAGCAAATGAAATGATCAATGGTTCCTGGACGTGAAAGCTGATTGAAGAGAAGGTAATTTTATTCAGAACAATATTATTATTATTATTTACAACAATTTGATTTTTGTCATTTCATGGCTTCTGGTTTAACTGAAATTCCTTTCTCAGATGGGTTGGGTGAGGTGGGAGAGGTTGCGATGAAGTTGGTGTCTTGAAGCATTTTATTTAATCTAAGGCACCATATGAAAGCTAGGGTTTTTTTCAGTGTTGCTTTAAAATGCACAAAATTGCACCATTTTAAATATAAATTGCGAGTAACAATAGGTAGCATGGTTTTACCCACAATGGTTCCAGCACTTAAAGGCTTTTTACTTCCTCAAAATCTCCATGCATTTAGTGGCCACTTCTCTCATCTTTGTGGGGGGGGGGAGGGGTAGCAGATGGAAATCTCAACTAACTGAAGCCTCCAACTTGCCAGGTATTTGCGAGGAATAGAAGCCTTTTAAAATTGTGTATTGCCCTCATTTTTCTTCTCCCTATTACAGTAATTTTTAACGAGTACATCACCTCGATTAATGCCAAGCTTTATAATGGCAGGGTCCTCCTCTCACATTTAATTCTTGACTGACACTTGGGCAGACAGTAAAAACGGAACTGTATCATGGACGGGATTATAATGATACAGAACAATGTTAGCACGATTACTGCCTTGGTAATGTGACAGTTCTGGGTATATTACTGATTTATCACTTCATAGTAGCATTTTGAGGTGATTTGTCTTTGGGGAAAAAAAACACTGAAACATTTTAATATTTATAATATCGCTTGTCACTCTTGGAGATGTCTCCTTGTTACAAACGTAGCATGCCTTTAGTTTGAAGTCAGAAATGAATTCCGCAGTACTAATAACCTGGTAATTTGTTAATTGCCCTATCGTAATAGCATTAGCAACGATATTAAGGCTCTTCTGGGTTCTTATTTCAATAATAATAAATACTTATAAGGACTTGGACCCACGGCAATTAACCAACTGCTGTAACAGATCAACAGCGAATGCAAACTCACTGACTCCACTTTGCATTGGACCACTTGGACAATAAGAGCAAGTATGTCAGGCATTTGTTCAATCAGTGTGCTCTCTACTGGACACCTGTAGATGTCAGATTGACTATTCGGCGACACGCCAACTCTGCTCAATCTCTGAGGAAGTCAAGGCGTTGACGAGCTTTCTCTGTGATTGCATCAATGTACTGGATCCGGGACAGATCTTAAGCAATATGCACGCTTAGCTCCTGCTCTGCTCCCTCTACCCATAACTGTAGCCAGGGATAGCTCGAGCACTAGCTTTAAATTTGCCGATGATATCACTATTGTTGGATGAATAATGTGATGAGATCGATAATCTGATTGAATGGCATCAGAACAACAATTGACTTTAAGAAGAGAAACCAAGGATCCACGAACAAGTCTTCATCGACAGGATATTGGTGGAGTCTGTCATCAACTTCAAGTTCCTGGACAAGGCTATCTCTGAGGATCTTTTCTGGGCCCAGCACTTTGATGCAATCTCAAAGAAAGCTCATCATTGCCTGTGTGTCCGCAGAAGAGTGAGGAGATTCGACAGGTCACCGAATACTTTATTAAACCTCAGGTGTACTGGGGAATGCATACTGACTGCTCCCAGTTCGGTTTGGTAACTCAAACGCCCAAAAATAAAGGACGCAGCAGAAAGTGGTGGACATTGGACCCCCCCACCATCAAAGGGATCTACAGGATGTCCTGCCACAAAAAGGTGGCGTAAGTCATTAAATGCCTACACCGCCCTGGCCATGCTCTCATCTCGCTGCTTCCATCGGGGAGAAGGTGGAGGAGCCTGAGAACTCAAGCTTCTTCCCATCAACCATCCAGCTTTTGAAACTGCACAACCCTAACCATAACCTTCACTCAGTAACAATTTACGGTAGAATTTGTATAGATTTATTGGGCCAAACGCAGGCAGGTGGGACTAGCATAGGTGGGACAAGTTGGTGGATTTGGGCATGTTGGGCCAAAGGCCCTGTTTCCACGCTCCATGACTATTGCATTATTTTGTTTGGTTTGAATATTATAGTCTGGCCACTGAATATTATTGATCATTTATTGTATTAAAATAATATTAACTTGTGTTGCATTAATGTGCCTGAAATGCCACATCAAGTAAGAATGTCATTGTTGCACCACCGATGTATATAATGGTGAAACACTCTTGATACTTTGTAATTCCAGTTAGTGTGGTTGAGACTAAGCACCTCTTGACACTGGAGACGAACCTCTCCATTAGCTTCTGAATGATGTTTCAATGTTTAATGTTTTTGGAAGGTGCTAATGACGTGATTTTCTGTTTGCTCCTCCAGTATGACATCAGGCAAAAAGCCCTGAAGCTTACGGCCAATAGTATGTACGGCTGCCTGGGGTTTTCCTTCAGTAGGTTCTATGCCAAACCACTTGCAGCTTTGGTCACACACAAAGGAAGAGAGGTGGGTACTTCACAGTCTTTTTAAAACAAAATCAGTTTTTAATTGGATTGGAGGTGCATCTAAAGTTGCGCTGCCAGAGGTAGGCGGTGGAGTCGGATACAATAGTGGCGTTTTAAAGGCTTTTGGATAGGCATGTGGAAATGTGGGAAGTGGAGGGATGCGGATTATGTTACGGGCAGATGAGATTAGTTCAGCTAGGCGTCATGTTCGGCACAAACATTGTGGGCCAAAGGGCCCATTCCTGTGCTGTACTGTTCTGCGTTCTTTGCGCTATATGCATGCCTATGGTCATTATGGTTACCTCATTTATATTATGTAAGTATTGTGGCTTTAATTTCAGTGGCAAGTGGCCATTTGATGCATTATCCTGCGTTGCTGAATGCCTCTCAAGGGCGTGTGCTTCAATGCTGTATTGAAATTTTATCTATTTGTGTAAATTGCTGAATTATTACAGGGCTCGTGGTCTTTTTCGCAGGGTGGAAATGTCAAAGACTGGAGAGCACAGCTTTAAGATGACAGGGGCAAAGTTTAAAGAAGATGTACGGGACAAGATTTTTACACAGGGTGGTGGGTGCTTGGAACTTAATCCAGGAATGATGGTGGAGCAGATACGATAGTTGCATTTAAGACGGTTTTGGGTAGGCACATGGATATGCAGAGATTTGTGTGCTATGCATCACGTGCTGGCAGAGGAGTTGAGTGTGACTTGGCATCATGTTTGGCATTGACATTGTGGGCCAAAAGGCCCGTTCCTGTACTGTACTGTTTTGTGTTCATACATATTATTAGATAGCACCTCCATTTTTTATTAACAAAATAGCCATGCTAACAAAGATCACAGCAGATGTCCTATTCAGAAAGATCTCACCTAATGTCCTACTTTCATTCAATTCAAAGTTAATTTGGGCATTGATTTGGTTCATAAAATGATTCTTCTGATAGACTCGGCTAATTAACAAGCCATTAGAACCAATGTTTTACAGTTTATGTTTTTATAATCTTTGTATTTTCGAATAATGTTTCTTTTTTACTCATGCGGTATAATTGCATATTTTTTTGCAAGTTTATTTTGTAGATTTTAGCCATCATTTCTGAGGCGAGTGGTATTTAGTTTCTTGATATGGAGATCCCAGATGGCACGTGTGAGTCCAACTGCAGTCTGTTCAATAGCTTGACATGCTTCATTGCTCCATATAAAAGAAGGCACTCAAATCTATAGATGCACGGAACTGTAGGTGCTGGTTTGAAGATGGGCCCAGACCAGAAACATCACCTATCCATGTTAGTGCGAAGAAGGATCCCAAACTAGAATGTCACAGATCCATGTTCTCCCGAGATGTTACCTGACCCGCTGAGTTATTCCAGCACTTTGTATTTTTTTCCATACAAATCTATAGTATTTGCTTCCCCGTACCTTGTGCATATTACAATAGATCACTTTCAATGTTGTTGTAACAGCTTCTTCTTTCATGTGGCGTGCACAGCCTAAAGTTGTAGGACAACTTGTTCTATTTGATCTTCTATTTGTGCACGTCTAGTTGATTGCATTAGTCGAAACGGGCGGACCACGTGAAGGTTGCAATCTTCCACCCCAACTGTAACAGCTGGGAAGTAGTGATGATCCCCAGGGCCTCAGCCAGGTGTTGATCATTGTTCCCTTGTATTAGAGGTGTTGAGGTGCCTTTGGCATTAATCTTCCCTTCCCAAAATATGCTGCTTATTTTTATTGGAGAATGGACTTGATTTCTCCGACATTGGCCCTGCTACATCAGTCGAGAAATGAAGATTCAATAGTATATCATAATAGTTGCGTGCCCTCCTTGATGGATGGTTTAGATGAAGTCTGATGGTCTAGAGGTGATGCTTTGTGAAATAATTGACGGGAACTAGAACAAGATGTTATTCTGAGGTAATAACATTGAGTCATATAGTGCGGAAACAAGCCCTTCAGCCCAACTTGCTCACACCGACCAACATGCCCCATCTACACTTGTCCCATTTGCCTACATTTCACCCATATCCTTCTAAATCTGTCCGATCCATGTTCATGTCTGAAAGGTTCATATGGATTTCCTTCGCCCTGAACACATTTGCCTCTGATCTGGAGTTGGGACATGAGGAACACAAAAACCTAGACAGTACTGATGGAGTACTGCACTGGTGGTGCAGTACTGCTGCAGTACTGCCACAATTTCCTTCTATGTTGCAATGGTTATTAAAATAGGCAGTTGAATTTCAGCACGTCGTGGAATATATATTGCATATATTTATCTAGATTGCAAGAATATATCTTGCAATCTATTTTTGTTTTGGCAGAATATTGCTGTATTGACTGTAATAAAGGCAGATGCCTCAAAAATTTGACTGTCAAGAAAAGCACTCGAGCCCTGGAAGACAATGCACATTAAATGAATCAATTCTTTATTCATTGTTTGAATGAGAACAAACTCCTTCACAGGCAGCAGGCAGTGAAGAAAGCCAATGGTATGTTAGCTTTCATAGCAAAAGGATTTGAGTATAGGAGCAGGGAGGTTCTACTTCAGTTGTATAGGGTCTTGGTGAGACCACACCTGGAGTATTGCGTACAGTTCTGGTCTCCAGATCTGAGGAAGGACATTATTGCCATAGAAGGAGTGCAGAGAAGGTTCACGAGACTGATTCCTGGGATGTCAGGACTGTCCTATGAAGAAAGACTGGATAGACTCGGTTTATACTCTCTAGAATTTAGGAGATTGAGAGGGGATCTTATAGAAACGTACACAATTCTTAAGGGGTTGGACAGGCTAGATGCAGGAAGATTGTTCCCGATGTTGGGGAGGTCCAGGACAAGGGGTCACTGCTTAAGGATAAGGGGGAAATCCTTTAGGACCGAGATGAGAAAGACTTTTTTCACACAGAGAGTGGTGGGTCTCTGGAACTCTCTGCCACAGAGGGTAGTTTAGGCCAGTTCATTGGCTATATTTAAGAGGGAGTTAGTGGCTAAGGGGATCAGAGGGTATGGAGAGAAGGCAGGTACGGGATACTGAGTTGGATGATCAGCCATGATCATATTGAATGGTGGTGCAGGCTCGAAGGGCCAAATGGCCTACTCCTGCACCTAATTTCTATGTTTCTCTGATCCTTTTTATAATGATGAGAAGACCACTGAGTTGAGGTAAACTATTGACGACTGGTTTGATCAATTTATGTACAGATACTTCCCGGCTTACGCAAGGGTAATGTTCCATAAATCCATAAATAAGTCAGATTTTAAACTAGGTTGGAGTCACCTTAAAACTAGATAGCAACAAAAAATCTGCAGATGCTGGATAATACACAAAACAACACGAAGTGCTGGAGTAACTCAGCAGGTCAGGTCATATCTCTGGAGATCATGGATGGGTGACATTTCGGGTTAGGACTCCTCTTCAGACTGTGTTGGTCTGAAGAAGGATTCCAACACGAAACGTCACCAATACATGTTCTCCATACTACGTGACCCGCTGAGTTACTCCAATGCTGTGTGTCTTTCACCGTGCCTTACTGAATTCAACTAACATCAAGGTAGAGCTTCGACATTAGGTCTACATCAATTACTTTGTATTTGATTGTCATATCCCTTAATTTCCCTCATAACCTAAAGGGAATAGCCTTCCTGTACCTACCCTACAGAGTCCTTGGGTAATTTGCACTCTTTTGTCTGATCACCTGTTTATTTTTACATATTCTATTAGACCTTCTGTCATGCTGTTCTTTATCTGGCTGTAAGGAGATCAAGCTGTACATAGACACAACAAGCTGGAGTAATTCTGCTGGTCAGGCAGCATCTCAGGAGAAAATAAATGGGTAATGTTTCGGGTCAAGGCCTTTCTTGAAACTGAAGGAGAACTAAGTGTGAAGAAGGGTCTCCACCCCAAACGTCACCCATTCCTTTTCTCCAGAGATGCTGCCTGACCCGCTGAGTTACTCCAGCTTTTTGTGTCTATCTTCGGTTTAAACTGACATCTGCAGTTTCTTCCTACTCAAACTGTGCAGTTGCTTCAGATAGACAGTTGCTTTGTCGGCCCCACATGATGGCAGCAAAACTTCCTAATTAGTGCATCTGTCCGTTCTGTATGTGACTTGTCTGTAAGTCCCTCTGAATGTTAACATTTGTTAGTATTTCTCTTCTTACAGTGTCACAGCAAAATACAACAAAGAAAGAGTCCTTGGGCCCAGTGAGTCCATGCTCTGTCCAGCATTCGTGTTTCCTACTAATCCTACACCAATCCTTTCTTATACTCTTTATCTGTTTTTTAATTAATTTTTGCTTTTCCATTCTTCCTTGTCAGAGGAATCAGTTAATGCTCTGTTCTCTGCCGTCCCTTTGCCAAAGAGATGCCCTCAGGTTATGTGGTTATGTCCTCACAACTTTCCCGTTTGCTCCGTATTGTTCGTTAGCATTAATGTGTCACAGTTAAGGGCCTGTTCCACTTGGGCGTCATTTGCGCGTCACGCAGATGGCGTGCAAAGATTTTGTACAACCCAAAACCCTGGGGCGCCGTGCGCGACCGCGCGTCACTGCCTACGTCACCACGCACCATGCGTGCGTAATCCGCACTATGCGCGCATCACGTGCGCGTCATGAAGTGTGCCTCGTGACGAGTAAATTATGTAGCATAAATTACGTGCAAATGACACCCAAGTGGGACAGGCCCTTTGCTCTTCGCACCACTCTCATTGATCCACTGTGTGAGCAACTGAGGCCCCACGCACCACTTTTTCTGGAACTTCATTATACTTCCCAATTGGTGGTGGTGAAGTTACTTTTAACGTATTTCCCACTATAAATAATTGCTAGTGCCTTGAAGGCAGCCACTTCTTTCACTTGCTTTTCTCTTTATACACGCACATAAAATGTTTACAATTGTTTTCCAGTTTGTAGTACAATGTTGAAAATTACGTAAGGTGTTTCTGCGAGACTGATTGGAGCTTAAATTGTAGCTTAAAGTTTCATGATGGAAAACTTTTTTTTAAAGAGTATTATAAATGGTGTGTGAATGGTGTGGTAAGGATTTGATTTTCATACATTGCAAAGCATGGAATCAGTTGAGCTTAAAGTGAGCAGGGGTCATTGTGAAATTGGAGATGAGAAGGAATTTCTTTAGCCAGTGGGTGGTGAATCTGGAATTTATTGCCACAGACGGCGGTGGAGGCCAATTCATCGAGTATTTTGAAAGCGGAGATTGATAGGTTCTTGATTAGTTAGGGCGACAAAGGTTATGGGGAGAAAGCAGGCGACTGGGGTTGAGGGGGAAAAATAGATCAGCCATGATTGAATGGCAGAGCAGACGTGATGGACCGAATGGCCTAATTCTGCCATTGGTCTAATGAACCCTTTAATTTGGACAGCTGAAATTTGAGAAAAATAAAAACATAGAAACATAGAAAAATAGGTGCAGGAGTAGGCCATTCGGCCCTTTGAGCCTGCACCGCCATTCAATGTGATCATGGCTGATCATCCAACTCAGTACCCCGTACCTACCTTCTCTCCATACCCCCTGATCCCATTAGCCACAAGTGCCACATCTAACGCCCTCTTAAATATAGCCAATGAACTGGCCTCAACTACCTTCTGTGGCAGAGAATAGTAAGATTGAACGAGAACTTACCAGTTCGAAGGTTGATCTTTATTTTATGAGGAGTCGAAGTGAGGGATTTCGTGAAGAGCCCGCCGGCGCGCATGCTCGACATACTTCAAAGTAGCGGCGTGGAATCACATAGAAATGACAATAGAAATGACTTTGCATAGTATGATTGAAGTGACTAAGATTACCAGATGAAGGTGATTGAGGGTTGGGCGAGGAGGGCACGAAATCCCTCACTTCGACGACTCATAAAATAAAGATCAACCTTCGAACTGGTAAGTTCTCGTTCAATCTTACTATTTCATTTCGGAGTCACGTGAGTGACTTCGTGAAGACTTCAAAGCTTCTGTGATTACACGCCCTGGACCACGTCCATGCTGACACACCACTACCAGGGATGGATGGGAGGAACAAACTTGCTCAATAGTTCATACTGCAAAACAAGAGCATATTTATTAATAACAAATCAAAACCCCTCATACGGGGACATCTCCACGTTCTTGACCTGCATTCAGCACGGCTTCTGCGAACTGTAGAGGAGCAGCAACAGGCTTGTTATAAAAACGCTGGAACACAGCTTCATTAGCCCATCCTGCGGTGGCGAGAATTTGGTCCATGGGCACCTCCATGACCCTCGCCGCTGACGTCGATGCAGCCCTGGTGGAATGAGACTTGAACACATTAGTGTCGATACCTGACTTACCCAAGACGACTCGAAGCCACCTGGATATCGTCTGGACTGTCACTCGATGATGAGGTCTCTTATGAGTGACAAGCAGGTATCTCTCCATTCCTCTGATGCGTGCCGTCACCTTGACATAGTGGCGGATATGTGAGGCTAAACATAGCCTAGCATCTGCGGGGTATGCCGGGAACTTCAGCTGCAGCCCTGTGCACCCAGGTCTATGCTGCTTTAGTAGCTCGTCAATGAAAAAGACTACTTCTGTGGGGGTAGACGTCATTCTGTCGACACAAAGTTTGTGTAGTGTCTGTACCCTCTGAGCTGAAGTCAGCGCTAGTAACATCACCAGCTTCATGGTGAGTTGGTCCAGTTGGAGCCCTTCCATGGGTGACCACGTCCTGAGCAGGGTTAATACGTCCCTGACATCCCAGGTGATATTATAGCGTGGTGTAGGCGGATTCATATTGAATATACCCCGCATGAGTCTGGACACTAGCCTGTTGGATACTACCTCCAAACTGAGGTAGAGTGATAGCGCACTTCTGGCGCTGTTGATGGCACTGTAACTTAAGTGTTCATCATGGTGCAACCCCACGAGGAATTCCAGGACGTCGGTTATTGTCATGTCATCGTACGTGATGCGAGAGCGGCTGCAGTAGGCTTCCCACTTCTTAATATGCGAGCGGTATCTTCGCCTTGTGGACTCTCGACACGACGCCCCGATGGTATCCATGGTCCGAGCCGAGAGGCCGTATTGGACTAACGGCCTGTTCAGAACCCGCAAGCCAACAAATTTAAATAGCCATGGCAGGGATGTGGCTCCCCTGAGACAGGGTGAGTAACCAATTGTGGGCAACCCTTCAAAAGGACCCAAGGTTCGTTGAGCATGTCAAAGACCATCGGATACCAAGGCTGTGTGGGCCAGTCGGGTATAATAAGGATGCCCTTGGCAGCATCTGCCTGAATCTTTCGCAATACCCGACTGATGAGGCAAAACGGGGGGAAGGCATAGAAAAACCACTTCCCCCAGTCCAGCGAGAATGCATCTAGCGCTATTGCCCCAGGACCTGGTTCCCATGAAACGTAGGTTGGTACCTGATGGTTCAACCGTGACGCAAAGAGGTCAATGTCCGGTTTACCAAATTTGGCTGTGACTTTAGAAAAAATCTCAGGATGCAACATCCATTCAATATTGTCATTAAATTTGCGTGATCTGGTGTCCGCCACAGTATTAAGCTCACCTGGCAAATAGGTAGCTGAAATCCAAATGTCTCTTTGAACACACCAGAGCCAAATTGAGTTAGCCAATTTGTCACACGAAACTGACCTGGTACCACCCATATGGTTTAAGTATGCCACTGCTGTGGTGTTGTCTATTTGGAGACGGACATGTGCTCCAACAAGCTTGGAACAATACGCACGAAGTCCGTGGAATGCTGCCAGCAACTCCAAATAGTTAATCCCTTGAGTTAACAACATCGTTGATTCAAGGGTGTCCCATCTGCCCCCATAACTAGAGCAATTATTCGTGGCTCCCCAACCATTGGAGCTTGCATCAGTTTGCAAATATACCACCGGATTAGCCTCCCTAATAGGCTTGAATGAGCTGCTAATGTGACACACCCACCATTGCAACTCATTTATCGCTTCGGGCGGCAGCTGCATGGACCGATCATAATGACCAGCGTTCTGTTTTAACCCAGCAATTTTAGCTCTTTGCAAATTCTGATAATGCAAAGGTCCATATCGCGCTGCCGGAAACAAAGCTACCAGCTTCCCAATTATTGTAGCTAAGTGCCGAATCGATGGTATATTGGTGCGGATTAAATCTTGACACACCTGGGTAACCTCCTCAATCTTGTTAATTGGAATGGTAACCCTCATGCTTATAGAGTTCACCGTGAACCCTAGGTAATTAATCACCTGGGCAGGGTAGAACTTTGATTTCTCTGGATGGACAATAAACCCCAATTGTTGAAATATATTGACAGCAGCTGCAACACCCTGTTCAGCCAATTCCAGGGTGTGGCCCACAATTAAGATATCATCTAAATAGGCCATAACTATATGGTGTCGTTGTCTCAAATAAGCCATAATTGGCTTCACTAATTTAGTGAACAATCTAGGGGCTGTGGTGAGCCCATTAGGCAAAGCCTTGTACTGCCAAAGTTGCCCCATCCAGATGAATTTCAAAAACCTTCTGTCACATTTCTGGATGGATACGGAATAATATGCGTCTTTTAAATCGATGCATGCCATAAAGCAACCATGAGAAATCAATGATTTGGCTGTTACAAACGTATCCATTTTAAAATGAGTATATGTTACAAAAGTATTCAAACGGGTTAGATCAATAATGACACGACAACCTCCATCCTTCTTAGGTCTGGTGAATATGTTCGAAACAAATTCAACTGGCTCATGCACCACTCTCTCAATCACTCCTTTGTGCTCAAGACTTAACAGTTCCTTATAGCCGGCTGCCTGTTCTGCAGCAGATAATTTAAACGTTCGAGCGGGCATGTGCTGGGATGGAGGAATGTCGCCATTAATAAACTCAATTTTATGCCCCTGAATATTCTGCAACACATACTCGTCACCAGTAAAATTACCCCATGCACCCAAAAACCACCGAAGGCGACCACCAACATGTGAAGATAAACAGAGAGAAAAGAGAGAACCAGACCCCCTCACCTCCGTGGTTACCGGCGGTCCTTGACACGCGTGTGCGGACGTGGAGGCGCTGGGTTGGCTTGAGGGCGCGGCGTCTTCGTTTTCCACCAGGGTCTCTGCCGACCCTGTCCTAAAAAAGACCCCTGGTGCTGGGTCTGATGTTGCTGTCGTTGGGGAGCTTGAGGGTGGGTCCTCGTCGAGGTACTAGCAGACCCTCGTGATCGAATGTATGGAGACTTTGAGCCTGACGGTGTGGGGGCACTCTGAGGGCGCATGATCCCCACCGTTTTGGCTTGCTCGTCAAGCTCTTTGACTCTCTTCGAGAGGTCCTCCCCAAAGAGCTGACGGGGCGGGGGCGGGGGCGGCGGCGGTGGTTTGCACAATCCTGCAAACTTTGGATTGAGCGCTGGGCGGATGCTGGTTTTGCGAAACCCGTTAATTTCGTGCTGGGTCGCGCACAGGAGGGCCAGGGCATCTTCCTGGTCCAAATTCAATTCGTCCCCGTCCACCGACCGCACAAAGGCGGTAATACCGGCCGTGAGGAGCTTCAGGATCCGCTGCAATTTTACCTCCTGTTGACGGATAGCCGCACTGATGTTGCCCCATATCGGCGTATTGACCACAGGCACGTTGAGGGAGTTGCAATTGGATGGAGCCTTGTGACGGCTCATTGCCTGAATGAGGACTTCTTCCTGTAGTTGCTGGTTGTTAAGAAAGTCCACAGTGGCTGCCAGCTTCGTGTTTAAAGGAAGTCCAGATGAATGTGGGGCCGCAAATTTGGTCGCCACATCCAGAAGATCCTCCGCTGGTACCTCCACCGGAGGTGGTATGGAATCCACCAAAACCTCCTCCTCCTGCTGCTCCAGGCTGATGGTAGAGGCTGGTGACGACGCCCTGTGCCTGTGGCTGCCCTGCTGTTGTTGGCTTTGAAGCAGGAGCTCCAGCAGCCGCTCCATACGGTCAATACGCCCTTCACCCTGAACACTCAGGTGGTCGGAGTCCTCCGGCTCTGAAAAGAAAACCGGGCTCCTATCATCGGCCCGCACCTCATCGAGGCCCTGCCGGTGCCGGTAGTTGTCGCTAACAGCCGCTGAGGCGAAACTGCGCGATTCCCGCGCGGGCGTGTTCAACCGCCTCCGTTTAGCGGGAGCTGACGCCGCTGCCACTAAGGGCACTTGCGGCGTGGTGTCGGCACCAGCCGAAGCATGGCTACCTGAAGCCCGCGCAGGCTTGCCGGCTGCCCACATCGTGGACCTTGCCGACGCATGGTCTCGCCCACCCATCCATGGGGGGCTCGGCGACCGTGACGAGACCCGACTCAACCGACCCGTCCCGGCGTCGAGAGTCGGGGTGTGCCGGCTGGACCTCACAGCCGCCCCGGGTCTCGCCCTGGAACCTGACCGCTCCTCCGTGTCAGGCAATGCCTTAGCCCTGGCAGGGTTAGGCTTCTGGGCTCCTGCCCTGCCCCTTCTCGGGGGGCTGAGTGGAACAGGCCGTGCAGCCGCACGCCCCCTGCTCGAGGTCGCCAGCGAGCCCGCTGACGACCTGACTGCCATGGCAGGGTCCTCCTGCTCTGGTGGCACACCACACTCCTCCTCGTCGAACTCCTCCGAGCTGTGGTGTGCTGGCGGATCTGGACCTGTAATCACAGGGCTTACCCACATCTCCGCCTGAGTCCCGGCCTGCACTGCAGGTACTGCCGATGGTAAAGGCCCCGGAACTGTTGACCGGCGAACTCGTCCTGACGTCCTCCGGCCCTTCGAACTCCCATCCATGTCCTTGCTGCAAGACATAACCAACAACAAGGACCACCAACTAAAGGTGGAATACTCACCTCCGTGGCCCCTTATGAAGGGCTGGCGAGGAGCGCGCTCCACCGCCAGCCGTCGCAGCAACGCGTTACGACGATAATGTCGAGCATGCGCGCCGGCGGGCTCTTCACGAAGTCACTCACGTGACTCCGAAATGAAATTCCAGAGACTCACCACTCCCTGTGTCAAGAATGTTTTCCTCATCTCGGTCTTAAAGGAATTCCCCCTTATCCTTAGACTGTGACCCCTTGTTCTGGACTCCCCCAACATCGGGAACAATCTTCCAGCACCTAGCTTGTCCAACCCCTTAAGAATTTTGTAAGTTTCTATAAGATCACCCCTCAATCTTCTAAATTCCAGCAAGCACAAGCCGAGTCTATCCAGTCTTTCCTCATATGAAAGTCCTGACATCCCAGGAATCAGTCTGGTGAACCTTCTCTGTACCCCCTCTATGACAAGAATGTCTTTCCTCAGATTTGGAGACCAAAACTGTACGCAATACTCCAGGTGTGGCCTCACCAAAAACCTGTACAACTGCAGTAGAACCTCCCTGCTCATATACTCAAATCCTTTTTGAAGTTGATGCAAAATGGAATTGGGAGATTTCTTCGAGTGATGTTGCAGATCTTTGACCCACAAGCAACGTGTCTGAGACCTTTCCAAGCAGAAGATTCAACCATTCAAATTAAGTGTCATCCTGAACGTATGTACTGGGAGTCGACCTTGGTTGAATAGTTTTTAAGCCTTTCCAGGTATAATATCACCTTATTATTTACTAACTATCCCAGGTGAATAGTGATGGAGAAGTGTTGAGGGGTTGCATGGCTGAGCATCATGTTCCATTTTTATTTACCTGTGGTCCTTATTGAAGTAATTATAAGATTGAAGTAATTGGAAAGGCCTTGGTCTCACACTTGGCAGTTCAGAGGGACTCAACGTACAGTGGTTGTTGTGATGTGGCAATATTTCCTCATTTGAGAATCGCCCAGATCTCGGCTAGAGTCATATGCCGTGGAAACTGGCTCAACCTAGCCACACCGACCAATGTGTTCCATCTGTGCTCATCCCACCTGACTGCGTTTGGCCCTTATCCCGCTAAACCAGTTGTTTCCATGTGCCTGGCAAAATGATTGTGTGTGCGTGCGTGTGTGTATACTGGTCTTGAAAGGATTTCTGAGAATTGAGTGGGATTATGTGAAATACATTTGCCTGATGCAGTTTCTAAGGGTTATTTCCTTTGTCTCCTTAATTTTCTCTCCTGATTGAGAACTTGTGCTATGGGAGGGAACACACATTCATCTTTAATGTAGTCTTACCCTACTAAATTCAGTCCATGACTGATTGTATGTTGGCTACTTTATAATCCTTTACACGTGTATTTTGAACTTCCCTTTAATCTTGGAAATGTGTGTATTGAATCATTTTGTGCAGTTGAGAGGTCTTAACTTTGATTGGATAAGAGCTAAGATTACACTTGACTGACTTAAATGGTTTTGATGCTTGGATTAATGAATAGGTCAAATTTTGACTTTTGGTGATACAGTGCCCTCCATAATTTTTGGGACAAAGACCCATTATTTATTTATTTGCCTCTGTACTCCCCAATTTGAGATTTGTAATAGAAAAAAATCACTCGTGGTTAAAGTGCACATCGTCAGATTTTAATAAAGGCCATTTTTATACATTTTGGTTTCACCGTGTAGAAATTACAGCTGTGTTTATACATAATCCCCTCATTTCAGGGCACCAAAATGTTTGGGACACAGGGCTTCACAGGTGTTTGTAATTGCTCAGGTGTGTTTCATTGCCTCCTTAATGCAGGTATAAGAGAGGTCTCCGCATCTAGTCTTTCCTCCAGTCTTTCCATCACCTTTGGAAATTTTTATTGCTGTTTATCAACATAAGGACCAAAGTTGTGCCAATGAAAGTCAAAGAAGCCATTGTGAGACTGAGAAACAAGAATAAAACTGTTAGAGACATTAGCCGAACCTTAGGCTTACCAACATCAACTGTTTGGAACATCATTGGGAAGAAAGAGAGCACTGGTGAGCTTACTAATCGCAAAGGGACTGGCAGGCCAAGGAAGACCTCCACGGCTGATGACAGAATAAATCTCTCTATAATAAAGAAAAATCCCAAAACACCTGTCTGACTGATCAGAAACACTCTTCAAGAGTCGGGTGTGGATTTGTCATTGACCACTGTCTGCAGAATACTTAATGAACAGAAAGAGGCTAAACTGCAAGATGCAAACCACAGGATAGCTGCAAAAATAGGATGGCCAGGTTACAGTTTGCCAAGAAGTACTTAAAAGAGCAACCACAGTTCTGGAAACAGGTCTTGTGGACAGATGAGATGAAGATTAACTTACATCAGAGTGATGGCAAGAGCAAAGTATGGAGGAGAGAAGGAACTGCCCAAGATCCAAAGCATACCACCTCAACTGTGAAACACGGTGGTGGGGGTGTTATGGCCTGGGCATGTATGACTGCTGATGGTACTGGCTCGCTTATCTTCATTGATGATGGAACTGCTGATTGTAGCATAATGAATTCTGAAGTGTATAGACACATCCTATCTGCTCAAGTTCAAACAAATGCCTCAAAACTCATTGGCCGGTGGTTCATTCTACAGCCAAACAATGATCTCAAACATACTACTAAAGCAACAAAGGAGTTTTTCAAAGCTAAAAAATTGTCAATTCTTGAGTGGCCAAGTCAATCGCCCGATCTGAACCCAATTGAGAATGCCTTTTATATGCTGAAGGGGACTAGCCACCAAAACAAGCATAAGCTAAAGATGGCTGCAATACAGGCCTGGCAGAGCATCACCAGAGAAGACACCCAGCAACTGGTGATGTCCATGAATCGCAGACTTCCAGCAGTAATTGCATGCAAAGGATATGCAACAAAATACTAAACATGACAACTTTCATTTACATGACATCGCTGTGTCCCAAACATTATGGTGCATTGAAATGGAGGGGACTATGTATAAACACTGCTGTAATTTCTACGAGGTGAAACCAAAAGGTATAACAATGGCCTTTATTAAAATCTGCCAATGTGCACTTTAACCACAAGTGATTTTTTCCTATTACAAATCTCAAATTGTGGAGTACAGAGGTAAATAAATAAATGATGGGTATTTTATCTCAAACATTATGGAGGGCACTGTATAATTATTTTTTAATGGTTCTAATTTGATTATTTGGAGAAGGCTCGGACTCGAAGCCTCTGTGTTTTGTGGGTCCACCAGATGGCACCATATACTATAGAATATTTTACATGGAGCAAAGTTGTGCCATTGTGTAACTCTGAGCTGTTTTGGGCATCATCCCGATCAGCTTTCATAACCAGTCGAGCTGTCTGATTACTGTCTTAAAAAATTGTTGTGTATTTAGCTGTAGCAAAGATTTCAGCACTTCATTGCAATACGCAGTACACTTCATCTTTCAAGCACTTTTTAGTTGTTTTATTTATAGATTAGAAGCACTTCACTGACTGCAATAAAACCTTACCTTGCTTCATTATAGTCTTGGAGCTCAATATTGAGTAATTCCAATTCCATTAAAGTGTACCAAAATGGTTGTGCTTTCAGTTTGTTGATAAACGTCTTTGCTTTTTTTGTTCTCTTTCTAATTTTGTAATGCTCTACTCTTAAAACTGGTGGAAAAATTGATCAAAATTGCATTGATTGCTATGAGTGCATGATTTTGTCCTTGAATGTTGAATGTTGTTCCAATTCACTTCTTACAAGTCTCATTTGTTTGTACTGTTCAACCTTTGATGGTTGTTTGTGATGTAAAGGGCAGTTCCACAAACTGCTCCAATCTTTGAAGCATCTTGCCCACTGGAGGTGAATACAATTCATTTTCTATGAATGATATTAAGCATGCAAGTGGAAGTAAAATAGGAGGAGGTTAAATATTCCATCAGGTGAACAAATTGTCAAAGTGGGATTTAAGCCTTTTTTCTACAGCAGAAAAAATATTCTGTCTCATGCTTACCATCACAGCAGAATAGATTTTCCTACTTTTAAATGTTTGAGTCAAGCTGATAAGTTCACGTCTGCGCTTATTAAAAATATCTTGAGTTTGCAGAAGGTTTTCTGAACAACTGCTGATTATGTTTAAGTAAAATGTCTTCTCCCTATGTGGCATTGTTCGATAGGCTGAAGGGCTGCTAGATAGCTCCAATTCCATCATCCCACTGGGTCGAGTTGGATCAACTACCTCCTCTATCATAAGATCGTGATTGGAGCAGAATTAGGCCATTCGGCCCATCAAGTTTATGCCATTCAATCATGGCTGATCTATCTCTCCCTCCTAGCCCCATTCTCCTGCCTTCTCCCCATAACCTCGACACTCCTACTAATCAAGAATCATCTATCTCTGCCTTAAATGTATCCACTAAATTTGCCTCCACAGCCTTCTGTGCAAAGAATTCCACAGATTCACCACCCTCACACTAAAGAAATTCCTCCTCTTCTCCTTCCTAAAATAACGTCCTTTAATTCTATGACCACTAGCCCTAGACTCTCCCACTGGTGGAAACATCCTTTCCACATCCACTCTTCCACATCGTAGCCTTTCACTATTCTGTACGTTTCAATGAGGTCCCCTCTCATTCTTCTAAACTCCAGCGAGTACAGGCCCAGTGCCGTCAAACGCTCATTCCATCTGTCATCTCATTCCATATTCCTACCAGCTTCTGCATGAAAAAGTTACCCTTCGGATTACTATTGGTGGTGCAGTGGTGGTGTTGCAGCCTTACAGCGCCAGAGAAACGGGTTCAATCCTGACGATGGGTGCTGTCCGTACGCAGTTCATACGTTCTCCCTGTGACTATATGGGTTTTCTCCAGGTGCTCCGGTTTCCTCCCACATTCCTAAGATATTTATGTCTGAGGGTTAATTTGCCTCTGTGTCCCGAGTGTGTAGGATAGAACTAATGTGTGGGTGGTTACTGGTCGTCGTGGACTTGGTGGGTCTAAGGGCCCGTTATCCATTTTGTCTCTCTAAACTAGAATGTTCTCTGCTTCCAAATAATGGGGGGTTTTACAAACTGGAAGGTCTCTGGAATTTCTGCAGGTGACTCCAGTGCAATGAAAGATCGGGTATCAGATGACTGTGAACCAGTTTAAATGAAATAGTTGCAAGTCGTCTGAATTATGTATACGATTTGTGTAGGAGACACGGTGGGCCAGCAGTGGAATTGCTGCCTTACAGCGCCAGAGACCCGTGCTCGATCCTGCCTACGTGTGCTGTCTGTACGGAGTTTGTACGTTCTTCCCCTGGCCTGTGTGTGTTTTCTCCAGGAGCTCAGGTTTCCTTTCACACTCCAAAGACGTACAGGTTTGCAGGCTTATTGGCTTCAGTAAAATTGTACATCGTCCCTAGTGTTTGTAGGATAGCGTTACTGTGCGGGGGTCGGCGTGGACTCGATGGGCTGAAAGGCTTGTTTGCACACTGTATGTCTAAAGTCTAATGCGCCACTTTGAAGACTTTGGTATGCTGTTTGATATTTAAAATGCAGTATGATTGCGATTATAAATTGTCTCTGTGGCCAATGTAATCTAATTTGAGTGACTAGACCTTCCAGCCATCCACACCTCCCCAGCCAGGGCAAGGACCTCTGATTTCATGCTACTTCTGCTTGTGTTCATTCTGCAACTATAGACTCATGAGACAAAGGAGGATGATTGGCCCAACATGTTTGCTGATCCTACCATTAGAGGAGTCCCCCACCCCCCGCTCTATCTCCAATAACATTGATACCAGTTAGATCAATGTATTGTCTAAGAAGGAACTGCAGATGCTAGTTTAAACCGTAGATAGACAGCATTGTTTAGTTTAGAGATACAGCGGCCCACAGAGTCTGCACCGACCAATGGACTCCACACATCAACATTACCCTACACCCACTAGGGACAATTTTACATTGATACCAAGCCAATTATCCTGCAAACCTGTCCATCTTTGGAGTGTGGGAGGAAACCAAAAATCTCAGAGTAAACCAAAGCAGGTCACGGGGAGAATGTACAAACTGTGTACAGCATGCACCCATAGTCAGGATCGAACTCTTGTCTCGGCGCTGTAAGGCAGCAACTCTACCACTGCGCCATCATGCTGCCCAATATATTTGAACTCTCCACTAGGATTCCTCTGATATCAAATTAGAGTTAATGAATCTGTAGTTGGAAGCTGGTTGGGATGTGGGCCATTCTTTTGCATGTTATTTTTCGTTACTTGGCATCTTTTGTGCCATTTGAATGATTTGCCGTGTTTATTATTAGTTTAGTCTGGAGAAACAGCATGGAAGCAGGCTTGTCGGCGCATCGACCAACGATCCCCACACATTAACTAACACACACACACACGCACACGCACGCAGGCAGAAAAGACAGTGACATGGTGGATGGCTTTGATGCCGCCAGGGAAAAGCCTCAGTGGGCAGTCATTGACAATGTGTAGACGGTCTGGTCTGGATGTCCGCAGTCGCAAGCAGAGTTGTCCGTCATCCCCCACTTATGCAGGTGATGGGCTCTTCTTGCATGCAGGGTGCAGATTCTGTTCAGGGTTAGCCCTTTCTTGCGATGGAGGTCAAATCCCGGTGGTTTCACTGTGGGGTCTGTGATGACCTCTCCGTTCTTGGTGTTGGCATCTTTCCAGGCTCTGCGCCACTCAGTCTTGGAGTCAAAGTTTTCCAGGGATTTGACTGAAGACCAGAAGGGTTTGCGAGACTTCAGACGCATGTTGGGCAGATTGTTCAAGTCAGCTTGGATGGGAAGGTCAGGGTTAGCCTTGATGGTGCATCAATCTTTCAACATCCTCTCCCTTCTGCGTATGCTGGGAGGGGCGACATGTTGAGCAAAACACGGCTGTTCAGTAGACTAGGGCTAAGCTTGCGGTACGGGGGGTGTCTACATTGGATCCCCAGCCTGTAGGTTTCCTGATGATGTTGACCCTTGCTTTCAGTTTATCAGCCACCCTCTTCAGGTGTTCACGATAGATGAGGGTGCGATCACGGGTGACTCCGAGGTACTTGGGGAATTCTTCATTTTTCACCGGCTTACCACAAAAGGACACTTGGAGCTTTGCACTGGCGAGCCGATTGCTGAGGTGAAAGACAGTGACAGTTGTCTCAGATGGGTTGCGGCGAAGTCACCAGAAGGTGAAGTACTCCTCCATCCCCTTCAAGTCTTGGGTTAGCACTCTGCTGATATCCTCAAGGGCTGCTCCCTGGTAGGCGAGGGCAAGGTCATCTGCATATGCAAACGTCCTGGACGAGGTAGTTGGCATGTCACTCACATAAATGTTGAAGAGTAGGGGAGCTAGGACAGAGCACTGGGGGAGACCATCATGCAGGGTCCTGACATAGCTGGTCTGGTTCCCAAGCAAGCCCCTAAATCTACGGTTGCTGAGGATGGATGAGGGGGCACGCATGGTGGTTTGGCACTTCAAGATTCTGGAAGCTTTCAGCAACAGACCATGTCTCCACATGGTGGCATAAGCTGATGACAGATCGATGAGAGCAACACACAAGGAATCGATGCGAACGTGGGATAACATACAACTGGTGTGAATGGGTGACCATTGGTCTAGGTGGGCTAATTGGCCTGCTTCCAAGCTGCATCTCTAAACAAAACTAAGTGCTAACCTTTGTTACCTTTGTAATTTGAACAACCCCAGTTGGGTTTTGAATAAGTGTTCTATTAATTCAGACAGTATGACTGTTGAGATCTTCTTATCGAGTCCACACACAAGATGAGAAGTTGTTCAGCCAGAGCTGACCACACTTCTCAACATCTGCATACAATGGTGTCTGTCTTGTCGCTTCTTGTGCGTGGTGCTGGAAACAGGGCTGCAACGTGAACGCTCTTTCCTTGACCCAACTGTTGAGATGGAGAACATAGGACTGGACTGGAACAGGCCCTTTGGCCCTCAATGTCCATGCTGAACATGATGCCGAGAACATTAGTTTATTTCGAGTGTCTAATTAGCAGTTCTGTGGGGGTTTATTATAGTGTATTATGCCTTATGCATTAATTTTCATTTAAATTCAATCCAATTTTTGATTTGCAGGTTGTTTCAGAAAAGGGATGCTGGGCTAGGATTGCACAATACTCAATGTTGAATAATTTTTTTTTTTGTTGATCAAAAGTTGATTTGGGTTTTAATTATCCAATGGAATATATCACATTCCTCTCTAGTTAATCTGACCTTATTTGGGAGCGTTTTTTGGTGATGGGTCCAGGGATAATAAGAGTTCCATCTCAAGGCGGCAGTTCCAATTATTGGTCGGTGTAGACCAAGTCTGAGTTAAGAAAACATTTATTTATTGGTGATGTTTGTTTGAGCACCAGGCCCCACCATCACTTGGGAAAGCGTGCATTTTGTGGAATTAATTAGCTGAAGCATTGCCACAAGATTGAAACTATTAAATAAAATGGTTGAAAGTCAGACTTCAAAATTGATTTGTTTGTTATGGCAGGGAAATTTAACACCATTGGTGACCATGTATGATTTATAGCTTGGAAGATTATCTTGCTAAAGTTAAGTGCATGCATGTTCACATCCTTGATTTGGTTTCAATGCCTTTTTTGGTGTCAGCGCTAATCGAGACGTTTTCTGAAATTTCCGTGGTCATTTTCCTAGTTGGGGTGAGAGTCTGGATATTGCATTTTCCATCAGGTAGAAATCCATGACATCAGATAGTAAAAGGTTGGAAACTTGTTTTTTGTTAAAGGTTGGGGGGTAAAACTGTTAAGTTAATAAATACTAGTCACCTCACAGCAAATTGCATTGAAAAAACAGTATGTGGTCTAATTGGGTTGAAATTACTATCTACTTCAGACAACTTTGTGAGGGTTGCATAGAAACTGGTAATGGAATCATCACACTACAATTGTAAAAAAATAATTTGTACAGACATTTAACTGCTGTAACAGGTGTAATTAATTTATCTTCGTCAGATTGTTTTATTGGAAATTGTTGCAAAGCCCAAATAACTAGGTGCACAGTAATTTTTTTAAGAGACTTGGATTATTAGAATGTGTTTTTCTCCAGTTTTCTTGGGTTAGACACTGATCCGTTCCTCAATGTCCATGTTCCGCCCAGTCTAATTTCTGTCCTTGTAATCAAGCTGTTCAATTGTGATTTGCACATGTCAGCTGTAAAAATATAAGAATGTGGAATGAATAATTTATTTTGGCAGACAATTATTCCTATATATTTATATATAAAGTAAAGAAACCAAATGGTTTTAAAAAGTATTACAGTTTCAGAACAAAACTTTTGAAAGCTTAACATTAAAATCATTTTGTTTTTGGTAGAGTTATTTAATTTATCTAATCTCAATGGAACATGGAGGTCAGGTGAAGATGTATGTGTGCAGTTTCCCTGTTTTTTATTCCTTCCTCTACCCCCGCTCCCCATCATCACCTGAGTTATTGACAGCCAGCAATCTGCTGTACACCATGTAGAAACAAAGACCTTCAGATGCGGTTTACGTAAAAGGACAAAGTGCTGAACTAACTCAGCATATCGGGCAGCATCTCTGCAGATCATCGATGGGTGACGGGAAGAAGTGTCCCGACCTGAAATGTCACCTATCCATGTTCTCCAGAGATGTTGTCTGACATGCTGCAGTAATTTGTGTCCATCTGCACTGTACAAATCACTTTGTTCTGTAGATCCACTGACTTTTTTAGTTTTGGTGGGTGCACATGAAAATTTCAATTTACTGGAATCACATTCATGCCGTGGCATTGCATGTTTAAACCACCATGTGTGTGCACGCACATATGCAGCGTTCTTACTTAAAGTATTTCTCAATCTTTTGAGTCAGGGTGTTTGATTTACTTCACTTTTAAAAGTCAGAATGTAGAAACAAGTAACTGCAGATGCTGGTTTACACAAAAGGACACAATGTGTTAGAGTAACTCAGATGGTCAGGCAGCATCTCCGGAGAACATTGACGTTTCGGGTCAGGAAGGTCCCGATCTGAAACATCATCTATCCATGTACTCCATAGGTGCTGCCTGACCCGCTGAGTTACTCCTGCACTTTGTGTTCTTTTGTTTTTAAAAGTCAGTTGCTTGACTTATCTGGTGGACTTGAGCAGATCACCTCAGTTCTACGAAAGATGAAATTCTGGCTTAACTTGATCACGCTGGCTGACTGCATCTAGATTGCTGTACTGGCGAAGCTCAAAGCAGGTTCTCTTCTTTCTGAAGGTGTGGTGGAATAGTGACTCGACTGCATGGACTGAGGGTAAAAGCATGGAATGATGGAGTAACCTGGTGTTGCTTTAATAAGATCAGTCGACAGTTGTGAACCACCTTGAAAGTGACAGAATGTCCCACTGTGATTCAGAGTTTGCCCTATTAACAAAATCTTTATCTTGCACTCAACATTCTTCCCTTTGATGGGCCGAATGGCCCAATTCTTCTCCTATCACTTATGACATGATCCTTTAGCAAGTATCTAGGCACTGTGGACGGCTCGATTGTGATCATGTATAGTCTTTCCGCTGACTGATCAGCACGCAACAAAAAGCTTTTCACTGTACCTCGGTAGACGTGGCAATAAGCTAAACTAAAAAGCCTTAAAAAGGAAGAGATAGTTTTCAAAATCTTGATCCATAATAGTGTCCTAAAATGGGGTAACAAGGAAAGGGGCTAGAAGTGGAAGTCTGTAGTCCCTAGCCTGGGCATAGGCATCAGCGGATAATTGAGACTGAGAACATTGTCTGACCATAGACAGGAGATACACTATTTCTATTGTGCTCTCATCTATATCATTGAGACTCTGTCTTGATCGTGTTTAATACCCCGTTGCTTGACAATTGAACCACTGAGGTGCATTTAAAATGATCCTGACATTAATCTGAGTTTCTTTATTGTTCCAACGTGTGATATCTGGAAAAAGGGCACCATTTTGAATTTTGCAGCTGTTTTAGCTCCGTTTCATTGCTCAATTTCACAGTTGGGTTTGAAAATGTTCCTCCTTGGTTTCAAATTTAGCTGTTCCTCTCAGCTGAAGGTCATGTTAAAAAGACTCTCATGCTATCAGGGAATGGAATTCTGTCAGGGAAGAATAATGGTTATATAAGGATCATTTGGCTAAGATTCTCAGCATCGTTGGGTTATTCCTTCCTCAACCGCAGTCTTCCCCCACATTTCATGTTGACTGCTCACATAACCTGTTCAAAGATTCTTCACTAAACTCAACAAACACTGTTGCCACTCGGGCATGTGGAGCATGCAAGACAGCAGATTATCGCAATTACCTGGTTTTGTTCAACACTTGACTCAACTTCAGCACTATTATGTTGACAGACTTCAAAGCTATACTCTTGCGTATCTGTTGTTCTGAAAGGTTATTAATAGTTATTTTTCTCCGAATTCCATTAGTCGGTAGCTCCCTGTAACGAGTGCAAATTAATTCTGTATGTTACACAATGGACAGCTGGGGTGTCAAGTACCTAAGTTTATGAGAATAACTTACCCTCGTTTTGTGTCATTGATGGTTTAATGTGAAGGATAAAATGTATTCCAGGAAAGTTGGATTTAGGATGCAGATATTACCTTCAATTAGCAATTGCTGTTCTCATTCCATAATTAGCTTGGGACATGTCTGTGTTCTTGAGGTTAAAGTGCTGCACTGTGGTGTAGTCAGCGACTGAGCGTCAAGGGCTGTTTGCCTGTTCTGCTATGTTGTTGAGTAGTAAAATGTATATAGAATCGAGTTGTGTCTCTTCAGGGGAGACTTTATGGACTCAGCGTTATGAGGGAAGATAATTTGGGGAAAGCTGTATAAAACGTAGAAAGCGGAATGGTACAGCGCTGAAACTGCCCTTCGGCCCGCAATGTTTGGGCCGATCATGATGCCGAGTTAAACTGATCCCATCTGCCTGTACATGATCCATATCCTTCTATTACGTGCACTTCCATCTACCTATCTAAAAGCCTTTCACAAAGTGCCTCTATCGTATCTGCCTCCACCAGCACTCCTGGCAGTGCCTTCCAGACCCCCACAACTGTGTATAAAAACAACTTGCCCTGCACATCTCTATCAAAACTCCCTCGCTCACCTTATGCGCTCTGTCTGGTGTTGGACATTTCCACCCTGTTTGTTGTGTTCAAAATAGTCCATTGGTCATCTGAAACTATTTTGATAACATTTTATTTTGACTACGCCACTATTTATGATGACCTGGGTGGAATGCCATCATATCGTGCTGCCCTGTTTCCAGTGATTTCACACTTTTGCCAATATACTTGTGTTTGTATGCGCAGCACCTCATATTTTACTTGGGCAGCTGACTACCCAGAGGTATGAATATTAACTTCTCGAACTTCGTAACCCTTGCTTTCCCTCTCTCTCCATCCCTCCCCCATCCTAGTTCTCCGACCAGTCTGACCTTCCCCCCCCCTTCCCGGATTAAATTTTAGATTTGTACGCTTCATTGTCACCTTCCCCGAGCTAGCAATGATCTGTTCTACATTTTCCTTGAACTTCGTCCCATTTGATGTGATGTCTTCACACCTTACCCTTCCATATCTCTGTCTCTCCCTGTCCCCTGACTCTCAGCCTGAAGAAGGGTATCGACCCGAAACGTCACCCATTCCTTCTACCCGGAGATGCTGCTTGCCCCGCTGAGTTACTCCACCATTTGTGTCTATCACCAACAATTAAATATTGCAGTGTTATCTTATTGATTGTGATTTAGATTGATCAGAGTCAGGCGTCTGCTGTCTATTAAAGCTACTTGCCTTCCCTTGATTTGGTCTTTCGACTAAATAAGTAAATGTTTTTGCTTTAATGGTTGTCGGTAGTTATTAATAAATGAGCTGGCCATTTTTTTTAATGAATCTGTGACTGCGGGCATTAGCACATCGTAAGAGGCTAGTTTCCTGAAACTGCCATTATCTTCCAATGGTAACGACAGCTGGAACACGAGACCTCAATTTAATCTGAAGCACTTGGCTCAGCTCCACCATGTAGTGGAAGCTTTAGTTGTCAGGGTAAACCATGGATTTTCCACGTATCAGTGTGGTGTGAATCCCTTCAAATAAAATGCAGTGCAGCACTTATTTTCCTTCTAATAATACTCTTCCAAATTGTTAGCCTGCATGCTGCTGCCTGACTTAAAATATCCAGTTTAAGTTAATTTTCTAAAATTAAAACTAACCTCTTGCGTTATGCACTACTAGAACTTGCATGTTGCTTCATTTAGACAACCCAGAGACTTTGGCAGTGTAGCCAAAGCACAGTGAATTTTAATAAAAAATTAAGACTAGCACCTTGACAATAAATTGGCATTGTGTGAGAATGATTGTTATGTTAACGGCCATAATTTAATCCTGACAGTCAGTAGTTTTGGTATGTGAAATGTGATCTGAGTAAACATAGTCCAGTTTGTGTATCAATAGATGAACTGCCAGTTGTTTAGAACACAAAGGTCATTTCTAAATACTTCCTGGAATTAGACGCATAACAGTGAAATACAGAATATGAATAGCCTTGGAGTGAGACTACTTAATTCAAACGCATTAGGACATCAGTTTGATCCAAAACCTGACAAATGAAGAACAAACATAAATGGATTCAAACATATTTTGTTTGTTTTTTAGAGTGTATTTTCCTCCATTCCCTCCTTTCTCCCAAACACCCCCCTGATTCCATTGTCGCCAACTATGGTCATCGTTTTACTTCGTTAACTTGAAGTAAACTATGGTCATCGAGTTAACTTCAAAAGTAGAATTACATCCTCTTCTGTTCTTGCCTAAATTAACTCTTCTACATTCTTTACTCCAAGTACCAACCATCAATTAGGTATGAGGAGAAAACAGTTCAACGGTGCTTTATTGTCACAAATGCATTGCAGAGTGAAATTCTTTTTGCATCGATCACACATGTACGAGTCCTCATATTTTGGCGCATTTTCAAAAAGTCCAAAGACCGGTCCAGCCGCTCGAAGTACTGCAGCATCTCCCGATCCTGGCCCAAACATCACAAACAAATGATGCCCCTTCATTTTCCCACCTGTGTCCCACCTTTACTGTAGCAAACCTTTGCTAATTAGTGATTTGGAGCAGATACCAAAGTTAGTTTGTGCTTGCAATGTCATCTTATTTCTGATAGATCACAGAAGATGAGATAAGTATAATTGACCACCACACCAGATTTAGTTATTATCTATAGTATTTGGGAAAGCAAGCTTGTAGCTGTTGTAAAAAAGCTCTAGTTAATACAGAGTCCTGGATTGTAAATTCTTGAGGGTTTAGATCCCCATATAATTCATGATTAATTGCTATTTAAATTGCTAGTTTAATATGTTTTTAAAAAAACAAATTCAGATTCTGTTATAGAGAATTAAGATTTGAGAATTGATATTGAGATCCCAAACAATAACCTTGCTTAAAAAAGAAACACCAATTAAGTTATCAAATCAAAATTTAAACAACTTTTCCTTTTTTAAACAAAGTATTTTGATTGTTTTTCTTTCATTGTTGGGATCCCACAATAAATTGAATGCAACTACTCGATGTCTGTGGTCTGCAGATGGAAAGAATGAGATCAAAGCATTGCACTAATGCTTTTTTGTCCAAAATACACAAGTGGTTGCAAACTATTAGATAGTGTTGCTCATCATGTACACAGATGCACGTAGAACAACACAGCACAAGTACAGGCCCTTCGGCCCACAACATCTGTGCCGAACATGATGTGAAGAACATCTCTTATCTACCTGCACATAATCCATATCCCTCCATTCCCTGCATATCCAGATATCTTTCCAAAACCTCATGAATGCCACTATCATATCTGCTTCAGCCAACGTTTCAGGCACCCACCCAAACTATGTTTAGTTTATAGTTTTGAGATACACCGTGGAAACAGGCCCTTCAGCCCACTGAAGATAGACACAAAAAGCTGGAGTAACTCAGCGGGACAGGCAGCATTTCTGGAGAGAAGGAACGGGAGATGTGTCGATGCTGACCAGTGATCCCCGTACACTAGCACTATCCTACACACTAGGGACAATATACAATTTTTACCAAAGCCAATTAATCACCAAACCTGTATGTCTTTGGTGTGGGAGGAAATCCAAACAGTTACAGGGAGAACTAAAAAGAAAAAATGTGTTTTAAAAAAAAGTTGTCCCAGTAGCAAGGCAGGCAGGGCACTCCGAGAGGGAGGGGCACTCCTGCGCTTGTGGTAAACAAGGAGCGGCTGCTGCCGACGCCCGGTGGGGAGGGTGGTGCTGGAGTGAGGGCCGATCCCGGGGCTTGGGATAGGGCCGTGACTGGGGCTGAGAAATAAGCTGCCGCTGGAACCAAGGACGTGCATGGGTCCAGAGTCAGGGGCGAGCCCAGAGATGAAGTCGGGGCCTGCACTAGAGCCTAGGTGGCAGCCGAGCTGATGGCTGGAGTCTGGAGAAGAAGTCGGGGCCTGCACTGGAGCCCAGGTGGCTGCGGAGCTGACGGCTGGAGTCTACAGCCAGGGCCGGGCCGAGCACGAGAACCAGGCCTAGCGCTGCTCTGGGTAGGTCCTGGGGCAGGGAATGGGAGTGAGGGAAATGAGGGAGGAAGATAGGGTGGGGTGCTAGAGGGAGATGAGAGGGGTGGAGGAGGGAGATGCCTCCTCCCTATCTATGCCCTCTGGTTTTTTCCATCCTATGGGAAAAGGTTATGACTGTCTACCCTGTCAATGCGTCTCACAATTTTATATCACTTTTTATGTACACATCTGCTTATGTAGCCATAGAACATTGACCATCTATAAACTATGCCGCAGGGTTTTATCTTTAAGCCTTTTATCTTATTGTCACATAGAAAAATGGAAAGGAACATTGGATTTAAGAAAGATAAAAAATAGGCAGAACTGTATGCTAAGTAGCAAAATGGTGAGGCACAGCTAATTAAAACATAATTGGGATTAAATTGCCTTTTTCAGAAAAATTACAGTGGGCTATTTATATCACATTACTTCAAATGTTGGAACAATGGAAAGCTTTTGAATGAGCACTGAAAGCGCTCAACAGGTCAAGCAGCATCCATGAGGAGGGAGATGGGGTCTGATGTTTCTGATGAAGCATCCTTGACCAGAAATGTCAACACTTGCCTAGTGCTCCCAGCACTTATTATTTTTGTGTTTTCTTTTTTAAATTTACAGCACATGCAGCATTTCCCAATGTGTTTATTTAATGCTGTTAATTCTCTGATGTATAATACTGGTGCATAATATGAGGAGCACTATTTGGAACAACTGTGCCATTCGGTTTTGAGGGACGTTCTGAATAAAAGCTATGAATTGAAAGTATTATAATAAAATATGTTACTTAACTGCAGTGATTTTGCACCAAACCTGTAATTGCAAATTGTCCTGTTATAATGCATGTTTCTGTAATGCTCAGTGGATAGATGGAGCACCATTGATGAGTTATGGAATGTTGCTTGCATTATATGGGGCTATTGGTCATAAAACAATTCAATCTGGAGCTAAAGAACCACTTGAAAGTTACTTTGGAAATTCACAAGAAGAAAAAAAAAAGCTGTCTTGGGTAAAAAAAAAACAAGTCCAGGGGAAAACGGAAACCGCTCCCATGTCACCATTAAGAACATAACAGCTAGTTTCATTGTGGGCGGCCATTAACATTGACAGGTAACAAGCTATCATTTCTATTGACACTTGTGCAAGGATACTCTACTAAACAATGTAACATTACGCCTTCAATATTTTTTAACTTGCCCAAACTAAAATAAACATACAGCTTTTATATTTTTGAAAATCCTGAAAAAAGCATTCTTGCTATTACGAGTCTGAAATTCTCCAGCACCTAACCCATTTTATTCCCTCATTGAAAAAAAAATAACATGATTTTCTATATCATGTGGTTTCTTAGGAACAGAATTATTGCATTATGGCAGAACTACTTTTAATGGGTATTTTCTTAGCTTCCCATTTTAAAGAAAAGCACTGCAGACCTAATGCGAATTGTTGCCCCGTATTGTTAGCAGTGATTTATTTTGCATGTAGGATGTGAAGTTACAAACTCACTTATTCAGTTACAATGTTTTAGAAGTAAATACTTTTATTTTCATAGAACCAATAAACAATGCATACATTTCTTGTGCAGATCGTTGCATTTTCTTTAAGTTAAAGGCCTTGTTGCCATCAGCACAGAGAATGTAAAAATAAAGTTATATCGGATGCAGTACGGTAATTGGGCCTGATGGCAGTTGGAGTAGGGTTAAACTACATTTTTATTTGCTTGCGATATCTGCATATTATTTTGTGTAGTTCTCGGGTTGATGTAAAAGTGATAGTTAACGGTAAAAAGGGTTTGAAAACTCTGTATTCCAGTTTGTTTTGGAATCAATTTATGTTTTATGATGCAACATGCATTTGCATGCATTGCGGGATCTCTTGTGTGAATAATTGTGAGGACTGTTACAGAAAGTAGACTGGTATAGGTCGTGATGTAGTAATACTCCTAATGTCACGGAAACAAAGCTCTTCTCCCTGCAATCCTGGATTTGATTTCCTTTTTTTTTAAAAGAGGGAGGTCAATTTGGATCGTCATTTTTATTTGTCGCATTGCCGAGTTCTTGCTGAGTTCAATCTTTCTCCAGAATGTAACAGCAGCGATTGACTGTTGTTATATGCCTTCCTCTGATCAGGTGCAAAGGCATGTGTATAGTGCCCTACACGCAGGGGTTAACAGTGTATTTACAGTTGCCATTCTGGGAATGTACATGTGAGACTTTCTTGTGCTAATATTAATCTTAACTAGGGGTTTTGGAGGAATCAGTTTTCAGTTGAAACATGAGAATGAATTGAATTGAATTGAAATTTTATTAGCCAAGTATGTATACATACAAGGAGTCCCCCTCCCATTCCGTATCCGACCTCTCTGTCCTGGGCCTCCTCCACGTCCAGAGTGAGCAACACCGCAAGTTGGAGGAACAGCACCTCATATTTCGCTTGGGGAGTCTGCATCCTCTGGGCTTAAACATTGAATTTTCTCAATTCTGTTAACCCAGACTGCCTCCTCCCCCTCCCCACCTCTCCCTCAGCCCTCGGGCCCTGGCATTCCTTCTCCATCCCCCCCCCCCCCCCACCCAAGTTGCACTAGCTTCTCATTTTCACACTACAAACAGCTTACAATGGCCTGTTTCCTTTAAAGTAATCAATACTTTTTTGCATATCTTTCATTCATTGTTCTTTATCTCTCCACATCACTGTCTATATCTCTCGTTTCCCTGATCCCTGACCAGTCTGAAGAAGGGTCTCGACCCGAAACGTCGCCTATCTCCTTCGCTCCTTAGATGCTGCTGCACCCGCTGAGTTTCTCCAGCCTTTTGTGTAACCCTATACATACAAGGAATTTGCCTTGGTGCTTTGCTCACAAGTAGCAACACGACATACAGTAGACAATTAAAAATAAAACATAATTTAAACGTGAAGAATTAATAAAATAGCACAGCACAAGGAAGCTACAGACAGGCTGTTGAGTAGAGCTACTGCTCGTGGGAAAAAAAATCTGTTTTTATGTCTGGCTATGGAAGCTTTGACAGTCCTGAGTCGGCCTTCCAGAGTGCTTCAAAGAGTTCGTGGCCAGGGTGAGATGGGTCAGAGATTATCTTACCCGCTCGCTTTCTGGCCCTTGCAGTGTACAGTTCGTCGAGGGGGGGGGAGGGGGAAGGTTGCAGCCAACAACCTTCTCAGCTGATCGAATCATGCGCTGCAGCCTCTGGATGTCTCGTTTGGTGGCTGAGCCAAACCAGACCATGATGGAGAAGGTGAGGAAGGACTCTATGATGGCAGTATAAAACTGGACCATCATTGTCTGTGGTGGATTGTGTTTTCTCACCTGCTGCAGGAAGTACATCCTCTTTTGGGCCTTTTTGACTGTGGAGTTGATGGTGGCCTCCCATTTAAAGTCCCTGGAGATGATAGTTCCAAGGAGCAAATGACTCCACAGATGTGACTGTGCTGTTAATGGGGAGGGGGAGCTCTCCTAAAGTCTACAATCAATTCCACCGTCTTAAGAGCATTGAGCTCCAGGTTGTTGCGATGGCACCAGGACACCAGATGTGTAACTTCCTGCCTGAAGGCAGATCCCTCCCCATCCTGGATCAGTCCAAGCAGGGTTGTGTCATCCGCAAACCTGAGAAGCTTGACAGAGGAGCCTGTGGAGGTGCAGTTGTTGGTATAGAGAGAGTAAAAGAGAGGGGAGAGTACGCAGCCTTGCGGTGCTCCTATGCTGCAGGTCTATGGGTCCGAGATGAGCTTTCCCAGCCTCACATGCTGCTCTCTGTCGGTCAGGAAGTTGGTGATCCACTGACAGAGGGGTTCAGGCACAGTCAACTGGGAGAGTTTGGAGTGTAGTCGCTCTTGCACAATGGTGTTGAATGCAGAGCTAAAATCCACAAACAAAATCCTTGCATAGGTCCCCTTAGGTCTATGTGCTGGAGGATGAAGTGCAGGCCTAGGTTGACTGCTTCATCTACTGATCTATTTGCCTGGTATGCAAACTGCAGGGGGTTTGTGATAGTTTTCAGGTGGGCCAGCACAAGTCTTTCAAGGGTCTTCAGGATTACAGAAGTCAGTGCAACAGTCCTGGAGTCATTAAGACCAGTAATCCTTGGCTTTTTGGGTATGGGAACAATAGTGGAGACTTTGAAGCAGGCAGGGACAGTACAGGTTTGCCTGGACCGTTTGAAAATGTCAGTGTAGACCGGTCGGTGCCAGTTGTTTGGCACAGAGCTTTAGGGTGGAGGGGGAAACATTGTCTGGTCCTGGAGAGTTCCGGCTTTTCTGTCTCCTGAATAACCTTTCCACCTCCTCTATGGCTATTTTAGAATGCATGCATTTGGAACCACTGTTCCTTTGATCTAATCCATTGTTTAAATGTTCACTTGAAAATTCACGTTGACTTCTTGAAAGCTGTGAGGAGGAATCTGTCCTACAGTACATTATGCTTGTACTTTTGTGGCATCGTGAGCATAAAACTGATTAAGTGTTCCACCAAATGATTTCAAAGAGATACCGACATCCGAATTTGAAGCAGGGTCCTGACCTGTAACGTCGCCATTCCATTCCCTGCTTGGATGCCATCTGACCCTCTGAGTTCCTCGAGCACTTTGTGTTTTGCTCAATTCGATCATCTGCAGTTCCTTGTGTCTATCTATGTCTGACATCCATCCTGATGAACGGACACTTTTGCCTCCTCACCGTGAATTGGATTGTAAAAACAAATCTGAGTACATGGTGATGCTTTTAGTTTGTATATTCCTCAACATTGCAACTTTAACTTGAATTTTGTTAGCATTGGCTCAGCGTGTTCCAATGAGGTGCCTTTAATCTGAAACGTTAACTATCCCTCTGCACAGATGATGCCTGACCTGTTGTGTTTTTGCGGTATTTCCCGTTTTTAATTCAGATTTCCACAATCTGCAGTTAAAAAAAAAGATTCATTTCCTACTGAGTTTTCCTGTCTGCACACATGCCTATTTTAATAAACAGACACATTCCTATAAAATGCACAAGTTGGCTGTTTGATTGGAGGTTTTATCAACAACACAACAACGTTTGAAAAGTTCATTTCTATTTGTTAGCCGAGGAACAAGCCTCCAACTTCCATATCAATTTGCTTCACGGTGATGGTTAAATAACACGCTGAATTACTGTGAGGTGAAATAGAGCGATGATCTCTCTGGTGAAACCCGAGAAGATTAGTTTGAATATTAAATATTTTAACTGGCTGTCCTTTTTAATTTTAGTCTTGCATCTGTCAACAGCAGAGGATTGGATGGAAGTGGGCACCTGGTGTCAGAGTTATGTTTAGTTGTGTGTCTCGGGGGCATTTACATTACATTATTAATCTTGCTTGTTGTGACATTTAAAAGTGGCAGGGATCTAGTATTGAGGGGAGCCCCAAAGTTTCTATAACACCATCAATCCTCTGCAGCTATGCTCTGCTATATGCTTCATTATTACATGGAGAAGAACCAGAACAATGTTCTTGGCCTCCAGATGATTGCTGTTCAGAACCCTCTGGAGATCCTTCTTCCCTGTGGCTATCAAACTTTACAACTCCTCCCCCTTCAGTTGTGGGGTAGACTGAGTGTTTAAGAAGGAACTGCAGATGCTGGAAAATCGAAGGTACACAAAAGTGCTGGAGAAACTCAGCGGGTGCAGCAGCATCTATGGAGCGAAGGAAATAGGCCTATTTCCTTCGCTCCATAGATGCTGCTGCACCCGCTGAGTTTCTCCAGCACTTTTGCCTACCGTGGGGTAGACTGAGACTGCCTCCCGCCCTATATTTGCATATCCCCCAAGCCTTTCCACTCATCACTTTAATTTCATGTTTTTTCTTTACTGTTGCCAGAACAACTTCCCTCCTAGGATAAATAAAGTTCTATTGTAGTGTATGAACACTTTGTCGGTGCTGCATTGTGATACACGTTTCTGCAGGCACTCCATACATTTCCCAAGAATTGTGTTTTGCACTTGACCATGAAAGCAACACCATTGAGAATACCATTCCAGTTAATCTGTGAATCTGCATGTGATACTCTAGGCCAGCTTCTACTAGTGCTTTCGACACGAATCCAAGCTCCACCAAGAGTCAACTTTTAATTTAGTTTGTTTTTTGTTGTAATTCCACATGCCTGCTAACTTTGAATCCCAAGTGCTTTATTTGGTGTCCAGACATTGCATGAAGGAAGAATGGTCTTGCTTCTTTGGAAGTACTTGAGTTTGACTTGATTGTATTGATGCATTTGATATATTGTATCTATGGTCTCGATCCAAAATGTCACCTATTCCTTCTCTCCAGAAATGCTGCCTGACCCGCTGAGTTACTTCAGCATTTTGTGTCTACCTCGATGTAAACCAGCATCTGCATTTCCTTCCTACGTATTATCTGACCTGTTTGGATAGCATGGAAAACCAAGCTTTGCCGTGTACCGTGCAAATGTGTTACCGTTACAAATGTGTACCGTGGTACACATGACAGTAATAAACCTAAACCTAAGAAGTTTAAAACCAAAAAAGGTAGGAAGTCTTCCGTCTTTGGCTGTTTTCTGATTTGTATCGCAGTTGGTTGGTGTGCTGTGAAACATTCTGTTTGATATCCCCCATTTGATTCATCCTAGAAATAACTGGTTCTATTCTATCACCAAGGACCACTTTGCATAGACTTCTGAAGACTGTTCAAATCAGGGTGCCAGAGAGGTTCTGCTTTTCAAACTACTTCCTCACAGCTCTAACCTGGGTCCAGTCCTGACCTTTGGTGCTCTCTGTGTGGAGTTTGCATGTTTCTGCTGTGACAGTTTGGTTTCTTACGACTGTTCATGTTCATGAATTATAGGAGCAGAATGAGGCCATTCAGCCCATCATGTTTACTCCACCATGCAACCTTGGCTGATCTATCTTTCCCACTCAGACCCATTCTCCTGCTTTCTCTCCACAACCCCTGACACCCGAACTAATCAAGAATATGTCAATCTCCGCCTTAACAATACCTGTTGACGTGGCCTCCACAGCCACCTGTGGCAATGAATTCCACAGAATGCTCAGGCCTTCTCCCATATCTCAAGTTGTTGGGTAGGTTACAATTGTCACAAGGAATCTGGTTGTAGTTGATTGGAATGTGAGAGAATAAAATGGGATTAGTGTAAGTGGGCGATGATGGTCTGCAGAGTCTTAATGGGCCGAAGGATTTGTTTCTGCACTGTATGATTCTGATTCTAAACAATTCAGTACTTTATTACAAATTATCACTCTGGACAAATGTACCAGAGTACAAACAGGGATTATTTCACTAATCAACATTGCCTTATCAAATTTACTATATTTTTGCTGCCCGAGCCTGCCATTGTGAGAATGCTTCGCGATGTTTCCTCTGTTGAACCCATGGGTGGAAGATGGTACTGCTGGTTTGTCTGAGGTTTTCAGTCTTCTCCGAAAACTTCAAACAAACCAACTATTCTCAGCCTCAAAGTACCACAATTGGCATTTGGAGTTTTTTGACTTTTTGCGTTGTGTTTTTGTAAGGGCTCTTTAGCAGCTGATCAACTTTATCCGTGAAGTATGACCCAAGTGAGAATGAACGCGTGTCTAACCTTGTTTCACGTACAGAATCCAATTTTAATACCAACTGTGGAGAAACGATTCTCCACCAGTAGATCAGTCACCTGTTACAAATTTGATTATGAATGTTTCTATTGGTTTTAATTACACTTTAGTCATCATGTTTGCATGGTCATAAGAGCACAAGAATTTTAATCTGACAGAGCTGATGAAAGAGCTCTTAAAGCTGATTCCACAAGAGTCCAACTCGCTGAAACTTGGCATTAAATCTCCCTGCGGTTGAATTGCATGTATTCATTAATTCACTACAGTTCGGACAAATGAGTCGGCGTGTTAGAATTCTATGCCTTATATCAGTCCTGCTTTCATCCAGTGTCCACTTGATGTCCTTGAACCCTACTGAGTTCTAAGGGAAGAATGGGGCCCTTAAGCACAACTGACAGCTACTTGCTGCGGAGGGGAAACTGATCTGCCAGTCGCCTGCCTCATGGGGATCCAGCGTCGCGCTACGCGGGTGGCAGAGCCACTTGCAGCAGTTCCACCATGCGCTCGTCGACATGGGCAGCAGGCAATCGCTTTGCATTACGCTTTAAGCTGTGACATTTTTCTGTAAGTATCAGTGCCTGGCTTGATACCATCATCCCTGGCATCCTAGATCGTCTCATTGCATTTCTTGGCCACGGTCAGCCCGATTGTCTTTCAAGGGAAGGTTGTAACCTTGGGGACAGCTGTCTCTTTTGTCAAAACCTTGGTTCTCCTTTGGGTCAGAGGTGAATGAAAACTGTGACTAAAAGCCAGTTGACAGGGGTGTCTCTGGGAAATCTAATTAGTCATTAAGGGCCCTTCCCTCCTCCCCTCAGAGTGCCAGGGAGTTTGAACAATTTGTGAACACCTGTAGGTGATAATTTGAAGAAAGAAAACAATCGCAGCAGAAAGTGGTATGCAAGGCCTCTGCTCAGTACAAATAAATGTCACCAAATGTGTCCAACAAGGTTGCATGATTTTCCGAGTAGCTTCTGAAATTTTTCTGGTATGAGATAATTTAAAATTATGTATTCTCAGAGAAGGATTGTTGCACTCCTTAAAATAGCAGGCGTGTGCCCCCGGCTATTAGTACCTTGTCATCTTTTGAAGAGAAACTGGTTTGGATTTCAGCCCCCCCGCTGGAAGGGGTTGGATGGTCAGACTACGTCAGGCAGTTGCTGATGAAAAGATGGTGTATTCATTGCTTTGCTTTTCACCATTGCGGCCTAATGCAATTATTTATGTTCGACAACAGCCACCTGTTAGAATCTCTCTTGTTAAAGGTCATTCCCCTGGTGCCACGCTGTCTGACTTTTAACTGCGCTGTATTAAGCTTGTTGCCTTTTGTATTGTATGAGGTGAAAATGTAACTCAGGAATGTCTTTTTTTAGTATTTATATTTTGTCTATTGTATGGCCATTGACTATCTCTTTAAGCAGAAGCTATTGGACCTGCATTAAATTGAAAACTACATTTATAAAATGATTGAAAACTGTCAGTACTTGAAATGCAAAGTTGCATGTTGTCTAAAATCGAACACAACCCAAACGTTGTGTAGATGGTACGAACTGAATTGCTTATCCTGTTCCAAGATAAATTGAAACCAAAATGTGCAACCATGTAACATGGTGCTATTGTTATTAATTTCTGAAAATATTCCAACGAATCTTGTATGTTAAATCAAATGTTTTAATAAGGTTTTCTTATTATTAATGTGACTGAGTGAATATCATTAGCTTTCCTTCCATCAAGTTGTGTAGCCCGAGATGTTAAAATAACAGCCTTATTATTAAGATATTGAATTTTGCTTAACTCCATTCTCCAGCTCTTTGGCTTTCCTCCTCCTGGGTAAGGGGTGTGAAAATTATGCTAAATTAGAAAATCACGTAAAATTAATTTGCGGAAGGTGGGAAGGATTGATTTTTTTTCCCCTCTCAATATCATATTAATGTTGTTAGTGTAAATATTTTTATTGAACGTTACTGAGTATGTTACGATCCCCAGTTTGGCTCGGGTTCAGCTGCTTGCAACAGTTGGGTTATGTTTGGTGCTGACACTTGTCCTTGTATAGGGAAGCCTTAACTTAAAAGAGTTCTACAGTTAAGCCGTGCCTGTATCCAAGCAGTTAATTGCCCTACATCAATTAAGAGAAGCCGATGGGGATGTAGTGGTGTTTATCCTTTTGCCACTTAATACTTGCGCAGGAAAGCCAACTCGGGGGACCAAAATAAGATCTGACCAGAACTGAAGCCAGAGCTTAATTCTGTTAACTATTTCAAGCCATGTGAAAGCTGTCCTCTTAAGACCATTAGAGTTGCATTAAATTGAAATGTGTTTGGTTTAAGCTATCCTGTTACCGAAGCAATTTGCATTTCTTCAGTTGCTTTGTTATTAGATTTTCATACCAATTTAAAAGAAAGGTGAGTATTTTCTACATGGTCTTAATGGCGAAGCAGTCTCGATGGGCTGAATGGCCTGATTCTGCTCCTATGTCTCCAATTTGAAAGCAGTTTCCATTCTGTCATAACACTGGCTGATATGAACGTGGTAAGATCACATTCTTGATCCCTGATGTGTATGGGTAGACAATATCTGTAGTTACTTTGCGGCATATCATTGTAGTATTAAGTGAGTATTTTGTCTGCATTTGTAACTGAAGGACTGTGATTCGAGTAGAACCATATCTCAGTGTAAGTCTCCAAGTCTGGTGAAGGAGGACGGTGTTGTTAGATGTGGGGAAGGGAAGTTGGAGAATTTGAGTCTGCTCTGCCTTCACTATTCTCCCATTCTCATTGAACATTTAGTCCATCGAGTTAAATGGCATGCAAACAGGCCCTTCAGCCCAGCTTATTCATGCTGACCAAGGTGCCCCATCTACGCCTGTCACATTTGCCTGCTTTTGGCCCATATGCCTATAAACATTTCCCAACCATGTACCTGTCCATGAGTCTTTTAAATGTTGTTATTGTACCAGCCTTAACTACCTCCTCTGGCAGCTCATTCTGTATTCCCACCAACCTCTGAGTGAAAAAGAGAGTTGGGAATTGCAGAGTGAAGATTTGTGCCAATGATTTTTCTTTTATTTTTATTTTTCAGTTTTAACTGCACTTGCTGTTGTTGCCATCTCTATGAACTTACTTAAGTAACATACTCTTAAATAGTGCCTTATCAAATGATAATTGGAAAACCCTGTTATTGTGCACACATTGGCACTCCTCATCTAACGCAGATGGCGCATGAAGATTTTGTACATCCCAAAATCCTGGGGCGCCGCTCGCGACCGCGCGTCACTGCCTACGCCACCATGCACCATGCCCACTGCCTACGCCACCACGCACCATGCCCACGTAATGCGCGCATCACGTGCACGACCCGCGCGTTGTGTGTCGTGACGCGTAAATGCTGTCGCGTAAATGACGCCCAAGTGGGACAGGCCCTTTACTTCGACAAAGAAATTCATTTTATTTGCCGTTTCCTAGTTTGCCTTCATAAACATGTTGCTACTGCCACAGCCTAATGACAGTTTCTAAAATTTTGACAGTGGATTTGGTTTACCTTTTTTCTCTCTCGCCCTTTTATGTGGTAATGTTAACATTTTGAAGTGGGCTGGCAGAGAATTGTTCATGTAAAAATAAACCATCTATTTCTTGATCTCGGTTGCGAACACCTTAGGTTGACCTACGCTTCTAAACTGACAAAATACTTTTAATTTAATAGCCATTGATTAATTTGTCATTTTAGTGACCATTAAGCCAAGACTGGCCATAACAAGCAGCTTTGCAAGCTACTTGCAGTTCCTTTACAATTTAATTGCAGTGCAGTGATTTATAACAACACTTTTTTGATCTTCCACTTTGATCAGATGTGAACCAGAGTAGGGTAAGGTGAGATGCAAGGGCATGTGTTGCGGCTTCTAATGCCCAGTGCATATTATCCCCTGATCTTCTTAAATTGGCCATACATCATGCTTTATATGGAGCATCACACTGCCATAACATTAGATAGCTGCAGTCAGACTGCATTCAACCATTGTATGTCTACACGTTACAGGTATACTTGATTTGCAAATGTTCAACTTGCAACTTTTTGCTCAATTGCCATGAATCTTTTGTATTACATGGCTTATATTTGCAAATCTACATTTCATTGTAACATGTGTAAGCTGGAACTGCAGATGCTGGTTTAAACCGAAGATAGACGAAAAAAGCTGGAGTAACTCAGCGAGACGGGCAGCATCTCTGGAGAGAAGGAATGGGTGACATTTGGGGCCGAGAAGAAGGGTCTCGACCCAAAACATCACCTATTCCTTCTTTCCAGAGATGCTGCCTGTCCAGCTTTTTGTGCCTTATTTTCATTATAACATACCCAATTTGCAATTTGGCCAGACTTCTTGGTATAATTTTCCTCAACAAAACATTTTTTTTTAATGCATATAACATCAAGGAAGATGCTGGTTTGCACAAAAGGACACCAGCACACAGTGCTGGAGTAACTTGGTGGGTCAGGAAGCATCTTTGGAGAATATGGGTAGACGATGTTTCATGTTGGCACCAAAGAAGTCTGAAGAGGGGTCCTAACCTGAAATGTCATTTATCCATGTTCTCCAGAGATGCTGCCTGACCCACCGAGTTGCTCCAGCACTATGTGTCCTTTTTATAACAAACTTCAGGGCGGCATGGTGGCGCAGCGGTAGAGTTGTCGGCTTGCAGCGCCAGAGATCCGGGCTCGGTCCTGACTACGGGTGCTGTCTGTATGGTCTTGTATGTTCTCCATGATACCTGCGTGGGTTTTCTCCAGAAGCTCTGGTTTCCTTCCCCCACTCCAAAGACATACAGGTTTGTAGGTTAATTGACTTGGTAAAATTGTAAATTGTCCCCAGTGTGTGTAGGATAGCGTGTAGTGCACATGGATCTCTGGTCGGCACGGACTCGTTAGGCCAAATGGCCTGTATCTGCACTGTATCTCTAAACTAAACCAAACTGAACGTAGCGTCACTTCTGAAAATTAAGGAATGGCTGTATATATTTGTATGGTACATTTTAAGAGCTGGTTTCAATCATGTGCGTGACTCTTAAAGCACTATTGTACCTCAACTACGGTTTTGAGAAATGTCTTTAACATGTGTTGAACTGCTGATCGTTCTGCCTCTGGGGGGATCTTATAGAAACTAGGGGGGATCTTATAGAAACTAGGAGGGGGATCTTATAGAAACTCGAGTGAAATCCAGGTTAGCCGGGAAGTGGTGTTAGGTAAATTGAATGGATTAAAGGCCGATAAATCCCCAGGGCCAGATAGGCTGCATCCCAGAGTACTTAAGGAAGTAGCCCCAGAAATAGTAGATGCATTAGTGATAATTTTTCAAAACTCTTTAGATTCTGGAGTAGTTCCTGAGGTTTGGAGGGTAGCTAATGTAACCCCACTTTTTAAAAAGGGAGGGAGAGAGAAAATGGGGAATTACAGACCAGTTAGTCTAACACCGGTAGTGGGGAAAATGCTAGAGTCGGTCATTAAAGATGGGATGGCAGCACATTTGGTAAGTGGTGAAATCGTTAGACAAAGTCAGCATGGATTTATGGAAGGTAAATCATGTCTGACGAATCTTATAGAATTTTTAGAGGATGTAACTAGTAGAGTGGATAAGGGAGAACCAGTGGATGTGTTATATCTGGACTTTCAGAAGGCTTTCGATAAGGTTCCACATAAGAGATTAGTATACAAACTTAAAGCACATGGTATTGGGGGTTCAGTATTGATGTGGATAGAAAACTGGCTGGCAGACAGGAAGCAAATAGTAGGAGTAAACGGGTCCTTTTCAGAATGGCAGGCAGTGACTAGTGGGGTACCGCAAGGCTCAGTGCTGGGACCCCAGCTATTTATAATATATATTAATGATCTGGATGAGGGAATTGAATGCAACATCTCCAATTTTGAGGATGACACAAAGCTGGGGGCCAGTGTTAGCTGTGAAGAGGATGCTAGGAGGCTACAAGGTGACTTGGATAGGTTGGATGAGTGGGCAAATGCATGGCAGATGCAGTATAATGTGGATAAATGTGAGGTTATCCACTTTGGTGGCAAAAACAGGAAAGTAGATTATTATCTGAATGGTGGCCGATTAGCAAAAGGGGAGATGCAACGAAACATGGGTGTCATGGTACACTAGTCATTGAAAGTAGGCATGCAGGTGCAGCAGGCAGTGAAGAAAGCTAATGGTATGTTGGCATTCATAGCAAAGGGATTTGAGTACAAGAGCAGGGAGGTTCTACTGCTGTTGTACAGGGTCTTGGTGAGGCCACACCTGGAGTATTGCGTACAGTTTTGGTCTCCTAATCTGAGGAAAGACATTCTTGCCATAGAGGGAGTACAGAGAAGGTTCACCAGACTGATTCCTGGGATGGCAGGACTTCCATATGAAGAAAGACTGGATAGACTCAGCTTGTACTTGCTGGAATTTAGAAGATTGGGGAGGATCATATAGAGACATACAAAATTCTTAAGGGGTTGGACAGGCTAGATGCAGGAAGATTGTTCCCAATGTTGGGGAAGTCCAGAACAAGGGGTCACAGTTTAAGGATAAGGGGGAAGTATTTTAGGACCGAGATGAGAAAATCATTTTTCACACAGAGAGTGGTGAATCTCTGGAATTCTCTGCCACAGAATGTAGTTGAGGCCGGTTAATTGGCTATATTTAAGAGGGAGTTAGATGTGGCCCTTGTGGCTAAAGGGATCAGGGGGTATGGAGAGAAGACGGATACAGGATACTGAGTTGGTTGATCAGCCATGATCATATTGGCAGTCTCGAAGGGCCGAATGGCCTACTCCTGCACCTATATTCTACGTTTCTATGGTGCTAAAAGCAGGAAGCAGCCGTTCAAACAGAAGTATACAAAGAGATGGCAATAAATGCACTGTCAAGTAAGGTGTGTAGAAGACAGGTCAATTGGTAGCAAAGATGCATTCTTGTAGCCTTACATGGGTATGATCGCACATAAAAACATTTTTTTCAGCAAAATGGTACCGCGTAAAAATACTGATTTCCTCAGCAAAATACTGATTTTCATGTACTGGAATACTGAAATGCTCTGACAAAACTTGGCAGCTCTGGGTGTGTATGTTTTTCTGGTCCCATTAGTGTGAACCTCTTAATTGCCCTCTATTGTACCATTAGATGCATTTAAAACATTGACAATAAAATTGGATGCCCTTGGCACCACATTTGGCCACGATAGTCATTCCTAGCCCAGCTAACCTTCAGAAGTCTTCCTCACAAACATCTGGTATCAGGATTGTGAGAGCTGCCCCGCCAATTAGTTAAACAACAGCATGACTTGGATATGCTGATCGAATCATACCTTGCAGAGAATGTGCCAGAGTTTTCTATTGCAAACCAACAGGTGGGGAAGCCAAATAATACGGGAGGGATGGAGTTGCTATGAGAGACTTCAACATTTATTCCAGATTTAGATTTTAAACTTTAGAGATACAGCGTGCAGACAGACCTTCGGTCCACCGAATCTGTGCAGGCCATTTATAATCCCGGTACCAGCATCGACCAGCACTATCCGACACACAAGGGATAATTTACAATTTACAGAAGACAATTAACCTACAAATCTGTTTGACTTTGGAGTGTGCGAAGCAACCAAAGCAAACGCACGCGGTCACAGGGAGAACGTAGCAATCCGTGCAGAAAGCACCCATGGTCAGGATCGAACCCGGGTCTCTGGCTCTGTATTACAGCAACTCTATCACAGCCACTGTGCCACTTACTGTTGTTGTGAAGTCTCATGGCATTAGGTCAAACATCTTGGTGACCACCGACCACCCTCTTCAGTTGAGCAACAAGTGAGAAGAAACGCAAAGTATATATAGCAATCCCATCACCCGTGACCTTCAGTCGTGAATGGAGGTGGACAATTCAACAACCATATCCATGAGGAGGCTCCAAGCACAATGTCGTACTCAATAATGGTGGAACCAGCACGTCCATACTAAAGACAAGCACAACTTCACAATTTAGAAACGCCTTGTCGATGATCCATCTTGGCTTCCTCTCGAGATCCAACCCTTCCCAGGAGCCAATTTAAATTAAAATTGTATGATGTCAAGAGACACTGGCTCTGGGACCAGACAGCATCCCAGCTGTAGCACTGCAGTCCAGCACTCCTGAACCAGCTGTGCCCTTGGCTGAGCTGCTCCAGTGTAGTTTCAGCTACCTGAAGTGGAAAATTGCTGGGCTACATACTGTTCACAAGAAGCAGGACAAATCCAATCCAGTTAATTACTGCCCAATCATTCTACTTTTAATCAGCAGCACCATGACGGAAGCAGTTGTCAACAGTGCTGTCAAGCCGCACTTACTCATCAATGTTCTGCTCACTGATGCTCAGCCTGGCTTTGACCCGAATCGCTTGGTTCCAGACTTCACCACATCCTGATGTAAATGTGGACCATGGAGTTTAATTCCAACGGTCAGGGTAAGAATCACCACCCGTGATATCGAGGCAGAATTTGACCAAGCATAGCATGAAGCTGGTAAAACTGAAATTAATTAGTAGCAAAGGCAATTCTCACTGGCCTGAGTTGTGCCTTGTGAAAAGGAAGATGGTGTGGTTGTCAGAGCTGCATGTGTTTTGCATGAGTTTTACTCAATCATCTTTCGGTACTCTCACCCATGACTGAACATTCACCAGAAGGTCAACAGAGAGAGTGCTGGTTGATGAATGCACAATATTCAATCCTATACTCAAATCATCAAAAACAGCCCCCACCTGCCTACAGCAAGACCCAAGACAACTTTCAGGAACGTGCTGATAAATAGCAAGTAACGGTTGCATGTTAAGGCGGTCACGGTGGCACAGCCGTAGAGTTGCTGCCTTACAGCGAATGCAGTGCCGGAGACCCGAGTTCGATCCCGACTGCGGGTGCTGTCTGTACGGAGTTTGTACGTTCTGCCCGTGACCTGCGTGGGTTTTCTCCGAGATCTTTGGTTTCCTCCCACACTCCAAAGACGTGCAGGTTCATTGGCTTGGTAAAGGTAAAAAATTGTCCCTAGTGGGATAGTGTTAATGAGCAGGGATTGCTGGTCGGCGAGGACCCGGTGGGCCGAAGGGCCTGTTTCCGTGCTGTGCCTCTGAACTAAACTAACATTCACTTCGCAGAAGGACCAGGCATTGACTATGTCCAAGAATGATTGAGTCTAACCATCCAGATTTGACATTCAATGGCGTTACCTTGACGGAGGCCACACCATTGGCGTCTTGGAGTGGTGACCATCATCCAGGACGGCAGCACAACCAGCTACAAGAGCAGGTCAGAAGCTGGTTATGCAGCGGCAAACAACTCTCCTCCCGACACCCAGCGGTGGAGCTGTTGCTTCACAGCACCAAAGACCCAGGTTCCATCTGGATTATGGGTGCTGTCTGTATGGAGTTTGTATCCACTCCTGGATCCAATTTAGATTTGGATTTTAAAAATTGGTACCGTGTCACAATAGGAACAGAGATGATGCTTCCCCTGGTTAGAAAGTGTTGAGCCAGGGGTAATGGTATCAAAATATGTGTATTATGTGGACAGTAGAGATGGTGTGTTGGACTTTATTGGTTTTTGGCTTTTATTCATAGCTTAATCTAAATATTTTAATTGTAACGAGAGAGGGTGCATTATTCACAATATGTATGGAATGAGGCTCCGATCTCAGTATAAAACAAGGAAGTATTGCTAACAAAGTAATTACTGTAATATAAAACACAGGTTTTAAACTTTACATGGAAAAATATTGGTAATTCCCCAAGTTCCACTCGAACCGCATTATCTATTTAGAAAAGATTCTTAATTTATGGCTTTTCTAATCAGCCAACACTTGGATTGAGGAGTTCATTATTGCTTTTAAGCAGTTGTAGTCCAATAATGCTTACATCTCAGCCAATTAGTCTGAAGGGAAATGACTTTGGCATTTTGTAATAAGTGTTGAATTACAGCATAGATTTGCCTATTAAACTCTTCACTGATGTGTTTGACATGAGAGTGAAATATTGTTTCCAGTGCAGTAGTACTTCACAGATCTAGGGTGTTTAAAAAAAAAAGATCTCGTCTGTTTTGGGATTGTGAAATTGCGAGCTAAACTAAGCAAAGAGTTAAATTGTCGGAAAGAAATTTGCAGGTGTTTCAACTCAGCACCATGGGCTCTTCAATTAATGAGAATTAAATTAGAATTGCTATTATATTTATTCACTTTTGACACAAATGACTTGTTTGTCACTCTTTGCTACATTAATGGACTGCCAAATATTTTCTGATCACAACATATGCCTCGTATTGGTTAATATTCACAGTCCAAACATTGTGTGGCTCTGGTCTTTTTCCAGCCATCTGTCTATTAAAAAGAAGCTTCACCTATATCCGCCTATGACTTGCCAGGCTTTGTCCTGCCACTCCTCTTGTCTAGCCCCCCCCCCTCTCCATAATCAGTCTGAAGAAGTGTCCCGAGACAAAATGGTACCTATCCATGTTCTCCAGAAATATTGCCTGACCTGCCGAGTTACTCCAGCATTTTGTGTTTTTGTTTGTAAACCACAACTGCAGTTCCTTGTTTCTACATTATGTGACACGGTTTCTCTATTAAGAACCAAATTATATTGGTACTGATTTTTGTATCTGTGCCATTCATTGGGTATGCAGCTTGTTTGTGCTCAATAAGGCGCCGGTAAGGCCACATTTAGAATATTGTGCGCAATTGTGGGCACCATATCTGAGGAAGGATGTGCAGGCTCTGGCAAGGGCCTAGAGGAGGTTTACAAGAATGATTCCAGGGCTGAGTAGGTTAACCTATGATGAGCATTTGTCGGCACTGCGCCTGTACTTGCTGGAGCTTAGAAGAATGATGGGGGACTTCATTGAAACATACCGAATAATGAAAGGCTTGGATAAAGTGATGTGGAGAGGATGTTTCCACTAGTGGGAGGGTCGAGGACAAGAGATCATAGCCTCAGAATTAAAGGATGTTCTTTTAGGAAGGAGATGGGGAGAAATTTATTTAGTCAGAGGGTGGTGAATCTGTGGAATTTTTTGCCACAGAAGCTGTGGAGGCCAAGTCAGTGGATATTTTTAATGCTGAGATAGGTAGATTCTTGATTAGTACGACTGTCAGAGGTTATGGAGAGAATGGAGTTAGGGAGAGATAGATCAGCCATGATTGAATGGTGGACTTGATGGTCCGAATAGCCTAATTCTAGTATCACATGACCTTATGAAGTATTTTCAACATATTGACTTTTATGACAATTTCTAGTGAAACTTTTATTTTTTTCATGCATGTTTGTATGGGTTTGAAATGTGCCTAATATAAAATGACCATTGAGCCGACTATTATGGGTGGTTCGGTGTTTTGTGCCTTTCCATGAAGAGCAACTCAACACAAACACAATTTCCAAACCACTCACCCATAGCCGACTACTGTGCGGCGACTGCTCATTTTGCCTTATGCACACTCCCTCATTTTCAAACTTTAAAAATACATTTGCACTTGCTAGATAGCAGAACTCAGTGTACTGTGACTAAAAGAAAATGCATTTGCACTTGCTAGGGCAAGCAGGACTCGGTGTACTTGGATAGCAACAATGTTGCTAGCAGGGCTACAATCCCACTGATGTCACAGCTGTAAGCACAGGGAAAAAACAGTTATCCTTTTCCAAGTCTTCAGATTTTTGAAATTTTTGATTAATAACGAGAAATAATTTTCAGATAAGGCGATTTTTTACTTCACGGGATAAATCTCTACCGGAATATGTAAAAATGTTACCGTTAGAATGTCGTTATTTCGAGAAAATGTGATCGCACACGGACTAATAAATACACACACATATATGCATGCGCACACACACAGAGAGTTTTTTAGTTATATAAAGATAAGGATATTAAAAAGAAGACGCTTTCAAGTAATTATCATTGCTGTTTGAAATTGGATTTATTTCTTGAATGTCTCTAACTTCTGACATGATTTCACAGCCTGCCCCACTATCTTCCTAATCGATATCATTGCAGACCAAATTAAATTGAGAATCTTCCTGCTCCATATTACCTGGTGTTAAGACATTTCCCTTCTAAGCCAAACATCTTCGATGCTTGTTTTCACAGTTTTGTTTTGAAAATTATCTTTATATACCTGCAGATTCTGAAAATCTAAACTATAAACAGAAAATATTGGCAACACCCAGCAGGTCAGGCAGCATCTGTGGAAAGAGAAACAGAGTTATTATTTCAAGTTGAAAACCTTTTGGCAGCATTGGAATATGCAGTGGCAAAGTCATTTTTTTTAAAAATGGGATGACTTATTGATGGCATTGGAATGCAAGATGGAAATTGGTTGTTATATCGTGGTATTGTCCATTCCAAAGGGATTTGTGATGCTAAGAATTGTTTTCATTTATAAAGATGATTAATGAAATGGAGTAAGTTCTTTTCATTGCAGAACGTGATGAATAACCTAATATAGAAATGTAATGTATGTACAAATTGGTAACATTCATTTAATTGGAAATGTGAATTGGTGAAATTGCTTTCATTAAATTCCCAGTGCAAAAAGTTAAATTCCCAGTTCAAAAGCTGAGCACACATGATCTAACATAAATTCCAATGTATTCAGATGCCTCCTTTAAGCCAAACTTCTCACACCCAACTTAAGATTGTTGCCAATATTGTACACAATTGTGCTTTGAGATGAGTTGCATTTGAAGAATAATGGAGGATGCAACTCTTTATTCGCTTGAGTTTGGACAAAAGAGACAAAATTAGGACTGAGTAGAAGTGTCAGCGTGTTTCTTCTCTGAGAGTCAGGAACTGGGGAGCACAGCCTCAAGCTAAGGGTTTGGCCATTTAGGATTGAGTTGGGGAGAAAATTCTTCATGCAAAAACCTGTAAATCTTTGGCAATCTAACTCAAGATTTGTGACATACTGTGACGTTGGGTATGTTTAAGTCTGAGACAGATGGGTTTTTCCAACACCAATGGACTGTGATTGGAGAGGTCTAACTCCGTGGACAAGGCCTAATAAAAGCATTCTACAAGCTATCGATTAACTGCACAGACTGAAATGATCAATGGCCTTATCCCTGCATCTACATCTTGTGTTCTTGTACCCTTCTTTGTATTTAGAATATAGAACAGTACAGCAAAGGAACAGGCTCTTCGGCCCACAATGCCTGTGCCGATCATGATGCCGCCACCAACTCTCACCTGCCTGCACATGATCCATATCCCTCCATTCCCTGCATATCAACGTGCCTATTAAAAAGCCTCTTAAATTTTGAGTAAACATGTAGCTGATTGCGAGTGGCTGTTTACCTGCAACTTTTATTTTGTTTCAGATTCTCGTACACACGAAGGAGATGGTCCAGAAGGTAATTTATCCCCAGCCATATTGGTGTATAAAATGGTGCTAAGTTGCAACGGCATCAGCAGCCGACTTCAAGAACTGCTCGTTCACAGCGGCAAACCTCATTCATATTCAAGAGTTTAATCAGGAATAAGTTATTTGTGTTAATTAAAGAAATGTTTTTCATATGTTGGGTGTGATAAATTGTGTTGTTCCTCACATATGTGAACCTTGTGAATAGAAGCACTTCTCCCTCAGGAGCTTCCTCCTTTGAGTGCTTTGTGCTAATGCTGTGTTTACCACTTTGCCTTTGTGTGCCATTAGTAGCAATTTTGCAGTAGTCTTAATTTTTTTTTGAGTAACCAAAAATTAAGCCCTGCTCAGTTATGCTCTCCTCTTCCAATAGCAGAATATTTGGGGTCATAAGTTGACGACAGTGCATAATCTCCATTTTCAGTACGTTTTATGCCATTCGTGTCATGTTTAGTGGCAAAGCAGAGGGTGGCTCATGAAATGATGGAAGGTATTAAATTATCTTTTGTGCTTTGTATTGTCCCTATTAAAATCAATGTGAAGTAACTTTATCCATACATAAAATGAACAATACATAATGTGTATTTTGTGTTTGTAGCGTGTATTCTGAACAATTACATGGCTGCACTCTAATTCTTGGAAGAGAAGTTGCCAGATGAGCTGCTATGGGAATGACACTGTTATGACTAATAAGAACAAAGCTCACAAATAACTATGTAGGTTATTAAAGGTCATGGGCTTTTTATAGTCAAAATGAACCTGCAATTGCATTAAACAGGTTCTTGAAATAAATTTGCTTGATGAAGAACGTATATGTTGGATTTGTCCCGTCTTAAAACGAAAGTATTATAATTAGATATGGAGGAGTCGAGATTCTTTAGCAGACCCTTGTAAAGAAAAGGAAGCACAGTAATTCTAACTCACTCACGGGTGATGTAAATTTATGCAATGAAAGGTCAGAACCGTGACAGACCTGTCATATTTGCCATTTCCAGTAATGTGCTCTGCTTCCCTATTTATTAACTCATCTGTCAACATCACTCTTTACATCTTCACTAACAGGATTTGCTTAATGCTAATAGACAATCTGAAGCTGTACAATTTAATTCTGCTGAGGGTTGCAATTGACAGACTTACCTGTGATGAAATGGAAGTAAGCGTTCAGCTGGAGGTGGAGGTCTGAACACAAATTCTGCTCAACCCACATATGATCTCTGACAGATCACAATTGGTGATTGTTGACTCTGAAAATTCTGCTCAACCCATGTATGGTCTCTGAGGAAACAGTCGACAGGTGGTTGTTGACTCTGAGAGACTAACATATCCTTGTGGGCAACATGTGGCTCACTAGTAGTCTACAGTGTAGGAACTTGGTATGACTGTAATATCAAGCACAGTCTGTTTTGATAATTATATAAAATGAATTCCTCATATACACGTGCGTCAATTAAACAATTCCCTAACTCAGTTTATTTGATTTAATTTTTCGTAAGATTGTGAAGTAATTATATTTCCATTTAGGCTTTTGGGATAATAAGGTAAATGAAAGCAGTTTATAAACTTTGATTTGTACATGAATCCTAAAAATAGATATTAATTTATTTGTTTCACGTCAATGCTATGTCAATGGGCTACTTCAGAACAGGTTTAAATGTAAAATAGTAACTAGCTCTTCTGATAAAAATATACTTAAGCATTTGAGAGCTCGCTAGTTTGAAAAACACATTTTACCCAATGTGGATTCTATGGGAGGTAAAGAAGGAGATTTGCTAGGAATCTAATTGAGAATTTTGCATCTTTGGTAACCACAGGTGACGTTCCAGAAGGTTCGAACAAAAAAGAGATACTAAGTGTAAGCCAGGAATTTTCAGGCCAGTGAAACCAACCATTGAGTGTGGGGAAATTATTAGAAAAATTCTACGGGACAGGATGTATGTTCACATGGAAAGGCAGGGATTGATTTGCAGCAGTCAGCATGGTTTTGTTGAAGAAGGATCCTGTCTAACAAATCTGAACTTTTAAGGAGTCGATGATGAAATTGATGATGGTAGCAGATGGTTCACATGGACAAAGCCTTTGTCAAAGTTATGCACGGTAGGCTGGTTTGGTAGGCACATGGGATCCAACTGGGTCCAAAATTGGCTAGGTGGCAGGAGGAAGAGGGTGTGGTCAAGGAGTGATTTTCTGGCTGGAAGTTTTATTAGTAATGTACTGCAGGTTTCCTACAATGTATCATAAAAATAAATTACTTGGATGAGAATGTAGGAGGACTGATTGGTAGGTTTGAGGATGACACAAAATTCATGGAGTAATAGATAGCTCAGAAAATTGTGAGAGGATTAAGAGGGACCTAGATTACATGGTAGATGGAATTTAATCCAGATAAGTGTGAGGTCATGCATTAATTTATCAGGAATCAAATTCTTCAGGTAGGACTTACTTGCATTTGGAAGAGAATGGGATAATTATGGACCGTCAACAAAGATTTGTCCACCGCAGGTCATGTCTTATTAACTTGTTTGAGGGTTGAGTTTTTGGAGGAGATGAGTGAGGGGAGGGCACTGAATGTTGATCACATAGATTTTTAGTAAAGGCTTTGATAAAGTCCCTTATGGTAGGCTGATCTAAAAGATTAAGATGCTTGGGATCCACGGTGATTTGGTCATATGGATTCAGGACAGGCTTCTCCAAAGAAGACAGAGTGTTAGTGGAAGGATGTTATTCTGCCTAGTGGTGGGTGCAGATATAGAGTCTAAAACTACACTAAAGTTGTGAAGGGAACGTTTCAAAGGGAATCTGAGCGGCAGGGTTTTCCACACAGAATGGTGGTTATATCGAACGCCGCCAGAGGAGGTAGCAGAGGTGGGCATAATCACAGTTTAAAAGGCAGTTGGACAGGTGCTGGATAGGAAAGTATTAGAGGGAATCAAATGTGGGTAAAATGGGATTAGTGTAATTGGGTATCACGGTGATCATGAATAAGTTGGGCCAAAGGGCCCGTCGCTGTGTTGTGCAGTTCTAAGACTCTTGTGCTCTTAAGTATTTTGTGCGATATACCCCTCTGTGTGCTCCCTGATTAAGGAGTTTGTAATTATTTAGCCAGTGAAATGAGATGTATAAAATCTCCTGCAGCCACACATTCACACTCAACTGTAACCTCCAGGTTGCAGTGTTTAATAGTCTGATGGCTGCAGGGAATAAGCTGTTGCTGAACCTGGAGGTTACAGCTTTCAGGTTCCTGTATCTTCTTCCCGATGGCAGGAGTGAAATGAGTGTATGGCCAGGATGGTGTGGGTCTCTGATGATGCTGGCTGCCTTTTTGAGACAGCGACTGGCAAATCTCCTTGATGGTGGGGAGGGCAGAGCCGGATGGACTGGGCAGTCTTCACAACTTTTTCGCTGTTGGGCATTCAAGTTGCCGAACCAGGCCATGATGTAACCAGTCAATATGCTCTACTGTGCACCTGTAGAAGTTCTAGAGAATCCTCTCTGACATACCAAATCTCCGTAATCTTCTCAGGAAGTAGAGGCGTTGATGTCCTTTATTTATAATTGCATTAGTGTGCTGGGTCCAGGAAAGATCTTCGGAAATATGCACGCCCATATGACTCTCTACACCATCGTCCCGTTGATATAAACAGGATTGTTGGTCCTCATCCTTCCTCTTCCAAAGTCCACAATCAATTCATTGGTTTTACGGATATTGGGAGCCAGGTAGTTGTGCTGGCACCATTTGGTCAATCGGTCGATCTCAGTTCTATACTCTGACTCATCGCCATCTGTAATTCGTCCAACAGTGTGGTGCCATTGGCGAATACCGAGTTGATGTTTACAAACAACAGCCTGACGCAAGTGTTTTTGTTGTCCAAGTGGTGCAGTGCAGAGTTGAGAGCCAGTGAGATCGCATCCTCCGTTGACCTGTTGTGATGGTCGGCGAACTGTAGTGGGTCGAGGTTCTTGTTGAGGTAGGAGTTGATGTGCACCCTAACTAACTTCTCAAAGCACATCATCACCACGGACATTAGTGCCACTGGTTGATAATCGTTGAGGCACGTCGCCTCACTCTTCCTGGGCACTGGCATTATTGATGGCCGTTTATAACAGGTGGGAACCTCAAACCTCAGTTACGAGAGGTTGAAAATGTCCGCAAAAACTCCAGCCAGTTGGTCTGCACAGATTTTGATATCTTTGGATTCATAACATTTTGGGATCTTGCAACATGATTTACTTTTGATATATAACCTTTGGTATATGGTCACTGATGAGATGAACATTGGAGCTAATTTGCAAGCAATACAGCCTAGACAACCATGATTGGACAGTTAATCTGTTTTCGATGGCAGCGTTGCAATGCCATTTGGCCCTGTTCCTATTTGAAGTCCACCTAAGAAGGTTTGCTGGACTTTATTTTCACTAATATAAAATTAATTTATTATTTTATTTGTGGTTTTGCAAAATTATTTTGAACGAAGAAAGCCCAAAATTTGGACTCCGCGCAGATAAAATTTCCCTGCTTGTTACAGCTAACATTTTCTTTTGCTTTAGATGAACCTTGAGGTTATTTATGGAGACACGGATTCCATCATGATAAACACCAACAGCACAAACCTGGAGGAAGTCTTCAAACTCGGAAACAAGGTGACGTTACAAAACTGAAGAGTTCAGGCGCTGCGGTGACTAATTTGACGCACGGATCAGATATCAGTGCCACTTGTAAAAGTACCATGTGTCACAAGTATGCGATTTATTTATAGATAAAGAGGAATTTGGGCACATTCTGAATCATTCACTTCAATTTCAGTAAATTCTACATGTAAATGAAGTAGGATTTATTTAACTTCAATTTGCCTTTGCTTGTAATCGACACTAGCTGTGAAAATCAATCTAGGCAATTTAGTTACAACCAGGTGGCTTTTAATTGAAATCTTTCTTCCCATGAGGACTTCTATATGAGCATATTTCTGCAAAAGCTACTCTACATATTATACTCTTTTCACTCGTTCATTGCTGCCTTTAACTGTTCATCGATATCCTTAACCATGCCCAATAAATCATAGTGTAAATTGATTATAATGGTGATGCTAATCTTGTTTAAATTCCATCTCCTGCACGACCCCTTACCAACAATTCTGTTTTGTTGCAGGTAGTCATTGATCTCATGATGGAAATTTTAAGGAATTTTTGAAATGTACCAAAAGTATAATTATTAAAACAAAGAAAATGCATTACATTTTCTCTCTAAAACTAACCAGCTGGGAATTCACATTCATGTATTGTGTTCAGATCTTTTGGAGGTGAAATCGCAAATGTCCTTTGAATTTGATCAGCTTGAGTTTTAATTTGTCGACAGATTCTGTCGGAAACCTGCTGATGTGAAGCATTAACAAATCTGGCTGTGGTGATGAATTAAATTGTTCTTAGGTAGACAAAAATGCTGGAGAAACTCAGCAGGTGAGGCAGCGTCTATGGAGCGAAGGAATAGGTGACGATTCGGGTCGAGACCCTTCTTCAGACTGATGTGGGGGTGGGGGGGGGAAGAAGAAAGGAAGAGGAGGAGACAGTGGGCTGTGGGACAGCTGGGGAGGGGAAGGAGGGAGAAAGCAAGGACTGCCTGAAATTGGAGAAGTCAATGTTCATAATGCTGGGGTGTAAACTACCCAAGCGAAGGCTTCCCGCAGAGTACACCACTGGTCACATCTTACCATCTGCTCCCCTTTCATTTTTCCACAGAGTACACCACTGGCCATATCTTACCATCTCCTCCCCTTTTGGCTTTCCGCAGAGAACGTTCCCTCCATAACGCCCTGGTCAATTCATCCCTACCCACCCAAACCACCCGCTCCCCTGGTCTCTTGCAACCACAGGAAATGCTACATTTGTCACTTTCCCTCCCCCCTCGACTCCATCCAAGGACCCAAGCAGTCTTTCCAGATGAGGCAGAGGTTCACCTGCACCTCTTCCCACCTCATGTATTGCATCCGCTGTTCTAGGTGCGACCAAGCGCAGGCTGGGCGATCGCTTCGCCCAACACATTCACTCAGTTCGCATTAATCAACCTGATCTCCCAGTGGCTCAGCACTTTAACTCCCCCTCCCATTCCGAATCCGACCTCTCTGTCCTGGGCCTCCTCCATGGCCAGAGTGAGTCCCACCGCAAATTGGAGGAGCAGCACCTCATATTTCGCTTGGGTAGTTTACACCTGAGCGATATGAACATTGACTTCTCCAATTTCAGGTAGCCCTTGCTTTCTCCCTCCTTCCCCTCCCCTTCTCAGTTCTCCCACAGCCCACTGTTTCCGCCACTTCCTTTCTTCTTCCCGCCCCCCACCCCCACATCAGTCTGAAGAAGGGTCTCGACCCGAAACGTCACATAGTCACACTCTATAGATGCTGCCTCGCCCACTGAGTTTCTCCAGCATGTTTGTCCACCTTCGATTTTTCCAGCATCTGCATTTCTTTCTTAAAAATTAAATTGTTCTGATTTTTACAACCCCACCACAATTGGTCTGAAGATGGGTGACCCAGAATGTCACCTATCCATTCTATCCATTGATGCTGCCTGACCCGCTGAGCTACTCCTGTGTCTACCTTTGGCATAAACCAGCCCATAATGTCTGTGCTGAACACGATGCCAAGACCATCTCTAATCTGCCTACACGATATCCATATTCCTCCATTCCCTGCATATCCAGAATGTCCATCCAGAAGGCTGTTAAATGCCATCGTTGCATCTGCTTCCACCACCACCCTCGGCAGCATGTTCCAGGCGCTCGTCTGTGTGGGAAAAAAAAACGTGTTGCACATCTCCTTTAAACGTGGCTGCTCTCACCTCAAAGCTAAGACCTTTAGTCTTTGATATTTCCATCCTGGCAAAACAGTTCTGACCGTCTACCACGTCTGTGCCATTTGGAACCACACAATCTTTGCATTGAGTGATTGAAAACCTCACCTGCTTGACTATGCAGTTGCCTGTAACTACAGAATTGAAAAGACAACAGTATGTCCTCTGGTCTGATGATTCAATTCAAGTTTAATGTCATTGCACAAATACAAGTATAGGTACAACAAAATGCAGTTTAGCGTCGTTCTTAGTGATAGCGATATAGAAAAATAAATACAGAGTGCAGTGGTAGCAATATGGAAAATAAATAAATGCAGGGTACAGACAAATCTATCAGCTGGGCTCCGAGTTCAGCAGTCGGATGGTGTAGTTGAAGAAGCTGTTCTTCGTCCTACTGGTACGGGACTTGAGGCTCCTGTACCGCCTCCCTGATGGGAGGAGGGCAAACAGTCCATGATTAGGGTGTGAGGGGTCATTGATGATCTTCCCGGCCCGCTTCAGGCACCGTTTTCGGTGGAGGGCATCCAAGGCAGGGAGCGGGGCACCGATGATGTACTGGTGATGATTTTTGACGTTGTTTGGGTTGACGTTGTTGTTGTCAGCAGCACCTTTGGAGGAAACAAAGCCAGGTTCCTAAAATATGAATTCCTTATGATTATGATACTTTATTGTCACTTGTACCTAGGTGCAGCGAAATACTTTATTTTTGCATGCACCCCGGTAAAGTCTTACAGCAGACCTCACCTAGGCAGTACACAAGAGTCGCCATGGTTTTGACACTGATAAAGTTAATCGAACAGACTTATCTTCTGCTTGCAGTGCTGAACCAGGCCTTCCCCCGCTGGTCCCCTTCCCCTTTGTTCTTGGTGGCCCACCGCTGGGTCCCCAGTTTATTGAGGTATACATTCAAGGGTCCCCTCTCAGTTGAGGTATAGGTAATGAGTTGAGACCAGTTTAAAATAAAAACTTGCCAATCTACTGTTGTTTCTGCAGGTCAAGAACCAAGTCAACAAGCAGTACAAGCTGCTGGAGCTGGATATCGATGGTGTGTTTAAGTCGCTGCTGCTGCTGAAAAAGAAGAAATACGCAGCCCTTGTCATTGAGCAAACTGCAGATGGGCGCCATGTCACAAAACAGGAGCTGAAAGGGCTGGATATTGTTAGACGAGACTGGTGTGATCTCGCAAAGGAAACTGGAAAGTAAGTGACCAATTTAAGTGATCTGTTTTTTTGTGTGTGCTTTTAAAAAGCATTTCTCACATAATTTGTTTTTGCTCAAACTAAATCAAATTGTTTGAGTACTAACTTAGATCTTAAAGTCACACTGTGTGGAAATAGGCCCTTCAGCCCAACTTACCCATGCTGACCAACATGCCCCATCTACACTAGTTCCACCTATCTGCGTGAGGCTCATATCCCTCTAAACCTATACTTTCCATGTACCTGTCCAAATGTATTTTAAATGTTATGATAGTACTAGCTTGAGCTACCTCCTTCAGCAGCTCTTTGTGTAACAAAATAAGTTGCCCCTCGGGTTCCTATTAAATCTTTCCACCCCTCATCTTAATCCACGTTCTCTGGAATGGAAGACCCATTCCTTCTCTCCAGAGATGCTGCTTGACCCGCTGAGTTACTCAAGCATTTTGTGACCACCTTTCATTTAAACCAGCATCTGCAGTTCTTTCCCACCCATGTTCTCTGGTTCTCGATTTCTCGTAGCGCTATCGTGTACCGTTTTTGCGCAAATAGAAAAACCACGCAAACTGGAAGAGCACAAGATAGAGTTTTAGTTCTGTAAAGACTAGACCAAGTGGGACCCGTTGGGTTCATGTTATACGGGAGGCCTGGTCCCCCAACGCTATATTCCACCACTCACCCATAGCTCCCACGGGAGGCCTGGTTCCCCCAACGCAACCCGTTCCCCAACGCAATATTCCACCCATTCCCCCAAGGCAAGCTGTTCCCCCAACGCAGTATTCCAGCACTTACCCATAGCCCCCAACTGTGCAGGGGTGGCTCATTTCCCCTTATCCACCCTCCCTCATTAAACTTTTAAAAAAATCCTTGCTGCCAGGAATATTAAAAAAAAAATGCACCCATCCTCATTAAACATTAAAAAAAATCCTTGCTGCCAGAAATATTTAAAAAAAGAGATTGCAACATTGCAGCTTGCAATTGCATTTGCTAGGGCTAGCAGGACTCCGTGTCCTACGATAGCAACTTTGTAGTGAGCAAGGGTACAATCCCATTGTGACATCATTGCTCTAAGTGCCAGTGCAGAGGGAAGAATTTTTTTCTGAAATTGGGGTTTTGTATATTTAAAAATTTGAATAGCTTGTGAAATATAACATCAATCTGAACGAAACTTGAAACAAACCACCACATGAAAATTGTGAGTAAGGTGGTCCAAAAATTGTAGCGCTATCGTTTTGGTGTAATTTGACGACATCACAGAATCAGAGATGACAGACAGACAGACACGGGGAAACAAACAAGATTTAGTGTAGTTTTAGTGTAATAGATAGATGCACAATAGGATTTGGCTTTCTGTATGGTGTCTCTGAATAGAAGATAAGGTGTGAGATTAAATAGCATTCAACTCGCACACAAAGGATGTTACCTGAGTTTAAGGGCCTATATAAAAGGCAGATTTTGGATAGGCTGGGATGTTTTTTTGGAGCTTGGGAGGCTGAGGGGTGACTTTATTGAGATGTTTAAAATCATGAAGGTCATGGATAGAGTGAATGCTCACAGTCTTTCCCTGTGTCAATTAGAGGGCATCTTATTAAGGTGAGAGGGAAAAGATTTCAGAGGGGCCTTGGGACAACTTGGTTTTTCAGAGGGTAGTCCCTGTCTTGAATGAGCTGCCAGAGGAAGCTATAGAAGCAGATAGTCACAACTTCTAAAAACCATTTGGACCTATATATGGACGGGAAGCTTTAGAAGGCTCTGGGTCATAGGCAGTCAAATGGGATTAGCCCTTAATGGTTGACATGGACAAGGTGGGCTGCAGGGCCTGTTTCCGTGCTCTATAGCTCTGGAACTCTACAACTCGACAACAAAGTCTTAATGTGTAATAGTGCTGTTCCAGTAACAGTCTGGACCTACCATCTACCTCAAGGGAAATCTTCAAACTGTCTTTAACCAACCTACTTTAATGGACTTTATCTTGCGCTAATTCCATTTGCGTTATTCCATTTATCTTGCGTTATTCCATTTATCATTTATCTGTACACTGTGGACGCCTTGATTGTAATCATGTATAGTCTTTTCGCTGACGGGATAGCACGCAACAAGACAGCAAGCTTTTCACTGTACCTCGGTACAAATGACAATAGTAAACTAAACTAAACCTACAAAACTAAAACTTTGGAAGAGCTGCTAAACATAAATTATGTTTATTTTCCATTCCTCTACTTCCCCTCACCACACCAACCAGGTACTATTTGAAAAGCATGGGAATACTTCATAAGCTCATGTCGTCTTCTTCTTCTTTGTCTTGCGTATGGCGTGCACAGCCTAACGTTGCAGGATAACTTGGTCTATTTGATCTTATTTAATTGTGCATGCCAGGTTGATTGCATTTGTCGAAACAGGGCAGACCACGTGAAGTTGCAATCTCCAACCACAGTTCAGAAGTGATAGGAGCAGAATTAGGCCATTCGGTCTATCAGATCTACTCCGCCATTCAATCACAGCTGATCTATTTTCCCTCTTAACCCTATTCTCCTGTGTTCTCCCCACAACCCCGAACACCTGTACTAATTAAGAATCTGCCTATCCCTGCATTAGAAATATCCATAGACGACCTCGAGGACCTTCTGTGGCAACAAATTCCACAGATTCACCACCCTCTAAAGAAATTCCTCCACATCTCATAGAAACATAGAAATTAGGTGCAGGAGTAGGCCATTCGGCCCTTCGAGCCTGCACCGCCATTCAATATGATCATGGCTGATCATCCAACTCAGTATCCCATACCTGCCTTCTCTCCATACCCTCTGATCCCCTTAGCCACAAGGGCCACATCTAACTCCCTCTTAAATGTAGCCAATGAACTGGCCTCAACTACCCTCTGTGGCAGAGAATTCCAGAGACCCACCACTCTCTGTGTGAAAAAAGTTCTTCTCATCTCGGTCCTAAAGGATTTCCCCCTTATCCTTAAGCTGTGACCCGTTGTCCTGGACCTCCTCAACATCGGGAACAATCTTCCTGCATCTAGACTGTCCAACCCCTTAAGAATTTTGTACGTTTCTATAAGATCCCCTCTCAATCTCCTAAATTCTAGAGAGTATAAACCGAGTCTATCCAGTCTTTCTTCATAATACAGTCCTGACATCCCAGGAATCAGTCTGGTGAACCTTCTCTGCACTCCCTCTATGGCAATAATGTCCTTCCTCAGATTTGGAGACCAGAACTGTACGCAATACTCCAGGTGTGGTCTCACCAAGACCCTATACAACAGAAGTAGAACCTCCCTGCTCCTATACTGAAATCCTTTTGCTATGAAAGCTAACATACCATTCGCTTTCATCACTGCCTGCTGCACCTGCATGCCTACTTTCAATGACTGGTGTACCATGACACCCAGGTCGCGCTGCATCTCCCCTTTTCCTAATCAGCCACCATTTAGATAATAGTCTGCTTTCCTGTTTTTGCCACCAAAGTGGATAACCTCACATTTATCCACATTATACTGCATCTGCCAAACATTTGCCCACTCACCCAGCCTATCCAAGTCACCTTGCAGTCTCCTAGCATCCTCCTCACAGCTAACACTGCCCCCCAGCTTAGTGTCATCTGCAAACTTGGAGATATTGCCTTCAATTCCCTCATCCAGATCATTAATGTATATTGTAAATAGCTGGGGTCCCAGCGCTGAGTCTTGCGGTACCCCACTAGTCACTGCCTGCCATTGTGAAAAGGACCCGTTTACTCCTACTCTTTGCTTCCTGTTTGCCAGCCAGTTCTCTATACATCAATACTGAACCCCCAATGCCGTATGCTTTAAGTTTGTATACTAATCTCTTATGTGGGACCTTGTCGAAAGCCTTCTGGAAGTCCAGATACACCACATCCACTGGTTCTCCCCTATCAACGCTACTAGTTACATCCTCGAAACATTCCACAAGATTCGTCAGACATGATTTACCTTTTGTAAATCCATGCTGACTTTGTCCAATGATTTCACCACATTCCAAATGTGCTGCTTTCCCATCTTTAATAACTGACTCTAGCAGTTTCCCCACTACCGATGTTAGACTAACTGGTCTGTAATTCCCCGTTTTCTCTCTCCCTCCCTTCTTAAAAAGAGGGGTTACGTTTGCTACCTGCGAATCCTCAGGAACTACTCCAGAATCTAAAGAGTTTTGAAAGATTATCACTAATGCATCCACTATTTCCGGAGCTACTTCCTTAAGTACTCTGGGATGCAGCCTATCTGGCCCTGGGGATTTATCGGCCTTTAATCCATTCAATTTACCCAACACCACTTCCCGACTAACCTGGATTTCACTCAATTCCTCCTTTGACCCGCGGTCCCCTGCTATTTCCGGCAGATTATTTATGTCTTCCTTAGTGAAGACGGAACCAAAATAGTTATTCAATTGGTCCGCCATATCCTTGTTCCCCATGATCAACTCACGTGTTTCTGACTGCAAGGGACCTACATTTGTTTTAGCTAATCGCTTTCTCTTCACATATCTATAAAAACGTTTGCAATCAGTTTTTATGTTCCCTACCAGTTTTCTTTCATAATCTATTTTTCCTTTCCTAATTAAGCCCTTTGTCCTCCTCTGCTGGTCTCTGAATTTCTTCCAGTCCTCTGCTGTGCTGCTTTTTCTGGCTATTTTGTATGCATCATCCTTTGCTTTGATACTATACCTGATTTCCCTTGTTATCCACGGATGCACTACCTTCCCTGATTTATTCTTTTGCCAAACTTGGATGAACAGTTTTTGTAGTTCATCCATGCAGTCTTTAAATGTGTTCCATTGCGTATCCACCGTCAACCCTTTTAGAATTGATTGCCAGTCAATCTTGGCCAATTCACGTCTCATACCCTCAAAGTTACCTTTCTTTAAGTTCAGAACCATTGTTTCTGAATTAGCAATGTCAATCTCCATCCTAATGAAGAACTCGACCATATTATGGTCACTCTTGCCCAAGGGGGCACGCACAACAAGACTGCTAACTAACCCTTCCTCATTACTCAATACCCAGTCTAAAATAGCCTGCTCTCTCGTTGGTTCCTCTACATGTTGATTTAGATAACTATCCCGCATACATTCCAAAAAGTCCTCTTCCTCAGCGCCCCTGCAATTTGATTCACCCAATCTATATGTAGATTGAAGTCACCCATTATAACTGTTTTGCCTTTGTCGCACGCATTTCTAATTTCCTGTTTGATACCATCCCCAACTTCACTACTACTGTTAGGTGGCTTGTACACAACACCCACTAGTGTTTTCTGCCCCTTAGTGTTTCGCAGCTCTACCCATACCGATTCCACATCCTCCAAGCTAATGTCCTACCTTTCCATTGTGTTAATCTCCTCTCTAACCAGCAACGCTACCCCACCTCATTTTCCCTTCTCTCTATCCCTCCTGAATATTGAATATCCCTGGATGTTCAGCTCCCAGCCTTGGTCACCCTGGAGCCATGTCCCCGTGATCTCAACTATATCATAATCATTAATAGCTATCTGCACGTTCAACTCATCCACCTTATTACGAATACTCCTTGCATTGAGACACAAAGCCTTCAGGCTTGTTTTTACAACGCTCTTACCCCTTATACAATTTTGTTGAGAAGTGGCCCTTTTTGATTTTTGCCCTGGTTTTGTCTGCCTGCCACTTTTACTTTTCCCCTTGCTCCCTATTGCTTCTACCCTCGTTTTACACCCACCTGCCTCTCTGCTCTTGTACCCATCCCCCTGCCACATTAGTTTAAATCCTCCCCGACAGCACTAGCAAACACTCCCCCAAGGACATTGGTTCCATTCCAGCCCAGGTGCAGACCGTCCTGTTTGTACTGGTCCCACCTCCCCCAGAAATGGTTCCAGTGCCCTAAAAATTTGAATCCCTCCCCCTTGCACCATTTTTCAAGCCACGTATTCATCTGCAATATCCTCCTATTTCTACTCTGACAGGCCCATGGTACTGGTAATAATCCAGAGATTATTACCTTTGAGGTCCTACTTCTAAGTTTATCTCCTAGCTCCCTAAATTCACCTTGTAGGACCTCATCCCTTTTTTTACCTATATCGTTGGTGCCAATATGCACCATGACAACTGGCTGTTCACCCTCCCCCTCCAGAATGTTCTGCAGCCGTTCAGTGACATCCCTGACCCTTGCACCAGGGAGGCAACATACCATCCTGGAGTTTCGTTTGCGGCTATTCCCCTGACAATTGAATCCCCTATTACTATTGCCCTTCCCCTCTTTTTTCCCCCCCCATGTGCTGCAGAGCCACCCATGGTGCCATGAACTTGGCTGCTGCTGCATTCCCCTGATGAGCCATCTCCCTCAACAGTATCCAAAATGGTATACCTGTTTAGGAGGGAGATGATTGCAGGGGATCTCCTTCCTAAAGGAACGTCCTATTATTCTAAGGCTATGAACTCTGGTTCCAGACTCTCCCGCTAGTGGAAACATCCTCTCCACATCCTATCCAAGCCTTTCACTATTCAGTAAGTTTCAGAGGTCCCCCTCATCCTTCTAAACTCCAGTGAGTAGAGACCCAGCGCTGTCAAATGCTCATCAGATGTTAACCTACTCATTCCTGGGATCATTCTCGTAAACATACATTGACAAATGTTTATCCCTGAAGCAGAATTCCCAAGGCAGATTAGCTATTAATTTCTCTCATTGCTCTCTGTGAGGCTTCGCTTTTTGAAGGTTTCCATGTTTGTTTTGTGAAAATTGTTTTGGTGCCTCAGGATGCGATGATTATTTCTTGTCCTTCACTGGCGAAAGAAACGTCCCTCTCGGAAATGCTCGGTCTCTTTAAAAACATGAGCCTCTCTGTGCTTTAACTTTCATTTTATCATTTTCTTTGTAGTTATGTTATCAGTCAAATACTCTCCGATCAGCCGCGTGACACAATTGTGGAGAACATCCAGAAGAGATTAACCGAAATCCAGGAGAATGTTGTGAGTGGCAGTGTACCTCAGAAATGCTTCGAAATTAACAAGGTAGAGTATATCATAATCTTTGTGTTTTGTGAATTTAGCTTGCAAGCTTATTATGCAACATCCTCCATGATTGGATCATTAGGATTCACCAACTTAGGGCGGCACGGTGGTGCAGGAGTAGAGTTGCTGCTAATGCGCAAAAGACCCGGGTTCGATCCTGGCTGCGGGTGCTTGTCTGTAGGGCCTTTGCGTGTTCTCCCCGTGACCTGCATGGGTTTTCTCCGAGAACTTTCAGTTTCCTCCCACACTAATAAAAATCATGTCACCAAAGCTCTTCAGCAAGAAGTGTTTTAATTAAGTTGATAAAACCGACAGGAGTCGGAGTGGTTTCTGTGCACCTTGGATTCTGGTCAGTTTCCAAACAGACTAATCGTCAGTAAATAAAATGCAGTTTGCCCACAGATGTAACAACTTGTCTTTTTTAATGTATTTTCAGTTGTTCTGTGTGTGCTTTTGGGACTTCACAGTATTTCAGATCAGTCTGTTGCTCTCTGCTTGTGGCTTTGTGTCAAATGAAACCAATTTGCAATTCCGTTAAACCATTAAGGGATTTTAACCTTAGTTCTGCTGAAAGTCTGCAGATGTGCAAGTCTACAGTGGCAATGTATGATTAACAGACTGTGGTTTAAATTATTGAACTGATAGGGAGAGTTTGTCGGGAGAGGGGCAACACTAGTAGTACTGTGTCTGCAGAGAGGTTAAATATAGCTTGTTTTTAATAAAATAGCTTCAGCTGTGATTTTAGAATAAAATCCTGTGAAACTAGTGTTTTGTAGCTTACTGACAGTGACTTCACACAGATGTTACTCATCAGGCTGTTACAGCAGGATGTTGTACAGCCTGAACTTACAAGCCACGCACAGTACATGTCTGGGAAGAGAAAGAGAACACTTGCCACAGTTATTGGACATTCACACAGATTCTTAATTCATTTTTTGAAAATGAAAAGTAACAAAAAAATTGTAATAAGATTTACCTTGTTTTTGATGTATATTTGTTCTGTTTAAACCTAGCATATTTTTTCAAAAGAATAATAATAATTTATTTTTATTAAACTTTATTACAGACTCACGGTCCAGATAAAAGACGATATTACACAGAATGCATTGCATATAAAAACACGATAAATTACATATAAAATCTTAAAAGAGCACCATAAATGATATACAAACCCACAATACATGGTTTTAGATTGAGAACAAAGAAAAGATCAGTGTCCTACAACGAGACAACTGTACTAAAAAATAAGACACAATGTGCTGTATTAACTCAGTGAGTCAGATAGCATCTGACTTGGGTTTAAGGTTGGGGGGGGGTGATTTAAATAGGAAGCTGAGGGGAAACTTTATTTACATAACGGCTGGTGGGTGTATAGAATGAGCTGCTGGAGTAGGTACTTGAGACGGGTTCTATCGCAGCGTTTAAAAAACATTTGAACAGGACATAGATAGGATAGGTTTAGAGGGATACGGGCAAAAGCAGGCAGGTGGGACTAGTGTCGATGGGGCATGTTGGCCGTTGTGGGCAAGTCGGGCGGCAGGGCCTCTTTCCACGCTGTATGCCTCTATCTCTGAAAGCACATGGATACGTGACGTTAGACACAAAAAGCTGGATTAACTCAGCGAGTCAGACAGTATCTCTGGAGAAAAGGAATAGGTGAGGTTTCAGGTCTTCAGTGATTGTGGTGATGGTGTGCGGGGGGGGTGGGGGGGGTGGAGGGGGAAGAAAGCTAGAAGTGAGGCAGGGCAGGACAAAGCCTGGTAAGTGATAGATGGATACAGGTGAGAGGGTGTTTTAATAGGCAGATGGTTGGACCAAAGGCCAGAGATGAAAAACCAAAAAGGTTGCAATAAGGACAGAAGAGGTGCACATTTTTCATCCCATTTCAACTCCCACAATATTTCTTGTCATTTTCCTCATTCTTCTGAACTTTCATCTTTTACGTTTCTAAGTAAATAAAATTTGTGGATGGTGAATTACGTTTAATAGCAATGATCAAATTTAGATAAAGTGGAACGCCTGAGAACACAACCATCAAAAGACTGAAGGCCATGTGTAAAAGAGGAGTTTTGGGTGGAAGAGCAAGGGCGGCTTGAGTTTGGAATGATTGGAGGGAGTTACAGTATGAATGAGTGTTTGTGCAGTGGAAATAATTGTGCGGTTGCACAGGGTCGACACCGAGTTGGGTCTCAGCGGCCAACATTTGGAATCTAACTATACATTAGTAGCTTATGTTGCGAGACAACCACATGTGGATAAAGGAAGCACCATCGATAAATCCTTGTGGGATTGTGGTGGTACATGGTGAGGAAGGGAATTTGATGCTGGAAGATGCAAGTAAGGAGGTCGGTAAGGATTCAAAGTCAGTGAACGATCACCCATGATCACAATGAATGGCGGTGCTGGCTCGAAGGGCCGAATGGCCTCCTCCTGCACCTATTTTCTATGTTTCTAAAGTAAATTGAACTCTGATGCAATTGAACTTTAAAGGTACGTGCTTTCAACCTGCATTTTGTAGCTTGCCATCACTGACGATGCTTGGAATAAAAGAACGCACCTTTAGAAAGGAGATGAGGGGGAATCTCTTTAGTCAGAATGTAGTGAATCTGCGAAATTCACTGCCACAGACGGCTGTGGAGGCCAAGACATTGGTTATTTTTAAAGCAGTGATTGACAGATTCTTCATGAGTAAGGGTGTCAAAGGTTATGGGGAGAAGGCAGGAAAATGGGGTTGAGAGGGAGTGATAAATCAGCCATGATTGAATGGCGGAGTAGACTTGATGGTCCGAATGGCCTAATTCTACTCCTATAACTTATGAACTACATTTTTCTTTGCAGTGAGGGAATAGTGGGCACATTCTAGGTATGTTGCAAAACTTACCTTTAGCGGCGCTGCAGTTCTGCCGCTCCCCGTGTGCGCGACTTTGGCGCCTTTCTGAGGGGGGCGGGCTTAAAGTGCCGTTTTTCAACAGACCTGGATAATCGATGAATGTCAGGCGATTTCGTTGCGGAAGAAAAATCGCTCCGACATTTCATCAATGAAGGTATTTTTAAATTACTCTAAATTATTTGTTAACTAGAGTAATTTAAAAATCACCTTCAAAAGCGGTGAACACTGACAACCAGAAGGATTTTCCGTAGGGGAGAAAAAAAAAAAAAAGTTTATTTTTATATTAAAAGTTGGTTTTTCGGGAGGCTTTAATAATATTTTTATGTTGCAAAATGGGGTCCCAAAAAATGTATGAATGAACCATATTTTTCCTCCCGACTTCACCGTTAACCGCAACGTTCTAATCCACCGCATTCCACTAAAACCCACTCGCTAGTTGATTTAAATGGCCATTAATTTACAGGCATAAAACACTAAATTCCTTCCATTTGGCCCAGAAATTCATGAAAATGAGATTTAAAAATTATGTTATATTGTGGATTATTGTGTGAATGTTATTTGGACACTTAGGCAATTTAAAACCAGTTTATCTTTGCTTAAGAAATGGATAGATGTTTAGATCTACTCATTGAATTTTGTAATTAGCTACAATTAGATAACTAACTAATGATATGCTTTAATTTCAGGTAATCCAAGTAAGATTGTTTAATATTTGTTTCAGAATGCTTCAATCTATAATAACTGAAAATTTCATTGAGTTCTCTTAATTTTTAAGAAAGTTATGGGCTTTTAACTTTTCCAGATCACAGCTTTTGAGTTAAGTCAATTGAAAGGCAATGGGGAGCAAGATGCTAATTTCCGAGTATGAAAATTGCCATAACTTTCTTAATACTGAAGATATGAAAGTAAATTAGGTGTCAAATTAAACTTCTTTTTATACTTTATCTGATGGGATAAATTGCAGACTTGATTTTTTAAATCTCAAAATTTTGTAACTTTGCTACACATTCCAAACATTGTTTTTAAATTGCTTCATGTTATTGGCAAAAGGTTACCAACTGTAGGAGTCAATGTCTAACATTAATAACTATGTGAATGCCCTTGAACAATGGTCAGCGTGGGCATGGTTGTGGAGAGCTCGACTTTCATGGCTTACTAATGTTGAGCTGGAAGATCAGTCTCCGGACCTTTTTCTACAGGAAGGAGTCCTCGCCTCCCAGTGACGACAATTTCTCCCGTCTCCAGCATTACTCCTCTTGGACCTCCTCTGTCTGCCTTCTACCCTCTCTGGACCTTTTATTTCCAAACGCTAGCACAACATCAACTGTCTTGACCACTCTAATCTCACCCCCTCTGCTCACATTGCAACAAACCCAACCAAACAAAATCACGAAGAAGGGTTCCGACCCGAACATTGCCTGTCCATGTTCACCAGGGATGCTGCCTGACCTGCCAAGTTACTACAGCACTTTGTGTCTTGCTTAATTTAGAGTTGTTTGCTAAGGATTGTTCAAAGCTGCGAAATGTAAACCATCTTAATTTGACGTTGTCACAGCACAGGATGAATGAAGGGTTAACTGTAGGACAATTGTGAATTTCTAAAGTAGGAAATTGGGTGGTTTGGGCACTAGTTTCTCCTTGTCTGTGCATTGTTGATGAATAATTTGATATTGCTGTATTTATGTTACTGCTACAGGCTTTGACCAAGGATCCCCAAGATTACCCAGATAAAAAAAGCCTGCCTCACGTGCATGTTGCCATATGGATAAATTCCCAAGGAGGACGGAAAATAAAAGCCGGGGACACAATATCTTACATAATTTGTCAAGTAAGAACTGGAAAATTAGTTTTATCAACCTAATTCTTCTTTGTTAAAACAGATTGAGGCCAAGATTACAATTGAAACACAAAGTACTTGTGCTTTAACACCAGGATAAGTGCTCAGCCAAGAAAACAAGCCCAAAGCCAAAGTAGTATCTAAACTGCTTATGCTAATGACAATAACTAACTCCATATGCAATAATAAGCTACCTGCATGTTAAGCACATAAAAACATATCGTGTAGATGCAAATATATTATTGGGGTTATCAAGTGGGCACCTCCCTTCAGTGTGGTTTCGTTGAGTTGGGCCCACGAACCTCCTGAAGGCTCAATAGTTATTTCTGGCGTCTCAGAACCACCCCCCTCAATACCTGCTCGCACCACCTATGCTACCAGTAACTACTAAATAAAGGAAACTTACACAGAATACACTTACAAATATATATTCATGCCGCATGTTATACATTTCCCTTCTGCCTCCAACTGACACTATTTCTTCTCCGCCAAATCCACCGACTGTCTTGCTCTGCTGCCTCTGACATCTCCTTTGCAGTCTGACGCAAACACTGTCCGTGAATTCGTAGCTCTCCAAATAGCGACATGGTCCATCTCGCTATGAAACCGTTACAATGCACTGTTACTGGACCTACTCTCTTGGCGATGAATGCTAACGATATAAAACTAACAATGTATTTCTTTAGGACGGCTCAAACCTGAGCGCCAACCAGCGAGCCTATGCACCCGAGCAACTACAGAAACAGGAGAACCTGACCATCGACATACAATACTACCTATCCCAGCAAGTGCATCCAGTTGTGGCTCGAATCTGTGAACCCATAGATGGAATAGACTCTGCACTAATTGCTACCTTGTTGGGTAAGTTGATGATCAGATGATAGTCAGAGGCATTGTTTTTTTAAGTGTAGAATGCTGTATTGTCATATGTCCTGAAATGCAACAACAACATTCTTACATGCAACATCTTTAATTGGACTTTTCTGGACTCTATCTTGCAGTAAACGTCATTCCCTATATCCTGTATCTGTACACTGTGGATGGCCTGATTGTAAGCATGTATAGCCTTTCTGCTGACTGGATAGCATGCAACAAAAACCTTTTTCACTGTACCTCGGTAAACGTGACACCGAACTAAATAACAGATATGTAAACATAGTACTCAGTAGACACCATAATAAACCATATCCACATGCAATGTCTTGACCTTACTAACAAATTTAATTTTGTTATACTTTGACGAGGTATTTGGGTTGGATTTCGCAGGGAAATGCTAAAAGTTTCAAAAGGAAATGGTAGCTTTTTGCCTTGCAGAATGGCATAGAAATTAAACCAATATATTGTGGCTGTCTCCATGAATGAAGATACAAAAAGACCTCTTGTAATTATGAAGAGCAGATGTGGATTGAATGAGAAACTAAAAGAAAGTTGCATGAGTGAAGAGAATAGTAATGGAGAAATGAATAGGATTGACAGCATATAGATCGCCATGTTCTCGTGAGCTGCATTCCAAGATCATGGAAGAGGTTAGACTTGAGAGTTACCGTGTGGAAACAAGCTCTTCGGCCCACCGAATCCATTCTGACCAGCGAGCACCCCGTACACTAGCACTATTCTACAGTGCAGGGACAATTTTACAGAAGCCAATTAACCTACAAACTTGTATGTCTTTGGAGTGTGTGAAGAAGCCAGAGCACCCAGAGAAAACCCACGCGGTCATGGGGAAAACGTACAAACACCGCACAGACAGCACTGTAGTCAGGATCGAACCCGGGTGTCCAGCGCTGTAAGGCAGCAACGTTGCCGCTTCGACATTGTGCCGCCCAAAAGGAGATGGAGATAATAGATTTGACATTGGTTCTCACATTTGGAAGGTGGAAAATGTAGTCCCAGGATTTAAGAAAGGAGGGAGAAAGAAAATAGTAGACTTTCGACCGGTAACCTGACATTAGCGGAGGTGGAAAATTCAGAAGTGGCAATGGCAACAGAATGCAGTCCTTGGAAAGTTGGTATAGGACTGGGAGAGTTAAAAAGGGAAATCCCATTTTTTGTATCTATTGGAGGATTTTGTAATTGTGACTCGCAGAATCAATATAGCAGTACCAGTTGATGTATGTTTTGACTTTTCACAAAACCTTCAGTGAGGTGCCGCACAATAAATTAATAAACACGTTTTGGTTGCATTGTTCAGAGACAATATATTATAAATTAATGAATATTGGAAATAAATGGGTCTCTACCGATTGGGGAACAATGCCAAGGGCATGATTGGAGCTAAAGCCCTGGCTGTTTATCATCTATATCAATGATTTGCATGAAAGTCCATGTTTAACCTATCCAACTGTACTGAACTATGTAACTGAGTTGAGCTGTGGGCAGGCTGCGAATGGGTGAAACATGAGAGGTGCAATATAATATTGGAGCAGGTGAAGAAAAAAAAAATAGGAGCTTTTTAAATGAGAACTTGACATTGTTGGTGATCAGAAGGACCTAAATGTTCTTGTGCACAAATCACTGAAAGTTAGCATGCAGTTAGATCAACTGATTAGGAAGGTACATTGAAATGGTGGCCTTTATTGCAAGAAGATTGGAGTACAAGAGTGGAGATGTCTACATGAAATCATTTAGGATCTGCACCTAGAATGTTATGTTTAGGTCTGTTCACAATAGTGGCACTTGCATTTTGCACGTGTTTGGTTTACACATTTTTGAAATAATGCGCTTGTTCCTTTCGTACCAAAGCTTGATTTACGTGCTCATATTTTTGGAATATCGTGATCAAATTTACTGCTGACAGCGTAGTCAAGTATCTTGTTTCATTTACACATTTTTGTATTATGCGCTGCTTTTCAAGCACGTAACCCCTGCATAAAATGCGAGGTGCCTGTACATGAAAGGATATGCATTAAAAAGAGGGAATCAAAGGTACACCAGATTGTGAGAGTGCTGGGTCTCCTGTCAAGTTACATGACAGGGTAGTGGTTTTCAGATCAAAAGCACTCTACTTTTCAAAAACAAAAGGTTTTTCCTCGGATCCCCCTTCAATTTTTACTTGTTAACTCGGTGCAACTGGACCTTGAACAATGTTAATGGGAATGTGTGTTTCTAACGACCACTTAAGAGTCAAATTGAGTTTATTGTCATGTGCACAAGTACAGAATGGTACAGCAAAAAGAAAATGTTGCTTGCAGCAGCATCACATGCACATAAACTCAGATGACACACAATGCAAATTACACATTAATTACTACAGTTCTGTAAAACAGTAAAAAACAAAATAAAAGTGCAAAAAAACAAGACTTTAGTGTAAGACACAATTTGGAAAAAGCGTCCATTTTAGAGCAAGATGTGGTTTAAAAGATTCCGTTGTCAGGGTAACTTAGGGTTGACAGCATTGGTTCAAGAACATGAAAGTTGTCGGAAAGTAGCTGTCCCTGTGCCTGGTGATGCGAGTCTTCAGGCTTTTGTAACTCCTGCCCGACCGTAACAGTGGGAGGAGGGCATGATGGGAATCCTTGATAATAGATGCTGCTGCCTTTCAATGGCGCCGAGGGTTGTGCTTGTGATGGACCACCACTTTGCAGCCTCTTGCAGACCGCTCTCCGGAGCTCCCGCAACACAGCGTCTCCAGCCCATGTTGCGGGGTTGGAGCGACCTGGAGCGGGGCCGTACATCGCCCGGCGCGGCTTTCATGGCCGCGGGACATTCCAGCGCCCGCCGGGGGCTCCAACTGTGACCTTTGGGCCTAGAGCGGGACCGTACATCGCCCGGCGCTACCTCAAAGGCCGTGGGATTTAACACCGCCCGCCTGCAGCTTGGACCTCGGGACCTCGGGGAGAGATGGTGTGGGGGAGAGAGAAGACTTTGCCTTCCATCACAGTGAGGAGGAGATTCACTGTGATGGATGTTTGTGTGAATTGAATTGTCTGTGTTTTTTTTATGAATTGTGTATGGCATGTAGAAACGGAGTTTCGTTCGAGCCTCTGAGGTTCGAATGACAAATAATAAAATCAAATAAAATCAAATCAAATCAAATCAAATCAAATCAAATCTTGCATCCTTGTGCATTGGAATTGCCACACCAGGCCATGATGAACCCAGTCAGGATATTTTCTACAGTGCATCTGTAGAAGATAGTATTCGGTGGCATGGTGAATCTCTTCAAAACCTCCAGGTAAGTAGAGATGCTAGTGCTCCTTCATCGTGTTTACATCTACATGCTGAGCCCAGAACAGGTAAACCGAGATATTATCACCCAGGAATTTGAAGCTGCTAATCCCTCGAACACCAACCCACCAATGAAAACTGCAACCAAGCGGTGTGAATATTGATTTATCTTAACTTCAAGCATCCCCTCTCGCTCCATCCCTCCCCCGCCCTAGTTGTCGTACTAGTTTCACTGTCGTTCTACTGAGTTTCACTGCATCACTCATTATCACCTTCTCCGCAGCCAACAATCGACCATTGTGGGCTCACTTTCCCTTGATCATCGTTGCTGGCATTGATTTAACCATTTGCACACCTTTCATTCATTTTTTCTATGTTTCTCGTTTCCCTCTCCCCTGACTAAAGAAGGATCTCAAACCGAAATGTCATCCATTCCGTTTCTCCAGAGATGTTGCCTGACCCGCTGAGTTACTCGAGCCTTTTGGGTCTATCCTCATGTGTTCTCTTTAATTGCCTTTTCTGAAGGAAATGATTAGTCCCTTTGTTTTGTTGATGTTGAGCGAGACGTTGCTATTGTGGCTCCACTCAACCAGGTGTTCTATCTGTCTCCTGTACGATGTCTTATCGTTGCCTGTAATTTGGCCAACCACAGGGGTGTTGCCTTGAAATTTATAAATAGTTTTAGGGCCATGCTTAACCACACGGTCTTGGATTCAAACAGAGGAGACAGCAGGGAAGCAGGCAGCCTTGAGGTGCACCTGTGTTGATGATCAGTGAGGCGAGGGTGTTATCCATTTCACTAATGGAGGTCTGCCGATGAGAAAGTCAAGGGTCCAGTCGCAATGGGAGATAGAGTCCCAGGTGAACGTCAAGCTGCAGCCAGCGAACAGCAGCTTGACCAATGTGTTCCTATAATCCGGGTGATCCAAAGCAGAGTGGAAAGCAAGTGCGATGGCCTCTGTTGTGGCAATGGACAAATTGAAGCAAGTCTTTTCTGAGGCAGGGATTGATTTGCACTGTAACAAACCTCTCGAAATACTTCTCTGCAGTGGATGTAGGTGCTGCCGGACGGTGGTCGTTGAGGCAGGTCTCTGGGCACTGCTTGTGCTCCTGTACAATAGATACTCCCACTTTTGAAGCAAGTGGGATCCAATGCCTGCAGAAGCAAGCGGGTGAAGACGTCACTGAATACTCCAGCCAGTTGGTCTGCACAGATCTATAGCGCTCAGGAGGTACGGCGTCTGTGCCACGCTTTATGTAGATTCGCCCTCTTGATGGACGCTCTGATGTCAACCTCAGAGATCACAGGATCGTCAGGGACTAATGGGACTCGTGTAGCTGTGTCATCGTTCTCCATTTAAACGTGCATAAAAAACATCAAGCTCAACTGAATGTGATGCGCAATTGCCACGTAGGCTATCTAGCTTTGCATTATAGGAGGTGATAGCGTGCATACCCTACCTCGGTGCAGAGAGTCTATCTGTGACCAGGTATGCTAAAAGTTGTCTCAGCCACTTGATGGGCTTCAGGAAGGTCTTAGCTGGACTTATATGACACTGGATTGCCAATCCTAAATGCCGCACATCCTGCCCTCTGCGTTTACAAGCTCCTGGTTCATTTAAGTCTTCTGGTTGGAGAAGACTTGGAATGGTTTTGTTGGTACACATTTATCCATTATTATAAACGTCAATGACAACTGTAGCATATTGGAGCATAAACAGTACAACACAAGAACAAGCCCTTCGGCCCACAATATCTGTGCCAAACTGACTCATTTCTGGCCCACTGACTCCTTTCTGTCTTTTCATGGTGCCATCCATGAACATAAAAAGGAAATTGAGCTAATCTCAGATGAGAAGCCTCTCTGGCTGATGATCACTCTGTCTGGAGCTTCCTGGACAAATAATGGCACCACATTGATCCCTGTCCTTTGCGGTTTGGTGAACTGACCTGGGCAACCAGCAGTCAGTCGCTCACCGTGCACTGTTGCTGAAGACCCGGGCTGGAACTCAGTGAGGCTTATATTCCTAAAAGTGACTCGTTGGTCCCTGCAGTTTCCCATGCAAATTTTTAGAGGAATCAAGTTATGGTTCAGCTGTCAAAACGTAAATAGCTGCCAAAGTTGCAATCTAGGGATATAGTTGACAGTGGTTACGGGGAGAAGGCAGGAGAATGGGGTTGGCAGGGAAATATAGATCTGAATGGCGGAGTGCACTTGATGGGTCGAATGGCCCTAATTCTGCTCCGAAAACGTATGCACATATGAGGCCAGACTTGCCATTCATATCCATGTCTACGATCGCTTGTTAGGTTTTTTTTTAATCAGCTTCCCATCTTCTCCCGACAGATGGATTGTGAGCAGCAACAACCTGGTAATGAGTTGTTGCTGTTGGCTAATTTTCTTTGTGATGGTTTAATTTGTAAGTTGAGCTCTGTTTCTTTGCAATTATCCCTCTTGCTGTTTTATTCCTCCTTTCAGTCCTCCCAGTACCCTTCACCTATTGCTGCCACGTTTATCTTTGGGAATAATATAAAAATTGTCAGTTTGATTATGCTATTATTACTGCTGTTCCCTGGAGTGATCTGACCCAGAGGCTTTGTTTAATATTCAAAACTGCAAAGGAGAACGTTTTTAATTGATCTGATTATGCGTGTTGAGTCACTGATTTGATGGTGTGCCCCTTTGAAGGGTGATTAAAAAAAAATGTTGCCTAAATTTGTGTATATCGCAAATCCGCACTTTGATAGTGTTATCTGTTAGAGGATGTTTCTTGTCCAAATACTTGAGAGCAAGAACAAACTTGCATGTGTGGAGGAATTTCAAGGCCCAGTGAAATATTCCAGGTCAGCTGTAGAGACTAAAAGCAGAATAAATCAAACGTGACCTGCCATAAACTAACCTAGATTAAATTTACCACAATCTGGAGAGTTATTGCACAAAAAAAGTACAAAATAAAATTCCAAGCTAAACATCACGCAGGGCTGTGAGTGATGGATCTCTTATTTAGAACTTGGTGTCCGTGAGCTTGGCATCCCTTAATTAGATAGCTTTATCTTTGCTGAGATTGGAACCTTCATTTCCTAGCCATCAATTCCATCTCCACACCCCTCTCCCTCCCCCAGCCACTGTCTAAGCTACACCAATCTTGTTCACAATATTGTCATCCTGTTTGTGCTTGGATGAAGCTTCCAACACTATTATTCTTTTTCAAAACCTATTTCCTTTTCTATTGTATCACTTGCAGCACTCCCAGTGTCTTGTTGAGTCCTACTTTGTTATTGCCTGTCCCTCTCAATTATTTCAATGCTTCCTTCAGATGATCTTCCAACCTCTGTGAATTTGAGCTCCTCCAAAACGTTGCTGTTTATAACCTAAATCGTATGAAGTCCTGGTCTATCATTCCATCATGTGCCAGCGTACTTCTGGCATCCACTCTTGAAATGGTCTTTGTTTATAAATTATTCATCTGCGTTCAGATCCATTTGTGAAATTGCCGGTTCCAATGAAAACAGCCTCTTCCTGTGTACTCCCTTGAGGTTCAAGCACCTCCATTTCTTTTCTGGTGTCATCCAGGCTTCCTTCACAATAGATTGCAGAAATGTTATTTGAGCTGGGCGTGAATGGTGTCCTAATGCTAGCCATTGGTCAATGAGGTTACATGGAATAGGTACTGAAGAGGAGTCAATGCTTGGGACCAATCTGGCATGACCATATTGAATTGTGGGGCACACTTGAAGAGCACCACTTTGTCAGCTGTCATCAGGCAACTGAACCATTGACTGTATTTATACCTAATGCTGCCTTGGCATGGCCAGCAGCATAATCAAGGACGAGTCGCACCCTCTCGTTCTTGATTCCCCAATGCTGGGTAAAAGACTGTGCATGCAGCCTAACCATTCCCCTCATGATCTTATACACCTGTATAAGATAACCCCTTATCCTCCTGCACTCCAAGGAATAAAGTCCTAGCCTGTTCAACCTCTCCCAAACCTGCGAGTCCTGATAACATCCCTGAAAGTCTTCAGTGCACCCGTTCTCTGTTTCTCTGGCACGCTGTTCTCTGGAGTTGTAGCATCAACCCATTTCTCTATTTTGATTATTAACAAGCCCAACATAGGTACTGAGGCAGCTTAACGCCTTCCAGCTGGTTCATTTCTTTTGACAGTGTAATAAAGTGTATAAACGCTCACAGGTCTGTGGAGAGACGCAAATTGAATTTGATTTGCGAGGCTCAAAAAAAATTAATAAAGAACTATTGAGTTGATTGTTAACCTCTTGAGAATTTGCATCTTTAAATAATGAAGTAATTCTCATCATCTCTGTGCAGCTACTATTTTGTCTTTCTATTTAATGCTGGTCTATAGATGGCAGCATCTGAAGTCAACATCCTTTAGTGTAGGCCTAGACAGTGAAACTCAGTTGCAAGTAAAGGTTCCCATAATATTCTCGGCATAGTTGTGGTGAAATGTTTTCTTTGGTGTAAAATAATTCTTTAATTTGTCACTAATCTTCTAGAAAGAAATGTAATACTTGGATAGTTCCTTTGTAAATTTAAATAGTTTTGACCTTCCGTGTATTTTCTTGCGTGCTGCTGTAGGGGGAGAAGCATTGCAGGTTGCTGCAAATCACAGTGAAGATTTAAAGGGAAAGAGTGTGTTTAGAGATGTACTTTGAATAAATCCACGGGGTGTTAATTAAATAGAGAACAACTGTACAGAGTTCCCTTTGCTTTGTACACTGTTAATTGAGGCAGTCTTGAAATTGTTGGTGACACGTGTGGCCTTTATTTCAGTCAGCTAGTCAAAGAAAGTTCAAGGTTTTGCACTGCGAACAACGCACCTCATGTTTCCCAAAAAAAGGCCTCTGAGCTTGATTTCTGAGCATTATTGAATTGGCATAAAAGGATGAGTGATGGTAAAGTTGTTTGGGGGTGTGCGAGAGTATCCTCTGTCAGCTTTACAATTAATATTTTTCCAATTATTTTTGAACAGTTTTGAAGAAAAAGCCAAAGTTACGGAGTCTGTTTATATTTCTGCAAGGAGATTCATGTTTTGAATTTCGGTGTTTCTTTCTTCCATTCAGAACATCAGTGCTGTTGTTAAAGAGCTGCCATACCTTCACTGCCAGGCCCAACAATAATTTTAAATCAAATTTTAAGATCTATGTAATTCAGGACAGTTTGCACATGGTTCGTTTTACCATGGATCTATTTTGGAATCTCTAAAGAATCAGACTGAAGAAGGGTCCTGACCCGAAATGTTGCCTTCACAGGTCCCGACCCAAAATGTTGCCTGACCCGCTGAGTTCCAGCAGCACTTTGTGCTTTGCTCAAGATTCCAGCATCTGCAGTTCCTTGTATGTCTATATTGGAATTAGACCTATTTATTACTGAGAATTTTTTAAGTGAATCGAGAATTCAGTCAATTCTATGACGGAAGACAAAATCAAATGTTACTGGACTGGGAATGGTAATTTGATTTCAGATATGGCTGCATTTTTTACTTGCCAGTCACAAATTTTCTAGCATTTTGGCAAAGAGAATGCGATGTGATTAAACTGTCAGTAAGTACTTTGATCTATGATTATAAAATATAAAGTTTTTGCTTTAGTGGGATAATTAGCTGGATAGGATGAGTACTTTAGCCTCGCATGGTACAAGACAGCAGGTCTGTTTACCCCTAGTCCTGTTGGGGATGGTCGGTCAGAGATCCTGTGGAGAGGAACAATCATAGGAGTTTGGGGAAATGGATGCATTGCCATGAGGCCATTCCGTCTGAGACCACTCTGAAATTATGGATGCTGTAAATTCAAAAAAGAGGGTGTGTTTTTGGCAGATGGAGCAATGCAGCCTCGTGGGTGTGATCTGTTTTAACACTAGTTCCCAGATACAGGTCATGAAATTACAGATTTTCCATAACCAGGGTGGTTCCCAGCACAAAATGGATTGAGGACACTGCACACATGTATTCATTACATTGGTAGTTCAGAGGGAGTGAATTAAAGTGCCATAGATTTACCTGTCTGTATCCAGCTAGGTTTAGCAAAATACATTATTTAGTCAGTCATACAGTAGCAATGTTACAAAATTTTGAGATTTAAAAAATCAAGTCTCCAATTTATCCCATCAGATAAAGCATAAAAGAAGTTTAATTTGATACCAAATTCACTTTCATATCTTCAGTATTAAAAAAGGTATGGCCATTTTCATACTCAGAAATTAGTATCTTGTTCCCTATTGCTTTTCCATTGACTTAACACAAAAGTTGTGATCGAGGACAGTCAAAAGCCCATACTTTTCTTAAAAATTAAGAGAACTGAAAGACATTTTCAGTTATGATAGATTGAAGCATTCTGAAACAAATATGAAACAATCTTACTTGGATGACCTGAAATTAAAGCATATAATTAGTTAGTTACCCAATTGTAGCTAATTACAAAATTCAATTACTAGATCTAAACATCTATCCATTTCTTAAGAAAATATTAACATTTTTAAAAAGCCTAAGTGTCCAAATAACATTCACACAAGAATTCACAATATAACATGATTTTTAAATCTCTTTGTCATTAATTTATAGGCCATATTGAAGGAATTTAGTGTTCCCATAAATTTATGGCCATTTAAATCAGCTTGCGATTAGGTTTTTGTGGAACGCGATCGATTGGAACGTTGCGGTTGCGGTGAATTTAAACCCCATATCGGCAGGAAAAATACTGCCAGTTCGTATGGGGAATAAATCACCGTTTCACAACATGAAATTTGGATTAAGGTCATCTTAACAAGCAAGTTTATATGTAATAATATACGGCTTTCCTTTACCTGTCCCCTACGCGAAATCCGTCCCCGTTGTCGGCGTTCACGGCATTAGAAGCTAATTTTTATTTTACTCCAGCGCTGAAATAGTCGGGCGATTTTAAAAACAAATTTCACATACCGGCAGTCGGAACGAACCTTCAGCAAAAAGCTCGCACCCCGAGAAAATATAACTTCGGAAGGCAGGGGAAAACCACATTTTAACCCCCCCCCCCCCCCCCCCCCTCAAAGGCGCCAAAGTCGCGCACATGGCCAGTGACAGAACTGCTGCGCCACTGAAGGTAAGTTTTGTAACATACCTACATACAGCATGGAAACAGGCTCTTCGGCCCAATTTATCCATGCCAGCCAAAGTGCCCCGTCGAAACGTTGGTATGTGTTAGCTCTAGAATTACCACAGTTATCCAAGTAACAAAGCAAGCAACCAAAGGAGCCATAACTTTTTTAATGAGCAATTCGCAGTTTCACTGTACCGGCTGTGTGTGTTTAGATGTGCATGGCTTAATCCTTGAGCCAAACATGTGCTTTAGTCTTAACGTATTCGTGCGAGGCTCAAAACACGGTAAGATTATTAATTTTGTTGGAACTGATGAGGATATTTGGAAGGGGTTGAGATGGGTCGGTATAGGGCGGTTGGGGAATGTCGGCTAGAACATTGCGTGAAATGATTTCTTAATCCTCACCATGGGATCTTCTTCCTCTCCTTAAAGGAAAGAAGAGCTATAGCTTAATGCAGCTTTCTGTCTGTATTCCATTCCCTACTTACAGATCGGAAGCTTGCAGCAGGTTTCGTATTGGTATTGGTTTATTATTGTCACATGTACCGATACAGAGAAAATCTTTGTATGCCTGTTATGCAGTCAAATCATGCTGTACACAAGGGCAATCAAACCATGCACATGTACAGCAGATAGTGCAAAGAGAAAAATACCAGTGGAGAATATAGTGTTACAATTATGGAGAAAAGGTTCACAATGAGGTGGGTTGGAAGATCAAGACTAGTCCCTGGCCTATACGAGGGCTGTTCAGTAGTTTGAGGACAGTGAGGTAACAGCGGTGAAGAACTGTTGGGCTTCACTAACAGTGTATGTTGTGAATTTATAGACCATCAATGGAAATGTTCACTGGGTTGTGTTCAAACCAGATTTCTATCTCTCTTCACTGGCAGTGCCATACCAAACCCCTTGCCCTTTCCATGTTCATTCTGTAAAACTGTATATAATTATGGGTGAACGAAGATCATGAATGGGATCAACTTGATTTCTGATGCATTTGCTTTGCTTTCTTGCTTGCTAAAGGCCTAGATCCATCCCAGTTTCGAATGAATCGCATCGGTCTTCAAGTCGAAGAAAACGATGTGCTGCTGGGTGGCTCGGTCCAGCTTACCGACGAAGAAAAATACCGTGACGCAGAAAGGTTCCAGTTCACTTGTCCCAGCTGTGGGACGGAAAACATTTACGACAATGTCTTCGATGGCAGTGTAAGTACCATAATTTATGTTAACAAATCAACTCCTGGTTTCCTTGGCTGAATCGGTGAAGTTGCATATCTTTGCATATAGTTCAGCAGTGTAGCTGAAAGGTCCTAGCCTTGTTCTTCAAGCAGGCTGCTTGATTGGCTCTTAAAGGTAGTGGAGTCAGGGGATATGGGGAGAAGGCAGGAACAGGGCACTGATTGTGGATGATCAGCCATGATCACATTGAATGGCGGTGCTGGCTCGAATGGCCTGCGCCTGCACCTATTGTCTATTGGGATCTCATCCACCACCCTAGGATGTTCTTTCCCTCCAGGGTACAGTGGTGACAAAATGCATCGCATGCTATTCGCCAAAACTCATCTGACAGAACCTTCCTACCAGCTTGAAGGACAAGAGCTTGGAGGAGCATGGGACAGATTCAGATTAAGTTTATTGCACAGCCAGATATCCGCTGGGAAATTCAGATTCAGATTCAATTTTAATTGTCATTGTCAGTGTACAGTACAGAGACAACGAAATGCATTTAGCATCTCTCTGGAAGAGCGACACAGCAAATGATTTGAATAAATAACAATAAGTGTCCGGTGGGGGGTGATTGGCAGTCACCGAGGTACGAAGACATCGAAGACATTGTCGTAAATGTTTTCCGTCCCACAGCTGGGACAAGTGAACTGGAACTGGAAATTATGCCAACTGACCCATTCCTGACTGCAGGAATAGGTCTTTTAGTGTTGGCATGGTGAAGCTTGGTGCAGCCAACGCCAAGGCTCTGTGAGGATGGACTGTGAGGATGGGCTAGGGTCCTTCCACTGCCGGACATTGAGGACAGAGTCCGGTGGAGACACACCTCAAACAAGGGAAGGGAATATCACGCCAGGGGGCCACATGGGTGACAAGGGTTTTGGCTTGAAGATAGATGCGATCACCTACTGAGTACAACACTAATGAATATACAGACGCAGTGATTCTTAAGAATATGTATAGTTTTTTGTTTTGTATGTATTTTTTACTCTCAATAAAGTTGTTTTTTTGGAAGTAAAAACATTACCACAGGGTGTAATTAAATTTCTAGTTCGCATGAAACTCGTAGAATAAGTACACAATCAATATGATGACGAATGCAAAAATAGCTGACTGGTGCCAAGATTTAAGTGCAAACCAAATTAATTTACAGTAAAGGGAGTTACAGTTGGTATAAATGTGCAGGAAAGAACTGCAGATGCTGGTTGAAATCGAAGGTCGACACAAAGTGCACCCAGCAGTATGAACATTGACATCTCTAACTTCAAATAGCCCTTGCTTTTCCTCTCTCTCCATCCCCTCCCTCTTCCCACTTCTCCCACCAATCCTACTGTCTTCGACTAAAGTCTATCTCTGTCCCGCCCACTCCCCTGACATTAGTCTGAAGACGGGTCTCGACCCGAAACGTCACCCATTCCTTCTCTTCAGAAATGCTGCCTGTCCCGCTGAGTTTCTCCAGCATTTTATGTCTACCCACCGTTGATATGTTATCTTTAGTTTAGTTTAGAGATGTCGTGCAGAAAGAGGCCCTTTGGCCCACCGAGTCTGTGCCGGCCAGCGATCACCCCATACACTAATACTATTCTACACATGAGGGACAATTTACATATTTTGGGTTTTCTTGAGTAAAAGGGGCTGTCCCACTGCGGCAACCTAATTGGTGAGTTTAGGAGAGTTTGAAAAAGTGTCATGTTGAAGGACTCCTTCGACAATGTAGAAGACGTCCTTTGACCTCTTTCAACTATGTTGAAGACCAGCTTCGACTAGCTTTGGGAAAATTGGACAATTGGAAAATTGGAAAACAGTGGAGAGTGAAGACGATCTCCGTTGACCTCCCTTCGACTATGTTGAAGACTATCTACGACTACCTTCGACTACCCTCGATTACCTAGGAATAACATGCCGACCTACTTTGACTAAACCTACCAGTAAAAAAAAAATAATAATAATTTTTCCATGGCGACCTTTTTTTACTCGCTGGCATTTTTCAGCGTGTTGAAAAATACCCTGCGACCTAACTGAGGCCTCGAGTACATGGGGACTACTCTCAAGCATGAAGGAGAGTTACAAAGACCTCCTAGGACCTCGTGTCGACCAAGCTGCGAGTATGAGTCGAGGGCAAACTCTTCTAAACTCGCCAATTAGGTCACCACAGTGGGACAGCCCCTTAAGGATGAGAAAATCAGACGGGATTTCCATTGGTGAGGTATCTGGACAGACTAAAAGTTAGATGTCCTGGCGGCAGGGTAAATGCAAAGATTCTAAATCGGTAACGTTGGTAACCAGAGATGAATTTCAAACCCTCAACTATCCATATTTTCTCTGAAACGTTTGGAAATACATTTACAAATTTTTATTTCCATGCTAGGGAAATATTTGATTATCAAAGGAAAGCCGAAAGGACAACTGTTTTGCAATGAAAGTACTCCCTCAGACATTAGTATGCTTTATTATGTCTTTGAAGCAAAATATCAGCTTCTTGCTTTCCCTAGTAAGTTGATTTGTAGCCAGTAAAAGCAATTGAAGACGATGCAATCTCATCGTTCTTGCAGATGTCGTTTTAGAAAAAGAGCAAATGGCATATATCCTACGAAAGCGAATACTTATGCTCATTGAAAATGAGAAAGATGAGACTTCATGGCTGAGATCACACAAAGTTGACATTTCTGTGCAAGAAATTATTCCTTAAGTTAAAAATAACATTTGGGTTTTTAATATTGAGTTTTTATTTCCCCTTTCCTTCTTCCGACTCTTCTTCCCCCCCACCCCTCTCCCCAATTTAAAAAAAAAACTCCTTGACCTTTTGCAGATTGTCCTGCACAGTCATCAAACGCCAAGGGATGCATCTCTAACCCACACTGGTGCCAGATATTTTTATGACCTTGGATCAAACCTAAAGTCCTTGGAAAATATTTAATAATCTATGTTTTTTTTGTCCAGAGTTTATAACTCACAGTAAATTATGAGGTTGGGCATCTTAGAATTTGGATCGGAAAGCAAAGGCGTCCTTATCTAAATTAAAAGTAATTATTTAAAACTGATCCAGTGGATGAGCAGATGGTTTGGATTTTTACAGTCAAAACAATCTAGTTGCTTGACGAAAGGAAAGAGTGGGCCTTGACACAGAGTAATGTTAGTTAGCAGAATCCTTGACTTTCCTTCATTACAGCAGTAAACAAGATAGTGTTAATTGCATGGACATTGAGAATTTGCAGATGGGCTTGACTGTTCAGTGAATGCATTTCTATTGGTTTGTAAGTAACTTCAAATGTAGAATGTGTGTACAAACCAGCTTGAGAATAAAATATGTGTTTTTACTGAATTTTTAGTATTGAGGGAAAAAAAATCAAGTTTTGAATCGCTAGAATATTGAGTTGCATTTCATATGTGCATCTTCTGTTTTGTATCAGGGGCTCCAGATTCAACCCAGTTTATTCCACTGCAGTAATGTTGATTGTGAGACATCGCCAAGTCAGTACGAAGTACAAATGTGCCACAAATTAACTTTGGACATCAGGCGACATATCAAAAGATATTATAGTGTAAGTACATGAAACCAACTGTAGAACAGTCTTGTCAATTATACCCTGCTGGAAATGAATCCTTTGGCCTTTTTTATTCTTTAAAGGATTTTTATTTCATCTAACACTGCCAATTTAGGCTTGAATGATGTTACTTACAATAAGTAGTACTGTATTACTTTAGTTCAAAAGAAAAATTAGACTGCAATTCCATAGAAACTATATTTTGTGCTGTTTGAAAAATGTTAACGTTGATGTATAAACAATGCCTTATTCTGCTGGTGAGAGGGAGTATGCATTGCAAATAAGCTTGTGCAGGAGAAACATTAACTTATCTAAATGGAGAAATTAATAGGAGATGTTTTGTGAAGCAGGAAAATTCCACCAACTTGACAGTTGGCAGGCTGCCTACTGCGTGGATTCATGAAAGCTAAGAATTACACTCTCATGAAAATTTCCTTACTAAATGCCCTGGTTAATCTGAAAGATAACCCACTGATTTCAATTCATCCTTTGACTGGGCGGTGCTTGTTACATCTTCATTCTGACAAAGCATTTGTATTAATCATTTGGCTCTCCAGCAGACACTCCAGGGCTGGTGCTTTTAAAATAAATGTGGCGGTGATAGCTCTTTAGTCTATTAAACTTACAATAGATGCAAAGAACTGGTAATTATAAATTCTGTGCAGTGCTTGGAAAAGAAAATGAGAATGGATGCTGCTCTTGTCGAGTGTTTTGGAAGTTTGCTCAGTTACTTCCTTTTACTTAAGTGCCTGTCTTGGGCCTTTCTGCAAATACTTGAGGCAAAGAACTGCATCCGAAAGGCAGCTTGAGAATTTATATTTTTCTAGATGAAAGCAAGCAGTACTTATGCAACTGGCTTTTTAATTTAAGTGCATTTTATTCTCCAGGATCATTGACATGAAAGGAATGTTGAAAGGTGCTGCAAATTCAGACCAAGGGGCCCTTCGATTTTCTTAAGTGCCCATTTATTAGAGGGCCACGGAGAGACACGGCACAGAAACAGACCCTTTGGCCCACAAGGTCCATGGGTGACCATCGTGTGCCCATCTACAATTACCCATTTAACAGCACTTGTCCTGTGGCTTTCTCTGTCTCTGCCGTTCAAGTGTGGTCTTCCCCATACATCTTGGGTATTGTAAGAGTCACTGCCTCTTCTCATTGTGTTCTTGATTTATGGAATTCCCTGCCAATTTACGGAATTCCCTGCCACAGAGGGCAGTGGAGGTCAAATCACTGGATGGATTCAAGAGAGAGTTAGATAGAGCTCTAGGGGCTAGTGGAGTCAAAGGATAAGGAGAGAGTGCAGGCACGTGTTATTAATAGGGGACGATCAGCCATGATCACAATGAATGGTGGTGCTGGCTCGATGGGCCGAATGGCCTCCTCCTGCACCTATTTTCTAAGTTTCTATGTTTCTATGATTCGAGTTACTGGGTGGAAAATTATTCCTCTTCTGACCGTGGAAATGGCTTTAAGGTGAGAGAGTGACATTTCAGAGATGTGTAGGAGAAGTCTTTGTTAATACGGGGAGGGGTAGGTTAGTAGAACGCGCTGGACGGTGGTGGAGACAGATGTGAATGAGATGCTTTAGATAGGCAGATGAATATACACGGCGTGGAGGGGGGTGGATTATGTGCAGTCAGAAGGGTTTCGTTTAATGTGGCATCATGTTCTCAGTTAGTTTAGTGGATCGAGGTACAGTGAAAGGCCTTTGTCCTGCACAAGCATCAGAGGACAAAAGGGAAAGTTCTTGTTTTGTGCCGTTCCAAGTTTGGTATTGGAAGTGAATGTATTCTATTGGAACTCACAACAAATTAATGTCTCATTGCACTTTATCACTGTGCATTATATACAGTGTCTCTCACAGAGAGTGGTGAGTCTGTGGAATTCTCTGCCTCAAAGGGCGGTGAAGGCGGGTTCTCTGGATACTTTCAAGAGAGAGCTAGATAGGGCTCTTAAAAATAGCGGAGTCAATGGATATGGGGAGAAGGCAGGAACGGGGTACTGATTGGGGATGATCAGCCATGATCACATTGAATGGTGGTGCTGGCTCGACGGGCCAAATGGCCTACTCCTGCACCTATTGTCTATTGTCTATCTATTGTCTATTGACTGGTGAATGGAGAGATGAATTCTCAAGGTAACAAAACTGAAGAACTGTTGAAAGTGTTCAGTGATGCAAAATGGAATCCTGAACCAACTTAAAGTCTCATGGAGGTGCAAGGCACTGCATCTGCTGAAATCTGATGCGAGATAAATAAACTCCCAGAAGGGGATGCAGCAGTGGTGCAGCAGAAGAAGTTGCTGCCTTACAGCACCAGAGACTAGGGTTCGGGTCTGACTACAGATGCTGCTCGTACAGAGTCCCTGTGACTGTGTGCATTCTCTTCAGGCGCTCTGGTTGCCTCCCACACTCCAAAAACATGCAGGTTTGTAGGTAAATTGGCATCGGTAAATTTGTAAATTGTCCCTAGTGTGTGTAGGATTGTGGACGGTTGTAATCAATTCCAGCAGCACAGTGCTTGTCACCTAGAAATGACTTGTTTATTTCCTCCAACATTTTCGTCACCTCCAACGGGATCCCACCACTAGCCACATCTTCCCATCTCCACCCCTTTCCACTTTCCGCAGAGACCGTTCCCGCCGCAACTCCCTGGTCAACTGATCCCAAACCACCCCCTCACCAGGTACTTTCCCCTGCAACCGCAGGAGATGCAACACCTGTCCCTATACCTCTCCCCTCAATTCCATACAAGTACATCTTCCAACCTCATCTATTCACCTAACCTCGTTGTTCCAGGTGTGGAATCTTGTATATTGACGAGACCAAGTGCAGGCTCGGGGATCGTTTCGCTGAAGACCTCCGCTCAGTGCGCCTTAACCTACCTGATCTCCCAGTTGCTGAACACTTTAACTCCCCCTCCCATTCCCACACTGACCTTACTGCCCTGGGCCTCCTCCATTGTCAGAGTGAGGCCCAGTGCAAATTGCAAACAGCACCATATATTTCACTTGGGCAGCTTACACCCAGCGGCATGAGCATTGACTTCTCTAACTTCAAGTAACCCTTGCTTTCCCTTTCTCTCTCTTTTTCTCTCTCTCTCTCTCTCTCCATCCCTCCCCTTCCCAGTTCTCCAACCAGTCTTACTGTCTCCGACAACATTTAATCTCAGTTTGCTTTGTTGTTACCTTCCCCAACTAACAATGAGCTATTCTACATTTTCCTTGATCTCCATTCCCTTTGCCCTGTTTTCACACCTTCACACTTCCTTATCTATCTATCTATCTCCCTCCCCCACTGACGTCGGTCTGAAGAAGGGTCTCGACCATTCCTTCGCTCCAGTGATGCTGCCTGTCCCGCTGAGTTACTCTAGCATTTTGTGTCTATCTTTGGTTTAAACCAGCATCTGCAGTTCCTCCATACACATGACTTGTTTATTCCGACTTTCCATTTTCTGTCTGTTAAGCGACCCTCAATCTGCACCAGTGATCGAGGAAAGATTTACAGACAGAAAATAGGGAGCAAGAATAAATAATATCTAAACTCTGATTTTTGGATAACTGGATTGGAGGCCTGGTGTTTAGAGATACAGGCCCTTCGGCCCACCGAGTCCGCGCTGACCAGGGATCCCCGCACATTAATACTATCCTACACCCACTGGGGACAATTTTTACATTTACCAAGCCAATTAACCTACAAACCTGTACGTCTTTGGAGTGTGGGAGGAAACCAAAGATCTTAGAGAAACCCACGCGGTCACGGGGAGAACGTATCAACTCCGTACAGACAGCACCCGTAGTCAGGATCGAATCCAGGTCTCCAGCGCTGCATTCGCTTTAAGGCAGCAACTCTACTGCTGCGCCACAGTGTATAGTGAGCCATCTTGAAGAGGAGCAAACAACATCTCAAAAACTCCTCCCTATTAAAGAATTGTGTTAAGGCACCTCTGGAACCCTCAACTAACTCGTTCCACCTTCCCTTGTGTGTTACCTGTCCATTTGTTTTACAGTGGATCTGTATGTTGGCCTGCAGAAAGTCACATGTACAAATTAACCAGTTTGCCGTTAACCATTTTGCTAGTTATAACTTCTGCAAATTCTAACCAATTGGTCAAAAATAATTTCCTTCCATAAATTCATGTTGACTTTGCCCAATTCCATCATTATTAATTTCTAAGTGCCCTGCTGCCACTTCAATAATGATGGATCCAGGATTTTCCCCATTGTTGATGTTGGGGTGATATTTTCCCTGCTGTAGTGTTTAGAACCATGGGGAAGCAATTCAGGGCAGAGATCGGAGGAGAAATAAATTAGTTAAGGCCAAAGTTGGACCCTTGAAGACCGAAAAAGGTGAATTTATTATGGGGAACAAGGAAATAGCAGATAAGTTGAACAGGTACTTTGGATCCGTCTTCACTAAGAAGGACAAAAACAATCTTCCTGATATACTAGTGGCCAGAGGATCTGTGGAGATGGAAGAACTGAAGGAAGAAATCCACATTAGGCAGGAAATGGTGTTGGGTAGAGTGATCGGACTGAAGACTGATAAATCCCCTGGGCCTGATGGTCTGCATCCCAGGATACTTAAGGAAGTAGCTCTAGAAATCATGGATGCATTGATGATAATTTTCCAATGTTCTATAGACTTGGGATCAGTTCCTGTGGATTGGAAGGTAGCTAATGTTATCCCACTTTTTAAGAAAGGCGGGAGAGAGAAAACAGGTAATTATAGACCAATTAAGGGCCTGTCCCACTTATATGTCCTTGGCATTTAAATTACGGGACCTCATGGTACGGGCATCGTATGGCTCCGTGGCACTGGTCCTACTGAGAAGCGTGGAGGGGTATGTAGTTGTGCGCGACATAATGAACAAAATCTTCGCACGCCAACGGCATGTCACGGAACTGACGGACAAAGTGGGACAGGCCCAAGACCCTGGCGCGACGCAACGTCTCACCTCCAACAGCAGCAGAAGCAGGCAAACAATCGCCGAACTCGGCCTGGGGCTCACGGCCGTTGCGGTCCGGATCCGCCCCCACTTCTACTCCCAGTGCGGCGCCAAGAAAATTGAAGATAGACACAAAATGCAGGAGTAACTCAGCGGGACCGGCAGCATTTGTTGAGAGCAAGGAGTGGATGACATTTCAGGTCAAGACCCTTCTTTTCAGACTGAAGAAGAGTCTCGACGCAAAATGTCACCCATTGCTTCTCTCCAGTGATGCTGCCGGTCCCGCTGAGTTACTCCGGCTTTGTGTCCATCTTCAACTGATGTCACGCGCCCCAGACGGCTGTGCGTACGCATGTAATCGCGCCCGACCTTTGCGGACCATTGCGGCTCAACGTGACCACGAGGTCGCGTAATTTGCATGCCAAGGATACGTAAGTGGGACAGGCCCATTAGCCGGACATCGGTGGTGGGGAAGATGCTGGAGTCAATTATAAAAGATGAAATAGCCGCACATTTGGATCCCAGTAACAGGATCAGTCCGAGTCAGCATGGATTTACGAAGGGGAAATCATACTTGACTGACCTGGAATTTTTTGAGGATGTAACTAGGAAAATGGACAAGGGAGAGTCAGTGGATGTAGTGTACCTGGATTTTCAGAAAGCATTTGATAAGGTCCCACATAGGAGATTAGTGGGCAAAGCTAGGGCACATGGTATTAGGGGTAGAGCGCTGACATGGATAGAAAATTGGTTGGCAGACAGGAAATAAAGAGTAGGGATTAACGGGTCCCTTGCAGAATGGGTCCTTCTAAACTCCAGAGAGTACAAGCCCAGCTGCTCCATTCTCTCAGCATATGATAGTCCCACCATCCCGGGAATTAACCTTGTAAACCTATGCTGCACTCCCTCAATAGCAAGAATGTACTTCCTTAAATTAGGGGACCAAAACTGCACACAATACTCCAGGTGTGGTCTCACTAGGGCTCTGTACAACTGCAGAAGGCCCTCTTTGCTCCTATACTCGATTCCTCTTGTTATAAAGGCCAACATGCCATTCGCTTTCTTCACTGCCTGCTGTACCCGCATGCTTACTTTCATGGACTGATGAACAAGGACCCCCATATCCCGTTGTACTTCCCCTTTTTGCAACTTGATGCCATTTAGATAGTAATTTGCTTTCCTGTTTTTGCTACCAATGAGGATAACCTCACATTTATCCACATTAAACTTAATCTGCCATGCATCTGCCCACTCCCCCAATCTGTCCAAATCATAGCATCCTCCTTACAGTTCACACTGCCACCCAGCTTTGTGTCATCTGCAAATTTGCTAATGTTACTTTGAATCCCTTCATCCAAATCATTGATGTATTGTAAATAGCTGCGGTCCCAGCACCGAGCCTTGCAGTACCCCACTTGTCACTGCCTGCCATTCTGAAAGGGACCCGTTAATCTTATTGAAACATATATTGTTAAGGGTTTGGACACGCAAGAGGCAGGAAACATGTTCCCGATGTTGGGGGAGTCCAGAACCAGGGCCCACAGTTTAAGAATAAGGGATAGCCATTTAGAACGGAGACGAGGAAACACTTGTTCTCACAGAGAGTTGTGAGTCTGTGGAAATCTCTGCCTCAAAGGGCGGTGGAGGCCGGTTCTCTGGATACTTTCAAGAGAGAGCTTGATGGGGCTCTTAAAGATAGCGGAGTCAGGGGATATGGGAAGATGGCAGGAATGGGGTATTGATTGGGGATGATCAGCCATGATCACATTGAATGGTGGTGCTGGCTCGAAGGGCCGAGTGGCCTACTCCTGCACCTATTGTCTATTGTCTGAAGAGGACATTGTTAATATTCAAGATATATGATTAGATTTTTAGATTTTACGGATGTTGGGTTGGTGCTGGAAAGTTTCTCTGGTGTAGAAGATCGACATTGCACATCCTTGGTTTGCATCGATCAGTTGGGCCGAAGGGCCTGTTTCCATACTGAGTGACTCTATTAAAATAGAGTCATTCTATTTTATTATTGAATACAGCGCAGGAATAAGGAATTCTTACTCTGCCTCTTCCATGCATTCTTAGAATCAGGCCTGTATCTAATGAAGGTAAAACGGGTGAAAGGTGGCAGATGCTTGGACCAGTCTTCAATGGTGGCAATTCATACAATGACAAATGCCACTTTACATCTAAGAATATAGATTTTTATTCATAAAAAAGAGAATAGGCAAATGTCAATATGTGGAGTTGCGTTATTAACCATGAACTCAAGGGACAAAATGTGTTCCTCCTGTAGTTGCAAGAAATAAAGTAAGAAGGAATCACTTTATTATTAACTTTTGTCAATTTTGTCAATAGTTAAGCCTTTAGCTTGTTCTGTCGCTGCATTGTACACCAGGAGGCAAACAATATCTAATGCTATCTGCAAGGTATGGCTTAGATTGAAGAATTTGCATACTTTCAGAAATAGCACGCTCATTTTGACAGCTTTCAAGACTAAAAGCACCTCAATGCTTCTATACTCCCAAGTTTCCTTTATAATTTAGTTCATGCCTCCTTCCCCATTCGTATGCTGTTTTAATATAATTCATCTGTGTAGCTGAAGGTCAAAACCATGAGCTTGGATAGTGTTCCTTCTTACCTGTCCCTTAATGGTATGTTTCCTATGATGCTTGCTAACTTTATCTCACTGGCAGAGCATTTGAATTCATTAGTGCTCAAGTATCTTGAGGTGCATTGCCTGTACACGGTTTTAAATATTTTTTTAAACTGAAGAGCATTAAAAGTATCAGGAGAGTCATCATGTATTTTTTCGAGGATGTAACTGGTAGAGTGGATAAGGGAGAACCAGTGGATGTGTTATATCTAGACTTTCGGAAGGCTTTCGACAAGGTCCCGCATAAGAGATTAGCATACAAACTTAAAGCACACGGTATTGGGGGTTCAGTATTGATGTGGATAGAAAACTGGCTAGCAGACAGGAAGCAAAGGGTAGGAGTGAACGGATCCTTTTCAGAATGGCAGGCAGTGACTAGTGGAGTACCGCAAGGCTCAGTGCTGGGACCCCAGCTATTTACAATATATATTAATGATTTGGACGAGGGAATTCAATGCAACATCTCCAAATTTGCAGATGACACCAAGCTGGGGGGTATAGTTAGGTGTGAGGAGGATGCTTGGAGGCTGCAGGGTGATTTGGATAGGCTGAGTGAATGGGCAGATGCATGGCAGATGCAGTATAATGTGGATAAATGTGAGGTTATCCACTTTGGTGGCAAAAACATGAGGGTAGACTATTATCTGAATGGTGGCAGATTAGGAAAATGGGAGATGCAACGAGACCTGGGTGTCATGGTACACCAGTCATTGAAAGTAGGCATGCAGGTGCAGCATGCAGTGAAGAAAGCAAATGGTATGTTAGCATTCATAGCGAAAGGATTTGAGTATAGGAGCAGGGAGGTTCTACTGCAGTTGTACAGGGTTTTGGTGAGGCCACACCTGGAGTATTGCGTACAGTTTTGGTCTCCAAATCTGAGGAAAGACATTCTTGCCATAGAGGGGGTACAGAGAAGATTCACCAGACTGATTCCTGGGATGTCAGGACTTTCATATGAGGAAAGACTGGATAGACTCGGCTTGTACTCGCTGGAATTTAGAAGATTGAGGGGGGATCTTATAGAAACGTACAAAATTCTTAAGGGGTTGGACAAGCTAGATGCTGGAAGATTGTTCCCGATGTTGGGGGAGTCCAGAACAAGGGGTCACAGCCTAAGGATAAGGGGGAATTCCTTTAGGACCGAGATGAGGAAAACATTCTTTACACAGAGAGTGGTGAGTCTCTGCCACAGAAGGTAGTTGAGGCCAGTTCATTGGCTATATTTAATAGGGCGTTAGATGTGGCACTTGTGGCTAAAGGGATTAGGGGGTATGGAGAGAAGGCAGGTACGGGATACTGAGTTGGATGATCAGCCATGATCACATTGAATGGCGGTGCAGGCTGGAAGGGCCAAATGGCCTACTCCTGCACCTATTTTTCTATGTTTCTATGTAGACACAAACATTTTCAGATGCTGGTTTATATCAAAGATAGACATAAGTGCGGGGGTATCTCGGCAGGTCAGGGAGAAACGGGCTGGGTGCATTTTAGGTTGGGACATTTTAGGTTGCCCATCCTTTTTCTCCAGAGATGCTGCCTGACCTGCTCAGTTACTCCATCATTTTCCTGAGATAGACACAATCTGCCAACATTTGTTTTGGTAAACGTTTGCATTTGGCAAGTTTAAAGTCATAGAATAATATGCAGACCCAATCGAACCAGCTTATCCAAGCAGGACAAGATATCGACCAGAGTTAGTCACATTTGCATGTGTTTGGCCCAAATCCCTCCAAACCTTTCCTATCTATGTACCTGTCTAAACGACTGTTAAACATTGTAATTGTATCTATGAGTACCGTTTCCTTTGGCAGCTCACTCCATATACCCACAAGCCCCTCCCGTGTAGAAAAACCTGTCCTTTAGATCCCCTTTAAAACTTACCCTCTTGTCTTAAACACATGTCTGCCAGTTTTTGGCCTCCTTACCCTAGGAAAAGGACTGTGACCATTTACTTTATCAATGCCACCAGGGCAAACAACTCTAAGAGAATAAATAAGCTCCTGCTTCTCTGCTTAAAATGCTCATCCTCCTTTCCTTGGAGCATTACCTACTGCATTGGTGTGAAAAGTCACTTCCTCACCCAAACACTGTCTTCTCTTAAACTTCAAGCCAGAAGTGGTAAAATTCAAATTCAGTGAGGTCAGCCATTGTGGTTGCCTGTTAAATCATCCTTTTGTTTGAAGGTGGTAGTAGGTATGTTACAAAACGTACCTTGAGCAACGCTGCAGTTCTGCCGCTCCCCGTGTGCGTGACTGGCGCCTTTCAGAGGGGGGCGGGCTTAAAGTGCCGTTTTTCTACAGACTGGGAAAATCGATCCATGTCGGGCGATTTCGTTGCGGACGAAAAATCGCTCCGACATTTCATTCATGAAGGTATTTTTAAATTACGCTAGATTATTTATTAACTGGAGTAATTTAAAAATCACCGTCAAAAACTGTGAGCGCCGACAACAGGAAGGATTTTGCGTAGGGGAGAAAAAAAGGTACACAGTTTATTTTTAAATTAAAAGTTGGTTTTTAGGGAGGCTTTAATCACATTTTCATGTTGCGAAATGGGGTCCAAAAAAAATGTATGAACCAACAGTATGTTTCCTCACGACTTCACAGCAAACCGCAACGTTCCAATCCACAAGATGCTAATTTCCGAGTATGAAAACGGTCATAACTTTCTTAATACTGAAGATATGAAAGTGAATTAAGTGTCAAATTAAACTTCTTTTTATGCTTTATCTGATGGGATAAATTGCAGAATTGATTTTTAAAATCTCAAAATTTTGTAACATTGCTAGTGGTTGAAACGAAAAGTGGGAGCAGGTTAAAAGTCAGGTGCCAATGCTTCACTGCTTCTAGTATATCGAATTCTACCTCCAGTTATCAATAAGATTTTCTTTGATGGAACCAGCCTAATGCTTAAACTTAGTGACATATTTTCGAACATAGAACAGTGTAGCACAGGAACAGGCCCTTCGGCCCACAATGTTTGCACAATGATCTCTTTTGTGAGAATCAATTGGGATAAACAATGAATCAATCAAGAATTATTGGATTTTTTTGTGAAATTGTCGATTTTCAAGAGATGTAACTGTATTAGGATTAGATGTGGTTTATCCGATCACAGCAATAGTAATTTAGAACTTCAATTGATACCCTACAATCTTAATTAATCAATGGTGGCATATTTTAAGTGTGTTGATTTGATGTAATAACCAGAATGAATCAGACAATCTCCTGTAAGTAACAAGATTACAGAATACTATTTGATGAACACCTAACTAAATGTGTTGTAAAGTATAATTGGCATTGCGTTAACCCAGAAAATAAGATGCATGGAAAGGGATTTTCAGATTCAATTATTAGCAGCAAATGTCAGGGACTAGTTTGAAAATCTGCTTTCGCCCTTATTTCTATAAAAGGAAACAATTCAAGGGTTAATTTCAAAAACGCATCTTATGGAGAACTAATTATGAACATGTTTTTATTTCATGCATCATATCATAGATTAAATGAAATACATATGCATCAAGCCATGAGGCTATTCAAAATATTGATATGAACTCTGGTACTTTTAAGTCCTTTTTAACCATCTTTTCAAAACAAAACTTTCTGTAGTTCACCAGAATTTTTTTCGTACAGAAACAGAGTTGACTATTTATTGGGCTTCAGAGAAAGTTATTTAACTCACCTTCAAATTGTATAACACCGTTACATAATATCCAAATATAATTTGTATTAGTTTTGTTCTGCTCGTACAGCAAAGTTTACGATTCAGCCGAACTTCTAAATGATTAAGATTCAGCAAAGGTTCAGAAACATTGAAAGTGCAAGAAAGGTTGTTGACCATGGTCAAATAAGTAATTAAAAGAGTAATATACAGTGTCTGGTTCACATGAGAACAAAAAGAGGTCCTTCGGCCGACGTCGAAACCAACCATCAACCACCCATTTATGCCCATCTTACATTTACCCCATTATTTTGTTCTCTCCATATTCTCCTCTACCTCTTCCAGATTCTGCCACTCATTTAAACACGATGGGCAATTTACCATGGTCCATTAATTTATCACCTGGTGTGTCTTTGGGATGTAGCAGGAAACTGGAGCTCTTGGAGGAGACTGAATTGGCCATGGGGAGAAAATGTAAACTCCACACAAACTGCACCTGAAGTCCAGCTAGAACCTGGGAGTCTGATGCTGTGAGACAGCAACTCTACTATTTGCACCACTGTGGCACCCTTTTTGTTAATATTTCTTCGGAAATTCTCAAACTATTACTATTTGAAGTGCAATTCACTATCGAACTGGTGGCTCAGGGAAGTAATTATTTTACAGTGGACTTGTAGCACATTAAATTCGCAGTTGAAACTTCTAGAAAAGTGCAGTCCAACTTTTCAAAAGGGAGGTGTATTTGAGATCTTGCTTGTCACTCTTCAAGATGGCACATTAAATATTATTCAACTATTTCCTTGTTATTTATGATGTTTAGAGACAGAGACTTTTCACTGGTAACAAAAGTACAGGGATACCACTAAGGTTGCCAGCAATGACTAAAGGGCCTGTCCCACTGTACGAGGTAATTCACGAGTTCTCCCGAGTCTTCCCCTGATTCGAACTCGGAGAATGTTTGTAGGATGTCTCGTAGCGGCTCGTACGAGTAAAAAGCAACTATTTTTTTCATCAAGAGTATTTTTTTACTCGTGGACATTTTTCCCAGTGTTGAGAAAATGTTACGAGTTTTCCGGATTTCCCGAGTACCTACCGTTAGCATTACGAGCCGCTACGAGACATCCACGAACTCCTACGGACCCGCTACGGACATTCTCCGAGTTTGAATCGGGAGAACTCTTGAATTACCTCGTGCAGTGGGACAGGCCCTTTAGACTGCAATGACGCACAACCGTCAGTCAGTCTCTGTGTGGATGTAGCATCCTTGGCGTGAAGAAGGCTCCCTTCCTGAAACTTTGCCCTCCATTCGCTCCCCAGATGCTGCCTGACGCTGAATATTCCAGCATCTGCACTTTTTTAATCTCAGTGTAGATATAACTTTTACATAAGTATCAGCTTCTCGGAGCAAGCTGAAACACACAAGCAGTTTGGACCCTGGCTCCAGACATAGATTTATCCATGTTCACTGTGTTCCTGATGTTTTTGACTCCAACTCCGATTTCGGCCGCGCACTCAACAACGTTCTTCGAACCCTAGCTCCTGCCGCAAGCAGACTATTGATATTTCACTGCTTGCCAGCACAGACATTAAACGCAATCCATCTCATGCAGACGTGATTCACTGCAAACCACCAGAGAAAGGTCTGAAGGAATTTGCTTTGTCGTATTCAGCCAACCTTGTGCATATTTGGATCCAAAGCTTCGAAATTAGTGGATAACAGGGACTTAGTGTAATGTTGCCACAGTTAAGACATAAAAAACAGGCAGAAACGAGCCGGGTGGCCCCTGAAATTTCTTTGCTGTGCTGTAAGATTACAGCTAATCCTATTTCTCACCAACTTTGCCATCTGATTCCAAACCATCCTTTCGAGTCCGAAATCCCATTGATTTCAATCTTAAATACGTTCACCCTCCATGCAACGATGCTGGGTTATTAATGGTGCAGTCAAAATGGCTTGAGAAGCATTTCACTGGTAGTTTGCTGCCATTTATGACCATAATTTTAGGAGTTTAGAGGGATCAGATGATATAAGAATGTGAAGTAGTAAGCTGAGACAGACGGCAGCTGGGAATGGCACAGTAGTTTTATAGGGTCACTTCAAAAAGAAACAGTGATCCCAACACAAAGTGCTGGAGTAACTCAGCAGGTCAGGCAGCAACTCTGGAGAGCATGGACAGGTGACATTTCGGTTCTGGACCCGGAAGAAGGATCGTGACCCGAAATGTTACCTATCTGTGTTCTCCAGAGATGCTGCCAGACACAGTTATTCCAGAACTTTATGTATTTCTTTGTAAGCCAGCACCTGCAGTTCCTTGTGCCTCCAAACAGTGGTCCATCTTCCACTCCCCTAATACACATTCACATCAGGTTATCTATTCTTCTACCCAAGCTTCAGCCTTCACCAGTGTAATGGTCAGCACGTATCCAGCACAGAACCTGTGTGTGCTGTTCCTCAGCATTATGGACCACTGCTATTTCTTTATGTCTACAAATTGGCCTGTGAGTCCCCTTCAAATTACTGTACTGAATGAAAGGACATACCTTTAGAAAGGAGATGAAGAGGAATTTCTTTCCTCAGAGGGTGGTGAATCTGTGGAGGCCAAGTCAATGGACTTTATTAAGGAAGAGAAAGATTATTGATTACTAAGGGTCTCTGGAGGTAAGGGGAGAAGGCAGGAAAATGGGGTTGAGAGGGAAAGATACATCAGCCATAATTGAATGGCAGAGCAGACTTGATGGGCTGAATGGCCTAATTATGAACATGAATTTATTTCTAGAACTTGTATTATTCAAAAGGAAACTGGTTTATTTCTTGTGCCATGATATTAATGACTCACCACATGCAGTGCCATGTTCCTCTCACACATCTTTCAACTCTTGCCAGGGATAATGGGCCTTTAGTTTACTTGAGGTTTCTACTGCTGCAGGGTCTTTGGTCACCTAGTTTGGTGCTTTCATTCCTTTATTGTGTAATAAATTGTAGTACTTAAAATAATGTTGTTTTTTCAGGCATTAATCACCAGTGCTTCGGGGGGGAAATTGTAATTCTGGTAAGCTGGCCGGCTCTGAAAGATGTCAGATGTCTCTTGAGAGGAAACCCTCTTTGATGGAGCAGTAATGTGGTAGCAGCATTGAACATTGGCCTTTGCTGTGCCTGTTGTTGTTGTGCTGTTTATGGTGTCTAACAGATCAATGATTGGTGTGAATACTTTTTCTCACCAGGAGCTTCTGATTGAAATCTGGGTTAGCTCTCATCAAACCCTTCCTTGACATCACTGTGATGCCGTGCTACGTTAATGCCATGTGCACACTGAGGAAAACTGAGATTAAATTGTAAGCGACAGAATGTATATGCCTAGAAACTGGAATCGCAAGGAAATGCAGGTGCTGGTTTACGAAAAAGGAGACAAAATGTTCGAGTAACGCAGCAGGTCTGGCAGCATTGCTGGAGAACATGGATGAACAATGTTTCGGGGCTGGAACCTTCATCGAGGTCTGAAGAAAGGTCCCGACCTGAAACGTTGACTTTCCATGTTCTCCAGATATGCTGCCAAACCCACTGTGTTACTCCAGCACTTTTTGTCTTTTGCCTAGAAATTAGAAATTGGATTGTCTGCTGCTACAATTTGTGTGCTATGCAATTTACTTTGAATTAAAAAAGGAAGAATGGAAATTTGTTGTTTTTTGCTGCCAACTGGTGACTTTCCTTTTCAATGCTCCGTGAGTCTGATATACTGGCATACAGCAGCGCTCGGGGTTGGCAGTGACACTCATGTACACACTGAGATGGCATGGTGGCACAGCGGGAGAGTTGCTGCCGCATAACGCCAGGGACTGGGTTCTATCCAGACTGGTGGGGGTGTTGAAATAATTCCAGAGTAGTGTCCAATGATGAGCTGAGTTATCTTTCCTGAAAATATCTGTCCTAAAAGAAGGGTCTTGTCCTGAAACGTCACCTATTCCTTTTCTCCAGTGATGCTCTCTGTCCCACTAAGTTACTCCAGCTTTTTGTCTATCTTAGAATAATATCTAGTTTTGTAGAGGGCAACAGATGATATATACAGTGCCCTCCATAATATATAGGCAGACCCATCATTTATTTATTTGCCTCTGTACTCCACAATTTGAGGTTTGTAATAGAAAAATACACATGTGGTTAAAGTGCACATTGTCAGATTTTATTAAAGGATATTTTTATACATAGAAACATAGAAACATAGAAAATAGGTGCAGGAGTAGGCCATTCGGCCCTTCGAGCCTGCACCGCCATTCAATGTGATCATGGCTGATCATCCAACTCAGTATCCCGTACCTGCCTTCTCTCCATACCCCCTGATCCCTTTAGCCACAAGTGCCACATCTAACGCCCTCTTAAATATAGCCAATGAACTGGCCTCAACTACCTTCTGTGGCAGAGAATTCCAGAGACTCACCACTCTCTGTGTAAAGAATGTTTTCCTCATTTCGGTCCTAAAGGAATTCCCCCTTATCCTTAGACTGTGACCCCTTGTTCTGGACTCCCCCAACATCGGGAACAATCTTCCAGCATCTAGCTTGTCCAACCCCTTAAGAATTTTGTAGGTTTCTATAAGATCCCCCCTCAATCTTCTAAATTCCATCGAGTACAAACCGAGTCTATCCAATCTTTCCTCATATGAAAGTCCTGACATCCCAGGAATCAGTCTGGTGAATCTTCTCTGTACCCCCTCTATGGCAAGGATGTCTTTCCTCAGATTTGGAGACCAAAACTGTACGCAGTACTCCAGGTGTGGCCTCACCAAAACCCTGTACAACTGCAGTAGAACCTCCCTGCTCCTATACTCAAATCCTTTCGCTATGAATGCTAACATACCATTTGCTTTCTTCACTGCCTGCTGCACCTGCATGCCTACTTTCAATGACTGGTGTACCATGACACCCAGGTCTCGTTGCATCTCCCCCTTACCTAATCTGCCACCATTCAGATAATAGTCTACCCTCATGTTTTTGCCACCAAAGTGGATAACCTCACATTTATCCACATTGTACTGCATCTGCCATGCATCTGCCCATTCACTCAGCCTATCCAAATCACCCTGCAGCCTCCAAGCATCCTCCTCACACCTAACTATACCCCCCAGCTTGGTATCATCTGCAAATTTGGAGATGTTGCATTGAATTCCCTCGTCCAAATCATTAATATATATTGTAAATAGCTGGGGTCCCAGCACTGAGCCTTGCGGCACCCCACTAGTCACTGCCTGCCATTCTGAAAAGGACCCGTTTACTCCTACCCTTTGCCTCCTGTCTGCTAGCCAGTTCTCTATCCACATCAATACTGAACCCCCAATACCGTGTGCTTTAAGTTTGTATGCTAATCTCTTATGCGGGACCTTGTCGAAAGCCTTCTGAAAGTCTAGATATAACACATCCACTGGTTCTCCCTTATCCACTCTACTAGTTACATCCTCGAAAAATTCTATCAGATTTGTCAGACATGATTTACCTTTCGTAAATCCATGCTGACTTTGTCCAATGATTTCACCACTTTCCAAATGCGCTGCTATCCCATCTTTAATAACTGACTCTAGCAGTTTCCCCACTACCGATGTTAGACTAACTGGTCTGTAATTCCCTGCTTTCTCTCTCCCTCCTTTTTTAAAAAGTGGGGTTACATTAGCTACCCTCCAATCCTCAGGAACTACTCCAGAATCTAAGGAATTTTGAAAAATTATCACTAATGCATCCACTATTTCTGTGGCTACCTCCTTGAGTACTCTGGGATGCAGACTATCTGGCCCTGGGGATTTATCGGCCTTCAATCCGTTCAATTTACCCAACACCACCTCCCGGCTAACCTGGATTTCACTCAGTTCCTCCATCTTATTTGACCCCCGTTCCACTGCTATTTCCGGCAGATTATTTATGTCTTCCTTAGTGAAGACAGAACCAAAGTAGTTATTCAATTGGTCTGCCATGTCCTTGTTCCCCATGATCAATTCACCTGTTTCTGACTGCAAGGGACCAACATTTGTTTTAACTAGTCTCTTTCTCTTTACATATCTATAAAAACTTTTGCAGTCAGTTTTTATGTTCCCTGCCAGTTTCCTTTCATAATCTATTTTCCCTTTCCTAATTAAGCCCTTTATACGTTTTTATACGTTTTGGTTTCACCATGTAGAAATTACAGCTGTGTTTATACATAGTCTCCCCCATTTCAGGGCACCATAATGTTTGGAACCATTGGCTTCACAGGTGTTTGTAATTGCTCAGGTGTGTTTAAATGCCTCCTCAATGCAGGTATAAGAGAGCTCTCAACAGCTTGCCTTTCCTCCAGTCTTTCCATCACTTTTGGAAACTTTTATTGCTGTTTATAAACATGAGGACCAAAGTTGTGCCAATGAATGTCAAAGAAGCCTATCTGAGACTGAGAAACAAGAATAAAACTGTTAGAGACTTCAGCCAAACCTTAGGCTTACCAAAAGCAACTGCTTGGCACATCATTAAGAAGAAAGGGAGCACTGGTGAGTTTACTAATCGCAAAGGCACTGGCAGGCCAAGGAAGACCTCCACAGCTGATGACAGAAGAATTCTCTCTATAATAAAGAAAAATCCCTAAACACTTGTCCGACAGACCAGAAACACTCTTCAGGAGTCAGGTGTGGATTTGTCAATGACCATTGTCCGCAGAAGAGTACATGAACAGAAATACAGAGGCTATACTGCAAGATGCAAACCACTGGTTAGCCGCAAAAATAGGATGGCCAGATTACAGTTTGCGAAGAAGTACTTAAAAGAGCAGCCACAGTTCTGGAAAAAGGTCTTGTGGACGAAGATTAACTTGTATCTGAGTGATGGCAAGAGCAAAGTATGGAGGAGAGAAGGAACTGCCCAAGATCCAAAGCATACCACCTCATCTGTGAAACACGTTGGTGGGGTGTTAAGGGCCTGTCCCACTTACTTGTCCTTGGCACGCAAATTACGTGACCGCCGCGACGGTCCCGGGCGATTTCATGCGTATGCACAGCCGTCTGGAGCTGTCATTTGAAGATGGACACAAAGCTGGAGTAACTCAGCGGGATCGGCAGCGTCTCTTGAGAGAAGCAATGGGTGACGTTTCGTGTTGAGACTCTTCTGCAGTCTGAAAAGAAGGGTCTTGATCCGAAACGTCACCCATTGCTCCTCTCCAGAGACGCTGCCGCCGGTCCCGCTGAGTTACTCCTGCATTTTGTGTCCATCTTCAATTTTCTTGGCCCCATTCTGGGGGTAGAAGTGGGGGCGGATCCGGACCGCAACGGCCGTGAGCCCCAGGCCGAGTTTGGCGATCGTTTGCCTGCTTCTGCTGCTGTTGGAGGTGAGGCGTTGCGTCGCGCCAGGGTCTTGGGCCTGTCCCACTTTGGCCGTCAGTCACAGGCCGTTAGTGCGCGAAGATTTCGGAGCCCCGCGCAATGTCGCGTACAACTCCATACCCCTCCACGCTTCTCAGTGGGACCGTGTACGATGCCCGTGCATCTCAACGCGACCACGAAGTCGCGTAATTGGCGTACCAAGGACCCTTTATGGCCTGGGCATGTATGGCTGTTGAAGGTACTGGCTCACATATCTTCATTGATGATACAACTGCTGATGGTAGTAGCATAATGAATTGTGAAGTGTACAGACACATCCTCTCTGCTCAAGTTCAAATAAATGCCTCAAAACTCATTGGCCGGCAGTTCATTCCACAGCAAGACAATGATCCCAAACATACTGCTCAAGCAACAAAGGAGTTTTTCAAAGCTAAAAAAGGGTCAATTCTTGAGTGGCCAAGTGAATCACCTGATCTGAACCCAATTGAGCATGCCTTTTATATGCTGAAGAGAAAACTGAAGGGGACTAGCCGCCAAAACAAGCATAAGCTAAAGATGGCTATAATACAGGCCTGGCAGAGCATCAACAGAGAAGACACCCCGCAACTGATGATGTCCATGAATCGTAGACTTCAAGTAGTCATTACATGCAAAGGATGTGCAACAAAGTACTAAACATGACTACTTTCATTTACATGACATTGCTGTGTCCCAAACATTATGGTACCCGGAAATAGTGGGATTATGTGTAAACACTGCTGTGATCTCTACGTGGTGAAACCAAAATGTATAAAATGGTCTTTATTAAAATCTGACAATGTACATTTTAACCACATGTGATTTTTTTTCTATTACAAATCTCAAATTGTGGAGTACTGGGATAAATAAATAAATGATGGGTATTGGTCTCAAACATTATGGAGGGCACTGTATTTCCAGTTATTATGAATAAAATATATATTTTTAGGGAAGATAACTTAGCTCATCATTGAACCCTACTCTGGAATTATTTCAACCCCCCACCACCAAAATATAGCAAAATGCTGCTTTTAAATTAGCACTTAAAACTACCAGTGATAATTTTACTTTTCTCATTATTTTTCATGCATTTAAATAATTCATTACTTTGAATCTAATCAACTTGTTCTTTTACACCTTGTTCCTGGAGGTGCATTAAATGCTTGCCCTGCCACAAAAAAACTCTGGAGCCATACTTAAAACCGTATGTCAGACAGTGAGGAATGCGCATTTTAAAAAGTGCCTCCTCCCATAGGATTGAGTTCCTATGGGAGGAGGCACTTTGGCAAAAACAGTTATTTTTTTTATTTTGCTTAAAATTTTAATTCTAAAAATGTAACCAAAATGTGAATGGATTGCTTTCAATCAGTAATGTTCAGAAGCAGTGCTGTAACATTTACTCATCATTGGGCATATTATTAATGTAAATTTGCAATCCAGACTAATGCCTCTCAATGTACATTTGTGGTTTAAATATTCGGCGTGGAGTTTTAATTTTAAGCTATATTGCTGCAGAGCATAATTTCTTTTTTGTTTGATTCTTTACAAAATAAGGTTGTGCACTTATAAAAGTTCATCCGCCAGCCAGCCAGCCAGCCTCTGAAATAGCTTTGCTGCAGTCCATGTAATTAGACGTCAATGTCAACCGTGGAATGACTGGCTACTGCTGCCAGAGGATGTTGTTAGTCATTCAGCCTCTGTCGCCCAATAGAGTTGGGTGCAAGTAACTTCCTCTGCAACCGAGTGCTTCCCAGTCGCTGCTCCCTCTTCACTGCAACGAAGAGGGAAGAGACAATGTTCTTTAATTAAAGATTCCATTGAGACGAAGAAAGGATTAGTTGTAGATGTTTATTCTCTTCGATGGAAAAAAAAATATTCGCTGGTGGAGGGAGGGCTTGCAGTTTGGTGCTTCGGTGGAGAGACAGAGTCATTGCTGTTTGTTGAATATCCTGTTAAGGACTGTTACCATTCTAATTAATCAAGTTAGAAATTACAGCTGTGGCTGCTTTCTCGATTCTCAGTATCAATTTTCTGCTCTGGTTAGACAAAGCAAATATAAATTTTGTGTTCATTTGTCATTCGTTCTTTGACTTCAGCATCTCGGAAAATAACAATGTAGCACAAAAGACCAGTATTTACCTTGTTGTAATGTAGGTTGCCATGGTGTTTTGCAAATTATTGCAATTATGTTCACCATGCAAGTCGCCCTTGGTAACTAAGGGGGGGAAAAACTGATAATCCTGTTTTGAACAAAAGGTCAAATTGCTGAATAGAAAGTCTTGATTAACTAGAAGATGTACAAAGTGGAATTATTTCCTTCCATTCAAAAAGAGGTCTTGATCAGGTTTGGTTCGAGGGGGAGGGTGAATAAGTACATCTGTTGATTACTGAAGTACAAAGAATTGAAAGGATGTTGTCTTCAGCCTTTCATGTTGGCCTAATGGTGGCTTTTTGTCAAATTTACTCATTTGATAGATTTGAAAGAGCAGCTGCATTTAATCTGGATAAATGCTTTACCCCCGTTTTTTTTAAATGTGTATATATATATATATATATATATATATATATATCACTTCTGTTGTTACCAGGGCAAGATTTGTGGAAAATACTCTTGTTGTGTGGATTGATTTACATTGCAGTACCACTTAACATTGCTCATGAGAAATGGTATGGTGGGAATGGTGCAGCCCTTGCTGCTCCTTAATTGAAATAAAGACAATTTAGACGATAATTAGTCTTTTCAGACTTTATTAAACTGCAGCGAGTTCATTAGATGCCTGCTTTTTTGGCAGCACTGTTGAAAGTTGCCGCTAAAGTTTGGAGAGGTTCAGAGAGGAGAGTGTGAAAGCTGGGTAAACTCCTGGAAACTTTGTCTTTACATTCTTCATCACCTAGCAACAGAAGCTTCACACTCAGACCCTGTTTAATTTCTGAATGTTGACCATCTGGGCTGTTTTCATGAGCAAAATAATCTTTTTCCCATTCGTCCATCTCTTGAAGGAAAGACAGACAGACCAATTAATGTTTTGAATGTGAAGTTCACAAATTGAGAAATGATTCTTCAAAGCAGTATTTGGGGGATTTTGATTCAGTATTTCCATTCTCACCCCAGGATGCATACGTCCCAGGCATCTAATGAACTCTAATAACAACATGCAGTTAAAATAAAATGAATGTACCTTTGTTTTTTTTTAAAGCTATGTCATTCAATTTAAGCGATTCTTTAGAGTGGAGGGGGGCACATTACAACAGATGCTATAAAAGATACTTGGGAATTTTTACATATTTGGCAAGACGTTACCTTCCAAAAAAGGAGATAATTTTAAGAAGATGGGCAACCTAGACCACATTTTTTGTATTTCCAGCAGTTGGTGAGAAATGGCGTTGGCAAAGGCCACAGCATTGAATTTATTTCTTGGCCCAATTTGTCACTTTCAGTGCAGTGCTAGAATAAGTGTGCACTGTTGTTCTGTCGAGTTGCACTGAGCTGAAATTCATTTTCTGTTGTTAACTACGATCGTTTTTGTAATTTTCCGGCTGTGTTTTGAGTATTATTGGTTTACATGGTCAATGCGACCGTGTAAATTTACTGCAATAACTATTGAACCAATCTTGGCTTTACTATGTGTTGCCGTGCTCCTTTCTGGCCAAGAGCCTCTGGTTTGGCTTTGTAATTCATCTTGTCTTTGTGGCTGTGCCATGCTGTTCATTGCACTGATAACCATTCAATATAAATAATGACGTTCACACCCTATATTCAGGTACGGGAGAGTAATTTACTTAAACATATTTGTTCAAAACTCATCAAAACTATTCTCAATGTTGCCAAATCAAAATCAGTATTGTGGTAAGTATTTTTTGGTCAAAATCATTGTGTTTGACAATCGAGAGATAGCTGTCCTCTAGACATTTTGTTTCTCAACTTTACAAAGCGTAATTTTCATTTCACTTGGCTTGATAATGTGATAATTTAATGAATATGAGTAATGACTCCAGTGAAAAAATTAGCCATTTGCTTTTTTTGTTGAGTGAGTTTGTTAATCAAGGTGAAGGGATAACGTTACTTTGGAATGAATGCTTTAAAATAATCAGTATTGGGCATCTTATATAGACATAATAAGTACCAGCTGTCTGGTCATGAAAGGCCCAGTTAGAGTGGATGTGGAGAGTGGGGAGTCTTGAAGCAAAGGGCAAAGCCTCAGAATACAAAAAAAGTACCTTTAGAATGGAGATGAGGTGGAATTTCTTTAACAAGAGTGTGGTGCATCGGTGGAATTCATTACCACAGATGGTTGTGGAGGCCAAGTCATTGGATATTTTTAAAATGGTGATTGATCGGTTCTTGATTAGCTATGGTGTCAAAGATGACGGGGAGAAAGACGAGAGGGGAAAATAAATCAGCCATGATCGAATGGTGGAGCAATCTCAATGGGCTGGATGGCCTAATTCTGCTCCTGTGTCTTCTGGTTACATTGGATGTTTCCTGGTGCAGTGCTGAGATGTCATTTGGCCCAAGCAGCAATCTTGTGCTGCTTGAGGGTGGGTGACACTTTGGTGACTGTTTATCTCTGATGGGGGTAGACAAAGGTGCTGGAGAAACTCAGTGGGTGCAGCAGCATCTATGGAGGGAAGGAAATAGGCAACGTTTCGGTCGAAACCCTTCTTCAGACTCATCTCTGATCTCTGATGCGGCCAGGTTGTCCAGGAGCTGACCTGAGGCCGTCCTAATTTAATTTTTAGAGCAGGATTGCAGGCAACTATGATGGAAGATTTTAACTGGGGAAAAGTTTGGGTGATTATTATCATACATTGTTTGGGAAAATAGAAGTAATGGCCCACTGCTTTAGTCTATACTTTAGAGATAGAACGTGGAAACACCCTTCGACCCACTTAGTCTGCACTGGCCGGCCAGTGATCACCCCATACATTCGTACTATCCAACACACTAGGGACAGTTTTACAACTTACCAAAGCCAATTGACCAACCAACCTGTTTGTCTTTGGAATGTGGATGGAAACCGGCGCACCCGGAGAAAAACCCACGAGGTCACAGGGAAAATATACGAACTTCATACAGACGGCACCCCTAGTCAGGATCGAACCGGGTCCGTGGCGCTCTAATGCAGCAACTCTACTGCTGTGTCGCTCTGATGCCCGTGCGTGTAACATCTAAAGGGCCTGTCCCACTTATGTGTCCTTGGCACGCAAATTACGCAACCTCGTGGTCGCGTTGAGCCGCGACGGTCCCACGCGATTTCATGCGTATGCACAGCCGTCGGAGTGCCTGATGTCATTTGAAGATGGATACAAAGCTGGAGTAAATCAGCGGGGCCGGCAGCATCTCTGGAGAGAAGGAATGGGTGACGTTTCGTGTCGAAACTCTTCTTCAGTCTGAAAAGAAGGGTCTTGACCCGAAACGCCTCTCATTGCTTCTCTCCAGAGAAGCTGCCGGTCCCGCTGAGTTACTCCTGCATTTTTTGTCCATCTTCAATTTTTTGGGCCCCGCTCTGGGAGTAGAAGTGGGGGTGGATCCGGACCGCAACGGCCGTGAGCCCCAGGCTGAGTTCGATGATCATTTGCCTGCTTCTGCTGCTGTTGGAGGTGAGACGTCGCGTTGCGTCAGCGTCTTGGGCCTGTCCCACTTTGGCCGTCTGTTACGCAAAGATTTTGTTCGCTACAAAAATGTTGGAGCCCCATGCGATGTCGCGCACAATTACATACCCCTCCGCGCTTCTCAGTGGGACCGGCCCCGCGTGGCCATACGATTCCCGTGCGCCTCAACGCGACCACGAGGTCGCGTAATTTGCATGCCAAGGACACGCAAGTGGGACAGGCCCTTAACTCTGCCGTTTAAGCCCAAGTACTTGTCCAGGAAAAATAATAGCCCAAGATCAGCCAGTGGGAGCGTAGACAAAGGAGCACGTGAGAGCAGGGTCCAATTAAGTATTTTATCTGATATTTTCAAAATTGAGGCATTCTTCTGAGAACTAATTAAACGGTAAAATTCAACATTGTCATACAGCATGGAAACACACCCTTTGGCCCAATTTGTCCATGTCTACCAAGATGCCATCCATGTACCTATGTACATTTTAAATGTTGTGATAGTAACTGCCTCACCTCCCTCCTTTGGCAGCTCATTCCATAAACCCACCATTCGCTGTGAGAAAGTTGCCTGTCAGTTTCCTGTTTTTAATATAACAAAATTGGAACAACATTAATTTTCTTAATATTTCTCACCAATGTCTGCATGTTGATGGATTGTTCCACCTATTTTCTCTGCTGCAAAGGACATTGAAGGAATTGTAAACTCGGCTTGAAATAAAACTGGGCTAACTGTTCCGATTTAGTTCTGGTTTCAACAAGTTTTTGATGAATAGAAATGTGTAATCATTGGCACAACTGCTAGTTAGGGAGAGAGGAAATCGGATGTCAAGTTGTACGGCTTAAGATGACGAGGTTGGAATTTGGCCATGTTAACATGCTGGTGAATGTGTGAGAATTCCAGCAGACGTCTGCATCCAACCTGCATTATGGGTTTGAAGAGGCTTATTATCTTTTCATTCCCTAGACTACAGAGTCTGATTTTTTTAATTTTTTTTTTTAAAAAGCTTAAGACCAGTAGGTCAAATGACAAACCGGTGTCTCAAAGCCTGTTACGTTGCTAGCATGTAAGACAGCATATACTTCCTTTGTCATCCTCTTCTAAGTATCTTGGAGCCTTAACTCCTTGGTCTCAGTTGAAGCAGCTGGCTTTGCAAGCATTTATATTCCCATTCAATACAGGCAGGAATTTAACAAAGTGAATTTGATAAAGAGAGCAATATCCAGGCCTCGAGTGTTGATTGAATAGCCACTAAATGGAAATGTTCAACATACGTCAGCAGATATATATATACGCCACATTGGGCAATATATCAGTGCAGAAAATCTTGCTAGTATAGCCAATATGTGTTCTTTGGGTATACTGAGCAAGTACTTACTGGAGGTTCTAGTTCAGTTTGACTCTTTCTACTGTGAATTTTCCTTGCCCCTACCGAAGGGGGTTTGTTTGGATGGAGGGAGGGTGGCGAGAGGGGTGGGAGTTGAGTAATATTATACTAAAATGTTAGCCCTCGTTGCATAGGTATTGTTTGCTGAGGTTTGATTATTCTTTGGATGTAGTACTATTCAGGGAGGAGAACTCCATCTTCAATGAAGAAACAAGGAACTGCAGATGCTGGTTTACAAAAGAAGACATGGTGATGGAGGAGCTCAGCAGGGCAAGCAGCATCTCGGAGAAAATGGATAGGCAACATTTTGGGTCGGAACCCTTCTTCAGACTGATTGTAGGATGGGGCGGGGGAAAGAAAGCTGGAAGATGGGCAAGACTTTGACCTGCCCCTTCTCTCTTCTAACTTTCTTCACCCCACCCTCTCACTTCAATCGGTCTGAGGATGGGTCCCAACCCAAAGCGTCGCCTATTCCTGTTCTCCTGAGTTGCTGCCTGACCCGTTGAGTTACTCCGCTCTGTGTCATACCATCCAACTCAGTTGCTTGTGGATGCCCATATATTGCAGATGCTACATGTGTATTAGATAGTGCCTTCTCACCAGAGAAGACCATGATTTCAAATTTCAATTTGTGACGGCAGGATTTGATTTGGGATTGCTTTAATTTTGAGTCTCTTTTCAAATTAATAGAAGTCTTTGCAAATCCGGGCGCAGATGCAGATAAAAGTAAAATTAGTATATAATCACTGGTTGTCGACTATTTGTAAACAAACGATTTCTGAATTGAAAAGTTAGGTCAAGAATGCAGCATAAAATATGAATGTAACAAATTGCAGCATTCTTGACCTGGTAGGCAGTGTTGTGCACACACCAAGTTACGCAGTGAAAATATTTAATCTCTGGCTTCCAAGTGATTCATTTTTAAATGTGTAATTATTTTACAGTGCCTTTCTCCACTGCTCTTTGTCAAAGCAAGAAGATGTATCCCGTAATCAAAGCACACCTTCCGTCCCTGCCCTTGCACAAGCACAATGGTTTGCAACCTACCCCTGTCCAGGAATTACCCACTTACCATACTTAGTCCAATGGAAAAAAAGGAAGAAGGGTCCTGGCCCGAGACGTCACCGATCCATGTTCTCCAGAAATGTTGCCAGCTCCATGGAATTACTCCAGCACTTTGTGTCTTTTGTTTAAACCAGCATCTGCAGTTCCTTGTATGTCCTTTGTGCAATGGAAGATCATGTAGGTGGACCCATCATGTCCTTCTGAACTCTTCAGAAGTGACATAGCAGCATTCAGCCAAATCAGTACATGTAGACTATATTGATGAGATGTCTCTGTCCCCCATTGCCAGTTGGTAAAGATATCGTTTAAATTAACTTACAAGAAACTAAATCAGCGCAAATAACCATATATTTTTGTTAAAAATAGACACAAAGTTCTGGAGTAAGTTAGCAAGTGCAAGTTCATTAATTGTACTTCATAGAATGTTAAAATGGTTATTGGCTACATTGTTCCAATTTCTCTCAATTATTACTACTTTTCTTTGGCTCTTTTAGTTATTACCAGAAATAAAACACTCCACTGACTGATAATCAGTCAGGTCGAGAATCTGTGAACAATTTATCTCCATCTTTTCTTTTTGAAGAAAGTTTCCACTATGATTCCAACTATTTTAAAACTACATCATATATTCCATTATTTCATCTCAATTAAATCCCAGAGATTAAATATTTTCCCTCCTCTGTGAGATTTGGAAGACTAAATCCCACTGGACCTTCGAGGAATATAAGGAAAACAATAATCACAACTCCGTAAATTTTAAGATAGTTACGCCTAAAGGGCCTGTCCTACAAGCATGCAACTCTATGCGATGAACGCGATCAAACTAGAAGCGGGGGCCGCGCGGAGGTCGGGTGATCCCCAGTACGGGGCCGTTCCCACCAGCATGCGCCTGCATGCGACAAGCGCAACCAAACCGGCAGCAGGGGCCGCGCGGAGGTCGCGTGAGTGGCGCAACGCGGTGCAAAGTGAGGCGAACTTGGAGCAAAGTCTAAGGTAAGTTCGCCAGGACAGAGAGGGGCACACGGAGAGGGGCACAGAGGCACACACACAGAGGGCCACGGAGCCACACACATAGAGGGTCACGGAGGCACCTACAGATAGGTTCATGGAGGCACGATGTCGGGGCGGTGTGTAATGTGTCGAGGTGACTGCGAGCCGATAAGCCGTTGCCGCGCGGAATTTTTGAACATAGTCAGTTTTTCGGAGCCCCGCGCGATGTCGGGAAGAACTCCGCACAACTCCGCATGGCTCCGGCGATCGAAGTGGGACCGGCCCCGCGACGCCGGACGGCTTAAGCGACCATGTTAGGTCGCGCTAATCGCATAGAGTTGCATGCTTGTAGGACAGGCCCTTTATTAGTTCTGGTTTTTGGGGTGACGTCTAAATTGGGGTTAAACAGATTACAACATTATTGGAGAGGAATTGGGGCAAGTAAATTTTCAGCAGCAGTTATTGGGTATAAATACATTATTCATGGGAGTAATTTAAAGACCAGCTGATCAGAGTTCAGGACAAGCCTAAAGACTCCCTTTCCCCTGACTTCCAGTCTGAAGAAGGGTCTCGACCTGAAACATCACCCATTCCTTCTCTCCAGAGATGCTGCCTGTCCCGCTGAGTTACTCCAACATTTTGTGTCTATCTTCGGTTTAAACCAGCATCTGCAGTTCCTTCATACACATTCAGGACAAGCCTGTTCCAGTAAGGATGGGAGATAGGGTTGATGACCATCTCAGGGAATCTTGGATGACTAGAGACATTGTAAATTTGGTCAAAAAGAAAAAGGAATCGGGAAGATTAAATCAGACAGGACCTTTCAGGAATATTATGCGAGCAAGTAGGACTTCAAGCAGTCAATTATAAAGGTCAAAGGGAGCCATAAAATCTCATTAGCAAGTCGGATTAAAGAAAATCCAAAGGATTAAAAAAATGAAGGTGACTAGGAATTTGGTAGGATAAAGGTGGGAAAATACGCTTGGAATCAGAGAATGCAGGTGAGGTATGAAACGAGTATTTTGCATCAGTATTCACCAAGGCGAAGGGCATTGAAAAAAGGGAGAGGAAAGCAGTGATAGGATCAGTCAAAGTCTGCATGGATTTATGAAGGGGAAATCATGCTTGACTAATCTTTTGGCATTTTTTGAGGATGTAATAAGTACTATGGATAAGAGAGACCCAGTGGATGTGGTGCATCTGGACTTTCAAAAAGCCGTTGACAAGGTCCCACACAAGAGATTAGTGTGCAAAATGAGAGCACATGGTATTGGGAGTAGGATATTGACATGGATAGAGAACTGGTTGGCAGACAGGAAGCAAAGAGTAGGAATTAACGGGTCCTTTTCAGAATGGCAGGCAGTTTTTAGTGGGATGCCGCAGGGCTCAGTGCTGGAAGCCCAGTTGTTTACAATATATATTAACGATTTAGATGAGGGAATTAAATGTAAAATCTCTAAGTTTGCAGATTACATAAAGCTGGGTGGCAGTGTGGATGCCATGAGGCTGCAGGGTGACTTGGATAGGTTGGGTGAGTGGGCAGAAGCATGGCAGGTCAGTGTGCGATGGATAACAGGAGAGTGGGTGGTGGAACTTACTCCTGTGTCAGCGCGAGTAAACTCAATTGGTCCCTTGATCGCGCTGACGCAGGAGTAAGCTCCACCGCTTGCTGTCCTGTTATCTATCGCCCACTGACCCGCTCTTGACCTGGTCCCCTCACTGCCCGGTCTACATTGAAAGATACGGAACGGGCAGTGAATGCCATGCAGTGTCACCCAGCTCAGAAAGTGGGGACATGTCCTGCTCCCGGCGGCAATCGGAATTTAAGGATTTGCAGGAAGTCTCCCCGCAATTGGTCCCTTGAACTAGTGTTGTCATTCAATAAGATCACAACTGATTCAACTTGTCTCGGTGTGCTCCCGTTTTTCCCTCCATCTCTCCAACTGCCGTCACCCTCCACCCCTCCCACCCATTCAGTAATTCAGAATGAAGGAGATCTGGAAGCCTTGGGCAAATTGAATTCATTTTATTTATTTATTTATTTTGAGCGTGAGAAAATCTATGTCCAGCCCGCCTTTTTTCAAAATTTAGCAACTCAAAATGGGGGTGCGTCTTCTTTGCCGGGAAATAAGGTACTTTATTAAGAGATATGGCTTTTGAAGACACATTACTTTATAAAAGTTGACTGACAGCTTACTGAGAAGAGAACAATCTGCGCATGCGCGGTTTAAGATTTTTTTAAAGCCGACTGACTGCCTACCCTGAGTAATTACTCACGGCACGTGCCTGATATCAATGGACTTGCTCTTTGCTGCACAAACAATAGATCCTGCTATAACTTAATGAACGTAGCACTAGGATTGCTTAAACTTTATTACGCTTGGAAGGAAACTGTTTATACTTTACATATTCTGTTGTGCTGCTGCAAGTAAGAATGTCATTATTCTATCTAGGACATATGACAATAAAACACTCTTGACTCTACTTTCTAGTATTAACTCTCAATTTTGGGAGGCCCAATTTAGAGCTTTCAACCCCTGACTAGAGGTCAGTAAATACAATTGTTCCCTGATAGAAATTGGACCATGAGCTAAGAGTGAAGAAAAACATGTTTCCTTGAATAATTAAGAATCACAAAACAAAATCAAGCAGTAAATGAGATCTAAAGTAATTGCTGCTATACAGTGCCCTCCATAATGTTTGGGACAAAGGCCCATCATTTATTTGCCTCTGTACTCTACAATTTGAGATTTGTAATAGAGGCAATTTTTATACATTTTGGTTTCACCATGTAGAAATTAAAGCTGTGTTTATACATAGTTCCCCCATTTCAGGGCACCATAATGTTTGGGACACAGCAGTGTCATGTAAATGAAAGTAGTCATGTTTAGTATTTTGTTGGATATCCTTTGCATGCAATGACTGCTTGAGGTCTACGATTCATGGACATCACTAGTTGCTGGGTGTCTTCTCTGGTGATGCTCTGCCAGGCCTGTATTGCAGAATTATTTAGCTTATGCTTGTTTTGGGGGCTAGTTCCCTTCAGTTTTCTCTGCAGCATATAAAATGCATTCTCAAATGGGTTCAGATCGGGTGATTGACTTGGCCATTCAAGAATGGACCATTTTTAGCTTTGAAAAACTCCTGTGTTGCTTTAGCAGTATGTTTAGGATCGTTGTCTTGCTGTAGAATGGACTGCCGGCCAATGGGTTTTGAGCCATTTGTTTGAACTTAAGCAGATAGGATGTGTCTATACACTTCAGAATTCATGATGCTACTACCATCAGCAGTTGTATCATCAATGAAGATAAGTGAGCCAGTACCTTCAGCAGCCATACATGCCCAGGCCATAACACCCCCACCACCGTGTTTCACAGATTACATGGTATGCTTTGGATCTTGGGCAGTTCCTTCTCTCCTCCATACTTTGTTCTTGCCATCACTCTGATATAAGTTAATCTTCGTCTCATCTGTCCACAAGACTCTTTTTCTAACCAGTGGTTTGCATCTTGCAGTGTAGCCTCTGTATTTCTGTTCATGAAGTCTTCTGCAGACAGTGGTCATTGACAAATCCATTCCTGAAGAGTGTTTCTGATCTGTCGAACAGGTGTTTGGGGATTTTTCTATTTTTAGAGAGAATTCCTCTGTCATCAGCTGTGGAGGTCTTCCTTGGCCTGCCAGTCCCTTTGCGATTAGTAAGCTCACCAGTGCTCTCTTTCTTCTTAATGATGTTCCAACCAGTTGATTTTGGTAAGCCCAAGGTTTGGCTGATGTCTCTTAACAGTTTTATTCTTGTTTCTCAGTCTCATAATGGCTTCTTTGACTTTCATTGGCACAACATTGGTCCTTATGTTGATAAACAGCAATAAAAGTTTCCATAGGTGTTGGAAAGATTGGAGGAAAGACTAGGTGCTGAGAGCTCTGCATTAAGGAGGCAATCAAACACACCTGAGCAATTACAAACACCCGTGAAGCGATCTGTCCCAAACACTATGGTGCCCTGAGATGGGGGGGCTATGTGTAAACACAGCTGTAATTTCTACATCATCTTCTTAAGCCCTTTGCTCCTCTAGGGAGTATAGGCCATTGACAAATGTCTTCCACCTCACTCGGTTGTTGGCAGTTCTTTCGAGATCTCCCCAGTTGAGCCCACTCTCAGACATTTCTGTCTGGACACCTCTTCTGCAACTGTTCCTGCTGCGACCTCTTTTCCTTTTTCCTTGGGGGTTCCATTTCAGGGCTTGCCGGGTGATGTTTGTGGCAGGTTTCCTGAGGGTGTGTGCAATCCAACTCCATTTTCCCCTTCGAATTTGTAAGTCCTGAATTTGGGCTCCTGTCTTGTTCTTTTCCACAGGTCGACATTGCTTACTTTGTCTCTCCACCAGATGTTAAGTATTCTAAGGCAGGTGTTAGTGAATGTTTGCAGCCTGTTTGTAGTGTGTTTTGTTATTTTCCATGCCTCTGATCCATACAGCATCACCTGTTTCACATTTGAGATAAAGAAGCGTATTTTGGTGTTAATTGAGATGTGTTTTGAGCTCCAGATCTTCCTGAGCATGTTAAACACCTCCCTAGCCTTATTGATTCTACTTTTTATGTCTGCCTCTGCCCCTCCAGTGATGTCCACAACACTGCCCAGGTATGTGAATGTGCACCTCCTCTAGAGTAGTGCTGTGCATAAGGATAGGGTTGCTGGTTTTGGAGTGGATCCTCATCACCTGTGCCTTTGTTGTATTGGGTGTAAGACCATGTTTTGTTGCAGCTTGTGAGAGTCTGTCCATCTTCGCCTGCATTTGAATCTGTGTGTGTGAAAGGAGAGCTATGTCGTCTGCAAAGTCAAGATCATCTAGCTGCTCCCACATTGTCCACTGAATTCCATTTATTTTCCCCTCAGTTGTTTCCATCATGATCCAGTCAATTGCCAGGAGGAACAGGAATGGTGACAATAGACATCCCAGCTTGACGCCCGCCCTGACACTAAAGCTCTGAGAGAGCTGGCCTGCATGCATAACTTTGCATGAGGTTCCAACATTCGAGTTCTTGATTGAGTTTATGGTCTTGGTGGGAATTCCATTGTGGTCCCTTAGGCACCATAGTGTTGTCCTGTCTAAGCTGTCAAACGCGTTCTCAAAGTCGATGAGGTCGATGTACAGAGACGTGTTCCATTCAATAGACTGCTCAATGATGATGCATAATGTTGCTATGTGGTTTGTGCATGAGCGATCCTTCCTGAATCCGGCTTGCCGGTCCCGTAGCCTCTTGTCTACAGCTTCCTGAAAACGGTTGACCCAGTTGAAAATTTTACTGGGTACAGAAAGTAGGGTGATCCCACAGTAGTTGTCACATTTCCTTAGGTCACCTTTTTTTGATGTATCCCTCTGCCCATTCTGTGGGTGTCTTCCTCTTCCCAAATTCTCCCAAAGAAGAAAAATTTATAAACACAGTTGTAATGTCTACATGGTGAAACCAAAATGTATAAAAATGGTCTTTGTTAAAATCTGACAATGTGCACTTTAACCACATGTGATTTTTTTTCTATTACAAATCTCAAATTGTGGAGTACAGAGGCAAAAAAATAAATGATGGGTCTTTGTCCCAAACATTACGGAAGGCGCTGTATATGTGACAATATTATCTACTTGTTTCCTTAGAATCGTAGTATTGAAATGATTTGTACTGGAGATCTAATTATCAAAGGAAAACAAAGAAGATATACTATTCTATTAATAGCTGTTCAAAATAGCTCCCTACACTGAGGTTCATATTTAATCTTCATGGATCGTAGTTACGTCTATTGTTGCAGTTTGTAAAGAGAGATTTACAGATAGTATGTATAAATAAGCTCATTTAAAAGTTAATTACAGAGGTAGTTTTACAAAAAATCTCTGGTCTTTCATGTTACGGTAACTAGTAGGATGTCCATACAAATTAACCTTACTCGTTTTATCAGTAGAGAGAAATACAGCCTGTAACACCTGTAAGTGGATGGAGATTGCTGCTGTGAAGGATCTCTTTGTCTTGGAGATTATTTCCATGTTGGTTAACGATAAAGGTTTAAGCTCAGCAAACTGAATGTGATTTGAGAAGTTTGAGAGACGTTGTAAATGTTATGCAAAGCAATGCATACTTGACGAGTTCTTATTGCCGATAAACAAAGTGCAGGAAGGCAGCATCTCTGGGAGGAATGAACAGCCATGGTTTTGTTTCAGAACCCTTCTTCGGAGTGATGGAGTGGGGTGGGAGGGGGAAGAGGAAAGCTGGAAAAGAGAGGTAGGGTAAAGAAGGGAGGCAAAGTCTGGTGAGTGATAGGTGGATACTGTGAGTGGGGAATGAGTGACAGATGGGTGGAGATAGTGACATAGGAGATAAAAGGGTGCGGGATTGGAAAAGAAGAGTAAAAAGTCAAATCAGAGTGAGGGATATGGGTGAAAGGGGTGGGGGGGGGGGTGAAGGAGGGTAAAAGGGAAATGTGGGAACGAGGGAATGTGATGGGTGGGGTGATAGTGGGAGGCATTTGTACAGAGGAGGGGAAAGGGACAGGGTGATCAGGTTGGTGTGCACACCACGGAGGGGGTTGGAAAGGGGGGGGGGGAGGATAGGGGATTGAAATTGAACTATTCACTTTGCATACTCAAATGGAATGCGGGGTGCTGTTTTTCCATTTTGTGCGTGGCCTCACTCTGGAAGAGGAGGAGGCCAAGGTCAGAAATGTCAGTATGGGATTGGTTAGCAACCAGTAGCTGCTGTAGGCCTTGGCAGACAGAGCGCAAATGTTTGGTGAAATGATCACCTAGTCTACGCTTGGTCTTGCCAATGTAGAAGAGGCCAGAATCAGGTGCTCCAAATGCAATAGATGAGATTGGAAACGTACCTCTGTCTCACTTGGAAGGGCTGCTGCAGTGCCTGGATGGATGTGAGGGAGGAGGTGTTGGAACAAGTGGTGCATCTCTTGCAGTTGCAGGGCAAAGTACTCCAGCGAAGGGATGAGCAAACCAAGAAATTGCAGAGTGAACAGCTAATTAGACGGGGGAGAGGGATGGGGACGGAAAGATATGACTGGTGTTGCGATCACGGTGAAGGTGGCAGATATGTCAGAGAATGACGTGATGGATGCGGAAGATGCTGAGAACTGAGAGTCCTTCCATCTGGGGTGAAGGGGGGTGGAGAGCAGAATGGCTGGAAGCAGGAGACATGGATAGGGCACCATTCACTTCGGCAAGGTAACCTGCGTGGGCTTTTTTAATAATATCTTCGGTTTCCTCCCACACTTCAAAGACGTACAGTTTTGTAGGTTAACTGGCTTGGTAAATGTAAAAGGTTTCCCGAGTGGGTGTAGGATAGTGTTAATATGCGGGGATCGCGGATCGCTGATCGGCGCGGCCCCAGTAGACTGAAGGGCCTATTTCCACGCTGTATCTCTAAACTAAACTAAAGGGGGAAACCACATTTACTGAAGAAAGAGGGCATCTTGGATGTCATGGAATAGAAAGCCCTCCATGAAGAAATTCTCCTCTGGTGGGAGTTCTGTGAGACTATCTCTCACTGCTGCCCCTCTGTGAATCTCCTCCCTACACCATCAGACTGAGGAAGGATCCTGACCCGAAAGGTTGTCTGTCCACTCCTTGAACAAACACTGACCTGCTAGTGATTTCCCCCAGCACCTTCACGATTTCAGCATTTGCCGTCTCTTCTGTACCCCCTTCTTCCTGCCTCTGTTATGTCGGCCAGTACGGCAGAGTTGTGGGTGATCTTTTAGTAGGGTATGAGGAGTGGTGAGAAGGATTGTGAGGCAGAGTGGGGAGGCTTGTGGAAGTGATTCAAATCATTTTGGAGTCTCTCTTCTGGACCCATTTAATTGTCTGCTTCTGTGGAAAGTGCAACCAACTGGGGTGCCCAAACAACTGTGCTTGGAATTTCAATTTTTGGGGATGGAGCAGAAGACCACAGGCTAAAGTAATTACTAGTAATATGCTGACAGCAGAGCATGTGGTGATATTGAACAGCTTACAATGATCATCTAGTGAGGCATGTAAAATTCTACCACAGAGTCTCAAACACTGATGCATGGCCATAACAATATAGTCGAGGGTTGATTGAGCGTTTCAAGTGTGTTCACTTAAGTGTGTGAACTTAATTACGTGGTGTCAGGACAATAACCTCTCCCTCAATGTCAGCAAGACGAAGGAGCTAGTTATCGAGATCAGGAAGCATGGTGTACATGCCCCAATCTGCATCAGACGTGCTGAAGTGGAAATGGTTAAGAACGTCGTTATTTGCTGTTAATATTACTAATGATCTGTCAAAGACCAACCACATTAAAGCAACAGCCATGAAGGCACACCAACACCTCTACATCCTGAGGACACTGAGGAAATTTGGCATGTCTCCAATGACTCTTACAAACTTTTACTGATGCATCATAGAAGGCATGCTGTCGGGTTGTATCACAGCTAGGTTTGGGCTCTGCCGAAGACCGCAAGACATTACAGAGAATTATAGGGTGTAGCCCTGGTCAATACACAGACCAGTCTTCTCGCCATTGATTCCATCTACACTTCATGCTACACCCAACATAATCAACGCCTTGTCCCACCCTGACAATTCCTTCCTCTAACTGCTCCCATTCGGGAGAAGGTACAGAAGCTTGACAGTGTGCACCACCGAACTCGGGTACTGTCCGATTCACATCAACCTCATTTTAGACATTGGACTTTGTCTATAGAACTGATGTATTACAATGCTTAGAACTACTTTCTGCACTCAATGTTCCCCTTTTCTCCTTCAATTGTGCTTGATTTTGATGATTGTATTTATGCATGGTATATATGAACTGTTTGGATAGCATGCAAAACAACGTTATCAGTGTACCATGGCTCATGTGACAATAATAAACCTAAATCTTCACATCTGTACATCAATTTAAGATCCTGAGCTGAGTGCATCTTTCTTCAGATAATTATCCTATGGTTTTCACTTTGTATTAACATTTCTCCCCAAACTTCATTGTCCATGACCTCAGCTGCACACCATCCCATAATGCTTTCTCCCAACCAGCCGCCTTCCTTAAACTCTCAATCTTTCGTTATACCTGCCCCATTCCACATGATCTTTTCCTCGTGTCCTCAATCGACCCTGAAATATCCTGAATACAAATAGTGCAACCTGTCCATCTAAACCAATTTCATGGAATTAGGTTCTCCTGATCCTGGAACTGGAACCTGTTAATTTTTCCCATAATTTCCCATCGCGGTGAAGAGCGTGTGAATGAAACGGTGGGTTGTAGCTTTTAGTGGCTGAAGGAGGTATGAATAAGAATTAATCAGGCCTTAGATGAGGGAGGGTAGGGCGGGGACATGGGAGAAAGAACATCATGTGAAATGGGGTAAGTATTAAAGAAAGATTAAGATTTTGAGGAAGCAACAAGGAGATGCTTGTGTTTTTTTAGTGTACACCTGCTAATGGTAAGCAACATCTCGTTCTTCAACTACTTTGGTTGATCCTCTTTCATCCTTATTGCCTGTTATAATGGCATGGTTCAGTACAAGCACGCATTCATAAAGAAAGCTCTCAGATCAGCAGTTAAAACTCGTGCTGTTCTTGTGAGAAGCCATTTTAATTCTGTCATCTTCTAACCTTCGGCTGTTGAAAATTTAGATTGCCTCACCTCTATTTCAAGATATTCCAGCCAGGTTCATTATTTTTGTATTATTGTTCCTCATTGTCATGGCTAATCTTTTGGGGAGATGAGTTGAGTCCCCAACTGCAGAATTCCTACCCTTTGATTTATCTTGCAGACAAAGCCTTTACATGGGGGCCCACTTGTTTCTTATCAAAGATTACTCTCCGCACAGGGTGCTGAGGGTGGGATATCAGAGAAAATAATGTCACTGAAAGTCTTGTTGGAGATGTTCCTGGAATTGTGTGGTGCACTGGTTGCAAGACTTTGAGGTTTACATTCATTTTACATTCTTTGGTACAGTGGAAAGTATTTTGCATGCTATCCAAACAGATCAGATAATACTATACATAATACAATCAAATCAAACTCAAGTAGAATAGGTAAAGCAAAGAGGAAGATACGAAAAGCAGAATATAGTTCTCAACATTTTAGCATACGAATCCCATATATAGAGTCCAATGTTCGCAATGGGGTAGAGTTGAATCGGGCAGTACCCTAGCTTATGGAAGGAACGTTCAGAAGCCTGATAACAGTGGGGAAGAAGCATTCTGTGTGTGCGCTTTCCAACTTCTGTACCTTCTGCCAATCAGGGGCAGGAAGGAAAAAGAATGACCGATGCTTTGATTATGTTGGCAGCTTTTCCAAGGAAGTGCGAAGTGTGGATGTTGTCGCTGGTGGAAAGTTTATTATTAGAGTGAACACTAGACATCAGGGTTTAGCTGCAAATGAGATCAGCCTTTAAGTTCCATTCCTATGCTTTCAAAACATTCCACTTTGCACCACCATATTGGTGACAAAATGAACCTTATATTTTCATCTTTCCTACGTTCATAAGTTCCAGGAGCTGAATTGGGCCATTTGGCTCATCCGGTCTACCCTACCATTGAACCACGACTGATCTATCTTTCCCTCTCAACCCCATTCTCCTGTCTTCCCCTATAACCCCTGACACCCCTTCCAATCAAGAATCTGTCAATCTCTACCTTAAAAACATCCACTGACTTGGATATTAATTCCACAGATTCACCACACTCTGACGACAGAAATTCCTCCTCATCTCCTTTCTAATGGTACATCCTTTTATTCTGAGGCTGTGGCCTCTGATCCAGGAGTCTCCCGCTGCATCTGTATAAGTATCAATGATTGTAATTTCTGATATATACTTGTTCTTCAGTATTTTTTTTAAATACACTTCAGCTATGACTTAGTCATTCATAACTTAAATCCTTCCTATCCAATAACTGTTCTTATGCCTGTAAAGTGTGCGAGGTACAATTTTTCATATGTGTTATGTGTGTTTGTGTGTCAGACTTGTAGAAGTGAAAGTTATCAGTATTTGTAATTGTGCTGTATATATTTACTCTGACATCTGAATCAAGGCAAATGAATAGAACTTGTCATTGTGCTTGAGAGCAGAATACCTTGAGCTTCTGATAACTACATTATTTCTATTTCTTCTGCTTTTATTCTCGTGCTTTATCACTTTACTGTAAATTTTCATTTTATGTAATTTTTTTTCACAAAGTACCATTTTCTAAGATTTTAAGCAGTAGGTGCCCGAGTGCAAATCCAAAGATAATTTGTCGCAAACTGACAGTAGTAACTGCTGCCTTCCAAATGGCACAAACAACAAATCTTTTGAATATATTCAATGTACTGAAAATTAACTACCAGCACAAGCATAATGGATGAATGCAACATCATCTCTTTTTTATCCCTGAAGTTTTCTGAGATTTGTTTCATGTTTACTTTGGTTTGAAATCCACTTAGAATAATTCATACAGAATGGCGGTCAGGTGGGATGAATGACATGCTCCTTATATCAGGCACTGATTTTGAAAGATGGATATAGGTGATGTTACACCTCAGAAAAAATCTCAGTAATACCACCAATGTTGAATTTTCTCCCTCAGTTTAGATGTTGCGTGTCAGTGGAAAGTTATAGGTGAGATGGGGGATAAGGATGGATGGCATTTTTTTAATAATCTATCTTGGCTTGCATCAGAATGTTAGAGTGTGTCAATTAATTACCCATGTTTTTAAAACTACTTACTTTTCTTGCTTTCTCTCAACCCCTTCCCAACCCTACAATCAGCCTGAAGAAGGGTCCCGACCCGAAACGTCACCAATACATGTTCTCCAGGGATGTTGCCTGACCTGTTGAGTTATGTATTTCCCTACTTCCTACTAATGTATTTCTTTCTTAATTAACCTCCCGAAGAGCAAATTTATTTTTAGTGCAGTAAATTAGACAGATTTATTTTGGACAATAACAAAATGGATTAGAGTACATGAATAATTCTAGAAGCATGATGAAATAAGATTAACATGCTTAGGACAGACAAGATGTATTTGCAGTGTATGGTTCTCTAATCTTTGGGATTTTGTTTTCTTATCATTTCTGGTCTATAATGGGATAGTTGATGGAATTGATTGACATGGTGAGTCAAAATCTCCATTATTGCCTATTGTGAAGTGGTGAACTCAATGAATTTAGCAACGGCATTACGATTTAAAAAAAAATTGGTTCCTATGATCCCCTATGGTAAAGTGATTATGCAGAAAAAGAAAGGAAAAGTTGTAAATAGTCAGACTTATCTTCCTACATTACAGCTGTAAGCAGACACCACTCAAGGCCACAAACACATGAGCCATTACAGGTTCACCTTTTACAGCTAATTTGAAGGAAGATTGCTAAGCAGCAATTATTTTAATTTCACACAAGAAAGAGAAAGAAAAGTAGTATTGTGTAGCTATATCTTCAGTTCTAGTGCCCTGTTCACTCATGACTTTATCTGCATTCAGTTGAACAATAAGGGACATTTTCAGAAGAAATACTATGAACTTTTAGTAATCCACTTATTATAAAATTTGTGTAAATTAGAGTCTCGCCTTGCTTTTAACCAATTCTGGAGTAAGTGCCTGATGTTCCTTGTTATTATCCTTTCAATGTTCTTGTGACAGAGCTAGATGATTACTGAAATGAACAGATCAATAAGTCAAATGGCCAATTGAGTCTATTTGGAAAAAACTGCTGTAAAATCTAGTAAATTGGTTGACATACATTGTGAAAATCTGTCAAATAGAAAAGCTGTTTGTCCCTTAATTTGTTGTCTTCCCCATATTTTTCTTTTTTCCTCTCCAATTGCACTTTTTTTCCAGAGGAAGTGAGGGGGTGCTGATAATAATATAAATTGTAAGAATATAGGTGTCTTAATGAAGGGTTTAAAAATATATTTTTATTATTGAGGTTTATCCTCCTTGTTAAAAAAAACTATAATGACAATTGCTATTTTCTGACTTCGCTGGGGTCCAGATGTGGACTTAGATTTGGTAAAAAGGTAAGCAAGAACTGCCCTGTGGAATTCTGTTCGGGATGACGTGGAAAAGGCTAAAATATTGAAGGAGATATTGAGGTATGGCAGCAGATAAAGTGAAATCTCAATTTATTTTCCCAATTTTAAATTAGGATAAAGAAAATGCAGAAAATAAATTCTTTGGGATTTATTTTTATCTGGTTCCATACCCAAGATAGAAACTGGGTGGAAACACCGAGATTAACTGTTTCTCCTCCGTTTCCACATCATTTTCTGCTGAGGGTATAATTGGAGATGAGATGGACCTTTAAAACTTGTAGAGCAAATAGTCCATGATTTAGCGATGCACAAGGGCCAAAATATGTTTGGGATCATAATTATGTTAAATATGGGAAGAGCATCAGAAAACATATGAGCCTTGGGAGATGTTTAAGCAACTGCACAATTGCATCCTTTCACAGATTGTCTTCTGCAATCATGTCACATTCAGCGATGTTTTACTGAGAAGATCTGAGCTCTACTAATTGAGAACCTGCTCTGCATCATGAATCTCCAAAGACGTTTTTTGTAATTTTAGTTATTTTGTTTAATTAAAAAATATAAGGCTATGGAGTCCACGTGGACTGATTTCATTTTAAAATACTGTTATTTTTACGATTGCACTGTCTTGCATTGCCTGTATATATCATTTAATCCATAAATTGCACCCTGTGCACATTGGTCGTAGAATAAAATGATACTCCTTTTGAAAGTGTCATTACACTGGTGGCGATCTCCAGTATACTATAAGCTGCAGTTCACAAGTGTTATTTCTGGGCATATTGTTATCCTGCCTTTTGCTGGTATTCAGTCATAGGGCTTATGAACTCAAAGCTAATATTAGTGAGGGTCTGAATTTTAACATTAATCAAATGGGATATCGGCTAATGAAAGCTTTTCATGGTTTTGCTTTGCTCAATTTGCAGGGATGGCTCATTTGTGAAGACCAAACATGCCAAAATCGTACTCGTCAGCTTCCATTGAGGTTCTCGCGTAACGTTCCATTATGCCAGACTTGTGCAAAGGGTGCACTTAAGCCAGAGGTAATAACTCTTGTATTGTTACTGTAAACTTTTCAATTTTGTTTTATTTTCACAAAGCTTACATAATGCTAACATGGTCTGTGATTTACCGACAGTATGAAATGTTGGTCAATGTCTAATTTGAAAACCCTGGTTATCAATACTAACATCGTAATATTTTCATATCAGGTTGTTGCAACAGGGAATCTTAGAATTTGTTTGCAGAACAGGAGGAGGCAATGGTAGCCAAGGAGAATCTGAAAGAACTATCTAACTGGTCTATTCTTCCATCTTATTCTTTGCCTGCTCCTCTCTTTTGAACATTTCCTTTTCAACTTGAGATAATAGTCTACCATTCATTCTGTTTCGGTGTTGCATGTCCTAGCGAGTCTCAGTATGCAAAGGTACTAAAAGTGCCTTGATGGCCTTTAGTTAATTTTCTAACTTGCTGATTCATTGACCAATAATAATTTTCTTTCTTTACCGTAAAATACTTCACAATTTGAACACTGCAGTCCAATTTCTCTATGCTATTGCAGCTGTACAAAACATTGGTTAGACCAAACTTGAAGTATTGTGTTCAGTTCTGGTCACTGCACTGCAGTAAGAGTGTGGTGACTATAGAGCGAGTGCAAGAGGGATTCACCGGGATGTTGCCTGGAATAGAAGGCTTTCTAGGCGTGGAAAGGTTAGACTGGTGTATCCACACTGGATACTGTAGGTAACCATACCGAGATTTCTATAATTATAAGGGCCACAAATATAATAGATAGTCAGTTACAACTATATTTAAAGGGCATTTGGTACTCAGATAGTAGGTACATTAATAGGAAAGGCGTAGAGGGGTATGGGCTCAATGCAGACAAATAGGATGAGGCATTGCAGTTGGCATGGGTGAGATGGGCTGAAAAAGCCCATATCTGTGCTAGGCCAATCTATGATTACGTGCACCTTAATTTCTGACTTATGCAATGTCCTACATTGCTCCCGCTCTTTGAGAGCCTTTAAACAATTCCCATCAGTGCTTTAATCCCTTTGAGGTTACTTAGCTTCCCAGAAACATAAACTATTTCTTGTTCTTTTTTGCTGCGATCCATCCTCTCTATCACCATCCTATTCTTTAATATCAGAGCCATCTGCCTCCCTATCTCATTTTGCTTTTTTTTCCCCTTTGAAAACTTAAAGAATCTTGGAATATTTAATTCCCCCACCTTGGTCACTTTGCAACCACTTCTTGATAATGGCTTAGATTGTAGCCATTTATTTCTATTTGTACCATTATCGCACCTACCTAGTTGCAAATGCTGTCTGCATTCAGGTAATAAGTCTTCAATTTTGCCTTCATACCATTTGTCCCTACTCTGACTCTAGTCAGTGATGCACTCTTGTATTTGCAATCACAACTCTTTCTTAACTGAGTGTGTAAGAAGGAACTGCAGAGGCTGGTTTAAACTGAAGATAGACACCAAAAGCTGGAGTGACTCAGTGGGACACGCAGCATCTCTGGAGAGAAGGAATGGGTGACGTTTCGGGTCTTTAAGTATTTTTTCCATCTCTCCGGAGATGCTGCCTGTCCCGTTGAGTTACTCCAGCTTATTGTGTCTATCTTTCCTGACTGATCCTGCTTATCACTACTTATTTTACTACCCTGCACTATTGCCTTATCTTTTCTCGTTAACTTAAAAAAAATTCCCTCAGCAAATTACCCCTCCATCCAATTAACTTCAGAGGTGGTCTTTCCGCAGGCTAATATCGTAGGGCGCTCTGCCTGACTATGACATTGCATTTGACCGGGCAATCTGTCACTGACCTGTTCCCTTTGGCTGTTGCGTGAAAAATAACGCCAAGACCTAGTGTGCACGAACACTGCTTCTGATGACTGTTACAGCCTGTCACACCCTGCAACACTGGTACATGCATTTCTTCATGCATTAGGGTTACGGTTTGATGTCTTTCAGTAAAGTGGATGAAATTTGCTCTTGTTTGCCTTTTTTTTAATAACCTAGAAGTCTAGAATAATTATTACAATGTTATTATTTTGCTCTCAACAATGTTTATACTTAAGATTCAGGTCTGATTTATTTTAATTTGGCAAAAGTTTAGTATACCCAAGTAACACATCAAGTTTGTTCATTCAACATAATATTATAGTTAATAATCTAACATTATGATCTTTCACTTTTCCTCTTTTTCTTGCGTATGGTGTGCACAGCCTAAAGTTGGAGGACAACTTGTTCTATTTGATCTTACTTGATTGTGCACGCCAGGTTGATTGCATTCGTCGCAACAGGGCGGACCACGTGAAGGTTGCAATCTCCCACCCCTCACTTTTCTTCAAGACCCACATAGCTTTCTCTCACTTTCAATAAGTTCCACAGTATTTGATTTTGCACCAAATAATTTGTACGATCTGAAGAGAAACCAGAGTGTATTTTGGGAAAAGATTTAATAGGATTCAGAGGGGTAACCTTCAAACACAAAGGGTGGGTTGCTGTATGGAACGAACTGCCAGAGGAGGTAGTTGGTGCTGGTACTATTGCAACATTTAGGAAACGATTAGACAGTTCATGGATAAGACAGATTTGGAGGGATACTAGAGTAAGTGGGGCCCCTTGGGTCCCAGTCACACGGGAGGCCTGGCCCCCAATGCAACCCATTCCCCAAAGCAATATTCCATCATGGTGTGGGAGAGGGGTTGGTGTGGGCGAGGGGGGAGGGTGTGGGGGAAGGGGGTGAGTGTGTGGGGGGTGAGGGACTCCACTCGGCGGCCACTGGCCGTGGCACCACACAGCACCTCCCGACTCCACACAGGAAGTGGTGTGGATGGGAGGTGGTGGTGTTAGGGGGAAGGGGGAGGAACTGGGATGGGGTAAATGGGGGGTGTGGGGTGGAGGGGGGGATGTGTGGGGGAGGGGTAAGGGGGGATGTGTGGGGGAAGGGGGGAGGGACTCCAGAGCAGCACCTCCCGACTCCACACAGCAGCTTTCCCGACCACATAGCGGCTTTCCCGACTCCACACAGAGGCTTTCCCGACTCCACACAGCGGCATCCCCCGACTCCACACAGCGGCTTTCCCGACTCCACACGGAGGCTTTCCCGACTCTACACAGAGGCTTTCCCGACTCCGCACAGCGGCATCCCCCGACTCCACACAGAGGCTTTTCCGACTCCACTCTTGTAGACTCAATTAGCATGGCTTGTTTACTCAGCCCCGCCTCCGGGGATTTATTCTCCAGCGGGTGCCGGAAGGGCATTACCTTCATGGTGACGTACAGGAGAGAAGACCAATCTGCTGATCTCACGATTTTTTTTTAAACCTTCGTAACTTTTCTCCAATTTTTCCGATCAGAACAAAACTTGGTGTCTTGGAATAGAGGCGGACGGTGAGTAAGGTGGCGAAAAGATCCCAGTGATATAGGGTAGCGTTTTTGCGCAAATTTAATTACAATGCAGACCGGAAGTGGTCAAGATGAGAGTTTTAGTAATAGTATAGACAGACAAAACCAAACACAGGCAGGTGCGACGAGTGTAGATGGGTCAGTATGGGCAAGTTGGGCCGAAGGACCTGTTTCCACGCTGTATAACTATGACTCTGTGATCTTCTTTGAACTCATTGTCAACCAGTCACACCTGTAAATCTACCATGCATCCTCTCTGGACTGAAGGAACACATAAAATTGAGTGTGATTATTGGCAGTTTCTCCATTTTAGAAACCTCACATGTGCTGCCAGATCCAATCTTCCTACGTTGTGGAGAGAAGGAATTGGGTTTTTTCTGTGGTGCATTTAATATTCTCAGGACATGTCAGTGTGCTTCTGACTGAATTAGTATATTTTGGAATTTTACATAAGTAGATGAAACACAGCCGCTCATCAGTTTTTGGAATTTTACATAAGTAGATGAAACACAGCCGCTCATCAGAACATCAGAGAAACTTTTATTCTTCTTCAAATGGGGAAGTGGTATCTTGAACCAACATAGACCAATATTTGTGGCCTCTGGTTAATATAGTGTTAGGCAACATGGAAACAGGCCCTTCAGCGCACCCTTTCCATGCCAACCAAAATTAATTATTGGGCTAGTTCCTGCAAATGGGGCAAGCCCAAACCCTTCCTATTTATGTGTCCGTCCAGATGCCTTTTAATTGTATTTACCTCCATAACTTCCTCTGGCAGCTTATTCCAGATATGGATTACCCTTTGAGTGAAAATGTTGCCCAAGGTCCCTCTCAGACCTCTCGCTCCCACCTTAATCCTATGCCCGCTCATCTGAAAGATGACATCTCTGGAATTCACCACATAGGTTCTGTGCGCAAATCTTAGAATAGGCTTTGACCACACGGCATTGTCCCAGTATCACAAGTGGAAGTCGGCCCGCTTCAGGTACATTATTCATCTAACGGAGACTATTTATGAAGTGAATATGAATTATTTTCAAGTTGCTTTATTGCCAGAGAATTACTTTTGAAGCCCAGAAAAGTCTTCCACCAATTGGTGACACTAGTTCAAGCCAACAGCTTATCAGATATTAAGAAATGAGTAAAATGAGATCAACATTTTTTTTTCTTCCATCAAGTTCTATCAATTTCCTGTCTAACATGGTTGTGATCGACAATCATGATCCATTCCACTTGGGGAATAAAATACCTTTGCTTTTTTTCCAAAACTAAATTAATCCAAGTGAGCAGGTTCAGAATTGTCGGCAACTTTGCAATGATGCCTAATTGAATGCCACAAAACTGACTGAGTTTGTGAGAATCCTGATAAATTGTCCTATCGTTCACTTTGGGATATTGAAAAAGGGTTTTTCATGTTAATACATTAAAAGAATACAATTTCTAATATTCAAGATAGTAGGAAAAAGTCTAAGATGAACAGGCTATTTGTCCTTCAAATGCCATTGCAGGAGTGCCATTAATCTCCCAGCAGTAAACAATTGCATTTGTAGTATCCCTAAAGTTTTATAAATAGAAACAGAAAATGTTGGAAATATTCATCAGGTCAAGCTGCATCTGTGGAAAGTGAAGTGGGTCGGCATTGTGGGCCAAAGACCCTTTGTCAGAAGTGGCAGGAAAGCAAAGGAAGCTCGTTATGTTGCAAGAAGGGTTGACTGAGTGAATGTCTTTGATAGGTTGGTGGGATTAGAAGATTTGACCAGGGAGTTGCAAAGTACTGAAAGGGGAGGAGATGTGAGATGTCTGAAGAAGGGTCTTGACCCGAAACATCACCATTCCTTCTCTCCAGAGATGCTGCCTGTCCCGCTGAGTTACTCCAGCATTTTGTGTCTATCTTAGATGTGAGATGTGTCAGGTTATGGAATCTTTTTGTAGGTGGTGGACATTATGGAGTATTATCTTTTGATTGCAGGGGCTAGTGGGGCAGAATCTGAGGCCCAGGGAGTGGGATGGTGTGAAGCGCAGGTAATGGATGAGATGCGATAAAGGACTCTGTTAATAATGGTAGCGAGAAGTTCATCATTCAGGAAGATGGATGGTATTTTAACGATAGCTGTACAGAAAGTCGTCTCCTCATAACAAATGCAGTGGAGACAAAATAAATGGGACAATGGAATAGAGCCCTTGCATGAATCAGGGTGGGACCACAGGACATAAGAGCAGAATTGTGCCATTCAGCCCATTGAATCTGCTCTACCATTTGATCATGGCTGACCTATTTTTCCCACTCTCAGCTTCATTGCCCTGCCTCCTTTCCGTAACCTAGGATGCCCTCACTAATCAAGAACATATCAATCTCCACTTTAAAACAACCCAAATACTTTGGCCTCCACAGCCATCTGTGGCAATGAATTCCACAGATTCACCACCATCTGGCTAAAGAAATTCCTCCTCACCTTTGTTCTAAAGGTATGTCCTTTTATTCTGCGGCTGTGCCCTCTGGTCCCAGGCTCTCCAACAACTGGAAACTGTCCTCCCCACATCTAATCTCTCTATCCTCTCCACTCACCACATCTAGGACGAAGAGTACTTGAGTTGGTGGGGATGTAATGGATGTTAACAACCAACCCAGTTCCTGAGGTGATGGCAGATCCAGAAAAGGAAGGGAAGAGTCAAAGATTGACCATATAAACATGAGGAGAGGTTTGACACTAGCCGTAAAAGTAATAACATTGTCGGATTAATTCACGCCTACAGGAGGCAGCAACAAAACAGTTGCTCCTATTCTGGAACATGAATATGAGCAAATGTTCATATGTTCACCAAGCAGAGAGGAGGAAACGGGCACAGCAGTAGAGTTGCTGCCTTCCAGTGCCAGATACCCAGGTTCGATCCTGACTGTACAGAGTTTGTACGTTATCCATGTGACCTGCGTGGACTTTCTCAGAGATCTTCGGTTTCCTCCCACATTACAAAGACATACAGGCTTGTAGGTTAATTGGCTTGGTATCAATGTCTGTGGTATCAATGTCTGTAGTATCTGGGGATGCCCAGCTTGTTTTGTGACAGTGCACTGAAGGCATTATACTTTAACTGCAACAAAATATACACATTCTGCTCAGTTGCATTAAGAGGGTGAGAGGGGTGGAGAGTATGTAACTGAACAAATGCCAATGACTTCAGATCCTGCACCACTCCCACTGTTCATAATTGAATAATTAGATGAAGGTGACCTGTGGAATGGACAGGAAAAGGACATTAAGAATATAAATGAACTTATGAAAAGGGCATTGAGAATAACATTGCTTGATTAAAGTACTTTTGAAATGCTTGTGTGTGTGTGTGTCATTTTGTTTACTCTCTACCGCTTAATCCCCTTCTTTCTCCATCTACTCCATGTTTTCCCTCGCCCCACCTGCACTCCATACTCCTCCACTGTCGCCTTGCATGCCCTCGCCCCAGCCCCTCTCTCCTTGCCCTGCCCCTCGCCCTTTTCCCCTCGTTCCTCCCCCGCCCTCTCATTCCTCTCTTGCCCGCCCCCTCCCTCACCCCTCAGTCCCTCCCTCGAAGTAGGGGTTTGCAGTCTCTGCTTTGCCCCAAGTGGCTCATCCGCCTTGGGGTAGAGCACCCAGTTTGAGCACCCAGCCTTGGGGTAGAGCACCCAGTTGCCATTATCCAAACTGACCAATTTGCCTCCCTGAAGTGGCATCTTAAACTATACACTGAATTACACATGAGCTTCCCTGCTCATCCCTTGTCCTTACTCAAATCAAGCACCGCAGCTTTATTGACAAAAAATGGTTACCGACCCAGTTTTATTATGAGGTGAAAGATTGGCTATTATTGTGTCCAGATTAAATGAGAGAGTAATGTTACCCCTGCTTGATTGTGTTGTAATTGGTCAGAGTTATGTACAGGTGCATTTCGTAATATTTTCCGTAAATTAATTTTTTTTTTCTCTTTGCCTTTTATTGACGTACGTTTAAAGGCCCATTAGGGCTTCCTTTTTTTCCTGTGGAAATTGCAGCATGTTAATTTTCACACAAATTACAGCAATAGCAGGTATCTCTATTTGATATATTGTAACAGGAGCAATCAAAGATAATTGAGTGCCTTTCAGATGGAAACTGGTGCATTCACTTCAATTCAAAGCGAGTCCATTTATCGCCTAATCGGTCTTTAAACAGTAAATTTCTGGAACAAAAATTCTTGTCATAATTTTGCTTAAGTGTATTTGGAAATCACAGTCCTTTGAGCAAGGATAATTGAAATCAAATCCCTTTCAATGGAGATGACATTTCTACATTTTCCCAGTTGAAATTAATTTCAAAAATTGAGCATGAATATCGTCAAATGGCAGGCAATTATAGCTTTCAATGGGAAGAAATTATGCGCACAAAAAAAGTGGAGACATCAAATACTGCATCAGCTAAATGTCTTTGTTTCCAACTGTGTTTGCCTTGTAAAGATTTACATATTTTCTGCAGATATTGACTCATCACGCAACCCTAAGTTGCAGATAGCCTCCTTTCTTTATTTAAGCCCATTAACGGTAACTAAAATAAGAACATTTTTTGCTTCAGGAGAACTGATTGGATTTTTTTAAAACTGCAGCTGCAGAAAGTGTTGGCTTTATTCGGGCTATTCACTCAAAATGGGATTTGAGGACATGCTGAAAATGACTATCTATTGTAAATACACTGGTCTTGAAAGTAATTTTGATGTAATCATACTGCCTTTTAGAACTAGATCATCAATTGTTTCAATAACCAAAAAAAAATTGGTGTTACTGAAATATATTTCATATGTGCAATTGACTGGCCAGAGGAGGGCAACAGGTCATTTCCTTTATTAACGACTGCGCAAATGTTATGAAGAGGAGAGTCTCTCAAGAAACAATTTCACAGCTGGTTTGCTCCTTACTCACTCAGGCCTAAAAATGTGCTGAATTCCTGGTGAAAAGAGAAATAGATGTCACTCCCAAACAAAGACAGGTGCTAAACTACGGGAGATGGGAGAGAGGTGAAAACGGTATCCAGCTTTAATAGCGAAAGCAAATGTTAGCTAATGGCCCGTTCTCAGGAACTCGTTAAATCATCTCTAAGCAACCAAAAGATAATTGACACCGTTTATTTCTGCTGGTATGTTTTCCTCAAAGTGGTTTGCTTTATTTGATTGAATTTAGTTCCTCTTCAGGGTGAAAAATCAGCCCTCCAATTTTTCTCTTTTTTACACAAAAAAATAAGCCCTGTTGGAGGGAGGAATATGTATCAAAGAATTCCATCTGTGATTGTTTGAACTGACAAAATGATGTGGTATATGGAGCTGGAGTAATTATTTGGCCATGGAATATATAAACAAACCTGTTTATTGGTGAAGAACTTCTGTCATTGAGGAAAAAATGTGAATTGTTTATGCCGTTGCATTAATGTTTCTAATTGACCTGACCTGTTTCTTTAATTACTTTGATCACACTTGGTGGGATAGTTGCACAGAAATAACTGTTTACATCATCTAATCTGCAAGTATTTGCTGGGGTGTTTTTTTTTCAAGCTTGAAAGGCTTTATGGAAATGAGAGCACAGAAAGGTTTGACAAAATGCATCATTTCTGGTTATTACGATCAAGCCAGCTCCTTTCCTTTTTGACTGTGACCAAATGTTTCAACAGTGGAAGATGTGGACCAGGCCTGTGTGAAAAACGACAAGGCGATATGCATTGTTTGAAAATGGCTTTTTCTTTGACAGAGAAGTGCAAACGTTGAGCTTTTAATGTATATACAAAACATATTTTAAAAAGATTTATTAAAAAATGTGTCTTAACCTCGGCATTATTATATAGTCTGGGGGACAGGATAGGCATTGGCTAATTTTGTTCTTATTGGGGGCACTGCAAGGAGCTGCCATTTCTGGCATTGCTGTCAATATAGATTGTCAATGGCTGCTACAGCTGGCTGGCAAGAGCAGTTGTATATCCATTACCAGCTACAAAGCACTTTGCATTTCTGAATTGACAAGCAGTTATGTTGACCTAGCGCTTATTATGGGTCAACAGCTGCGTTAACCAACGGAAGGACTGAGGGGCAATTAAAATGAATTGGCAAAAATATATCTTCCTAATTTACTCAAATTTGTTATTTATGCTAACATTGTATGGCTTCTATGGTGACACTAAACAGAATGGACCCAATAATGGCAATTAACATAAAAATATAATGGCTAATCAAATTGACAGCAACTGTTTCTCATCATCTCGACACACAATGCATTATCAAAACAAACTATTATGAAGGAGGCAATTTCACTGTTCTATTCAACCAGCTGCATGTGTGCAGTCAGGGAGATGTGTACCGTCAATTACTGCTGAATCTAAAACTAAACAAATAACTGAATCACTATCCTTGGGTTTTTAGATGAATAAGTAATCACATTTTTGACAAATAGTACAGATTATCATATTTGTCAGATGATGTGAAAGGAGCAGTTTGCTGAGAACACATTCCTTTTAGTCTCAGAGCCCAATCTAAACCTAGTTGTATGGTTAAATATTAGTTAAAAAGTGTGATGACTGGGCTAATGGAAACACAGGAAAGTAAATTGGAACTGGAAATGTTCACGCCATTTAGTTAGAAGTGGTGTCCCCTGCATTGTAAAAGCCGGTTTTAAAAGGTGAAATGGGAATTTGAAATTGCAGTAGTCACATTAATCTATCATTTTATCTCTCCACCCTTCCCCCTCCAGTATCCAGATAAGGCCCTGTACATCCAGCTGTGCTATTATCGCTACATATTTGACTGGGATTATGCACTGGAAAAGGTGGTCTCTGAGCAGGATAAAGGTAAGGGGAATGTAAGGATAAAATGGTGTCTTTCATTTAAAGGGGATAACATTCATTGGATGAGAACGTACAGATGTTGCGCTAGGCATTCGTCTTCATTTGTGAAAAGTTATTTGGTCTGATGGATTCCTTGGACTGATGCAGGAAATATGCTCAGTGTTGGAACAATTTCCCAATTGCGCAACTTATTTCTCTCTTTCCCCCCCCCCCCCCCACCTCCATCCATCCCCCTATTTTACTTTGTCCTGATATGTTCATTCAATGACTTGGGTGCTTCCTATTGAATGTGCTAAAGCAATACTAGGAGACATCTATTATCTACTAATCTGTTATAAAGAAAGGAGTTGCTGACGTGTGTAGCAGACTAGTCAGCATTTGAACGGGAGCAACTGACTCAATCCATGAGTGGCGTACTGTATGCAACATTTAACATGCATATAATTTGTGCATTTCAGGGAATAAACATTCAAGTTGGTTTTGTCCACTGCATGAATAGCATAAGATCACTTGATCAGCTTATTGCAGAGGAGTTCAATAGTTGATATCCCTTGACTGTGAGACGGTGGCTAGTGGCTGATTTTTATACGCTAATTGATCGCCTTTGTTCCATATGTTTGGTATGTTTATCGACCAAGTTTTTAGTTGAAGTAGTTTTAGTGGAGGGGAATGATTTCTCCATTCCAGAAAACAGAAAAAGTGCTTGCTGAATACAGTTCTAAATGAATCAACTCTAACGTTAAGACAATTCTGTTTTTTTATCTTCCCATTCATGAGAAATGATTTTTGCATTTTTGCCGAGTTGAAGGATCATCGATAAAATGTCTTCCACCAGGGCACAAATAAACCTTTAAACACATAAATATTAGTCAAATTTATGCAACTTATCTTCAGAATTTAACCCTTGAAGCATTAAGTTAAGATGTGCGGTGTCCATGTATAAACTCTTCAACAAATAATACTTTTCTGATAAATGGCATCTTTAGAATGCCATGGGTATTTAGTGTGTCTTTAAAATCTCCCAGTTGAATCCATTTTGGTTTAAAACATCCATGCTACTTTCCATGCTGTTGTGCTCCTTAGACTATACCTACTATAAAAGTCATGCATTTTCACCTAGGATAAGGATCAGTGGGTTTGTGTCAAATAAAAATTGAGGTGCCCAATTATGATTCAAACATGTTACTCATTGTAGCTTCAAAGCATAAGGAAATCATTTTACATTTCTGGTCAGTCGTAACTACCTGGCTGGTGGCTGCATGCAGAAGTGAAGGTTCAGCAATGGTAACGTTGCTGAACAGAGAAGAAGGATGGTTAGACTCTTGATAGATATGTTATAAAAACCAGGCGGGGAACCTAGCTTGCCGTTGCCATGCATGTGTAACATAAATGTTATGTGCCACTTGTCACCCAGGTTGACCAGATCTTGCTGCACCTGGACTGAGGAGCAGCAAGGAGCCCTTGAGCCAGTCATCTTCAGCCATGTTCCTTTGCTCTTACTGTTTCCAAACAGAGGAAATTGTTCCCCATTAATGTTTTACTGGGAACTCTTCATGTCTTATATGATAAAACGCTGTCTTGATTTCGAGGTGAGCCACCAGCCAACCTCTGGAAATTGCCTTTACTTTAGACTTTAGGGTTACAGTACAGAAGCGAGCCCTTCGGCCCAGAGAGTCCGTGCCGACCTGCGATCCCCATACACTGCACTATCCTACACACTAGGGACAAATCACAATTTTACCGAAGCTAATTAACCAATAAACCTATACATGTTTGGAGTGTGGGAGGAAACGGAGCACCCAGCGAAAACCTACGTGGCCACAGGGAGAATGTTAAAACTCAGTACAGAAAGCACCCCAGGTCAGGATTGAATCCACGTCTCCGGTGCTGTGAGTCAGTAGCTCTACTACTATGCCGCCCCAAAACATCTTGAACTGGAAAGCCTAATGTTGCTTTGTTTTCAGCCTTGTCAATTTTCTGTGTCGTAAAGTGACTTTGCTGACAGCGATCATGTTTAAACACATGTACACAATGCCAAATTGGGCGATCTAAGGCTTGTTTCAATTAAGTGATGTTTGCATGCTTTATTTTACTTGCAGGCTATTTGGAATTTATGAGCATGTTATTCTAAAATAACCAATGCATTAGGAGAAGAAATGTAAACATAGGAGAGATGAGACTTTTTAATTGGTGTTGAAACACACTGCTGCAGCTAAACAGCTAGAGGCCAGAGTCCAGGATTAATGCCCTTATCCTAAGCATGCTGCTGTGGAATATCAGCATAGTACTGATCCACCATCGATTTTCCGGCACACTTGGTTCCAGAGCCTTGCTGGGTTATCCATTTAGCCAGACCAACAGAGATCACGGCCTCCGAGAAGACTCGAACGGTACTGGACTCTGTCTCTGAAGCTGGCTGTGGGAATGGATCTGCCAGCCCCGGCTGAGCCAGAGTTCCAGAGCCCGAGCGGCAGGGGAAAAATTTGACGCGAGTACGGTGGCTTAAGCCGTCTATGGGAACTGATCTGTTGGCTCTGGAGTTTCAGAGCCCCGGCCGCAGGCAGCAAATTCGACTTGCCGATCGGCCACTGAAGTGCTGATGATGTCGTGATTGCCCAGCCTAGGCACCGCATTTTCGGGGTGTCTTCCAGTGGGGATTTCAATTGCGCTCCCCTAATTTTGTCCTGATTAAAGGAGGTACCGGACCACCAGTTGCCAGAAAATCAGTGGTGGTTCTGCACTGCCCAGTGGCACGGTCCTTGTAGCCTCTTGATGGGTTTGGATTTGGAATATCTCCTTGCAAGTGTTTCACGTAGTTGTAAGAAATGGACCAAACAGATTCCTAAAGGAACATGGCAGCTGAAACTACCATGGTTTGCTCTGTATGAATCTTAAAGCAATTTCGGAAGGCTTGGTTCTGGTGTAGTTTTGCCTGAGTTTAGATTTGATTTCCATCCCTGTCATCAAAGACCATTTCCCAGAAATGGGCACCATACTCTATGTATATATTGGGAATTCCTCTTCAGATATGGAGAGCAGAAAAGATGCACACAAAAGGTAGGTCCGATTGGGATGTGAAAGCAGCAGAATAATATCTATGCACAGAGTCATACAGGAAACTGCAACACATTTTGCATGAGAAATTCAAATGGGAGCCGTTCTGCAGTTTGTCGAGATGATGTCCAATGCTGTGCCTGCTTTTCTTGCCCAATCTACAGAAATTGTGGCTTGTTCTATTTAATTTAGTCTCAAAAATACTCTTGATTCAATGTCCACCACAATTCTCAACACAAGGAGTCCAAAGTTCTATGATCTTGCACGAACGAATGTCTCTTTGCAAGTTAAAATATGTTTGCCAGAGCTATCTCGTGTCCTCTTTTAGCCCTCCTCTTTTCTTTCTTTAAGTGCACTCTTACATTTCTTCTGCACCTCAAGGGATTTGCTTGATCCCAGCTGCCTGTACCTAACAAGGCTCTTTTATCCTGACTATTGCCTCAATACCCCCCAGCAACCTCCTGAACCTGCCAGACTTTCCCTTCACTCTGACAAGAACATTCTGTCCCTGTAATCTCCCAATCTCTTTATTAACAGCTTTCCACATGCTGGACATCCCTTTATCTGTAAAACACATTTCCCAATCAACCTCTGCAAGTTCCTGCCTAACACTTTGCCCAAATTTAGGACATTAACTTAGTGGGTCAATTCTACCTTTAACGTTGCTAATTATTTGTTAAGAAAGTCTGTTCATTGGAAACTAATGCCCTGTTTGACCGAAGCAAAAGCCTCCTACTATTGCCTTCAGTTTCCCTTGCAGTAAGCAGTAACATCCAGTTTGCTTTCCTAATTGCTTGTTGTACTTATAAACTGGCCTTTTCTATATCATGCATGGGGAAACCCAAATCTCTTTGCAACTCCGAGCTCTGCAATTTCTCAACGATTGGAAAATACATATTTGTTTTCCCTTTTCCCGCCGAAATGGACTGTTTGACAAGTACCCACGTTATAGTCTTGCTCTTGCGCCACTTTTCTTCCCCCTCCTCTTTATACCAGCTACTTCCTGCTCTACTCTTTCCATCCAGATGAAAGGTGAAGACTTTGAGTGTCCATATCCCTCCCCAGATGCTGCCTGACCTGCTGAGTTTGTCCAGCAGCTCTTCTTTTGTTTCTCCAGTTTCCAGCATCTGCTGTCTCTTGTGTCCCCACAGAATAATCAGATCTTTGCTCAATAATTTAACCTATCCACATTCCCTTCACATCTTTCCAAGCTATCTTTGTATCATCGTCAAATTTAGCAACCATGCATTTTGTGCTGCCATCAAAGTTGCGTATATACATTGTTTGAAGTTCTGATGTAATTTGGTTCTCTACCTTTTCTTGTCTGCATAATCATGGAAACTTTTATAATGAACCAGCTTCCTTCTGTTGATGAAACAAACTGCATGGGACTGCTGTTCTGTGATCATTGTGTATTTTGCACCTTGATAGACAACAGAGATATGTAAAATGTAGGAAGGAACTGCAGTTGCTGGTTTACACTGAAGATAGACACAAAATGCTGGAGTAACTCAGCAGGAGTGGCAGCATTGTTTTGACCCGAAACATCTCCCATTCCTTCTCTGCAGAGATGCTGCCTGTCCCACTGAGTTACTCCGGGTCACAGCGAGTGACCCGGAGTAACTCAGCATTTTGATTTTAGCTTCGGAGAAAAGATAATAAGATCATAAGTGATAGGATCAGAGAATTAAGTCATTTGGCCCATCAAGTCTACTGCATCATTCAATCATGGCTGATCTATCTCTTCCTCCTAACCCTATTGTCCTGCCTTCTCCCCATAACCTCTGACACCCGTACTAATCAAGAATCTTATCTCTCACTGCTTTAAATATATCCACTGACTTGGCCTCCACAGCCTTCTGTGGTAAAGAATTGCACAGATTCACCACCCTCTGACTAAGGAAATTCCTAAAAGAATGTCCTTTAATTCTGAGGCTATGGCCTCTAGTCCTAGACTCTCCAACTAATGGAAACATCCTCTCCACATCCACTATCCCAGCCTTTCACTATTGTGTACGTTTCAATGAGGTCCCTCCATCATTATTCTAAACTCCAACGAGTGCAGGCCCAGTGTTGTCAAACGCTCATCATATGTTAACCTACTCATTCCTGGGATCATTCTTGTAAACAGGATAAGTACATGTAGGTCTGGTTTTTTCGATACATAAACAAGAAACATCATCAGATGTTGAAGATAGACACAAAATGCTGGAGCAACTCAGCGGGTCAGGCAGCATCTCTGGAGAGAAGGAATGGGTGATGTCTCAGGTTGAGTCCCTTCTTCAGAAAAACCATTATCGTTCCCTATGTCCCGCACGGCCCGATTTTATCTTCTCCCCAATAAAAAAAATAGTTCAGCAACATCAGATGTTGTGCAGATATTCTGCCAGTATAAAAGATTTCAGCTTTTCCTATTGTTGTATCAGTTGAAGAGTTATGTGAATGCACATACCGGGAAATTAAACTCGTACGTGTAATCTTGCATAGTTAAGAGTGAAGAACTGGGGCAAAGTATTGTTGGATAACTCATTGGAAGAACTCGCTCGGGCATGATGGACTCAGTGGCTATCTTCTATGCCTTATGTTTCAATGGTTTAATTAATGCTAAAGCCAAGGCGAGAAAAGTCAGCAACAATATTTCAAATTTGAAGTAATCTTTATATTTGCTTTCCAATATTGATTAACTGCTGATCTCACACAGTTATTCGTGTTTCTTGTGCTAACAGATCAGCTTTTCTTCAAACAGGTAACATTTTAATATCTTTCATATAGAGTCTTACAGCATAGAAACAGACCCACTGGCCCAACTTGCCCACAGTGGCCAACGTGTCTCATCTGCACTAGCCGCACTGGCCTGTGTTTGGCCCATATCCCTTCAAACCTGTCCTATCCATGTACCTGTTTAAATGTTTCTTAAACGTTGCATTTGCACCCGGCTCAACTATCTCCTCCGGCAGCTCTTTCCGTACACCCACCACTCTTTGCATGAAAAGGTTACCCCTTCGGTTCCTGTTAAATCTTTCCCCCTCACCTTAAACCTATGTCCTTTGGTTCTCGATTCCCCTACTCTGGGCAATAGGCTCTGTGCATCTACCCGATCTATTCCTCTCATGATTTTGTATCTTTGGTTCATTGACTAACTAACAACATTTAAAATCCAATTTAGAGTCCCTTTGTGTATTCTCCCATTTTAGATAGTATTTGTGTGTCATAAGGAATTCCATTCCTTGTATGTTGAACACCACAATATTTTTGCATTTCCCTGAGCTTTATAGTAACAGAAGTAAAGATAACTGGTTTGAGTATAGAATTCCCAAGACAGTTTGCTTGATGCATGTAATATATATGTCAAACCGGGCAAAAACTGGCAACTATGAAACCCTATAATTTGCAAGACCTAGGTGCAAAACGTGTATCGGATGCAGGAATCGTTGAAGCTCTGCTGAAGGTTGCTTTCGTCTAGAGCGGCAAACAATAAATTTCATTTCGGAGTCACGTGAGTGACTTCGTGAAGAGCCCGCCGGCGCGCATGCTCGACATATCGTCGTATCGCGTTGCTGCGACGGCTGACGGAGGAGCGTGCTCCTCGCCAGCCCTTCATAAGGGAACCACGCAGGTAAGTATGCTACCTTAAGTTGGTGGTTCTTGTTGTGTTTGCTTCACAGCAAGAACATGGATGGGAGAGGCCGGAGTTCGAGGAGAAGTCGCCGGCCAGCAGTTCCGGAGCGAGAGTTGTCGGGGGTACCTGCAACGCAGACCGGAACGAGGGCGGAGATGTCGGTGAGCTCTGTATTTTCAGGTCCGGACCCGCCCGCACACCACAGCTCGGAGGAGTCCGACGAGGAGGAGTGTGGTGTGCCGCCAGAGCAGGACGACTCTGCCATGGCAGCCAGGTCGTCAGCAGGCTTGCTGACGGCTTCGAGCAGAAGGGTCCGTGCGGCTGCACGGCCCGTTTCACGCAGCCCTCTGAGAAGGGGAAGGGCAGGAGCCCAGCAGCCTAACCCTGTCGGGGCTAAGGCTCTGCCTGCCGCCAAGGAGCGGTCAGGTTCCAGGACGGGACCCGGGGCAGCTGTGAGGTCCAGCCGTCGCCCCCCAACTTTCGACGCCGGGACGAGTCAGTTGGGGGTCCCGTCACGGTCGCCGAGCCCCCCATGGATGGGTGGGCGAGACCATGCGTCGGCAAGGTCCACGATGTGGGCAGCTGGCAAGCCTGCACGGGCCCAAGGTATCCAGGCTTCGGCTGGTGCCGACACCATGCCGCATCTGTCCATAGAGGCAACGGCTTCCGCTCCCGCTAAACGGAGGCGGTTGAACACGCCCGTGCAGGAATCGCGCAGTTTCGCCTCGGCGGCTGTCGACGACAACTACCGGCACCGGCAGGGCCTCGACGAGGTGCGGGCCGATGACAGGAGCCCCGGCCAATTTTCAGAGCCGGAGGACTCCGACCACCTGAGTGTTCAGGGTGAAGGGCGTATTGACCGGATGGAGCGGCTGCTGGAGCTTCTCCTACAAGGTCAACAACAACAGGCATCCAGCAGCGACAGGCACAGGGCTTCATCACCAGCTTCGTACACCAGCCTGGAGCAGCAGGACGAGGAGGCCGTGGTTGACCCCATCCCACCCCCGCCTGAATTACCGGCGGAGGACCTCCTCGATGTGGCTACCAAATTTGCAGCCCCTCATTTGTTGGGGCTTCCCATCAATACGAAGTTGGCAGCCACAGTGGACTTCCTAAATAATCACCAGCTTCAGGAGGAAGTCCTACTACAAGCCATGAGCCGTCACAAGGCTCCATCAAACTGCAATTCCCTCAACGTGCCTGTGGTCAATACGCCAATATGGGGCAACATCAGTGCGGCTATCCGTCAGCAGGAGCTGAAAATTCAGCGGATCCTGAAACTCCTCATGGCCGGGATTACTGCCTTTGTGCGGTCGGTCGACGGAGAGGAGCTTAATTTGGACCAGGAGGATGCTCTGGCGCTTCTGTGCGCTACTCAAAACGAAATAAACGGCTTTCGAAAAAACAGCATCCGCCCAGCGCTCAACCCTAAGTTTGCAGGGTTGTGCAAACCACCGCCGCCGCCGCCGCCCCGTCAGCTCTTTGGCGAAGACCTCTCCAAAAGGGTCAGAGAGCTGGATGAACAAGCCAAGACCGTGGGGCTCATGCGCTCTCACAGTGCCCCCACGCCATCAAGCTCGAAAGCCCCACTTGGCCGTTCACGAGGGTCTGTCAGCACTTCCACCAGGAATTACCCTCCAGCTCCAAACCGATATCAGCCACCCCAACCCCAGGGGTCTTTTTTAGGACAGGCTCGGCAGAAGCCGAGGTGGAAAATGAGGACGCCACGACCTCAAACCAACCCAGCACCTCCACGACCACCCACTCGTGTCAGGGACCGCCGGTAACCACAGAGGTGAGGCGATCTGGTTCTCTTTTTTCTCTTTGTTTAACTCCACATGTTGGTGGGCGTTTGCGGTTGTTTGCGGGTGCATGGGGTGACATTACCAGCGATGAGTATGTGTTACGGAATATTCAGGGCCATAGTATTGAGTTTATTAATGGGGACATCCCTCCACCTCAGCATAGACCGGGTCGTACTTTCAAACTAACGGCTGCGGAACAGTCAGTAGGCTATAAGGAAATTTTAAGGTTGGAACAGAAAGGGGTCATAGAGAGAACGGTTCATGAGCCCGTTGAATTTGTTTCCAATATTTTCACTAGACCTAAGAAGGATGGAGGCTGTAGAGTCATTATTGATCTAACCACTCTGAATAACTTTGTAACATATACTCATTTTAAAATGGACACGTTTGAAACGGCCAAATCATTGATTTCACAAGGGTGCTTTATGGCATGCATTGATTTACAGGATGCGTACTATACCGTACCTATGAAAAAATATTACAGAAGGTTTTTAAAATTTATCTGGATGGATCAGCTGTGGCAATATAGGGCGTTGCCTAATGGGCTCACCACAGCCCCTCGCTTATTTACTAAATTGGTGAAGCCAATTATGGCTTATTTAAGACAAAGACATCATATTGTTATGGCCTATTTAGATGATATTTTAATTGTCGGCCACACCTTGGAATTAGCACAACAAGGGGTGGCAGCTGCGGTCAATTTGTTCCAACAGCTTGGGTTCATTGTTCATCCAGAAAAATCTAAGTTCTGCCCCACCCAGGTAATTAATTATCTGGGGTTCCAGGTGAATTCCATTAGCATGAGAGTCACCATACCAATTAACAAAATTGAGGAGGTAACACAGGTGTGTACAGACTTGATTAATACTCGTATACCATCGATTCGTCACACAGCTACTGTCATTGGCAAGATTGTGGCTTTGTTTCCGGCAGCCCGGTATGGACCTCTGCATTATCAAAACTTGCAGAGAGCCAAGATCGCTGCGTTGCGACGGCATGCTGGTCATTATGATCGATCAATGCGGCTGCCGCCTGCAGCATTGGATGAATTACGATGGTGGGTTTGCCACATTAGTAAATCGTTCAAAACTATTATTGAGGCGAAACCGATGATATACTTACAAACTGATGCGAGCTCTGATGGCTGGGGAGCTACGAATCAATTCTCTAGTTGTGGGGGCCGATGGGATACCCTTGAGAATACGATGTTGGTATCACAAGGGATCAACTATTTGGAGCTGCTTGCAGCGTTTCACGGACTTCGTGCATATTGTTCCAAGATCATTGGAGCACATGTCCGGCTCCAAATAGACAATACCACAGCGGTGGCATATTTAAACCACATGGGCGGTACCAGGTCAGTTTCATGTGATAAATTGGCTAATTCAATTTGGCTCTGGTGTGTCAAGAGAGACATTTGGATTTCAGCTACCTATTTGCCAGGTGAGCTTAATATTGTGGCGGACGCCAGGTCACGCAAGTTCAATGATAATATTGAATGGATGTTACATCCTGAAATTTTTGCAAAAATCACAGCCAAATTTGGGAAACCGGACATTGACCTTTTTGCGTCCCGGTTGAACCATCAGGTACCAACCTACGTCGCGTGGGAACCAGATCCAGGGGCTATAGCGTTAGATGCATTCTCGCTAGACTGGGGGAATTGCTTTTTCTATGCATTCCCCCCGTTTTGCCTCATCAGTCGGGTATTACGTAAAATTCAGATGGACGGTGCCAAGGGCATCCTTATCATACCCGACTGGCCTACACAGCCGTGGTATCCGATGGTCTTTGACACGCTCAGTGAACCTTGGGTCCGTTTGCAGGGTAGCCCAGAATTAGTTACTCACCCTGTTTCAGGGGAGCCACATCCCTGCCATGGCTATTTAAATTTGTTGGCTTGCAGATTCTGAATCGGCCTTTAGAACAATACGGCCTGTCTACCCGGACCATGGATACCATTGCGGCGTCGTGCCGAGAGTCTACAAGGCGAAGATACCGCTCTCACATCAGGAAGTGGGAAGCCTTCTGCAGCCGCTCTCGCATCACGTACGATGCCGTGACTATAACCGACGTCCTGGAATTCCTCGCGGGGTTGCACCATGATGAACACTTAAGCTACAGTGCCATCAACAGCGCCAGGAGCGCTCTATCATTCTACCTCAATATTGAGGTGGGATCCAACAGGCTAGTGTCCAGGCTCATGCGGGGTATTTTCAATACGAATCCGCCTACACCACGTTACAATGTCACCTGGGATGTCAGGGACGTTTTAACTCTGCTCAGGACGTGGTCCCCCATGGAAGGGCTCCAGCTGGACAAACTCACCATGAAGCTGGTGATGTTACTAGCGCTGACTTCAGCACAGAGGGTACAGACACTCCACAAACTACGTGTCGACAGAATGATGTCTACCCCCACAGAAGTAGTTTTCTTTGTTGACGAGCTACTAAAGCAACACAGACCTGGGTGCACAGGGCTGCAGCTGAAGTTCCCGGCATACCCCGCCGATGCTAGGCTATGCTTAGCCTCCCATATCCGTTACTACGTCAAGGTGACGGCAAGCATCAGAGGAATGGAGAGATACCTGCTTGTCACTCATAAGAGACCTCACCATCGAGTGACAACACAGACGATATCCAGGTGGCTTCGAGTCGTCTTGGGTAAGTCAGGTATCGACACTAATGTGTTCAAATCTCATTCCACCAGGGCTGCATCGACGTCGGCGGCGAGGGTCATGGAGGTGCCCATGGACCATATTCTCGCCACAGCAGGATGGGCTAATGAGACGGTGTTCCAGCGGTTCTACAACCGGCCCGTTGCTGTGCCTCTACAGTTCGCAGAAGCCGTGCTAGATGCGGGGCAAGAACGTGGAGATGTCCCCGAATGAGGGGTTTTGATTTGTTTGTTAATAAATATGCTTTGTTTTGCAGTATGGACTAGTCAGCAAGTTATTCCTCCCATCCATCCCTGGTAGTGGTGTGACAGCATGGACGTGGTCCAGGGCGTGTCATCACAGAAGCTTTGAAGTCTTCACGAAGTCACTCACGTGACTCCGAAATGAAATAGTAAGATTGAACGAGAACTTACCAGTTCGAAGGTTGATCATTATTTCATGAGGAGTCGAAGTGAGGGATTTCGTGCCCTCCTCGCCCAACCCTCAATCACCTTCAGCTGGTAATCTTAGTCGTTTCATTCTTACTATGTGAAGTCATTTCTTGATTGGTTTCTGTGATTCCACGCCGCTACTTTGAAGTATGTCGAGCATGCGCGCCGGCGGGCTCTTCACGAAATCCCTCACTTCGACTCCTCATGAAATAATGATCAACCTTCGAACTGGTAAGTTCTCGTTCAATCTTACTATTCTTGTCCAGACGAGCCGTTTTCCCAGGGTGCTCTGGTTTCCTCCCATACTCCAAAGATGTACAGGTTTGTAGGTTAATTGGGTTTGGTAATGATTGTAAATTGTCCCCAGTGTGTAGGATAGTGCTAGTGCACGGGATTCGCTGGTCAGCGCGGACCCGGTGGGCCGAAGGGCCTATTTCCGCACTGCATCTCTAAACTAAACTAAATAGCCACATTTTTGATTTTGCCTTCTGTGTCTCTTTCACCTTTTTCACATCCACGATAAGCCGGCTCCACCCAGTCTTTTCTTCCTTGCTAGTCTGCGTACAAATAAAATCTCTCGATAGTCAAAAAATATGTTTATTAACTTTTTGTTGTTGCAAGCGTTGGAACAACACCATTTCATCAGCTCAGAATCTTTACAGCTAAGTTATGTTGTACGAAAAATAAAGCAGTACTGCTGAAACGTGAAGTATATAAAATGTGGCATAATAGTAATTAGCCAGTACAAGGGTCATCAGCACTTCTTGTGGCGCAAGTGATGAGAAGGTTGGACAATAACATCATCCAACAGATGCCAATCACTGGAGAGGGAATGTTGCTTTGAGCGGCCCCTGGAGGCTCCCGGGATGTGTCGCGGACCCAGTGGGCCGCCACGAAGGAAGAGCCGCCAAGAGGGATACGGCGGGGCCACTGCCTTCAGGCGTGAAGCTCTGAAACCGTCACGCTCGGCGCCGAAGACCGGAGAGTCGAGGAGGAGGGAAGGAGCTGCCCATTGAATCTTGTACTCAGCATTGTGAGCAATGTATCGCCTCCAGCGCCTTCAAGGTCGGCTGCAGCAAGCACACCCTGGACACAGAGGCAGTCGGGTGAGGAGAGGGACTTTGCTGCACAGACCGAGCCGGTCGCGGGCGATGGAGGAGGCCCTGCAGCAGCTTGGGGCTTACCTGGATCGGGAGCCGCTCCAGTAGGTGGGCAGAACTTTAGGCTTCTGTAGATGGCGCCAAAATATGTGCATTTTTGAGCTGTGCACAAATAATTTCACTGTGTAGTGCACACAACAAGAAAGAACCATTGGCATATTGTGCTGTTGGTTATGACAGAGTGGTGCATTTTGTGTGGGACACAGAGAAGATAACCAGTTGCAATAAGCTTTCCTTGCTTCATCCTTGCCCATCATTTCATGCAGGGAGTTGCATCTTTTCTGAACCTGGCATTGAAGTGGCACAGAAGGACTTGGAGACTAGAAGCAAGGAACTGCAGATGCTGGTTTACTAAAGAAAAGACAAAGTGCTGGAGAAATGCATCTTGAGTTTCGGGCTTAATATGGGGATGAGGACGAATTTCTTATGCCAGAAGGTGGTGAATCTGGAATTTGTTGCCATAGACCAGGTGGAGGCCTAGTCGTGGGGTATTTTTAAAGTGGAGATTGACTCTTGATTAGTGGGGGGGGGGGAGGGGGTGGCAAAGGATGTAGGGAGATGGTAAGATAATGGGGTTGAGAGGGCAAAAAATAGATCAGTCATGATCAAATGGCAGAGCAGACTTGTCTATTAGGAATCACATTCTCTGGTGCAGCATTTGGATTTCTGCATTTCTACAAATTCAAAGCCTGAATGAAATGTTAGTTTATGAATCGGGAGAGCTGAAGCAAAGCAGAGGTACTTATTTGATGAAAATTAAGACATTGTTTAAATAATGACATTTACACATCTATATATTTATTCTAGTGAATGATTTTGATCATCTTCTGCATGCATCATTGCAAAGAATTGTCAATGAATTTGCTATTATTCACAAATTGAATTCTATTATACCTATTCTTTCCTTAGCTTGTTCAAAGTATATTGTTCTGCACATAAATTCAATAGAGAATGTAGTGAATAGCTGGCGAGCAAAAGGAGCATTAGAAAAATATAGGGCAATTAGGAGCCTTCATTTGGCAAGAGGAACAATTAAAACACGTAATTATGAAAGAATGGGACACAGAAGTATAGATAAAAAATCAAATGAAATGAATGTATCTGTTTTTTTATTGCAGAAACTAACAACAAAGCTGCTGTAATGAGATTCTTTCTCTGTCTTGAGGTACCCTGGTTTTACATGCCAGCCCTGTATTTTGAATGCACTTTGGTACTCATCTCCGTGATGGAGTATAACACGAATAGCCTTTTTAAAAGATTGTGATTGGCACCCTGTTTTTGATACATGCAATCATGGTGCATGTTAAATTCAGAGGACTTGTCTAATCAAGAATTCAATACAAGAAGAGGTGGTAGCTAGCGTATAACCCACTGTAATAAGTGAATATGTTGATTGAAAACAGCTTCTAGATTGAGGAAATGATAGAGGTTGTAATTGGGATGAAAGACGAGCATGATGGTGCTTATGTAGTCGAAATGGATCATATTTCAGTAATAGCAACTCATTTAACAAGGGCGATCTGGGATTCTTTTCAACGTTCTTGGTTATTGATTGACGATGTGACAATTTTTAATGTGGTAGGTCTTGTAAAATGGTGGCGTTGAAGCACGTGTTGCACTGAATAACTCGTGTCTCTTTGTCTAAAATGGGCAAGCAGCTTCACCTACCTTTGAATGGCAATGCAAATGATTGCCTTTTAAGTAAAATTACCTCTATATTGCCAACTTATATGGTTTTTTTTGCTATGTATTTTCTTGAAGTGTATTTTTATTGTGTTGTTTGTCCACCAGAGCTGTAAGAAATCACTTACAGTTTAAATCGTGTAGAAACTCATCTTTTCTTTCTGCAATGGTATTTAATTTTATTCTTTCCATTTTATGTGAATTGAGAGCGGCAGTCAATAATTTTATCTGGAGATAAATATCTTATTTAAGTTAATTAGCCGCAGGCTTTGTTGCAAGCAATCACACTATCCTTCTGTAATATCGCCCTTTTGTTATACAATTGTAACAAGACCTTCACTGGCATTAACTTTTCTTTATAGTCCCTTCTCCGTCTTTGAATCTTCCCTTTCCCACATCTAGGCGCTGTTGGTATTTGCATCCATGAAGGCAGCCTCTGCATTACCTTGTTATGAAGCCTGATTTGTTCTCCTGGTTCCTCAGCTGCCATTGGGCTGAGGACCAGTCTTACTGCATCTAAACATTGGAAAGAACAACGCCATTAAATTTAGCCGTGGCAATAAGTATTACTCCTCAGGAATTACTGTATCTTTTTCCCGGCCTTCATCCGATGTATTCAAGAGAGAGTTGGATATAGCTCCTAGAGCCAACGCATCATGGGATATGGGGAGAAAGCAGGAACGGGGTACTTATTCTGGATGATCAGCCATGATCATTTTCAATGGCGGTGCTGGCTCGCATGGCTGAATGGCCTACTCCACCTATTTTCTATGTTTCTATCCCGAGTCAAGACCAAATTCCATTCATTCCTGAGATGTTTCTGGTTCCCAAATTCTTCATTTATACTTCCATAGAATTACCCCACTGCTAACAGAGAGCCCTTACGCACTGTTAAAAAATCTCTTTTTTACTCGCCTCTGGAGCTTTGGACTGGTTTGCTAGGCTATCCATTCTCACAGGATTCAAGAGCATCAGCTCATCAAAAAGTTTGATGTGTGCATCCTAGCTGACATTCCCTTCTATTTAACTACTTTCATGAGCTGGCGTGTCACCTACCAGTACACTAACTGGAGAATACTTCTCATTTGTGCTTTAATTTTGCGATTACCTCGGCCTGCCTGTCTCCCTCTCTCCTTGATTTTTGATTGCCTTTCATTTTCACTAACATTTCTGCGTCCTCTCACTCTTTTTCCCCCCATTAGCAATTGTGCATATTTCTCCCCATCACCCTGAAATACTCCAGTCTCTCCGCCAAGCCTCTCTATCCCTCCACCACCTCATTCTAATCCTTAAAACATTGCAATAATTCACCTTTGTTACTGTGGCAATCTTGATGTTCTGTACTGATGCCATAAGGAAAGCTTCAAACAATTTGCCCCTCTTGCTTCTGTAGTCCAAAATGCTCTCCAAGATCACATAATTTCACATCTGATTTTTAACATTACTAATTCTAACTTTCCCAGTTTGGCATAGTATTGGATTATTCAATGGGCACTCTTTTGTTCAAATTTAACAGCATTCCATTTGCTTGAACATTTACTGAACTTTCACATTTTGCTGCAGAGCTGACGATACAATGTTTATGAATCAGCGGGAGATTGAGATACTGAGCAGGTCTAGGTAGGTTTTCTTCAAAAAGACATCATAAATGCTTTTTGCAGATTGCTTTTTTCTCCCCTTCCATTGAAATTCCCTCTAATACGGAGAGGTGCATAAATCTTTAGTAATTTATGTTCGCTCTGACAATGTATAGTGCAGTGGGAAGGGAAATTGAAATAGTGTATTGCTGCCAGCACCTTGGTATTGAACAGATCTTAAATGCTCGTTAGCTACAGGTGGCAAACTGGTTGACACCAGACTGCTCTTGGCTGATACGGGGTTGATTTCTTGCAGCAACTTTGGGAATTGGTGCAGCGATTATCTGTTTAGTTTTGAGCATTACAGTGGTTAAAATGTTAGCCAAGAACTGTCCTTAATCACAGCTAATTCTTTAGCAGCACAACCACCCAAAGCAGTGGCCGAGCAATAAGAATGTATATTTGACTATCCACACTAAATTTACTTTGGAGAAAGTACGAGGTTGATAACTTCTGTTAGACTAATGTACAGCAGTTATGGTAAACACATGCTTTTGAAACCTCAGCGGATCATTCTGACACATGGCTGATAACTTATCACTCGAAAGGTTTGACAGCCTGTGTTTATTCTAAAATGCTTTAGTATACAAGTGATATCTTTTTAAGATTATATGGACATTTTCTTTTATATAATCAACAGCTACTTAAAAGGCTCATTTTTTTTTTCCCCAAAGTGTAGAACTAATCCTTTTCATAAGCAAAATGCTTTTTTTTTTGCATTTAAGAGACGAATTGAATGTGTTTCCAAGCCCTCGCAGAGTACTACTTTCCCGTGGTACCTCGCAGTTAGTAAGGTTTTGTTGAAAAAAAGGGCCATAAGTGATCGGAGTAGAATTTGGCCATTCGACCCATCACATCTACTCTGCCATTCAATCATGGCTGTTCTATCTCTCTCTCTTAACCCCATTCCCCTGCCTTCTCTCCATAACCTCTGACTTGTACTATTCAAGATTTAGTGATCCACTTGCTATTTGATTTTTTTTTCAAATTTATCTCTGGTTTACCAAGAAAGGTTTAAAGATAGGCTTGTTTCCTGTTTGATATTTATTTTTGCTGAATGAATGGGAACCTGGATGAAACTAACTGAGGTCTGAGACCAGTGTCCCTCGCATCAAGTCCAGTCCCCCTCGCATCAAGTCCAGTCCAATGTGAAGAGATTATGACGTGGGAATCAAATGAAGGATGTTCCCAAAGCTTCTTTGAAAAAATATAACGTCCTCACTGACTCAATGAAATTCCACGCCCAAGGCATTTTACAATGGAGAAAGGGTCTTCAGGGTAGCATGGAGAACCTCGAGTCGTCGAGTTGAACATCATCTCAAACATACCCTTCGGCCCACCGCTTCATTGCCTACCACCAGGCTTATCTATGCTAGTCTCATTTGCATGCATTAATTCCACATCTTTCTATGGTCTGCTTTTGCAAGTACCTGTTCAGATGCCTCTTAAATGTTGCTACTGTTCCTGCCAACACAACCTCCTCGGTCATCTCATTCCTGACACCAAATTGTCTTTGTGTGAATAATTTACTCCTCAAATCCCACTGAACCTCTTCCCTCTCAACTTAAACCAATGCCCTCTAGTTTTAGACACTGCTACCATGGGAAACTGACTATTCTTTCAATGCCTTTCATCATTTCATATACCAATATCATGTCACCTCTCACCCTTCTTTGAACCAGTGAAAAAAGACCCAGTGTCTAGGAAGGAACTGCAGATGCTGGTTTAAACCGAAGATAGACACAGAAAGCTGGTCAGACAACATCTCTGGAGAAAAGGATAAAGGGGCGTTTCGGGCCGAGACCCTTCTTCAGACTGAAAGTCTAGTCTATCAAAAGATCCAATCGGGCTCATAACTCAAGCCCTCCAACCCCGGCAATATCCTTGTGAATCTTTTCTACACACTCGCTAACTTAATCATATTTTGTCTGTAATGTGGTGACTAGAACTGCACATATTGCCCCAAGTGTGGCTGAATGGTCATTTTGTCCTCGATAACACGGCTCCCTAACTCCCTAACTCATTGCCTCAGCTGATGAAGGCAAGCATGCTATACTCTTTGTCACCACCCAGTCTACCCGTGTTGCCACTTTCAGGCAATTTGGTACTTGTGCCACCACCAATAACACTCCCTACATCCTACCATTCGTTTTGTAATCCTGCCCTGGTTTAACTTCCCAAAAGACATCACTTTGCAATTGTCTGATTTGAATTTAATCTGCCCACTTCCCCAGTTTATCTAGATCCTGTTTTAACTTTAGATAACCTTCTTCACTATCCACCATAGCACCGATTTTGGTGTAATCGAAAACTTGCTAGTCTACCACCGCCATTCTCATCCAAGATTATTAATATATATGACAAACAATAAAGAACCTGATCTCTGAGGCACACCACGGGGTGAAACCACTGATCTGAAAAACAACCTTCTATTCCACCCCACACCTCTAACGATGAAGCTAATTTGTTATCTCACTCTGCAGCCCATGTACTCTAACCTTCTCGATCAGCCTACCATGGGGGACCTTGTCAAAGGCATTGCTAAACTCTCAGCCCTGCCCTCAGCACTTCCCTTGGTCACTTCTTAAAAAAAAAATGCAATCAAGTTCATAAGCTGTGATTTCCCACAAACAAAGCTTTGCTGACTATCCCTGATCAGTCCCTGCCTTTCCAAATGGAAATGAATCCTGTTCCTTTCAATAGCTTTCCTATGGCTCACTGGTTCCCTGGCTTATCCCTGTTGCCCTACTTAAATAATGTTTACAGACAATGTTAATGTAGAAAAAGAGAATGCCAAGGGTAAACTGGAATGAGATGTGGGGCAACAGCCAATTGAAGGGAAAATATTCCTCAGCAATTTTTAAAATTAGTTGTGCTATTTAATTTATTTTAATTGTTCAATGACTTTCTTAAAATGACAGAACAGCATTCCAATGAGTTAAGCAGTACCTGACAATATGACAAAGAGAAGGTTCTATTTTTGAGTAAATGGCCAACATTCATCTTCACATAAAGCATGTTAGCTAATTGGGCATTGGAGCCAGCTCACCTGATCCATGCCAGTGTTTTAGGCATTAAGAGTAATTTGTGTTTAAATAGCTCCTTTAAGCATTGCCAATTTGCTTCACAGGAGAAGATAAATTGATGCTGAGTTAAATAACGATATTTTGGTGCAGGTGGTCTCAAGGTAGGTTCAGAGAAAGTTGAAGCAGGAGAGTGGGATGGGGAGACAGAATGGACAGGCGGAAATGTCAGCGCCCATCCTGAATGTGGGCTGACATTTAGAGCAAAGAAGATCCATAAATCTCTGCCAAGGCCCCAGCAATCTCCTCCCTCGCAACCCATAGACAATACACAATTGATGCAGGAGTAGGCCATTCGGCCCTTCGAGCCAGCACCGCCATTCACTGTGATCATGGCTGATCATCCACAATCAGTACCCTGTTCGTGCCTTCTCCCCTTATCCATTGACTCCGCTAATTTTAAGAGCTCTATCTAACCCTCTCTTGAGAGCGTCCAGAGAATCGGCCTCCATTGCCTTCTGAGGTAGAGAATTCCACAGATTCACAAGTCTGAGTGAAAAGGTTTTTCATCATCTCCATTCTAAATGGCCTACCCCTTATTCTTAAACTGTGGGCCCTGGTTCTGGACTCCCCCAACATTGGGAACATGTTTCCTGCCTCTAACCTGTCCAATCCCTTAATAATCTTATATGTTTCAATAAGATCCCCTTTCATCCTAAATTCCAATGTATGCAAGCCCAGTCACTCCATTCTATCAACCTATCCCGCCATCCCGGGAATTAACCTGGTGAACCTACTCTGCACTCCCTCAATAGCAAGAATGTCCTTCCTTAAATTTGGAGACCAAAATTGCACACAATACTCCAGGTGTGGTCTCACTAGGGCCCTGTACAACTGCAGAAGGACCTCTTTGTTCCTATACTCAACTCTTGTTATGAAGGTCAACATGCCATTAGCTTTCTTCACTGCCTACTGTATCTGCATGCTTACTTTAAGTGACTGATGAACAAGGACCCCCAGATCTCGTTGTACTTCCCCTTTTCCCAACTTGACATCATTCAGATAATCTACCATCCTGTTTTTGCTACCAAAGTGAATAACCTCACATTTAACCACATTAACCTGAACCTGCCATGCATCTGCCCACTCACCCAACCTGTCCAATTTACCCTGCATCCTCAAAGCATCCTCTTCACAGTTCACACTGCCACCCAGCTTTGTGTCACCTGCAAATTTGCTTATGTGACTTTTAATCCCTTCATCTAAACCATTGATGTGTATTGTAAATAGCTGCGGTCCCAGCAACGAGCCGGGCGGTACCTCACTAGTCACTGCCTGCCATTCTGAAAGGGACCCGTTTATTCCTAATCTTTGTTTCCTGTCTGCCAACCAATTTTCTATCCATGTCAGTACCCTACCCCCAATACCATGTTCTCTAATTTTGCCCACTAATGTCCTATGTGGGACCTTATCAAAGGCTTTCTGAAAGTCCAGGTACACCACATCCACTGGCTTTCCCTTGTCCATTGATGATATACCTGGTCAGGCCTATGGCATTTATACACCATTATCCATTGCAAGCTCTCCAACACCACCTTTTTTGTAATACATTTCTTCTGATGGGAGCACAAGGAGGTCCAGTGGAAGGAGCACAATACCTTCAATACCACCTGCCCACTCATTCAATCGAGCACCGCCTGCCCACATGTAGGTGAGTATTCAAATCACTGATCAGCAACGTCGGGCACCTCAGATCCTACTGATTTTGCAGTGGAGCAGATAAAAGATGTAGAAAGGAACTGCAGATACTGGTTTACACCGAAGATAGACACAAAATGCTGGAGTAACTCAGCGGGTTAGGCAGCATCTCTGGAGAAAAGGAATAGAAGTTTCCCTCTCTTCCCCTTCTTCAAACTGCGAATCAGGGGAGAGGGAAACTAGAGGTATGAAGAGGTACAAAGAACAAATTAATGAAAGGTACGAAAAAGACAAATCAAAGCCAGCAACGATGACCAAGGAATAGTGGAGCCCACAATGGTCCATTGTTGCCTATGGAGAAGGCAATAACTAGTCGATGCAAACAATGAAACTAAACAGGGCAGCAGACACACAAAATGCTGTTATAACTCAGCGGGACAGGCAGCATCGCTGGAGAGAAGGAATGGGTGACATTTCTGGTCGAGACCCTTCAGACAAGTAGGATGACAAGGGTGGGGGAGGGACGGAGAGAGAGGGAATGCAAGGTTTAATCGAAGTTAGAGAAATATGGGGTTATACCGCTGGGCTGTAAGCTGCCCAAGCAAAATATGAGGTGCTGTTCCTCCAAATTTGCGTTTGGTCTCACTCTGACTGGAGGTGGCCCAGGACAGAAAGGTCAGTGTGGAATGGGAGGGGGAGTTAAAGTTTGGTAACCGGGAGATCATAGGTGTTCATTAGTAAAGTTGATGTGCACTAGAAATGCTTCAAGTGCACCTGTGGACATGAATTTTAACTTGGCATCACACAAAAGACATGAACATCTTAAAAGTAGACAGTTGCCAACTCATTTTTGCATTTTGGTCTCAAGTAGTTTGCCTAGTTGAGAAACTGGAAAAAAGATTGCTTTATTTACTTCAATTTCACTAAAGTGCTTTAACCTTAATATAGAAGAAATCCCAGAAAATGACTCTTTGTATTATATTTCACAATTGGCGTACGAGTTTATAGATATTCACAAAAGCTTTTGCAATTGTTGGCAGGTTAAAAATGATCCATCTAATCCAAATTTGTATTAAGGGATGGGTGGGAGTGGTGGGGAGTAGGACGTGAGCAATTCTAAAGTAGTGTTTCTGTTTTACTTGCTCGTTTTCTGCAGTGAGTATAAATTGTCTTTCTGAAAATCTCTAAATTCCTCCATGATGTGGCCTTGTTAATGTTTTCGCTTAGTTGCTTACTGAGGTGGGCAGTATTTCAACTTAACTCAAAGGGAATATAACATTCAATTGAAATGTTAGGATTAGATTGTGTGAACGTTTGCAAAAAATGACTTAAAGATCGGTATTACTCCAAGTAAAATTAGATAGAGGAGATTGTCAGGGGCTCACTAAATGTGTTTTTAGCCACTCTATTTCTGGTTGCCGCAGGGTCTTGGCATTGACATGGTGCTGTTTTGAAATGAATTATTTTTTTAACATGTGTCTAAAATGTATGTTTCTGGTGTGTTGGAATTCTCATGAGATTATAATTCAGCCCAGAGCACAGAATGTATACGATAAAATAATGCTACAGAGACCCTTCATAATTTGTGATTGTGACTAACATGCCATGTTTGTCACAATGTTGTCTGCACTTTGTTGTTGAAATGAAGGCGAAAACATCATTTACTGTTGCCAGTGCAAGAATTGTACACATGCTGTAGATTATTAGCCTGAAGAAAGGTCCCAACCCGAAATGTTGCCTATCCATTTTGTCCAGAGATGTTGCCTGATCTGCTGAGTTACTCCAGTATTTTGTGTCTATCTGTGGTATAAACCAGTATCTGCAGTTCACTTTTATTGCATTATTACCTCCTCCAGCAGCTTGTTCCATGCACCTACCGCCCTTTGTTCAAAAAAAGTTGCCCCTCGGGTTCCTATTAAATCTTTCCCCCCTATCCTTAAATCTTTGTCCTCTCGTTCACAATCCCCCTACTGTGTGTAAAAGACTGTGCATTTACCCTATCCATCCCTCTCGTGATGGTGTGCTGCTCTATAAGATCACTCCCATCCTCCTGCGATCCAAGATATAATGTTCTAGCCTGCTCAACCTATCCCTGTAGCTCAGGCCCTCGATTCCTGGCAACATCCTTGTAAATCTTTTCTACACCCTTTCCAGCTTAACAATATGTGTCCTGGAACAGAGTGACCAAAACTCAACACAATATCTAAATGTGCCTCACCAATGTCTTATATAGAGGTTGCTAATGTCTTGCTTCCCTACAGACTGCACTGTTGCAACCTTTGCCACTATAGTCAATAGACGCTTGCAAACATTTGTAGCTGTAAGACCCGTGAAAATATTAAGCTTTGTTCAATGAAGTGCAACTGTTTTTAATAACAAACTAAGTTATAATCAATTGTTGAATAAACTACCCCGGCCTGAGATCTAAGTATGTTTGTCATTTCCTTTAATCCTAATGGGATGTGCAATTGTTATACATCTTTTGTTGCTGTAACTTAAACGTCCACTACACAATCCACATTTTTTACTTCCTGCTTTGCTGCCTCTGAGAATTCCTCAAACGGGATTAGCAGATCTGGCTACATGACATCCTCATTGTTACTCGGCTCTTAATATCCTGTGCAGAAGGCACCTGATTCAGTGTTACACTATAATGGAGGAGCTTCTTGCCCCATTTATTCTGAAGCTGGTGGTGAACTCCCATATCCTTAGCACTGACTGCAAAATGCAGTATTACAGAGGAATAGTGGCTTGACATGAAAGTGCCTCTTTGGCATGGTTTAGAATTGTGTACATTAAGGTTAACCGCATATTTGTGTGGAATGTACCATATATTGTTTAGGTCCATTTATTTCCTTGTGTTTTTTCTTAAAGATTTGAAACTATGTTCATGTATCACAGTGTGACTTGAATCTGGAGGTGTGCGTTTTCACACTTCTGTACCTCTTGCCTGATGGGAGAGGGAAGGTGTGACGGGTGAGGGTGGTCCTTTCACCATAATTGCTAATTTTCATGAAATAGTGAACAGGTACAAACTACAACGCGGCAGGGAAATCCACGTGGGTCACAGGGGAAATGAGCAAACTCCACACAGACAGCATTGAGGTTAGGATTGTATCTGGGTTTCATAGAAACATAGAAAAATAGGTGCAGGAGTAGGCCATTCGGCCCTTCGAGCCTGCACCGCCATTCAATGTGATCATGGCTGATCATCCAACTCGGTATCCCGTACCTACCTTCTCTCCATACCCCCTGATCCCTTTAGCCACAAGTGCCACATCTAATGCCCTCTTAAATATAACCAATGAACTGGCCTCAACTACCTTCTGTGGCAGAGAATTCCAGAGACTCACCACTCTCTGTGTAAAGAATGTTTTCCTCATCTAAAGGAATTCCCCCTTATCCTTAGACTGTGACCCCTTGTTCTGGACTCCCCCAACATCGGGAACAATCTTCCAGCATCTAGCTTGTCCAACCCCTTAAGAATTTTGTACGTTTCTATAAGATCCCCCCCTCAATCTTCTAAATTCCAGCGAGTACAAGCCAAGTCTATCCAGTCTTTCCTCATATGAAAGTCATGACATCCCAGGAATCAGTCTGGTGAATCTTCTCTGTACCCACTCTATGGCAAGAATGTCTTTCCTCAGATTTGGAGACCAAAACTGTACGCAATACTCCAGGTGTGGCCTCACCAAACCCTGTACAACTGCAGTAGAACCTCCCTGCTCCTATACTCAAATCCTTTTGCTATGAATGTTAACATACCATTTGCTTTCTTCACTGCCTGCTGCACCTGCATGCCTACTTTCAATGACTGGTGTACCATGACACCCAGGTCTTGTTTCATCTCCCCTTTTCCTAATCTGCCACCATTCAGATAATAGTCTACCCTCATGTTTTTGCCACCAAAGTGGATAACCTCACATTTATCCACATTATACTGCATCTGCCATGCATCTGCCCATTCACTCAGCCTATCCAAATCACCCTGCAGCCTCCAAGCATCCTCCTCACACCTAACTATACCCCCCAGCTTGGTGTCATCTGCAAATTTGGAGATGTTGCATTGAATTCCCTTGTCCAAATCATTAATATATATTGTAAATAGCTGGGGTCCCAGCACTGAGCCTTGCAGTACCCCACTAGTCACTGCCTGCCATTCTGAAAAGGACCCGTTTACTCCTTCCCTTTGCTTCCTGTCTGCTAGCCAGTTCTCTATCCACATCAATACTGAACCCCCTGGCAAGGGACCAACATTTGTTTTAACTAGTCTCTTTCTGGTGCTGCAAGGCACCAGCTCCAGCAGTGTGACTGTACAGTGCCACTGCGTTGAAGAGACTGCTTCATTACCCATACAAGACCGAATAGGACCATCACTGCCATCACTGGTTTTTGAATGAACATGTCGTGGGTATTCCACTAGTCCAGAATTTGAGACCAGCAACAAGCACCCCACGCTGGTCACACACCACAATACAGAGTTAGTTTGCACACAAGTGCAGGTACGTCAGTGGGATCTGGCACAATGTGTCCCTTTCTGTCCATTAATGGTGCCAACTGTGATGTAATGGAATGGCACGTGAACGGAAAGCTCTTTGCTGCCTGTTAAGTCATGCATCACTAACTATTATAGCGATTGAGTAGTTGGACTGCACAGAAAGATTCAAATGCTTCAAAAATGTAACTTAAAATTGCCGAATCAATCGAATACTACAAATTGAAGTAAGTCAAAGGAAGTCTAAATCTGCAGTTATGCCTACCAATTAAGCTTGGTATTCTCACCTCTGGTTCACGTTCATGACTCACAGGAACAGAATTTGGCCATTTGGCCCATTGAGTCTACTCCGCCATTCAATCATGCCTGATCTATCCTTCCCTCTCAAGCCCGTTCTCCTGCTTTCTGCCCATAACCTTTGGCACCGTTACTAATCACTTGTCAATCTCCGCTTTAAAAATACCCATTGACTTGGCCTTCACAGCCATCTGTGGCAATGAATCCCACAGATTCACCACCCTATGGCTAAAGAAATCCCTCCTTACCTCCTTGCTGAGGCTGTGCCCTCTGATCCTAAACTCTCCCACTAATGGAAACATCCTCTTCACGTCCACTCTATCCAGGCCGTTGACTATCTGGGAAGTTTCAATGAGATCCCCCAGGTGATCAAGGCTGATTTTATGTGCAGAATTATCCTCCATCCACTGTATTTTTTGAGAAATAAGCAGAGATGTTGCTGTAGTTTATATTTCCTTGGCATCCTAATTAGTGTCTTTTCTGTTAAGAAAAGAGCAAATTGACTTAATCGTATTGCTGAAGATTGTCTGGCATGGGTCACATGGACACTCATTGCCTGGTGAAGTTTGAGTATATTTGACATGTTTATGATGTTTTTAAAAAATCTAGTGTTTAACTTGGCCCCTTGTGTCATGACAATTAGTGGTGAAGGTTGCCTTGTACCAAGTTTAACCCAGCACGATTCTGACAAAGGGTTGTAGCCCTGATATCTTGGCTACCTCTCTATCCACAGATGCTACCTGACATTGAGATTTTACCTATTTTTGATTTCCAGCACCTGCAGTTTTTTTTCTATTTTCAAACTAGCCCAGAATATTTATTGTGTAGGAAGGAACTGCAGATGCTGGTTTAAACCAGAGATAGACACAAAAAGCTGGAGTAACTCAGCAGGACAGGCAGCATCTCTGGAGAGAATGAATGGGTGACATTTTGGTTCTAGACCCTTCTTCAGACATATAAACTACAGCAACTTCTCAGACAGGTTTCTTCCCCCCCCCCCCCCCCCCCCCCCCCCCAATATCCCAATCCCAAGGACGTGCGGGTTTGTAGGTGAATAGGCCACTGGAAGTCGCCACTGATGTGTATGGAGTGGATGTGAAGTAGGATAACATAGGACTAGTGTGACCGGATGATCAGTGGTCAACGTGTACCTGGTGGGCTGAAGGGCCTGTTTCTGTACTGTGTCTCTAGAAAAATAAATGTCAGGAACCCCCAGAGCACAGCTCTCCCTTGTAGGGGAGTCCATGAGAAATCCATCAGACGAAAGGTAGCAAACTGCTGACTGAAATTTTTTGGTAGGACTTTATTCATTCCAAATTCTGAAGTTACTTCTTATACTCAGAAATGTTAGCAGGAGCACAAGCTCAGGTTTCCACAATCTATTTGGATTTTTTTTTTCTCAGGAAGATAGAGCACTTTCCACAATTTGTTCTGTTTCAAAATTGACCCGCATAACTTGGAATCTCTATTCTTTGCTCTTGTTTTTTATTTACTATGCATTATGTTTGAAATGGAACCCAAGTAGATTCAGTTCCATTGAACGCCCAATGTCACAATCCTGCTTGATACAAACAAATTCTTATTGCTTTACGCTTGAAGGTTTTCTGAAATGGCATTAGCCGGCTGACAGTAAAATTATAAATATTGGTGTTGTCACACTACTCTATAATCATGAATTAGAATTTTTATTCACAAAGGACTCTGTGGAGTTTTTTTTAAATTGAAGATGCAGAGATGTGGCAGATTTTTAAAGATTTTAACAAGTGATAGCTCTCAGCTCAAGCTATTCTTTCTGGAGTGGGGCAAGATTCTGTTTCTTTCAATTAATTGTGAGTGAGGAATTAGTTTTGGTATCAGGAATGTTATGCTCTCTCTGCAAAGCTATATCTTCAATTCTCCCTGAGAGTCGAAAGTGGTTTCCGCGTAGTCGAGGCTTCTTCTATGTTCCTGCGATTATTTCAACAAAATCAAAACCAGCCTCGACTAAAAATAGGTTGCCGTTTGGTTGAAGCCAGTGGAGTGGGGATGCTATTTACTTACAGGCAGTCGAAGGCAATCTCATTCACTGACCGGCCATTTTGATTGGCTCATTGGAGTTTTCAGCAAAGATCCTATAGGATCTTTGGTTTTCAGGACCTAGAAGATCCACCAGAAAGTAAAATGCTCGCTAATTTTATTAATATTCTTAAAACTGTCTCCACTCCTTCTCCCCCCCCTTCTTTCCCTTTCTCTCTCCCCCTTCTTTCCCCTTCTCTCCCTCCCTCCCGCGCTCTCTAAAGGACTTACCGTACTCTGTGGCAGCCATTTATCTTCCTCTTCATCGCGCAGACAGCGCTCCTCCGCTGTCCCTGGCCCCCACCTTTGCGATGTGTGTGTGTGTGTGCGGTTGGTAGCAAAGATCCTGTAGGATCTTTGGTCAGCAGATGTAGCTCACGCTTCGGTCAAGGCTTTCCAGGCGAGTGACCAAAACCTCTGGCGACTCATGGAAACCTTGGATGGGGCGCAAGGTCACCAGAGGTTTCCGTTCAGGTTTCCTAAGTGGGACAGGGGAATTACACAACACTGGTCTGGTGCAACAGAAGCATGGGTTTTATAATATATTGCTTCCAAAATGCGGTGCGGGAGTAATCACTTTGATTGCTACCCCTATAAAGGCAGCAGTGTCGCGGCTGGTAGAGCTGCTGCCTCTGTGCCAGAGAGCCGGGTTCGACCCTGACCACGGATGCTGTCTATGTGCAGTTTGCACATTCTCCTTGTATCCGGTTCTCCGGTTTCCTCCCACATCCCAAAGACATGCCGATTGTGTAGGTTAATTGGCCTCTGTAAATTGCACCTGATGTGTAGGGAGTGGATAGGAAAATAGTTGAACAGTGAACAGGGGATTGATGCTCAGCATTGACCTGGTGGGCCGAAGGGCCTGTTTCTATCCTGTAGCTATAATCTATATAATTAAAACTCAAATCTTGACCACTTCCTGTTTGCACTGCATATTGATTTTAGAAAAAAACGCTTCCACTTACGGCTGTGATTTTTGGACATCTTACTCAGTCCCACTCCGCTGCGCAGGACAAGAGGATTTTTCCCCATCTATGAAAAATAAAAGACTTATTAATGTTTTAAAAATGTTGAGATTCTCTCTCCTGTTTATCACGCCATGAAGGCCACAGCCCTTCTGGTGGGAGGGGGAGGGACTATAAAACCCGGACGTGTGAGCGTGGCTCTGTCTACAAGATGGGGGAGAGAGAGGTCACGACTCTCTGTCTGAGCTGTGAACCAACTGAACACACTGAATGTCTACTGAACAGTGAGTGTGATTTTTATGTGGTGTTTTGTGGTAGTTTCACCCTGCATGGAATGGTATGAAACTACATTTGAATTTGGTGGCCTTTCACCCTGCTTGAAATGGCATGAAACTGCATTTGAATTTGGTGGCCTTGCACCCTGCTTTAAGTGGCATGAAGCTGCATTTGAATTTGGTGGCTTTGCGCCCTGCTTGAAGTGGTATGAAACTGCACTTGAATTTGGTGACCTTGCACCCTGCTTGAAGTGGCATAAAACTGCATTTGAATTTGGTGACCTTGCACCCTGCTTGAAATGGCATGAAACTGCATTTGAATTTGGTGAACTTGCACCCTGCTTGAAGTGGCATGAAACTGCATTTGAATTTGGTGACCTTGCACCCTGCTTGAAGTAGCATGAAACTGTATTTGAATTTGGTGGCCTTGCACCCTGCTTGAAGTGGCATGAAAGTGCATTTGAATTTGGTGGCCTTGCACCCTGCTTGAAGAGGTATGAAACTGCGCTTGAATTTGGTGGCCTTACACCCTGCTTGAAGTGGTAGGAAACTGAACTTGAATTTGGTGGCCTTGCACCCAGCTTGAAATATTAGGAAACTGCATTTGAATTTGGTGGCCTTGCAATGGAATTTCAAAGAGTAGCCGTGAGTCAACTGCCGGCCCACCAGCCGTGAGTGAGTGAGCTGCCAGCACGCCAGGCTTGAGTGACTGAGCTTCCATCCCAAGAATCCATTTGGCCCACAATGTCCATACTAGCCCTCAAAACCAGTCCCTTCAGCCCACAACAACCATACTAGCGCTCCGAAAAGCTCCCCCCCCCCCCCCACTGGCCACCAATATTGGAATTGGTGGAGAGGTGGAATATTGCGTTGGAGGACCAGCCTTCCCGTGTGAACATGTCACTTAATCTAGTCAAAACTAAAACTAAAATCTCCACAGAAAAATTGAACTGCAGATGCTGGTTTACAAAAGAAAGGGCACAAAGTGCTGGAGTAACTCGACGGGTCATGCAGCATCCCTAAAGAACATGGATAGGTGATGTTTCAGGTCGAGACCCTAAAATCTCCATGGCAGCATTGATTGCTTGTTGGGGTTTCGATCCACACACTGGGGTTTAGAGCCTGTAACCTCTGGTATCGAGTAGCGAATCAATGTTAGACAACACCAGGTGAATGGGGCACAGTGTGTGTAAAAGGTAGAAGGATAGCAATTTAGTCTGAGCTAATGTTGGTGGGGTAGCAAGTGGGAATCTCATCAGAAGAATGGTCACATGCGGGTGTGACAAATGTGGATGCTTGTTGTAATAGTTGGGTTGCAGTGGTGAGGAGATGGGTGATCTTTGGGGTGACGGTAGCCATTTTTGTAATTCTCTACTCTGGGTCAAATGTAAGGACAAAGCTAGAGGGATTTAATTTCTGACGGCCGTGGGTATGTGCTGGAGTTACACAAGATTACAGATTTTGTGGTTTGAATCAATTGCAAAAGATTTGTTCCACTTGATAATAAAAATGGTGGTTAATCCGGAATAATCACTGGTTGGCGCAGACTAGGTGGGCCGAAGGGCCTGTTTCCACACTGTATATCTAAAATCTATCCAGAATAAGATAACAAAAGACCTGACCCATTGACTTTTGATTGTGGAAACGTTACAAATGACGAAGAAAAGGGTAGTGATGGTGGTGACAAAGGTCTGGAATTTTAATTTTCAATACACCACTAACTCTATATTATAAAATACATAAATTTGGAATGATGAATAGTTAGTGTGTTCGGAAAGAAGTCGGGTCCTGTTAGACTTGGAGTAGACACCAGCTCATGCTGTCCCACAATCAGTGGCCTCATTTACATTTAATTGACTATCTAGTCGTTCCTTTTTGCTTTTATTAGTTGGTTTTACAAAACCCAATGAAACGTTGGCTTTGAGGATTAAACTCTTAAATTGAAGGCTCATCCCTTTCTTTTCCAGACCTGTCTACTGAAGGTGGATTGTGTTAAAATCAAAATTAGGGCATCAAATTTGAGATTTTGAAATGTTTTATATCTCTCAAACGTTCCCAATATACCGAGGGATTAAAATTATCCCAAGTAAATTATTATGGCAACATATGCAGACGTCTTTGAATGCAAAATTATTTTTTCCAAAGACAATTATGATAGGAAAAAGAACAAAGCAAGACCCTAATCAGAACTCATTACTTGGATATATTGTGTGAAAATGTTTGATTAGTTGCAGAGCAAGGTTTCATTTGAAAACTTTAGCCATAATTAATCGCCTGCTAAACTTGTTTGATAACACAAGTTCTGTTGCCTTGCATATTGTTCGTCAAGTACCTTTCCCCCACACTTGGAAAGGAAGTGGAAATTTTAAATTCTATTCTCTGGAAGGATTTAAATCTAATTAAGCATTACATTAGACACCTTAGTGAATTTTCTTGGATGAATAGAAAGATTTTTAAATTTCTAGAATGGTAATTTACTAGATTATCACTTACAATAAGTAACTCTGAGTGCCTGTTGTTAACTGAGGACTAATGTTGTAATTGGCTATTTTCCTGTTGCTAAGATTACAGCCGCAATATTGCAAATGGGCTTTCCTCGTCTGTATTCTCATGGTGTCACAAAGCCTCCTCATTTAGGTTTACGATGCCTTTTACAGCTGGTCTTGTAATGGGCTGAATATCGTTTTTATCCAGACTAATTTTATTTTGACTATTTGCAAAGCAGTTTTTTTTAAAATCACGATTAGGACTTTGAGTTTTATTTGTATTCATCTCCGATTTGGCAAAGTTCCATGTTTGTCGGGTCCGATATTACAGCTGTTATCCATATTGATTACAGGCACACACGTAGACATTATAATGGTGAGCTGCATGTGTATATTCAAAGACAATTCAATCTGATCGTTTTGTCAATGCGCTAAGTTTAAAACCAGTTTACTAAACGTGGAATAAAAATGAAATAAATCTGGCCTTAAGTTTAACCTGTTCTGAAATCTATTTGTGCGCATGTGTCAAATATGACCAACATTATACTTCTCACATTGAAAGACATGTAGAAGGTATCTATAGTTCTATAGAGCTTTTACAGCTCAGCATTGTTCTGGCTTGACTGACATGTAATGCAGAGCCTGAGGTTTTAAAATGGCCAAAGTTTGACAAGAGTGAATCATTGTAGTCATAACTGAATAATTTATTTTGTATTGTGAATAAAGTGGTATTGGGTAAATGCCATCAAACTAGTAAAGGCAAAAGAAAAGTTTTTTTCCCTTAAAACCCATGTATTAATATGTCAGTAATAGTAGTGAAAAAATAGACAGGTGGGTTACAAAGCCCTTATCTTTCAGAACATTTATTCAGTTTAGTTTGATTGACAAATGATTAGAGTGAGTTCAGTGCAATTTAAATTGTTGGTCTAAAGCATAGACATAGGTGGTCATTTCTCATGTCATTATAAGGATGAAATCTTCTTCAAACATGTTCAGAATATCTACTGGGATGTCTTTGCAATAGAAATTTTATTTGCAATTTTCTTCACTCCTCCAGACAAATTTAGCACCCTTAGCTGCTTTGGTTCATGGATGGTGTGGTCCTCTTGCAAAGCTGTTGAGGCATTTAGTGTCGTATCTGCCAGGATTTCAGTGATGAGCAGTGAATTGCTTTCAAAGTGGGCATTATGCCAGTTGAGCAGCACAATAGAAAACCAATCTCGCACCATTCTACTCTTGATGTCATTATTGTAGCATTTTAGATAACTGCTGGTACAAAAAGATGTGCTGAATTGCTACCAGTTAGTAAAGTTAAATCTAGAGTAGCAGTAAAATTACTGTGAAAGCGGTTTATCAGAGGTCAGCACATGGACGATAGATGGTCTTTTTTATTAGCATGTCTAACCACTTCTCAGTACAGTTCTTCACCTGCACTTTATTTATCATCGTCATTCCTCTGTTGGAAAAATGTTTCAAAGAGAAAAGTTGAAAAGCCTTAGAAGTTCAGGAAAATGTTCTGTAAATGGTGCATTGATGAGAGTGTGCAGAGTATCTTGCCATTGTGTTGGCCCTGCTTGAAAAGTGTGCCTGCTTAAAGTCCTGTTGAATTGCATTTTAGAAAATAACGTGAACGAAGCGAAATGTGAAAGCAATAACACCAACATGGATCTATGGGGTGACTGTGCATCCTGCAAATACGTCACAATGTTGCACTAAAAATGGACAAATTTGTGCATTTAATTTCTCACATTTTGGGCCTTTTGCTTTGACTAATCGGTACTTGGTATTTTATAGTTTGTTTTTGTGGAAGAGGGCGCTTGTTGGGAGGGAAGGGCATTGTATCCGTCTAACAGGTAAGATTTGCTGATTTCCAGCCCTCCTGCCGGAGGGGGGGGGGGGGGGGGGGAGTAGATGCCTTAACATAGCGTAAATATTCCATCTCACTGGACAGGAATATTGCTCAAAAACCTATTTATCCCACAGTATGGAGCGGCATTGACAATATTCCAACTGAGCCTTCTGGCGCCTTGGTTTAAATAGAGATGCTATTTCTCACGTTCTGCGGAACATTTACCGTTCCAAATTCTGTAAAGGAAACCTGCACCCTACCATTTTGGGGTGTTTCTTCTAGCTGTTTGTAAAATACATTTGCGGTACTTATATTGAGAACTTTAAGGTTGGCTGGAAAGATGTGAAGATGAATTTTGATTTTTCTGTTTCAAAAAAAAAATTACACAGTTGACAATCTGACCCGGAGATGGGATAGTGAGTGTGAACCAATTTATAGTTCTGTTCCTGGCTAGTTTGACTTCAGTTGGGGGGGGTAATGTTCATCCACTCTTATTGCAGTGGGCTGTTTACAATGTCTTCATAGGAAGGGCATATGAATCCGACCACCAACATATTTACTGCCATCAAACTTATAGAACGTACAGAACTCAACACCTAGTCTTTCTTCCAGTCTTTCCATTACCTTTGGAAACTTTTATTGCTGTTTATCAACATGAGGACCAAAGTTGTGCCAATGAAAGTCAAAGAAGCCATTATGAGACTGAGAAACAAGAATAAAACTGTTAGAGACATCAGCCAAACCTTAGGCTAACCAAAATCACCTGTTTGGAACATCATTAAGGAGAAAGAGAGCACTGGTGAGCTTACTAATCGCAAAGGGACTGGCAGGCCAAGGAAGACCTCCATAGCTGATGACAGAAGAATTCTCTCTATAATAAAGAAATATCCCAAAACATCTGTCCGACAGATCAAAACACTCTTCAGGTGTGGATTTCATGAACAGAAATACAGAGGCTACACTGCAAGATCCAAACCACTGGTTAGCTGCAAAAATAGGATAGCCTGGTTACAGTTTGCCAAAAGGTACTTAAAAGAGCAACCACAGTTCTGGAAAAAGGTCATGTGGACAGATGAAAGGATGGCAAGAGCAAATGATGGCAAGAGCAAAGTATGGAGGAGATAAGGAACTTCCCAAGATCCAATGCATACCACGTCATCTGTGAAACACGGTGGTGGGGGTGTTATGGCCTGGGCATGTATGGCTGCAGAAGGTACTGGCTCACTTATCTTCATTGATGATCCAACTGCTGATGGTAGTATAAATATAAATTCTGAAGTGTTTTAACGCATCCGATCTGCTCAAGTTCAAACAAATGCCTCAAAACTCATTTACCAGCGGGTCATTCTACAGCAAGACAATGATCCCAAACATACTGCTAAAGCAACAAAGGAGTTCTTCAAAGCTAAAAAATTGATTATTGAGTGGCCAAGTCAATCACCCGATCTGAACTTAATTGAGCATGCCTTTTAATATGCTGAAGAGAAAACTGAAGGGTGCTAGCCCCCAAAACAAGCATAAGCTAAAGATAGCTGTAATACAGGCCTGGCAGAGCATCACCAGAGAAGACACCCAGCAACTGGTGATTGCATGCAAAGGATATGAAACAAAATACTAAACATGACTACTTTCATTTACATGACATTGCTGTGTCCCAAAAATTATGGTGGCCTGAAATGGGGGGGACTATGTATAAACTCTGCTGTAATTTCATGGTGAAACCAAAATGTATAAAAATGGCCTTTATTAAAATCTAACAATGTGCACTTTAACCACGTGTTTGTTTTCTATTACAAATCTCAAATTGTGGAGTACAGAGACAAATAAATAAATGATGGGTCTTTGTCCCAAACATTATGGAGGGCACTGTATATAACCTAGAATATATTACTAGAGCGACACAGTGGCGCAGCGGTGGAGTTGTTGCCTTGTAACGCCAGAGACCCGGGTTTGATCCTGACTACGGTTGCTGTCTGTACGGAGTTTGTACGTTCTCCCTGAAACCTGCATGGGTTTTCTCCAGGTGCTCCAGTTTCCCCCCACGCTCCAAAGACATGCAGGTTTGTTGGCTAATTAGGTATTGTAAATTGTCCCTCGTGTGTGTAGGATAGTGTTAGTGCGCGGGGATTGCTGGTCTACGTGGACTCAGTGGGCCAAAGGGCTTGTTTCCGCAGTGGAATCTCTAAACTAAACTAATCTCCTGTTGTCTAGTACAGAATATACACTCTCCCCACAGGAGTGCCCATCAGTTCCCCCGAAGCCAGGGATCCTGTGCTATGATTCAGAGACACTTCAAGAGTTACTACCAGAAAAAACAAAGCTAAAACAATTCAATGCAAGCATCATGCACATATAGGCTTCTCGGTTTTAATATCGTACAAGAGAAGACATTGACTCGTGGAGCCATCTGACATTGTGTATGTCTGGCGACACAGTGGCGCAGCTGGTAGAACCGTTGCCTCGGTGCTGGAGACCCAGGTTCGATCCTGACCTCTGGTGCTGTCTGTGTGAAGTCTGTGGCTGCATGGATTTTCTCTGCGTGCTCCAGTTTCCTCCCACATCACAAAGACGAGTGGGTTTGTAGGTTAATTGGTTTCTGTAAATCTCCTTGTATATAGGGAGTGGATGCAAAAGTGGGAAAACATAGAACTGGGGTGAATGGGTCGGCGTAGACTCGGTAGGCCGAAGAGCCCATTTCCATCCTGCTTCTGTAAATTAAACTAAACTGATTTAGAAACATACTCTTTTTATTGAAATTGTATTAGCTTCGCAGAATCTTCTTGAGCAAACAAGGTAGGATAACTCCAGACCCCAGCTTCTATGTCCCAAGATTGCACACCCTATATCTCTCGTTTGCTGTACCTTGCAAATAGAGCAAGACATACCATCCAGAGATAATAGACAGAGAACCTAGGATTTTGTTGCAGTTGACGATACAAGCAAACAATTTTTCAAAAATGGCAGTTAAGTATTCCTTCTAATAGAAACTCGACAGGAAGACATCGAGGGTGCTAAAACTGCAACCAAGCTGGTTCATCGTAAAATACTCCATAGATGCTGCTGTACCTGCTGCGTTTCTCCAGCACTTTTGTCTACCTTCGATTTTCCAGCATCTGCAGTTCCATCTTAAACTCATCGTAAAATGACATAACCAAGTGATTCTTCATTCTGTTGCCCTCACAACCATTGTTTAAAAAAATCTCAAAATATTGATAAATTTGTTGATGCTTTGAGCTGTAATGCTTTCTATAAATAATCTAGTTTAAGTGTTATTCATAGCCCTAAGGAAAATCAGATTGTTTTATGTAGTCCAATGGGTGTTGGAGTGGCGGCAATAAACATTTTATAATTCATCTTGGTAAGTTATACATTTTCAATTAAAGGTCGTTGTTCCTGTGGGAAGAATTCTGTCTGCTTAACATTTTGGTTTTAAACAGTTATTATTTAATTATCATTTTTGTTCAATTATCCCTCAACCATATATAATATAAAATTTACAATCTCTGTACCCTGTTTGGTTTGGAATTACTGCTGGTATACTGTACTCCGTTGCATGGGCGATATAACAAAAAAAACTATTTTTATGTGCATCTTCATAATGTTCAATTTACAGGCTGCTCTCCCCTGCCTCTCCACTGCTTAGAGTATTCCAATTCTCCTCCCTTCCTGCTCTTGGAGTGCACATAACTGTTTGAAATCCACTGGTACAATTGTCAAATCAATTATTCATTCTCTGCAATTATGCCAGCACAAAGAACATTTTGCTGGACTGAATGATGATTAAATTAACAGCTATTCCAGCTGCCTGATAACATCTAATAGAATATTCATAAGCCCAAAATGGAATGAATTATCTCCATTAACTTCATCATGCTCACTTAATTACATGCTTGTTATTGTATTTACACCTTGTTAGATACCACTGAAGCTGATACAGTGACTGGCCAGGAATCGGAAGCGTCTGTCACAGGGCAGTGAGAGCGTTTTGTGGGAAATGCTATTTATTTTAAATGCTCCACCTGCTGGGAGCTGGGGTTAGTCAGCGGAGCTGAGATGAATTGGGAGACGGGGTGTAAAAGAAATAATGTGCCTCTGACAGGCTTGGTGGCTTTTAAGTTGCTCTCATTCAGCCACTTCACAAAAAAAGATTTTTTTATTCCATCTTTCAGTGATGACATGATTGCTTTTGGTAATCATTTACCATTCTGGTTTTATTTTTTTTTTCTCAGTCCCGAAGTAAATTGTCTGTAGTAATAGGTTCTCAGAATTATCCCCTGCTTTTTTTTTCCATGGATTTCATTTTTTGAACCTGTCTGCCAGTATTTAACCTCAGCTAGATTTTCTGTTTTCTCTTGTAACTTTATTTACTAAACACCTACTTAATAACGGTGTGCTTTTGTATTTAAATTGTTCTTTGTGAAATGTGTCTGTGATAACCATTGTTATGTTGAGAAATGTAGGGTAGCCAGCCATCCGTGTTTAATTAATGTGGCCAAAATAAGCCTTTTTTTTTGTACATATAAGACACATTCATGTTCAGTTGATATTGCAAAGATCTTAATACTTATCAGTCATTCAGTGCATTTAGAGCGGTGAATTAACTGAAGTGTGCCGCGGAATAATTAAGGACCTCGTTATTTTACAAGGTTATTAAATTAATTTCTCATTTCTAATGAAGGGAGGAGAGAGTCATGGTTTAATAATAGAAACAATTGGATGCTGGCCTCTCTGACTTGTGGATAGACGCGCCAAAGCTGAGAGCTAATGGGCAGAGGAGTTGAATATACTGGAATTGCACTTGGCTTAACTTCCTATTCTCCTGTTTTGTCTGCAAGTGAAAAGAGATAAGAAGCAAAAATTCATTGTAGAATGTTGATTATCTGATGCAACATAACTTGCGATGCGGTAGACGCTTTTTTTTAACAAATGTAAAATCCATATAAATCATCCCTAAAATTTTGGATGATTCTTGAACCCTGTATCTTTTGAAGACTGCACTACATTGATCTTTAATTCCAATTAAAACATGGATCTTTTCTGCACCGCAGATTAGGCGAGTTACATTATTCTGTGATCTTTGGGGAGCTGTATGATGAAAATTTTAAAAGCTTGCTGTCTTCATATTTGCGAGGATATTTGCTGTGTGGAACCACTCAAATGTAACCGTGAAATGGCTCAAGTTCACTATCAACCCATTCTGCTTTGCTGGTGCATAACAAGCTGACTTACCCTTGCTGCGAGCAAAACACACAGAGAGCATCGACTGGAATAAAAATGACCAACAACAATGTCAGGCCATTTAGTTATGTCACTGATTGCAAGGGCAAAGTGAAATGGGGAATCGAGACTTCAAAAGGGAATTAGTCCACATTTACTATTTCACTTTTCTTCTTAAAAGCACCTTTCTGTTTTTTATCATTTCTTTTCTCCTCCTACTCTCATATTTCTGATTAAAGACAACACAACAAAATAGATTGAAGCAGCTCTTACTAGCAGTTGAAGTATTGAGAGCAAGGAACATAAAACAAATGTTACATTGAATCTCATGTAACAGAGGTCAGACGAGACTTCTTCGTACAGTTTAGTGAGTCTAGTAATCTCTGCCAGGGTGAACGGTTAAAGTGATGTCATCATTGAAGATTACATCAAATACTTTGAGCAAAACGGCATTAAATGTATATATGGGTAAATGTTAACTGTTTGCTGCTGATATCTATTGATAAAGCATAATGAATTGCTTTGCCACGTTTAATTTGATTTGATTTGAAATAGTACAGAATGCATTGTGCAGAGTTGCATTGTGCATTCTCCCTGTGACCGCGTATTTTTCTCCGGGTGCTCCAGTTTCTTCCCACATTCCGAAGACGTGCAGGTTTGTAGGTTAATTGGTTTCTGTAAATTGCTCCTAGTGTGTAGGATGCGAAAAAGTGGGATAATATGGAACTAGCGCTCAGGTGATCAATGGTCTGCATGGACTCGGTGAGCCAAAGGACTTGTTTCCACACTGTATCTCTAAACTAAATTAAATGTAGAAATTGGAGAAGGTTACTTAACTTTTCAAGACTATCAGCTGTTCTTTGAGATCATGAGGCTTCTCTGACAGAACTCCATACACCTGCCTTGACCCTTAATCATTTACTATTTCTGCTCTGCAGCAAAGTTTTCATTAACTTACAAATTGACAATCAATTTTCAGTTACTGAAGGGAGTCCCAAACTTTAGCACTTTGTCAAGAAATGTTCCAAAAGTTACAATTACAATTTTTGGACAGTGCTGCCGAGACTCCTCAATCTGTGAAAGTAATTTTACATCCACTCCAACAGATCCCCTTATCAGCTTGAAAACTGATCAATGCATCTAAATCTTAGCGAGTACCACGCTAGGTTGAGTGGTCTCAACTTGAAAGATGACTTTTGCAGTCCAATTATCATTCTGGTCAGTGAATACTCAACTTCCTTCAAGTTCAATACATTCTCCATAAAGGTAGGTGATGGTCGAAGCAAAGGCCACAGTTTAAAACTGATGGTGTGAGATAGAAGCAATGAGGTGTTGCGAATTGTGAAGCTAGAGGAAGGAATGTGGGGGGAGGGAGAGGGCAGATATAGGTGTGAGTCCAAGTGGGGCACAGATGAATGGTGATTAGTTGTTCTGTGGGAAACCAGTTATTACATGCTGTTCAGTCAGTTTCTTAACTAGATCAATAGTTTGTTCTCAGTTCCATAAACTTCAGTGTTATAATATGAAGGAGTTTATCAATTGAAAGTTCTTGCATTTAAAACAAAAATCAATTTGTATTCGCCAAAACAAATTGTCAAAATTGTGAGGCATTGGATACTTGGAGATCCATGCAGCCTCACTTTTATTTGCTGAAATTTCATGGTGTTCAGTATTCTTAATTATATTCTTAATTTTTTTTTGTTTGCTCTCACTGGACAGTGGTGGCAAGGCCAACATGTCTTTCGCTGTTCTAAATATCCACATGAAAGTGGTGGTAAGCCTCTACGCTGATCTTTAACAATGTTGGCCCAGTGTTAGGCCATGTCACCCTGGACCCCTCTACCATGTACGCTTAGAATAAAGGGGAGGTCATTTAAGACTGAGCTTAGAAAAAAACTTTTTTACCCAGAGAATTGTGAATTTATGGAATTCCCTGCCACAGAGGGCAGTGGAGGCCAAATCGCTGGATGGATTTAAGAGAGAGTTGGATAGAGCTCTAGGGGCTAGTGGAGTCAAGGTATATGGGGAGAAGGCAGGCACGGGTTATTGATAGCGGACGATCAGCCACGATCATATTGAATGGCGGTGCTGGCTCGAAAGGCCAAATGGCCTCCTCCTGCACCTAGTTTCTATGTTTCATGTATTCAGTTTTAAAAATCTCTGGCATGACACTTGGGGACATTTAGGAAACTGGTGGAGAAACAAAGAGCTGCAGATGCTGGTTTATACCAAAGATAGACACACAATGTTGGAGTAACTCAGCCCGGTCCTTGGTCTTTTCTCGCCTCCAGCTCCTCGCACCTCCCCCCCCCCCCCCCCCCCCCCCAAAAACGTTCTTTCCCAAGGATTGTCCCGACATGAAACGTCATCCATCCTTTTGCTCCAGAGATGCTGCCTAACCCGTTGAGTTGCTTCAGCAACCACTGTTTTGGAGAGAAATGCAAAATAAAGCATCTCCGGAACGAAGAAATGGGTGACATTTCGGGACTGAAGAAAGGTCTCGATCAGAAATGTCGTCCATTCCTTCTCTCCAGAGATATTGCCTGTCCTGCTGAGTTACTCCAGCATATTGTGTCCGTCCCCTGAACCAACTTCCATTCAAGCCACAGAACGACAGCTGTTCCTTTCAGAACTCTTAAGGGCCTGTCCCATTTAAGCGATTTTTCCGGTGACTGTCACAGTCGTAGCAGGTTGCCGAAAAAGCCACTCCCCCCCCCCCCCCCCCCCCCCCGCCCCCTACGACAAGCTATGACAACCTACCACCTAGTCGACATGAAGCTCCGCCAGGCTACTGACAAGCGGCAACCCATTAGGATGTCCACCTACGACAACCGGCGACAACCAAAGTCAACCTACGTCCACCCACGACAAGCTACGACCCTGTCGGCGACAACTGAAGACAATTCAGTCGCCGGTACCCGTTGACGTAGGCAGTCGCCAATGGAATTCACCAAAGTCAGCACCCGGCGACAACCAATGTCACCTGGCGACAACCTATGACAGCACCTACGACAGGAGAAGACAAGCTACGTCAAGCCCACAAGGCAAAAAGTTTTGAACATTTCAAAATCCAGTGGCAACCAGAAATATTTTATGGCTCTTTAGGCGATTTGAGGAGACTACTCACGACCACACAGGCATCACCCCACGACCATGTGGCGACAGCTTAGTCGCCTGTAATCACCGAAAAAAAATTACCTAAGTGGGACAGTGGCTTTAGCCACTCCCCATGATCCAGATGTGCGTTAATTTGGAATTGCATTATCCTCTCTGCTTGGTGAACATTTATCAGTTTTCAAAACTGTCCCTATCACAGGTTCCGCTCGACCTCCCAATCATTTACAGCATTTACTCATTTCATTTCAGACCTCCAACATCTGCAATATATTACATTTACTCTAACTTTGCCTGACGTGTTCTGTTGATAGAATTTTCTAATTAGTTGTCCTGTTTGATCCATTTTTGCTACCTATTAGCAATAAGGTTTTTTAAAAATTTGTATAATTATCTTTTCCTTTATTATTATGTGCTGACACTAACTACCGAGTTGTGCAAAAGCAACAGATTTCATTCCTCTTATTGGTCTACAGATGTTATAAGCCCATATATCAGAATATTGTAAATATTGTAAAAACGCATACCTCCAGATTCAAGGACAGTTTCCTCACAGCTGTTATCAGCCAACTGATCTGTCCTCTCAACAACTCGAGTGCAGTCCTGACCTCCCATCTACCTTAAGGGGCTGTCCCACTGTACGAGCTAATTCAAGAGCTCTCCCGAGATTAAAAAAAAATCAAACTCGTGGTAAGCACGTAGAATGTACGGAGCGGGTACGTCGGAGCTCAGGATGTCTCTTAGCTGCTCGTAACGCTAACGGCAGGTACTCGGGGAAACACGGGTAAGCTCGGAAAGACTCGCGAAGATTTTTCAACATGTTGAAAAATGTCCACAAGAGCCCCGAGTACCTACGAGCAGCTATTCCATAATTCTCAGAGTTTGAATCAGGGGGAACTCAGGACAACTCTTGAATTAGCTCGTACAGTGGGACAGCTCCATTATTGCAGTCTTTCAAACTTTCTTTAATTGGATTTTACGAGACTTTATATTACACTAAATGTTATATCTTTTATCCTGCATATGTAGACTGTGAACGGATTGATTGTAATCAGGTGTAGTATTTTCGCTGACTGGATAGCACAAGACTAAAAAGCTTTTCACCATACGAAGGAACTGCAGATGCTGTTTACACCGACCAAAGATAGACACAATAATACTGGAGTAACTCTGGTCAGCTAGCATCTATGGAGAATAGGAATAGGTGTTGTTTCAGGTCAAAACCCTTCTTCAGACAGAGTCAGGGGACAGGGAAACAAGAGGTATATATTTTCATAATTAAAACGTAATGTGAACATGGTTTGAATTCTGTCAACAGCTCTTGTTGCTTTTTGTGGGAGTTTCATTTCATTGGAACAAACTCTTTTACTGATATCTTGACTGATAAGCATTATGCAGGCTGACCTTGGGGACATGTAGCTCCAGTGTACGGTTACCCAGCATTGTCAGTGGAATTGGATTTCAGTGGACCTTTTGAAGGTTTTGAGTCAGCCATAATTGGAACTGCAGTGTTTCCCTTGGTGATAGACCTGGGGTCAGTGCGCATATATTTTCTCCAGTACAGCAATGCTATCACAACACTGAGAAGCCTGGAGTTTGGATTATATCGTGCAAGGTTGCCTTCAGATATCTGTGGTACCGATCACCTTCCTTGTCACATTCGCTCGAATGGTGTCGCTCCATGTTTCTTCGTCACAGCGTAAAGTGTTTAAGGGCCATTATGGCAGCTTGTATGGCCAGCTAGCATGCAGGGCATTAAACATTATTGACTGCACTGTCAAACGTATATGTCAGAATAAGATGATAGTCTAACACCGCTACTGCTATGGGATTGTCATGCAGAGCTAAAGAGATTGCAGAAGTAACGTGTTTTGAAAACTTTCTTTTAAACGCCACGTAAGCAAGATGACATACGAGCAAAAATTATATTTTGTTCTTCGAAGAAATCATCACAAAATGCAGAGATATAGGGGCAAGAAGCACAAAATACTAGACGTGATTCAAATCAATAGCCGTCTTGAAATTAAAAGTATTTTTATGTCAATTTGTACCACTTCTGACCGGGGAGCACAGAAAAAATGCCATTGCAATTAAGCTGATTTTTTTTTCATCCTTGCCTCACAAGAACTTTCTCACCACTGCTGTGCCAGTGTGATTTTTTGTTTTCGTCTGTTCACACCAGTATTTCTTAGGCCGTTCTGAATGACATTCCCAACTAAAAGTGAATTAGGAGGTCATTTATGCTGATTCTTAAGTTTCCCATCAACTTGGGTTGAGAGAGCCAATAGTCACTTTTGTATACAACCTTACAAACACAGAGAAAACTTTAATCCTGTTGGTTCAAGTTGGATTTGGACGGTTTTCTCAAACCGAGAAGGACAATCTCAAAATGCCTTTGCCAGATTACCACGCGATAAAAACATGAACAAATAAAATCTACGTAAATAAAATAATTTTTCGGTCAAATATTGATATTTTACGTATGATTCGAATACGTTGTCATGAGAGTGAATCCAAGAACACTTCCTAATGCCCACCTCTGAAATATAATGAAGAATCATGGCCTTAAAGCAAATGAAGGATGTGATTTTGCCATAACTGTTCTAGGTTATGCATGCAGGCCAGCTCTCTCAGACCTTCAGTGTCAGGACGGGCGTCAAGCAGGGGTGTCTATTGTCACCATTCCTGTTCTTCCTGGCAATTGACTGGAGAAGACGGACAGACTCTCACAAGCTACAACAATACTTGGTCTTACACCCAATACACCAAAGACACAGGTGATGAGGATCCACTCCAAAACTAGCAACCCTATCCTTATGCACAGCACTGCTCTAGAGGAGATATAAATATTCAACATACCTAGGCAGTGTTGTGGACATCACTGGAGGGGCAGAGGCAGACATAAAAAGTAGAATCAATAAGGCTAGGGTGGTGTTTAACATGCTCAGGAAGATCTAGAGCTCAAAACACATCTCAATTAACACCAAAATACGCTTCTTTAACTCAAATGTGAAACAGGTGATGCAGTATGGATCAGAGACATGGAAAATAACAAAACACACTACAAACAGGCTCCAATAATTCATTAACACCTGCCTTAGAAGAATACTTAACATCTAGTGGAGAGGCAAAGTAAGCAATGTGGATCTGTGGAAAAGAACAAGCCAGGAACCCATTGACTTACAAATTCTAAGGAGAAAATGGAGTTGGATTGGACACACTCTCAGGAAACCTGCCACAAACATCACCCGGCAAGCCCTGAAATGGAACCCCCAAGGAAAAAGGAAAAGAGGTCGCCCCAGGAACAGCTGGGGAAGAGGTGTCTAGACAGAAATGTCTGAGAGTGGGCTCAACTGGGGAGATCTCGAAAGAACTGCCAACAACCGAGTGGGGTGGAAGACATTTGTCAGTGGCCTATGCGCCCTAGAGGATATATGACCTTGGTTCCAATATCTGGTGATGGATGTGCAAATCAGTGCACGATAGTGCATGGTTAAATGTTTATAGGTTACATCGGAGAAAATTTGTCCATTTAAATGCTTAAAAGTGAGTGTGTGTACAATATCATGAGAGGAATAGTTCAAGTAGTCTCCTGCCCAGACTAGGGAAATTGAGAATCGAGAATCAGAGGACACAGGTTTAAGGGGGAGGGGGGGGGGGGAGAGATTTAATAGGAATCTGGGGGGTAACATTTTCAGAGGGTGGTGGGTGTATGGAGCGAGCTGCCGGAGAAGGTAGTTGAGGAACGTTAAAGAAACATTTGGACAGGTACATGGATCGGATCGGTTTAGAGGGATATTGGCCAAACACAGGCTGATGGGACTAGTGTAGATGGGGCATGTTGGGCCAAAGGGCCTGCTTCCACACTGTATGACTCTGACTGAGTTCTGTTTCAAGTGGAACTAGAAGTAAAATTAAATTATAATTAATTTTAGCCTTAAATCATTTGCACAATGTTGTTTTTTGCATTGGCCATTCCAATAGAACAAATGGGGGTAATTTTTCAACAGCCAGAGGCCCATTAGGCTGTTAAAGATTGCAGAGAAGTTGCCAAAGTTGGTGACTAATTTCACCCATCTCAAAATATGTGTATAATGTGGGAGCTTATCCAGTAAAGAACGCAGTTCCCTCTGCAACAAAATTTGGGTAATCTTGTGAAAAAATCCCTGGGTCCCGATCGAAACGTCACCCTTTCATTTTTGCCAGAGACGCTTCCTGACCCACTGAGTTATTCCAGCACTTCGTGTCTATCTTCTGTTTCGAAGAGCTTGGATGTCAGCATTGTTCTGCTCAGTGGCCTTGACAATCCAAAGGTTTGTCTCTTCAATCTCTTTAATTTATTAATTCAATGAAATAAATAGATGGCTCTGCAGTTGGTAAGCTTTGGAAAGCTATTAGGTGATTGCACAGACTATCGTTGCACGATTGAAGGAAGGCAGTGGATCATTCACTTCATTCACTTCTGCTGTAGCATATTTTACCCTGATTGTGACAGGAAGATTATAGCACAAACAGCCTTTTCCAGCTCCGTAGTCAGTGTTCAGCTGAATTTTGGTACAAAAGTTATTAACTGACATCTGTTTACAGCAGATGGGAGAACAATTTTAGAGACTTTAAGCTCCTTTCGAAAATATACACTAAATGTTTCACATTTTCTTTATCCTGCTAACTCTGGAGGAATATTACTTGACTAGTGATTGAAGTGTTCATTACTTTGTCTGCAGAGATATTTCAGCTTTGCACAAGATAATCAACATTACTGGGATAAAACCAGCTACACCATGAATGCAGTGTAACTGGTGCACAGTTTAGTAATGATATGCAGGTTGTAATTATACGGTTCAGCCGCCGGATTTGTCCATGTGATTGAATATACTTTTCCATTGACAAGGAGCTAAAAATTCTTTCAATGGCAGCTTCGCACTGGAATCACTTCACTGGGACAGTAACCTACTGATGTACTTACATTTTTGTATGATTGTGATATTTACTGATGGACAAGTGGAAGATTATAGCCTACAGGTCAAATAAAGAGTATTTTGACGTTATTTCTTTAAAAAAATTGATTGCACAATTACTGTTGTTTCTTGAGCCAATATTTCTGTGCCATTGGCCTCGGTGGCACCACCTATAGGATGTTGATTAAAAAAGACACGTGCTGGAGTAACGTGGGAAGGAACTGCAGAATGCTGGAGTAACTCAGCGGAACAGGCAGCATCTCTGGAGAGAAGGATTGGGTAACATTTCGGGTCGACAAGATGAGTCTGAAGAAGGGTCTTGACCCGAAACATCACCCATTCCTTCTATCCAGAGATGCTGCCTATCCAGCTGAGTTACTCCAGCATTGTGTGTCTATCTTTGCTGGAGTAACTTGGCGGGTTGGGTAACGTTTTGAGTCGTAACATCAACTATCTCTATGTTGTCCAGAGATGCGACCTTGAAACATCACCTATCCATGTTGTCCAGAGATGCGACCTTGAAACGTCACCTATCCATGTTGTCCCGAGATGCTGTTGTGTGGAGTTTGCATGTTCTCCCCGTGACCTGCGTGAGTTTTCTCTGGGTGTTCTGCTTTCCTCCCACACTCCAAAGATGTACAGATTTGTAGGCTGATTGGCTTTGGTTCGTTTTCTCGTGTGTCAGACGACGTACAGCTTGTTGTTGTTCTTCTGTCGTTATCCAACATGTTGACAGAATCTGGTCAGCACGGACTCAGAGGGACGAACGGCCTGTTTCTGCGCTGTATTTCTAAACTAAACTAAACTAAACCATGGCTGTGTAGACAGACACAGCTCCAACACCATCTTTAAATTTGCCAGCAATACCACCATCATTGGTCAGAATATATGAGGCAGATTGACAATCTAGTTAAATTGTGCCAGAACAAGGGTGGCGCAGCGGGAGAGTTGCTGTCTTGCAGCGCCAGAGACCCGGGTTCGATCCTGACTGCAGGTGCTCGGTTTCCTCCCACACTCCAAAGATTTACAGGTTTGCAGGTTAATTGGCTTCCGTAAATTGTCCCGTGTGTATGTAGGATAGTGCTGTATGTGTATCCTACTGATAGTGTATGTAGGATAAAATACATCCTGATAATATCCTGATACTAATGTTTCACATTATGTATTCCAAACTTGATTAAAATGGGCAAGAAGGATGTGTTGCTCATCACCAGCTGTAGCATTTCTGTCAACGACTACATAAAATAACCTCTTATCTAACTAGGCCTGTGGGAAAAGTCAATATCTCATCAGAAGCGTAATGTCAAAACTGGGACATCGAAGGTTCAGCCGCACGTCCGGGTGCCAGTTCAAGACTTCGCGGTGCCTCGTCGACGTTTCGACCACGTCCACGTGGATATCGTGAGGCTGCTGCCTCCGTCCCACGGAATTTCACACCTGCTTATGGTGGTGCACCGTTTCACCCGGTGGCCGGAGGCCATCCCGCTTGTCGATGCCTCGACCATGTCATGCACCCGTGCCCTGGTGGCCTATTGGGTTGCCCGTTTCGGGGCACCGTCCGACCGGGGTGCCTGATTCACGTTGGAGCGGTGGTCAGCAATGGCTCGCCCGTTGGGGGCTCAGCTCCACCACTCGACGGCCTACCGCCCCCAGTCGAATGGATTGGTGGAACGTTTCCACCGCCGGCTTAAGGATGTTTTGAAGGCTTGCCTCACCGGTCCCGGTTTGATGGACGAGTTGCCGTGAGTCGTGTTGGGGATTCGCACCGTCCCAAAAGAGGACCTGCAAGCTTCATCAGCCGAGTTGGCTTACAGCGTTCCACTGACTGCGCCCAGAGAGTTTATCCCAACCGCTGCTGGCCCCCAGGAGTCGCTGTCGTCCATGTTCGCCCGACTGCGGGAGAGGGTCGGCTCCCTGTCTCCTGTTCCAACGTCTCGACATGGTGTCGCTCCATCTCACATGCCGCCGGCTCTTGCGGACTGTCAGTATGTCTTCCTCCACCGCGACGCCCACAGGTTGCCCTTGCAGCGCCCTTACGAAGGTCCTTTTCGGGTGCGACGGCATGGGCCCACGACTCTTGAATTGGTACCCGAGAGAGCCAGTCTAGGTGGCCCAGCCTCGCTTTCGAAGGCGTCCGCCATCTCGGATCCCACCTAGTTCATCCTTACCAGAAAATAAACCATTGCGTGAGGACGTACGTACGAGGTTCGGCTGCCCGTCCATTTTTGTGCCTCCGTTTCTGGGGGGGGGGGGGGGGGGGGGGGTGTAATGTGGCGGCACTGGGTGATGGGCCACGCACTGTACATAACCTTCGGCTCTTTGGGGGGGGTCACGGTTTGGTCACAGGTGCCGCTGAGGAGTATTTACGGGTTAAATCGCGCGCACACAGTGTTGGTGAGTAAGGAGAGTTAGTGTAAAATAAAGAACCAGTATTTCGGACAAACTTCGTGTCTGCCTCGGTCTTTAATGGACAACTCCGCATCTGCTACACCACCCAGTTTAGTTTTACTTTCTCACTGACTGTCATTGTACTAAACCTTCATGCTGTTACTGTTAATAAGTTTCATATGTTGAAGAGAAAGATTTATAATTCATTCTTGAAGATGGAATCAAAATGCTGGAGTAACTCAGCAGGTCAGGCAGCATCGCTGGAGAAAAGGAATAGGTGAAATTTCGATTCTGTTGAAGGGTCTCGACCTGAAACGTCACCTCTTCCTGTTCTCTAGAGATGCTGCCTGATCAGCTGAGTCACTCTGACATTTTGTGTCCATCTTCGGTGTAAACTAGCATCTGCAGTTATTTCTTACACAATAATTCATTGCCATCCGATTCATTGGGGCAACAAATGCAGTGGTATATACTGAACCATGTAGGTATGTATAAAATACTGAAACGCAGAGGGCAAACGATACACCATTAATGCGATTGAAATAAATTTGTTACAATGAATATTTTTACAGAGGTGAAATTGTATTTTTGTACCTCCGGAAAGCTTTAATGGTATAAGAGCAACTGTTGAACGCACAGACCTGTCACTTTTTGTTTTACATTGTGGGTGTACTGTAATTGGCATTCCACTGCTCACGCATTTAACATTAAAATATTCGCTCCTCTTCTGTCAAAAATGCAAGCGTTTAAATGTTTAAGGCTAATCTTACAAGTATACAGAAATTTATTTGAAAGGAAGTTAAACACATTTTAACTCTGGCCAAGGAGAGACTACTAGATTTAAGCCACTCTGCCATTTTTTAAATAAATGGGAGTCACCCTAATACAGTATCACTCTTACCATTGTAGCCAAATTATCATCATCATCATCATTTCTATTGAGGCAATCACTCTTCATCCAGAAGATTTCAGTTTTCTGTTAAACGTGGTTATGTCCATTGTTTTTTTGTCACTGTACGCAGTTGCTTATGTTAATATTTCTGTTACCAGTGAGATTAATAATAAATTCCTGGCTTTCTTCCTTATGATTCGAGCGCTATTAATGATCCACAATTCACTTCATAACCTCAGTTTCTCATTTTCCAAACAAGAGAGGAATCCTTTGCTAATGCCCAGCTGAAGTTCATTGTTAGATCCATATCTCCGCTCTATATCATATTCAGAGGAGTAATGCCACAAGAATCTGACCAACGGTGTTATGCAGATGCGCTGTTTAAATATAGACTCTCATATTTATATTTATATTTCTTGTATCGCTGCTTCAATAGATTCAAGAAATTAAAATAAAATGTGTTTAAATCGATTAGATTGGCTTTGGTGGTGTTAAGTGCTGAGTAACAAACCTTTGTGAGATGTGGTTTTCTTTTTTAAAAATTGGATGGATATTGAACAAAGAATGAAAAATCTTCAAGTTGATTAACGTTTCATTTATTTCAGTCGCATTAATGGTTTATCCATTGCCCTCTGTGTTTCAGTATTTTATACACACTGACATGGTTCAGTATATTCCATTTCATTTGTTGACCCAATGAAGCTGATAAGAATTAATTGCTTTTTATCTCTGCAACAGATGAAACTCTGAAAAACGGCAAAGGTTTTGGTTTAAAAAAAATTCATTTCTGCATTTTGTTTTTCCTTTTCCAGAGCTCATAAAGAAACGGTATGAAGGTCACAGTGAAGGTTTCAAGAAATTGAAAGGAATCGCAGAGAATGTGCTGAATTCCAGCAGCTACTCAGAGGTGAATCTAAGTAAACTTTTCCAGCCTTTCTGCGCGATCAATAAGTGAAGGAAATATGGCTGCCTCACCTTTTCAAGCTGAATGAACAACAAAAAACAAGAACATTGATGACATTGGGATTCATGGGGGAATTTCTCTTTAAGTGTAATTCGTACGCGTGTGAGTAGACCTGGAATCTGACTCGGGTTATGGAGAAGCAAGTCAGAACACCCAAGATGTTAGGAAAAGACTCAATGGTCATTATAGAAACTTGATTTAATAGAGAAGCTGATGAAGGATGACAACACAAGCAAGAATAGCAATTAAACTCATGAAGAGATGCAAGCAATCTATTAAAAGGTGGCTCGGATGATGGTGCAGGCCTGTAAGGGTGTTCTCTGAATGGGATTGGGTTCACTGTGCAGTCCCTTTGTAGTGGTGGAACACAGGTATCATTTAGTAAGATCCAGTCTATTGACGCGATTGATGTACATTGGATTGGGAGGCCCACAAACAAACACAGTGGGATACAAGTAGGCAGCTGCCAATGCATGAGGCAAGTACAATTATTTGATGGAGTTCCTTCCAATTTAATGCTGTTTGTGATTTCTATACATATTTCTTCCTTGTGTTTTAAAAATAGATATTTTTTATGTATGAAAACATTTTACAGTAACATTTTGAATAAAATCAACTCGATGCTGTTCCTGAAACATTTGAAACAAGTAATTCATGTTTAAATAAGTGGATATTATCTTTTGTTCTGAAGTATTCTAATAAAGTTTATTCAAAGTATTTTTATTCATTGATGAATCTTTCTAGCATTTGTATGTGACAAACTTATGGATGGTCCACAACTGTAATGGGTTTTTTTTAAAGGATTGTGATATTTTCATTATTTTCTGTTTTCCAACTGAATGATGCAAAAGATTAACTTAACAATGATGGACTTTAGGCATGAATTTTACCCTGAATTTGTGAGCGTCAGAGTGCGACCAACACGAGCCAGTGGCAAACAGGTATAACCCAAACAGAGGTATAACCCAAGTCCCTAATCATTCTGACTGACCCCATTGGTGGCAAAGTAGGTACAATGAAATCTTGGGAGAAGAAGTAATTAATCATCTGCTCAATCTGTTTGCATGTGTTGGACGCTACTTGTCTCCAGCGAAGGATTCTAAGCTGAGGATATTGAGGATATGTTCACTCTGGCAATAGAAACAGGGCCTGCAGATGCTCAATTACACAAAAGGACAAAAGTGCTGGAATAACTAACACAAATGTCAAAAATTACTACAGGATCTTGATCGGAATGGTTGATGGAATTTAGTACAGAGAAATATGAGGTGTTGCATTTTGGGAAGTCTAACACCAGACTCCAGTAAGACCAGAGGTGGGGGTCTGTGCATTTATGTAAATAAAGCATGGTGCACGGACACCACCATCATCGAGAGTCACTGCTCAGCTGACCTAGAGTTCCACTTGGTTAAATGTAGACCGTTCTATCTGCCCAGAGAGTTTACCTCCAAAGTTGTGACTGCAGCCTATATTCCTCCTGATGCTAATGCTAAGCTTGCAATGAAAGAACTGCATACTGCCATTAGCAAACAACAGACTCACAACACCAAGGCAGCCTTCATTGTTGCGGGTGACTTCAATCACTCCAACATGAAGACTGTACTCCCAAAATTCCACCAACATGTCTCCTTTGCCACTAGAGAAGACAAGACACTGGACAAAGTCTACACAAATATGGCTGAAGCTTACAAAGCCTTTCCCCTCCCCCACCTTGGTCAGTCTGATCACCTCTCATTGTTCTTGCTCCCTAATACTCCCCACTCATCAGACGGGTAAAACCCACAGTGAGGACAGTTAAAGTTTGGTCAGAGGAGGCTGACTTCACACTTCTGCAGCGTTTTGGAAACACTGACTGGAATGTGTTTGCAGCCCAGGCCACCTTCGCCTCCCACACGTACATAGACACTTATACATCCTCTGTTCTGGAGTTTAACAACTCCACCATCAACAGTGTCACCACCCTCAACGGATTACCCCATTCCCGAATCAGAAGCCATGGATGAACAGCGAGGTCAGGCTACTGCTGAAAGCACAGGACACCGCTTTCAGGTCAGGCGATGCTCGAGCCTACAGTTCATCCAGGGCTAACCTGAAGAGGGGCATCAAGATGGCCAAGCATAGATACAAGCTTAGTATTGAGGAGCACTTCAACAACAACTCCGACCCCCGACGCATGTGGCAAGGCATCCAGGCCATCACGGACTTCAGACCCACCAACACCACCCCCACATCCAGCAACTCATCCTTCCTTGAGGATCTCAACCACTTTTATGGCCGCTTTGACAGGGACAACCAAGAGATGGCCATCAAGGCTATGCTCCCTGCTGATCACCAGCCCCTCAAACTAACCCCCTATGATGTGTATGTAGCACTGAGTAGGATTAATGCACGTCAGGCTGCTGGCCCTGACGGCATCCCCGGGCACATCCTCAGGACCTGTGCTGCACAGCTGACAAACGTCTGGACTGACATCTTCAATCTGTCACTTGCCCAAGCACTTGTCCCCACGTGCCTTAAAACCACCTCCATCGTGCTGGTGCCAACACTCCACTGCGGCGAGCCTCAACAACTTCCGCCCAGTTGCACTTACTCCCATCATCACCAAGTGCTTCGAGAGGCTGGTCCTGGCACACCTCAAAGGCTGCCTACCTCCCACACTGGACCCCTATCAGTTTGCCTACCGCAGGAATAGGAGTACGGAGGATGCCATCTCAACGGCACTGCACTCCACTCAGCCCTCTCCCACCTCGATAACAGAGACACCTACGTGGGAATGCTGTTCATTGACTTTCGCTCAGCATTTAACACCATCATCCCCTCAAAATTGATCACCAAACTCGGCAACCTGGGCATCAACCCCTCCCTCTGCAACTGGATACTGGACTTCCTGACTAACAGACCACAGTTTATTAGGTTGGACAACCAAACATCTTCAACCCTCACCCTGAACACCGGCATTCCACAGGGCTGTGTACTGAGCCCCCTCCTCTACTCCCTCTTCACCTACGACTGCATACCTGAACATGGTTCTAACACCATCATCAAGTATGCAGATGATACAACGGTGATTGGCCTCATCAGCAACAACGATGAGTCGGCCTATAGGGAGGAGGTTCAGCTCCTAGCAGCATGGTGAGCCGACAATAACCTGGACCTCAACTCCAAGAAGACCAAGGAGTTCATTGTGGACTATAGAAGGTCTAGGGGCTGCACGCACACCCCCATCCATATTAATGGGATGGAGGTGGAACGTGTTTCCAGCTTCAGGTTTTTGGGGATCAACATCTCTGATGACCTCTCTTGGACCCACAATACCTCTACACTGGTCAAGAAGGCTCACCAGCGTGTCTTCTTCCTGAGGAGACTAAAGAAGGTCCATCTGTCTCCTCAGATTCTGGTGAACTTCTACCGCTGCACCATCAAGAGCATCCTTACCAACTGTATCACAGTATGGTATGGCAACTGCTCTGTCTCTGACCGGAAAGCACTGCAGAGTGTGGTGAAAACTGCCCAACGCATTACCGGTTCCACACTCCCCTCCATTGAGTCTGTCCATAGCAAGCGATGTCTGTGAAGGGCGCGCAGCATCGTCAAGGACTGGTCTCACCCCAGCCACAGACTGTTTACCCTACTCCCATCCGGGAGGCGCTACAGGTCCCTCCGTTGCCTGACCAGCAGGTTCAGGAACAGATTCATCCCTGCGGCTGTTACAATACTTAACTCTGCACCTCGGTGATTGCCAGTCACCCCCCCCCCCCCGGACACTCCTTCCCCCAGTATAATTGCACTACTGATACTGTTTGGATACTGTTTGTACATATATTTGTTTTAGCGTCCATTATTCTAAGTTCGCTCTTCTGGGGAGATGCTAACTGCATTTCGTTGTCTCTGTACTGTACACTGCACAATGACAATTAAAGATTGAATTGAAAAAAAAAAAACAACTTGGGCAGGACCTCCACGGTGAATGGTAGGGGGTCTGGAATATTGTGGAGCAGAGGAATCTAGGAGTACAGATACATACCTTGTTGAAAGTGGCAGGACAGGTGGTTAGGGTGGTCAAGAAGGCTTTTGGCACATTGACCCTCATCAGTCAGAGTATTGTATATTGTCTGAAGAAGGCTCGACCCGAAACATCACCCATTCCTTTTCTCCATAAATGCTGCCTGTCCCAGCTCCAGCTTTTTGTGTCTATTGTATATAGAAGTTGGGAGGTCATGTTGCAGCTACACAAGACGTTGGTGAGGCTGCATTTAGAATATTATATTCAATTCTGGACATCATGTTAGAGGAAAGATGTTGTCAAGCTGGAAAGGGTGCAGGGAAGATTTACGAGAATGTTGCCAGGACACGAGGGCCTGAGCTATTGGGAGAAGTTGAGCAGGCTTGGACTCTATTCCTTGGAATGCAAGAGGATGAGTGGCATTCTTATAGAGGTGCACAAAATTATAGGAATAGATCGGGAAGATGCACAGATTATCTTGCCCAGAGTAGGGAAATGAAGAACCAGAGGACATACATTTGGTGTAAGGCGAGGGGGGAAAGATTTAATAGGAACCCGAGGGGCAACATTTTCACACAAAGGGTGGTGGGTGTATGGAACTAGCTGTGGGGGGAGGTAGTTAAGGCGGGTACTATGCCAACATTTAAGAAACATTTGGACAGGTACATGGATAGGACAGGTTTAGAGGGATATGGGCCAAACACACGCAGGTGGGACTAGTGAAGATGGGATATATTGGTCGGTGTGTGGGCAAGATCGTCTGATAGGGCCTGTTTCCACGCTGTATGACTCTGACTGCCTAATCTATTTGTATGTGGTGGGGGTCTCGAAACATCACCCATCCATGTTCTCCAGAGATAACGCCTGACCCACTGTGTCTGTTTTTTCATCACTGATGGTGGGGTGGGAGATTGCAACCTTCACGTGGTCCACCCTGTTTCGACTAATGCAATCAACTCGACGTGCACAAACAAATAGATCAAATAGAACAAGTTGACCTACAACTTTAGGGTGTGCATGCCATGCGCAAGAAGAAGATCACTGGTAGTTCCCAATAAAGTGTGGACACCGAATGCAGAGGGTCTTAATGCATGTGGTTGCCAATATGTCGTCTGCAAACTTACAAACGAACCCACCTATGTTTAAGTCCAAAACATTTGTGTACATCACACAAAAAATTGGACCTCTAAAATGAAATTCCTTTTCCCAGACAGCAGTGGGTAAATGAGGAGCAGCTTGCTGAGCAGTTCCAGAGACTTCATGGTGCATATATTTTTCCTCTTGCAGGTCCCACAATGTAGCAGAATATTGTAACCAGCGGCCAATGCTGCTGGCCGAAGAATGAATAAGTGGATACTCGCGAAGTGTTGAAATTGAGCCGCAAAGTTTGCATAATAAGTTAGTCAGATTCCAATGCAACATTCTCCAAAGTTTGCTGCGCCACATCTCCGTGTAACATCTGCGGAGAAATCGTGTTGCAGACACCCAAGAAGGCATCTGTGTGCCTGCTCACTTGATTGGCAGATTTGTCTGTTTGCTCATTAGGCACCATTCACTGCCACTGCTGTTGGCTTGGTTTCACTGCAAATTTAGAAAACCAGTCCCAAATTGCTGCTAATATTGCTGCTAATGAGCCATTTAACACGTTGAATTTGTCAGCAGAAAGGGTTTTCCCCATGAAATTTTTAGGACACACTGCAGATGCCGGAGTGTTGAACAAGAAAACAATCTGCCAGAGGAACTCAGTGGGTCAGACAGCATCCATGGAGAGAAATAACCGGACAATGTTTAAGGTCAGGGTCTTTCCGGACCTCAGTCTGACGAAAGGTCTCAGTCTAAAAACCATTTGTCCATTCCCTTCCACAGATTGAGTTAAGAGTCAAAGAGTGATACAGTGTGGACAAACTCGCCCACACAGGCCAACTATGCCCCAGCTACACTAGTACCACTTGTGTGTGCTTGGTCCATATCCCTCCAAACCTGTCCTATCTATGTACCTGTCTAACTGTTTCTTAAATGATGGGATAGTCCCAGCTTCAACTACCTCCTCTGGCAGCTTGTTCCATACATCCACCACCATTTGTGTGAAAAAGTTACCCTTCGGATTCCTATTAAATCTTTTCCCTCTCACCTTGAACCTATGTTCTGTGATCCTCGATTCCCCTACTCTGGTCAGGAGACTCTGTGCATCTACCCGATCTATTCCTCTCATGATTTTGTATCCCTCTATTAGATCTCCCCTCATCCTCCTGCACCTCATGGAATGGAGACCCAGCTTACTCAATCTCTCCCTATAGCTCATACCCTCTAGTCCTGGCAACATCCTCATAATTTTTTTTTTGAACCTTTTCAAGCTTGATAATATCTTTCCTATAACATGGTGCCCAGAACGGAACACAATATTCTAGATGCGGTCTCACTAACATCTCATACAACTGCAACATAACCTCCCAATTTATATACTCAATACTCTGGCTGATGAAGGCCAAAGTGCCAAAAGCCTATTTGGCCACGTTAACTACCTGCGACTCAACTTCAAGGAACCATGCACCTGTACTGCTAGATCCCTGAGAGTTGGGGGCTATGCATGAGTGGATAGGGCAGAGATGGGGTAAAAGGAATGAAGGGGTCGGGGGGGGGGGGGGGGTCACGTCACTCGCAGATCCATTGTGATCATTGTCATCATGTTTTTGCCCAAAGCTTAAATTTCCCTCGTCAGCCAAGCTTCCTTACATTTGCATGCTTTGCCCTTCACTCTAACGGGGATGCACCTATCCTGACCTTTCATCAGCACACGATTAATCATTATTTCCTCTCTGCAATCAAAGCGGTCACCTCTGTGTGAAGTCACACTATTAGTCATCCCACTTAGCCGATGTTCCTTTCCCCTTAAATAACCTGCTCCAGTCAACCCTGAGCGAGACGTTCTCTCATACCCTTAAAGTTGGCCTTACACCAATTGAGCATTTTAACACGTGGACCCTCTCTGTCCCTATCCATAACTATCCTAAATCTAATTGAACAGTGGTCACAAAGGCTCCTCCACAAACACTTAATTAATTTGCCCTTCCCAATCTCCCAATAACAGATCTAGCATTGCCCTGTCACGTGTGGGGGCCTCTATATACTGTTTAAGAAAACTCTCCTGAACACTTTTGAGGAATTGCACCCCATTTAAACCCTTCACACTATGATTTTCCCGGTCTATATTGGGAAAGTTAAAATCCCCTACTACAGCAACCTTATTTGACCTGCAGCTGTCTGCATTCTCCTGACACATTTGTTCTTCTAATTCCCGTTGACTATTTGGGAGTCTGTAGTACACCCCCAACAAGGTGATCATCCCTTTCTTGTTCCTCAGCTCCACCCATATAGCCTCAGTAGACGAACCGTCTGTAATGTCACCTCTGATCACTGCCGTGACATCCTCCTTAACCAACAATGTAACCCCCTCTTCTTTTTCCCTCACCCCTGTCTCTCCTGAAGCTCCTGTACCCCGGAACATTGAGCTGCCAGTCCTGCCCCTCCCTGAACCAGGTTTCAGTCATGGCTACAACGTCCCAGTCGCTTGTACCTATCCACGCTCTAAGCTCATCTGCCTTACCCGTCAGGCCCCTTGCATTAAAATACATGCAGTTTAAACCAACCCTCCTTCCTCACTCTCTGCCGATAAAACTTGCCTGTTCAGCCCACTAACCCTTCCCACACCACCCTCCATACCAACTTCTAGCCTCTCACATGTCTCTGTCCTGTACGAGACGTGAGAATTTAGTTTAAACCCTCCCGTGTAGCATTAGCAAACCTGCCCGCTAGGATGTGGGTCCACCTCCAGCTAAGGTGCAACCCAGCCCTTTTGTACAGATCACCCCTGCCGCTGAAGAGATCCCAATGATCCAGAAATGTAAATCCCTGCCCCCTGCACCAACTCCTCAGCCATACACTCATTTCCCCTAAGTTCCTATTCTTACCTTCTCTAGCACGAGGTACTCGAAGCAATCCTGAGATCACTACTCTGGAGGTTGTGCTTTTCAGTCTTTTACCCAATTCCATAAACTCGTGTTGCAGAACTTCCCACCTCTTCCTACCTGTATCGTTTGTGCCAACATGCACAACAACCTCTGGCTGCTCCCCCTCACTCTTGAGGATGTCGTGCAGCCGCTCCGAGACTCTGGCACCGGGGAGGCAACACACCATCCTGGAGTCTCGCCTGCTGCCACAGAATCTCCTGTCCGTACCTCTGACTACCGAGTCCTCCACCACTGCGGCTCTGCCTGACTTCAATCTTCCTCGTTGAGATGCTGCCGGACCTGCTGAGTTCCTCCAATGGTTCTTTTCAATGCTTTTAGAATATGTACCAAAGGGAAGGCCCCATAGCAGAAGCGTCCGCGTCGCAGGGCTGGAAACTGGAAGTATCCTGAGCTAATTCTGCTACCACCATCATCTATTGCGACAAGTGATGGCTCCCACTGATTGTCGCCGGAAGCTTGCGTCCTTTTCAGGACAGATGATGACAGCGAGGTCAACATTTGTAACAAGATGGACACAAACAGAAGACCAAAGGGAAAAACCTGGATACATTGAGCAGGTCAGCAGTGTCTATGGGAAGAGAACTGAAGTGAATGCTTTGAATTGAACAATCTTCAACGGAACTGAAAAAAGGGAGTTTTAAATTTAGTGTTTAGTTTATTGTCATTGTCAGGTACAGTGAAAATATTTTGTTGCCTGCTAACGAGTCAGCATAAGGACAATACATGACTGCAATTGAGACATCCACAGTGTACTGATGCATGATAAAGGGAATATTGTGAATAACGTTTAGTGCAAGATAAAGTCTGATCAAAGATAGTCGGATGGTCACCGATTAGGTAGATAGTAGCTCAGGACTGCTCTCTAGTTATTGGTAGGGTGATTCAGTTGCTAGATTGCTGGAAAGAAACTGTCCCTGAATCTGGACATGTGTGTTTTCACACTTCTATACTTCTTGTCTGAGGGGAGAAGAGGGAGTGACCGAGGTGAGAAACGTCCTTGATTCTGCTGGTGGGGCAGGGATGGCTGACACAAGGGAAATGTATTTGACAGGGCGAGGCCAGGGCTGCCAGTTTAACACACTGTTTCAGAGGCCACCTGGGTTGAGAAGTTGCTGAGCACATTTAAATAGAGAAAGAAAACATACAGAGGGAGTTATAAAACATGTGAGATCAGAGAACTGAAATCAAAAGGAGAATATTGTAAATGCCCAGCTGATCAGGGAATGTCTGTGGAGAGATACAAACTGATTAAATATTATAAATGGATAACCTTACCACAGAGCATATTCCATCCAGCATTTTTGAATTGAATGCTCAAAATGTGGTCACCTCTGTGTGGTGACATAAACTGAGACTTGTCAGTGGGGCAAATGCAATGGAAATGCAGAAGAATGAAATGGAGTTCTTCCAACAGTCAAGGGAGGGAGTGGAGTGAAGGTAGTCATGGACATATAATGAATGCTTATTGTTACCTTTCCTGTGAGACAGAGACTGGGAGATTCAGAAAGGGCAGAGTCACAGATGGGCCACAACAAAGTGAGAACATTGGGGACATTGGCAGAACATATAAAGAATTTTTCAATTTCTGAATGAATGCAGGAATCAACACCGAGTCATCAATGTAATTGATGCTGATATAAGGGAGAGTGCCTGCGTCGGGCTGAAAGAAGGGTTGCTTCATGCATTGCAGTATGAGGCAGCTTGGGTCCATGCAAGTTCCCATAGCTGCAGCTTTGATCTGGAAAATGTGCATGAAATTGAAGTAGTTTCAGATGCTGGTTTACCGAAAAAGACTCAAAGTGCTGGAGCTACTCAGCAGGTCAGGCAGCGTCTTTAGAGATAGCGCTGAAACAGGCCCTGATGCCCTCTGAGTCCGCACCGACCAACAATCACTCCGTACACTAGCACAATCCTACTTACACTCTAGGGGCAATTTACAATTTATAACAAAAGCCAATTAATCTACAAACCTGTACGCCTTTGGAGTGTGGGAGACAACCGGGGCACCCGGAGAAAACCCACCCGGTCACGGGGAGCACGTACAAACTCCATACAGGCAGCAACCGTAGTCAGGACCGAACCCGGATCTGTGGCGCTGTAAGGCAGCTACTTTACCGCTGCGCCACTGTGCTGCCTCAGACTTTTAAGCATCTCTGAAGAACATTGATAGGTGATGCTTCGGGTCAGGGCCCTGACCCAAAATATTGCCTATCCGTGTTCTTCAGGGATGCTTCCTGATCCTCGGTGTTATTCCAGCGCTTTGTGTCAAGTTGAAGAGTTGTTGTTCGGGCATTTCCTGATGTCCTGTAACGTCCAGTGCGTTTAATTTCCTCCTACCACATAATCCACTCCACCCCAAATATCAACTGGTCACCAGGGTTAAAATTCCACCAGAATTCTCTGCAGTAACCCAGTGATGAAAGACAGTTCAAATACATATTGAAAGGGAATTAAATTGTTGATGAGAAAATAGAGAAATTAAAACATTTTGGAACTGAGCATGAGAATGAAATTCAACTCAGAACATTGCGAAGTGGAGACCAGTACTAAATGGTTACAACATTGTGTGGCTTCTGTCTGTGGAATTGTGGGGATAGCCTTTACAAAAAGAAAATCAGATGTTCGAGTCGTATTAGTCATTGTAATTCTGTTGCTATCTGTCTGGATGTACGTGACTCATGAGATAACATGCAAAGGTACCAATTTCACAAATGCATGTTACCAGCGGGGAGCTTCGCCCACATTTACAAAATCAATCCAAATATATTTGAGATTTGCATAGCGGCTGAATTAGCACACAATGAACATTTGCTGGAAAGTAAGCAGTTGAAGTCGGCGATATTGCAGCAGAAAACCTCACGAATAGGCTGCATCCACTGTAAACTTCCTGCTTTTATTAAATAGTTGGAGAATGATTTTTAAGCCGAGACAGGGGCGTAGATTTGAAGTCTATTTAGTCACAATGAATTATTGACTGCAACATGTTGCTAATCAACAGCTTGTTAAAGTTATGATTTTTATTGACAGCATCAAACATAAACTAAATTAGAATTTATAATTAAAATCTATCTCAAAGGTTGGATGTTGCCTATTGTTTAGAAATGCTTTTGTGGTTGCAGAATAAATTGTGGGATGTAATTAAAAGTTTGTCTTGAATGGCACATGGCATATAATGTGCATAGAACAGCTTGTCTTGTTGACCAAACATTGATTTGAAATATATTGGCAGCAACAAGCTTCCTACTTGTAACCTAATTAGAGATTTGTTGTAGATCGACTCTGAATGCGGTAATATTGCTCAGATATAGCTTTGCAAGGATTTGACCGTTAGTGTTATAATGTCAGAAGAATATAACCAATATGTTAATTCAACTTTAATTTCTTAAGCATTTTTGTACAATAAGAATTAATACAATTTTATCCCTTAATCATGAATTTATTTTGACCAGTCAGTTGTGCTCCTAAGTTCAAGATTCAAAAAGAAGACATTTATGCTCTTAAAAATGTTTTGTTGTTCAATAATGTTCATCATTAATCATGCTAGATCTGTTGTATAAAACAACTCAACACTTTAGTAAGTAGACACAGCAACTCTTACTCCCAAACTTAGGAGGAATCTTGATTGACCACAGTCACTAGTACAAGGTTCATTTTCATCCATTGTGAAGATAAATTTTCATCATGTGCATATACATTTTTGAATTTCCACACAAGTAGGACAAGGTTTTAAAAATCGGTGCTTTCTATTTGTGCTATTGGAGAAACAAAGAAAGTTCCGCGTGCAATAAAACGGAAATGCAGATGCCGGTTTATACCAGAGACAGACAAAATGTTGGAGTAATTCAGTCGGTCAGGCAGCAACTCTGTAGAAAATGAATAGGTGACGTTTTGGGTCGGGATCCTTCTTCAAGCAGCAAGGTTTAGCGTGTATCTGTTCCAATTGAATGTGATTAAGGTCAATATAAAGTTTCAAAGTGAAAGAATAAAACTGTGGTTTTATATATTCCAGTCTTGGAAATTAAAACTAAATGTGAGGAGTCACTAATTATATTATGAGCGATTTGGCATCCAATTAATATACAGCCAGTATGCACAAGCAGCTGTGAGATAGACAGATAATATGTCGTGAATGAAATTAGTTGAGGGGAGAAATGTTGGAAAAGACATTGAGGCATTTTATCCCCTATCATTCTATTCACCTTTCATTCTTTAACTGGTGCAGTAAAACCTTTCCAATCCACGGCAGAATGTTTCAGGCAATGTTTTGGATTGGGACCTTTCATCAGACGAATGAATCTTGAAACATCGCTTGTCCATGTTCTCCAGAGATGTTGCCTGACGCGTTGAGTTACTACATCATTTTGTTGCTTTTGTATGTTCTCAATTTCAAGTATTTAGTGTGAAGTTGCTGCTACTTCCAGGTATCAGAATCTAGAGGATGCAACATACATCTAGACCCTCCTAAAGAGAGGGACATCGTTATGATCCACAAGCAGTTGTGAAGATGTCAACAATCCAATCTGATGTTTACCTCCACAATTTTCTAGCAAGCTAGTATATATATGTTTTCTCACGTCTGAAGCTGATGATCAAAATAATTTGCATCATCAGACTTCCTATTCATGATTTGTTGAATGAGATATTAAGTTTGTTCAACAATATAATGGGAAAATTCCCAAATACATCTCACCTGCTTCATCGGATAGACTCAAAGTGCTGGAGTAACCCAGCGGGTTTCAAGCAGCATCCATCCTTCTTCAGCCAAACCTGCAACATCGACAAGTTTGCAACGCAGAGCAGTACAGATAGCATTTCCAAATTTGCTGAGGAAAAAACATCTTTATATTGATCTGAATAAATGCACAAAATGTGTTCCAGAGCATTAAGTTATGCAGTGATACAGCTTGTTGGAGATTCACGTCCATGACTCAGATATGGATATTGAGCAGTAATCTGTAAAGCAACGGTTACTACTGCACTTATCAGATGAGGCACCTCTCTCTGCACCTGGTTACAGTCATACACAATTTCAAGTCAGCATGTTCTTAGAGGCTTTAGAAATAAAATGCTGTTGCAGGTTATGCAAGGTTACTGTATATTTAAAGCCTGTACTTAGTAAGCATACAGAATCTACTTTTATTCCAGGTTATATTTTATTCAGAGAGGTATGGATATAGCCTGGAGTTAAAGTTATAACTAACATTTTTATTGTATTTTTGCACGCGGAGGAGATCCTTCAATTCATGAAATCCCACCTCTATAGAATCATAGCATTATGCAGTATGTATACAGGCCCCGAGGGCACCACTCTAAATCTTTGCTTGGGACATGCAAGGTGACTAAATGGAACATTATCATCCCATTCTCTATCAGTATTGAGTGGTACCGTGGGCTCTTTGGTGGACTACCTGCAGCGTCCAATATCAACTCTTCGTGTTGACTGCAGAACGCCAATGCTCTGTGATCTATATTTGTTGGTGTTCAGTTTGCAACTGGCAGCCAGCCCAACGTATTGATCCTGAACACCATGTAGAAACGCACAGCATCAGCTGCAATCTTCAGCATAGGTGTGTGTGTGTGTGTGTGTGTGCATTTTCCTGTGCATGTGCACATTTCTGTGTGTGTGTTTACCTCAATGGTGGGATAGACGGAAGATGATGGCTGACTCATCGGCTGGGAAGGCGGATGAAGCCTGCAGCAGAAAAGGGTCCCCGGCCGTCTTGGTCTCCATGCCACTGGGTCCTGACCCAGGTCTGTCAAGAACCGTGTGGTGGCTGTCTGTGCACCAGTCTCCCTACGTTAAACAAAGTCACGCACAGAGGACAGTCATACTCGTTTCGAGTGACCGCTGATGATGATGATGACAGGCCCTTCAGCCCACCTTGCCCGTACCAATCTAGTTAACATACTGGGTTCGTCCCATTTGCCTGCATTTAGCCCTTGGCTCTCCAATCCATTCCTATCTATATCTGTCAAAATATCTTTTAAAAAGCCAGAATTGTATCTGTTTATATAGCTTCCTCTGGCAGCTCATTTCAGATATGGGCTACCTTCTGAGTGAAAATTTTGCCTGAGGTCTCTCTTAAATCTCTGTCCTCTCACCTTAAGCCTATACCCTCTAGTTCTACCATGAGCGGCAATCACATTATCTGTGCCCCACATGATCTTGTACACATTGATAAGGTTACCGCTCAGCCTCCTGCGTTCCAATGGAAAAGGTCCCAATCTATCCAGCCCCTTCCTACAACTCAAACCCATAAGCCTAGGCAACATTCTGGTCATAGTGTGATACAGTGTGGAAACAGGCCCTTTGGTCCAACTTGCACACATTGGCCAACGTGTCCCAGCTCCAGTAGTCCCACCTGCCCGCGTTTGGTCCATATGCCTCCAAACCTGTCCTATCCATGTACCTGTCTAACTGTTTCATAAATGTTGGGATAGTCCCTGCCTCAACGACCTCCTCTGGCAGCTTGTTCCTTACACCCACCACCCTTTGTGTGAAATGGTGGCCCCTCAGATTCCTATTAAATCTTTTCCCCTTCACCATAAACCTATTCCCTCTGGTCCTCGATTCACCTAATCTGGGCAAGAGACTCTGTGCATCTACCCAAGCTATTACTCTCACAATTTATATATCTGTTCTGTGAATCTGTTCTGCACCGTTTCTAACTTAATGACATCCTTCCGATAGCTGACTGATCAGAACTGCACACAGTGTTGACTCACCAGCGACTTGTGCAGCTGCATCATGATGTCCCAACTTTAGCACTCAATAATTTTCCCAATGAAGGCAAGAGTTCCAAACGCCTTGTCCACCTGACACGTCATTTTCAGGCAACCACGAGCCTGTATTCCCAGATCTCCCTGTCCAGCAACATTTTCCAGGGCTCCACCATTGACTGTGTAAGTTCTGCTCTTGTTTGACATTCCAAATCATAACACCTAACACTTGTGAAGAGTTCCATTTCATTTGCCATTCCTTTGTCCACCTTTCCAACTGATCTACAGTATATCCTGTATCTCACTGATCCAAACTCTCACCTGGTTTCTCCTCCTTTCAGTTGCCTTTGGTTTCCTTCAAGTTATATTCTATTTTATGAGGCCATATTGACGCAAGTTGTTGTAGTAATAGAAACAGCAGACATTTACTCCATAAAGCAGAGACAGCAGATGCTGGGATCTGAAGCAGTTCATAAAGCAGTTCCAGAAATACTCTTTAAATCCTAACACATCAAAATTTAATTTCATACCCTCAACTTTTAAATTCATTAGAGGAATTGCCAAACGTGCAATTTCTTCCACTCTTTAAACTGACCACAAACTTCCTGTGACCCCATGTAGTTTATTCTTCAGACTGGCTTATCTTCCTGTTCTTCGCTCCAGTGGTCTTTAAGGGTCTAATCACTCAAGTACTCTACCTAAACTTTCCTTCCTACTACTTTAAAAACCTGCTCCTATTCTATGGCATCAACAGTTAATCACCCCTTGTTTTTCCTCGTCCCCCTGAATGGTCTATGCATTATAGGTGTTTGATGGATTCATAAAATAATCATAGACTTCACCTTTGGTTTATTACATATGGGCAGATAATGATGCATACCAATTTTCACGAGGAGTACTCTATGCATCTGTCTCAAAGGATAGCTGAGATTTGAAGAAAACAACAACTTGTACTTAAGTAGCACTTAACATGCAGATAATGTCTCAGAGTGCTTTATAAAATGGAACTAGTAAAATACAATGGTTACCAATGTGTTGGAAGAATAAATATGAGCTTCAGACTGGGGACAGGAATATGATAAGAAGAATCGAGTCTTGAACTCCACCCAAACGAGATGAATGCGGTGATGAAAAGCAGAAAGAAAACACCAAAGGTGAGAAGGAGTGAACCAAAAAATGAATTTCTAAATAAGAATAAAACTTTGCAGCAGTTTTCTTGACTCGGGTGTATTGTAGCAGTGGGACGGGACTTCAAACACCTCCTCTGATTGTCCTGTCCTTGATCCACTTGTGGTCCAAAACCTACAAGGCAGAATTCAGTGGAAGTTAGCTGCAAGGCTAAGTCAGTGAATTGTAATAGTCATCTAAAATCTCAACAGTCTTACATGATAATAGATAAGGATTCACTTTACAGAATTACATATTTAACTTTATAGAATGACATTGATTTTACTTAATATTGCATTCCGTGCTAAGCTAATTGGTTTTCTGAAAACAACCAAAGCATGAGAGAAAATACACAAGGATTGGCTCCATTTAAAAATAAAACCCCATTTTTGTTCAGATTAGTGATACAGCAAGGAAACAGGCCCTTTGTCCCACCCCGAGCGTGCCGACCAGCGACCCCTGTACACTAACACTATCCTACACACTGGGGACAATTTATAATTCTTACCATAGCCAAATCAACTTACAAACCTGTACGTCTTTGAGTGACCGGAGAAAACCCACAGTTACAGGGAGAATGTACAAACTCTGTACAGACAGCACCCATGGTCAGGATTGAACCCGGGTCTCTGGTGCTGTTTTAGGCTTTAGAGCTACAGTGTGGAAACAGGCCCTTTGGCCCACCGAGTCTGCACTGACCATCGGTCACCCTATACACTAGCACTATCCTCCACACAAGGGACAATTTACAAATGTAATGAAGGATGTGACATCAAGTGCTGGAGTAACTCAATGGGTCAGGCAGCATCTTCGTTTAGTTTACTTTAGTTTTGAGATACAGCGTGGAAACAGGCCCCTCAGCCCATCGAGTCCATGTCGACCAGCAATAACCCCTCACACTAGACAATAGACACAATTTACAATTTTTACCAAAGCCAACCAACCCACAAACCTGCACATCCTTGGAGTGTGGGAGGAAACCGGAGAAGCAAGAGAAAACCCAAGTGGTCTCAGGGAGAACAGACAAACTCCATACAGAAAGCACCCGTAATCGGGATCTAACCCGTATTCCTGGCACTGTAAGCCAGCATCTCTACCGCTGTACCCCTGTGCCTCCCCTTTTTTTTAAATAAATGTATTATTCATTATGATCAATGTTAATAACAGACAGAAAACCTGAGGGGCAACAAATTCACTCAGACAGTGGTGGTTATGTAGAACAAGCTGCCAGAGGAAGTAGTTGAGGCAGGTACTATGATAACCTTTAAACGACATTTTGACAGGTACATGGATAGGATATGGCATATGGGCCAAACATAGACAAGTGGGACTCTTGTAAATGGGGCATGCTGGACCGCTTGGACAAGTTGGCATCAGTAACCCAGGAAGATACTATTAATTATTCATCGGCTGCAAAATACCACTCAGAATGGCTGAGAACCACAGCTTTTTTGTCAAATTTTGTCTTACCCAAATTATCTTTGCAATTTTCGATTTTCTCAAATGCTTTAGAAATCGGGGGGAAAAAACATATTTTTAACATATTTCTCTTCTGGACCACGTTGAATTGAGTCATGATTTCAAACAACCTTCCAATCCTTAGTGATCCATTATGAATGTCAAAGCTGGTATTGGCTGCAAGTCAATTTATATGTTGGCAATTAACTTAAACATTATAAAAAAAATCTACCGGATGACACAATAACTGGAATTTTTGTCAGGTCTTTTAATTAACTTATGTGAATATGGATAAAAGTAGTAGTAATCAAATTTAAATAGATTAGTGCAAACAAGATTATTTGGCAATAAGGTTTGGCCGAAAGGCACAAAGTAACAATGGTGATTCTTTACATGAACTTAAAATGCAGGAACGAGAAATGTTCATGACAAATTTCCATGTGAAAGTAAGCTTTTTTGTAATTATTTCCATTGAAACAGTCAACCTGAGCCAGACAGGTGAATAACTTGTAGGAGGTTGGTTTTGAACTTCTGCTTCAGAAACTTATTTTACTTAATCCAGGACTGATTAAAATTCCTTTGTTTCTTTGTGATGATTAAGCACTTTGACATTTGCTCATCTTCATGGACATGCATCATTCTTATATGATTTGTTTACCGTGTAAAATTTCAGAAGTAAGCTGAGTATATAACAATATCATGGTTGGTTCCTTCTGCCCATTCAATTAACAAGGACAAAGATGGTCCCTTAACAACTGAGAAAAGCAGAAAACATTCCTGTCATCTTTTAGACCAAAATGTTTATCAAAAGATAAATCTGTGCTCTGTAAACTTCCAGTTGGGGACTCTTACTCTCAAATTTCTAAATGGAGAATAATGGCAATGTTGCAGGATATATCTAAAGAATTGGGGCTAATATAATCACAAAGGGTTAAGAATACTTCTTTCTCTTGGATGATAAACCTTCAGAAAAGGATATCCCCAAATTATGTTAATGCTGATCAGCGCTGTAAAGCCTCATCTAGATGTAATGGCATTGAAAGGGTTAATGGTGCGGATTCATAACACTACCGAGTGCCAATGTAAGCCTGACCAAAGTCTTCCAGGTTTGAAAAGATTATCTCAACCAGTGCAAAAACAAAATAACACTTTCATAGCATTTGTTGAAGGTGAATGAGGACCTGACATTGACGTATCTGGCCATATCTTACAGTTAGTGCATTTTTGTGATTCTTTTCCTATGTTGAAGATGTTTTACTCACAGATCTTGATGTGAATTGGAAGCAGGTCTGATATACATATGTCAATCCAAAACACATCGGCCACATGCTGTGCTGATCAGCAATTGCGTAGGTGCTGGAGCAGTTTGAATTGTGCTAAAGTAGCGGCTGATTAGGAATGGCTTTCATATTACAATTAGTTTTTACTATCTTAAAGGAAAAAATCTAAGTTTAAACTGGTAAAACTTGTTAGCATATCTCAAAAGTTAGTAAAAATACATTTGCTACAACTTAGAGAACGACATAGAGAACAAAATCTTAATTTTGTCAAGTAAAAGTGGTTGCCTTATCTTGAGGAATGGTGATAAGTAGAGGGTCACATAGCAATATTCATGAGAGTAATAGATCGGGTAGATGCACAGAATCTCTTGCTCAGACTTGGGGAATCCAGGACCAGAATAAATAGGTTCAAGGTGAAGGAGAAAAGATTTAATGGGAATCTGAGGGGTAACGTTTTCACACAAAAGGTGGTGGGTGTATGGAACAAGCTGCCAGAGGAGGTAGTTGAGACTGGGACCATCACAACATTTAAGAAACAGTTAGACAGGTACATAGATAGAACAAGATTGGAGAGATATGGGCCAAAGACAGGCAGGTGGGACGAGTGTAGCTGGGACATGTTGGCCGGTATGGGCAAGTTGGGCCAAAGGGCTGGTTTCCACACTGTTTCACTTTATGACTCTGACATTGCTATATTCCTTTATGATAATGTTTTTAGGCAGATTATCTTGATTCCCGCACCTCCATACTCATGGAGGAGGACAGCCTTTGTTTCGGATGCGTCCTTTAATCTTTATAAATATTAAATTTATAAATTTACAATGCATTCAGAAAGTATGCAGACCCCTTCACTTTTTCCACATTTTGTTACGTTACAGTCTTATTTTAAAAATTGATTAAATTATTTTTTTTTATCATCAACCTACACACAATACTCCAGAATGAAGAAGCGAAAACAGGTGTTCAGAAATGTTTGCAAAGTAATTAAAAGTAAATAACTGAAATATCACATTTACATAAGTATTCAGACCCTTTGCTATGACACTCAAAATTGAGCTTAGGTTCAGCCTGTTTCCATTGATTATCCTTGAGATGACTTGATTGGAGTCCACCAGTGGTAAATTAAATTGATTGGACATGATTTGGAAAGGCACACACCTATCAGTGCATGTCAGAGCATAAACCAAGCCATGAAGACAAAGGAATTGTCTGTAGACATCCGAGACAGGATTGTGTCAAGACACAGATCTGGGGAAGAGTATAAAACAATTTCTGCAGCATTGCAGGTCCTGAAGAGCACAGTGGCCTCCATCATTCTTAAATGGAAGCACTTTGGAACCACCAGGACTCTTCATAGAGCTGGCCGTCCAGCCAAACTGAGCAATCGGAGGAGAGGAGCCTTGGTCAGGGAGGAGACCAAGAACCCGATGGTCACTCTGACAGAGCTCCTGAGTTCCCCTGTGGAGATGGGAGTACCTTCCAGAAGGACAATTGTATCTGCGGCACTCCACCAATCAGGCCTTTATGGTAGAGTGGCCAGACAGAAGCCACTCCCCAGTTAAAGGCACATGACAGCCCACTTGGAGTTTGCCAAAAGGCATGAGAAACAAGATTCTCTGGTCCGATGAAACCAAGATTGAACTCTTTGGCCTGAATGCCAAGCATCACGTCTGGAAGATACCAGGCACCGCTCATCACCTGGCCAATACCATACCTACGGTGAAGCATGGTGGTGACGGCATCATGCTGTGGGGATGTTTTTCAGCGGCAGGAACTGGGAGACTAGTCAGGATCGAGGGAAAGATGAACGGAGCAAAGTACAGAGAGATCCTTGATGAAAACCTGCTCCAGAGCGTTTTGGACCTCAGACTGGGGCGGAGGTCACCTTCCAACAGGACAAGGACCCTAAGCACACAGTCAAGACAACACAGGAGTGGCTTCATGACATCTCTGTGAATGTCCTTGAGTGGCCCAGCCAGAGCCCGGACTTGAACCTAATAGAACATCTCTGGAGGGACCTGAAAATAGCTGTGCATTGACGTTCCCCATCCATCCTGACAGAGCTTGGGAGGATCTGCAGAGAAGAATGGGAGAAATTACCCAAATACAGGTATACCAAGCATGTAGCGCCATACCCAAGAAGATTTGAGACTGTAATCACTGCCAAGGGTGAGTCAACAAAGTATTGATTAAAGGGTCTGAATACTTATGTAAATGTGAAATTTCAGTTATTTCTTTTTAATTACTTTGCAAAAATTTCTAAACACCTGTTTTCGCTTTTTTATGATGGGGTATTGTGTGTAGATTGATGTTTTAAAAAAAAGAATTTAACCCATTGTAGAATAAGGCTGTAACGTACCAAAATGTGGAAAAAGTGAAGGGGTCTGAATACTTTCTGAATGCACTGTATAAACATTATAATCTTTAGTAAATCATTTATTGGACGGTTTAATGATGAAGTAACAAAGCACTGGATTACATTGAAATAAGTAAAATTGGTAATTCAAGGACCGGATCCATTACCTTGTCCTTCCGATCATCTTAACTCGCATACAGCACAGTGACAGAATAGACTACAACTTCAGTCACTTTTTTTAGATGTTTAGCTACTATCCTCTGGAATGAAAGAGTTTGTAAATTGAGGTACTATATGGGTGGGTTGTTAAAGGGAATTTATTCTGGGGATTGGGCGGGAAACATTTTCTGCGATCGAGACGAGGAAATGGTGTCAGTGAGCTTATTGAGATGGACTGAACAGTGGAAGGGCATAAGACCCTGTGGGGATTGGGCAGGGTCAAGATACAGTGGGAATTGAGCAAGGTGAAGGCACTGTTGGGACCAGGCAAGGTGAAGGTTCTGTCGGGTCTGGACTGGGTGTAAGTTCACTAAAAACTTTGGGATTGGGCAGGGTGAAGATGCAGTGTGGACTGTACAGACTGATACACTAAATGGGTAACTGGTTATCAAGTAAAAATTTCATAATTGATGAACGTAATTGAGAATATTTTTACTTGAGTCGGCCTCCTCATTCAGGTTGGAAGAGGCATGTTGTACTTTCAAACATAGACTTTCAATACACGAATTTCAGTAAGGCATTCAACAAGGTTCCCCACAGGTAGGCTGCTCTGGAAGGTTAGATTACATGGGATACAAGAAGAGATAGTTGAATGGATAGCAAATTGGCTTCATGGAAGGAAGCAGAGGGTGATGATGGAAGGTGGCTTCTCGGACTGGAGGCCTGTAACTAGTGGCGTGCCTCAGGATTCGGTGCTGGGCCCGTTACTGCTTTTCATCTACATTAATGATGTGGATGAGAACGTATAGGGCAAGATTAGCAAGTTTCCTGATGATATAAAAGTGGGTGGTTTTGCAGATAATGAAGATGGTTGTGAAAGATTGCAGCAGGATCTGGATCGATTGGCCAGGTGGGCGGAGGAATGGTTGATGGAATTTAAACAGAGAAGTGTGAGGTGTTGCATTTTGGGACATCTATCAGGGGCAGGACCTACACAGTAAATGGTAGGCCTCTGGGGAATGTTGTAGAGCAGAGGGATCGAGGATTGCAGGTGCATGGTTCCTTGAAGGTCGAGTCGCAGGTAGATAAGGTGGTCATAAAGGCTTTTCTCATTTTGGCCTTCATCAGTCAGAGTATTGAGTTTAGAAGTTGGGAGGTCATGTTGCAATTGTATAAGACGTTGTTGAGACAGCATTTAGAATATTGTGTTCAGTTCTGGGTACCATGTTATAGGAAAGATATTGTCAAGCTTGAAAGGGTTCAGAGAAGATTTACGAGGATGTTGCCAGGACTAGAGGATGTGAGCTGTAGGTAGAGGTTGAGTAGGCTGGGTCTCTATTCCATGGAGCACAGGAGGATGAGGGGAGATATTATTGAGGTGTACAAAATCATGAGAGGAATAGATCGGTTAGATGTACAGAATCTCTTGTCCAGAGTAGGGGAATCGAAGACCAGAGGACATAGGTTCAAGGTGAAGGGGAAACGAGGGGTGCCTTTTTCACACAAAGGGTGGTGGGTGTTTGGGACAAGCTGCCAGAGGAGGTAGTTGAGGCTGGGACTATCCCATTGCTTAAGAAACTGTTAGACAGGTACATGGATAAGACAAGTTTCGAGGGATATGGACCAATCGCAGGCAGGTGGGACTAGTGTAGCTGGGACATGTTGTCCGGTGTGGGCAAGTTGGGCCGAAGGGTCTGTTTCCACACTGTATCTCTGTATGTCTCAATAGAGGCAGTTTCTACATTTAACTTACATGCACATTACTCAAGGACGTCCACAGGGCAGGGCCCACACGGTGAATGGCAGGGCTCAGGGGAGAGTTGGAGAGCAGAGGCATCTAGGAACACAGGTGCATCATTCTTTGAAAGTGGCATCACAGGTAGGTAGGGTGTTGAAGAAAGCTTTCAATTTTTGGGCATTCATTTGTCAGGGTATAAAGTATAGAAGTTGGGAAATTATGTTATCGTTGTACAGGGCATTGCTCAGGACACATTTGGAGTATTATTGGTTGCCCTGGTATGTTGTTGAGCTGGAAAGATGTTGTTGAGCTGGAAAGGGTGCAGAGAAAAGTTACAAGGACGTTGCTAGACTTGAGGACCTGAGATATAGAGGTTGAGCAGGCTATGACTATTCCTTCGAGCGTAAGAGAATGAGGCGTGATCTTATAGGTGCATAAAGTCATGGGAGGTTTAGACAGAGTAAATGCACAGTCGTTTTCTCAGACTTGGGGAACCAAGAACTAGAGCAGGTAGATTTAAGATGAGATGGGGAAAGATTTAATAGTAACCTGAGGGGCAACTTTTTAAGATGATCAGCCATGATCATATTGAATGGCGGTGCAGGCTCGAAGGGCCGAATGGCCTACTCCTGCACCTAATTTCTATGTTAACACAAAAGGTGATAGGTATATGGAACAAGCAGCTAGAATATGTAAGTACTATCACAACTTTTAAAGAAACATTTGGACAGATGCATGAGTAGGATACGTTTAGAAGGATATGGGCCTAACATGGGCAGATGGGGCTCATTGGTTGGTGTGTGGAAGTTGGGCCGGAGGGCCCAAATTCCACACTTGATGACTCGGGGACTAATGTTACGCCACATGTATAAAGAATCACAATATTGAAACAATTAGGTACTATGTTCCTGCCTATGACCAACTCTAGTTGATAAAGTAAATGTTGAGTTCAAACCACTAAAGATTCAATCACAACCATTGGTTAATCTGTGCAATTACAGCCATAATGTAAACACATTTCAGATTTTAAAAATATTGAGATTTTGTTAAAGACAGCACTTAAAGCCCCACCTGGCCACACATGCAAAGTCTAATCCGAGCACACAAGCAACTCTTCATTAACTCTCTCCAAGTGGGGCCAGCACAGGAGAAGTGCTTCTTGGTATTCTGGGCAATCATTCAATGTACTTGAAGATAGACACAAAATGCTGGATAGAAGGAATGGGTGACGTTTCAGATCGAGACCCTTCTTCAGACTGAGTCGGGGAGAGTTGGGGGGGGGGGGGGGGGGGGGAAATAGTAACCTTCAAGTGGTCTGCCCTGTTTTGACGAATACAATCAACCTGGCGTGCACAATCAAATAAGTTCAAATGGAACAGGGTGTCCTACAACTTTAGACTGTGCACGCCATATGCAAGGAGGAGGAGGAGGAGGGGAGAGTTACAGAGATATGGAAGGCCATTCCAACAGGCCCTCTACCAAAAGCAGCTTTATTGTTAACCCCATGCACAGACCTGTGCCAAATAAATTAGAGCAGGTGAGCATGCAGGATGCCAAAAATGCATCTCTGCTGCAAAACCAATCCTTGGCATTCTTACACAACATATCCCAGACCAGTCTGAAGAAGGGTCTCGACCCGAAACGTCGCCTATCTCCTTCGCTCCTTAGATGCTGCTGCACCCGCTGAGTTTCTCCAGCTTTTTGTGTAACCCCACACAACACATGTCTTTCTTGCAACTACTGTAGGTGCATCGCCTTGGGTTGGATTTAATGTTTGCGCACTTTTTTTATTCGCCTTGAATGGAAAAAGCATTGGTAGACAAACGTGCTGGAGAAACTCAGCGGGTGCGGCAGCATCTAGGGAGCGAAGGAAATAGGCAACGTTTCGGGCCGAAACCCTTCTTCAGACATTCTTCTTCAAAGCATTGAAGGGGGAAAAGAACAAGGAACTGCAGATGCTGGAATCATGAGTCAAGCATTGAATGCTGAAGTTTCTCAGGGGGTCAGGCAGCGTCTGTGGAGGGAATGGATAGGCGACGTTTCAGGTCAGACCCTTTTTCAGAAGGAGGAAATAAACCGCTCATTCTCAATACCTGAAATAAACCCAACAAAAGTACCGCAGCCTCCGCAAGGCGCTAGGATGTGCTTTCCTCCTCCCATGTAAATCTGTTTCCTCGTCCTGTTCAAAAAAAGACGGCAAAGCTCTGGAGTAACTCAGCGGGGCAAACAGTATCTCTGGAGAGCATGGATAGGCGACGTTTTACGTCGGGACCCTTCTTCAGATCCATGTTCTCCAGGGATGCTGCTTGACCCGTTGAGTTACTCCAGCACTTTGCATCCATTTTATGTGAACCAGCAGCTGCAGTTCCTTGTATCGGCACCCTCTTCCTGCAATCTTGGGATTAACTATTGCTATAAAATTCACATAAAACGGTTAATAAATTATGGACAGCATGTCAAGAGAGTGGAAGCAAACTTTTAATGATGCGTGTGCTCCACATTCATTCATACATTAGTATTCGCAGATTCTGTTGGAATTTTGTAAATAATATCTGGCCGCCCGTCCATTTTCAGGTTTGCTGCCGCAGGACATCGCTTTTGGTCATTTATCCCACTTCATCTGGGATAAATAGCTTTAAATCACAGCAGCCGTTTGAAAACACGTTGATTGGAATTGACCAGATTAGCTCATCTCTCTGATTCAAATTTCAAGTCTGAATTCCTGCACCAATAAAGCATTATAAGTTGCGGGAGGCTGTTTTCAAACCTGGTTGAATACCAGTGGTTTTGCATTAATTTACTGCTAAGCTAATAAGTAGGTTTCGTTTTGTTATGCTAAGCTTTATTGCTTTCTTTTATCGGAATAGTGTTTTCACCAAAGCGCAGACAAGGCGTTCTTTGATGAGGGAATTAGTGTTCTATTATTCCCCTATTATTCATAGCACACTAGAATATGTAAGTACCTGAGGGTGTAAAAGGAGAACAGAGTCCGTTGCAAAGTGTTCGGCTTGTTTCTTTGTACAGCTGAGTATGAGATGATAAACCGCTTAATACGCTGCACTAATTGGATGAGAGCAAAGAGATGGGAATTAGCGAGCCCAAAGAAGACCGTGCTACCAGTTTGCAATGCTGCTTTCTTCCGCCTTTCTTTCACAACTTCAGCAACTCCAAAGACGGCAGAACCTTAGCCTCCCCCCCCCCCCCCCCCACACCCCTCCTCAATCCCATCTCACCCAACCCCCCACACGTCCTCCGAAAGGACTTTGGTTCTGGTACAGGCTTTAAAAAAGACTTGGAATAAAGGGGACTCGCATTCCATTTGATAAGTTACTACTAGAAAATTAACCTGCGACTTAAAAGGTATTGTGTTTTATCTGTAGGAAAGAGGGAAAGATAGCAGCAAAATAAGACGGTAGTTAAATACGTTTCAACTGGATGTACAATATTCATCCATATGTTCACCTGTACACAAAGTTTATTCCCCATATGGTATATTTTAATATTTTGGTTTAAGAGATCTGGTTTAAGAAAGGTTTAAAATAAACTATTCGCATCCGAGTCGCATATTCTCCAGCACATAAACCAACACTATTTTCCAGGGGTGCACAAATACACAACGGTGCTTTCTTCCTATGGACACGCTGGAAAATGTACACACATTTATATACACTGCTTATCACGCTCCTTGAAATACCTCCAAATCTGAAAGCTGTTTTTTGGGAACAGATGGTGGGAAGCTTGTCAGTGAAACGTATGGGGCGAGGGAGGGGAGGGGGGGGGGGGGGGGGGGGGGGGGGTTGGTTGGATTGGTGTGGTGGTGCTGAAAACGAGCTCCCGTGCGATGCCGCCTTAAAGACTTACTGGATGCTGAAGGCAGCACAGAAACGCCGGGGAGGTTTGCTTAAGGTTGGGAGGTCACCGTCATCGTGTTTTGTATCAAGAATTCCCAGATATTAGGGCCAAATTGGGTTGCTATTCATTAATAACGTTCACAATGAGATTAAATCGTTCTGGAAAATCTCGTAAAACCCTCTAAATACGCTTCACTGCTTCTTTCAAACGAACCCATTCAACACTTGGGGTGGTTTGGATGAGGAGAAATTGGTTTCTTTGCTAATGCCTTTTTTTTTTTCAAACACACTCAGAGTTTATCATGCGTGACATGTCGAATGTTTAATATAGACTTGATGGGAGTCATCGGCTGTTAACGTGTGATATTTATGGTGAATATTTAGCAAAGAATGGTTGCTTTACCAGCTGCGAAACTTGGAAGAATAGTCTCAGATCTCCGTGTTTGCACCATGACTGGGTGGTGGGATTAATTGTGAGGCGAAGCCAGTGAGAGGGGTGTGCTTTCATTCGACTAGGAGAACTTTAATCCGGCAGGTAATTTCACGCAATTTCATTTACTACCATGGAGTGGATCAAATCGGGGAGGAATAGATGACTTATACATACATTAACGAAATAATGAGAGGAATGTAGTAGGGATTTTATCTGAAACCATCTCACCCGAAGTAGACATGTTCTCGCGTTAACCGTTTCCCGATTAGGATGGTTATTAATGAATTGGTTGTAATTTCACTAGAATAGGGCATCCACTCTCCAGAATGTATGTATCTATCTATGATGTTTGGAATCGGAGCACAGCAAATGATTTTCAGTGTGCTCTCGAGCTAGTCCACAACTGAACAACGTTTTCTACTTTAAAATAAAATTATGCCCATCCCTCTTCGACCGATCATTTCTCCTTTATTTTGTTTGATGTAATCTTTATATCCAGAGAGGAGTCATTCAAAATAAAATACTGGGCAGTATGCAGCACTTACACCCAATGTTATTAAAGAAAACAAAAACACGAATAGGTTGAAATAATGCTGGGAATTGGGCGGATACTTTCGTTAGTTTGCTTTGAACAAGAATGAAGTGGCTATTACTGGGTTAACATGGAGCACAGAACCAGTTCAGCGATGTAATCCGAGGGTTCAGTCTTTTTATTTAAACATAAATTGCAAATTCGTTTATTTTACTTTGGAACTGTGTACTTGCAATTCACCCGCTTTCGAGTGTGTTTATGTTAACAATCAACCGTTGGTATATTGTCTAGGCAGTGATGGTATTTGTAAGGTGGTTTGGTTTCGCGTGTCATATTCTGCAAGGTCTGTACTGCAGGAAACGTGTAAACGGGACCCATCTGAAGCAGCTAGCTAATGGTGAACAGATCTTTCGGCGGAGCTCGCTTTAAACCAGGGTGGATTAATTGGACAAGGCGGCGCCGATTGGAAAACAACTCTGATGATCGCCACCAATTACGCTTAATGGGGAAATTGCTAACTTAACAACGTGCAGTGGTGTGTGCTTTGAGAAGCATATTGAAGCAACCTCTAAACGCTAACGGCTGCTTATGGGATAGAAAGTGCAGAGGGGATGGGTGGCTTTTGTTGGAACTGGAAAGAGATTTGGAGCGAATAACCAAACGTCCCCTCGAATGTTCAAACGGATGAACACAAATACATATTTTTCACTCCAAACAAAGTCCATGGAATGACAACTCATAGTTGTGTCAGCGTGTAAAACATGTTTCATTCTTGACAGCATTCAGCCGTCATGTGTTGATAACACAGTTAGAAGACTGCGCTGAAAGTTTTATGTAAATCTTGTTCCCGTTCATAATTATCTATCATGCTCATTAACAGGCCAAACTAGATTCAGAGTCAAACGGATATTGTGATGCTGTTAAGCACCCCCTTATGTTATTGCACTTTTTAACGTCTAAATTAACAAGATATTTTTAATTCTGTTGTAAAATTTTGTACAGTAGAATTTAATCTGACTTCTTAAATTGACCAGCACATGCGCACATACAGCCCCAGTTTGTGAATGAACGAAGCCCGATCCTGAAATTGAACCGTAGTTGTCTGTGAGAATCTATGTGTACCTGTAAAAAGGCGGGCGCGTTGTAAACCATGGACCCGATAAAGCACATGGACCCCACAACCATAATGTCACTACATCTGCAAACAAAACCGGGGCACGGGAAAGTTTGGTTTCCAGTTCTGATGTTGAGTAGGTGACACATAACTGGTTAATACTGAATTTATTGGTTGATAGGAATCTTTCTTGTTAAAAAAAAATACTCGAGTGTTTAGAATAAGCGTTATCTTCAATTAGCTTGTTAGGCATAACATTTTATTTCAGAGCGTTCCCGCTCTTCTAGCCCATAGCAAGAAGTTACAACAATACACTTAATGTAGCCACTTGTTTTTTTTTTATAAGGTTTTCGAAACCTCTATAGTTAATAAGTTAAATAAAATGTTTGTCCATAAATAATTATTCTACGAAACTAATGCATCCACAACACTGTAATAAGATCTGCTCGGTAATTCTAGAGAATAAACTTTCACAACACACGGAGTGCAATTTTTCGTTTTTTAAAAAAAATGTAGAATTATTTTCCTTGGAAATTCTGAAGAGCGACCATTATGTACAGAAATCGATCACAGTTTAGTGACATAAGCAGTCCACTCGGATTGGCAGTATTTTGTCCCTTTGGTTTAGTAGCGAACCTCTGGTTGGCTACACTGGCGCATAATAGTTTCTTTAAAAAAAATCTCAGGCGTTACCGAAGCGTTTCTGCACATGTCCGCCGCCACCCAAAGTCAAACATGTCTCAATCGGGGACAGCATCCCTTACAACGGCCCCGACAAGACTAGAAACAGGAAAGCTATCATTTGTCAAATCTACATGCGCGTGTGCTGAATACATGTCTTTCTCTTTGCAAAACGGGCCCGATTACATCCACCCCTGCAGTTTGAAAGCAAGTGTGAGTGATAGGATCAGCTATACCCCTAAATAGACTCCAGAACCTCGCGTTCCTCTTCCAGAGGATGGATACACGAATGGTAGGAACGTCACAAATCTATATTACGAGAAGAATGTCAAAGTGTGTTGATTTTAAATGTGGCCTGTTGATGCGATGAGAGAGATACTGACTCTAGGAACATGCACAGTCTGGTAACTCAATCCAACGCGGAATAAATGGTCCAGTTTGTGAATTTGGTCTTGGATCAACAAACAAGCTGTGTGTAGCTCCGCGGTTGGGTGGGTGTTCAGCACACTTCCTTGCCGGTGGAAGGCGCGGGGAGGATGTTGAGCTGCGTGAGTTGGGCGGCATGCTCCTTGGCTTTGAGTCTGAGTGCTGCGATACTGGACGCTCGTCTGTCCGCTGCCGCCACCGCGGGGTCGGACAGGGCGCCGGCTTGTACTGCCCCATCCACACCCGGGGCCGCCTGTCTCAGCAGTGCGGGGCCAGAGGAACCTGTCAGCGGGCCTACTGTCGAGAAGAGCCTGCAACAGACAAGGGTTTTCGACATTACAAAACGGGAAAGCGTTTGAAATCAAATATGTAGGAAGGAACTGCGGATGCTGGTTTATTACCGAAGCGAGACACAAAGTGCTGGAGTAACTCAGCAGGTCAGGCAGCATCTCTGGAGAAAAGGGATGGGTGACGTTTCAGGTTGCAACTTTCTTCAGTTTTTATAGGGGGGTGGGGTGGGATCTGGTATGATCTGCTATTTTAGTAATTGGTGGGTTACTGCAGAATATGGTAGGTGTATCAATCTGGAGGAGGATGTACGCGACACAATGCCTCAGGTAGCACAGGACTCAGCTAGCCAGACCTGCCATGTACATGTCCGGTTGTAAACTCCATTACAGTCTAGGAGCAAGTACACTTGTTTTGAAACGTGGAAATAATTTGTCTGAGATATGATCCAGATATGATATAACCTGAATCTCCCAATATGTTTTGCGTGTCGATTGCTTTGCTGTTAACTTTTCAAAGACCTTGGTGAATCACAAGTAACAAGGACAACTGCAGCCGAGGGACATCTTTACTCCAGGAGTAAGAGTTGATAAATCACAAAGCCAAATATTACATTTACATTACCGTTGTTTAAAAATAAAAGTTTTTCCTGGAATATAGCAACCGTGAGCGGCCGCGTTATTTACAGCAGGCCTCACTACAGCCCCAGTAATGTCGCTGCCAGAGTCGGCACAGTGTGCAAGACGCACGCCGCCCAGCCATCTCTCACCGCGGGTCCTGAAACGCTCTACCTGTCCGTATTAGTGATCTGTCACAATTCTAGACCACACACTACAGTTTCTTAATTGAGCACCTTTGCAAGTCATGTAACAACCGTGACCTCAAGAACACACATAATCTAGGGAACAATACGATGCAACATTGCATTGTGCTCTGCCCACATAAACACACTGACATTGATTCCTGGTGTCTGTGAGTGTCAAATCATCCACTTCGTGTTCGCCCCTCCCGACAGTATACCGCCCAGTCTCATCCTTCCCCTTGCTCGATAAATGGCACTCGTGCAACTTTCAGCAGGCACGACTGTTTTCACTTTAATTGATAGGCTGTATTTTATACTTCGTATTCCATATTCGGATAAACCACATTATTAAATAGTCTTTTTAAAAAAATAATCAAGATAAGGGATAATTTCCACAATTGGATGAATAATTTTCACCCCCTCCCTTTCCCGATTCTTACACACTTTGCATCAGCTATAACCTCCCTTAATGAGTGCAAGGCATTAATCTGAAGAAGGATCCCGACTCGATAAGTCGTCCACCCCCCCCCCCCCCCAGATGCTGCCTGGTCCAGCATTTTGTGTTTTGCTCAGGATTCCAGCAACTGCGGTCTCTTGTGGCTCCATTGATCTGAATGCCAACAATGCTTGAAATCCACCCATTGTTGCAGCTGGTGTGGGTGAAAGTGTGAAACACAAATGTGAACGTGTGACCGGTTGTCTGGCCGCACTTCTCCAGGTTGGTAGAACTCTTGGATCGCCTAGTCTCCGCGCCATAGCTATCAAAAAACACCAGCTTGGGAGGTTGTGGAGAGGATGTTTCCACTTGTGGGAGAGTCTAGGACCAGAGGCCATAGCCTCGGAATATAAGGACGTACCTTTCGAAAGGAGATGAGGAGGAATCTCTTTAGTGAGAGGGTGGTGAATCTGTGGAACGCATTTCACCAGATGGCTGTGGACGCCAAGACCATGGATATTTTTAAGGTGGCGATTGACACATTCTTGATTAGTAATGGTGTCGGGGGTTATGGGGAGAATAGGGTTGAAAGAGAAAGATAGAACAGCCATGATTAAAAGGCGCTGTAGACTTGATGGGCCGAATGGCTTAATTCTGCTCCTGTAACTTGTGAACTAATGAATCAATGAGAGGTGCGCTCCCCAAACAGCTGGCCAAGAGATGACTCCAACCTAATAGAATCTTAAAACGACTGCTTGGCCAAACTTTTTTTTTTGTCAGAGAACGGTAGAAAACGAGGCCAACTGTAATGGCGGTTGCTTCCATCTAGTAAATGTAGAGAGGCAACTGCCTACACTTGGCGCGGTGAAAAGTTATCGAGATGAGCCAGTATTGGTGGTAATGAGCCAGTATTGGTGGTAATGGACTCGTTTTAATGATGGGGGCATGGGCAGCTTCATGTCTACAGACAATGGACTGGGATTGACCTCGTGGGTAATGGGTCTGCAGCTCCACTCCAAGACGACACACACTCCCACACACTCAGGACAATTTACAGAAGCCGATTAACCTACGACCATGTACCTCTTTGGGATGTGGTAGGAAACCGGAGCACCCGGGGGGAGGGAAACCCACGTGGTCACAGGGAGAACATGCGAACTCCACACTGACTGCACTCATAGTCAAGATCTAACCCGGGTCTCTGGCGCTGTAAAGGCAGCAACTCTACCGCTGCGCCACTCTGCTGCCTAGATAAGTGAGAAGAGAGAACAAGTGTAGAATATATACATATAAACACAATGATGGGTTCTGCACATGACAGGTCCTTCACTGATCAAAGGGGACGTTTCACAAAGTGCGGCGTGACTGCCGCACAGTTAGCTGTACACGGGAGTAAAATGTTTTGGAAGAATCGTGCCCTGCAATGTCAAACCGAGCATATACCTTAAATGAAAAGTAGTAGGAGCTCCCAATCAGTGGCCCTATGCTTTGCTACAGAATCAATTTCCCATCCATGCTAAAATACGTCCCGCACGAGCTGCAAAAGATTAGAGCAATTTCAATACAGCATAGATGTCGGGAAGCCACGAATATAATGTTGACAAGTTGAACAGGCCCGGTTGGATGGAGCGAGGTATTTCCTTCGCCACTACCCCCCCCCCCCCCCCCCCCCTCCCAACCCCCGCCACCGCCACACACACACACACAAACACCTGCTCCACCCCGTTTCTGTAGTGGTCTGTACCGTTCACAATCTCTTTGTCACACCGAAGACAGACACAAAGTGCTGGAGTAACTCAGCGGGTCAGGCAGCACCTCTTCCTTTTCTCCACAGATGCTGCCTGACCCGCTGAGGTATTCCAGCACGTTATAATATCTTCGGTGTAAACCAGTATCTGCAGTTCTTTCCTGCACTTCTCAGTCACACCTCGGCAGTTCATCGATACAAGACAGCCTTCAGGTTAAGTCACTGCAAGCGGATAAGGAATAAATATTTTCAGATTTTCTTTTCCATTTACCAAAGGCAGTCCAAGCGAATAACTCATTCCGAATCTGTGCACGTGTTTGTGCTTAAGCAGGAATAAATGCCATGAAATAATCAACCACGCTTTATAATACCATTTAATGTAGAAACTACAGTAGAATGCTCTAACCTACATCTCGGATGAAAGAGGTTGGGCGATTTTGCACCTTTTTAGTGATGGCGAATGTTGTGTTCGGCTTCCAATGCAACCTGGCGCATTAATTTCAGAACAACATTGGAATAGAACCGAGTTTGTATGGAAAATAAATCATTTGGGAAATGGACAAAATGAACCTAGTTCAGCTGCCCCTGTAAGGCCGGAGTTGTCTCACGCTCTAAACCCGGTGCTCCTCGCTGTATCCTGGGCCCTAACCCGGTTTCTTTCACTGAACAGCGCAAGTCACCGCCAGCTCTGAAAAGATTTAATCACGGCAACTATAAGATGCGCTTCGCCCAAATCCACCAACACGTGGAATGTTGCAAACGTTGTTAGTGTGGTTTGTTACAAAATATTATCACCCTCGAGAATGATGTGCTTGGTCTTGTGAACTTATGGTCCCTGGGCGATTGTTTTAAGTTTGTTCCTGTTGTTCTGAACTCTGCTGCCATTTATAATTGCGTGCGGGCGGTTTGCAAGAATGGTCGCCTGTTGCAAAAAAACGCCCCATTTCCAGTGAAAGTGTGTTTTTTTAAGCACAGTGACTCTATTTCGCTGACTACTAATACTGCAGGTGTGTCACTGTTGCTATTTTTTGTTTAAAATACCTATGCACCAGCTCTGACTCATGTGGAGACTGGCTTTTCCCGTTTGATAAGGGTGTAGATTGCCGCTTTACTTCCCCTGGCGATGGGGAATGGGCTAACTACCCCCAGAATCGCTGCGCCTGAGCGTCTGGGATTGAAGTTACTGCTTGTTGCCCGCGGAGAGGCGAACGGGGAGGGTCCCCGCTCCGAGCGCTTACCTGCCGAAGTGCGGGGCGATGAAAGGATGCCTGAACATCGCCGCTCCCAGGAAGGTGCCGAGGCCCAACGGGGCTCCAGCGGGAGAGAGAGCCGCCGAGCCAGGTGGGGGTGGGAGGCCGGGGAAGGCGGCGGCGGCGGCGGCTGCAGCAGCGGCGGCTGACCAGGCGGACTCGAGGCTCGGGTGGTGTCCGAAGGGACTACTGTCAAGGTAAGGTCCCAACGGGTGGCCGGCTCCCAGGGGACTGGGGAACTGCAGGCCTCCGGGATGGTTCTGCGCTCCGGCTTTCTCTCGCTTTCGCCATTTGGCTCTGCGGTTCTGAAACCAAACCTGGAAAGAAAGAAAGGAGAAACTCTTCGATGTAGACAAAATACCCCGATATATTGTAGGAAAAATATGCTAACATTAAATTATTACAGTAAATAAGGTGTAAAAACTCACAGCGCAATGATTATTTATTAGCGGCGTTAACAAGAATAAGACGTATGCTGACAGGAAGGATAGTGTTAGTGAATTATTGGAATCATATCACTGAACAGGTACAAATCTCATCTCGCACATACATAATACACATCGCTCGAATAAGGCATAACATCAAAATACTTGTATATTGTATTCACCCTCCCCCAAAAAATCAGCACACGACGAATCGAAAATACCCCAAAATGCGACCAAATAATAGATTTTAGTGATGTGATTATACCAAACATCTCCCTGAAATCGCGAGGGCTGTATCAGTAATACATTATATATAATGCATATTATATGTATTACTGTATTAAATAGATATATAATGTATTACTGATATATATATGTGTGTGTGTGTGTGTAGACACGCTGAACTTTTTTTGCTCGTTAATTATATTGTTTGCAGAGTACTATGTTTACATATTCTGTTGTGCTGCTGCAAGTATGAATTTCATTTATGTCTGGGACATATGACAATAAAATAATCGACTTGATAATAATACTGGACCTGACATTCCTTAATTGCAACCTGTAAAATGCCTGCAATCCTCGCTAAATTATCCTTTATTTAATTTGGATAAATCGACCTTAAAACGACGCACAGGAAAGATGAAGAATGGTGTTGTAATTAATTTATACTAGACGATTTTGCAAGATTTATTGAGTTCAAACCGGCTTTTGAAAATGAAGTTTGGAGGGGGGTGGGCGGGGGGGAAACATTATTTAACTTTCCCACGACTGCCTGAGCGGAAAATAATCATTCTTGGCTGCCTGTCACGTTGGGTATTTGACAATAGACCAACGTGTCAACAAAACGAGAGAGAATGTCATCATTAGCAACAAGCTCGTTGTGTAGTAAATGAGCCATATGGAATTTATTAGGTCTTATCAGCGCTCGGTTGTAACTGTAAAGTGATTTCCCCGGCCTTTACCTCGTAACATATGTTTTATGTCTCTCGCGTTCGCAATAAGGCACCGCTTCTAATGTTTATCGTCGCTTTGGTTATGGGACTCGGAGAGAAAATGCACCGTGGTATCAACTTTAACAGCACTTCACTGGCGCTCCCGTACTCATGTTCACTAATAGCCAAGGGATTCAAATCCTCCGTTTTAATGCACTCGGTTGCCGAGGCAAGAAGGTATTCCCATTATTCACATTCGCATCTGTAGAGAGTGGGACTGCAGTACACTGCGTCTGGCACCGTCTGAAATCACCACCTCCATCGATGCACGCTTACATCAAATGGAATAGAGGGCCTGCAATTTTATTAGGCAGCGGCTAAATAAATAAATTACGACTGATTACGACTTACTTGCACCCGAGCTTCCGTTAAATCGAGCCGCATTGCCAGTTCCTCCCTGCACAAAACATAGAAATAAGTTTAAATACACCTTAGACACTGCGATGTCTCGCTGCACCTTTTGAGGCATCACAAGCTAGACGTGCGAAAGGGAGAGCAGGCATAGCCTAGCAACCATTTACAGGGGCTCTCCAATCCTTCCTGTTGACTTGGGACACACACAAAAAGCGGCCGCAAAAGAGTATGCAAACAAGGAACAAATCAAGCGGGTCATACCCGACATTATCAAAATGTAGGATTCAGCCCAGTCGCCAGAATGATTCAGGAGAATGCACAATGCAATGTAAAAAAAGTTATAAATCCCTCAGCTCCACAGAGGGCAAAATTATTGAAAGTGATTAAAACTTAATTAATACAAGATAAATCTTGTTTTAATCTTTTCCTTCATAAACATAGCCAATAACAATTTGTTTATCGCTCATATCGTACAATTACACCTGCACAGTAGCCAGAAGTGGCTTCAAACCAAAACAATTCCATCAGCATCCGTATACTCTCGCATCCGGATGGGGTGTCACCAGGATTTGTCAGGTCTCTCTAACGTCCACCGAGAAATGCAACAAAAAAGTAAAGACATCACACGAGTTTCACCCATTCCAAATTGGAGCTGTCGTGTGAATGATGTCTTCAAATTTCAATGGTGAAATGAAATGAATAAAGGGGACGGGAAAGTTATCGCCTTCCTACAGCGTGTTGACTCGCGCTACCAATTATTTGCCCATTTAATTTTTATTTTACGAATCTGTTCATCAACGAGTTTGAATCGATCGGAAACAAACACAGACTAGGGAGTGTGTCAGCTTGCATTTCAGACTCTTGTTTGTGTGAGTTATGTGTGAGTTTTGATGTGGGGTGTGCAGATACCTGGTGAAGACATCAGGGTAGTGCGTTTTCTGAAAAGCCCGCTCTAGTTCTTCCAGCTGATAGCTGGTGAATGTAGTCCTATACCGCCGCTGCTTTCTCTTTAGCATTCCTTCCTCAGAGTCACTGCCGGCCGACAAACACAAGCTGTCCTCGCAGTCCTTCACGTCCACGTCTGTCTGAGCTTCCTCCACTAGCTTCGGGGACAGGTCACCTTCCACCGCGTCCTCTTTAGCGGCGCCCTCGGCCCCTTCCGCCGACTCCAACCCCGGGGAGTCGGGCAGGTTGGGCGCGTTGTCTCCTTGAGCTTTGGCCAAACTGAAGTTCACCTTGTAGGACTTGCTGCGACTGATGCTGACTTGTGGAGCCTGGCTAATCTTCAGGTCGGTGTTTCGGAATGGTTCCGAGGACCGCTCTCTCTCCAGTTTCTCGTTACCAATCTCGTTAAATCCTCGGGAGTCCAGGATTTTTCCTCCGTGGCCGTACAGTCTTCGGAATTTCGGAGGGAGATGGAGCTCGGCTTCAAACGACATGTTTTCCTTGGGCGAGCCTGGATGTACACAGCAAGCACATGGATTCACACATTTGGTTAAATCACGGACATTTCCTCACACCAAGCTAATTATCAATTGGTCACGTTTTACGTCCTTTGCCGAGGTCCCCATTACTTTATTCACGTCTCTGTTACAACGTGTTGAAACACACGACCAGCGCTCGATTTACCCGGGACGCGAAGTCACCATTGAGAGTGAAATATGTTGGCAAAGGTTTTGGTTAACATTTGGCAAGCTCTCCGCTTCATGAAGATTGAGAATCTGGGAGAGAGCAACTAGTTAACGTGCAGCAATGAATGCAAATTGCACTCACTCCCACAGTGTGCTGTAATTAATAAGAAAAGCAAGACCAGCAGAGAAGGCCAGAATCTGGACATCACCGCGCATCCACCGAAACGGTTTATTAAAAATAATTCAGCGCCTTATCCCGTGAGCAAGATTCTTTAAACACATGGCTAAATTTAGGGGATTGTCGGTTTTTGTTTTCGGGAGTTTGGTCCACGAAGGCCCACCATAATACGAAGCATAAGAGAAAATACTCGGCAAACTTTGCAGAGAGTCGATTGACAATGATGTGGAACGAGAGCGGTCATATCAGAACACTCTCTCGCTGAGCAACGAGTTACAATTCGTGTCCACAGATTTTACACCATGCATTCTCAATTTCAACTAATATGGCACATTCTTTTATATGCCCTGATTTAATTGGGGTTGTAGAATGGGAACTGGCAATACCCATACTCTCTCACCTTTGTAAGAAGAACACTAATCCATCTTGCTGAAGTCGTCTCCTTTCCGCCCTTCTCGTGACTAACTAAATAAGACCGATTAATACTGAATGTCACAATGCCATTTGTATTTTAAAATCAAACTGGATTTTAGAAATGCAGAATAAATCCCCAAATGTTTCCTGCAATCCCAATCCATTGATGTTTAAAATGCACATCAGACGAAATATCGGCGATAAGGAATCAATATATTAAAGTTTAGGGATTGAGATTCGTTTAACAGCGAACGGCGAAATTCGATATCCTTAGACTATTTTGTGAAAGAACCCAATCGCAAGCACTCGACTATTTTCAAATGCAATAATAACTTTAAACACATGTCCGCGGTTTTATATAAATGTAAAATAAACCATTGTACCTAATTCTGTAATTTAATCTTCAACATTCCTTGTAATAGATATCCCTAGACCGAGCCGGTGTTTGGACTGTGGGAAACTACACAGCGTTTTAAGGTTGTGTTTTACTGTACGCGTCCGGCAACTTTTAGTGCAAATACGCAAGCAAGGTGTGGAGTTGGCGGGCCAGCGCTTTCATCTGTGCGGCAGAAATATGCTGTTTTTAAAGGTGGAAACTGCAGACTGGATCTGCGGTCCTGTCATCGATTGAAGGCTTCCACCCCTCCCCCCGCTGAACTAACCACCCTTACCTCCACTCGCTGGGTCCGGATCATTTCTGGCTGTGACAAGCGGCAATGCTTGTGCTCCGATACACCTAATCTTGCAGGGGCTTCTCCTGCCCAGTATACTGTCGATGCAGTAAGAAGAAAGCAAAGTTGGGGATTTACTTTTGCACTCGGGTCTCTCGCAGATCTCCTCCTTGTACTGAGTTGTCATGGTTCGAGCCTGGCTCCGGGCTTGCCGCAGGCTGCGGTTCTCCCACTTGTACAGTGATCGCTCTTGATCTGATCGAGCTACTAATGACATTTGTATTGGGCTGTAATTGCCTTCCTCTCCATTCTCCAATGCACGTGCTAAATCCCCTGCGATTGGCTCGCCGAGGTCTGCGGAGACTTTTTTTTTACTTTCCTCCAACTCGAAGTTTGGGCGAAGGAGAAAACCGGAGCTGGAGCTGAGCAGGACTGAACCTTGTCAGAGCGGCCGATTGCCTCTCGGATCAGCAGCGCAGAGCGGCTGCCGACAGTTCTGACCAGGAGTGGACAGGGGGCAGATTGATATTCGCCGACCACAGGGGCGGAGAGGAGGGGGAGGGTAGATTTCACTGGCCAGCTTCGCCAGAGAAAGGGAACCATCTACTTTTTTTCACTGCGGTTCCAAAACGCTCTCAGGATCACGAGTAAAACACAAAGTGCCGGAGTATCGCTGAATCTTGTAACTTAGGGTACGTTTAACGTGTACTTCGCTTTCCATATCTGCTATTGACAACCCGAGCCGGCGCGCTAACCTCATAATGTTTGCAACAACAAGTACTGCGTAAAATACAATCTATTCACTTTGTAAAGTATTTTGTTTCCCGAATCCAACGACCCGTCACAACTTCAAACCAGCCCCACGTTACTAACGTTAGCTACTGCAGACGAAAGAGCCACGATTAAGTAAATGCAACTTTGTGACGTTTGCTCGATTCCACTGTTCAATTCCCTGTTTGTTGTCAGGAGGCGAGTAACATACAAGTCCCTCGGGATGTATGGAACTGTTTTGGAAACAATTTCAGCCCACATACTTCCAATGTCTGTAAACCCGGCGCCCGCGTTACATACTCCATAACAGGACTTCGTAACCACCTCCTCTTCACCCATCAAATTAAAGGATAGATTAACTTGTAATGTGATATATTAAACGCTCGTATTCGTAGCTGAATGTGTTTTCCAATAATACCGGTGGCCGTGATTTTTTTTAGATACGGATCTCGTCAATGAAGATTCATGTCTACAGACTACAATGTAGTTCGGTCACATAGTTCATCTATGTCGAGGATATTCCAACCAATTCATCAACTGACTGTATAACAAACACCCTTATAAAGAGACGATTTGTTCAAGTAGACCAGTGTAAATTGCTCAAACATAACACTATATTAGGCGTGAGAATTAACTTGATTAGCCTGTACTTATCCCCATAAAAAAAACCTCGTGCAAATGGCGTAGTGCAGACATTTCTCGGGGATGAATTTATCTCTGATAACACTTCACGACCAAAAAAAGGCGCACTGCGTGACATCCTGGGGGGAGCCTGAAACGTTATTTTGTTGTTGTTTCTCCAGCTCAGATCTCAATGTAATTACTTAGCGGAAACAACTAGCTCATCCCCGTATCAACACTGTAATGTCAAACAACACGCGTTCACTACACAAGCTACATATGGGGTCGTCCCTTTACGGAGAAGAGCATATAAGAATATTTTCAACTTTTGGAAAGTAACATTGTAGAATATGAAATATCCGAATTAAAAAAAAAACCCTAGAATTCCTATCAAGAGTTTAGCTCGGTGCTATTTAAGATCGACACACACACACACAGTACAAGAGAGAGGGATGAGGGAAAGACATTAATCACCCAGAGAGTGGAGTTTGACTGCGAAGATCTCTCTCTGCCCTCCACACATGTCCATATGTAAAACAGTAGCAAAATCTCGTTAATATTTAACTCCTGTGTGGAATACATTAACTTTAACTGGTACACATTTGCAACGCCGTTCCGACTATATCTCAAAAAGGAAAATTACATTATCAAGGTAAGCATCGGGAAACCGTAAGCGATAGAAAAATTTCATATAAAATACACTTTTAATTAACAACGGCAAACAGATGGCTGGCTTGTTTCGCCGTACCTGTCTTAATATATAGCGAATAGAAATGAAATAATAAATAATTGCTTTAATCGACAGGATTGCTGAATTCCTGTTGCGATTTATAAAAAAAAGATGTACATGTTGTTAGTTCGGATTCTGAACAAGAACAGCGACCCCATCATAATAAACACAGGTTGGTTTGGATGTAGGGAGAGACTGTTCGTTCTGTCTGTCCTGGGAGGGTGTCTGTAAACTAAACTCAAGCAGGAGGTATGATAGGGCGAAGATAGACACAAGAAGCCGGAGTAACTCAGTGGGACGGGCAGCATCTTAGGGTTGCGGCACAAGCACTGAGAAGGCCTGGTTTCACCTGACTGCTGGTTGCCGGCAGCGCGGCAATGAGTCTAGGCTAAAACACAATGCGGCTTTTTATTCGTTTATTAACAGGGACGAGAGTGTCTGGATGTGCGTGCGCGTCTGCCCGGGAAAGAATTGGAAACACGATGCTCGGATTGCTCGTCTCTCAGAACGAATGAAATTGACGCAATGACATCGTCTGGGCGATTAAAAGTGCCAGCTATGTTAATGCAAAGTGCACTATTAATACTCATCATTAACTCGTCGCTTCTAATCGAATTTGTCCGTCGTACCCAACGCAGACACAGACAGATACAGGCTAATGACGTTGGAGCCAATGGATGCTGATCGTTTGAATTTATGCCATTTTTTAAATAATTTGTTCAGCAAAAGAAAAAAAAAAGCAAATTCCTTCAAGGATAAGCGCCAGGAGCATATGTTGGGACTGATAAACATTGCCGTGAAACATTTGGCTTGCCTTACATTGCCACTGCTGCTCGGCGGTTGGATCTCAAATGAGCCGCATCATGTCTGCAGTACGAAACAAGCGCCGACTTCCCTATTTACTAACATGGGACTGTATCAACCCCCATTCACCAGATCACCAATAATAAAATCACACCGACACACGTCCCCAAATATTATTATTTGCTCGGTCTATGTAGAAACAAGTTGAAAGGCACAGCCGAATGCCAACCGCAGCGCAATATATATATATATATATATATATGTGTGTGTGTGTGCGCGTGTGATTATATATATATATATATATATATATATATATCTGTGTATTATATTATACAATATAATGAATTATATATATATATTAATACTATGTATTATATATATTTAAATATTTTATATTCGTTGTTGATATATATATGTATATCATGAACTACCCCCACATATATATATATATTTATATCTATCAGTGCTAGTGATATATATATATATATTTATGTACTATATATATATATATATATATAGTATCTCTGAGAAGCCAATGGCACAAAAAGGAAGATTAACATATCTTAACAACAGTGTCAGTGGAACTGATACCAATTGGAACTGATTCCAATTTGCCAAGAATTCAGCCCTCGACGAGGGCGTGTTAAGGAAAGATTATTACCCGCAGGAAACTACAAAAATACCAGAACCCTGCAATTTATCCGCGACAATTATTGAGCATATATCCGTGCAGGTAAACTTTCAGCCTAATTCCGATGGCATTGCAAATGTTTGGACGAAAATGTCACCGATCTACACCAGTCCGATTTCACTTTAGCGCCACCCGTTTTTACCCAATTGACGCCGCATCAACTGATGTTTTTAAAAGCAGGGCAGAAAAAAGAAACCCAGGAGATAGATCATTCTACAAGGTTAGTTGCCGACCTTTTCACAAATCGCACAAATGCAGAAGTCTCAATCTGTGTGCATCGCGTGAATATTTATTTGTAAATCGTTTTGCTTTTTACAAACTATTACATCTGAATCAAAGTACGTGAAAGTTGCATCAGCAAGGCGCGCATCATGCGCTGATGTACTATTAAGCAGCGCCCTCTGTACAGGAACAGTGTGACAGGTGTGAAGGCGGTGTATTAAGGGCCTGTCCCACTTACGCGACCTTTACAGGCGACTGCCGGCCCCCGTGATAGGTCGACGAAATTTTCGACATGTTGAAAATTCAGCAGCGACCAGAAAGACGCTTTGACTCTTTGGAGACCTCTCACGACCATACAGGCTGTGAGAGGTCACCCGTGACATGTCGCCAGGGGTCGCCTGTATGGTTGTGAGAGGTCTCCTATGGTCGCAAGAGGTCTCTGAAGAGTCGTAGCGTCTTTCTGGTTGCTGCTGAATTTTCAACATGTTGAAAATGTCAGCGACCTATCACGGGTGCCAGCAGTCGCCCGTAAAGTTCGCGTAAGTGGGATAGGCCCTTTAATGTTGATCCATCTGCTTTGTGCTTCCTCTAGGAAATATTTCTCCCACTTCCGGGTAACCCAATTCACCGGTCCCCCGAAAACCTCTATCGTTGACAATTGATTAAACACACGAAAGCTCAGGCATTTTAACGCCGAGCATGAATTACATCAATATTTATTGCACTTTATCATTTAACACGGGAGACTCTGGAGCTTAAGGTCCAGGTTTTAGTGGTTTGATTGCTACGACCTTCAATTACATTTACATTTCATTGATTTCTGATGGGCGCCTTTAAATGTTGACACAGTTAACTTATTATTATGATCGGTTTCATACGTTGAAAATACAGTACTGAGTTTATTGGCAGGATTTTTCAAAACCTCCAAGTAAACACTTCATATGTCGCACACTGTAATTCCTGGGACTGTTACCGTTAGCGACGCCTTTGTGCAATTCTGCTCCCCAATCCAAAGAACTTCGCTCATCAATTATGGATGGGGGATACGGATCGCTCATCAATTAACTCCATGGTGAAACTCTCCAACGATAGAACACTGAAGAGTACAGCACAGGAATAGACCCTTCAGCCGGCGATGTCCGTGTTGAACATGATGCCAAGTTAAATCTCCTCTGTCTGCACATGATTAATTTCCCTTCATTCACTGTACATCCATGTGCTAATCTAAATGATTATTAAATGTCCCTATGTATCTGCCTCAACCACCACCCCCAACACTGTATCCCAGCCACCCCTAACCCAGCCACCCACCCACCCACCACTGAGTAAAAGAACTTGCTCAGCGCGCCTCCTTTAACTGTTGTCCCTCTCACCTCAAAGCTATGCCCCTTAGTCTTTGACATTTCCACCCCGGGGGAAAAAAAGGTTCTGACTGTCTACCCAATCTATGCTTCTCATAATTTTATACACTTTTATCAGGTCTCCCCTCAATCTCTGACGTTCCAGAGCCGAGATTCCAACCTCCCCTTGCAGCTAAATACCCTTTAATCCAGGCCATCATTTTGGCAAACTTGTTACAGTTGCAAGACTGAACCCCGGTGCGGTCAGTGTGTGGGATTTGCACGTGCTCTTTGTGACCGAGGGTCACCCAGTTTCCTCCCGCATTTCAAAGACCTGTGCGTTTGAAGATTAATTGGCCTTCTGTAAGTTACCCCATGTGTGCAGGGAGAGGATGAGAAAGTGGGATAACCTAGAACTAGTGTGAATGGGACAGCATGGATCGAAGGGCCTGTATCCATGATGTATCTTCGAGTGGTTGCATTAGTATATACTATACTATATGGGATTATTTCATTCCTGGAAGGACAATCAAAAGCTTGCGCTTCATCCAAAATTTGTTTCGGACCAAAACACGTCGGGTGACACGGTGGCTCAGCAATAGCGTTGCTGCCTTACAACGCTTGCAGCGCCAGAGATCCGGGTTCAGTCCCGAATATGGGTGCTGTCTATATGGAGTTTGTACATTCTCCCTGTGACCTGCGTGGATTTTCTCCGGCATCTTCGGTTTCCTCCCACATTTCAAAGATGCACAGTTATGTAGGTAAATTGGCTTGGTAAATGTAAAAATTGTCCCTAGTGTGCGTAGGCTAGTGTTAATATGCAGGGATCGCTGGTTGGCGGGGACCCGTTTGGCCGAAGTGCATGTTCCCGCTCTGTTTCTCTAAACTAAACTAAAGTCTGGAGTATCAAGATGGTGGAGAGAGTTAAAAACCTCAAATTCCTGGGCGTGCATATTTCTGAAAATCTTTCCTGAACCCAGCACACTGATGCAATTATAAAGAAAGCACATCAGGCCTCTACTTCCTGAGAAGATTACGGAGAGTCGGTATAGCAAGGAGGATTCTCTTGAACCTCTACAGGTGCACAGTAGAGAGTATACTGACTGGTTGCATCGTGGCCTGGTTCGGCAACTTGAACGCCCAGGAGAGGAAACCAATGGAAAAAGTTGTGACCACTGCCCAGTCCATCACCCGCTCTGTCCTCCCCACCATCGAAGGGATCTATCGCAGTCGCTGCCTCAAAAAGGGGGCCAACATCATCAAAGACCCACACCATCCTGGCCACACACTCATTTCACCATTGCCATCGGGAAGAAGATACAGGAGTTTGAAAACTGTAACATCTAGGTTCAGGAACAGCTTCTTCCCTACAGCCATCAGACTATTAAACATGACAACAAATAAGCTCTGAACTACAACAGATTATTATTATTATTGCACTATATTTGGTTATTTATTGAGTATGTGTGCATGTGTTTCACACACTGAACTTTTTTCTCCCATTATGTACTATGTTTACATATTCTATTGTGCCGCAGCAAGTAACAATTTCATTGTCCTATCTGGGACACAGGACAATAAAAACACTCTTGACTCATTAATTCAGCGGGCCAGGCAGCATCTGGGGAGGGAAATGGACAGGCGATGTACAAGTTTGTGAACCTTTTTGAGATACAAGTTTTGGACCAGTTCTGAACCGGTGCAGAAAGGTGTAGTTGAAGCTAAACTACCTTTAAACATTGAACAGATTGTGAGATGGGAACTGTGGGGAAACGCCACGGTTAAAGGCCCTGTCTCACGGTGCGAGTCCACCCAAGAGTGACCCCAAGTGAAAGAAAAAAAACGGACTCGTGGTTATGCACGAGATTCAAAGTTTATGGTCAAGTTTTTAACCGAGTTCCCACGGGCATGTTTTTATACGATGTGCCAAGGTGCTCTCCCGTGTTACCAAGTTCCTCTCCCGTTACACTTGAGCCAACCGTGAATTAAGGTATGTTTTAATAAAGCAACAATGTTAAAGAAAACATCTCCATCCTGTGGCTTTGAGTTAAAGATAGATATCAGCGCGGCTGCATCTATTAATATGACCTACAGAGGGAAAATGCGCATCAGATTGTTGGGAGACGGAGCTCAGGGTTCGCCTCCTGAGCTGCTTTGGTCCCCAGGCGTGAGGGAGGGTGGGGGGGGGGGGGGGGGGGGCGTCATTAATCTGTCTGGGGTGACAAGTCTCTTGGGTTAGGAGTGGTGTGCAAGGGAGTGGTGTGCAAGGGAGGCATAATTCCCTCCGATCTCTCTGAAGCCCCGGACGAGAACAAAGGAAACCTAACTTGGCAGCGCGTACAAGCCCTTTGTATATTCGGGTCTCGACCCGAAACGTCACCTATCTCCTTACTCCTTCACTCCTTAGATGCTGCTGCACCCGCTGAGTTTCTCCAGCCTTTTGTGTACCCCCGTTGTATATAACTTTGCTGCTGACGTGCACACCCACTCTCTCTCCCTCTCTCTCTCTCTCTCTCTCTCTGCTCTCTCTCACTGCAGCTCAGAGTCCAACCTCGTCATCCTATAGTGGTAACATTCACATCAGGTCCCCTCCACACCCACACCCCCTCTCTCCGACACACACCCCCCACAAGGCAACAGGCAGCGTGAGAGACAGAGAGTTTGTAGGGTGTTAGTTTTGTATAAGGATTTATTATTAAATTATTAGCCAAAGTCAGATTTACTTATTTTAAACGAAGTTTGGAGCGCTTGACAATACTTTTTTTTCTCTTTGCGCTCGTTTTCAGAAAGGGTTCAGACCCCGCTTAGCTCGTTGCCCCCTTTGAACCAAGCCCTGCGAGAGGGAGGGAGGGAGGGAAGGTGTGAGTGAACAAGAGCGCCGAGGAGGAGAGGGAAATAGGAGGGGGGGGGGGGGGGGTGGGTGGAGGAGAAATAGGGAAGAAGTTAGTTGTTCAGATCAGAAACCTGTAGGCTGGGAGCCATAATGGTGAAGAGCACACCCAGTTCTTCTGAGGAGTGCATAAGAGACATCGATCCGAAGCAATGTTCCTCTAGAACTATAACTGAAATCGTGTCCACATCACCTCCTCTTGGTCGGACCGCAACACCAAATCTACGCGTCAGGAAAATCCATTGATTCATCTCCATGGTTTTTATAGCTAATTTTCCAATAAATAACTGCAGTAATCACCCCCAGAAAGGGTAGGATAGGGCTGAAGCCCAGTGTTTAGACGTTGGAATGTTTTTTTTTATCATTCTAATAGAATGATTTTCCAACTCCTGTGGCAATTAAACCTTTTTTTCACTCCTAGTTTTTTTAACATATTTTTAGGATATACATTATATATAAAAGTGTACACATGGGAAAATAAGACGAAAATGACCAAAAAGCAAAGAATATTTATCTAGGGTGAATTAAATTTTGTGATTAAGACTCGAGCGGGAATGGCACTGAAATAATTTAAAGAGTTCCCACGGTAGACTCACGATTCACTAAGTTAAACGCACGGGCCCTACGTTCTTACAACGAGTCTAAATGTTTCAGTTTTAATCTTGAACACTAAATTTGACTCGTGGAAAAAGTCAAACATGTTTGACTTTTTTCACGAGTTCACAAGTTTCACGGGTACCTGCCGTTAGCGCCACGAGTGGACAAGTTGATCGCGCGAGGTCCGACGTTCCGGCTATGTTGGCTGTACGTGATCACCACGAGTGAAAACTCGGGGTCACTCGTGGGCCAACTCGCAACGTGAGACAGGGGTTTAAGGACTGAAGGGATCTGCTCACTCATAACATGCAAACAGGAGTTAAAGTAACAAAACTAGCCATTCGCAACTAATGTATCTGAATACATTGATCTACTTAAAACAAAAGGAGGATGTTTTTCAACATTGCATCATCCACGCCAACAATCACTGCTCTTTCCCACAAGCTAGTGAGTTGGATTGCTGTGCTTTCTGTGTATTATGTTGTTGTACTGATTGTTGAAGAGTCAAAAGCCAAGTGTTTTATTGTCATATGTCCCAAACAGAACAATGAAATTCTTACTTGTAGCAGCGCAACAGTAAAAATAATAATCTGTAAACAATATAACTAGTGAAAGTACAGTATATATATGTGTATACATGTGTGTGTGTGTATGTATGTATGTAGGTGTATATATTGTGTGTGCGTGCGTGTATGTATGTATGTGTGCATATATATTATACATATGTGTCTGTGTCTATGTACACGCACATAGACATATACACACACACACACACACACAGATATATATATATATGTGTGTATATACGTGTGTATATGTATGTACAGGTATGTATATATATATGTGTGTATATACGTGTGTGTATGTATGTACAGGTATGTGTATATATATATATGTGTGTATGTGTGTGTATACATGTGTGTGTGTATGTATACATGTGTGTGTGTATATATATATATATATGTGCGTACGTGTGTGTGTGTGTTTGATAGCTTGATGGCTGTAGGGATGAATAAGCTCTTTAGCAATCATATATAATATGCTTTCGAAATTTGTTGTCAGTTTTTGATTGATTTATTTACTGGAAGTACTAACAGCTGGTCCCAGTTTGCAGGACACCTCCACGGCATCGCCTACAGGTGGTCTGGTAGAGGCACAATCTTTTTCCTCCCGCGCCAAGATGCAGCAGAAAGCCAACAATGGACTGTTCCCTTGATCATCATTACTTTTTTGCATATCTTTCTATCAATTGTTCTTTATTTCTCCATATCACCGTCTATATCTATTGTTTGCCATCCCCTTGAGTCTCAGTCTGAAGAAGAGACTCGACCCGAAACGTCAACTATTCCTTTTCTCCAGAGATGCTGTCTGGCTCGCTAAGTTACTCCAGCATTTTGTGCCTATCTTTGGTTTAAATGAGCATCTGCAGTTCCTTTCTACCAAACGCTTTGACAGAGTTGGAATCAGAAGATTACCAATGAGATGTCTCCCTCTGGTGGCAGGAACACTGATGGACAATTTGTCCGGCTCTTCCTGCTGCATGGTACGGTGCACTTCATCTATTATTGTCTTTATTTCATTGGCAGACTGAACCAAACCGAGAATGAATGCAGAGTCGGCCGCCGTTGTATCTTGATCCATGCTCATGTTTATGTTCACAAGTCATAGGAGCAGAATTAGGCCATTCGGCTACTCCGCCATTAAACCATGGTATGAATGAATGAATTATACTTTATTAGCCCATGTGACACATCACAGTGACATTCTATGTTTTGCATATCTTACACAAAGTATGTAAAGCGTCACCAAGCATAGGGCACCGGCAGAGTTAAAAAGTGTTCAATGTAGTCCCAGTCGTACCTCTTCATTCTCGGAGCCCCCCCATGCCGGGTCCCTCTTTGTTTTTGATGCCCCCCCCCCCCCCCCCCCACATCGGGTCCCTCGTCATGTTCGGCAGCCCCCAATACTGGGTCCCTCTTTGGGAATGGTTCAAGGTCTTTAAAATCTGAAACGATGAGCTGGAACTAAAGTTGATTCCATCAGAGAACAGAAAAGTACATTTCCTCTCAATGCACCTCCAAAATATTCTTCAGAAATTTAATAACTGAATTGATTTTGGAATCTGTATTTCATTTCCGTACAATTTTTGGAGTTTTGTTAAACCTGGTCCAGGCTACACCATGTGGTTCTCAAAACAGGAGACACAGTATAAACCTGATAACATGGCATAAAGCACAAATGCTTAAGGTGACAGAGGCTTTGAGATGCTATAACCTAGAATACTCATTGTTGCATTACCCAGATACATGAAAGCACATTTGCAAATATGATCATGAAACAAAACTATGTAAAATGGAGAATGGTTACTTTGGGTCCTGAACCCTGATCCACATTACAATACAACGTAATAGCCGATTCCAAACATAATGGTAGCTTGAAGTATAATCACTGTGTACATAGTGTGTAGTTGAAATTCAAGAGTGAAAGCAATAGGGCTTTCCAACACTGATAATCAGCCATGGCTCAGCTATTGTGACTCTTATGATATCAGTCAATTTCAGCATCTCTCAGTTCACTGCCTGCCATTCTAACAGAAAGCATGATTTACATAGCTAGGTGTAATTGAACATTTCTGGCAGACCTCTTTGAGACTCTTTCAGTATTAACATAGCTTACAGTGATTGAATCGAAATGAAATTGAACTGAGCAGAGTAGTCATATTATCTTCTGATAGTAAGTATGTTTTCATACTTCATAAAGAAATATGACTGGATGAATCTGTTTTATATTCTCGGTCGTGCTTGTTTCATCTGAAGTGTTTGTGGGAAAGACCTGCTCATTTGTGTTCTGTTATTTTCCTTTAACAGGAATATTACTGATTATTTCTCCTTTTTTGTCCTGGAGACATGGTTTGAAATATGCGATTTCTTTCTGTTGTAAGTAGCATGGTCGCCCTCTTCTGGGCATTTGAAGACTGGTAGGAATATCTTTGAGTAATTGCTTTGCTCCAAAAGCATCACGGAACATAGCATAGAATAGTACAGTACAGGGCAGGCCCTCTGGCCCACAATGTCCACTGTGAACATGATGCCAAGTTAAACTAATGTCCCTCTCAAGGTATTGAAATCAGATTCCTTGAATATTTTTAAGGCAAGAGATACTTGATAAGCAAGGGGTAAACTTACTTTACCACAGAACATTTCCTATTTGAATGGAATTGCGGGTCAGTTAAATTTAGTTACATTAACACCACTTTTAAAAGTACAACAAATATCAGAGATGGATAGGATAGGTTTAGAAGGATATGGGTCAAATGCAGGCAGGTGGGCCAAGTGTAGATGTGGCACATTTGTTAGCATGGGCATGTTGGGCTGAATGGCATGCTTCCATTTATAGTTTTTATAGATATGTAAAGAGAAAGAGACTAGTTAAAACAAATGTTGGTCTCTTGCAGTCAGAAACAGGTGAATTGATCATGGGGAACAAGGACATGGCAGACCAATTGAATAACTACTTTGGTTCTGTCTTCACTAAGGAATACATAAATAATCTGCCGGAAATAGCAGTGGAACGGGGGTCAAATAAGATGGAGGAACTGAGTGAAATCCAGGTTAGCCGGGAGGTGGTGTTGGGTAAATTGAACGGATTGAAGGCCGATAAATCCCCAGGGCCAGATAGTCTGCATCCCAGAGTACTCAAGGAGGTAGCCACAGAAATAGTGGATGCATTAGTGATAATTTTTCAAAATTCCTTAGATTCTGGAGTAGTTCCTGAGGATTGGAGGGTAGCTAATATAACCCACTTTTTAAAAAAGGAGGGAGAGAGAAAGCGGGGAATTACAGACCAGTTAGTCTAACTCGGTAGTGGGGAAACTGCTAGAGTCAGTTATTAAAGATGGGATAGCAGCGCATTTGGAAAGTGGTGAAATCATTGGACAAAGTCAGCATGGATTTACGAAAGGTAAATCATGTCTGACAAATCTGATAGAATTTTCGAGGATGTAACTAGTAGAGTGGATAAGGGAGAACCAGTGGATGTGTTATATCTAGACTTTCAGAAGGCTTTCGACAAGGTCCCGCATAAGAGATTAGCATACAAACTTAAAGCACACGGTATTGGGGGTTCACTATTGATGTGGATAGAGAACTGGCTAGCAGACAGGAGGCAAAGGGTAGGAGTAAACGGGTCCTTTTCAGAATGGCAGGCAGTGACTAGTGGGGTGCCGCAAGGCTCAGTGCTGGGACCCCAGCTAATTTACAATATATATTAATGATTTGGACGAGGGAATTCAATGCAACATCTCCAAATTTGCAGATGATACCAAGCTGGGGGGTATAGTTAGGTGTGAGGAGGATGCTTGGAGGCTGCAGGGTGATTTGGATAGGCTGAGTGAATGGGCAGATGCATGGCAGGATGCAGTACAATGTGGATAAATATGAGGTTATCCACTTTGGTGGCAAAAACATGAGGGTAGACTATTATCTGAATGGTGGCAGATTAGGTAAGGGGGAGATTGCAACGAGACCTGGGTGTCATGGTACACCAGTCATTGAAAGTAGGCATGCAGGTGCAGCAGGCAGTGAAGAAAGCAAATGGTATGTTAGCATTCATAGCGAAAGGATTTGAGTATAGGAGCAGGGAGGTTCTACTGCAGTTGTACAGGGTTTTGGTGAGGCCACACCTGGAGTACTGCGTACAGTTTTGGTCTCCAAATCTGAGGAAAGACATCCTTGCCATAGAGGGGGTACAGAGAAGATTCACCAGACTGATTCCTGGATGTCAGGACTTTCATATGAGGAAAGATTGGATAGACTCGGTTTGTACTCGATGGAATTTAGAAGATTGAGGGGGGATCTTATAGAAACCTACAAAATTCTTAAGGGGTTGGACAAGCTAGATGCTGGAAGATTGTTCCCGATGTTGGGGGAGTCCAGAACAAGGGGTCACAGTCTAAGGATAAGGGGGAATTCCTTTAGGACCGAAATGAGGAAAACATTCTTTACACAGAGAGTGGTGAGTCTCTGGAATTCTCTGCCACAGAAGGTAGTTGAGGCCAGTTCATTGGCTATATTTAAGAGGGCGTTAGATGTGGCACTTGTGGCTAAAGGGATCAGGGGGTATGGAGAGAAGGCAGGTACGGGATACTAAGTTGGATGATCAGCCATGATCACATTGAATGGCGGTGCAGGCTCGAAGGGCCGAATGGCCTACTCCTGCACCTATTTTCTATGTTTCTATGTTTCCATGTTGTATGACTATGATTTGAAATGCTTTGAAATATCCATATCCACATAACTATTAAAAGTCTGATTTTGTATGTGGATGTGTGTGTGTGTGTGTTTATTTGTGTGTGTGTGATCAGATCTTCTCGAAGAAATGACATGCTAATGGTAAAATTATTACATATTCCGGGAGAGATTTTTCCACTGGAGTCCAAAATTGCCTTATCTGAAAATTTCATGCTTTACTTCTCGAGTTAGTAATGAAAATATTCAAAAATCGTAAAAAAACATTTGGGAGTCCTCGGGTTGGTGCATGGTGGGGAGGTTGCTGTTGCAGATTGGACCTGGGTTGGAGCAGATCCTGGAGCTGATCCTGGAGCTGGAGTAAGGGAGTATTGTGTTCGGGAACCAGCCCTGCCCTGTGACACCGTGTGCCATCTCTCTGTGCCTCAAGCCTATCTCCCACTCCCCCGGGCTTCCCTCCCACTCGCCCGTGCCTCACTCCCCCGAGCCTCTCTCCCCCCCCCCTCTCTCCCCCACCCCACTCTCCCCCACCTCACTCTCCCCCCTCTCTTCCCCCACTCTTTCCCCCTCTCCCCCCCTCACTCTCCCCCTCTCTCACTCCCCCCTCTCCCCCCTCTCTTTCCCCCCTCCCACTCTCCATCGCTCCCCCCCACTCCTCTCCTCTCCTCTCCTCTCCTCTCCCCCTATCTCCCCCTTTCTGTCCCCCCCTCTATCCCCCCTCTGGTCCCCCCTCTGTCCCACACCTCTCTCCCCCCTCTCTCCCCCATCTCCCCCCCTTCTCCCCGTTGATCCCCCCCTCGCTCTCTCTGTGCCCCTCTCTCTGTGCCTCTCTCTGTCTCTGCCCCCCTCTCTCAGTCTCTGCCCCCTCTCTCTGTGCCCTCTCTCTCTACCCACCCTCCCTCTCTCTCTCTAGATGCGCCTGTGAGTTGGGGGCTATGCTGTAGTGGATAGGGCGTGAATGGGGCAAAATGAGCGAATTAATAATATTAATATAATATCAAGGGGGGTGGTTAGTGTGTGTGTGTGTGGGGAGGAATGGTTAGTGTGTGTGTGACACAGCAGGCTGCCCCCCCCCCCCCCCCCCCCCCCTCCAGCAACCACACCTTGTGGGGACGAGACCCCATAGGTCCCACTTGGTCTAGTATACACTAATATTGACAAAACTAATTTCAGGACCTTTCCATTTTTTCCTGAATGCTGCTAATATTTCAAGTATTTCATCCTTATCATTTTTTTTTTACCTAATTCAGTATTACTCTCCTTTGCTATTATTTGCAGCATTTTCTTTGATGTATTCCAGAGGGAGTTAAATTTAGCTCCGAGGGCTAACGGAATCAAGGGATTATGGGGAGAAAGCAGGAATGGGTACTGATTTTGAATGATCAGCCATGATCATATTGAATGGCGGTGCTGGTTCAAAGGGCCGAATGGCCTACTCCTGCACCTACTTTGAATGTTTCGGTTTCTATGTTACTGCTACGGTGAACTAGTTTTTTAGTGTCCATGTGGATATCTTTTAATTTCCTCAAATAAATTCTTAAGCTTTTAATCCATTTCACTCTTCATTTAACTAGACTTCCTTTATTTGTATATTTTAGAAACATAGAAACATATAAAATAGGTGCAGGAGGATGCCATTCGGCCCTTTGAGCCAGCACCGCCATTCATTGCGATCACGGCTGATCGTCCCCAATCAATAACCCGTGCCTGCCTTCTCCCCATATCCCTTGACTCCACTAGCCCCTAGCGCTCTATCTAACTCTCTCTTAAATCCATCCAGTGATTTGGCCTCCACTGCCCTCTGTGGCAGGGAATTCCACAAATTCACAACTCTCTGGGTGAAAACGTTTTTTCTCACCTGAGTCTTAAATGGCCTCCCCTTTATTCTACGGCCGTAGCCCCTGGTTCTGGACTCGCCCAACATTGGGAACATTTTTCCTGCATCTAGTTTGTCCAGTCCTTTGTTTAGTTTTGTTTAGAGATATAACGTGGAAACTGGCCCTTTGGCTCATCGAGTCCACGCCGACCAGAAACCACTCCGTGCACTAGTTCAATCCTACACACTAGGGCTATTACTAAGGTGAAGGCGCTTGGGAAGCTGAAAGCTGCAATGTCTGTAGGTGGATAAATCACCTGGACCACACACCAGGATTCTGGAAGAATAGTTTTAGAGATTGTGGAGGCATTAGCATCCTTCAAGAATCTCTTGAGTCAGGAATGGTACCAGAAGACTGGAAAATTGCAGATGTTATAAGGTCTTAAGGTCACAAGAAAAAGGAGCATAATTACAGTAGGCCATTCAGCCCATCAAGTCTACTCTGTCATTCAATCATGGCTGATCTCTCTCTCTCTATCTTAACCCCATGTTACTCCACTGTTCAAGAAGGGAGCAAAGCAAAAGAGGGGAAACTATAAACTGACTTCAGTGGTTGGTAAATTTTAGAGTCCATTACAAAGGATGAGGTTTCCGAGTACTTAGAACACACATGGTAAAATAGACCAAAGTCAGTGTGGTTTTGTGAAGAGCAGGTCTTGCCTTGCAGGGAAGATACCAGCATGGACAAAAGGTTGAAATCGCTGAAAGGCAGAAGACAGGAGAATCGGGCTGTAGCCCAGCTAATGGAATAACCATTCGGATGCCTGATATCAGAGGGGAAGAAGCTGTTCCTGATCTGGTGGTGCACACTTTCAAGCTCTAGTATCTCCTGCCCAACAGGACCAAGGAGAGGAAGACTCAAAATAGGAGGATGAGAGATCATATAAACAGGATCATTATTTATAATGATTGACTAGATCAAACTATATTTTATTTGTGAAGCATTTAGAGATTTATTAGATAAATTACAGGGTTTTGTTTCCGGTAATGTAAAAAATCACAATGAGTTCAAGTTCGCATTTATTGTCACTTAACCAACTAAGGTACAGCAAAATTTGAATTATCATGCAGCCATACTAAGTGAAAAGAACACAATGCACACATGAAGTAAATTTAACATAAACATCCACCACAGTGGAATCAACATTCCTCACTGTGATGGAAGCCAATAAATTTCAGTCATCTTCCTCTTTTTCTTTTTTTTTCCTCTCCAGGGTCTATCTCTTAATCTCTCCGGTCTCTAACTCTTCAAGGGTTTCCTTTCCCTCTGTCACGCTTTTGCACTTTCACATCTCTTTTTCACTTTTCTACTTCCTTTGCTGATATTTCTCTCTCTTTTCTCTCTTTTTTAAAGCCTTAAAAAAATTAGGGGTACAATGACTGTAATACAATATAAGGGATGTCCACTGATGTAACTTACGGTACCTCTAATAAATAAAGATATTAAAAATAAAAAAAAATCTTCCCCTTTGTTCACATGTGGTCGGGGCCTTGAACCCTCCGCAATTTTAAAGCCGTTGTCGACGGTCCGATGTCCAAGCCCTCTCATCGGGATGATCGAAACTCCGGCGTCGGGACGGATTGGAACACTCCGCGGCATGGAGCTCCTGAGTCGGCTGCTTCTTACCGGAGACCGCGGGCTTCACGTGTTAAAGTCCACAGGCCCCGCTGTCGCAGCTCTTCTTCTGGCGATCCTTGGCAAAGAATCCCCGGCTCCGCGATGGTAACATCCAACCTGTAAGAAGAATCCGTTTCAGTGGATACATTGCATTAATTGGCTGGTTTCAGTGTGGTATATCCTATACTAAGAACAAGGGGGTTGATTACTAGGGCATGCGGAAAAATATGGAGGCTGATTGTTTTGGAATCATGACCATCTAAAACATCAAAGTATTATCTTGGAAAATGTGTCTCCTCCACTGCTGTCAGCAGAATATTACAAATGCAAGCTCATACATCAGAGAGATTTATTGCAAATTGTGATTGAAAAAATGTTTGCAGCAGTAATCTTGCCTCATCTTATCAATGAGTAGAGAAAGCCACAAAGTGGGAATATCCTGCATTTCTATTAAACCTTTCTTGAAAGCTTGCCAGCACAGTCAATATCTTATTTGAAATAAGTTAATACATTTCCATAGCTGGGGCTTTAAAGCTTTCTGTGATCTGCCAACAGAAATTGGAAATTCCACAATTTTGACTGATATTCTTTCATCGAATCTCTTGAAGGTTAGGGAAAATGCAGATGTGAGAAAAATACGTTGAAATGTTTAATGCTGATTTAAAGTTGTATTTAAATGCTTTTTTTGAGAAGAGTGAGATTAATGGTTCAATTGCACTTTATTGTCACGTGCTGCTAAGGAGAGTGAAAGTCGACTTTTGCATTCAGTTCAGCGGCAATCTTACGATGCATTAGGCACAATCATACTAAATGTAAGAGTGCAAGATAATAGACCACACTGAGTCAGTACACAAGAGTCGTCACAATTTAGGTGTCGTCTTGTATCCTTCAAATCCAAATTAAAAAAAACATTAGAGTCTTATCTTGGCCATAAAGGCCAGTTGTCCTGGCAGCGGCACTGGGTCGGTGTTGCAGGGGTCACCCTGGGCAGACGATGTGTTGGTGTCTTCCACCACTACTCCACTGCTGCAGGCCGCTGCAGACCTCTGCAGGCCGTGCCGTTCCGCTTGCTTTGGTTACTTGGAGAGGTAGCGGACCTAATTGAGTCGCAGGCTTCCCCAGGGCCGCCAACGGCCCACTCCGCAGACTCGACTCACTCCGATACCTCCTCAACATTGGCCCGTGAATGCTCCGTCCCTTACCTCCGATGGCCATTGCTCGGCCTACGTGCCCCAGGGCACCTCCTGCAGCCCACCCAGAGCAACACCAAGGGCACGGGAGGTAAGACCCCAGCATCCGCTCACCAGCATCCATCTTTCCTTCCATTCGCCACCGCTGCTTATTATCTCAACATTAAAGTAATAAAACTACACTAGAGTGGTGTGGCTGTTGTACTGTTAGCATCTCTCGTAGCTCCTGTGTGTGTACCTTAGCTGAAGTCTATAAAAAACTTGTTTCATGGAACAAAGAATTCCAACCATCTTCTACCAATAAAAGTGGGGCAAATCAGTCATAGTTAATGTGGGGAGGGTGCTGTCTGTGTGGAGTTTGCACATTCTCCCTGTGACCGCGTGGGTTTTCCCCGGGTGCTCCATTTTCCTCCCACACTCCAAAGACGTGCAGGTTTGTAGGTTAAATGGCCTCTGTAAATTGTCCCCAGTGTGTTGGATAGCACTAGTGTATGGGGTGACCGATAGTTGGCATGGGTTCGGTGGGTCAAAGGGCCTGTTTCCATGTTGTATCACCAAGCTAAGCTAGTGATAACAATTCAAAATATTTCAGTCTAGAGAATGCGTTCATTTGTTATTCTTTAAAAAGAAAGTGGTCCATGGCATCGATTCCTCAGCTGGGTGCTCAGTTTAGAGATACAGCGTGGAAACAGGCTCTTCGGCCCACCAAGTTCGCACCAACTAGCTGTCTCCACACACTTACACTATCCTACACACACTAGGGACAATTTACAATTATGCCAAACCAATTGATCTACAAACCTGTAGAATGTGGGAGGAAACCGGAGATGTCGGAGAAAACCCATGCGGTCACGGGGAGAATGTACAAACTTCATACAAGCAGCACCCGTAGTTGTGGCGATCCCGGGTCCCTGCCGCTGAAAGCGCTGTAAGGCAGCAACTCTATCGCCACCATACCACCCTGATCTCTTGCAATTTAAGGGAGACACAAACCGGATACTATAATTTACCAAGAACTGAATATACCAGCAATGTAGACTTCGTTCACCCAGTTGCTGAAAACTGGGATAGCCCAAAGAATTAATGTTAGAGCTTTGGGAATAGTCCCAAAAGCTGCTAGGAGCAAACAGCAATCAAAATGCTCTTAAAATGAACAGCTTTTTCAATTAGTTGCTGGAAGTAAATTAACCCTGGTTTTCCAATGTTATTTAACAAACGCATAATTTAGCTGAGATGTGCGATTGGGCATCCTTGTCAAGAAATTTGATGGTGGGTCTTGTAATGGACTTGGAATTAAAATAGTGCGAAGTGTGGGCTTCAGAAGCTTCAGGCAACTTGAATCCATTGACTTCTGCATTTAATTCTGAGCATGTCAGGCTATAACCAGGAACAGAAGAGAAGTGAAGGTGGCAATCGAAACATGTTAGATGTTGTCACATAATTGATTAGGTAGGTGCGGCACAGTGGCGCATCAGTAGAGTTGCCACCTTACAGTGGCAGAAACCTGGGTTCAATCCTGACCATGGGTGATGTCTGTGCAGAATTTGCACATTCTCCCTGTGACTGCGTGGGTTTTCTCCGGGTGCTCAGGGATCCTCCCACACCGCAAAGACGTACAGGTTTGTCGTTAATTTGGCTTTGGTAAAAATTGTCCAATTTTCCCTAGTGTGTAGGATAGTGTTAATGTATGGGGATTGCTGGTTGGCGTGGACGAGCTGGGCCGAAGGGTCTGTTTCTGAGCTGTATCTCTTGTCTAAAGACTAAAGGCGGTTTGCAACCACAAGGTGCATGGAAGATTGCTGTAAAGCTGGCATAATATTGCTGTCTTCCTTCATTGCCTTCAAAGCTGAGAGTGGACAAGGAATAGTTGCCTGAGATAAACCCACTAAAACACCCATTGAACTCTCCAATTTCAGGTCACCTCCAAGAAACACCCCTTCCTTCCTCCCTACTCTTTCTCCTCCATGCCACCTCCTTCTCCCCTGGCCGCCACCTGGACTCACACCTATTTCTCCCCCCCCCCCCTTTTGTCAAGGTTCATGCCAAACAGCTGTTTAAATGCATAATTCTGCACCATAGGCTTGTTGGAAGGTTATCAGTTTGGTGAAGGGCACACTGTGGTTTGTCCAGAACGTGCTGGTCTTCTCATACATGGAGCTGTCCACACCTAATGTTGTGTGTATGGGCACATTCTAAGGCCCATGAGAGAACTGATGAAGCTTTGTGAACCTGGCCCAAATATCTCTCGGGTAACAGGACAGTCTAAAGCCCTCTCACTATTGTACGCTGAGCAGCTGGAACCTGTGTTAAAATACCTTGGACTGTTTATTCAAGGAAAATGGCAAGGGCAGCATGTTGGCGCAGCAGTAGAGTTGCTGCCTTACAGCGCCAGAGAACTGGGTTCGATTCTGACCACGGGTGCTGTCTGTACGGAGTTTGTACGTTCTCCCTGTGCCCACATGGGTTTCTTCTGCATGTTTCATTTTTAAGGCCTTCGGCCCACAGAGTCCATGCCGATCAGCAATCCCCGAGTGCACTATTCTACACACTTGGGACAATTTACAATTTTTTTACCGCAGCCAATTAACCTTCAAACCTGTACATCTTTGGAATGTGGACGGAAACTGGAGCACCCGGAGAAAACCCACGTGGTCTCAGGGAGAACGTGCAAATGCCGTACAGACAGCACCTGTAGTCAGGATCGAACCTGGGTCTCTGGCGCTGTAAGGCAGCAACTCAATTGCTGCGCCACTGTGCCCCCTCGGTGCTCTGGTCACCTCTCACACTCCAAAGGCGTACAGGAGTGTGCGAGGTGAAGGTTAATTGGCTTCTGTAAATTGTTCCGCGAGTGTGGGATAGAACTGGTGTACGGGTGATCGTTGGTCGGCGCGGACTCAGTGGGCCGAAGGGCCTGTTCCCACGTTGTATCTCTAAAGTAAACTAAATAAACTAAACTAAAGAAAACATATAATGCTTTGATCTCATGCCGAGGTAATGGAAATGTTGCAAGAATGATATGATTGTGCTGTGAGCTATAACATTTGGATTCAATGAATTATATATTTGCAACTTTTATGAATACTGTATTTTAATGGAAATTAAATTTCTGTCTGGGACCTGGAGATAATTGAGGTGCATTGTTTTTTCTTCCCTTTGTTCAGTCATGGACCATTGGTTGTGATGGGAAGGGCCTTTGTTGCCAACTCTTCATGTAAAGCTGGAGACTTAGTGCCAGTACACGCTGCCACACATACAGCTGCAATGGGGGGAAGACTGTCATTCATTTCATACCACTCTGTGTGTCAAGATCTGGAAAGTCATTCAGTGTTTTCAACATTATAGTCATACAGCACGGAAACAGGCCTTTCGGCCCAACCTGTCCACGCCAACCAAAACGCCCCATCTAAGCTAGCCTCATTTGATCGCATTTAGCACATATCAGTCCAAAACATTTCTATTCATGTACCAGTCCAAATGTCTTTTAAATATTGTTGTCGTACATATCTCAATTGCTTCCTCATTTTATATACCCCCCCAACACTGTGTTAAAATATTTCCCCTCAGGTTCCTATTAAATCTTTTCCCTCCCACCTTAAACCTGTGGCCACTGATTCTTGATTCCCACATCCTGGGAAAAAGACTTTATGCATTCACCCTATCTATTTCCCTCATGATGCTATACACCTCTATAAGACCAGCCCTCAGTCTCCTGCACTCCTAGCCTACTCAAACTTTCTGTCCAACCTTGGTCCTTTAGGTCCCGGCAGCACCCTTGTAAATCTGCTCTGCAAGATCTCCAGCTTAATAGGATTTTTCCTAGAGCTGGGTAATAAATTCTGAGCAATTACTCTGTGCAACCTCACCGACGCCTCGCACAATATCACCCTAACGTCTGCACTCCACTTCATGACTTATGAAGGCCTGCTTGCCAGAAGCCTTCGTCATTACCTGTCTACAGGCAATGCCACTTTCAGGGAACTGTGACGTACTTTTAAATCCCGACAATACCTCCCAGAGCCCTGTCATTCACTGTGAAGGTCGTGTCGTGGTTTGAGTTTCCATAATGTGGAACTAATCTACGGCAGGACGGTGGCATAGCGGTAGAGTTGCTGTCTTACAGCGCCAGAAACCCGGGTTCGATCCTGACTACGGGTGCTGTCTGTACGGAGTTTGCATGTTCTTTCCGTGACCTGCGTGGGTTTTCTCTGAGATCTTCGGTTTCCTCCCACATTCCAAAGACGTACTGGTTTGTAGGTTAATTGGCTTGGTATAAATGTAAATTGTCCCTAGTGTGTGCAGGATTGGGTTAGTGTGCGGGGGTTGTTAGTGTTAGTGTGCGCTAGTTGGTTCGGACTCGTTTCAGGGGCTTGTTTCCACGCTGTATCTCTAAACTAAACCTCACATCCATCTGAATTAAACTCCATTTGCCATTCCTTGGTGCACTTGCCCATCTGATCTCAACCAATGCGAGGAAAAGCATCCCTGACCTTTTCAAGCTCTTCTGCCCCAGTTGCTCCTTAACAGGCTGCTGTGGAGAGTATGAAAGCATTGGAAGGAATTAATTTGTTGCTTATCTGATGATCTAATTAAGCACATTACTGATAAACCAAGAATAATTTAAAGTATTAGTGATTAGATGGTAATCAGGAAGAAAGGTTAACATTTTAATTTTCACAGAGGTTGCAGGCATCCAATATCGTAAAATAATGATAATAATTTGTCAAGCCTAATAGATCATTTTCCATTTGACTACTTTCCATAGGAGCATATTATATTGCAATCCAATCACTTACCATGCTATGAGAAAAGAGTAGCTTTGTTGTGAACAAAGACAATAAAAACAAATATTGCTCTCCTTTTATTATAAAATGTTTATGAATGATAAAAGGGTTGTGAATGTATTAATTCAGTATCAGTGTGCTTCACCGGACTGATTGTATGCCTCGTTGACACCTTCCCCTCAGCTAACAATGAACCATTCTACATTTCCTTGATCAACGTCTAGTTTGATGTCTTTTCCACACCTTACCCATCCATATCTCTAGTCTCTCTCTTGCCTGACTCTCAGTCTGAAGGAGGGTCTCAACTGGAAACATCATCCATTCCTTCTCTCCAGAGAAGCTGCCTGACCCGATGAGTTACTCCAGCATTTTGTGTTTATCTTGCCTATTAGAAGGATCAGAGATAAAATGTCCAGGTTTGCTTCCCGTTATTAACTTTGTTTATTTTGTTTCCTTGCCCTCTCCAATGCATTCTATGAATTTTGGAAAGGGTAGGGAGGGTTTATGAGATGTACAAAGCACCAGAGTTGCATGTGGGACAGGCTGGATGCGCTGAGCTTTTCTGCTGCTATTGTTCATTTGCCCAAAGGATTCATATTTTTTCTTCTGGCAGTGAGGGTGTACAGAAAGGATTTGGAAATGGCTGGATCCAATATTAAGAGGAATAATGAGAAACTATTGAGGACGAAGTCCAGCAAGCATCAGCTCACTGAGAGATGAAAGTATTAAACTCTGCCTAAAAAAAATTGAACTTTTGTGCGCAAAGTGGCGCAGCGATGCTGTTTAAACGGAGTTTGTACGTTCACCCTGTGACCGCGTGGGTTTTCTCCAGTTGCTCCGGTTTCCTCCAGCATTCCAAAGTTTCCAAGGTTTAGACAATGATGTTAACTAGTCCAGGAGATGCTAACTGGATGAGCGACGAGAATAAATATAGAAAATGGTGGGAAATAATATAGGACTAGTGTGATGGGTGATCGATGGTCAGCAAGAGCTCGCTGGGCCAAAGGGCTTGTTTCTATGCTGTACCTCTAAACTAAATTAAACTCAATGCAGAAAAGCTCAGCCCATCCAGCCTGTCCAACATGCAACTCTGGTGCTTTGTCCTGACAGACAGGAAGCAGCATGTGAGGCTGGGAAAGCCCATTTCGGACGTGCAAAAGCTCAGCATAGGAGCACCGCAAGGCTGCGTACTCTCTCCTTTCCTCTACTCTCTCTGTACCAACGACTGTACCTCCACAGACACCTATGTCAAGCTTCTCAAGTTTGCGGACGACACAACCCTGATTGGACTGATCCAGATGGGGAGGATTCTGCCTACAGACAGGAAGCATCACAACTGGTGTCCTGGTGGCATTGCAACAACCTAGAGCTCAATGCTCTTAAGACAGTGGAATTGATTGTAGACTTTAGGAGAGCTCCCCCTCCCCTCACCCCACTCACCATCAACAACACCACAGTCTCATCTGTGGAGTATTTTAAGTTCCTGGGAACCATCATCTCCAAGGACCTTAAGTGGGGGGCTACCATCGACTCCACAGTCAAAAAGGCACAACAGAGGATGTACTTCCTACGGCAGCTGAGGAGGCACAATCTGCCACAGGCAATGATGGTCCAATTCTACACGGCCATCGTAGAGTCTGTTCTCACCTTCTCCATCATGGTCTGGTTTGGCTCAGCCACCAAGCACGACACCTGGAGGCTGCAGCGAATTGTCCGACCAGCAGAGAAGGTTATTGGCTGCAATCTTTCCTCCATTGATGAACTGTACACTGCAAGGGCCAGGAAGTGAGCGGGCAAGATCATCTCTGACCCCTCTCACCCTGGCCACAAACTCTTTAAATCACTTCCCTCTGGAAGGCGACTCCGGATTGTCAAAGCTGCTGCAGCCAGACATAAAAACAGTTTTACTCCACGAGTGGTTGCTCTACTCAACAGCCAAAAATCTGTAGCCTCCCTTTGATCTGGTGTTTTGTTGGTTCACATGCTTGATCAATGGTGTTTTATCATTAATGTTTTATTATTATTAATGTTTAGTGTTTTCTGAGTCATTCGTAACTGTCACTGTATGTCATGTTACTTGTGGGCAGAGCACCAAGCCAAATTCCTTGTATGTGAATACTTAGCCAATAAACGTACTTACTACTTACTAAACAAAGCGCTCAAAGTGCTGGAGTAACTCAACGGATCAGGCAGTATCTCTGGAGAACATAGACAGGTGATGTTTCAGATCGGGATCCTTCTGACCAATTGATGTCTGACCGGTTGAGTTACTCCAGCACTTTGCCTCTTGTAATCCATCATCTGCAGTTCCTTGTTTCTACCTCTAAACTAAATACTCAGCAAGTCAGGCCGCATCTATGGGAAGAGAGACAATGTTAATATTTTGGATTAGAGACCCTCTGTCAGAACTGGGAATGAGACAAAAGAAGCTAGTTAAGTTGAATGGAGGGGATGGCTCTGAAGTAAAATTGGGTGAGCGTATGGACAAGCTGTAAACAAGGTCATCTGGTCAATGTGTAAATAGTAAATAAGCTCATCCCTAAACTTCTGGACTTTGTCCCAGGGCTCCCAACTAGGCTCCAAGTATGCGCTATGGAGCCGAATATAGATGGACCCAGGGGGGCGCTCGTGAGCAAAGACCGGGGTGGTTGCGACAGGCCTGGCTCGCCAATGTGAAGAAGGACTCGACGGGCTACTACCCAAAGATCACAGAGCTCCGCTCTATGATCTTTGCCGAGAAGCTGCCGAGCTCGACCTCGAAGATTGGGGAGTCGAGGAGGAAGGGGCTGCTGGTGATGACGGACATGTGGAGTGGGCCGGTAGGAGAGGGAGTGGGGTAGTGCCTCCAGCGCCTGCAAGGACGGCTGTAGGAGGCAGCCCAGGGACACAGAGGCGGTCGGGCAAGGAGAGGGACATCGGTTCGTGGGCTGAGCCGGTCAAGGGCCAGGGAGGACTTACCTGGATCGGGGGGCGCTCCAGTACATCCAGCATGTGTACCGGACTTTGGACTTTTGTTTTGCAAATGGTGTCAAAATATGGTCACTTGTGCACCGTATGGTGCACAGGTGACAATAAAGATCCATCGAACCATTGACCTCCGGACCAGCAGGCCCCAGTCAGTTAGAATTGGTCATAAGATTCCACTCTAACGCTCAATACTGGTGCTCCTCAGGGTCGTGTGTTCAGTTCCCTGCTCTCCTCCCGGTCCTCCATGACTCCTTCAGCTGTTGAGTGAAAAGTAGATCTTTGAAGCACTTTTTTTTAGCAATGTTACAAAATTTTGAGATTTAAAAAATCAAGTCTGCAATTTATCCCATCAGATAAAGCATAAAATGAAGTTTAATTTGACACCTAATTTACTTTCATATCTTCAGTATTAAGAAAGTTATGGCCATTTTCACACTCGGAAATTAGCATCTTGCTCCCCATTGCCTTTCAATTGACTTAACTCAAAAGCTGTGATCTGGAAAAGTTAAAAGTCCATAACTTTCTTAAAAATTAAGAGAACTCAATGAAATTTTCAGTTATTATAGATTGAAGCATTCTGAAACAAATATTAAACAATCTTACTTGGATTTCCTGAAATTAAAGCATATAATTAGTTAGTTATCTAATTGTAGCTAATTACAAAATTCAATGAGTAGATCTAAACATCTATCCATTTCTTAAGAAAAGATAAACTTTTTTTAAATTGCCTAAGTGTGCAAATAACATTCACACAATAATCCACACTATAACATAATTTTAAAATCTAATTTTCATGAATTTCTGGGCCAAATGGAAGGAATTTAGTGTTTAATGCCTGTAAATTAATGGCCTTTTAAATCAACTAGTGAGTGGGTTTTAGTGGAATGCGGTGGATTGGAACGTTGCGGTTAGCGGTGAAGTCGGGAGGAAAAATACTGTTGGTTCATACATTTTTTGGGACCCCATTTCGCAACATAAAAATATTATTAAAGCCTCCCGAAAAACCAACTTTTAATATAAAAATAAACTATTTACCTTTTTTTCTCCCCTACGGAAAATCCTTCCGGTTGTCTGCGGTCACGGCTTTTGAAGGTGATTTTTAAATTACTCTAGTTAACAAATAATCTAGAGTAATTTAAAAATACCTTCATGATGAAATGTCGGAGCGATTTTTCTTCCGCAACAAAATCGCCCGACATTCATCGATTATCCCAGTCTGTCGAAAAACGGCACTTTAAGCCCGCCCCCCTCTGAAAGGCGCCAAAGTCGTGCACACGGGGAGCGGCAGAACTGCAGCACCGCTAAAGGTAAGTTTTGCAACATACCTACTTTTTTGAATCAGATGGAGGAGGTAGATGACTGAAAGTGATGAATAATTGGACTGCTTGGAAGACTAGAAGTGTAAATTTTTCAAGCACCATTTTGCCCTGACGTTGTGATATAACTTCTAGACCAGGTAGTTTAGGATTTCAAAAGTATCATAATACGTCTTTTATTGTCACATGCACCAATCAAGGTGCCATGATATGCGAATTACCATACAACCATACGAAAAAAAAGCAACAAGACACACAACTACATAAAAGTTACATAAACACCTCAGTAGATTCCCCACATTCCTCATTGCGATGGAAGGCAAAAAAGTCCAATCTTCTTCCTCTCAAGTTAGAATGGAGAAGACATTTTGATGTGTTAATCCAACTGATTCTATTGTATATCCAACTTTTTTTGATGCTTTAACTCACGTCCATAGTCTTAGTAAATCACAACTCAGGTAAATTTAATGTGCTATTTGTGTACAACAGCATGGTGGAACAGCGGCAGAGTTGCTGCCTTACAGCGCTTCCAGTGCTGGAGACCCAGGTTCGATCCTGACTACGGGTGCTGCCTGTACGGAGTTTGTACCTTCTCCCCGTGACCGCGCGGGTTTTCTCCGAGATCTTCAGTTTCCTCCCACACTCCAAAGACGTACAGGTATGTAGGTTAATTGGCTTGCTGTATGTGTAAATTGTCCCTAGTGGGTGCAGGATAGGGTTAATGTGCAGGGATCGCTGGTCGGCGCGGACAGTGGGCCGTAGGGCCTGTCTCCGCGCTGTATCTCTAAACTAAACTAAACTCAATAAGACTTACATCGATAAGACTAGCAATTGTGAAATATTGGGGCAGGAATAATTAGGATAAGAAGTATTTTACAAACAGCAGGAGTTTACAATCTTGATGAATATGCTCTGTGGTTTTTAGATAGAAAACAGTACATCATAAATGCATAATTACATTAAGGTCAAATGCTAATTTACAATCTCATTCAATCAGTCTTCATCAGTATGTAAAAATTCCAAACTATCGGTTAGATGTCATAGCTCTCAACTCCCCCGCCAATTAATATTTGACGGAAGAGGTTACCACCAAAGGTGTAACTTACTGTTGTTAAAATACAAGCTTCCTTTGAATCCTTTAAAGATATGTTTTACAGATCTATTTATAGCCGACAGACTCCTGAATCAGAGTGTGGAAACAGATTCCTTGCCACAGTGCCACTGTGCTGCTAAAAATGAAATAGCCCATGCTCTTGGAAAGCAAACTGACATATTCCTTATAATAGACCTATTGTCATTCATGACTTGGTCTGCGTATCTGAAGGAAACATGGGCGGCACAGTGGTGCAGTGGTAGAGTTGCTGCCTTACAACGACAAAGACCTGGTTTGATTCTGACTGCGGGTGCTGTCTGTACGGAATGTGTGTGTTTTCCCTGTGACCACGTGGGTTTTTTCCGGGTGCTCCGGTTTCCTCCCGCTCCAAGGACGTACAGGTTTGTAGGTTAATTAGATGCTGTAAATTGTGAATTGTCCCCATTGTGTTGGATAGTGGTAGTATACAGGGTGATCGCTGGTAGGCATGGGCTCGGTGGGCCAAAGGGCCTGTTTCCGTGCTGTATCTCTAAAGTAGTCTAAGCATTATTCTCCTTTTCTGACAACTAAAGGGTCTGTCCCACTTGGGGGTCATTTGCGTGTCACGCAAAGATTTTGTACATCTCAAAATCCTAGTGCGCCGTGCTCGACCGCGCATCACTGCCTACGTTATCACGCACGTGGAACGACGCACAAATGACGCCCAAGTGGGACAGGCCGTTAAGTGTCTTTAGCTAGTCAGGTATCAGCTCAAGAGAAATAGTCTGAAGAAGGGTTCCGATCCAAAAAATCATCCATCCTTTTTCATCACAGGTGTTGCCTGACCCGCTGAGTTACTCCAGCATTTTGTGTCGATCTTCGGTATAAACAAGCATCTGCATTTCCTTGCTACACAACAAAGTGTCGTTGGTTGTTTCATGTCAAAAAGATGCATTTGCACTGGCATTATGGAATATCTCGGGGACATGACTGCGGTGTGATCTTGTGGTGTTTCTGCATCGCAATTGATATTGTGACAAAGGGAACACCAGTGACCATTCCCCTCGTGGCCTTTCCCGTGACCAGTGACTGATTGTGAACGGAACATTGAATCTGCCTTCATTTAGCATGATTAAATTTAATGAGGCAACATGTTCATTATTGCAGTCGTTTATATTTGCTTTGATTAAAAAAAAATGTAATGATTTTGCAAACACCAGATCAGTGACTGTGTAATCTGCTTCAGTTCTCGTCTTCAAGATGCTGCAACTTATCAAGCGGTACGAGGCGCAATAAGCAGTCAAAAGGCTATGTGTAGCTCACAAATACCTGCCCTATACATTTTCAGACACTCCCCAAGCAACACAATTTGCACGTCATCAATCCTCTGGCTTCACAATTCGTAACTCTCTAATCCTTTTGTCTCACACCTTGCGTGTGTTCATCTCTGGCCTTTGTTCCAACCATCTGCTTATCAACCCCCCCCCCCCCCCCCTCTCCTGTGTTCACCTATGACCTGCCATGCTTTGTCCTGCCGCTCCTCTTCGGGTGCCGCGGTCTTCGGGGAGGAAGCGGCCGCTCCAGACATTTCCAAGCCGCTGAGGAGTGTTCACCCGACACCGGAGTTCCATCTTCCCGGCAAGAGGGCCTGAAAACATCGGACTGGCTGCGGAGGCTACAAATAGGCCCCGACTTTGGGTGATCACAGAGGAAGAGGACTGAACCTTCCGATGGCTTTCCCCACAGTGGAAATTTTTGATTCTGCTGTGGAGGGACATTCATGTTGAACTCTATAATGTGTTGTGTCATTTTTCTTTTTTAAAAAAATTTTCTATGCATGTACGGAAACGTAATTATTTCTTCTATGTAAAGCACTTTGGTTTCAACGCGAGTTGATTTAAACGTGCTATATAAATAAAATGTACTTACTTACTTACTCTCTTCCGGCTTTCTTTCTCCTCTATCCCTGCAATCAATCTGAAGAAGGGTCCAGACTCAAAGTTCTCCAGGGATGCTCTCCAGGAATGCTACCTGACCCGCTGAGTTACTCCACCAATTTGTGTTTATCATCAATAGGTTCTTGATTAGTAAGGGCGACAAAGTTTACGGGGAGAAGGCAGGAGAATGGGGTTGAGAGTGAAAAATAGATCATCCATGATCGAATGGTGGACCAGACTCGATGGGTCGAATGGAAAATTCTGCTCCTATCTCATGAATTTATGAACACATCATTGGGTCACGGGGGTTACACAAAAAGCTGGAGAAACTCAGCGGGTGCAGCAGCATCTAAGGAGCGAAGGAGATAGGCGATGTTTCGGTCGAGACCCTTCTTCAGACTTTTTGTGTAACCCTCGATTCTCCAGCATCTGCAGTTGCTTCTTTAAAACATTGGGTCACGGGGATTGACCAGTGGATTGTTATCAAGCAGCTTGCCGTGCCGCTGAAATAAAATGCATTTGGGAAGACGATTCTGGATGAGAGGAAGTGTATGTTTAGAGGTTAAAGATACAGCATGGAAACTGGCCTTTTGGCCCTAGTCCATGCCGACCACTGATCGAACTATTGAACTATTGAAGCATAAAATGGTGTGCAGCCTGACCATTCAGTGGGTGATGCAAAGATAATTGGACAAGAATCCCTTAATTCTAAATCCATGTAAAATGCATGTATATTAATTTCTGACTGGTACTTGGTTTTTTTTTTGCATAGATTTGGGGATTTGTGGATCATGAATACGTCCAATTAATAGCTGCAATTGCTGAATTGGGTGGCCCCCACATGTTCTGAAAGCAATGTGTAGACGCTATGTTAACTGGCTTGAGAAAGCCCTTCTTTTCGTTTAACCAGACTAGGCTCGGAGGCACTATAGTTAACTCTGCTGCCTTACCATTCCAAAGACCAGGTTTTGATCCTGATATTGGATGCTGTCTTTGTTGAATTTGCATGTTCTCCCTGTGGGTTTTCTCTGGGTGCTTTGCTCTCCTGCCTCATCCCAAAGATGTGCCATAAGCTATTTGGCAACTGCAGTGAAGATCAGTGGCAACAGAACCAAGAAGGGAGCTGATGGGCATATGAGAGGGAATAGTTTGCCAGGACCGAGGGAAATAAGCAGAGAAGAAATTGTACTGAGGGAATTGCTCGGCTAGTAGCTGGATCTGATGGGCTGATTGGCCTCCCATGTTGTAATAAGTAATGCAGCAAATAGACAAGGAACAAGGATATTCACTGAACATTTTGGAAAATGCAAACATGGGCATTGAATGAATGAAGGAATGAATGATACTCTATTCACAGTGAAATTCTTTGTTTTGCATTCCATACAAAAGTATGTAAAGAGTCGCCACGTATAGGGGCAACGTCAAAGTTACAAAATGGCCAATGCGGTCCCAGTGATCCATCTTTGTTCTTGACGGCCCCCTCACGTCGGGTCCCCTTTCGTTCTTGGCGTTATTCCACGCCAGATCCCTCTTTGTTCTCAGTGGCCTCCTTGCGACGGGTTCCTCTTCGTTCTCGGCAGCCCCCCACGCTGGGTCCTTCTTCGTTCCCTAGACGGTGCATCCCCGACCGACCTCCGGCACCCACCACAGATGCTCCCGGGAGCATCTCAAAGTCCTAAACACAGAATTAGGGTAACACAGATTTAAAGCCATAAGGAACAACAGCAATACTGTTTGGGCACTCGAAAGAAAGGCGCAGTTAGGTTGCATAGATTGTATTAGAAACAAATAGAACATCTTCCCACGATTTTCTTTTAAAATAAATATTTTACAAGTTTCAACTATTCAGAAACTCTAAATTACCTAACATTGGTATATTCTGTGAGTAACGGGGCCCTTGTGGAGTTCAAATGAGTCTTTTTTTCTACTTTGATGGAATTAGGCCACTGAAAAATGAGGTTAGAGACATTTCCTCTGTCTCATTTATCAAAGTTTCACTATTCCTTAAAATGACTTGTGTCAGGCAGAATAAATTCTCTCCAAAGTCAGAGGGAGTACATTTGAAATACAGTGGAGTAAAGTGGGTTGCTTTGTTTCATTAAGCAATGGGGATTAATTAACTTATTCTTCTGAAAATGACTTTTAAAGAGATGGTGGGAATCCATGAACTGTGTGACCCGGTGCAACAAGGCAGATACGTTTGGAGAGCAGCTTAAAATAGTTTCACGAATGGAAGGAATATGACAAAGTTTGCAATTATTTGTTAAAATATTTCTACAACTAGATAATATGAAAGTGAAGGAGAAGAAAGATAAAGATTTGAACGTATCCAATGGAATATTAGGAAATGGCCCCCTAATAAGCCCACTATATTCAAATATTTCCTTGCAACGTGGAAGGAGGCCATTCAGCCCATTAATTCTGCTCTTCCAATTTCTTTGCGAGACAAATATTGGATAAATCCTTATTTATTTTAAATAAAAAAAGAAAATTCTGGAAATGCTCAGCATGTCAGACAGCGAGTCTAGAAAGAAGACTGCTTTTCTTTCCACGAACAGCCACTCAACCTGTTGAGAGTTAGCAGCATCTTCTGTTTTTGTTTGAGGTTTCCAGAATGTGAGGTTTTGTTTTTGATCTTTGTGCCCCCAAAACCTTTGCTCAAACCTATTCTCTCCCAGATGCTATTCGTCACCGATGCCAAGTGTACTTTATGGGAGGTAATTAACCGATTAGCCAGCACATCTTTGGGATGTGGGAGGAACCTGGAGCATCTGGGGGAAGTTCACATGCTCACAGGGAGAACATGCAAACTCCACACAGACAGCAGCATGGTCATGTTTATTACATGCAAAAGATAAATTTAAGGCACAGAAGTATGCCATTTGGCCCCTTCAGTTGCATACATCCTTCAGGCCATGGTGCTTCAACTACATATCTATATATTTAGGTAGTCTCAATGATTTTGTGGTAGAAAACGCTTTTAATTACCTGAAAATGCATCAACCCTCTCCCTGCATGTGATCCATATCCTTGCATATCCATGTGCCTTTCCAAAAGCTTGTTAAATGTAACTATCGTATCTGCCTCCATCACCACCCCTGGCATTGTGGGCTGAAGGGCCTTTTTCTGGCAGCCCGTTCCAGGCACCCTCCACTATCCATGTAAAAATAACTTTCCTTGCATATCTCCTTCAGATTTTGCCCCTCTCACCTTAAAGCTGCGCTCTCTAACCTTTTGTGTAGGAAGGAACTGCAGATATTGGTTTTGCTTGGGCAGCTTACAGCCCAGTGGCACGAATATTGGTTTATCTAACTTCAAATAACCCAGGCATTCCCTCTCTCGCACTATCCCTCCCCCAGCTTCTCGTTTTCACCCAACGAACAGCTAACAATGGCCTGTTTCCTTTATCATCATTACTTTTTTTGCATATCTTTCATTCATTGTTCATTATCTCTCTACATCATTGTCTATATCTCTTGTTTCTCTTATCCCTAACTAGTCTGAAGAAAGCTCTCAACCTGAAACGTCACCCATTCCATCCCTCCAGAAATGCTGCCTGTCCCACTGAGTTACTCCAGCCTTTTGTGGCTCCCTTACCTTTTCCGTGTTAAACCAGCACCTGCATTTCCTTGTTTTAAAAGTTCAGTCATGTTACAGAGCTGACTATGTCCTACGGGAGGTCTATAAGCCTCGATTAGGGCTAAGCTCAGAATCCACTGATCCATTCTGTGCAGCAGAAAGCCAGGAATTATTATTCTTTTTGTCTGTCGTGAGCCTGGATTTGCATCTTATTTTGATGGAGGATTTTATCCAGTAGAAAATTTGCTTCTGTAAATGATTTGAAGGAAGGAAAAAAGTGATGAGTTTTAGAATGGAATACTTATTCACGCCATTCACAACGACCTGTTCTGTTGGAAGTACCTGTCAAATGTGGTAAACGCCCAGGTCTGTTGAGAGGATGAAGATCACACGTGACACTTAACCAGCCTTTCCACTCGCCTTTGCTGCAGTTATTCTTCAGTGGGTTTATTGATCGAGTTTTATCATTGTTGTTTATTTTGGTGTCCCGTGCCAACGTGTTTGATGATTCGATGGGGTCTCAGCTTCAGAACTCATGTTCTAATGAAAAACAGCACCTCTCTAAGGCCACATCTTTCTCCATCCATAAATACAATCTCCTCATGATTTGGATTTAGACGTTGGAGATACAGTGATGAAACGGGTCCCACAACCCACCGAGTCCGTGCCAACCAGCGAGCACCCCATACACTAGCAATATCCTGCACACCAGGGACAATTTTTACAATTTTACCGAAGCCGAATAAGCTACAAACTTGTACTTTATTGGAGCGTGGGAGAAAAACTACGTGGTCACAGAGAGAATGTACAAACTCCGCACAGGCAGCATCCGTAGACACGATGGAACCCGGGTCTCTGGGTAAGGTAACAACTCTATCTCTGTGCCACTGTGCTGCTGTTTCCCGTGACAACTGTTTGACAAGTCATAAACACAACCGGAGATGTTAAGATCATACGAAGCAGGTGCAGAAACAGGCCTCACTGCCTCTCAAGTCTCCTCTAAGAGAGGATAAAATCAAGACTACTTCTAGGCCTCAAGCCTACTTAGCTACCCATTTCCCATATCCCTCAATTTCCATTGGGGCCAAATATCCATTGTTCCCAACTTGAATTTATTCAATGTCTGAGCCCTGCAGACTTGTATCATTGAAACTTCCAACATTTTATTAGTCTCAGTTCTCTTTTGCAGTGGATGGGCCGAGGTCTAGATTCACCAGCCTTAGGAAAGACAAAACCCATCTGTCATCCCCTCTCAATGTCTTGAGAATCCCAGTGTGATCACCTGTCTTGTTCGGTTCACATAAAATGTCAACTTTTTTTCATTCGGAATCTGCCCATTCCCCGGTTTATTTCAGAGTGTGAAACATATTGTGTTCTTATATGGTACCATGCTGGGGGTTTGTGTGAAGTAATATAGTTCTGAATACTTCATGTTTAACAAAACTCTTAGTTAGATCAAAGTCAAACCTAAGCGGTTGGAAATAATAAAACAAATTGCAGGAGGAAGACAACAGGCCAGACAGCATCTGCTGAGGGAAATGGACAGATGAGGTTTTGGGTCAGGACTCTTCTTCAGATTGATGAAGTACAATGGAACAATGGCTCTTTATTGTCACATGTGCACTGCACAGTGAAATGCTTTCTGCATAGATCACACATGCATGAGTCACCATATTTTGGCGGCATATACAAAAAGTCCAAAGTCCGGACCACGCACTCAATGTACTGGAGCAACTCCAGATCCAGGTAAGCCCCAGACTGCCGTGCGTGGCCACGGGTGCTCGGCTGCTTTCCCCTACAGGCCGTGGCCCACCCGGTCCTCCTGCATCTGACCACAGAGCCTTTTGCCCTGGAGGAGATAGAAACATAGAAAATAGGTACAGGAGTAGGCCATTCGGCCCTTCGAGCCTGCACCTCCATTCAATATGATCATGGCTGATCATCCAACTCAGTATCCCGTACCTGCCTTCTCTCCATACCCCCTGATCCCCTTAGCCACAAGGGCCACATCTAACTCCCTCTTAAATGTAGCCAATGAACTGGCCTCAGCTACCTTCTGTGGCAGAGAATTTCAGAGATTCACCACTCTCTGTGTGAAAAATGTTTTTCTCATCTTGGTCCTACAAGACTTCCCCCTTATCCTTAGACTGTGACCCCTTGTTCTGGACTTCCCCAACATCGAGAACAATCCAGCTGCATCTAGCCTGTCCAACCCCTTAAGAATTTTGTACGTTTCTATAAGATCCCCCCTCAATCTTCTAAATTCTAGCGAGTACAAGCCGAGTCTATCTAGTCTTGCTTCATATGAAAGTCCTGACATCCCAGGAATCAGTCTGGTGAAACAAATTGAGATGGAGCGGGGTGAACGCTGGGAAGGAGGTGAGGGGAAGGGGCGAGACAAGAACTAGCAGGTGAGGATGCATGATCGGCAGATGGGTGGAGATAGGAACCAAGGTTGGAGGTGTTGAAGCCAAAAGAGTGCAGACGTTGAAGCTGATAGCAGAGTTGCTGTCTTACAGTGCCAGACGCCTGGGTTTGATCCTGACTATGGTTGCTGTCTGTGCTGAGTTTATATGTTCTCCCCGTGACCTGCGTGGGTTTTCTCCAAGAGCTCCAGATTCCTCCCACACTCCAATGATATACAGGTTTGTAGGATAATTGGCCTGATTAAATTGTAAATTGCCCCGAGTGTGTGTTGGATAGTGTTAGTGAGCGGGGATCGCTGGTCTGCGTGGATTCGGTGGGCCAAAGGGCCTGCTTCCACGCTGTAACTTTAAACTTAACTAACTAGCAATGTTACAAAATGTTGAGATTTAAAAAATCAAGTCTGCAATTTATCCCATCAGATAAAGCATAAAAATAAGTTTAATTTGACACCTAATTCACTTTCATATCTTCAGTATTAAAAAAGGTATGGCCATTTTCATAATCGGAAATTAGCATCTTGTTCCCTATTGCTTTTCCATTGACTTAACTCAAAAGTTGTGATCGAGGACAGTCAAAAGCCCATAACTTTCTTAAAAATTAAGAGAACTGAAAGAAATTTTCAGTTATTATAGATTGAAGCATTCTGAAACTAATATGAAACAATCTTACTTGGATGGCCTGAAATTTAAGCATATAATTAGTTAGTTAGCCAATTGTAGCTGATTACAAAATTCAATTACTAGATCTAAACATCTATCCATTTCTTAAGAAAATATTAACATTTTTATTAAAGCCTAAGTGTCCAAATAACATTCACACAAGAATTTACAATATAACATGATTTTTTAAATCTCATTGTTATTAATTTATAGGCCAAATTGAAGGAATTTAGTGTTTAATGCCTGTAAATTAATGGGCATTTTAATCAGCTTGTGAGTGGGATTTTGTGGAACGCGATGGATTGGAACGTTGCGGTGAATTTAAACCCAATATCGGCAGGAAAAATACTGCCGGTTCATATGGGGAATAAATCACCGTTTCGAAACATGAAATATTGATTAAGGTAATCTAAACAAGCAAGTTTATATGAAAAAATAAACAGCTATCACTTACCTGTCCCCTACGTAAAATCCGTCCTCGTTGTTGGCGTTCACGGCATTAGGAGCTAATTTTTATTTTACTATAGTGCTGAAATAGTCAGGCGAGTTAAAAAAAAAAAGAACTTGCTGGCAGTCGGAACGAATCTCCAGAAAAAGCTTGCACTCGAGAAAAATATAATTCCGCTAAAGGTAAGTTTTGTAACATACTTAAATTAACAGCTTTTCACTGTACCTCGGTATACGCGACAATAAAATAGACTCAAACTGAAACTCAAAGTTTAGAAATACAGCGTGGAAGCCTTTCAGCCCACCACGTCTATGCTTAACAACGATCGACCGTACACTAGTTCTATGTTATTCCAGTTTGGCATCCTGCACACTAGGGACAATTTACAGAGGCTAATTAACTTACAAACCAGCACATGTTTGGATTGTGAGAAGAAACTGGAGCACCTGGAGAAAACCTTAATGGTCACAGGGAGAACTTACAAACTCCACATGGACAAGATCGAACTTGGGTCTCTGGTGCTGTGAAGCAGCAGTTCTACTGCATCGCCACTGTGCCGCCCCTATGTTAACGAAACTGTTGCACCTGTGCCACATCTTACTTTCATGCAGTTTTCATTAGTCCAGTTGCTGTGGACTCAGACATGAACGTGAGTCGATATAGAGGACCGGTCACTGCAAAAGCTTCTATTTAATCTGCTCCTCTGCTTTCTCTTCAAACTTGACCATGGATATGCCTCCCTCTGCCTTATGGCACCCAATATATGTCGGTATCTCTGCTCTGTGTCACTGCCACATTCTCTGAGTTGTCATTCTGATTAACTCTGTCCTGGCTGTTTCTTAGATGACCAGATACATTTGGAAACTTGCTGCTTTGAATGCTTGCTGCATCATTGGTGTTGGCTTTTTGGGAAAATCTCAATGAATAAGATCAGAGAAAGTTCATAAATTCCAGGAGCAGAATTGGGCCATTCGGCCCATCAAGTCTACTCCGCCATTCAATCGTGGCCGATCTATCTTCCCCCCTTAATCCCATTCTCCTCCCTTCACCCCACAACCACTGAAACCTGTACTAATCAAAATCCGTCAATCTCCGCCTTAAAAATAAGCATTGACGGCCTCCACGGCCTTCTGTGGCAACGAATTCTACAGATTCACCGCCCTCTTACTAAAGAAATTCATCCTCATATCCTTTCTAAGGTTTTGTCTTTTTATTCTGAAGCTATGGTCTCTGGTCTTGGACTTTCCCACGAGTGCAAACATCCTCTCCACTTTCTCTATCCAGACCTTTCACTATTCGGTAAGTTTCAATGAGGTACCCCCCCTCATCCATCGAAACTCCAGCGAGTACAGGGCCAGTGCTGTCAAATGTTTATCATATGTTTACCAGACCTTTCCTGGGATCATTCTCTTAAACCTCCTCTGGACCCTTTCCAAACCCAGCGCATCCTTCCTCAGAAAAAACGCTCATCATACGCCAAATGCGGCCTTACCAGTACCTTATAAAGCCTTAGCATTACATCTCTATTTTTATATTCTAGTCCTCTCGAAATGAATACTAGAAAGAAAGCCTCTGGATTTGACAATGATTTTTTTATACAGAGGGATATCAAAGTACATCATGAGCCTACACAATGAACTTGGTATAACATTTCTTTTGGTTTAATGTGCTGGAAATTAAATTCTCTCCGAGCTTTCAAGTCGAACTGTCAATCCTTGCGTTTATGCTTCATGCAAGCGGAATTACATTGGTAAGGAAATGGTGCCATACTGATAAGTTATAATCTGGCTCAGCTTCAATGTTTGAAGCATCTTACCTTTTTGCTTTTTCCACTGCCATATGGAAGAATCAATGTGATGCTGTGCGCTGGTTCCTTTAACAGCCCCTGACTGCTGTTCCATGTTTATGTGTGAAAACAAAAATGGGAACTGGCTGCCAACTTTTTAATTAATGGATCGCGTGTGCCAAATGCCAAGTGTCTTCCTTATATTAAGAGACAGACAAATTTGAGACGTGTTGACAGCCCAAAAGAGAAACAGTGGAGGCGGTGGATAAGATTAGACAAAACCTGGGAGTAGATGATCAATTTGCTTCCCTAGCCCAAAGATGGCCGATCGGCTTGGCTGCCATGATGGAAGTCTCCCAATGTTCATTTCAAAGAAATCAGCAACAAAGAAACTGCCCAGGAAATGGTTCTGGGAAGGAGATGGAGGCAGCACAGTGGTGCAGTGGTAGAGTTGCTGCCTTACATCGGCATTTTGATCCTTACATTTTGATCCTGACTACAACTGCTGTCTGTACGGAGTTTGTCGGTTCTTCCTGTGACTGCGTGGGTTTTCTCCGAGTGCTCAGGTTTCTACCCGCGCTCCAAACATTTGTAGGTTTATAGGTTAATTGGCTTTTGTAAGATTGATTCCAGTGTGTAGGAGAATGCCAGTGCACGGGGTGATCATTGGTCAGCGCAAACACGGTGGTGCCTGTCTCCGCACTGTATCTCTGAAGTCTAAAAGTAAAAAAGATTAAACAAAGCTCGAGTGGCTTATTTATTTATTTCCTTTAATGTTCTGTTCCTCTTTCAATTCATGTGGGGATTCATGAGGAGCACTTGGACAATGCCTTGTGACCAGATGCTCTTGTATGTCCGTTCCTTCCCTGTTGCACCCCAGGCCCTGCAGATGGTGTACAATCCTACCCGGAATGTGACCCTTGGGATCTTGCGTCAAGTTGAACAAATCTCTTTATGTGGTGCTCTTGCAGTTATTCACGAAGGAGGGGAGAAAGCGACCATGCCACTCATCCACCTGCTCACCCACCCATGCTCTCTCTAAATATTCTTGCTTCATTTACACCTCTAATCCTCACCCTTCTCCAAATCTTTCCCACCTGATATTGAATTGTGATAAAGCATATACCATCTAGAGGGCGGCACAGTGGCACAGACTTGCTGCCTCACAGCGCCGGAGACTCGAGTTCGATCCTGATCTGGGGCGCTGTTTGTGTTGAGTTTGCACGTTCCCCCTGAGGCCGCGTGGATTTCCTCTGGGTTGTAGGTGGTTGACCTATGGGTGTAGGTTGACTGGCCTCTGTGAATTGCCCATAATGTGTATGGAGTAGATGTGAAAGTGGGATAACATAGAACCAATGTGAACATGTGATGGATGGTCAGTGTGGACTCGGTGGGCCAAAGGGCCGGTTTCCATGCTGTAAGTTTCAATCAATCAATCAGAATTCTGGAACAGGATAGAGGTGGCACAGTGGCGCAGCGGTAGAGTTGCTCCCTTACAGCGCCAGTGACCCGGGTTCGATCCTGACTATGGGCGCTGTCTGTATGGAGTTTGTACATTCTCCCTGTGACCGCGTGGGTTTTCTCCGGGTACTCCGTTTTTTTCTGCCACAGAAGGCAGTGGAGGCCAATTCACTGGATGGTCTCTCTCGAGAGTTATATTTAGCTCTTTGGGCTAAGGGAATCAAGGGATATGGGGAAAAAGCAGGAACGGGGTCCTGATTTTAGATGAACAGCCATGATCATCTAAAGGGCCGAAGGGTTGAAGGGCCGAATGGCCTACTCCTGCACCTATTTTCTATATTTCTATGTCTATGTTTCCTCCCACACCTCAAAGACGTACTGGTTTGTACATTAATTGGCTTCCGTAAAATTGTAAATTGTCCCTAGTGTGTAGGTTAGTGCTAGTGTATATCGTGGTAGTAATTAGATAGTAAATTTTCTCTCATGTGTAGGAAAGTGCTAGTGTAGGCGGTGATCATTGGCCGGCACGGACCCGGTGGGCCGAAGGGACTGTTTCTGCACTGTATCTAGAAAGTCAAAATTATGGTCTAAAGTCTTTGACTGTGCATATATCTTTTAATTTAGATTTGAAAGCGGAATTTTAGTTTTTATTGAGCTGGCGCTCTGCCTATAGAGCTTTGCAGATCATTCTCCCGAGCAGCTGCATGGTTCTGGAGCAGCCTACGTGCTCTTGCCCCGGGGCAGATAGCGATGGCAGCGAGACAAATACTTCCCAGCACCAGCAAAGCGAACTTTCGCTCCGTCCACTTGAAATGACTGGTGTGCAGTGATGGGCCACACATCGCTGCCCTTATCAATATCACTGAACGAGGAGGATGATGTTTATCGCTGCAGACAAACTAATTACAGTGACTGACAAATTAAGCTCACTATTAAGACAGCTCGGCAGATGGGGAGAGTGAGGGACTGGAGTCTTGATGGCTTGTAACCTTAGTAGAAGTCCGTGGAAGAGCTTGGTTGCCAAAGGTAGGAAACAGGTGTTACATTTTTGTGGTGCTAATAAGATGTGGCTGCTTGAGAGTCCTGATTTAGCGTGCAATTTTCAAATAAATTGGTGATTATCAAGGTCGATGGTGATCTCAGGTGCTCACTAGAACCCCGCAGGTCCAGCACCCAAGTGTTGATTAGTTTAGCTATTTGTAATTTAGCGATACAGCATGGAAACAGGCCCTTCGACTCACCGAGTCCGTGCCTACCAGCGATCCCCGCACACTGGCACTCGCCTACACATTGGGAACAATTTCTAATTTACGATTCTTACCGAAGCCGATTGACCTACAAACCTGTGCATCTTCGGTGTGTGGGAGATTACAAAGGCACGGGGCAGGTGGGGTGGCCAGGTATAGGATCAAGGGATGTACAGATCAGCGGGATACTGATTCACGTGCAGGCCGGGTCACTAAGAGCAGGGTCAGAGGGCAGCTGTGGTCAACAATTACAGTCAGTGTCTGGCAATGGGCAGAGTCGCTGGGTTCAGGGTCAGATGTGGTTGCCTTGTGCAGGGTAGGGGAGCGGCCTGGTGCAAGGTCAGAGGGCAGGTGGGGTCACCGGGTACAGGGTCAGAAATCAGGCGAGGGGAGGGACGTTGGTTTGCTGGTCGATCCACACGTCCAAGGAAGGCGATGATTGTAGGCCCAACAGCAGCCTGGGCTTGCCTGGAGTGGACACCGATCATAACAACTAGAGCGTGGACTGGACTTTGAAAACAATGCCTAAACATGGTGCCTCTTGCATGCAGGATCAGTGGACTACTTCTATATTCATTCATTCATAACTCAGCGGGACAGGCAGCATCTCTGGAATGTCACCCATTCGTTCTCTCCAGAGATGCTGCCTGTCCCTATATATACATACATATGGTTGTTTCCGTAAATAAGGGTACTAACCTATGACATGGGTGGCCAAATTTGAAAGTTAATAAATTATAACGAAATACCACAGCATTAAAAATGGGCTCCCCTATGATCCTTTTGCGCTAATTTGTGATCAAAATCGACCATCATTTGACCAAAATTTAATACTTTGATAATTTGAAAAAAAAACGAGAAGAAACAAATTATAATTTATTTTTAACTTTTAATATACTTAAATGAGAAAGAATATAGTACTCAACATTTGCCTGGAACCAAAAGCATTTGTCTACCTTCGATCGCAAATATGTCACTAGAACTGGAGGGTTTGAACTATGAGGAGAGACTGGTTGGGCTGGGGCATTTTCCAGAAAGTGTCGGAGGCTGAGAGGTGACCTTAAAGAGATTTGCAAAATCATGAGGAGCATAGAAAAGTTGAATGGTCAGTCTTTTTTCAAAAAAATTTCAAACATACCACTAGGTTCAAAACTACATGGTCTTCTTCAATTTCAGGTAGTCCTTGCTTTCTCCCTCCTTCCCCTCCCCTTCCGCTCCCCTCCCCAGCTCTCCCACAGCCTACTGTCTCTGCCTCTTCCTTACTTCTTCCCGCCTTTCCCCCCCATCAGTCTGAAGAAGGGTCTCAACCCGAAACGTCACCTATTCCTTCCTCCATAGATGCTGCCTCACCAGCTGATTTTCTCCAACATTTTTGTCTACCTTCGATTTTTCCAGCATCTGCATTTCTTTCTTAAACAATGGGACTAGCTCAGGTTATAGCAAGTTGGTCGAAATAAACAAGTTGCATTTTGTGTTGTGTAACTCAGTGACTCCTGACTCTCAGTCTGAGAAAGGGTCTTGACCTTGACCTACTCCTTTTCTCTAGAGATGCTGCCTGACCCGCTGAGTTACTCCAGCATTTTGTGTCTATCATCAGTGTAAATCAGTGTCTGCAGTTCCTTCCTGCACATTTTGTCTGCTCCACAGCAAAATCTCCTCATGGTATGTTTACTTTGAAGACATTCTCCTCTCTCTGATGGGAATTCTGCAACATCCTCTCTCACTGCTCCCCCTCTGTGTCGTCTCTGATTTGTTCTGTATCTTTTCATACCTTTCATCTCCCTCTCCCCTGAGTCTGAAGAAGGGTCTCGTCCGGAAACGTCACCTATTCCTTCTCTCCAGAGATGCTGCCAGACCCGTTGAGTTACTCCAGCATTTTATGTCTGTGATTCTCCATGCCTAAATTTCCAAGCAATATCCATTGTGAAAGAAACTCTCAGCTGAGAAACTCATTAACCCATCCTTTGCGCATCAATTTACAGTAGAGAAATGTCTAACAAGCGCAATCGGAATGACACACCTCGATCGCCAGAACCACTCAATAACTTTTTTGGTCTTGAATTTTTAATTCAAACTCTTCGTTAATCCTTTCCCAATGTGTCTGCATTAAATAATTGTTGAAAGCTAGCAACAAGAACTAAATTATCAGGAGGCAGTGATAATTTCAAATAGCTGCCACAGATTCTATTGTACATTGATATAATCCATTGTTTCATAGCTGTTTTGTAAAATATGTTCAGTGCCTTTGGTGAAAATTACACCAAAATTTATCAAACATTTTTCATCTATAATTTGAAGAAGGGTCCTGACCTGGATCCATGTTCTCCAGATACTGTGTGCTTTAGACCAGTGCTTCTTAAACTATTTCCGTGTCATTCACCCTTGAGACGTTATCACAAAACGTCATTCACCCTCAACTAAATGTTCTTATTTTTTGGTAATTTTCATCTTATTCTCCCTTTTATATATAATTAATTTTGTCACATGGGCAAAAAACATAAATTAATTAATTCACCCCAAAATAATTTCATTCACCTTTAGGTGAATCATTCACCAGTTTAAGAAGCACTGCTTTAGACTAGTCTTTAATTTAGACTTAGGAGATACAGCATGGAAACGATCACCCCATACACTAGCATTATCCTACACACTAGGGAAAATATACACTATACAGAGGCCAGTTAGCCTACAAACCTGTACGTCTTTGGAGTGTGGGAGGAAACCAGAGCACCTGGAGAAAACCCACGTGGTCACAGGGAGAACGTGCAAACTCAGTACAGACAGCACTCGTCGTCATGATCGAACCGGGGTCTCTGCCGCTGGACTCTACCGCTGCACCACTGTACCGCCATTATGTTGTCTGAGCTGTTGAGTTACTCCGGAACTATGTGTCTTTTTTTTCATCTATAATTCCGATTTGTTGTTTCCTTATTTCTTGTTTACATTGAGGCTGAATATGGGGTTTTGAATCTACCTGAGGATTCTGACATCTAATCCAAATCCCTTTAAACAAATGTATTTTGGCTGCAAGAAGGCTCTCACGAAATTATAGTATATATAATGTAGAAAAATAATTTGCTGATATTTTTCATTTTAGATGTCAAAGCAATAAAATGAAAATGTAACCTTTAATTAAGTACATAATTTCACAGATTTGAGGCAGTAAAATTGTAATTTATTAGCTTCCTTTGGTAAATTATGAGCATGTAAAAAAACACAAGGCATCTTCCAGTGACACTGCTAATCTATGGTAATTAACAGTCATTAAATGTATGTGTTAGGAAGATTAATAGAAGTGTGAACTAGATAATTACACCCATTGTTCCGTCTTGTGTTCATTAAGGACCGTGGCAAAGGATTTAAATTACTCTGCTTTTAATATCAGAAGTATATTAACAAATTCAAATGAATTATTAATGCCACAAGGACAAGGTTTGTCAAAATTTTTATTTAATGATATTTGATTAGAATGGAATGCATATCTTTGCCAGCATGATGCAAAGTTATATAAATTATATGCATAAATTTGGTAAACAGAATAGTTTGTTTGTGACTTTACTGCATGGCCTTATGCTAATTCTGACCTCGTTAAAGACATGGGTAAACCAAATGAGGCGTTTGTGTTATTAGTTTGCAGTAAAATGTTTCTGCCAGTGCTCAAAATGAACTGCATCTTCCGAATCCCGGTGACTGCTACGACTAACATCCATATTCACACTGCACTGTGTATGTGGGGCCATTGAGCTTCCAAACCCTTGCACTAGAGTCATAGAGCCACAGAATGGAAACAGGCCCTTCGGCCCAATTTGCCTATGCTGACCAACATGCCCCATCTACACAAGTGCCACCTAACCGCATTTGTCCCATAAACCTAAGATAGACACAAAAAGCTGGACTAATTCAGCGGGACTGGCAGCATCTTTGGAGAGAAGGAATGGGTAACGCTTCTTCAGACTAAACCTCTTCCCTCTAAACCTATCAATCCACCTGTTCAAATGTTTTTAAATTTAGAGATACAGCACAGAAACAGGCCCTTCGGCCCACTGTGTCTGCACCGATCCTCGCACACTAACACTATCCTACACACATTAGGGACAATTTACATTTATACCAAGCCAATTAGCTTACAAATCTGTTTGTCTCTGGAGTGTGGGAGGAAAACAAAGATGGCGGAGAAAATCCATGTAGCCTCAGGGAGAACGTACAGATTCTGAATATACAAGAACTTGTAGTCAGGATCAAACCAGGGTCTCTGGCGCTGTAAGGTAGTAGCTCCACCGCATCGCCACCATTCTGTTCTTGTGCATCCATATCTCTGGTCTTATTTTCCTCCTCTCCTGCCCTGCCCTCAACCCTCCACCCACAGCTTGGCAGCCCTCTTGATCTAAAAGCTCCTCCTCTCTTACAACATCCCGCCTTCCCTGAGCATCATCCAGCCCTTTTGCCTTCTCTTCCTCCTGATTCTCCAGATACAGTGAAAGTAATGGGTAGATTTGTGGGTCTGTGATCTGGCCTGAACATTATGCCAAGGAGCATGGTGGACAAACCAGCAGGCTCCAAATGGCATACAACCGATGAGCTCAAGCTCAAGACAACCATTGGAAGGTCTGGGTCAAAACTAGCCTTATGTTACGAGTTAAAAATTGCTAGCAGTTTGCCCATACCTCTGTAGCAATGGGACTTCATTGCTGCTTACTGGCAGTGTCCTGATCAAGAATTGGTGATCAGAAGGCAAACAGGAACACACAGAAAAATAACACTCTCCAGCTTAGCGGAGTCATTTTTTTAACACTCTGTCACTTCAGTGCTGTGTAACTGTTCTATCACATAAACAGGGTGGATTTTACAGAGCTGGGTTCTCCTGCCAGTGTTGCAGAACGCCTTGTGAAGTGAAGAAAGAAGAAAGACAGGAAGCATATAAATAGCACAAAGACAGAGGGAGGAAGGTGACTGAATGAGATTGAGGCAAATACATTTGAGAAGCCACACGCCCAGTGCAAAGCCATTGCATGAATGAATGTATGAATGAATTAGTTTATTGGCCAAGTATTCATATAAACTTATTCATTCATTCATTCATTCATAGGGTCATGAAACCCTAGGAGAGCACAGTGGTGCAGCGGTAGAATTGCTGCCTTACAATGCCAGAGACCAGGGTTCGATCCTGTCTGAAGAAGGGTTTCTGCCCGAAACGTTGCCTATCTCCTTTGCTCCATAGATGCTGCTGCACCCGCTGAGTTTCTCCAGCATTTTGTGTACCTTCGATCCTGACTTTGTGTGTTGCCAGTAGAGCCAAGATTTTGCCATAAATGCCATGTGCCTTTTAATGCCTTTTTTCATGATTTCACCAGGATAATGCCTTTTTCACGAGTGCCTAAATCAGTCTTTTTTTGCCATTTTGCTAATAGGTCGGGCTATTTTATCTAGTTGTACTGTGATTAAAATGATGTTTTCTAAGTTAACATTAATATTAATGTTATTATTAACGTATTAACATGGTATAACATAAGAAAATTTCCACCACAGGGGCAAAACCAGGGGCTCCACCGTTGGTCATTCATTCGTTTGTGCCGCTACCCCGCTTTTCAAAGATCTATTTAAGAAAGAACTGCAGATGCTGGAAAAATCGAAAGTAGATGAAAATTGCTGGAGAAACAGCAGGTGAGGAAGAATCTTTGGAGAGAAGGAATAGGCGACGTTTGGGTCGAGACACTTCTTCAGACTGATGGGGGGGGGAAGAAAGGAAGAGGCGGAAACATTAGGACTAGAAGGAGAGCTGGGAAGGGGAGGGGGAGAGGAGAAGACAAGGGCTCCGAGGAACAAATACACAGAGGAACATATGCCAAGCGAGTCATTATTATGGAAAAATTATGTTGACAGCAACTTCAACATTGTTGTGCAGAAAATTAATGATGAAGTTGCATGCAACAAAATATGGATCCCAATAGGCGAGACAACCAATGTTATAAGGAGATATGTTGCCAATGTGGTCATCTGCACACTGGAGGCAGGTCAACCATCAAAGGAGTATTTGTTGACATCAGAAGTATTGGAGAAGTCAAACAGCTCAACTATTGCTCAGTTGTTTACATCTTCACTTGCTGTACTTTGGCCAGAAGGTATAAAACACGATAATGTACTTCTGTTTGTGACTTAAAATTTCATTTCGGATTATAAAACCCACAGAATACATAAACGACATTTATGTAAATCTAAAGAAAATGGAGGATTAGCACTCCCCAATTTCCTTTTCTATTACTGGGCGACTAATATTAAAAACTTAATCTACTGGATGGATGATACACGCCAACAGGTAAACTGGTTAAAAATGGAGAGGCGCGATTGTTCGCCTTTTAATATAGGCGCGATTCTTCTCTCTCCTATACATCTGAATAAATCAACGTATGAGCAAAATCTGATAATACATAGCACCCTACGAATTTGGAAACAGTTGAAATCAAGCCTCAAACTGAGAAATTTCTCTCTCCTTTTACCAATCACTAACAATCCTTCATTTAAACCGTCTACTTTAGACGGTTTAAATGACGTTTGCACAATGGAAAAACTCAGGAATGAAACCGCTGGGAGATCTCTACGAGAAGGGGATTTTCCTCTCATTTCAAGAATTACAGGAGAAATATCATTTGAAAGCAAGTAATTTATTTAAATATCTTCAAATCCGAGACTATGTGAAAATACATACACAAGACTGTCATTTTATGGGCCCAGATATATTAGACGAATGCATGAATAGCCAGGCGGATACAAATTAATATCCTACATTTTAATCTCAAAAGATAGCTGGGAGGAAAGCCTTTCATACATACATTACGGCTCTCTTGATGTTAGGCACTCCATGATACAATTTAAAATACTGCATAGACTCTACTATTCAAAGACCAAATTGAACAAGATCTTCCCAAACATCTGTTATTTGTGATAAATGTCTCCTCCAAGAAGCAACTTTAACACATTCTTTCGCTTCCTGTATAAACTTTCAAATCTTCTGGAGGGAAATATTTGATACCTTCTCCAAAATACTTAAAATTAAATTGGAACCAGATATAAAACTGATCACATTAGGTATGTCAGAGGCCTGCTCCAAGCTACCGATATTTCAAAGACGGTTCCTCAATTACGGCTTAATAATGGCGAAAAAATTAATACTCAAATTTTGGAAACAGATAACAGTCCCTACAGTGAAGATGTGGATAACGGATATGTCCGAGACACTACATTTGGAAAACATTAGGCTTGTCTTGGCGGAAAAACCAGATCAATTTCTTAAGACATGGTTACCTGTTACTGAATTTCTGCAACAACGGAATGGATAAACACAAATTTAAATTTAAATCCGCGTCAGGGATGGGTGGGGGGGGGGGAGAGGTATATCTCCATATTCTCTTTTCTTATTTCTTTTCTTTTCTCCTGCACTTCTTAGGTCGCTTAGTGGTCTTTTTCCTGCTCTTTTGTATTTTCCTTTTTTTTCTTCATTCTCTTCTTTCTTCTTTCTTTGTTTTCCTTTTTTTTATTTTTCCTTTTTTTTGATTTAGGTGATAAGGTTAAAAATGAAGCTGTACAATAATTGTATAACTGCTATGTCGATCGTCTTATCCTTGTACAATTGCTTCTAATAAAATAAATTAAAAAATAAAATTATTCCCTAAAACGTTGCATTTGACATGCAAAACTCAAGGACTTCATAGAATTGCCAAGCACATATGTAGCTTGTTTCCAAATGTCGATCGCTTAGGCAATGTCAAGAAAATCATCCTCAAAGTACCGTCACATGTGCAAGGAAATGACACCCGCGATTCCGCTACCTCCTCAACCCATTTTGACTAGGTGGGGTACATGGCTCTCTGCTGTACTCTACTATGCTGCAAATTTTGAAAAGATAAAAGAAATCGTCAACTGTTTTGAAGAAGAAGAATCTGCTGCAGTCAGGATCGTGCAGAAAAAGTCCTTCAACCGTGATCTTGTGTATATTGCTTCCAATTTTGAAAACTTCCCACAAGTTACCACTTCCCTTGAGAAACGTGGCGAAACATTAGTGAATAACTTGCAGGATTTCAACAAAGTAACTGACGATATTTATAAAGTTCTTGGCAAAGCAGTTAAATACATACAAGGAAAATGTTAGAGAGTGATTTTAGGTAACCAAGATCTTGAAGAAATACAAAACATAGCTAAAGTTCTCAAAGGTAGTTGTAATGCACAAGATATCGACATGAATATAGAGTCTGTAGCTTGTTTCGGGTATGCACCAGTGACCTCAGCTGGGGAAGAAATACATTTTTCACAACAGAAGCATATTCTGTCTGACAGACGGCATAGGTTACCACCAGGTAATATGAAAAAGATGCAAGCAATTATGTGCAACCAGGCAACTTTGTTCAATTAATGTAGTATACATTTATATTATTATTTTTAACCATATTTTGGTGGTGGAAATAAATGCTCCTTTATGCCTTTTTTTGTCATTAAATGCCTTTTTCGTGCCTTTCTCGTAATTTTATTTTGCCTTTTTGCATGCCTATTTCAGAGTTTTTTAGTGCCTAAACATCCTGGTTCTAGTTGTCAGTATGGAGTTTGTACGTTCTCCCTGTGAAGCGAGGGTTTCCTCCGGTTTCCTCCAACATTCCAAAGACATGTAGGTTTGTTGGTTAATTGGGTTTGGTAAAATAATTTCCCCTGGTGTGTAGGATAATGTTAGTGTACGAGGTGATTGCTGGTCGGCGCTTACTCGATGGGCTAAAGGGCCTGTTTCAATGCTGTATCTTTAAAGTCTAAAGTTTAAAGTCTAAATAAACCATTTTTGAGTTTGCACCTCATTGATTAACTGCAAACCACATTCACCATACTGGTGGGTTAGAGCTGGCAGTGGTACAGAACATGGAAAACTAAACAAACCTAAACTCAACCAACTCAACTCAACTAAAAGTTCCAATCTTTAAAAATTAAGCTACATTTATCAACAGGTTTTTTTCCCAACAATATACCCAACTCCTCAATTTTGATTTTGTGAACAATCACCTTCGAATTTAATAAACTAATAACTAAAAAGTATAAAAATCAATAATAAGTATAAATTTGAAAATATAGTTTTTAACTGTTTAGAGATGTCGGTGCATTATACTATCACAGAAAACAAAACTGAATATAGATAAGTACAATGGTCGACATGGACATGGTGGGCTGAAGATCTGTTTCTTTGCTGTAAATCTCTCAGTATACACAAAATGGTGGAGCAACTCAGTAGGATAGGTAGCATATCTGGAGAGAAGGAATGGGTGATGTTTTAGATCGAGACCCTTCTTCAGACTTGATCTGAAAAGTCATCTATTCCTTCTCTCCAGAGATGCTGCCTGCCCTGCTGAGTTACTCCAGCATTTTGTGTCTATCTTTGGCATAAACCAGCATCTGCAGTTCCATCCTACACTCTGACTTAGTTCCACCAGCAAATAGAATGAAACATTTGCTCTGGCATTCTCAAGAAATCTCCTGAAAAACCTCTGGTTAGATGTTTCATCGCCTGGTACAAAGCTTGGCTTTGCACTCATTTGTATCTGAGAATTGCATCAGATATCTTGCGGTGTTGATACTTCACATCAAGTACCCTTCACCAGACAGTCCCACTGTTCTCTACCCCCCTCCTCCTCTCTGCAGCCTAAAACTCGAGACAATAGTGGCATTTAAGAGGCTTTTAGATAGACGCATGGATATGCAGGGAATGGTGGGATATGGATCACCTGCAAGCATAGGGGACTAGTTCATCTTGGCATCATGTTCCACACAGACATTGTGGGTCAAAGGGCCTGTTCCTGTCCTGTACTTTCCAATATATTCTCTGAACATTGTATCACATGTTCATGAAGGGTCCATTAACTGAAATGTCAACTCTGTTTCTCTGCCTATTAATGCTGCTTGTTCTGCTCAGTGCTTTATTTTAGCAATTTTTGTTTTTATTTTGCATTTCTTGCTCCGTTTTTGCAGGTTTTTGCTCCGATTACTGTTGCAATTCCCGGAGGGCACATCTCTGTGCCTGACATAATTTCAACTGGAGAGTGGACATCATCTGTGGTGAAAAGATTGGATTGATTTGCACTGCTACCAGAGAGCTCCTCCATCTTGCTTGTACAGCTATGTGCCAATAAGAACTAGGGCTCTCTGAATGCTGTGTGTTTAGAAATATCCAGCAGTCGAGAAGCTGTGTGGAAAGGAACTGCAGATGATGGTTAATACCGAAGATAGACACAAAATGCTGGAGTAACTCAACAGGTCAGGTAACATCTCTGGAGAAAATGGGTGATGTTTTTGGTCGGGACCCTTCTTCATACTGTTTAAAGAAGGTTTCCTACCCGAAACGTCACCCATCCTTTTTCCCCAGAGATGCTGCCTGATCCATTGAGTTACTCCAGCACTTTGTGTCTACCTTCAGTCGAGAATCTGACTGGATGCCTCAGCCAGCACAGAAAAAAATCATCCTTCTCTGTTAAAACCTATAAGACTTACAGATAAGAAAAAGACCATGCAAGTTTAAAAAAAAATCAATCATGTTGTGACAAATTCACCATGACTTTTTTTTTGGTGATACTAGTTGCAGAAAACATATTGACGATAAAATTACTTACTCTTTTTCAAATACTTCTTTGGAATATTTAATATCTAACTGAACTAGAGCAACATTGGGATCTGTTCTCAGTTAAATATCAAACCTAAATATCTTTTAAACGTTATGCAAGTGTAAACATTTTGAGGCATATGTTTATGCAGCATGGAAACAGGCCCTTTGGCCCAACTTGCCCACACTGACCAACATATGTCTTCTACACTAGTACCACCTGCCTGCATTTGGCCCATATCCCTCCAAACCTGTCCTATCCATGTACGTGTCTAATTGTATCTTAAACATTGCAATAGTCCCAGCATCAACTACCTCCTCTGGCAGATTGTTTCATGCACCCATCACCCTTTGTGTGAAAAAGTGACCCCCTCAGATTACTATTAAATCTTTCCCCCTTCACCTTAAACCTATGTCCTCTGATTCTCTATTCCCCTACTCTGGGCAAGAGACTCTGCCGTCTCATGATTTTATGTACCTCCAGAAGATCAAAATGTACTCGAATATTCTTTTCTTGGGTACATTTTGTGAGACCCTGTGCTGGCCACATGAAAGAGTGTGGAATTCTCCAAGTATCTAGGCCATCATTCTTCGGTCAATCAATGCCTCTTAATGGAAATTGTGGGCTCACTAAATATAATTTCCCCCCCACTCAAATCAGTGGGTGGGACAAAACAGTAGGGAGTGGGACCTTATCATTAAATATGTGGTAATTATTTTACATATTGCTCTGTGTGTCGACCTGCTATTAGTAAATAGATAGAAAATGATGAGAGGCATAGATAGGATAGACAGTCAGAACCTTTCCCCCAGGGTGAAAATGTCAAAAACTAGGGAACATAGTTTTAATGTAGACGCAAGAAACTGCAGATGTTGGTTTACCAAAAAAGACGCAAAGTGCTGGAGTAACTCAGCGGGTCAGGCAGCATCTCTAAAGAATATGGATAGATGACGTTTCGAGTCGAGACCCTTCGTCAGACTGACTGTAGTGGGGGTGGAGAGGGGCAAAGTTTAAATGAGGTGTGTGCGGCAAATAGTTTTCACACAGAGAGTGATGGGTTCCTGGATTGTGCTGCCAGGGATGGTGATAGAGCCTGATACAAGAGGCTTTTGGATAGGCATATGGGTATGCAGGGAAGGAGATGATCTATGGCTGCAGTGCAGGCAAAGGAGATCAATTTAACTTGGCATCATGTTTGGCATAGACATTGTGGGCCGAAGGGCCAGTTCCTCTGCTGCACTGTTCTGTGTTCCAAATGGTTCACCATGTGTATTCTTGCCTGCCCACCTCACCACACCTGGGAGAATATCCTGTTAAAGAAGGAACTGCAGATGCTGGAGAATCGAGGGTTACACAAAAGGCTGGAGAAACTCAGTGGGTGCAGCAGCTGAAGAAGGGTCTCGACCCGAAACGTCGCCTATCTCCTTCGCTCCTTAGATGCTGCTGCACTCGCTGAGTTTCTCCAGCCTTTTGTGGAACCTTGGGAGAATATCCTCCTGTGAATGCCATTTTTAAGTGAATTTTAGTTTAGTTTAGATATACAGCGCGGAAATAGGGCCTTCGGCCCACCGGGTCCACGCCGACCAGCGATCCCCGCACATTGACACCATCCACTAGCGATAAATTTTACATTTATCAAGCCAATTAATCTACAAACCTGTACGTCTTTGGAGTGTGGGAGGAAACCGAAGATCTTGGAGAAAACGAACGCAGGTCACAGGGAGAACGTACATACTCTGTACAGACAAGCACCCGTAGTCGGGATCAAACCGGTGTTTCCGGCGCTGCATTCGCTGTAAGGCAGCAACTCTACCGCTACGCCACCGTGACCAGCGGTAAGGGTTTCAGACAGTCTATCTGTCCCGTCAGACATTTAGCGTCACCTGAATAAGTATAGGTACGAGTAAAGGGCGATGTGTTACATTGAATTAAACATATAGTTTACAGCCTCAGGCCTTATTTCATTCCAAGAAATTGATGTTGGCCTGCTTGGTAAATTACTATTATGACACTTATATCGGAACTATTCAGAACTGAACTAGAAGGAAGTGGATCTGACAGCCAATTATAGAAAACTGATATAAACTGATTGAAGCCCAGGAGTCATAATATACCATGTGTACAATTGCACAGAGGACAGGAATTTTATTCCTTGGAACAGGCAAACTAAGGAATGCTTTCGTGACCTGGTCTTCCACCAGCATTGTAACAAAAGGAGATATCTTAACATTATAATAAGAATCACAATTAAATCAAGTTCAATAACAAAAATATAAAATTGATTAAGGTTTGCAGCTAGTCATATTAAATTCTATTTTTAAAAATTACCACTTTGGTTTTAGTTTTAGTTTAGTGTTAGAGATACAGAATGAAATCAAGTCTCATGCTCACAGTTTCACAATGTAGCTTTTCCCATGGTTAGACAACCTGTCTTCAATTTTTAATTCCAGTCTCCAATTCTGTCTGCACTGTGATGCTCTTGAATGCATTGAAGAAAACATTCTTATCATTGAACAAGTACAATCCAAACAAGCGTAATCATAGATTCATAGAGTAACAGGCCCTTTGCCCAACTCATCCACCCCAACCAAAATGCCTATTTACAGTGTACATCAATCTCATTTGCCTGTGTTTGGCCCTTAACACTCAATATCCTTCATATCCGTCTACCTGCCCAAAACGTGGTTTAATCATTGTGAATGTACCTACCTCTCCCACCTCATCTGGCAACTCATTCCATTTTTCTATCATCCTCTGTGTGAAAAACATACCCTTCAGTTCCACTTTAAATCTGTCTCCCCTTGCCTTAAAACTCTAGTTCTGGACTCCCCTACTCTGGGGAAAGCAGACTGTGACTATCTACTATGTCCCTCGGAATTTTATAAATTTCTGTTAGGCCACCCCTCAGTCTCCTTCACTCTGGGAATAAATATCCCAGCCTATCCAGGCTCTCCTTTTAATTCAGGTCCTCAAGTCGAGGCACATTACTGTGAATCTTTTTCTGCACCCTCTTTAATTTAGTTCAGTTTAGAGATACAGTGTGGTAACAGGCCCTTCGGCCCACTGCATCCACGTTGACCAATAATCACTCCATACACTTATTCTATCCTGCACTCTGGGGAAACCAATTAACCAGAAACCAATTAACGGTACAAACTCCATACAGACAGCACCCGAGGTCTGGATCGAACCCTGGACTCTGGCGCTGTAAGGCAGCAACTCTACACTGCACCAGGTGCTACTCTATAGCTTTCTTTTCCCCAGATATAGAACTGTGCTCATTAAATAGAGTCTTGATATAGGTTTTTAGGGACATGAACTGCAGATGCTGGTTTACAAAAAAAAGTAACAAAGTGCCGGAGTAACTCTGGACAAGTTAGTTTTTAGACCCAAAACCTCACCTATGTACGTATGTCCTCCAGTGATGCTGCCTGACCCGCTGAGTTAGTCCAGCACTTTGTGTCCTGCTTATCCAGTCTCTTCTCACTATTGAAATGCCGCTTTGAACTGAAACCCTCCATCCCCCACCCCATCTTGATGAATCCCCTCTGCCCCATGTCCCGTGACCTCATGTCAATATTGTATAGTATTGTTTATTATTGTCACGTGTATATTGCAAAGCTTTATCAGCATGCTGGCATACCATACTCTCTGGTATTGGAAAAGCTACACAGCTGGGAGCTTCAAGCAAGAAATATGTGTATGCAATACTCCACGCTTACAAACATTGGCATTTTTGTTGCGTGTGCAAAATAGGAGAGGATATCGATCAGCTTTTTGACGGTGATATTCTGCCATTGCATATATTCAATGATTTCCCCCATGGATAAAAATCCCACCAGAAAATGTACATCTTTTTTGCTGTCTCCATCTATCTACATAAGATCAATATTCTCTTTGTGACGAATTGCTGTATCAACTTCCTCACTATCTATTCGTGTATTGGACATTTCCTGTCCATGGCTGCTCTCAAATTGAAGTTTCTGGTTTACGCAGACACAAGGAACTGCAAACGCTGGTTTACAAAAAGGACACAAAGCGCTGGAGTAACTGAGTAGGTCAGGTAGCATCTCCGGAGGACATGGATAGGAGACCTTTCAAGTTTGGTCCCTTCTGGCACCTATCCACAATCTCCAGAGACTCTGCCTGACCCAGTGAGTTACTCCAGCACTTCGTGTCTTATATATTTTACCAGTTTAGGTATGATTCTTGCCATTTTTACCAACATTACCAGAGTTTAAATTCAAAAGTCCCTCTACTTAAATCGCTAATAGGACATAACTAATTTTCTTTTTCCCATTTTTTAAAAGAATGAATAGTGCATGTTGTCTGTGCCAGCCCTGTGACTATTTTAAAAGCATCTATTTATAAACTGATCCATTGTCACTGGCTCCGTTACTTGCAGTTTCCAGAAATGTGATTTACGTCTGAGGTAATGTTCCACCTTCCTCGATAATGGTGGTTTCTGGGAATGATGTAAAATCTCTGCTATTTTTGATCTCCCGCTATCAGCCCGCCATTAGCATTTAATATGCTATCATTACTTCCTTTCATTTGTTGTTTATTGTCCATAAATTTGAATATATATTTTCAGCAAAGTATTAAAGCATGTTTCTTTATAAGCTAGCTTTAATAGTATTTTAACCCAGCATTACTTATCTTTATACAGTAATTGATCATATTTTACTGCCTGATGCATATTTTTATGCTTTAGCAGTCCATGGCTCACATTTACTCTTTACACACACAGTTATTCAATCACAAGCTTTAATCGCTACTTATTTAGCTGAAATAGGTGTTGATTGTAGCACAGTCAATATTTAAAAAAATATTATTGTTAAGGCCCAACTTAAATGGTGGTAATTGTAGATTCTGCTTCATGAGACACTACAGCTACTTTCTGGTTTGTGCTCTCAGTGCTAAGAGTAGCCCAACCCACTCACTCACACATTAACTCTCTCCCTCTCCCACACACGTACTTAACCTCTGTTCCATTATGACTGCTCTTGCTGAGAGAAAGGGGGGTGATGGTTGCAAGGGGACAAAAACTGGTCCTCAACAGCAGCTATGAGCAATGGCCTTTTTAACTGATATAAATGTTTTGGAAAAGCAGAAGTGTCTTTATGTAGCTTCTTCTTCTTCTGGGAAGCATTTAAAAAAAAAAACAAATTTCCCACAACCATTATTGTTTTCCAATTAAAAAATAGATTATGAATTTTCACAGTGTCATGGTTTTGTTCATTCCTCTTTTAATGTTGTATGCAATAGAATGCTAACACTATATCAATTAAAATGCCACAGGTTCTTTGATTCTTGCTATTTTCACCTCATTTAATTCAGATGTACGTAATCAAGAGTAGCTTCTGTCTATATTGACTGTCAAAAAGGTTAATACGATGGTACAATAAAACAAAGACGGAAAGTTGAAGGAGGTTCAGTGGCCTGGAATTTTTTTATCAAGAACCATGATATGCATTACAATTTCCATGAAAAAAAAGTTTCATAAAGCCTGCAAATTTCCTTCAATCTTATCATGTGGTTGGTACTTCCAAATAAGAATTCAGCAGAATTTGGGACAATAAGACAGGAAGTGTAGGAAGGAACGGCAGTTGCTGGTTTACGCTGAAGATAGTCACAAAATGCTGGAATAACTGTTCAGGCAGCATCTCTGCAGAGAAGGAATAGGCAACGTTTCAGATCAAGTCTTCTTTAAAGGGCCTCGATCTAAAATGTCACCCAATCCTTCTCTCCAGATATCCTACCTGTCCCACTGAGTTACTCCAGCGCTTTGTGTCTACAGAGAGATTTACAGCAAATAAACAGCATTTGGGACAACTAGACAAACTTGTAGGAAGGAACTGCAGATGCTGGTATACACTGAAGATAGACACAAAATGCTGGAGTAACTCAGCGGGACAGGCAGCATCTCTGGAGGGAGGGAATGGGTGACGTTTCTGTTCAAGACTTTTCTTCAGACCCTTCAGGGTCTCGACTCAAAACAATACCCATTCCTTCTCTCCAGAGATGCTGCCTGTCCCACTGAGTTACTCCAGCATTTTCATAAGTTCATTTATTGTCACATACACCAATTGGTGTAGTGAAATTCACTGGCCAGGTCAGTCATACAATTTAAAAAAGCAACAGACTCAGAAAACACATTTTAACATAAACATCCATCACAGTGACTCCTACACATACCTCACTGTGATGGAAGGCGAAAATAAAGACATTTTTGTCTATCTTAGACAAACCTTGAGGCAGATGTGTGAATTCAAATCAATCCACAGGGCACAACATGTTTATCAAATGTTACTATTTTGTTAACAAAGGTAGCTAACATCATGGGATACAGAAAAGGAGGGTAATTTTGTTGAGTTTGTGCTACTGTGATAAAAGCCCCAAATGTCAGACGTTCATCTGTGTGCTGCAATGATACGAGAGAATCGCCACTGCCAGTGTAAACTTGGAAATGTAGCTGTTGTCTGAAGAAGGATTCTGACCCGATATGTCACCTTTACATGTTGTCCAGAGATGCTGCCTGACCCGCTGAGTTACTGCTGCACTTTGTGTCATTTACGTTTGTGTTGCCTTTGGAGGAGCCAACGAGCACGGGATGAGACAACGTTTAAAACTCTCGAGCAATGACATTTGTTGCCTGGGGACATACAAAATTCTTCAAAAATAAATTTTGAAAGGAATGCTTTGATTTATGATGCAATATGTTTTTTCGCTGAGAATTGATTCCAATTTTTTTTATGTTCTCTTATTATATTATGTATTGTGTGTTTACAAACCTGTTGTGCTGCTGCAAGATAGAATTTCAATGTTCTGTTTCGGTGCATGACTATAAAACACACTTGACTGTTCTCAAAAGACCGCCTTTGCCATATCTATTTCACGTCGAAGGTTAAAAGCAAGTGTCATTTTTTCCCTTTCCTCCGGAGACGTGCCTGACCCACTGACTTACTCCAGCATTTTGTGTCTATCCTATAGATAGACTAAGTCTCTTACTTAGTCTATCTAGTAATTTAGGCTAGATAGCATTGTCTGACCTATCTAGTCTCAGTCTGACTATTAGGTCAGACAGTCTATTAGGCTGTCTGACCTAATTCAGCAGGTCAGACAGCATCTCTAGAGCATCTCTGGCTCAAAGGGCCAAATGGCCTACTCTTGCACCTATTGTCTATTGTTTAACATGGATTTGGTGGTGTTACGGCTCGACTCCCTTTTCGGACTGATTGTGGGGTGGGGAAAGAAACCTGGAAGTGAGGAGGGATTGGACAAAGCCTGGCAGGAAATAGGTTCATACAGGTGAGGGAGGGGTGTGATAGGCACTGGGGAGAGTTGGGGATAGGAGGGCAGCAGTTGTAAAATGTGGAAAATGTAGGTTAGTGCTAGTATAAGGGATTCGCTGGTCAGCATGGACCCGATGGGCTGAAGGGCTTGTTTCCGCGCTGTATCTCTGAACTCAACTGAACTTGGCCATGAAGATAACACCAGGTCACAAAGGTAATTCACTCTTTCAATGCTCAATCACATCAGTGAAATGGGTTATGCTCCCTGGGCAGTACAGTTATATACTGTACAATGGTTTTACAGGAACAATTTCTGCTGCTTCATCTTTTCCTGTGCACAAGGATAATTGGAAGGAGCAATTACTTTATTGGAGTGGAATCAGATCAGGGAGATCTTGAGAATCCTCATATCAAGGGTAACAATTCCACTTTCAATTCACATGGTGTAGGCATCAGATTTATTAAGTTAAATGTTCATCACAAGCACTGAAATAAATATAGAACTAGCAATGGCAAACCTTAGATCCAGGGTTCCCAACCTGGGGTAAATTTAGCCTACCCAGGGGGTAAATGTCTTGATTCTGGATTTGTACATATTTTTTCTCATTGACTGACTGTGTTTGGTTCTGGTATACCGGTATCTGTTCATCATTAGTCGTTCATAAATAAGTGAAATAACATTGTTATGTGCTGTTAAAGTTGCTTGGGGTAAACGGGACGAAAAAGGTTGGGAACCTCTGCCTTAGATAGATACAAAAAGCTGGAGTAACTCAGCGGGACAGGCAGCATTTCTGGAGAGAAGGAATAGGTGACGTTTCTGGACGACCTGCAGAGTTACTCCAGCTTTTTGTGTCTATCTTCGGTTTAAACCAGCATCTGCAGTTCCTTCCTACACAAATGACCAACCTTAGTTTTTATTTAATACTTGCATGTGTCTAGTTCCTTTGCAAGTTTGGCCTCCAAGAGATCTTGAGGTTTTTAGTCCACCAACAAGGCTCGTGTTACTGTGTAAAAAAAGTTGGAGGCAGTAGTTTAAAGAAATCCCTCTGAATGCCTGTTAGAATTTATGACGCAGAATATTACTGCTCAGCATTTTTATGTTAATTTATTTATTGTCTTACATCATTCCTAAAACTCCAATTTAATGACATGGCATGGATTGAAAGTTTTTAGTAATAAATAGCCATTGACTTATAAAGAATCCCATGATCTGAATCCTACCTCCAGGGTCCACATTGATAATTGCAAAAATCCTACTGTACATAGGAACAATCATATTTAAATTCAAGAGTGTAAGAATAGTAGATTACATTAGGAAACTGTAGATGCTCGTTTCATTCTAATTATAGTTATCAGTCTGAACAAGTATCTTGACCCGAAATGTCAGCTATCCATGTTCTCCAGGGATGTTGCCTGACCCTTTGAGTTGCTCCAGAACCTTGTGTCTTTCTTTTCTCGTTTACCTTCTGTTGTCTTTCAGGATGCTTTCATAGCATTATTCTGAGACAAAGTTCCACTTTTCCAAGTTTGAAGAGTCTCTCAACTTATTCTGTTGTGAAGTGAGATTATTATAGTGACTACAGTGAGCCATAAAAGGAAGTTAGAAAGAAAATGGGGTGACCAAAGAGAAAACAGGAAAAGAGAATGGCATTGTACATTGACAGAAATCCAGAAGTCTTTTACATGCATTTAAAAAGCTAGTGAACTAGAGCTAGAGCAACAGAGCACAAGAACAGGCCATTCTAACGAAAAAACAATGACTGTATTGAACATGAAGCCAGGTTAAACTAATCTCCTCTGTCTGCGTATGATCCATATCGCCCCATTACCTGCATATCCATGTACTTATCTAACAACCTTTTAAATGCCAGTATTGTTTCTGCCTCCACCACTACTGCTGGCAGCACGATACAAGCCTTCACCACTCTCTGCGTAACGAAAAATTTGTCCCACACATCTACTTTAAAACTTTAAATGTTGCCCCCCTCATCTTAATGCTATGTGCTCTTTAATCGATATTTCCACCTTGTGAAAAAGTTTCTGAATATCTATCCGTTCTATGCATCCCATAATTTAATATGCTTTAATATACTTTGGTCAGGTCTCCCCTTAACCTCTAACATTCTAGAGAAAACATTGTAAGCTTGTTCAATCTCTCCTTATATCTAATACCTTCTAATCTAGGCAGCATTCTGGTAAACCCTTTCTGCATCCTCCCCAATGCCTCCACGTTCTACCTGTAATGGGGAGATGAGAAACATAGAAACATAGAAACATAGAAACATAGAAAATAGGTGCAGGAGTAGGCCATTCGGCCCTTCGAGCCTGCACCGCCTTTCAATATGATCATGGCAGATCATCCAACTCAGTATCCTGTACCTGCCTTCTCTCCATACCCCCTGATCCCTTTAGCCACAAGGGCCACATCTAACTCCCTCTTAAATATAGCCAATGAACTGGCCGCAACTACCTTCTGTGGCAGAGAATTCCACAGATTCACCATTCTCTGTGTGAAAAATGTTTTTCTCATCTTGGTCCTAAAAGACTTCCCCCTTATCCTTAAACTGTGACCCCTTGTCTGGACTTCCAACATCGGGAACAATCTTCCTGCATCTAGCCTGTCCAACACCTTAAGAATTTTGTAAGTTTCTATAAGATCCCCCCTCAATCTTCTAAATTCTAGCGAGTACAAGCCGAGTCTATCCAGTCCTTCTTCATATGAAAGTACTGCCATCCGAGGAATCAGTCTGGTGAACCTTTTCTGTACCCCCTCTATGGCAAGAATGTCTTTCCTCAGATTAGGAGACCAAAACTGTACACAATACTCCAGGTGTGGTCTCACCAAGGCCCTGTACAACTGCAGTAGAACCTCCCTGCTCCTATACTCAAACCCTAGTTATATCCTCGAAAAATTCTATAAGATTCGTCAGACATGATTTACCTTTCATAAATCCATGCTGACTTTGTCCAATGATTTCACCACTTTCCAAATGTGCTGCTATCCCATCTTTAATATCTGACTCTAGCATTTTCCCCACTACCGATATTAGACTAATTGCTCTGTATTTCCCCGTTTTCTCTCTCCCTCCCTTTTTAAAAAGTGGGATTACAATAGCTACCCTCCAATCCTCAGGAACTACTCCAGAATCATAAGAGTTTTGAAAAATTATCACTAATGCATCCACTATTTCTGGGGCCACTTCCTTAAGTACTCTGGGATGCAGCCTATCTGGCCCTGGGGATTCATCGGCCTTTAATGCATTCAATTTACCTAACACCACTTCCCGACTAACCTCGATTTCACTCAGTTCCTCCATCTCATTTGACCCCTGGTCCCCTGCTATTTCCGGCAGATTATTTATGTCTTCCTTAGTGAAGACAGAACCAAAGTAGTTATTCAATTGGTCTGCCATGTCCTTGTTCCCCATGATCAATTCACCTGTTTCTGACTGCAAGGGACCTACATTTGTTTTAACTAATCTTTTTCTCTTCACATATCTATAAAAACTTTTGCAGTCAGTTTTTATGTTCCCTGCCAGTTTTCTTTCATAATCTATTTTCCCTTTCCTAATTAAGCCCTTTGTCCTCCTCTGCTGGACTCTGAATTTCTCTCAGTCCTCTGGTAGGCTGCTTTTTCTGGCTAATTTGTATGCTTCATCTTTTGTTTTGATATTATCCCTGATTTGCCTTGTTATCCACGGATGCATTACCTTCCCTGATTTATTATTTTGCCAAACTGGGATGAACAATTGTTGTAGTTCATCCATGCAGTCTTTAAATGCCTTCCATTGCATATCCACCGTCAACCCTTTAAGAATCAATTGCCAGTCTATCTTGGCCAATTCACGTCTCATACCCTCAAAGTTACCTTTCTTTAAGTTCAGAACCCTTGTTTCTGAATTAACAATGTCACTCTCCATCCTAATGAAGAACTCAACCATATTATGGTCACTCTTGGCCAAGGGGCCACGCACAACAAGACTGCTAACTAACCCTTCCTCATTACTCAATACCTAGTCTAGAATAGCCTGCTCTCTCGTTGGTTCCTCTGCATGTTGGTTTAGAAAACTATCCAGCATACATTCCAAGAAATCCTCTTCCTCAGCACCCCTGCCAGAGAACTGCATACAGAACTCCAAAGCCAGCCTAACAAATGTCCTATAAAGCTGTATCATGACTCTTATACTCAATGCACTGACCTACAGTGCATTCAGAAAGTATTCAGACCCCTTCACTTTTTCCACATTTTGTTACAATACAGCCTTATTTTAAAATGGATGAAATTCATTTTTAATCATCAATCTACACAGAATACCCCAGAATGAAGAAGTGAAAACATGTGTTTAGAAATGTTTGCAAAGTAATTAAAAAGAAATAACTGAAATATCACATTTACAAGTGTTCAGACCCTTTGCTATGACACTCAAAATTGAGCTTAGGTTCATCCTTTTTCCATTGATTAATTGCTGTAATCAACTGTTTCCGTTGAGATGTTTCTACACCTTGATAGGCAGGAACTAGTGGTAAATTAAATTGATTGGACATGATTTCGAAAGGCACACACCTTTCTAGATAAGGTCCCATGACAGTTGACAGTGCATGTCAGAGCAAAAAGCAATTGACTGTAGTCCTCTGAGACAGGATTGTGTCGAGACATTGATCTGGGAAAGGGTATAAAACAATTTCTGCAGCATTGCAGATCCCAAAGAGCACAGTGGCCTCCGTCATTCTTAAATGGAAGAACTTTGGAACCACCAGGTCTCTTCATAGAGCTGGCCGCCCGGCCAAACGGAGCAATCGGGGGAGAAAGGCCTTGGTCAGGGAGGTGACCAAGAACCCAGTGGTCACTCTGACAGAGCTCCAGAGACCTCTGTGGAGATGGGAGAACCTTCCAGAAGGACAACTACATCTGCAACACTCCACCAATTAGGCCTTTATTGTAGCGTGGCCAGACAGAATCCACTCCTCAGTAAAAGGCACATGACAGCCCGCTTGGATTTTGCCAAAAGGCATGAGAAACAAGATTGGTCTGATGAAACCAAGATTGAACTCTTTGGCCTGAATGCCAAGCGTCACGTCTGGAGGAAACCAGGCACCGCTCATCACCTGGCCAATACCATACCTACGGTGAAGCATGGTGGTGACGGCATCATGCTGTGGGGATGTTTTTCAGCGGCAGGAACTGGGAGACTAGTCAGGATCGAGGGAAAGATGAACGGAGCAAAGTACAGAGAGATCCTTGATGAAAACCTGCTCCAGAGGGTTCTGGACCTCAGACTGGGGAGGGGGTTCACCTTCCAACAGGACAATGACCCTAAGCACACAGACAAGACAACGCAGGAGTGGCTTTGTGACAAGTCTGTGAATGTCCATGAGTGGCCCAGCCAGAGCTCAGACTTGAACCCGATCGAATATCTCGGGAGGGACCTGAAAATAGCTGTGCATCGATGCTCCCCATCCAACCTGACAGAGTTTGAGAGGAGCTGCAGAGAAGAATGGGAGAAATTACCCAAATAGAGGTGTGCCAAGCTTGTAGCGTCATAACCAAGAAGATTTGAGACTGTAATCGTTGCCAAAGGTGCCTCAACAAAGTACTGAGTAAAGGGTCTGAGTACTTATGGAAATGTGATATTTCAGTTATTTCTTTTTAATTACTTTGCAAAAATTTCTAAACGCCTGTTTTACTTTTTTATTGTGGGGTATTGTATGTAGATTCATGATTAAAAAATAATTTAATCCATTTTAGAATAAGGCTGTAACATGACAACATGTGGTAAAATTGAAGGGGTCTGAATACTTTTTGAATGCTCTGTATGAAGGCAAACATAACATTTATGCCTTCTTTACCAATCATTCTTCTAGAGTGGGTGGTAAGAGCAGGGGTGGAGATGAAGAAGGTATTATGTGCATGGAAACGGAAGAGATAAGAGCCAGTCCCACTTGGTGATTTTTTTTCGGCGACAGCCGGCATTGTTGACTGACATATATCAGGGTCGCCGAAAGATCCAAGACATTCAAAATACAGCGGCGACAAAAAAATGTCGTGACAATTAAGGAAACACCACGCGGCAATACGTCATTACGCCGCGTCATTGCCGCATCACGCCGCGACTTTTACGGTGACCTGATACGTCAGTCCATGATGCCGGCAGTTGCCGAAAAAAAATGGCCAAGTGGGACTGGCCCTTCAGCCTCTGCTATCTCTACCTATACGTAGCCACACAAGCCTACTGAGATTGCAATAGGAAATTGGCTTACTGTCAGAAAGCATAAAAGGTGTGATGTGATTGGATTCAGAGTGCAGTAAGGCATCCCCCACAGTTTGTAGCCAGGACCAGTGCTTTTCATGATATACATGAACAATTTATACAGAGGTCTGCAGAGTAAAATTTCCAGTTTTGCAGATGACACAAAGATTGGACGTGTAGGCGGATGCTGGCCTGGAAAATCTTAGAGAGCAATAAGAATAGATCTAGAAACAAGAAGCTGCAGTTGCTGGTTTACTGAGGAAAGACACATAATGCGGTGTAACTCGGCGGGTCAGGCAGCATCTCTGGAGGACGTGAACAGGAGATGATTCCTGTCGGTATCCTACTTCAGTCTCAAGAAGGGCCTCGACTCGAAATGTCACCTATCCTTGTTCTCCAGGGATGCTGCCTGATCCGCTGAGTTACTCCAGCATTTTGTGTCTTTCCAAGGAAAATAGATCGCCTGGCCTCTTTGTTTTGAAAAGAAAACGCTGTTGATTTTGAGCATCAGCAGCAGCCCCCAGCTTCATTCACTAAGTCATCCCACCCGCAGTGCTGCAAATGAGCCTGCCTCTATCGGTCTTGTTTCGTTCTCAAACAGAACAGATAGGACAAAGACGGCAACAATTATGCAGCTGGCGTATGTTCATTGCGAATGCTTCTATTGAAGCAGCATTCATGAAAGACACATGGAATAGGAAGAAACTGTTTCTTGAGCAGAATAAAGGAATTAGAATGCTACAGCAGGTAGCTTCATATTTCTTCACACTGTCATATAAAAAATGTGACCGATAGAAGTGAGCTTTGCCACAGGTTCACCCATCGGACCAGCCTGTGATGCTATTGGGAAATACTATCTCATCTATTTGACATAACAATCGCACAAATTATCTCTCAGTTTCTAGGAGCTAAGTGCACGTATGTGTAATAATTGTGATGAGGACACTGAGGCATAAACACTAATATTCTAATAGTTTACAATTATCAAGATTAATTAATTTATGAATATCAAAGGCTTTTATGCAACAAATCCTTGTTATACTAATCAAATGTCACATTTTTGTGAAATCTGGGATGTCCATTATCAAACAGTTTATTTTTAATCATTGCTAATTACATACAACTATGCAAATCAATGTTGATTACAGATAATTTAAAGGCTTGATTGTTACCTGACCATGCCTACATTTCATGTAAATATGTTTTTAAGTCTATCCTTTTCCTAATGTGGCAAACATATTGCAAGACCAAGATTCATACTGCTTTTGTATTATTTATATTAAAATCAATTGAAAATGATTTGTAACCAAGTTCTACTGAATTGAAATTCAGGGGCTTGGTTAAAAATTCTTCTAATTTGTGTAGTGGCTGTAAAATTAATTGGTGTTTTAGGAGCATAGATCAAATTAGCTGTGAATGATAAAAACCATGGACTATTTATTCCCGTATTTGTGCCTCTGGGTTTTGTAATGTGAATACAACTTCAGTTAAACAGTTTGCTTTTTTGTTTTGCTAATAAATACCTTGGAGGATTTCCATACATATAATATAGTAATTCATATATCATTCACAGGACAAGACATACCATTCCAGTTGCTGGAAAAAAGTTATGTTACAGCACTATGGCGTGAGTTATTTTTCTACATACATCCCAGGAACAATAAATCTGAGAGGTTTCTGTACAGGTTCCAGTCTCTCATGGTGCAGTGCGTGAAGGAACTGCAGTTGCCAGTTTAAATTGAAGATAGACACAAAAAGCAGGAGCAACTCAGCGGGTCACACAGCATCTCTGGTGAAAAGGAATAGGTGACAGAGTCTGAAGAGGGTCTCGACCCAAAAAGTCACCCATTTCTTTTCTCCAGAGATGCTGTCTGACCCGCTGAGTTACTCCAGCTTTTTATGTCTCTCATCGTGCAATGGCAGGATGGTCTTATGCAGTGCGTTTACCTTATTGATCCGTTGTGGTAGTTTAATTTATAGTTTAGTGATACAGCATAGTAACAGGCCCTTTGTTCTGCTGAGTCCATGTTGACTATAGATCACCTGTTCACACTAGTTCTGTGTTATCCCACTCTCTCATCCACTCTCTACATGCTAGGGGCAATTTACAGAATGCCAATTAATCTACAAACTCGCAAGTGTTTGGGATGTGGGAGGATGCAGGAACAGCAGGCAGTGAAGAAAGTGAATTGCATGTTGGCTTTTATTACACGAGGAGTTAAGTATAGGAGCAAAGAGGTCCTTCTGCAGTTGTACAGGGCCCTAGTGAGACCACACCTGGAGTATTGTGTGCAGTTTTGGTCCCCTAATTTGAGGAAGGACATTCTTGCTATTGATGGAGTGCAGCGTAGGTTCACAAGGTTAATTCCCGGGATGGCAGGATTGGCTGAGAGAATGGAGCAGCTGGGCTTGTACACTCTGGAGTTTAGGAGGATGAGAGGGGATCTTATTGAAACATATAAGATTAAGGGTTTGTACATGCTAGAGGCAGGAAACATGTTCCCGATGTTGGGGGAGTGCAGAACCAGGGGCCACAGTTTAAGAATAAGGGGTAAGCCATTTAGAACGGAGATGAGGAAACTTTTTCTCACAGTGAGTTGTGAGTTTGTGGAATTCTCTGCCTCATAGGGCGATGGAGGCCGGTTCTCTGGCTACATTTTCCCCAGAGATGCTGCTTGACCCGCCGTTACTCCAGCATTTTGTGTCTATCTTCAATGTAAACCAGCATCTGCAGTTCCTTCCTACACTTTAAAGTTTGTCTCATTGTCCCAAATTCTGGTGAATTCTTATTTGGAGATACCAACCACATGATAAGTTGTACAGGGGACCCAGAAGGAAATTTGCAGGTTTGATGAAGCAATTTTTTTTCATGGAAATTGTAAGGCACTTAATAAACATTCCAGGTCACTGATCTTCCTGCAACTTTCCTCCTTTATTTTATTATACTGTTGTATTCAGCTCCAGCACTTCGAAACCGGGAACTTCCTACCCAACAGCCTAAAGCCCCAGTCCCACTTACGTGTCCTTGGCACACTAATTACGCGACCTCGTGGTCGCGTTGAGGCGCGACAGTCCCGCGAAGGTCGCGTGCGACTTCATGCGTCCACACTGCCGTCTGGAGCGCATGACGTCATTTGAAGATGGACGCAAAATGCAGGAGTAACTTAGCGGGACCGGCAGCATCTCTGGAGAGAAGCAATGGGTGATGTTTCTGGTCAAGACCCTTCTTCAGTCTGAAAGAAGGGTCTTGACCCGAAACGTCACCCATTCTATCTCCAATTGTCTTGGCCCCACTCTGGGAGTAGGAGTGGGGGCGGAACCGGACCGCAACGGCCATGAGTGCCAGGCCGAGTTCGACGATTCTTTCCCTGCTACTGCTGGAGGTGAGACGTTGCCTCGCGCCAGGGTCTTGGCCGTCAGTTACGCGACAGGCCGGTGGCGTGTGAAGATTTTGTTCGCTACAAAATTTTGGAGCTCCATGCCATATTGCGCACAACTACATACCCCTCCGTGCTTCACAGTGGGACCGGCCCCGCGCGGCCATACGATGCCTGTGCGGCTCAACGCGACGACGAGGTCGTGTAATTTGCGTGTCAAGGACACGCAAGTGGAACAGGCCCTTAAGCCACGCTCCTGTCGAACTTAGTATTGGTGACGTGAAATTACTATTGCAGATGGAGGAGGAAAATAGGATGGAGGGGCTGGAGAGAGAAGGATAGCTGGAGAGCTGGACAAAGAAAATGGATTAAAGGAAGGAGAATGGAGGGCATGAGTGAAGATGGAGGAAGGCAGAGGAGCAGTAGCAGGGGCAGCAACAAAAAACACCTCTCCTTCATTTCACTTCAAAATACATTTTTGGCAACACTTGCACTGAGAAAGATTTATTACTTTTAATATTGTTGCTGCTAATGCCAACAAAATAAGCAGGCGGCCTTCATTAGCATAACTAAGATTGTTTAATAACCGTACTATAGAAAGCTAATTAGGGTGGAAGATTTGAATTTTGCTTTGGCTGCATTGTTTCATATTGTCAGGTTGTTTTTAAATAAGATTACATTTTTTTTAATAAAGGAAGGAAGAGTAAAGGTTTGTATATGATAGGAACAAGGGCTCTTTTCTTGTAGAATAGATACAGTAATAAACGCAGTATTACTCGGATGAAGTTTTGGATGTAAGGCAGTAGCTCTACTGCTTTGCCACCGTGCCGCCCACTAAATCGACTTTGGCCTGAATGTATTTATTTATAGTGTATCTGATCTGCGTTGGATAGCATGTAAGGCAAAGCTTTACACTGTACCTCAGTACATGTGACATTAATAAAAATAAACATTGACCAAAACCCAAACCAAGACCTGCGGACTCAATTACCCTGAAAAAGGGTTGATCTGTCACTCTCCAATGTCACTGCTCCCACATACCAGTGGTGTTTAACTTCTTCACTTTATTGTTCATCGTACTTTTCAAAATTAATTTAATTAAATGCACAGCCTTATGCTTTTTACCTAGTTGGTGTCCGCCCAATTTGTTCTCTCGAATATCGATAACGTCCATGTTTAGTTTTGTTTAGAGATCCAAAACAGAAACAGGCCCTTTGGCCCTCTGAATCTGTGCTGACCGCACACTAACACTATCCTCCAAGCACGAGGGACAATTGTTACAATTTTCAGAACCCAATTAGCGTACAAACCTGTACGTCTTTGGAGTGTTGGAGGAAGCCAGATCTCCCGGAAAAACCCCACGCAGGTCACGAGGAGAACGTACAACTCCGTACAGATAGCACCCATATTCAGGGTCGAACCCAGGTCTCTGGCGATGTAAAGGAGCAACTCTACCACTGCGCCACCGTGCAGTCGTTGAATAAGATTAATTAATAATCTTCAGGTATTCTTAAAATGATAGTCATCCTGCCATGTTAAATGGCCTTTTTCACCTGGATAATGAACTGTTCAGTTTGAAGTGTTACAAAGTATAAAATATAAAGTATCCTTTATTGTCATTCAAACTTGTTAGTTTGAACGAAATTAAATACCTTGCAGTCATAACAGAGAATAAAATAACAGAACACACAATGAACACAGTTTAACCCACCCCAGTGAGTCTACCAGGCACCTCCTCACTGTGATGGAAGGCAAAAGTCTCTTCCTTGTTTCTTCCTTCCTTGTTCTCCCTCTGCATTGAGGCGATTCAGACTTTCGATGTTAGTCCCCCCGCCGGGTGATGGTAAGTTCCGCGGCCGAATCCGAGCTCCGCTAACGGGCTGTTTCAAACTCCGCGGCCCGTGGCAGACGAAGCTGCCACCCTCCAATCCAGAGGACGAAGCTGTTGTTGTGGGAGCTCCGGAGAATCAGTCACCAACCTGGGACCTGCGAGCACCCGATGTTGTCGTTCACTGGGCCCGCGGCCGAAGCCTCCGAGGCTCCGAAGTCGGGCCGCACCACAGCCCCGAAGTCGGCCAGCCTCGCAATGGTAAGTCCTAGCTCTGCCTCCGGAGCCTCGAGGTCGGTCCCAGTTGCAGGCCACCAGCTCCGCGATTAGGCCAGGGCAGACGGAGATGGAGACGTGGATATGACAAAGAAAAGGACGCACCCCCCCCCAAAGGAAGAGACTAAAATAAGTTTCCCCCACCCCCCACACATACACAACTAAAAAATAAACTAAAACATACGTCCAACAAGACAAAAAACCCCCCCAAAAAGAAAAAGACAGACGGACTGCAGGCGTGCCACAGCTGCTTGGGCAGCGCCGCTTCCGAGGGAGAGGTGGGGGAGGGGGAGTGGGGAGGGAAGGGGAGGAAGGGAGGGGAGGAAGGGAGGGGAGGAAGGGAGGGGAGGAAGGGAGGGTGGAGGGCAGGGGGTAGGGAAGGGCGGGGAATTTATGGGAGGGAGGGTGGGGGCGGAGGGGGGAGAGGGGAGAGGGGGGGGGGTGCTGCACGGGTAACGCGGAGAAGGTTCAGCGCATGAGGCGTCGCTGACCCCGAAATCTGCAGAACAAAGATCCTATAGCGGAGCTGAGCTGTAGAATCTTTGTTCTGCAAAACGTTCTCGATCTTTCTGCGCCTTTTGAAGACCGGGGGGGGGGGGGGGGATAAGTGGGCGAATGTACCTTGTGGAAAACTGCGCATGCACACGTTGACAGCAGCTGCATTAATCCACATTGGCAGGGGGCGGGGCCAGGAGGCAGGTGGGCCTCGATTGGTGGGCATTGTGACGTCAGCAGCTGGCAAGCGGCAATTATTTTTAAAAAAGTGAGTTTTGTGAACAACTTTATTCAAAATCTGGGGAAATAATTGACCGAATTTAGAGAGGAGTGGATTTCTGAAATCATAAATGAAATCCCTACCGAAATATGTAAACATCTGGTTTTCGAGGAGATAAGTTTCAAATGACAAAAGCAAAATGACATACGCACACCCACCCAATTTTAAAAGTATATAGATAGATAGAAGATAGATAGATTACCCAAATGGAGCAATGATCACTGTTACAGACTGGTTTGCTGACCAACAAAGAAAAATTGAAATAACGCTACAGATAAAAAACAATCTGTACTAATCCCGTAACGGAATTACTTTTAATCATAAAATTGATAGGCTCTCACTTTACTTTAGAAAATATATTTTTCGAAGTAATTGTTTCCAACAGCAAAGATTTCATTTCTGCTGAACTCAAGGAAAATGGATTGCATCTAATTGTCATTGCCCTAAAACATCATTGCAATTAGTGGTAGTGTTCAATCAGGTCTCCTTCACAAAAATGGTCAAAAGACAACATCACCGTTTCTGACGTCACCAGATCAAATACACTGATTCCACTTTGTTGCACAATAATCAGAGAGAGTTGTCAGATGGCGTTGACACCAACAAATCTACTGCTTTGGAAAGCAAAAAGGATAAGGGCAACAGTCGTTTACCCAGAGTAGTGGAAGCAGTACGTTAGTTAAGTTTAGTTTAGAGATACAGTGCGGAAACCGGCCCTTCAGCCCACCATGTCCGCACCAACCAGCGATTCCAAACACCGCATATTAACACTATCCAACACATACTAGGGACAATTTATTACATTTTCCAAGCCAGTTTACCTACAAACGTGTACGTCTTTGGAGTGTGGGAGGAAACCCAAGATCTCTGAGAAAACCCATGCAGTCACGGGAGAACGTACAAACTCCGCACAGACAGCACCCGTAGTCGGGATCGAACCCGGGTCTCCGGTGCTGCAAGTGCTGTTAGGCTGCAACTCTACCGCTGCCCCACCATTCCACCCAGTAACCAGAGAACATTGGAGTTAGGTGAGAGGGGAAAGATTTAATAGGAACCTGAGGGGCATTTTGTTTAATTCAGAGGGTGGTGGGTATATGGAATGAGCTGCCACAGGAGGTAGTTGAGGAAGGTATAACAACAACATCTATTAGAAGACACCGGGGTACCTCAGCGGGTCAGGCAGCACCTCAGAAGAACATGGATAGGCACTGTTTTAGGTTGGGACCCTTCTTCAGTCCAACATCTGCAATTCCTTGATTCAACATTTAAATGACAGTTGGACAGGTAGTTGGACATGAAAGTTTTAGAGGGATGTAGGCCAAATGAGGCCAAATGGGTCTAACTTAGAGGGAGCACTTGGATGGCATTAACGTTACGCTAAAGGGCCAGTTTCTGTGCTGAATGATTCTATGTGCACTATCTCGGTGCATGGGAGCACTACAATCTGTAGGTTTGCTTCCTAGTTGCACGGCATGTTGACTTGGAAATAAATCACTGATCCCTCATTGCCACTGGGTCTGAATCCTGGAAGTATCTATCGAGCAGGAGTACCTTCATCAGGAGGACTAGTGTTTCAAGAAGACATATCATTGTCACTTTCTCAATGGCAAGAAATGCTGGACAACAAATATCAACCTTGCCAGTCATGCCCAGATCCCCAAAATGAATTGAAAAGTAAGTTTTACAGGTTCTTGTAGGTACACATCTCATGTCAACCAAACAGCAACAACAACACAAACTAGGTGCCATGGAGGATGCTCCATGATATTGAAGGTGGGATATTGAAGTGTTTATCCCTGAGATACATGGAGGAGGGTGGTCTGGTACATCAGGAGATAAGAGAAGGTCAGGGGGGAGGAGGTTTCTGCAGGACACCTGCAGTAAATATAAAAGAAACGGTTATCAGCAGTGGTTGCCGCTCACCGCCACCGGGATAAGGATGCACACTCAGCAGCAATGTGTTTTAATAAACTAAAGGGCCTGTCCCACTTGGGTGTCATTTGCACGTCATTTGGGCAACATCCTAAAAATTGGTTGGCACGTCGTGAGGTGTGGTGGCGTATGCAGTGGCGTGGAATGCTCAAAATCCTTGCGTGCCACCTGCGTGACGTATCCCTTCAGCACGCTGACATACTGATGGCGTACGCTGATGTACTGACGGCGTACGTGTAGCACATGGTGATGCATGGTTACGCACGAACACTGCCTATGCCAATTTATTATACATCACCGTGAGTCAATGTTCGTAACCATGCACCACCTCCGTACGCCATCGGTGCGTCACTTGACCACCCGGGTATAAAGCGCGTGTAGTTTATCACTGGGAAAATTCTTGCCACGGAGATTGGACTAAGTACAAACGACATCGCAAATGGCTCCCAAAAGAAGCAGGGTCCTCAAGAGCACTTGGCGCGCCACTGTCGTACTGCTAGACGGTTTTCGCGTGATTGCTGTGTGGCAGTCACTACCGGCCTGTCACGTAAATGACGCACAAATGACGCCCAAGTGGGACAGGCCCTTTTATGACTTCACCAGGTATGCCAAGGTATGCTGCAAACCATTAGAAACATTGCTGCCTCCCTCTCACACACGCACTAATCCAACACACACATGCACAGACAGCAGACACCACACAAAACACAGATATACAAAGACATACAGAAAGGCACACACATACACATATGCACAGACATGCACACGAAACACAGATTTACATAGACATACAGACAGACGCATGCACAGACATAGACAGACAACACAAACACACACTCACATACTTTGGACTATGACAGAGACCAGCAGCAGCATTCCAATGTGAGTCACCGGCCAGGCAGCTAAGAGTTTCCATGACCTTCACCTTCACAGGATGAGCAGCCCCAACACAAGAGCATGGCTAGTGTTCACCCTACAGAAAGTTTCATATCTCTACCATATCTCAGAAGGTGGTGAGTGCCTGCAACCTGCTGCTAGGGCTGGAGGCAGATACAAAAGTGGCATTTATGAGACTACTGGGACTACTAGGTCCCAGCTTCACACGGAAGGGCTGGTCCCCAATGCAATATTCCACCTCTCCACTAATTCCAATATTGCTTCAGAGAGAATGGGAAATATTTTAAAAACAGCAATATCTCTCTGATTTTTCATTGATGGGAACAATCCTCTGGTCCTGGAAGGCAAAGGAGGGCTCTGAGTGAGGTGGCCAAAGATGACGGCCGTAGGTGGCGGCGTTTTCTCGGAAATCACAGAACAGTGAGCCAAAAGCGGTCAAGATCAGACTTTTAGTAATATATAGACATAGATTGTACAGGCACATGGATATGCAGGGAATAGAGGGATATGGATTATGTGCAGGCAGAACAGAGTTGATCTTGGCATCATGTTTTTCAGACATTGTGGGCTGAAGGGCTTGCTCCTGTGCTGCAGTCTTCTACATTCTGTTATGTGTTCTTTGTTCTATGTTTTGTTTAGTTTAGAGATAGAGTATTGAGCTCAGTCAATGTCAACCATCTATATCTTTAAACTAAACTTATTCTATATTTTCCCCTCTTTTGATCTGCTCCCTATACACTAGGGGCAATTTATAAATTTAATCTACAAACCCACACGTCTTTGGGATGTGGGAGGAAACTGGAGAATCCGGAGGAAAACCATGTGGTCACAGAGAGAATGTTCTAACTCCACACAGCCAGCAACTGATGTCAGGATTGAACCCGAGTCTCTGGGGGTGTGAGGAGCAGCTCTACCAACTGAGCTAACTGTGCCACCCCAACAAAATCAATGTTCTGTTGCAGCATCTATGTTCTGTTACAGCCAATGTGCTATTGAGCCTGGATGTACATTGTTGAGTGCAGTGATCTGGGTAGGATGACATGACTGAAGGCTCTCAGGGTATAAGCAGATTGCAGGTGAATAATCGTACCTCAAGTCCCTAATGCCCCTGTCCCACTTAGGAAACCTGAACAGAAACCTCTAGAGACATTGCGCCCCACCCAAGGTTTCCGTGAGGTTCCCGGAGGTTTTTGTCAGTCTCCCTAATGGTTGAAAGTGCTTTCCGCTTCTTCTATGTTCCGGCGATTATTTAAAACAAGGTTTTGTTCAGGTTTCCTAAGTGGGACGGGGGCATAAGCCTCCATGTGTCACTTGCAGCCCTGGTAATGTCGTACACATTCAATGGGTTCCTCAGTGATAGTGGCTTTCTGCACGCCATTCAGCCCATCGAGTCTAATCCGCCATTCAATCATGGCTGTTCTTTCTATCCCTCTCAGCCCCATTCTCCTGCCTTCTCCCCGTAACCGCTGACACCCATACTGATCAGGAAGTTATCAATCTCCACTTTGAAAAAATCCATTGACTTGGGCTCCACCGCCATCTGTATCCTGTATTAATCCTGTGACGATGGGCGATGGAAATAAACTGAGATGGAGAAGCAATTCGCATTCCCATCTTGTTTTTGTTGTGCCAAATTATCTGAATGTTTACCGTTATACACCAGTGAATTGATTCAGAGTTTAAGGTAGACACAAAAATACTGGAGAAACTCAGCGGGTGAGGCAGCATCTATGGAGCGAAGGAATAGGCGACGTTTCACTGAGGAACCCATTGAATGTGTACGACCAGCAGATCAATGTTGCAACAAGCATTGCCAGGTAGCTTTAGCAGACTCTCTAGACCTTGGGAGATGTTTGAACAGGAAGCCTCTGTTCCGAGACTTCTCTGCAATGTTGGCAAAGTCTCTCTTTAAATCATGAACAAAGTAAGAACGTGGCATGCTATGCTCCTTGACCTGAGTCTGTTCCATGACAATCATTCTTCCACATTCTATGATATGTGTAGATTATGTCTGAAGAAGGGTCTTGACCCAAAACGTCACCCATTCCTTCTCTCCGGAGATGCTGCCTGTCCATCGGAGTTACTCCAGCATTTTACGTCTATCTTCGGTTTAAACCAGCATCTGCAGTTCCTTCCGACACCATGATAATCATTGTCTGGAGCTTTGACCCAGGTCATTACAGGATTGGTCACTACATAGAATGCGTTGCCTGACAAATTTATTATCATCTGTGTTAGTCTGATGCAGGGAAAATGTAAGCTATGCTAATGTGGATAGTGGCCAGACGTTTGATTAGTAGGGGTGTCAGGGGTTATGGGGAGAAGGCAGAAGGATGGGGTTGAGAGTGAAAGATTGATCAGCCATGATTGAATGGGGGAGTAGACTTGATGGGCCAAATGGCCTAATTCTGCTCTTATAACTTATGAAAGTACGAAGTGCCTGCTCCAAATTTGTGAATGGAACATTTTCATCTAGAATGATCGGCTAACACAATTTACTCCAGGTAAAATCAATTATGCATCACATAGCATCTGCCAGGTATTATTTTTTTTAATATGTTTTCAACATAGGTGTTTTCACTGTATTAGAAAGAAAAGTGGGATTACAGTTTTCACTATATTTAAGGTGACTGTGTTGGAAATTAATTGTGTATGCAACTTTCCCACTTTAATTCATTGTGTCACACATATTTACTTTAGATTATTTCAGAGATACAGTGTTGAAAAAGGCCCTTCGGCCCACTGATTCCGCGCCAACCAACGATCACATACTAGCACACTAGTTCAATGCTACACAATAGGGCCCAATTACAGAAGCCAATTAACCTACAAATTTGCATGGCTTTGGATGTGGGAGGAAACTGGAGCACCGGAGGAAAACACATGCGGTCACAGGGAGAGCGTACAAACTTTGTGCAGACAGCCCCCGCAGTCAGGATCGAACCCAGGTCGCTGCCGCTGTGTGGCAGCAACTCTAACACTGCGCTACCGTGTCGCCCACGATTTGGTGATTCAGGAAAGAAGGAAGAAAAATTCTTCACTTGTACAACAACACGCCTTTGATTCTCTACTGTACAGTATTGTGGTATAATCATGAAGTGTATTCAAGACAAAGACTGATTAGATTTTTGGTTGCAAATGGAAAATGATACTCAGTAACATACAAATACTGAGGTAGATAGACACAAAAAGCTGGAGTAACTCAGCGGGCAGGCAGCATCTCTGGAGATAAAGAATGGGTGATGTTTCAGGTCGAGCCCCTTCCTCAGTTGTGTCTACCTTCGGTTTAAGCCAGCTTCTGCAGTTCCTTCTTACACATTACTGAGGCAGATGATCAGCCGTGATCTTATTGTATGATGGAGCAGATACCAGAAGGCAAATGGCCTACTGCTTCTCTTTTTTTTTGTTTATGTTGTTAGGTCAATGATATGATTTCCTTTTGACAAATTCATTTGCCCCAGGGCGTTATCTGTGTGAGCTGATCTTTTTCCAGCGCTTCGTTGATCTAAAACCGCCTGCTGAGCTGCTTTATGTGTACATTGACATTGCCTGTACACAGCAGAAGTATCATGTTTAGAGATTGGAACATGGCAATGCAGCTACCTAAAATGTCTAGTTTGGAAGATGATATTGGAGATTTACTAGAATGTTGCCTGGGTTCCAGCAACTAAGTTGCAGAGAAAGGTTGAACAAGTTAGGTCTTTATTCTTTGGAGCGCAGAAGGGTTAAGGGGGGACTTGATTAAGGTCTTTAAAATGATGAAGGGGATAAACACAGTTGACGTGGATAAGCTTTTCCCATTGAGGGTAGGGAAGATTCAAACAAGAGGGCATGACATGAGAATTAAGGGACAGAAGTTTAGGGGTAACATGAGGGGGAACTTCTTTACTCAGAGAGTGGTGGTTGTGTGGAATGAGCTTCGAGCAGAAGTGGTGGAGGCAGGATCGATTTTAACATTTAAAAGTAAAGTGGATAGGTATATGGACGGGAAGGGAATGGAGGGGTATGGTCTGAGTGCAGGTAGATGGGACTAGGGGAAAATAAATGTTTGGCACGGACTGGAAGGGCCGAGAGGGCCTGTTTCCGTGCTGTAATTGTTATGTGGTTATATGGTTATATTCAGTTTAGTTTATTGCCATGTGTGCTGAGGTACAGTGAAAAGCTTTTGTTGCGTACTAATCAGTCAGCAGAAAGATTATTCCTGTAGTATTAAATTCCCAAATATTAAATTCCTGCCTGGGAAAGCAACAACTAAATACGGGTTCACCACCGATTTTCAGGCACCCTTGGTTCCAGAGCCTCTCTGTATTATCCATATCGTATGGCCAACAGAGGTTTGGCTTGGGGGCCTGAAATAGCGTCCCACAAGGTCGGCCTCGGAAGTCTGACATGGGAACGGATCTGCTGGCTCTGGCTGGGCCGGAGTTCCAGAGGCTCAGACGCTGGGGGCAAATTTGACCCGCTAATTTGCTGCGGAAATCTGCCGTTGTGCTGGAGTTCCACAACCCCGGTCACAGGGAACAAATTTGACCCGACGATCAGCCGCAGAAGTCCTGATGAAGTCAAGATCGGCCGCCTCATCTGGTATAGGCGCCACATGTTCGGGGGGATTTCCGGGAGGGGGGATTTCAAGTGCACTCATAAATTTGTCCGGTTTAAAGGAGGTGCCGGATCACCAATTGCCAGAAAATCGATGGTGGACCTGTAATACAACAATATGAAAGTGAGCTATTTCTCAAATAGCTGCTATGAGGTTCATGAGGTTTAGTGGTGCCCCAAAAGGAAGCTGTATCTTTATGTGCACAAAGTATGTGTGGGATTGGCAAAACTCAGGCTGAATTTTAGAGATGAGTGGAACAACCAACATTGGAGATGTGTTATTGGTCTTTTTGTTTGATATGTTAAAGGGTGCTTGATCTTAACACTCCTTAAAGAAAAGACCATCATGCACGGCAACCTCCCTTCCATTGACTCCATTTACATTCACGCTGCCTCAGCAAGGCCACCAGCATGATCAAGGACAGGGTGAACCCCGGTCGCTCCCTCCTCTCCCCTCTTCCATCGGGCAAAAGGTGTCGAAGTGTGAAAATGCACACCTCTCGATTCAGGGATAGTTCCTTCCCAGCTGTTATCAGGTAACTGAACTATCCAACCAACAACAAAAGAGCAGGCCTGAACTACTATCCATCTCATTGGACCCTCGGACTATCTTTGAGCAGACTTTACCAGCTTTATCTTGCACTAAATTCCATTCTCGTTATTCCCTTCATCCTGTATCTGTACACTGTGGATGGCTCGATTGTAATTATGTATTGTCTTTCCGCTGACTGGTTAACACACAACAAAAGCTTTTCACTGTACACCACTGTATCACGTGACAATAAATTAAACTCAACTCTTGAACTCGGAGGTCACGGTTCACAGGCTCCCATATCTTCTCCACAATGACAGCAATGAGAAGGGAAGGTCGCCAGGTGTCACAGGGTTGCGAAAGAAGTTACATCCCTGCTAGTTATTCTTGCCACTTTTTCTTGTGGGCAAGAGTAGAATTGCTTCTGATTACTTGAGTTTTCTTTTTAAGTGTGCACTTCATTTTGTATTATTTATTTATGGAGATTATCATCACACAAGAGAGCATGCACTTCGATTGGGTTCACTTATTCATTGCCATTTATTGTGGTTATGTAAGCCTGAGCAATCTGACGTGATGATTAAGGATAGGTATGCTTTTGAAGCAGTTTACATGAGAATGGGGATGAAAAAGTGGCAGCAATAATAATAGAATTGGCTGAAATGGTTGGCTGCACTCTGAAGGCTCCTTGAAGCCATTCCTGAGAACTTGTCTGAGTAATTACTATCCTGTAACCCAATGCACGGTCTTTTGCCTACAAGGCAGCTGGACACTATTTGGTAGTTTAGAGACAGACTGTTCGGCTCACAGAGTCCACGCATCCATCGATTACCCCTACACTAGTTCTATGTTATCCCAGTTTTGCATCCGACACACTAGGGCAATTTACAGAAGCCAGTTAACCTAAAAACCTGCATGTGTTTGGGATGTACGAGGAAACTGGAGCACTTGGAGAAAACCCATGTGGTCACAGGGAGAATGTACAAACTGTGCACAACACCCGTAGTCAGGATCGAACCTGGGTCTCAGGCGCAGTGAGGCAGCAGCTGTACCACGGCATTGTACTGTCTTTATGGAAACAGGCCCTTCTTTGAACCTGCACAGGGCATGACATTGCCAAGGTGCAGGATTTCTGTTTTGAATGAAATGCGGATCTGCTAATACACATATCTAGGCAACAAAAAAGTACCTTAATATGCTTTATTGTACACCAACCACTGAAACTCAACTTCTGTGCCACCGTGCCACCCTTAGCAACTTCTACAGATGCACGGTAGAAAGCGTACAATCGGGTTGCATCACAGCTTGGTTTGGGAACAGCTCTTTTCAAGATTGCAAAGAATTGCAGCGGGTTGTGTATGTAGCCTAGTCCATCATTCAGACCAGACTCCCCGCCAGCGGCTCAATTTGCACTTTATGATGCCTTGGGAAAGCGGCCAACATGTTCAAAGACCTTTCTGAACCTGATCATTGCATCTTCTCCTCTCTCCTGTCGGGCAGTAGATTCAAAAGCTTGAAAGCATGTGTCACCGGACTCAGGAGAGGCTTCTTCACTTCTGTTATCAAACTACTGAACGGTCCTCCTACAGGTTAGGGGGTAGCTCCAATCTACCTTCATTGCGGATTATGGACTTTTTCTCTGTAACTGCAATGTTACAAAGCTGCAAAACTATATTCTGCACTCATGTTTTCTCTTTGCACTACCTGTTGCACTCATGTAAGGCATGATCTGATGTAATTGGATAGCATGTAAACAAAAAGCTTTTCACTGTGCCTAGGTACAATTGACATTAATAAACTAATACTAATACAAGTCTCATTCCTTCAAATTGTACTTGCCTTGGAAACACTCCTACGAATATCACCTGGTATTTTATAATACTTTTCTGAATTCCATTCACGATTTTCTACTGAGTATCATAAATGAGATGTGATCAATGGCAAACACCTGTAACCAAATCCTATGATTAGACAAGCGGATTTTGCACTTCTTGATTTGGTAAGGACTGACATTGTCATTTGATAAACAAGAATGTTGTAACATGTGTTTTTAAAACTTTGACATTGTGATAAATGTTTTGACATTTATTTCTAAGTTCCTGGTCAGTGTACTGCTGGAGTGAATGAAGAATCACAGTTTTCCCAGTAACCTACAGGAATCTTGGATCCATAAATGGTAGTGGGGTTGTTACCTGTACACTGATCCACTGGGTTACGGTAGTTTTAACAATGGACAAAAATCACCTCAGCCTGTGATCCCCCTACCTCTGTATCGACTTGTCACAAATCAGGCCATTAACATATTCATTCTTGTTATACCATTAACAATCCGGGTGGCACGGTGGCACAGCAGTAGATTGCTGCCGTACAGCGCCAGAGGCACTGGTTCGGGTTCTGTAGTCAATGCCTACTATGTTCTGTTGTGCTATGCAAAGAAAGAATATCATTGTCCTGTCAGGGACACATGACAATAAACTCTTTTGACTTGACTTGACTTTGACTGTCAGTACGAAGTTTGTACATTCTCCCTGTGACCGCATGGATTTTTTCCGGTTGCTCCGGTTTCATTCCACGCTTCGGTAAAATTGTAAACTGCCCTAGTGTATAGGATAGTGCTAGTGTACAGGGTGATCGCTGGTCAGCGCAGACTTAGTGGGCTGAAGGGCCTGTTTTCATGCTGTATCTATAAACCAAATTAAACTAAACTGACCATACAGGTTTGGTTTATAGGTTAATTGGCTTTGATAAAATTGTAAATTGTCCCTAGTGTGTAGGATAGTGCTAGTGTGTGGGGATCGCTGGTTGGCGTGGACTCAGTGGGCCGAAAGGCCAGCTTCTGTTCTGTATATCTAAACTAAACTTAACTTAACTAAACTAAACTAAACTAACATAGAATAAGTGAAGAAGGGTCTCGACCTGAAACGTCACCTATTCTTTTTCTCCAGAGATGCTGCCTGACCCATTGAGTTACTCCAGCATGTTGTGCCTGTCTAGGAAATAAATGCATTAGGCCACCTTTTCTAGATTTTATGTGGAAACATTAAACTAAAGTGAAATAATATCACTTTTGCCTCATCCACAGTTCCAGAATCCATATTGAGATAAATAAATCTTAAAAAAGACTCCAAGTCAATCTAGAATGACGTCTTGCATCTAATGTTGATTTACCTACTGTAATACCAGAGAATTCAAGCTGGACCCATTTCATATGGAATTTGTATGTAATTCGCCAATGTGGTCAATGTGGTGCAATCTGTCACTTTGTCTGGGATATCCACATATTACATATTCACAAAGGCTGCATGGTGGCACAGCAGTAGATTTGTTGCCTTACAGCGCTTCTAGTTCAATCACAACTACAGGTGCTGTCTGTATGGAGTTTGTACGTTCTCCCCATGACCATGTGGATTTTTGCCAAGATCTTCCATTTCCTCCCACATTCCTAAGATGTACAGGTTTGTAGGTTAATTGGCTTGGTATAAATGTAAATTGCCCCTAGTGTGTGTAGTATAATGATAATGTGTCGGGATCGCTGGTCGCTGTGAACTCAGTGGGTCGAAGGACCTGCTTCAGCTGTGTATCTCTAAACTAGAATTCAGATTACCTTTATTGTCATTCAGACCTTTCGGTCTGAACGAAATTTCGTGCCTGCAGTCATACATATATTAAAAGTAACAAAAACACACAAAAAACACAAACTTAACATCCACCACAGTGAGTTCACCAAACACCTCCTCACTGTGGTGGAAGGCAAAAGTCTTAGTCTTTGTCTCTTCCCTCCTTGTTCTCCCTCTGCGCTGAGGCGATCCAGGCCTCCGATGTATTGACCTCGCCGGGTGTTGGTAAGTGAGTCAGTCCCGCGGCTGAATCCAGCTCCACGAACGGGCCGATTCAAACTCCACGGCCCAGGGCGGCCAAAGCTGCCGAAGCTGCCGCCCTCCAGTCCAGCGGGAGCTCCAGAAAACAGGTCACCAACCTGTGACCTGCAAGCTCCCGACGATGTCGTCCACTGGGCCCGCGGCCGGGCCTCGGAAGCTGCGCTGCCACCGTGCCGAAACACCAGAACACCGCCACAACTCCAAAGTCAGGCCACAGCTCCAAGTCGGGCTGCTGCCGCTACCGGAACACAGCTCCAGGTCGGGCCGCTGCCGCTACTGGAACGCCGGATTGCCGCCACAGCTCCAAGTCGGGCCGCTGCTGCTGCCAGGTCAGGCCAGTCGAGCCACTGCTGCTGCCGGAACTGCTGCTGCCACGAGCGCCGCCCGAGGCCATCAGCTCCGAGGCCCCCAAGGCCGTCAGCTCTGCCATTAGGGCCTCAGCGCAGACGGAGACAGGGGATACAACACAAAAAGGTCGTATCCCCCTGAAGGAAGAGACTAAAGCACTGTTTCTCCCACCCCCTCCCCCCCCCACACTTACACAATCTAATAAACTAACTAAACTAAAACAGACATAAATAAAAACAACAACAAAAAAGAAAAAACAGACGGACTGCAGGCGAGCCGCTGCTGCCAGGCAGCGCCGCCACTTCCGGGTGGGTTTAGAACTAAACTAAACAAGGGCTTATCCACATATAAGCTCCTGTACTTATATACAATACAAATCCAGGGGTGGAAGGCTTAATATGTGCAACTCTGATCACAACTACTGACAATGGTAACTTTCAGTGTATATATGTTTTAACATCTTATCTTGATTAGAAGGTGAGATAACTTGCAAGCCTAGTATTTGGTGAACAATTTAATATTTTTGTTAATGAATAACATAATTTTAAAAAATCAATTCTAAAAATGCTGTGGCTTAAAAATAATTTGTATCATTATTTGTATCATAGAATATATTGACGATGGTTCGAAGATCATAGTGCTTCATGATTCAATTGCAGGTTCCAGCCAAAGGATTGCAATTTATACAACTTTTTCATTTTGATTCATTGCTTATTGTTAACTTGATCTTTTTGTTGCCCTTTAGGGCGTTTAAAATGATGGCGAAGACTTGAAATTGGCTTCACTGAAATTCTTTCCCTAAATTCAAGAACAAAAGTTGGGTTTACCGGTGCAGCAAAATAAACATCCTATTATAGGTACGATTAAAAGACAAGATTGATGCAAAATGTATTCTGTTTAGTATATTCATCATAACATCCCCTGCCTCTGATTTTCCATTGAATTCAATTGAATGTCTTTGGGGAGAGTACAAGTACTGATCGGACTACAGAAACGGTTTAACCACCATCATCATCGGTGGTCACTCGAAACAAGTATGACTGTCCTCTCCTCTCCATAGGGTCGTCTACTTGTGGGCCTGCAGATGTCTGTAGAGGCTGATCCATGATCCACACACCTTGGTGCAATGTGGGCAGTGGAGACTGGTGGTGGTTGGTAGTCATCGAGGCCCCTTCTCTCTCTCCTTTCGATGCTGTCGCTTTGTCTCTGTGACACGGCGTAGTTCTATTTCGTGACTTGCATCTCCTTCCTGCATGGATTTCCTCCAGGAGCGCCTGTCCAGTGTAATGTGCTCCCAGTTGCTCGATGTGATGTGGAATTTCTTTAGACTGTTCTTGATGTTGTCCTTGAAGTGTTTCTTTGGCCCACCGGGGGCTCGCCGACCTTCCTTCAATTCAGAGTACAGTATTTGTTTAGGGAGACGTTTGTTGGACATGCAGATGACATGGCCATCGAAGTTGATGCTGCATTATTGTGGTGGTGATGCTGGTGATGTTGGCTTCCTCCAAAATGCTGATGTTGGTGCTTTTGTCCACCCAGCTGATTCTCAGAATCATTCGTAAGGATCTTTGATGGCATTGTTCCAGGGCTCTCAGGTACCTGCTGTTGGTGGTACATGACTCAGCTCCATACAACAGGGTGGGGTGGACAACGGCTCTGTAGACCAGGAGGTTTGTTTGAGCCTTTAGGTCTCGGGAACACTGTCAAATAGCACTGTATTTTGAGGTAAATTTTGCCACTTCCCCACAATCCTTTCTTCAATACTATTAATATAATGCTTTTTGACTTTTCAATTTTAATCCTATACCATTAATTTAGTAAATGTAGTGGATGTTCCACTGAAAATTCCATAGTCCTGTGGCGGTAATGGAAGTCACACAGCTAATACCATTGCTGCTAAATTAAGTTCTAGATGAGTGTGCAGTCTGACTATGTGTTCTTACAAATCACTTACAATGCTTGTAGAATTCTAAATATTATTTACTTTAATGAATAAAATCTCTAACTCGATGAAAAAGTAGCATTTTAGGTAATAAATAATAGGAACAGAATTAGGCCATTCAATCATGGCTGATATATCTCTCCCTCCGAACCCCATTATGCCTTCTCCCCATAATCTCTGACACCTGTACTAATCAAGAATCTATCTATCTCTGCTTTAAATATATCCATTGAAAGTTTAAGTGAAACTACAGTAGCGAAACTGGCAACTACAATGATTTTTGAACCATTATACCTGATTGTCCCCACCTTCATTAGAATTCATCCAGTAGTGGGTGTCAGTGGGTGCAGAAAGGACATGGAAGGACATGAAGTAATTCAGCGGGTCAGGCAGCATCTCTGCAAAACATGGTTAGGGTATGTTTCGGGTCGGGAACCTTCTTCAGAAATGGAAGGCACATGAGTTGGTTGAGACGTAGACTTTAGTGACACAGTGTGGAAACAGGTCCTTCAGCCCACCGAGTCTGTGCCAACCTGCGATCACCCCATACACTGACACTATTCTACACACTAGGGACAATTTACAATTTTACTGAAGTCAATTAATCTACAAACCTATACATATTTGGAATGTGGGAAGAAACCGGAAGACTTGGAGAAAACTCATGCTGTCACAGGGAGAACGTACAAATTCCATACAGACAGTACCCATAGTCAGGATCGAACCTGGGTCTCTGGCGATGTAAGCAGCAACTCTACCCCTGTGCCACATTGCCATCCCAATGGTTGGAGGTCACCATAAACCATTAATTCAGTGAACACTTATTATTTCCTGCTCTGAGGGTACCCTGTAAGGTATTCTGTAAGAAAGGCCTACACTATATCTAAAATATTTAGGAAGTTGCCAGAATTTGCATTGCTGTCTACAGTGCGATTTTTTGTGGACAATTTTCCATCAATATTCCTAACGTAGGGGACAGTTTAACTTGTTATATGATGACTGAACTTTAAGTCTAAACAAATAAATGTTTTAATTAATTTACTTCCGTTGTCTTTAGCCCGAGGGCGGTGAATCTGTGGAATTCTTTGCCACAGACGGCTGTGGAGGCCAAGTCATTGGGTATGTTTAAAGCGGAGATTGACAGATTCTTGATTAGTAAGAGCATTATAGATTACAGGGAGAAGTCAGGAGAATGGGTGTTGACAGTGAAAAATAGACCAGCCATAGTCGGGTGGTGGAGCAGACTCGATGGGCCGAATGGCCTAATTCTGCTCCTATGTCTTATGGTCTTATGGTCTCATAAGGTCATAAATGATAGGAGCAGAATTAGGCCATCAAGTCTATTCCGCCATTCAATCATGGCTAATCTATCTCTGTTCTACCCCCATTCTCTTGCCTTCGCTCCATAATCCTGACTCCCTATTAGCTAAGGACAATGAATAAACATAGGTGTCATGTTAGAGGTGCTGCTACGCCAGGGACAGAAATCCCGGGGGGGGGGGGTGGGGGGGGGGCAGGAGGGACGCGACCCCCTCTGTTTTGAAAGGTGGGGGACGATCCGCCCCATTTTTTGTAATCCGGATTTTAAAACCCGGTGAAATCTCCGCTTTCCGCGAGGCAGTGGGGGTGGGACTGATGATCGAGGGTGCCGGTTGGACGAGAGAGACGTCGGTCAGCAGGCAAGGGGGGCAGGACATGATGATTCAGCATGATCATTGGAGGAGGGAGGTGTCAGTCAGAGGCGGAAGTAGGGGGCGGGGTGGGACTGAGGATAGAGTGCGGTGACTGGAGGAGGGAGACGTGCCAAACCACACTCGGCACAGACCTGCGCCTCATCTGCGGCCAGGATCGATCCCGGCTCTCCGGCGTGTCCCGTTCCCACCCGAGTGACCCCCCCCCCCACGCCCGGGGGTGGCCAGAGACGTCGGGAGTCAGACGGGAGTGGTGCCCCCCGGCCCACAGTCAGCGCAGAGAAGCAGCGCTAAACCCAGCTCAACTCTGCCTGTACCACCAGGTTAACCTACAGCCCTGCCCGGACTTGCGGGAAATATGGCCCAGGTTTGCAGCCAGTGCGGAGAAGCAGCGCTGGTGTCCCATCAGTCCAAGCAGGGCTATAGGTTAAGCCAGTGAGGCAGGCAGAGTTGAACTGCATTTAGCGCTGGATTGACCCTCTGAAACCTCGTGTGTGTGTGTGAGTGTGCGCATGGGCTTGCGGCCACCAAAAAATGGCGTCCCCCCTCTTCCCCGGTCCCCTCCATATTTTGATAGCGATTTCCGTGCCTGCGCTACGCTGTACTATCACATATAAAGCGTTGGCTATACATCATATCAATGTGCTACAGGATGCCACCTGATGCTGTTTAATATCCAGCTGCTTGTGAACACAAATGATATACCTTCAACTAGTGCTCCATTCCCCCCACAACTCCCAGTTGACTGATCACCATAAAGAGTGGTGTTAGGTCAAACACCTGTGGTCGACTAAAGAACGATTGCTCCCAGTGGAGTAACGTGTAGCCTCACCATAACTTGCTTAATAGTACACATCGACTTCTTGCCCGGTCTTTCTGTTTGATTACCAATAATGCAAAGCACTCAGGAGCACTGGGTCAGGAGAGTGGTAATGGTGTACTAATGGTCTATCACTGACAACACCCTTAATCAATACACATTTAAGTGGAATCTATGCGGGAATTGGCTAACACAAACTGAGAAACTGCATCTCCTTAAATCTTAAGCAGAAATGTTATGTTTAAAGTGTACATAGTAACTGCAGATGCTGATTTAAAACAAAGACACACTCAAAGAGCTGGAGTAACTCAGTGGGTCAGGCGGCATCTCTGAAGAAAAGGAATAGGTGATGTTTTGGGTCGCGATCTGGCATCAGAAGAAGGGTTTCAACCCGAAACGTCGCCTGTACCTTTTCTCCTCAGATGCTGCCTGACCCGCTGAGTTACTCCAGCTTTTTCTATGTTATGTTATGTTTATAGCTTGCCTCTGAAACTGCAGATGAACATTTTGTTTTGGGTCAAAGGGAGCTTGGACTTGATCGGTGGGAGTGACGTTAGCATTGCTTGTGATGAAATGGTGTGCACAGAGGCCTGCAGAAGCAACAAGCACACCGGCCCCAGATTTCCTGTTGGCCAGTCACCCTGAATTCCTACCTGTCCCCCTGGGCGGGATATAGAGGCACAAACCTATTGCACCCTTGAATCCAGTGAGATACCTTTGGCCATCATAGTCACAAGGACTAGCACAAGACTTGTATATATTAAATGTAAAATATGTAAACAAATTTTAAAATACAGGTCTACCACTGATTTTCCAACATCCTTGGTTCCAAAGTCTTTCTGGATTATCCATTTTGCTGGACCAACAGAAGTCACGGCCTCCAAGCGGAGTCCAAAGGTACCGAAATAGTCCACCTAGCTGCTGAGATACCAGCCCGCAAAGTCGGCCTTGGATGTCCGCTATGGGAACAGATCTGCTGGCTCCAGCCAGGCTGGAGTTCCAGGGCCCCAGCCGCAGGGGTAAATTTGACCCGCCGATCACATGCCCCATCCGTGCCAGGCAATACATTTTTGGGGGAACTTCCGCAGTGGATATTAAGTGCACTCTCATAATTTTGTTCTGATTAAAGGAGGTGCCAGGCCACTAGTTGCCGGAAAATGGATGATGGACCTGTTTATCTTTCACTTCAGCAGTTTCTTAAAACCTATTAAAATATTAGTTAGTCTGAAACCTTTTCGCAGGGTGGAAATGTCCAATACAAGAGGGCATAGGATGATAGAGGGAAAGTATAATGGATAAATGGGGGAAAGTTTTTTTCACAGCGAGTAGTGGGGACCTGGACCACCTTGCCTGGCGTCAGTGATATTGGAGGCAGATACTACAGTGGCATTTAAGAGGCTTTTAGATAGGCACATGGGATGAGATTACATGAGATCAGTTTAGTTGGACATGTTCGGCACAAACATTGTGGGCTGTAGGGCCCGTTCCTGTGCTGCACCGATCTAGGTTCTATATTTTTTGTATTTGGGAAAACTGATTTTAAAATAGGAGGTAAAACCACATTGCAATACTTAATTATTTCACTTTAATTTTAATGTTTAAAAATTAAAAATGTGTTTTCCCTCTGCAACACTGAAATAAATGGACCCCCCTATCAGAGGGGTCGTTTCTGCATGGTCTGCATTCTCCCACACATTTCCTTTTGGTAATGCCAGCCATGGCAATGAAAATTAGGCTCCATGTCTGGAACACTAAATATATGAGTGAATATGTGGGTGAATAGGGACCCTGCCTCTGGGCAGGTCAATCATGTCAGCCTGGTTAGGATGTGCCTTCCAGTTTCTAACATTGAGAGATCTGTTTGTGTATTGAAGTTGGGATGTCATGTTACAGTTGTATAAGACATTGGTGAGACCGCATTTAGAGCATTGTGTTCAGTTCTGGGCACCATGTTATAGGAAAGATGTTGTCAAGCTGAAAAGGGTACAGAGAAGATTTACGTGGATTTGCCAGGACTAGAGGGTCTGAGCTACAGGGAGAGGTTGAGTAGGCTGGGACTCGTTAGAATGCAGGAGGATGAGGGGTGATCTTATTGAAGTGTATAAAATCATGGGAGAAATAGATCGGGTAGTTACACAGAGTCTCTTGCCCAGAGTGGGTGAATCGAGGACCAGATGACAAAGGTTTAATGTGAAGGAGAAAAGATTTAATAGGAATTTGAGGGGTAACTTTTTCACACAAAGGGTGGTGGGTGTATGGAACAAGCTGCCAGATGAGGTAGTTGAAGCTGGGATTATCCCAACATTTATGAAGCAGCTAGACAGGTACATGGATAGGACAAGTTTGGAGGGATGTGGACCAAACATAGGCAGATGTGACTAGTGTAACTGGGAAATGTTGGCAGATGTGGGCAAGTTGGGCCGAAGAGCCTGTTTCCACACTGTACCATTCTATGACTATGACTCTATTTGGACAGGTTTCACAGCCACCTCAGTCAGGTGATTCCTAGGCAGTTCATCATGACCATTCCCTACCACACACTCTTGACATGTGACGGAATATACACTTACATGAGCCTGCTGTCACACCAGTCCTACCAAGATAAGGTTTTTACATGCTACATGTAGCATAGTTATCTTGTGTTTTGGTTTATTATTATCATGTGTACCAAGATACAGTGAGAAACGTTGTTTTGCATGCTATCCAAACTGATCAGATATATCATACTGTACGTAAATACAATCAAGTCCTATTCAAGTACAATAGGTAGAGCAAAGAGGAAGATACTGAGTGCAGAATATGTGTTGGTGGAGTCAGTGGTGGGAACTATGGTCAGTGTGATGGACTGGGCTACATCTACAACTCTCTGCAATTTATTTCAGTATTGTACAGAGCTGTTCCCAAGTGATGCAACTTGACAGCACGCTTTCAATGATGCATCTGTAGAAATTTGTACAAGTCGTTGGAGACATGCTGAATTTCCTCAGTCTCCTCAGGAAGTTGAGGTTTTGGTGTGCCTTCTTTGCAGTTGCATCATCTGATTGGTCAATGACAGATCGTTGGTAATATTAATGCCACAGTAGCAAATATTAAACAGCCACAGTGGCGCAGCGATATAGTTGCTGCCTTACAGCACCAGGGAACGGGGTTCTATCCTGACTACGGGTGCTGTCTATATGGAGTTTGTACGCTCTCCCTGTGATCACGTGGGTTTTCTCTGGGTACTCCGGTTTCCTCCCACACTCCAAAGACGTACAGGTTTGTAGGTTAATTGGCTTTGGTAAATTTGAAAATTGTCCCTAGCGTGTAGAATAGTGCAAGTGTATGGGGTCATCGCTGGTAGGCGTGGACTCAATGGGCTGAAGGGCCTGTTTCTGTATTGTATTTCTAAAGACTAAAGTCCAAAGTAAAGTCCAAGGAACTTGAAGCTCTATTATTGCCAGGAAATTCTGGGCCAAGATTTATTCCTGGTTTCTCCCAGGGCATTTTTCTTAATCCTCAAACACAATCCTTTTGTGACTGTCTTAATGGTGGCCTTCCAAGTTTGGCTTCGGCCTGGAACATGGGTGACTTGCTCATCTGATTCACGCAGAGTGCTCTCAGAGGTTTGGCCCATAAATCTGGCACCACACTTTGTGCTTTGCCATTATCTTTCACCGAATTGCACACTTAGCAGTTGCTTTTGACCAGAGCGCGCTATTTATACCATCTAAGTGGTCATTAACCGGGTTTGCTGTCATCTTTGAAAGTCCGTTCCAACTGCATCCTCAGTTATGTATTTATTCAAAGTGCATCACAAGGTAATAGATCACAAGAAATTGCACAAAGTAGAGATAGTATTGCTATGAGGGTCTTTGAAAGATGCTGAAAATAGTTTTTTTAATGTTAGATGTTAACGTCATGGCGTAATAAGTATCTATGAAGATTAGATTATATCTGAACATTATACCATCTTACTCTTTGTCCATTATATATATGTAGCCTGGGCTGGTCTATTAAAGTAAAATGGGCTGAAAGTAACACCATTAGAGGGAAAATGATTCTTGAAAGGACCAACCTAAATCTTTGCAGAAAAATAACACACTGCAATCACAATCATATTTTCAGAATAAAGATTAAAAAGCCCCTTCCTACAATGTTCTGTTTTTTTCAGCCTGAGCCAAATATATTGTAAATGATGTGGGCAAAAATTGGTTGAACATACTGAAAATGCAGAGTTGTTTGCGGAGAGAACTTGTTCTGCTGATTTCCGTACAATCTGAATCAATCTCTGTTTATACTGTCTAAAAATATATAAATGATTTTTACTGAGTTATTTTCATTTCATTAGAGGCAGTTATAGTTGAGTTGAGAGGAGACTTGATATAAGTATATAAAATCATGAGAGGCATTCATTGAGTAAACAGTCAGAACCTTTTTCTCAGAGTGGAAATGTCCAACACTAGAGGGCACAGACAATAGACAATAGGTGCAGGAATAGGCCATTCTGTCCTTCAAGACAGCACCCCCATTCAATGTGATCATGGCTGATCATTCACAATCAGTACCCCGTTCCTGCTTTCTCCCCATATCTCTTGACTCCGCTATCTTCAAGAGCCCTATCTAGCCCTCTCTTGAAAGTATCCAGAGAACCGGCCTCCACCGCCCTCTGAGGCAGAGAATTCCACAGGCTCACTACTCTCTGTGTGAAAAAGTGTTTCATCATCTCTGTTCTAAATGGCCTACCCCTTATTTGTAAACTGTGGCCCCTGGTCCGGACTCCCCCAACAACGGGAACATGTTTCCTGCCTCTAGCGCGTCCAAACCCTTAATAATCTTATATGTTTCAATAAGATCCCCTCTCATCCTTCTAAATTCCATAGTATACAAGCCCAGCCACTCCATTCTCTCAGCATATGATAGTCCAACCATCCCGGGAATTCACAACCTTGTGAACCTACACTGCACTACCTCAATACCAAGAATTAAACTTATAAACCAAAACTGCACACCATACTCCAGTTGTGGTCTCACTAGGGCCCTGTACAACTTCAGAAGGACCTCTTTGCTCCTATATTCAACTCTTGTTATGAAGGCCAACATACCATTCGCTTTCTTCACTTCCTGCTGTACCTCGGTGAGAACAAGCACAGGCTTGGCGATCACTTCGCACAACACCTCCACTCAGTTCGCAATAACAAACCTGATCTCCCAGTGGCTCAGCACTTCAACTCCTATTCCGATTCTGACCTTTCTGTCCCGGGCCTCCTCCATGACCAGAGAGAGGCCCATCGCAAATTGGAGGAACAGCGCCTCGTGTTTCGCTTGGGTCCTTCCCCTCCCATTCCCAGCTCTCCCACAGCCTACTGTCTCTGCCTCTTCAGTTCTTTTTCCCGTCTCCCCCCCGACATCAGTGAAGAAGAGTCTTGATCCGAAACGTCGCCTATTCCTTCGCTCCATAGATGCTGCCTCACCCGATGAATTTCTCCAGCTTTTTTGTCTACCAACGGGATCCCACCACTGGCCACATCTTCCCATCTCCTCCCCTGTCGGCTTTCTGTAGAAACCGCTCCCTCCGTAACTCCATGATCAATTTGTCCCTTCCCACCCAAACCACCCCCTCTCCTGGCACTTGTTGCTTTACCTCCCCCCTTGACTCCATGCAAGGACTCAAGCAGTCTTTCCAAGTGTGGCAGAGGTTCACCTGCACCTCTTCCAACCTCATCTATTGCATCCACTGCTCTAGGTGTCAGCTGCTCTACATTGGTGAGACCAAGCGTAGGCTTGGTGATCGCTTCGCCCAACACCTCCGCTTGGTTCGCAATAACCAACCTGATCTCCTAGTGGCTCAGCACTTCAACTCCCCCTCCCATTCCGAATCCGGCCTTGCTGTCCTGGGCCTCCTCCATGACCAGAGTGTGGCCCACCGTAAATTGGAGGAGAGGCACCTCATATTTCGCTTGGGCATTTTACACCCCAGCGATATGAACAATGACTTCTCCAATGTCAGGTAACCCCTGCTTTCTCCTCCCCTTCCCAGCTCTCCCTCAGCCCACTGTCTCCGCCTCTTACTTTCTTCTTCCCACCCTCACATCAGTCTGAAAAAACGGTCTCGACCCAAAATGTTGCCTGTTTCCGTCGCTCCATAGATGCTGCCTCACCCGTTGCGTTTCTCCAGCATTTTTGTCTACCCATTCACACAAGTTCTGTTATCCCACTTTCCTCACCCACTCCCTACACATTAGGGGCAATTTTACAAGTTAACCTACAAAACCAATGCATCTTTGGGATGTGGGAGGAAACCCACACGCTTGCAGGGAGAATGTACAAATTCAACACAGTCAGTGCCTGAGGACCAGATCAAACACAGACCTCTGGCGTGTGAGGCAGCAAGTCTACCAGCTGTGCCTCTATATTTTGATTTCCAACACACAAAAAATTATATGTTGATAACTTTGGTTACTAACAAAAAGAAACTATTCATTTTCAGTTTTAAATCTCCAAGTGAAGCTATGTCCCCCCCTTACAGCTGCTGTATGTTTTAATTCAGTTCAAGACTATGGGGCAGTACATTGGTCATAAAGTTGCTGCCTAAAAGTGCCAGAGACTCGGAATTGATCCTGAATATGGGTGCTGTCTGTATGGAGTTTGCTCATTTTCCCTTTGATCGCATGGGTTTTCTCTGGGTGCTCTTGTTTCCTTCAACATTCCAAAGTGTGCAGTAACCTATTTCAGACGCAAACCAAAACGTAATATTTTCCTTTTGTCCAGTGACTCTGTCTGACCTGTTGAATTACTCCAGCTTTTTTGTCTATCTTCAGTTTAAACCAGCATCTGCAGTTCCATCCTACACATACGATACGATAGAACTTTATTAATCCCAGGAGGGAAATTATGCGTGTGTGTGGGTATATATCGATATTAGTAAAAGTCTGATCTTGACCGCTTTTGGCGCGCTCTGCTGTGATTTCCAAGAGAACGCCGCCACCTACGCTGTCATGTTTCGCCAGCTCACTCAGAGCCCCGCTCTGCCTTCCTGGACCAGAGGATTTTTCACATTGATGAAAAATCAGAGAGATATTAATGTTTTTAAAAAAATCACCATTCTCTCTGCTGCCCCTGCTGGAGGGAGGGGGAGCGACTATAAAACCAGGAAGTGGTGTGCCTCACTCAGTCTCTGCAAGATGGAGGAAGCCAGAGTTTCATGTCTCTCTGAGCACATGTCTACTCAACTGTGAGTGCCATTAAAGTGATTTGAAAATGAAAATATAGTTGATTTGAAGTTAAAAGGCATGACTGCAACTGGTGGCTTGGGTGCTTTGGGTTGAAGTTAAAAGGCACTACTGCAAATGGTGCCTTGGGTTGAAGTTAAAAGGCACTACTGCAAATGGTGGCTTGGGTGCTTTGGGTTGAAGTTAAAAGGCACTGCTGCAAATGGAGGCTTGGGTGCTTTAGGTTGAAGATAAAAGGCACTACTTACTGCAAATGGTGGTTTGGCTGCTTTAGGTTGAAGTAAAAAGGCACTATGTACTGCAAATGGTGGTTTGGCTGCTTTAGGTTGAAGTAAAAAGGCACTACTTACTGCAAATTGTGGTTTGGCTGCTTTGGGTTGAAGTAAAAAGGCACTACTTACTGCAAATGGTGGTTTGGCTGCTTTGGGTTGAAGTAAAAAGGCACTACTTACTGCAAATGGTGGCTTCGCTGCTTTAGGTTGAAGTAAAAAGGCACTACTTACTGCAAATGGTGGTTTGGCTGCTTTGGGTTGAAGTTAAAAGGCACTGCAAATGGTGGTTTGGCTGTTTTGGGTTGAAGTTAAAAGGCACTACTTACTGCAAATGGTGGTTTGGCTGCTTTGGGTTGAAGTAAAAAGGCACTACTTACTGCAAATGGTGGCTTGGCTGCTTTGGGTCGAAGTTAAAAGGCACTACTTACTGCAAATGGTGGTTTGTCTGCTTTGGGTAACTTCCTGTTTGCACTGTATATTGATTTTAGATAAAATGCTACCACTGATGGCTGTGATTTTCGGCCATCTTACTCAGTCCCCCTCCGCTCAGCAGGTGCAGAGGATTCTTCCCATCAATTAAAAATAAAAGTGTTATTAGTGTTTAAAAAATGTTGAGACTCTCTCTCCTGTCAATCACGCCATGGAGGCCACACCTTTTCTGGGAGGAGGGGTTATAAAACCCAGCAGTGTGGGTGTGGCTCAGTCTCTGCATGATGGGGGAAGGAGAGGTCACGACTGTCTGAGCTGTGAGTCAACTGAATGTCTACTGATCTGTGAGTTTGGTGTTTTGTGTGGTTTTATGGTGGTTTCACCCTGCTTGAAATGGTATGAAACTGTATTTGAATGTGGTGGCCTTGCACCCTGCATGAAATGGTATGAAATTGCATTTAAATGTGGTGGCGTTGCACCCTGCATGAAATGCTGTGAAGCTGCATTTGAATTTGGTGGCCTTGCACCCTTCTTGAAATGGTATGAAACTGCACTTGAATTTGGTGGCCTTGCCCCCTGCTTGAAGTGGATTGAAACGGCACTTGAATTTGGCGGCCTTGCACCCGGTTTGAAGTGCTATGAAACTGCACTGAATTTGGTGGCCTTGCACCCTGTTGAAAGTGGTATGAAATTGCACTTGAATTTGGTGGCCTTGCACCCTGCTTGAAGTATGAAACTGCACTTGAATTCAGTGACCTTGCACCCTGCTTGAAGTGGTTGGAAACTGCACTCGAATTCGATGGCCCTGCACCCTGTTTGAAATGTTAAGAAAATGATTTGAATTTGGTGGCCTTGCACCCTGCTTGAAATGGAATTTCAAGGAATAGCCATGAGTCAACTGCCAGTCCACCAGCCGTGAGTGAGCTGCCAGCACGCCAGGCTTGAGGGACTGAGCTGCCGCCCCAAGAACCCATATCAGCGCTCCAGAAAGCCCCCCCACTGGTCACCAATATTGGAATTGGTGGAGAAGTGGAATATTGCGTCGGGGGACCAGCCCTCCTGTGTGAACATGGGACCCAACGGGTCCCACTTAGTCTAGACTCACACTCACACTCACACTCACACATAATTATATTGTCATATATAAATATACACTGTTTTGTTTTCTTGTTTATAACATTGTTTACAGAGTACTATATTTACATATTCTGTTGTGCTGCTGCAAGTAAGGATTTCATTGTTCTAAAGGCCCTGTCTCACGGTGCGAGTTGACACACGAGTGACCCAGAGTGACAGACTCGTGGTTGTGTACGATATTCCAAGTTGATGTGCAAGTGTTTGTGGCGAGTTCCCACGGGTATGGTAATCTGCGATGTTCCGAGATCGTCTCCAGAGTTACCAAGTTCCCCTCCAGTTTGCTCTTGAGTTACCAAGTTCCTCTCCCGCTCAAGGCGTGTGTTGTTGCTGTAGTCCGGGATTCGCATTTAAAGCACTCGGTTATCTTCAGCAGTGCAGGCGAGGACAGGTTTGGGGGGGGGGGGGGGGGGGGGGCGAGGGATGGTGGAATTGGGAGAAGGCAAAGACTATGGGTGGGGAGGAGTGAGAGGGGGGCTAGGAACGGCATCTGCGAAACGGGTAGTCAACCTTTAGGGTCCCTGCCCAAAACATCCCTATACATTTTATGATTTCCCTCCAAAGATGCAGTCTCCCGTGGTTTGTTTGCACAACTCTCTTCCCTCTCTCTCCCAACATTGGGGGGGGGGGGGGGACGACGACGACAAGATAGTTTAAACGGACCTTACCCCCACTTCATGCTTCTGTTGCGCATAATTCAGCAGTAAAACCTCTCTTCCCCTTACCCAGCGACGCCCGATTCCTCGCACCCTCACAAGTTCACATCGACGAGGGAAGAATGAGCGGGGAGTCTGAAGAAGGGTCCCGACCCGAAACATCACCCATTCCTTCTCTCCAGATGCGATGCCTGTCCCGCTGAGTTACTCCAGCATGTTTGTGTCTATCGTCGGTGTAAACCAGCATCTGCAGTTCCTTCCTACACACAGACAGTGAAGTGCCTCGGCCAAATTAGGAACATTAGGATTCTCTGATGTGAAGGTAGTCTGGTTTGCGTTTCTTACACTTGATCATATCCGAAACTAAAGTATAGATAGACACAAAATGCTGGAGTAACTCGGCGGGACAGGCCGCATATCTGGAGAGAAGGAATGGGTGGCGTTTTGGGTAAGTCTGAAGAAGGGTCTCGACTCCATTCCTTCTCTCCAGAGATGCTGCCTGGTCCGCGAGTTACTCCAGCATTTTGTGTCTATTAAAGAGTTCCCACGGTAGACGCACGAATCACTAAAGTTAACGCACGGGCCACTACGATATAACTCTGAGTTTAAATGTTTCAATTTTAAACTTGAACACGACATTTGACTCGTGGAAAAAGTCAAACATGTTTGACTTTTTTCACGAGTTCACAAGTTTCACGGGTACCTGCCGTTAGCGCCACGAGTGGACAAGTTGATCGCGCGAGTTCCGACGTTCCCACTACGTTGGCTGTACGTGATCACCACGAGTGAAAACTCGGGGTCACTCGTGGGCCAACTCGCACCGTGAGACGGGGGTTTAACTGGGATGTGAGAGAATAAAACACTCTTGACGTACATCGCTAATGTGTGGGATCGAACTAGTGTATGGGTGATCGGAGGTCAGCGTGGTCTCGGTGGGCTGAAGGTCCTGTTTCCACGCTGTAAAATAACCCTATTTTGCTTAATAGTCAATAGAGTTTTATTGTCATGTGTCCCAGATCGGACAAGAAAATCTTCCTTGCTGCAGCACAACAGAATAGGTAAACATAATACAGCACAGGAGATAAAGGTTCAGTGTGTTTATATACCATCGACCATATATATACACAAAAAATAAACAGATAAAATGCAATAGGCTGTTATTGTTCAGAGTTTGGAGTTTGGTGATGGACTCTCCACCACCTCCAGTTTAAATTCCATTTAGAATATTTTTGGAGGACCAGGAAATCAGAAGCAAGGGTTACTCCAGCTCCAGGGAGTGATTCTGCGTTGGTTTTCAGCAGTTGCGGCGAGGCAGTGACCGGACAGCAATGGCGGCTAGATCCCCCACAATTCAAAGCGAGGGAGAAAGTGCCCGGCGGTGGCAGTGTGCATTTGCAGGGCGGCCGATGATGTGCTGCCTGTGGTTGTGCGCATCTGCAGGGGGAGGGTGTGATGGCCTTAGCATTGCGCATGTGCAAGGCGGCCGGCCGTGCCGGCGGATCATTTGTATCATTTAAAAATAAATTGGATAGGCATATGGATGAGAAGGGTATGGAGGGTTATGGTATGAGTGCAGGCAGGAGGGACTAAGGGAAAAAAGTTGTTCGGCACGGACTTGAAGGGCCGAGATGGCCTGTTTCCGTGCTGTAATTGTTATATGGTTATATGGATGAGGAGCAGGCAGAGAGTGGAGACCCGGCGACATGGATACGGATGGCGGGTGGAAACTGAGAGTGACACAGAGAGAGATAGAGAGGGGGGGCTGCTGAGAGTTGAGCGGCAGGTGTCCCGGGTGCTTGCCAAGCTTGGCAAAATGACAAGACTTTTATGTTGCCCGGCGGGACGTTAGGTGGCCATTGGCCACCCGGGCAACCGTTGATTTCGAGCACTGCCTTGGCCCTAGATTTTGAGGCCCTAGGCTTCAGCCTACGAAGCCAATAGTTAAATCCGGCTCTGTGTACCTGCATGCTTACTTTCATTGACTGATGAACAAGGACCCCAGATCCCGTTGTACTTCCCCTTTTCCCAATTTGACACCATTTAGATAATAATCTTCCTTCCTGTTTTTTCTACCAAAATGGATAACCTCACATTTATCCACATTAAACTGCATCTGCCATGCATCTGCCCACTCACCCAACCTGTCCAAGTCACCCTGCATTCTCATAGCATCCTCCTCACAGTTCACACTGCTTTGGAGTGCCATCTGCAAATTTGCTAATGTAACTTGTAATCCCTTCATCTAAAGGTGTGAGGGGGAAAGATCCCCTTTCATCTATTAGGTGAGAGGGGGAAAGTATAATGGAGATGTGCTGGGCAAATTTTATACACAGTGAGAGGTGTGGGCCTGGAATGCATTGCCAAGGGTGATGGCGGAGGCAGATATGATAATGGCGTTTAAAAGGCTTTTAGATAGGCAAATGGAAGTGCAGGGATTAGAGGGATATGGGCCATGTACAGGCAGATGAGATCAGCTTAGTTTGATATCATGCGTAAGAAAGAACTGCAGATGCTGGTTTAAACCAAAGATAGACACTATAAGCTGGAGTAACTCAACGGGACAGGCAGCATCTCTGGAGAGAAGGAATGGGTGATATTTCAGGTCTGAAGAAGGGTCTCGACCTGAAACATCGCCCATTCATTCTCTCCAGAGATGCTGCCTGTCCCGCTGAGTTACTCAAGCATTTTGTGTCTACTGTATCTTTAGCTTGACATTATGTTAAGTTCAGTTTAACTTGGCATGTTTGGCACAATCATTGTGGGCCGAAGGGCCTGTTCCTGTGCTGTACTCTTCTCTGTTTTTTTTATCCATGAAGACCAAATTGCATAGCGATCTCATTCCACCTGCCCGTGCTTGTCCTTTATTCCTCCAAACCTTTCCATGTGCCTGTCTAAATATCTTTAAGTATCTTAACTGTCATAATTGTACCCACCTCTACCACTTCCTCTGGCAGTTCGTTCATGAATGCACCATCCTCTGTGTGGGAAAATCTTTTAAATATTTCCCCTCTTATCTTAAACCTATCTCTCGTTTTAAAATCCCAGACCCTGGGAAAAAAAACCCCAGCTATTCACCTGGCCTATGGCGCTCAATTTTATAAAGCTTCTATGAGCTACTCGGCCTCCTATGCTTCATGGTAAAAAAAACCAACCTATTTTTATTGTATTATTTATAATTCAAACCCTTGAGACCCATAACATTCTTTTTAATCTCTTTTTGCGCTCTTACCAGTTTAATGACATCCTTCCTACAGCAGGGTGACCAGATCTGTACATAGTACTCCAAATGTGGCCTTAACAGTATCTTATACAGATGTAATATTACACCCGTACTCTATACCCTGATGAAGACAAGCGACCAAACCTTCTTCACCACACTGTCTTCCTGAGTCACCATCTTCATGGAACTGCATGTATTTACTTGCACTGCTAAGCCTCTGTTCTACAGCACTTACCAAGGCCCTACCATTTAATGTATAAGCGTTGCCCTGGTCTGTCATTCCACAATGCAATATCTTGCATTTACCTGAATTGAACTCCATCGACATTCTGGGCCCTGTCATTGTTAAGCATGAGTATCTTTGTGGAGCATTCCCTTTTAGTTATCTGTTAAACAGACTATCCCATTTTGCTGAATACCATTCAATACACAGGAGATGTCTTCACTATGAAGAAAGCACCCTTCAATGGTCACTTGTAAGAATTACATGGATATTTTTATTTTGCATACTTTGGTGAGCATGGGGTGGAAGATTGCCACCTTCACGTAGTCCGCCCTGTTGCTCATTGGCCCTCTGAGTCCATACTGACCATTGATCACATAACCAATCGGGGCGGCACAGTAGCACATCGATAGTGTTGCTGCCTTGTAGCGCCAGAGACTCGGGTTTGATCCTGTCTACAGGTGATGTTTGTACGGAGTATGTATGTTCTCCCTGTGACCACGTTGGGTTCCTCCAGGTTCTCCGGTTTCCTCCCCCATTCCAAAGACATGCAGGTTTGTAGGTTAATAGAAGCACTTTGGAACATCCCCAGGCTGTGAAATTGCCTACAATTTAGGTTCTGAATTCTGTAAATTGTCCCTGGTGTGTAGGGTCAAACTAGTGTATGAGGATCGCTGGTCGCCATGGGCTCGGTGGGCCAAAGGGCCTGTGTCCATGTGTAGCTCTAAAGTAAACTAAACTCGTTCACCCTAGTTCCATGTTATTCAATTTTTGTATCCGCTGAGACGTCACCATGTCACTTCAATATTATGCTTGTTTCCAGAATATATTGTTGCATTAATTCTTGTGCAGGGAAATGCAGAAATATCTCTAGTTTGTAAAATAACCATCTTCCCTTTGATCTTGATTCAGAAATAGTGTTGCAGAGAAAGCACCTAAGATTACAGCAGTAATGCTAGTCTAACATCAGGAGGAGCTGTCTGATTGTGCTATTAAACTATGAAAATACCTGCATTAATAATTCCGTCTTTCAAATGCATTTTGCTCATCTCCTTCCTCTGTTCTCCATGAATTTGCCAATACCTGTCACCTTTTATTACTTTCATTTCTTAATGTAATCTAGATAAGTAGATTTTTCTTTTTTTTTGTATTTTGGTTTTATTCTCGTCATTTTCCATTCTCCACATCCTGCTTTTTACTTTGGGCTGAGGAATATTGTTAATGTTGGATTATTTTTGGCATCAGCTGGGTGAGTTTTATCAGCTGTCCTTTGAATACAGCACGGGACTAGTTCACTCATCATAAATCGAAGTCGGAGGCTCTGCCGTGAAGGGCCCGTAAGCTTTGTTTAGAAGACAGCGTTTCCAGGAAGTGAATCAAGGCTAACCTTGAAGACTGAAGGGGTTACAATGAACGCACTGCGCTCTGAAGGCTGTTTACACAGACTGAATGCACGAGACCGCTGATGCCAGAATCTGGAGCAATAACGAAATGCTTGAGGAATTCAGTGGGTCAGTCGGCGTCTGTGGAGGGAAAGTGCAAGTTGTCATTTCAGGTTGAGGCTCTGCATCAATTTAGTTTAGTTTATTGTCATGTGCACAGAGGTACAGTGAAAAAGCTTTTTGTTATGCGCTAACCAGTCAGTGGAAGGACTGTACATGATTACAATTTTGCCGAATTAAATTTTGGTCCATGATCCATCAATTGTTATCAGGACAGCACCATTGTAACATTAATGACACCTTGTGTCTTTTTTTGTAAACCAGCACCTTTCTACAGCACCTTTGCTACTTTGACTGCATACAATATCATAGTGGTGATGTGTCTTTCTCTAAATGGTGGCTTCATTAATGGCAGGGGTTCCCCTGACACCATGGCCATCCAATAAAACACAGGTAGAAACAATTTGGGATATTCTGAGGTTGCAAATGGTAACAGATATCAGTTTTAGTATAAATTAGTATTTACTTTTAGTTTAGATATGCTAAATGGAAACGAGCCCTTCAGAAGATAGAGCCTGAGTCTACACTGACCAGCAATCACTCCATACTCTATCCTACACACTAGGGACAATTTACAGAAGCCCGTTGGTTCAGTTGCCTGGTATCAGTTGGGAAGAAACTGATCCTGAATCTGGACGTGATTACAATTTTGCCAAATTAAATTTTGGTCCATGATCCATCAATTGTTATCTGTATCTCTGAAACATCTGTATCTCTTGCTTGGTAGGAGAGAGGAGAAGATGGAGTGACTGGGGTGAGAATGGTCTCTTGATTATGCTGGTGGCCTTGCTGAGGCAGCGTATATGGCGTCAATGGAAGAGAGGTTGGTTTGCATGATGGTCTGGGCTATATCTCTGCAATTTCTTGCGGTCTTGGATGGAGCTGTTCCAAAACCTTGCTGTGATGCATCCCAATAAAATGCTTTAGTTGGTATCTTAGTTGGTAGATTTATTGGTATCTTGATGAGCATCCACCCTTCAACAAACACTGAAAGACCCATGCCAATGAGCTTTAATCAGAAACAAATGACCAGAAATTTTAATTGTTTCTTTTTCTACTGTTGCTACTTGGGCTACTGAGTTTTGATTTCAGGGTTCTAGTATGCAGCTGTGATGTGTCATAACAGAATTTTAGACTTTAGACTTTAGAGATATAGTGTGCAAACAGGCCCTCCGGCCCACTGTGCCTGCGCCGACCAACGACCCCCATACACTAGCACTATCCTACACACTAGGGACAATTTACTATTTTACCGAAGCCAATTAACCTACAAACCTGTACATCTTTAGAGTGTGGGAGGAAACCAGAGCACCCGGAAAAAACCCACGTGGTCACGGGGAGAACATAAAACTCCGTACAGACGGCACCTGTAGTCAGGATCGAACCCAGGTCTCTGGTGCTGTAAGGCAGCAACTCCACCGATGTGCCACCGCCGCCCTTAAACGAAGATCCATTATTTTGTGAGATCTTGTTGTGTATCTATTTGGTGCCTCGCGTAAAACCCAACAAGGATAAGCAAAAATGTGAGGGTCGATTTATGATGAGAGCTCAGGGAGAACAAGGATGTGAAAGTTGATGCAAGTCCTTCCTATCTTCTGGATGCTCGTTGTTGCCCTTGAAGAGAGAATTTGAAAGCAAGCAGATGGATGCTTAGTGAGGGCAGGACAAATTCTACTGTCTACTGGCCAGCGACTATTTGAAACAGCTGCTCTATCTGCTGAAGGCAGTTGGCAGTTTGGCCCTTTGCCCTTGCCAGTTGCCACGTTCTACTGGTGAGATAGACTGTTTCCTGAAGCAACAAGTTCAGAGAAACAAGTTAAAACAGGTCCTATTGATGCTCTTTAATCTTCAGACTTTAGAAATACAGCGTGGCAACGGGCCCTTTGGCGCACCGAGTCCACGCCAACCAGCAATCACTCCCTACGCACTAACACCATCCTACACAATAGCGACAATTTACAATTTTCCCCAAAGCCATTTAACCTTAAAGCGTGCATGTCTTTGGCCTGTGGGAGGAAACTGGAGCGCCTGGAGAAAACCCACGTGATCACAGGCAGAACATATGAACTCCTTACAGACAACACCCGCAGTCAGGATTGAACCTGGGTCTCTGGTGCTGTAAGGAAGCAATTCTACCGCTGTGCCACTGTGCCCCTGAACCGCCCTAATAGTTAAGATGAGTTTTAGCGATACAGTGTGGAAACAGGCCCTTCGGCACGCTGACCAGCGATCCCTGTACACTAGCACATGAGGGACAATTTACAATTTTTTACTAAAGCCGATTAACATACAATCCTGTCTCTGCCTCTTCCTTTCTTCTTCCTGCCCCCCCCACCCCCACATCAGTCTGAAGAAGGGTCTCAACCTGAAATGTCGCCTATTTCCTTTGTTCCATAGATGCTGCTCCACCTGCTGAGTTTCTCCAACATTTTTGTCTACGTTCGATTTTCCAGCATCTGCAGTTCCTTCTTAAACACACAATCACATATGTCTTTTAAGTGTGGGAGGAACCCGGAGCACCTGGGGAAAGCCCACGCAATCATGGGAAGAATGTACAAACTCCGTACAGACAGCACCCGTAGTCAGGATCGAACCTGGGCCTCTGGCTGCAACTTTACCACTGAGCCACCATGCCGCTCTAACATTGCTACTCATTGGTAAAACTTTACTATTTCCATTTTTATATTTCCATACTCCTGGTACATAAAGGGCCTGTCCCATTTGGCTGTCATTTGCGTGTCACGCAGATGGCGTGCGAAGATTTTGTACATCACAAAATCCTGCGACGCCGCGCGCAGCCGTGCGTCACTGCCTATGTCATCACGCACCATGCATGCGTAATGGGCACCATGCGCACATCACATGCTTGTCACGATGCGCGTCGTGTGTCGTGCCGCGTAAATTATATCGTATAAATTATGCGCAAATGTCGGCCAAGTGGGACAGGCCCTTTAGATAACAATTACCTTAAGTCCCGTAGAAAATTAATACGAGTCTGGCTGTTTCAGAGCTTAGTTAATGAATACTTCATTTAAGTATTCCTATCAAATTAAACACCATGCCTGTAGTTACCCATCAAAAACTGGAGAATAGTTGGATCCAAATAATTAAATAATAGATTAGAATAAAGATCACATGAATATTCTCGTTTATAAATTAATCACATTGACTCTGTATTAAATATCGATATACATATTCTATTCTCCATCAAGAGCTATTATATCAACTAGTTACTATGGTGATGCCATTTTTCAACTCTCTTCACAGTTTCTTCCCAGCTGTTATCAGGCAACTGAATCATCCTATCACCAACTAAAGCACGATCCTGACCTACCATCTAGCACTTTGGAGACCCTCGGACTATCTTTAATCTGACTTTATAGACTTTTTTTTTGCACTAAACTTTTCTCCCTTCCTCCTGTGTCTGTACACTGTGGACAGCTTGATTGTAATCATGTATAGTCTTTCTGCTGACTGAATAGCACACTGCAAAAAAGCTTTTCACTGCACCTCGGTACATGTGACAACAAACTAAACTAAACTAAACTCTGTCCAAGCTAAATTTCTACTCCGATTGTGTCCTATTTCAATAGATTACAATTCGGGTAAACGCCCATACAATTTAATTATGATTAATTTAAATATGATTTACTGAGATCTAAAGTAAGAAAATGACTGCCACTCTTGCTTTCTCCAGTCAACTCTATTAAGCAGCAAGTGCACAACAGACAACCTATTTGATATGGTCAAACGTAGACTCACTGTGAACCTCACAGCGTAGATTTTGAGTTGGAGTGAAGAATTTAACACAGTGGCAAAGAGGGTGAGAGAGAGAGGTGTGGGAAGGAACTGCAGATGCTGGTTTAAACCGAAGATAGACACAAAAAGCTGGAGTAACTCAGCAGGACAGGCAGCATCTCTGGAGAGAAGGAATGGGTGACGTTTCGGAAGGAGACCCTCTTCAGAGAGAGAGTGTTGTTCAAGTGGTTGAGATGGTGAAGGGTTATCCTGGGGTGGGTGTTTGCAGAACTTGGTATGTCAAGGTGAGATCAGAAAGGACAGAAAAAACTAAGACAAATGAGGAGTGAGGATAGAATTGAACTTGAAGGAGGAGATTGGACTCTGGTCATAGTCTTTTTGGTGTCAGCAGTCATTGGGAGAGTTGGTGATGGAAGCATGTCTTGGGGGATCACAAAGTTAAAGCGATGTACAGTGATTCCTACTCTGGCCACAAGTAAAACTATAACGATAACTTGCTATAACTGAGTGTTTGACAGCACTGGGCTTGTACTAGCTGGCGTTTAGAAGGTTGATGGGGGACCTCATTGAAACTTACAGAATAATGAAAGGCGGAGATGGAGTGAATGTGGAAAGGATGTTCCCACTGCTGGGAGAGTCTAGGACCAGAGGTCGTAGTCTCAGAATTAAAGGACGCTCTTTTAGAAAGGAGTGAGGAGGAACTTCTTTAGTCAGAGGGTAGTTAATCTGTGGAACTCATTGCCACAGAGTGCTGTGGAGGCCAAGTCAGTGGATATTTTTTAAGGCAGAGATAGACAAATTCTTGATTAGAACGGGTGTTTAGGGTTATGGGGAAAAGGCAGGAAAATGGGATTAAGAGTCATAGATCAGCTGTGATTGAATGGCAGAGTAGACTCAATGAGCCGAATGGCCTAATTCGACTCTGATAACGTGAACTTTTGAACTATATAATTGGTCAGCCATTTTGCATCCTTTCACCTGCCAACCTTCTCGAAACTCGGAAAACAGTTTAAAATCAGATTCTTGTTGAAAGGAAAGGACAAACTATCCATAAAAGTATAATATACCTCCAATCCTGCCTCTAAGTCTTGAAATGGGTGTGATCAAAGGGCATAGGCATTCTGCATTAGATTTCCAAACTTTATTTCACCTTTCATTTTCAGCATTTCATTTATGCATTTGTCTAATTAATTCCTGGTATTATTCCAATGAATCGTTGCTACACTATAAATTGCTCTGAAATCCATTTATTAAAGCAAAATATTGAATGACTAACAATATTCCAATTATGACCTTTGTAATATTGTGCAGAAATTCAACACTTTTGCTCCTGTATCTTCCCAACAGGTTATGCCTTCAGTGCAACATTTGTGCAATAATTACCTTCATGAGCTGGAAATGATTTTTGTTCAAGCCCTTTTTAATTTTTGATTATGCTTATAACTTACAAATGATGTGCATTTGATGTTAATTTATCTAACGGATGTAAATAAGAATTCATTAAATATAGCCATTGAAAATTCTGGAAATAAAAGTCCAGATTTTTCAATTAGCATTAATTTAACAGGAGTAATAAACATTTTGGATTACTGCTGGGTTTGAAATAATGGATGGCTTTAATATAATCGTATATATAATTATGAGAGGCATAGATGGGTTATACACTCTGAACCGTTTTCCCAGGGTGGAAATGGTGAAAAAATAGAGAGTATAGAAATAACATGAGAGGGGTAAGTTTAATGGAGATGTGTGGGGTAAGTTTTTCACACAGAAAGTGGTGGGGGCCTGGAGCACATTGCCAGCAGTGGTGGTGGAGGCAGGTATGATAGTGGTGTTTAAGATGCTTTTAGATAGGCACATGGAAGTGTAGGGAATGGAGGGGATATGGCTCATGTACGAGCAGATGTGATCAGTGTAACTTGATGTCACACTCATTGTAAACAAGGGCCCGTTCCTGTGCTATACTGTTTTATGTTCTATGTTACTATATTACTTGCCAAAGTGAAAGGCTTGGTAGAGTGGATTTGAAGAGGATATTTCCACTAGTGGGAGAGTCTTGGACCAGAGGTCATAGCCTCAGAATTAAAGCATGTTCCTTTAGGAAGGAGATGAGGAGGATTTCTTTAGTCAGAGAGTGGTGAATCTGTGGAATTCTTTGCCACAGAAGGCTGTGGAGGCCAAGTCAATGGATATTTTTAGGATAGATTCTTGACTGGTGTCAGGGGTTGCGGAGAGATGGCAGGAGAATGGGGTTAGGAGGGAGAGATAGATCAACCATGATTGAATGGTGGAGTAGACTTGATGGGCTGAATGGCCTAATGCTGCTCCTATCATTTATGGCATGATCTTATGTTCTATGATTGGCAAAGTCAAGTTCAAATGTCTTGCTTATTTGCTGGGGAGAATACTAACAAGGATACTCAATTTGATTCTTTACATATATCTGGGTGAGAATCTGTGCAAAAGAATGATTTAAAGCATCAGATGTAATTTGGGCATGGGAACACACATGCAGCTGACAATGTTTGTGCTCAAATCAAGAATGCCTCAACCTTGAAGTGTAAGGAAAATTAAGGGTGAAGAACTTGCATATGCTGCTCTTATTATAGACACAGAAGACTAAATGAAAGTTGCTTGGGTCTCTTCCCTTCCCAGTGTCTGTGTCTATCTGCCCTTCACAGCATAGTTTGGGAACAGCTCCATTCAAGACTCCAAGAAATTGCAGAGAATTATGAATGCAGCCCAGACCATCACACAAACCACCCTCCCTTCCATGGTCTCTATTTGCACCTCGTGCTGCCTCAGCAAGGCTACCAGCAGAATCAATGAAGTCACACCCGGGCCCCTCTCCCCTCTTCCCTCTCTGATCAGGCAAGTGGTATAGAAGTGTGAAAACACACACCTCCAGACAGGGCCGGCCTTAGGAGATGCAGGGCCCAATTGGGAACAGTTTTGGTGAGCCCAGGTTCCCAGCCAAGGTCTGTAGATTCATAGAAAAATAATTAAAGTCTTTTATAGACTTTATATCTCTATGGTAGAATGGAAAGTAATCAAAATGTGCGCTTAAAAAGTGCATGCGACTTAATGGACCAAATAGATCTAAGCTACATTTTAATATAAAATTGCATACATGTAAGCCTACAAGTAACAAAACAAATAAAATTTGTAGATCACCTCTGAAATGTACATATCACTTGTTTTATTGACTGTGAAATGAAAATAAAAAGTATTTTAATTAAATAGATCCTGGAAAACCAATAACCATTGGTGAAAAACCAGTCCAGGCAATACATTTTCGGCTTCAGCCCCATCCTACCCTTTGGGCTTCTACCCCTTCCTAACTGTGTGTTAGTTGTCTGTGCATGATGTGTGTGTGGGAGGGAAGGAGAGAATGGAGGGAGGAAGAGAAGGAAGGAAGGACAGAAGGGAGGGATGGATGTAGAAAAAGGAGGAAGGGAAGGAGAGAAAGAAGGGATGGAGTGAATGAGAGAAGGGAAAAGAGAGAGGATGGAGGCAAGGAAGGAGAGGAGAGAAGGGAAGGAGAGGGCCAGTGGCAGGAGCGGATGCCGGGGTCCGGGCGGATGATGTGAGCTGAGGCTGAGGTTTGTAAACGTTGCTCCAACCCCCGACCCGGCTCTCCGTGTATTGTTCACCGCGTCTCCCCAGGGAGAGAGAGCGGTGGAGCCGGGGCTGTGTGCGTGAAGCACGGTGACTGGATGGGCGGGAGCGCTGCCCCAGGACCATGAGGGAACGACCCACCTCCCCCTCTCCCCCTTCTCCATTACCCCTCACACCCCCCTCCCCGTCTACCCCCTGTTCCCCCCTCCACCCCTCTACTCTCTCTCCGCTCCTCTCTCCCCCCTCCACCCTACCCGGGCCGAGAGTAGATTACTCTGGCGCGGGGCCCCCTTACTCGCGAAGCCCGACTGTGAGCCATCGGTCCAATCATCTTAAGGGCGGCCCTGTCTCCAGATTCAGTGACAGTTTCTTCCCAGCTGTTATCAGGCAACTGAACCATCCTACCAACAAATAGAGAGCAGTCCTGTGCTGCTATCTACCTCATTGGAGACCCTCATACTATCTATCTTTCATCGTATCATTCTGGACTTGAACTAAACATTATTCACATTTATCCCTTTATCATTTAACTGTATACTGAGAATTGTAATCATGTGTTGTCTTTCTGCTGACTGGTTAGCACGCAACAAAAGCTTTTCACTGTACATTGGTACAGGTGATAATACAGTAAACCAAACCAAACTAAATTAACTAAACTAAGCAACAGAGGACAACAGAGGAGGAGGACTGAACTTTTAAAAACAATCGTGTTCTGTGTTCTTTATTTTATTTGTATGGCTGTATGGTGACCACAACTTTCACTGTACCAATTGGTGCATGTGACAATAAATGTCTCTTGTCTTCTTCTTCTTGCGTATAGCGTACACAGCCTAAAGTTGTCGGACAACTTGTTCTATTTGATCTTATTTGATTGTGCACGCCGGGTTGATTACATTTGTTGAAACAGGGCGGACCACGTGAAGGTTGCAATCTCCCACCCAGTCTCTTGTCTCTTGTCTTGTAAATAAATCTAAATTAACCTCACCTGGTTCTACCCATCTCTTTATCAATCTCTATGCCACTCCTCCGTTAGCTCACTTGTATTAGCTCTTCCTCTTCCCTCTACCTTCTCCGTCCGGATCTCAAGCTGGAACATGGACCATCCCTTGCCTTCATAGATGCTGCCTAACCCATTAAGATCCTCCAGCAGTTTCTTATTCCTTCAGATTCCTGCATTTGCTGACTTTTGCTCTTCTTGCTTAGATCAACATTTTGATGCAGAGAAAGTTTGCATGTTCTTTAATGATACCCTGCCTAGCAGTTTCATTTCAATCATAGGGATCTTTCCAGAAAACTTTAGTGTCACATTGGGCCGATGACGTAATATTAGATTTATGGCTAGAATTTATGCTGAATAGATAATTATGTTACCGGCAAAGGGTTGTCATTAATTAAATAGCTTTTGATCACGGCATTAGTGAAGTTCTCTATGGTTCTTTAGGGACCATTGATGTTTATTACCTACATCAATAGTTGAATGAGGCCATTACTAGAACCAGTCATACATTTAAAAATAACATAAAAAAGTTCACAAATGTTAGAAATTTAAACCATATTGCCTGCAGGCTATGTTTAAACTTTAAAGGACACCATATGCCCACAATATGGAAAAGTAAAAGCTAACTTGTTGGTTTTGAGATGTATATGAATGGTGTTCTTTAAGACTTCCAGAGCAGGAGATGGATCAGAACGATTAGACTTTAGAGATACAGTGCAGAAACAGACCCTTAGGCCCACTGAGTCTGCTCCAACCAGCGATCACCACGCACACTGGCACTATCCTACACACACTAGGGACAATTTACATTTTTTTTTACCGAAGCCAATTAACCTACAAACCTGTACGTCTTTGGAGTGTGAGGAAACCGGAGCACCTGGAGAAAAAACCCACGTGGTCACAGGGTGAACGTGCAAACTCCATACAGACAGCACCCATAGTTAGGATCGAACCGGGGTGACTGGCACTGTAAGGCAGCAACTCTACTGCTGTGCCACTATGCCACGCATAAAAAAAACATAATGGCACAGACTGTGTCATAAACCCCTAACAGGAGTAAATATATGTATTTCTGCCTGCACATATCAGTATAATATCACATTAAAAATGCTCCACATAAACTGCATCAAGCTTTAGTACACTTACAGATGGGATAACGTTTCCGGATTGTGACTCTATTTCCAGTGCAGATACTCTGGATTATTTTGGGATGGATGGGAGGTAATAATAGTCAAAATACTCACATATTATTTTCAGATGGAGTTCAGGAGTATGTATCCTCTTTCTTTAAATGAGTGATATTGAGAAATTCACCCACCCGACTACTGAATCTACAAACATAACTATCATTATTTGATAATGACTAAGTGATTATTTGATAAGTTGATGCCTTCACATATGTGGGAATGAGTAATGGAACTCCATTCCATTCCTACTCCATTGGAGAAGTTGTATCAGAGCAATAGTGTGAGGTGCTTGTGGCACTGATTCACTCATTTTGTTTTTAATTTTAGTTTTAGAGATACAGCACGGAAACTGGCCCTTCCAAGGGCAATTTTTTTTTTAGCAGAGGTAAATTAATCTAGAAACCTGCACGACTTTGGAATGTGGGAGGAAATTCGGATCACCTGGAGACAACCCACATGGTCACGGGGAGAATATGTATACTCTGTACAGACAGCACCCATAGTCGGGATCGAACCCGGGTCTCTGGTGCTGGAAGGCAGCAGCTGCGCCGCTGTGCCTAATATAAGTGAAGGATGCTTATTCTGGAGTCAAGATAATTTGCAGGATGGAGATTAATGCAGATGGCATTGCACTGATAATACAGTTTGGATATAGGTGTGACAGTTGTGATTACTACAAGTGTAAGCACAGTCAATGTAGCAATTACATTCAAAACTTGATAAGAAGAAGATTATAGACATTGCTAAAATGAGGGCAATGCCAAATGGAACTTGTCATAATTGAACTGCCTATTGAGCTATGAGACATGTTCAGCTATTAAGATCAAGCAGATAATTTTTGAAAACCGTAAATAACTAACTTTGCCAATCAGTTATTTTAATCTTGAAAGTTGAATATCTTGAAGTTCTTTGTTAAATTAAAGGTAGATATAACAATCCATGTAATTCTGAATGATGTTTTCCTCTGTTAAAATGAACATGTTTGTCTTAGTATCGTATCTTAGTTAAGTTATTGTTTTCATGGTGATTTGGAAATCCTTCACAGCACAAAAATATTTAGCAGCATGTTTATTGGTTATTGAGTCAATAAAGATTAATTTTGTTCAATCTTTGTTAATCAAAGTTAGGCAAAGAACTCCATGAGTTTTTACAACTGACATGGGTTATTCAGGATAAAAATGAAAGTCTAGACATAAAGCAGTGAATCTGTTCATTATTTTTAAAGAGAGATCTGGTCATAGTGCACCCAAACCTACGTGTAACATAGATCAACTTTTGCTCATGGGTTCACTTGGCATTTTTCTTTCTGTACAAGCTGGAAAGGGTGCAGAGAAGATTTACTGGGATGTTGCCAGGACTCGAGGGCCTGAGTTATAGGGGGAGGTTGAGCAGGTTAAGATACTAGTCCTTGGATTGCATGACGATGAGGGGGTGATCTTATAGAGGTGTACAAAATCATGAGAGGAATAGATCGGGTAAAGGCACAGAGTCTCTTTCCCAGAGTAGGTGAATCAAGAACCAGAGGACATGGGTTTAAGGTGAGGGGGGAAATATTTAATAGGAACCTGAGGGGAAACAAAGGGTGCTGGATGTATGGAATGAGCAGCCAGAGGAGGTAGTTGAGGCAGGAATGTTTAAGAAACAATTAGACAGGTGCATGGATTGGACAGTTTTAGAGGGATAAGGACCAAATGCAGGTAGGAGAGACTAGTGTAGATGGGACATGTTGGTTGGAGTGGGCAAGGTGGGTTGAAGGGCCTGTTTCCACACTGTATGATTCTATGACTTTCTCTATGAATCTAGAGGGTAGAATTTACCAGTCATTAATTGTCCTCTAAAATGGTCATTATTAAAGTTGTTAAGAGAAAAAGTTGGCAATGAACGTAGAGTAACTAGGTTTAAAGGGAGGTAAATGGATAATCCTCTCACTACCTTGTGCCATAAGATAGGTCAGATGCAGGTCACTGCATTGCAGTCAGGAGACAGAAACCTAATTGATCTTGTCAACCTTGTTGTGGGGATTCTAACCAATTGCATGGTCTTAATTAAAAAACAAAGCGCTGGAGGAACTCAATGGATCAGGCAGCATCTGTCGAGGGAATGGACATTTGGGTCAGGACCCTTCTTGCAGTCTGAAGAATGAAAACCCTTGCCATGCCAATTCATCTACAAAGCTGTATGGAGTGTGGGAGGAAACCGAAGATCTTGGAGAAAACGCATGCGGTCACAAGGAGAGCGTACATACAAACTCCGTACAGAAAGCACCCGTAGTCAGGATCAAACCTATGTCTCTGTTGTTGTAAGCGATGTAAGGCAGCAACTCTACCACTGCGCCACGTGCTGCCCAGATCTTTTTGTTTCCTTCCTTTAAGTATGATCTTCAGTCTATTTCTGGAATTCATTTCATTGTATCTTTTCAAACGCTGAGAGGCAGCATTTCCTTTGCAGGGGGATGTTTTCTAGCTGCCTTATCAGGAGAAGAGAAGCATAAACTGTTCTATTCTCTGCTGAGGTAATTGCCTGACACTGCCAAGGAAATGATACGTACTTCATAACTCATCTAACCTGAATTAACATTTATTCACCAGTTTATATAATTTCAATCAAGGACTACTTGTATAAGTACAAGGATGTATTTAATTTGGGGGGGGTGGGGGGTGGCACAGGAGTGCAGCTGCTGGTGCTGCTGCCTCACAGTGCCAGAGACCCGGTCTTGGTGCTGTTAGTTTGGTGCTGTTTGTGTGGAGTTTGCACAATCTCCCTGTGTGAGTTTCCTTTGGGTGCTCCAGTTTTCTCCCACGTCATAGAGCCATAGATTAATACTGTGTGGATAAAGGCCTTTTGGCCCAACTCGCGCACATCGGCCAACAATGTCCCAGCTATCCTAGCCCCACCTGCCTGCGCTTGGTCCATAACCTTCCAAACCTGTCCTATCCATGTACCTGTCCAACTGTTTCTTAAACAATGTTTCTTAAATAAAGGTTTATAGGTTACTTGGCTTCTGTGACCCTAATATAGAACTAGTGTAGAATGGTTGGCATCAACTCAGTGGGCTGAAGGGCCTGTTTCGTTGCTGTATCTCTAAACTAAATTGGTCCCATAATGTGTAGGAAAGAACTGCAGATGTTGGTTTAAATGGATCACAAAATGTTGGAGTAACTCAGCTGGACAGACCACAATGGGCAGGTGATGAGTGCTTCAAGGTTGGAGTTATAACCTGATCAACCTTAATAATTGAATGCAGCTAATAAATTCCTTATTTACTTTTTTGATCACCATTTCACACTAGTGATGTGTTATTTTAATGATATTGATCATTAATTTTTTGATTATTATCTAAATTATGATTATTTTATTGATCATGATATTCCGACAAGCTAGGGGCACTGTACAGAGACTAATTTACCAACAACCCTAACATTTTTGGGATGTGGAAGGAAACGGGAGAACCCAGAGGAAACCCTCTGTGATCACAGGGAGAACGTGCAAACTCCACACAGACAGCAACCGATGTCAGAATCGAGCCAGGGTCTCTGCTGTTGTGAGGCAGCAGCTCTACCAGCTATGTCACTGGACAGCCCTTTTGATGAAACAGTATACTCCCTTATTTATTTATCCATTTATTTATTTGCTTATTTCGAACAGAAAATAATTAAAACATGTGAAACGGCAAAAAACAAGAAAAATAATATTTATAAAGTGTCATAAACAATATTTATAAATAAATTAGATAATATGTGTCCGAAAAGGAGCAGGAAGAAGCCAAAACTTATTAATTTCCACCCCTTATTCAACTGCTTATAATGATCTTGTACAAATGTAGCAGCTATAAACACCTATTTCCATATATACACCAAATTATTTACATTCATACATTAATCCAATATTTACAAAGCCATACAAAAAAAGAGAGAAAAAAAGAAAAAGCCCTCATATACTATACAGTATTTCGTAGTCATATATACAACCCATCATCCTATAATCACCCTTCCCAATACAATCAGTATAACAAATATCCCACTCACAATCACCTATCCTCATCCCAGTATCCGTTTAAAAAAAGTGTTTTTGTACATCTTTTTAAACTGAATTCTGTTTGTGCTACGTTTTATCTCCTGTTCCAAACCATTCGACAAATTCACCCCACAGATTGCTATGCACATACTTTTAAGAGTTTTTCTGACAACTATGCACATACTTTTAAGAGTTTTTTAAAATTAAGTTCCCCTCTCAAATTATATACCACCCTGTCTTTCCATAAACAGTTTTTGTATATTTCTCGGAAGTAAATTATTTCTTGCTTTGTACATGATTTGTGCAGTCTTAAATTTAACCAGATCGGTGAACGTCAGTGTATGCGACTTTAAGAATAATAAATTGGTATGTTCAAGATATCCAACGTTATTGATAATTCTTATTGCTCTTTTTTGTAATGTGCATAACGGCTGTAGGTTGGTTTTGTAGGCGTTTCCCCATATCTCCACACAGTAACTCAGATATGGCAACATGAGTATATTATACAGAGTATGTAATGATTTGTGGTCCAGAATGTGTCTTGATTTTCCTAATATTGCTATAGACTGCCAGTTTTGCTTTGATGTGGTTTATATGTGGTTTCCAGCAGATTTTGTGGTCTACGATCACACCAACAAATTTATTTTCATATACTGTTTCTATACTTTTGTTATCTATTTTCAATTGCACTTGAGGTTTTTTGATGAAGTGTGAATACCTGGGTACTTACTGAGCTATATGGATACAAACTCACTGATGCCCCAAGATTTTCTCGTGGGAGATTTGTTTTCAAAGTACATGAGAACATCATGTACTATCTTCCCCTCTTCTGAACAAGCACACAAACATGAATGATACTCCAACATGACAAATGAGCTAAAAGAAAATCAGCAAATCATTCCTAGATCCTGTTTATTTTTAATTGGAAAGTAATGAAATTTTGTCCTGGTAAACAAGGCTAAATTGTTAGAATAATGATGTGGCAGATTTCTACTGAAATGTGTTTATTGATTGATTGGTTGAGGCAATGTATTCCAGTCAAACCATGCCATTAGGTTATGTGGTAGTTATGGGGTCTGTAATGCTGATGTCAATTCAAGTATGTGAACTGGAATGTGGCTTTGGTAATCAGTCTGTGGTTTTGAGGTAACGACTATTTGATAGTAACAGGAATGAAGAATTCCCTGTGAGAAATCATGAACTTTGGTATTGGTTTAGTACTGTTATGTGTACTGAGATACAGTGAAAATCTTTATTTATGGGCTATCCACTCAAATCATACGATATATGAATGTAATCAAGCCATACTTGGGGACAATAGGTGTTACAGCAAGAAAAATACTGGAGTGTGGGATATCGTGTTACAATTTTACATAATGTTACAGAAAAAGTGCAGTTTAAAAGAAGTGCAATTGCCACAATTAGGTAGGTTGGAAGATTGGGACTACACCCTACTTTATGGGAGGAGTGCTCAGTAACCTGATAACAGCAGGAAAAAAGCTGCTCTTTAAACTGGTGTTTTGTATTTTCAAGCTTTTGCATCTTCTGCCTGACAGGAGAGGAGAGAAGAGGGAATGACTGGGGTGAAAATGGTCCTTGATTATGTTGGCCGTCTTCCCGAGGCAGTGTGAAGTATAGATGGACTCGATGGCTATTATTTTAACAGAAACCACTTAATGGCTGATTATTATTTTGTGTCAAATGTCATGAATCCATACTGAAAAGAATGAAGTATTCCACCGAGGTATGGCTGGATTAAAACAACCTGTAAAAATAATAGTCAAAATATCACAGAAATAAAACTCGAGAAACTCAATGAGAGAACGGATATTGGTTAAAACTAAGTCAGTGGTTTTAAATTGTGCTTGATATAGAATATTCACAAATGTCAAAGACACATACTTTGCAAAGGTGCTGAGCAGTGACTACAGACTTTTGATTAGCCTTTCGGTCCACCAAGCCCATGCCGACCATCGATCACCTGTTCACACTAGTTTCATGTTATCCCACTTTTGCATCTACTCCCTGCACATGGGGCAATTTACAGAGACCAATTAACCTACCAATCTACACATCTTTGGGATGTGGGAGGAAACCGGAGCACCAGGAGAAAACCCACATGGTCACAGGGAAAACGTACAAACTCCACACTGACAGCACCCAGAATCCGGATCAAACCCGGTTCTCTGAAACTATAAGGCCACAGCTCCACCAGCTACGTCAAATATTGAGAATTCGAGGCATCTGAGAGGATATGGAGTGGAAAATAAAATTAAAGGAACATCAAGTTTGAGGATAGTATGTGGAAACAGGCAATCAACACAACCATGGTTGGAGTTATAGGAATATATTGACCAGTATGGATGGCAGCAAAGGAAGTGAAGGTAAATGAATAAGAAGCTGGAAATACTCAAGGTCAGGCCATGATGTAGCGAGAATAATAATACTGCAGATCTTGTCAGCAAGTTTAATGAGAAATCTGAAAGGGAGAAAGGAAAATCTTGCATTAAGGAGAGCAGAATTTCAATGTGGGACATTAAACACCAAAACAAAAGGCACACATAGTAGCCTGCTGGCACTCTGAACTAAACACATAATTGGAAATTGTGGAAACAAGGAACTGCAGGTGCAGATTTATGAAAAAAACGCTTTTGTGGAGTAACTCAGTGGATTAGGCAAACCCTCTGGAGGGTTTACCACAATCAGGCTGAAGAGGTTCCCGACACATAACCTGCCCCGTTCTTGTTCTCCAGAGATGCTGCCTGACCCACTGAGTTCCTCCAGCACTTTGTGTACTTTTTAACTGGCGACTGGGTGCTGATCAGGCAACATTTGTGGGGAATGAGGAATTGCAGGACAGGTTATTAAGATATTAGATTGATTTATTTGGGAAAATGAGAAAGGAAGTTAAGTAAGACAAGTCGTGAGATCTCAATAAGCAGTGAATTCTAAGTGCTGCCTGATTCAAAAACAAAAGAGCAGTGGATGAGACGGAATCCATCAGTCAGTCATTTCTGAGTTGCTTGCGAAATGCAAGGCCATCAGTTCCCTGCATTCAGAATAGCTGCCCCCGCATTACTGAGTAGGTAACCTGTCAGGTGAGCAGTAGCGCCAAAGATGAACTGGAAGAGTTCCTGTGATCCACATAGGGGAAAACAGAATAGGATGAAAAGCATATGGGAGAATATAATTCAAAAGTATATTCTCCAAGATTCTTGTGATGCTTGGATAAAAAGACTTAATTAGTAAAATTGAAATAGTAAGTGTAAAATTGAAAGTAAAATTAAAGTGGAGAGTGGTCCTGACAGACCATCTACCTCACTGGAGATCCTTGGTCTATCTTTAATCGGACTTTTCTGGACTTTATCTTGCACAAAACATTATTCTCCTTATCCTATATCTGTACGCTGTAGGCAGCTTGATTGCAATCTTGTACGGTCTTTCCGTTGACTGGTTAGCATGCAACAAAAAAGCTATTCACTGTACTTTGGTACATGTGACAATAAACTAATCTAAACTAAACTTCAATGTTAATAGTAAATATAAATAGCAGGTGACTAGGTGTCTCACAACAATGTGATCTTCAAAAATAATGGAATAATATTCAAGTAGAAATGACCAAAAGAGAGCTGTCCCTTAATCAAATTGAGTCATGAGATTTGTGAAGAATTGGAAATCATTTTAAGTAGATGTATTGGCAGAGGACAAAGAATTAAGAACATCCCACACAGGATTATCCAATTAAACAGCCCAAACATTGGAATACAAGTGCAATATGCAAGTTGTAAACCTTCAAACAACAACTCCCATCCCCTTCTCTCAGCATTTCCCCCTCTTCAGTCTCCTCTGCCACACTTGGATACACCCCCCATTTCTCCCCTACCCTCTTTCCCCCGGTTCACTTCCATCTATATTCCTTCCTCTGGTTTCACAATTTGCTCTGCATGTCCTTCTCTCAGAGTTTTTGTCTTTTCATTTCTCACCTTTGCCCAACTATCTGCCTATTTACTCCCCCCCCCCCCCCCCCCCCGCACAATCTGTATCCACCTATCACTTGCCAGGCACTGTCTGGCCCTCACCTGTATTCCTCCTTTTTCTCCCTCACCCTTCCACCACAATCCGTTCGAAGAAGGGATCAAACCAGAAGCGTCACATATCTCTGTTTTCCAGGTTCTAAATGCTACAACTTCCAGAAAAGCTCCAAACTGTGGACTTGGTGGCATTGTTTTTGTCTATATACTGTATATAATACACATATCGGATGTGCTGCTGCAATTAAGAATTTCAGTGTTCCTTTTTCAGGACATATGCCAATAAAATGCTCTTAAGTATTGACCTGCTGAGTTACTCCAGCACTTTGTGTCTTTTCTTGTAAGCCAGCATCTACAGTTCCCTGTGCCTGATGGGATCTGGGGGTCCTTGTTCATCAGTCTATGAAAGTAAGCATGCAGGTAGTGAAGAAAGCGAATGGCATGTTGGCCTTCATAACAAGAGTGGAGTATAGAAGCAAAGAGATCCTTCTGCAGTTATACAAAGCCCTAGTGACACCATACCTGGAGTATTGTGTGCAGTTTTGGTCCCCTAATTTGAGGAAGAACATTCTTGCTATTGAGGGAGTACAGCATAGGTTTCCAAGGTTAATTCCCGGGATGGCGGGACTGTTATGTGCTGAGGGAATGGAGCGGCTGGGGTTGTACACTCCTTATTTAGGCGTTTAGAAGGATGAGAGTGGATCTTATTGAAACATATAAGATTTTTAAGGGTTTGGATACGCTAGAGGCAGGAAACATGTTCTCGATGTTGGGGGAGTCCAGAACCAGGGGCCACAGTTTAAGAATGAGGAGTAAGCCATTTAGGACGGAGATGATGAAACACCTTTTCTCACAGAGTTGTGAGCCTGTGGAATTCTCTGCCTCAGAGGGCGGTGGAGGCCAGTTCTCTGGATATTTTCAAGAGAGAGCTAGATAGGACTTAAAGATAGCGGAGTCAGGGGATATGGGGAGAAGGCAGGAACGGGGTACTGATTGGGGATGATCTGCCATGATCACATTGATTGGCGGTGCAGGCTTGAAGGGCCGAATGGCCTCTTCCTGCACCTATTGTCTATTGTCTATTGAAATAATAGGTCAGTCAATGGGCCTGAAAATGAATTCCAATTTATGGTTCTGATTCCTAGTATGTTTGGACTGTCTCAACCATTTGTTGCAGTGGAATACTTTGAAGTTATTAATGGCTTCCTGAATGTAAATATAGGCAATAACTGTGCATGTTTAAATAGTGTGCACCTACCACGCTGTTCTTCAGAAAATAACTTGTTTTTGATCCACTAAGTAGTCAATTTTCCTGCAATTAAGGGTTTGTTATTCTGTTCTGTTCTTACCAGTTGTGTTGGGCGATGTTAAAAAGAGCACATGTTAATGCTCAGAATAAAGCTACTGTAAATACAATGAGTTGATCCATAAATTATATCATGTTGAGTTGCAAACAGTTCATCAAAGGAGAATGGAGAAGTCTATTCATCTCATTAGCCATAGTAGAGTATGTTGGTGACCAGAGGCTGCAATTACCATGTCATTATTAGAATGAAGCATGACAGTATTTTATTGTCATCAGGTATTTATTTAAACACATTAATTACATGGCAAAGCAATCTTAAATCATTTGTCACACACTAATTTCTGGAAAGCTGTCCAGCAGTGATTAATACCAGTGCACTAAGCACTATGTAGAAACTGGAGGTACCTTTCTTTCTTTTCAACTGCTACACAATGAATGTAAACCTGAACCTGCTATGATTGGTTGTAAATAGGTGGTCCCTGAAAATGCTTGTGGGCATTGAGGTGCCTGATTTAACGCATGCCTGATGGTAAGAGGATACAAAAAATAGATGCTGACTACTTTTCATAATGATTTCAGTACGATGGCACAGTGGTAGAGATCCGGATCGATCCTGACCTCGGGTGCTGTCTGTACGGAGTTTGCAAGTTCTCCCTGTGACCGCATGGGTTTACCCCGGGTGCTCCGGTTTCCTCCCACACTCCAAGATGTACAGGTTTGTAGCTTAATTTGATTTGGTAAAAATTGTCCCTGGTGTGTAGGATAATGCGGGGACCGTTGGTCAGCGGGGACTCAGTGGGACGAAGGGCCTGTTTCCATGCTGTATCTCTAAACTAAACTAAACTACGCACTCAGGGTTAACCACAATGCTGTTTGATGAATTTCCTCAGCAGAGGTGCAATTAAGGTTGATAAACCTCTTAAAGGTGAGGTGAAATGTATCAAAGCAGGTGCTGGATCTTCTACATCAGAAGCTGATCTGACAATTTCTCAGGAAAGATGCAACAAGATTTTTCTGATGTTCTAACATTGGCCTTGTTGCTGGAGATAGAGGGGAAGGGCGTCAAGTAGTTGTTCAAAAGCTTATTGAGAAGGCAGTGTAAGGAAATAGTTGTGTGGTATTGGGATGAAGTGCTTCAAGAAGTTGGGTGGCCTGGTGGTGCAGAAGTTGAGTTGTACAGCGCCAGAGACCCGGGTTTGATTCTGACTACGGTTGTTGTCTGTACAGAGTTCAAGTTCATATTTATTGTCGCATCCACCAATTAGGGTACAGTGATATGTGAGTTAACATGCAGCAAACAATTAAAAGAACACAACACACGATAAACATCCACCACAGTGATCACTGTGATGGAAGGCAATAAGTTTGTATGTTCTCCCTGTGACCACATGGATTTTCACTGGATGTTGTGGTTTCCTCCCACACTCCAAAGGCATACCAGTTTGTAGGTTAATTGGCTTCAGTAAAAATTGTAAATTGTCTCTAGCGTGTGGGATAGTGTTGGTGTATGGGAATCGCTGGGCGGCGCAGACTAGGTGGGATGTAGGGCCTGTTTCTGCGCTGTATCTCTAAATTAAACTAAAGGGCCTGTCCCACTTACGTGACCTTGGCTCGCAAATTACGCGACCTCGTGGTCACTTGAGGCGTACTGGCACCGTATGGCCATGCGGGGCCGGTCCCACTTAGAAGCGCGGAGGGGTATGGAGTTGTGCGGGGCTGGTCCCGACATCGCACGGGGCTCCGAAATTCTTGCAGTGACCGAAGTCTTCACACGTCAACGGCCTGTCGGCCCGCGTATGCATGCAGCGTCTTGATGTCGTACGCAGCGTCTTGATGGCGTACGCAGCGTGTAGACAGCATGGCATTGCGTGATGTCACCGCCCGGCATGGCGTTGCGTGATGACGTCACCGCCCGACGCCGTGCGATGCCAGAATTCAGTCGGCCCACCTCCTGCCCAGCTGATTTGTAAGCATGACGTAAATGACGTCACGCGCGAACGTAGCGTGAACTTAGCGCGACCTCTGCTTCCAGTTGGTCGCGCCAAACGCATGCAATCGCATGCAAGGAGGACAGGCCCTTAAAGCTAAGTTCATTTATCTCAATTGTGATCAAGGTAATTGAGTGGAAGTTCAAATACCACATCCATGCAGATGCACCACGTCTCTCGGACACTGGTTAATACACTCCCATCACCAATCCACAGTGCCCTTCAGTTGGCATGACCATCCGGAGCCTGAATTGAAGGCTGGTGAGGTGGAAAATGAAAATAAGGGGAACTCTATCCGTGCTGTGAGGGGGAGTACAGGAAAAGCAAGTTATTGATAAGAGCCCTGTGAAGTATAATGGAGGACACGCCATTAGGGGAATAGAAGACATCTGGGAAATGGGAATAGAAGACATTTTGGAAGCACTGAAGTAGAAAGTGTTGCCATTTAAGCAGATAAGATAGAGCAGAGGAAAGTAAAAAAGGGGGGAAAGGTTTCTGAGATAGTCTAAATGAATTTGAGGGCAGGGTCCTTATAGAATGGAGTCCTTGTAGACAGCAGGGTGAGTGAAGGTGTGTTCAAGATAACTGTAGGAGGATTGCAACATATACGGGCTGCTTATGTGTCCTCTGAGGTGGAGACAGAGAAGTTAAGACAGGGAATGGAGCTCAGTGAAAGCAAGTCATGGGCATGTCAAAGTGAGGGAAACAAAAGAGATGAAACTTCCATGTTCTGCAGGAAAGCAGAAACCACTGCCAACATTATTATCATTGTACTGGAGACAGTGGTAGGACTGGGGCCTTGAGTACTGTTTCATGTGTCTCACAAAAAGACGGGCATAGCCTAGGTTCATGTGTGGTCTTTCTCCTACACCTGTGATTTGGAGGAAGTGTGTGAAGTTAAAAGATAGCATTTGAGCACATTCTTCCCAGCATGGAGTTGATGGGCTGCTCATTGCAGACATGGTTTAGTTTAGTTTAGTATTGTCACCTGTACTGAGGTACATTGAAAAGCATTTGTTTGCATGCTATTCAGTCAGAGAAAAGAATATACATGAAAACACCTTCTCCCACCCTGCTTTCTGTAAGTGGCGCATGGTGGCGCAGCAGTAGGGCTGCTGCCTTACAGCATCAGAGACCTAGGTTTGATCCTGACTACGGGAGCTGCCTGTACAGAGTTTATGCGTTCTCCCCGTGACCGTGTGGGTTTCGCCGGGTGCTCCGGTTTCCTGCCACATTCCACAGAAGTACTTCATAAAAAGGACTTAATTGGCTTCATAAAAATTGTAAATTGTCCCTCGTGTGTAGGATAGTGCTAGTGTACGGGGATCGCTGGGCAGGGCGGACTCAGCGGATTGAAGGACTTGTTTCCGCGTTGTATCTCTAAATCTAAAAATTCTAAAACAATCAATCCATCCACAGTGCCCAGATAAAGGATGCAGGGTAGAAAGGTCAGTGCAAGGTATAACATTGAAGTCCAATACAGTTTGATTACTCCCATTGATAGGGCAGGAGGTGGAGAGGTTTCTTTTTTTTGTTGTTAATATCTTTATTTATTAGAGATACCGTAATTTACATCAGTGTACATCCCTTATATTGTATTACAGTCATTGTACCTGATAATAATTTTTTTTTTTAAGGCTTTAGAAAAGAGAGAAAAGAGAGAGAAGAGAGAGAGAAAAGAGAGTCTCATATCTTCCAAATGTAGTGTTTCGAACATAGTTGAAATCCACATATTAACTGTTGGTATAGGAGAATTTTTCCAGAATTTTAAGATTAGCTTATTTCCAGTTATTAAGCCATATTCAAATAGAGTCTTTTGAAACACATTTAATTCAGGGCTATCTTCCGATATTCCGAAGATAATCCAGTCTGCTTTTGGAACCAGTTTTATTTTAAATATTTTTGTGAAAATTTCAAAAATTTCAGTCCAAAATGTTTGAATTTTTGTACAAAAGGCAAATGAGTGTGCTATATTAGCTTCTTGACATTGACATTTATCACATATAGGTGAGACACTGGGAACAAGTTTACTTATTTTAGTTTTTGAATAGTATAATCTGTGTAAGATTTTAAATTGTATTAAGGTGTGTCTTACATTAATTGAACATTTATGCACATTTAATAAATATTCTTCCCACCTTTCTTTGGGAATTTTTATACTTAATTATTTTTCCCAGTCTCTCCTGATACCATCTGTTGTTGGTATTTCTGCATTTAGAATAATATTATATATGTATGATATTAGGTTTGCTGATTCTGCCTTTGTATTCATTACTTCTTCCAGTAAGTCTGGAGGCATATTGTGATAATCTTGTGCGTATTTTTTCAGATAGTCACAGATTTGGAAATATTTAAAATACTGATTGTTTCCCAAATTGTATTTTAGTTGTATTTGTTTAAATGATAATAGTTTTCCCAATTCATACACATCTCTGAATATTTTAATTCCAGCTCTTTCCCATTGTATAAATGCTTTATCTATAGTTGAAGGTTTAAATGTGGGGTGTGGAGAGGTTTCTTAAGAATCCTCTTACGTGTGCCTCAGTGGTGCAGTGGTAAACCTGCTGCCTTACAGCGCCAGAGTCAAGGATTCAATACTGACTACGTTTGTAGCCTGTGCAAAGTTTGCACATTCTCCTTGTGGCCGCGTGGGTTTTCTCCAGGTGCTCAGGTCTGTAGGTTAATAGGCTTCTGTAAATTGTCCCTAGTCTGTAGGATAGAACTAGTGTACAGGGATCGTTGGTGGGCCGAAGGGCCTACTGCCTCGCTGTATCTCTAAACTATAAAGACTATTGATGTTTCATGTACATGGATGCACATTGTAATGAATGGATGATTTGACCAAGCCTATCTTCCACAAGGCTGGACCTTGGCATCTCTCTACTTTGCACGCTTCCTGCAGTGTGAAACCTGGATTCAATTTGATGAATAGTGCAAATGACAGCTCAACAGTGCCATTGTAATCTGCAATTGAAATTCAGATTGAATTGGCACCCGCAGCATTCAAAAGCACAGCATAGGTACTGCCGATTTAAGGCAGAAAATAGAAAATTCTTTACAATTTTTGTGAACATCGCCGAGTACACTTAGATCAATATTTAATTCATCTTACAGCTCCAAAACCCGAGCAAATCAAATGAGGAAAAATTAGATTTAACAATTGGTGAAAGAACGAGGAATTTCAAATCCATCAATCTTCCAATCATCTTCAGACAGAATTGTGTCGGTCCGCACAGTCTGCCCAGCTGCTGTTTGGCTTTAAACCAAATCATTCAATTTGTGAATCTCAGAGCCCAGTAACGGATTTTTTTTTGTGTTCAACACTAAGTCAGCAATTTCATTCAATGTTTCTAGGTCGCTTGGCAGTTGATAGATTCTTGGCCTCGGATTCTGCAGTTAATGACTTGCACTGGTACTGGAAGGCAGTGAGGCAAATGGGTAGACACCAATCACATGCCCTTTCGCAGGCTGGTTGGCATGAAATCACGGTGGCGCAGCAGTGGAGTTGCTGCCTTACAGCAAAATGCAGTGCCGCAGACCCGGGTTCGATCCTGACTATGGGTGCCGTCTGTACGGAGTTTGTACGTTCTCTCCTTGACCTGCGTGGGTTTTCTCCGAGATCTTCGGTTTCCTCCCACACTCCAAAGGCGTACTGGTTTGTAGGTTAATTGGCTTGAGTAATTGGCTTGATAAATGTAAAAAAAATTGTCCAGTATAAAATTGTCCAACTTCCAGTATAGTCCCTGGTGGACTCTTCGGAAAGATACAAGACACCCACAAGGTACATCAACCTGTGAATGCTGTGCTGACAAGCTTTGCTACCTGAGGACTTTTCATTCTACAGAAATGATGCTTTGTTGTTAAAATTAAAAGGGAACATTTTTAGTTTAGTTTAGATATACAGCTTGTATACTGACTACCAAGGGTGACATGATGGCACAGCACTATGAATGCTGCCTTACAGCGCTTGCAGCGCCAGAGACCCGGGATCGATCCTGGCTACAGGTGCTTGTCTGAAGGGAGTTGGTACATTCTCACTGTGACTTGCGTGGGTTTTCTCCGAAACCTTTGGTTTCCCCCCCACACTCGAAAGTCGTATATAGGTTAGGTATTTCCTACGGCAATGAAGACACTATTTTTGACCCTAAAATAAGGGTCTTGGAGGCTGAAGGTTGGGTTGTTAGCCAAGTAAGATTGACATGACTATCCCTCAGTACAGCGGCTGTAAAAGGACAGCACCGCTGGGGAGGTAAGAGTTCCTTCCACAGCGTGTCGGGCTTCTGGCCCGGGTCAGCACGGCTGGGCCGCCAGGGGTAAAGACAAGGGCAGGAGCAGCGAGAAGGTGGGGATCAGGGATCATGCCAGCAACTCACTCACTAGCTCAGGTGGCTGCGAGTGGCCGCCGGGACCGGACAGCGGAACTGCATCCCGGGGCTCGCAGGCGACCTGGGCGCTACAGCTAGTCCCGGGGTTCGCAGGCGACCTGGGTGCTACAGCCTGAACCGGGGCAGGTGACCTGGGAACTGCAGCTCGTTCCGGGCCTCGCAGGCGACTTGGGTGTTTCAGCCAGTCCCGGGGCATGCAGGCGATTTGGAAACTGCAGAAAACTAATTGCAAAACACGTGAAAACTATGTATTTTTACTAATTTATGTATTTTTAGTATGTATTATTACTAATTACTAACTTAGTTAGTATGTACTATTACCTCCATTTATTAACTATGTTGATACATGTGTCCCGCCATCAGCTCACAAATCGGGTCCTGGCCCCATTGCAAAAAAGGTTGCCGACCCCTGGACTAAAGCAAACCCTTGATCCTGTGCGTCTTCTACGCAGGTATGTCTTCATTGCCGGGAAATACAGTAATTGGCTTGGCACAATTTTTTTGTAATTATCCCTAGTGTAGGATAGAGTTATTGTGCGCGGATCACTGGTCGGTGCAGACTCAATGGGCCGAAGGGTCTGTTTCTACACTGTATCGCTAAGCTAAACTAAACAATCATCCTGTACACAAGGGACAATTTTACAATTTTACCAAGCCAATTTTTTTTACAAACCTTACATCTTTGGAGTGTGCGAGTAAACCGGAGAAAATCCACATAGGTCAGAGGGAGAACTTACAAACTCCATGCAGACAACACCCATAGTCAGCGTTGTAGGGCAGCAACTCTACCACTGCGCCACCATGCCACCCATCTTACATTATCTCCCGTCCTTAACAATATTGCACACAGAGTTATACAAGTTTCCAATTACTTCTTCAAAGTTTATTTTCTCAGCAGTTATATTATTTATGGTGCGTGCATTACAAAATTGGGCCAGCACTTCACAAAAAGTCTCATCTACGTTTAAGTTTCAATATTCTGTTTGGTTGATATTTAAGTGATAATGTTATATATTTAGAATATAGAACAGTACAACACGGGAACAGGCCCTTCTGCCTGCAATGTTTGTGCCGATCATGATGCCAAGTTCCGCGCTGTGCCACTAAAGTAAAGTTTAAAATTACAGATACCATTTCAGGTCAAAGACCTGTTAATAGGGCTTAGCTTCATCTTCGATTATTTAAGGGCCTGTCCCACTGTACGAGCTAATTCAAGAGTTCTCCCGAGTTTCCCCTGATTCGAACTCGGAGAATTACGTTAATGGGCGCTCGTAGGTCAGGCTGTTATTCATCGATTACAGCTCGGAATTTAACACAATCATCCCTTCCAAGTTGGTTACCAAACTCACAGGACTGGGTCTCTGCGCATCCCTCTGCAATTGGATCCCCAACTTCCTCATTCACAGACCACAGTCTGTTCGTATTGGTGGTAATGTGTCAGGCTCGATAACAATCAGCACGGGAGCACCTCAAGGCTGCGTGCTCAGCCCCCTGTTGTACTCACTCTATACTCATGACTGCGTAGCCGGTCATAGTTCGAACTCCATCATCAAGTTCGCTGACGACACCACTGTTATGGGACGTATCACTGATGGGGATGAGTCCGAGTATAGAAGAGAGATTGAGCGACTGTCCATATGGTGCCAGCACAATAACCTGGCCCTCAACACCAGCAAAACCAAGGAACTGATTGTGGACTTTGGAATGGGTAGGATGGGGACCTACAGCCCTGTTTATATCAATGGGTCGATGGTTGAAAGGGTCAAGAGCTTCAAATTCCTGGGCGTGCACATCTCTGAAGATCTTTCCAGGTCCGAGAACACAGATGCAATTATTAAGAAAGCTCATCAGCACCTCTACTTCCTGAGGAGATTACGGAGAGTTGGTTTGTCAAGAAGGACTCTCTCTAACTTCTACAGGTGCACAGTAGAGAGCATGCTGACCGGTTGCATCGTGGCTTGGTTCGGCAACTTGAGCGCCCTGGAGAGGAAAAGACTACAACAAGTAGTAAACACTGCACAGTCCATCATCGGCTCTGACCTCCCTTCCATCGAGGGGATCTATCGCAGTCGCTGCCTCAAAAAGGCTGGCAGCATCATCAAGGACCCACACCATTCTGGCCGTATACTCATCTGTCTGCTACCTTCAGGTAGAAGGTACAGGAGCCTGAGGACTGCAATGACCAGGTTCAGGGATAGCTACTTCCCCACAGTCATCAGGTTATTAAACTTGGCTCGGGCAAAACTCTGAACAATAATACACCTTTATTTGTTATTTGCACTTCATCAATTTATTTATTCATGTGTGTATTTATGTATATAATGGTATATGGACACACTGATCTGTTTTGTAGTCAATGCCTACTATTGTCTGTTGTGCTAAGCAAAGAAATAATTTAATTCTCCTGTCAGGGACACATGACAATAAACTCTTTTGACTTTGACTTTGACTTTACGTACTCGGGGCTCTCGTGGACATTTTTCAACATGTTGAAAAATCTTCACAAGTCTTCTTGAGCTTACCACTTTCCCGAGTACCTGCTGTTAGCGTTACAAGCTGCTAAGAGACGTCCCAGAGCTCCGATGTACCCGCTACGTACATTCTACATGCTTACCATGAGTTTGATTTTTTTTTTTAAACGCGAGAGAGAGCTCTTGGGTGAACTCGTACAGTGGGACAGGCCCACAAGGGTGTTGTTGCTAGACTACTATTCCGTGTTTACTATGATGTCACAGACATAACACCAGGAAGTGCTTTGTGCTTCAGTCTCTAACCATTCAGGCAAATAAGTTTAGAAGTTCATAAGTTCTAGGAGCAGAATTAGGATTCAAGTCTGCTCCGCCATTCAATCATCAGTGGTCTATCTTTCCCTCACAATCCCATTCTCCTGCCTTCTCGCCATAACCCCTGACACTCATACTAATCAGGAATCTCCGCCTTAAAAATATCCATTGACTTTGCCTCCACAGCCTTCTGTGGAAATGAAATTCACAGATTCACCACCCTCTGTCTAAAGGAATTCCTCCTCATCTCCTTTCTAAAGGTGCATCCTTTTATTCTGAGGCTATGGCCTCTGGTCCTCGACTCTCCCAAGTGGAAACATCCTCTCCACACCCACTCTATTCCAGCCTTTCACTATTCTGTATGTTTCAAAGAGGCCCCCCACTCATTCTTCTGAATTGCAGTGAGCACAGGTGAACAAGTGAGCAGTGTGCCTTCAATCACTTATCATATGTTAACCACATAATTCCTGGGATCAATCTCGTAAACCTCCTCTGGACCCTCTCTGACGCCAGCGCATTCTTCCTCAGATACGGGGCCCAAAACTGTTCACAATGTTGAATAAACACTAATGTTGTGTTCTGGGTAGCCTTGGCATAGTTCAACTGGGGCAGTGTCAGGAAATGCTGATCGCGTTTGCGAATTGTTATTTGCAGATCAACATACAACAATGAAGCGCAACGAGGGGAAAAAAAAATGCATATTGGATATAACAATAATGGAAAGCACAACAGAATAAACCCAACTTGAGTTAATGTGTCATGACAGGACTTTTGACTTGACAGAACCCTGAGATTCTAAAAAGGAAGTTGTAAAGGCTACTTTAATTAGAACAGAATATGCTACGACAGGCTAATTAATTATTTGCAGGAATGTGTAAACGTGTCAAAGGCTTATGCACTTCAATTTACGCATATAAGTGGTTAGTTTAACACATTCGTTACTAAATACCTACTTTGAAATTGGTGCCTCTTTATTCATTCTGCATTCATGAAATACACCAGATTTTGTTTTGCCTGGAGCACAGAATCTCCAGGGACAAACCACTGTCAAAATAACATTAAGCATAATGAAGGAATGAAAAGATCAGGTTTATTGCACATAACGAATAAAATCGGTTAAAAATAAAGCAAGTCAATCATAATTGGATACAAGGAACTGCAGATGCTGGTTGACAAAATCTGCCACAAAGTGCTGGAGTAAAGGGCCTATCCCACTTGGGTGTCGTTTGTGCGCCACGCAGGTGACGCGCGAAGATTTTGTGAATCCCAAAATACTGGGGCGCTGTGCGCAACTGCGCATCACTGCCTACGCCACCACGTCTCACCACCGCCATGCGCGCGTCATGATGCGCGCATGACGCATAAATGGTGTCGCGTGGTGCGTCGTGATGTGTAAATGATGTCGTGTAAATGACGTGCAAATAATGCCCAAGTGGGCAGGCCCTTAACTCAGCAAGTCAGCCAACATCCCCGCAGAACAATGATCAGTGCTGTTTCGGGTCGAGATCCTTCTGCAGACTGATAGTAGTAGCGGGAAGAAAGCTGGAAGAAAGGTGGAGGTGGGACGAGGCTTGGTAAGTGATAGGTGGGTACAGATGAGGGGGGTTTTGATTGGCAGAGCTCACCCTGTTGAACTACTCCAACACTTTATGTCTTTTTTTAAACCAGCATCTGCAGTTCCTTGAGTCTAATTGAGGGCATAATTTGGGTTAATGACCATTCCATACTGTATTCAGACCATTATTATTACAAGCTAATTTGTTTTACTGTGTATTTAGAAGACTTCGCTCAAAGCTTCTAAAAATGTATCACGTTTAAAATAAATCTTAGCCTTCTGTTTGTGCAGGAATCAAGAATAGGTCCCACCCCGCCCACTCCCTCTTCTCCCCTCTCCCTTCAGGCAAGAGGTACAGAAGTGTGAAAATGCACATCTCCAGATTCGGGAACAGGTTTGTCTCAGCTGTTATCAGGCAACTGAACCATCCTATCATGTATAGTCTTTTTGCTGACGGGATAGCATGTTTTTCACTGTACGTAACTGTCGTGCAAACTTTCACTGTGACAATAATAAACTAAACTTAACTAAACTTAAGGATATCAGATCAGGTCAGCAGGGCATGTCAGAAGAATGTCTGATGAGGGAATACCAAAGGGGTCGCTTCATGGGGAGTTGACTAAGGACAAATGATCATGTGGTGAACCGAAAAAAAAGAGTAAAAGACTCCCTTAGAACAGCCTCTAGGAAGGATGTCATTATGCTGGAAAGAATGCAGAGAAGATTTACAAGGGCATTGCTTGGACTATAGGGAGAGGTTGAACAGGCCTGACCCTTATTGCTTGCTGCACAGGAGGTGGAGCGATTATATTATAGAGGTACTCTATAAACAAATCATGAGGGGCATAGATAGGGTGAATGCAGAGAGTCTTTTACCTAAGATAGGGGAATCAGGAAGCAGAGGACATAGCTTTAGGTGCGAGGGGCAAGATTTATAAGGAACCTGTGAGGCACCTTTTTCACTCAGAGGGTGGTGGGTATATGGAATGAGCTGACAGAGGAGGTAGTTGAGGCAGCTACTATAACAACTTTTAAGAGAAATACTTGGACAAGTGCGTGGATTGGAGAGGTTTAGAGGGATATGGGCCAAACGTGGGCAACAGCGACAAGCTTAGATGGGGCATATTTGTCGGTATTGACAAATTGGGCCAAAGGGCCTGTTTCTGTGCTGTTTGCCTTGATGACTCCGTAACTCCATCCCTGACGAAGAACAATATTGACATGCATCATTGGGAACAATAAGCATTGGATTATCCAAAGCTCAGGAGGAAGATACAGGAGAATGAATGGGGATGAGAGGGAAAAATAGATCAGCCAAGATTGAATAGCAGAGCAGAATGAATGAGCCGAAGCGCCTAATGCTGCTCCTATGTCTTGTGATCTTATGCTCGATCCTTTTTGGTGTACCTGCATAAAACATGATGCTCATTCATATGAGGAAGCTTGAATGGAAGAAACAAATAGGATACGAGGATCTCGAAAATCCCTACACCTCTGACACCTGTGCGCAAGTCACTTTAATGCCAGCCACCTCCATCTTTCTGTGAAAACTAGATGTCAGGGTCTTACTGGAGAATGTGTGAAGAACAACAACATTCTGGTGCAACTTTCAATTCCAGCTGGTATTGCCCCCCCCCCCCCACCCCCCATATCAGACGATCCATCGTTGCCCCAAACGAGTGGAGAGCACAGGAGATCGGTACCAGGCACCCCCTGCACGGACACACAGCACCTCCACCCCGACTGAAATCCAGAGCCAGTTTCTTGCAGACAGGCCCACCTCTCCAGACATCCAAAGAAACAGCAAAGACCAACATCTGGAAAGATGAATGGAAGCAGCTCAACACACGAGCCCACGACTGGATGGTGAGAGGAATCACTCCGACTGAATGCCTCGCCAGTGGGCACGACCTCCCATGGCCAATCTGCAAGACCCTCAACAGATTACAAGTGGAGCAGGGGAGGTGCAAAAGACTTATGAAAGCATGGAACTACTAGGCAGAAGACACATGCAGCTGTGGAGCAGTACAGACAATGTCCCACCTACTGGAGTGTGACGACGCCCCCCAGTGCAGCCCCCAGGACCTTGCTGAACCGACCCGACCAGCTTGATCTGCGCCAGACACTGGCAGAACGACATCTGAGATTGCAACGGACTCGAAGAAGAAGAATTCCAGATGAGTGGCGGTACAATATATTTTAAAATGAACTGATGCAACTTTGGATAATGCAAGAAATGCTATCAGTGCTCATCGTTTTGATTATATTTTATGTGGTAAAGGAGTGAAGTGTTCTTTCTAACTCAAGTTGATAGATTGGCCCCTGGTACCAGATTCCTTCCAAGTTCATTTGTTTTATTTAAACAAATCTCTTTGACTTTGGCTGGCGGATTACCCAACTGAATTTACAGTGCTTGCTATTCAATGATTACTCATTGAATGCACTTTGTCTTTGGTTTATCAACTCACCAAGGACAAAACTCTATCATCCCGATGTTTCAGACCCAAATCCACTTATTCCACTCGAAAGGCAGACAGATGCTGGTTTATACCAGAGGAAATGCAGATGCTGGTTTATACTCCAGGTAGACACAAAATGCTGGAGTAGCCCAGTGGGTCAAGCAGCATATCTGGAGAACAGGAATAGGTGATGTTTTGGGTTGAGACCTTTCTTCAGACTCCAAAGCACAATTTTGTGTCTATCTTCAGTATAAACCAGCATCCGCAGTTCTTTCCTACACATTCCAACTCTAAGTTCTGTGAGTGGATATCCTTTAGAGATACAGTGTGGAAACAGGCCCTTCGACTAACCGAGTCCATGCTGACCAAACATCACCCATTCACACTAGTTCTATCCTACACACTAGGGACAATTTAATAGAACCAATTAACCTGCAGACCCGCACATTTGTGGAGTGTGGGAGGAAACCGGAGCATCTTGAGAAAACAAGGAGAATGTACAAACTCCATGCAGACAGCACCTGTAGTCAGGATCGTACCTGGGTCTCTGGCAATGTGAGGTGGAAACTCTACTGCTGCGCCACAGCCCTGCCCCAAATATGGGTCTAAAATCTAGGGATTGATATCTCTTGCCTGCTTTGGACATCGTGGGTGGTCATTATTGCCTGTGCAATGTATGCCTACATTCATGCTATGTTTCTGGATTAAAGAAAATCTCAGCATCCAAATAAGCAATAGTAATCACTTTAGCAAACAAAACTACTAAGGCTTCTGTGGAAAGAGAAAATGTTTTGGACCCTGAAGATCTTCAATTGAAAATAGATACAAAATGCTGGAGTAACGCAGCACGTCAGACAACATCGCTGGAGAAAAGGGATAGGTGAATCTGGTCGAGATCCATGTTGACAGTTGTCCTTTTTCCACAGGTGCTACCTGACCTGTTGAGTGTTTCCAGTATTTTCCATATTTATTTCGACTAGACTAAATGGGACCAGTTAGGTCCCTGTCACACGGGAGGTCTGGTTCCGCAAAGCAACACGTTCTCCCAACACAATATTCCACCACTCACACATAGCCCCTAACTGTGCAGGTGTGGCTCATTTCCCCTCATCCCCAGCACTCTTTCCCCCTCCACTTCACCCTCCCTCTTCTTTCCACTCTCCTCCTCCCCTCCCCCAATCCCTCCCTCTTTTTTTCCCTTACCCTCAGTCACTCTCTACCTCCCTCCCTCCATAATGCCTCTCCCCTCCCTAACCCCTCCTATCCCTCTATCCCCCCTATCCCTCCCATTATCCCACCTCACCACCCCCACTGCCCTCCTCTCCCTCCCCCTATTTCCTACTCCCTACCTCCCATCCTCTCCCTCTATTCCCCCTCCTCCCCACTCTCCCTCCTCACCTCCACCCTCTTCTTTCTGCTCTCCTCCTCCCATCCACCAATCCCTCCCTCACCTCTCCTATTCCCTACCCTGTCACTGCCTCCCTCCCTCCATAACTCTTCTCCACTCCCTACTTCCCTTCCATCCCTTCTCCTCCCCCACTCTCCCTCCTCACCGCTCCCACTTTCCACTCCCTCTCCACTCCTCCTCTCCTTCAATCCCCCCAGTTTCCCTCCTCATCTCCCCCACTTTCCCCACTCTCCCCCCTACCCTCTCCTCTCCCTCAATTCCCCCATTCCCCTTCCTCACCTCCCCAGGATTTTGAGGTTGCCTTGACCGGAGGTTCAATCAGTGCGGCTCTGGTGCAGGAAGGGGTGTCGCCGTCCTGGCGGTGACAGACAGGAGAGATGACCAATCTGCGCATGCGCGGTTTTAAAGATTTTTAAATACATTTTAAAATATACCACCGATCGGAACAAATCCTGTTGCACTTGCAGAACATGAGAATGGTGAGTAAGGTGGCAAAAAATCGTAGTGCTATCCTGTACCATCTTTGTGCAAATGTAAAAACAACGCAACCTGGAAGATAACAAGATGAGAGTTTTAGTTATGTATAGATTTCCATCAGACTTTGATGCCATGTCAATAGTTTATTATTTGGGGCATTGCCTTTATTTACCTATCATTATCCTCATCACAGTTCACCATGATTCCAACTTTTTTCTGGCTGGAATTTTGGAAGTGGTTCTCCCTCTATCCAGATCCAAGACATTGATGTATTTTAGTAAAAACTGCGCTCTTACTGCTCACCATTGTGCACTTTCCACAAGCTGAAAATACATTCAATTTTATTCCTTTTCCTATTACTTAGCCATCCCTTTGTCCATATGCCTCATTTCATTCTTGATGATGTCTTTTATGTGGCATCTTATCAAATGACACTTGGAATCCCATAAACACCACATCCACTGCACTTCCCTCTTCAACCATCTCTATAGGATGCAAGCAGAAGCCTCCACGTGGCGCATCCCGGGCAATGCTGACGACAGAAATTGTACCACAGTGACTGACTGAAGTAGCCAACTCTGCAACCAGCGACCGTCAATCGTCACTGACCGACCGGAAAGACGTGATATAGAAGATGGCTGGTCACGAGGAAGAACCATCTCTATTACTGCTTCAATAAAAAAAAGACTAAGTAATAAAGGGCTATATTTTAAGAATAAGGGGTAAGCCAATTAGAACGGAAATGAGGAAAAACTTTTTCACACAGAGTTGTGAGTGTGTGGAATTCTCTGCCTCAGAGGAGGTGGAGGCTGCTTCTCTGGATGCTTTCAAGAGAGAGTTAGATAGAGCTCTTAGGGATAGCGAAGTTAAGGGATATGGGGAGAAGGCAGGAAGGGGGTACTGATTGCGGATGATCAGCCATGATCATATTGAATGGCGGTACTGGCTCGAAGGGCTGAATGGCCTACTCCTGCACCTATTGACTATTGTCTCTTGTCTAATAAGCGAGTTTGGTATTCCGAAACACGCAAGGAATCATGGAATTTGTCAAAGGTCACTCGCTATACATAAAAAGCGAACAAAGCCCTGGCTGCATAAACTGTATGTAATTTCTTATCTTTATTCATGATTTATGTGTAAAAATATATTTATTCTGATGAATGGGTAGCGGGAGAGCGGGGTGTAACAGTGAGAGAGAGGGAACAGCCCAGCACAGGAAAATACCCTTCAGCACACAATGTCTACGTCGAACATGATGTCAAGTTAAACTAATCACCTCTGTCTGCATGTGATCCATATCCTTAATTACCTGCAATATTCTTGTGCCTATCTAAAAGTCTCTCAAAAGTCACTGTAGCACTTGTCTCCACACCACCAGTAGCAGAGTGTTCTAGGCACCCACCACTCTCTGTGTAATAAAAAATTGCCCTGCACATCTTCTTTGAAATTGGTCCCTCTCATCTTAAACCTCCATCCTCTGATCTTTGACGTTCCACCGGGAGAAAGGTTCTGATTGTCTATCCTATCTATGCTGCTCAGAGCCTCATATACGTCTATCAGGCCTCCCCTCAGCCTCCGGTACTCCAGAGAAAACAATCCAAGTTTATCCAACCTCTAGTACTCTATAACCCTGGCAGTAGCCTTGTAAATCTCTTCTGCACCCTCTCCAAAGTCTCTATATCCTTCCTATAACCGGGCAACCAGAACTGCAACCAAAAGTGGCCAAACAAAAGTCCTATAAAGTTGCATGATGATTCCTGACAGATGAAAATGCAGAGAAATTAACTTTGACTTCTTCAAAAGTGTCCAAAATTCCACAGACTGTGTAGGCATTGGAGCAGGTCTTAAGGGAGGCAGGTTAATGAAGATTAAAAAAAAAATCTTGCAAATGCTGGAAATCTGAAACACCAACAGGAACTGCTGAAAACACTTTCCAGTCTTTCCAGTCAAAAGCATGATTATAATCAAGCCGTCCACTGAGCCCTGATAACGGAAAAAAGAATACAACATTTGATGCAAAATAAAGTCTGCTAAATTCCGATTAAAGATAGTCCAAAGTCTCTATGGGGTGGGATGAAGGTATTCTTCTTCTTTTCGTGTCCATCTTGTTACAAATGTTGACCTCACTGTCATCGTCCATCCTGAAAAGAATGCAGGCTTCTGGCGACAATCTGTGGAAGCCATCACTTGTCGCAATAGATGATGGTGATAGCAGAATTAGCTCAGGACACTTCCAGTTTCCAGCCCCATGACATGGACACTTCTGCTACGGGGCCGGAATGGAGGTCAGGACTGTACTCTAGCTTTTGAGAGGACAGTTCAGTTGTCTGATAGGCACTTGGATATGCAGAGAATGGAAGGGAATCATTTGTAGGCAGGTGCAATTAGTTTATCTTGTCATCATGTTTAAGAAAGAACTGCAGATGCTGGATAAATCTTAAGGTAGACAAAAATGCTGGAGAAACTCAGCGGGTGAGGCAGCATCTATGGAGCGAAGGAATATGTGATGTTCCGGGTCGAGACCCTTCTTCAGACTGATGTGGAGGTGGGTGAGGGTGGGAAGAAGAAAGGAACAGGCTGAGACAGTAGGCTGTGGGAGAGCTGGGAAAGTGAGGGGAAGGAGGGAGAAAGCAAGGACTACCTGAAATTGGAGAAGTCAATGTTCATACCGCAGGGGAGTAAACTGCCCAAGCAAAATATGAGGTGCTGCACCTCCAATTTGCAGTGTTACTCAGTCTGGCCATGGAGGAGGCCCAGGACAGAAAGGTCAGATTTAGAATGGGAGGGGGAGTATGAAGTGCTGGTCCATCGGGAGATCAGGTTGGTTAGTGCGAATCGAGCGGAGGTGTTGGGTGAAGCAATCGGCAAGCCTACGCTTGTCCTCACCGATGTAGAGCAGCGGATGCAATAGATGAGGTTGGAGAAGGTGCAGGTGAACCTCTGCCTCACTTGGAAAGACTGCTTGGGTCTGTGGATGGAGTCAAGGGGGGAGGTAAAGCGACAAGTGTAGCATTTCATGCGGTTGCAAGGGAAAGTGCCAGGGGAGGGGTGGTTTTGGTGGGATATTATCTTGTCATCATGTTTGGCTGAAACATTGTAGGCTCTATGTTTGAATGGTATGGAGGAAATTATTGATTAAGTTTGTGTGTAAGTGTTGACCAGGTGGTCTGATTTGTCCCTAGACTGAGTGAGGTGCTTGAACGTTACAGCAGCTGTGCCAATTCTTATAACCACACTCCTCATTTGTGCCTTGTAGATGGTGAAAAAGCTCGGTGGATTCAGGAGTTTATTTTAGTTTTGTTTATTGTCACATGTACCGAGGTACAGTGAGAAGCTTTTGTTGCGTGCTAATAGCCCTGTCCCACAGTACGAGTTCATTCCAAGAGCTCTCCCGAGATTGCCCTGATTCGAACTCGGACATTTACGGTAATGGCCACTCGTCAGTACTCGGGGCTCTCGAGGACATTTTTCAACATGTTTCAACTCATTTTTCAACGAGTCTTCCCATGCTTACCTGCCATTAGCAAGTCTTCCCGATTACCTGCCGTTAGCGCTAAGAGACGTCCCCGAACTCTGACGTACCCGCTACGTTAATCCTCTGTGCTTACCATGAGTTTAATTTTTTTTAAAGCTCTTGGAATGAACTCTTACTGTGGGACAGGGCTTTTACAAGTCAGTGGAAATGCAATACATGATTACAATCGACCCATTCTCAGTGTACAGATACATGATTAGAGAATAATGTTTAGTGCAAGATAATGCCAGTAAAGTCCGATCAAAGATTACCTGAGAGTATCCAATGAGGTGGATAGAATTCAGGACTACTCTTGAGTTGTGGTAGGATGGTTCAGTTGCCTGATAACAGCTGGGAAGAAACTGCCCCTGAATCTGGAGGTGTGCGTTTTCATACCGTTTGAAACGATGAGAGAGGGGTGAAGTTCAAGTTCAAGATCACATTTATTGTCGCATGCCCCAATTAAGGTACAGCATACATTTAAAAAGAACACAATAGAATTTAACATAAACATCCACCACAGTGGAATCAGTATTCTTCACTGTGATGGAAGGCAATAAAGTTCAGTCATCTTCCTCCTTTGTTTGCCCGTGGTCGGGGCCTTGAACCCTCCGCAGTCGCCGCGACAGATGTTCAGGCCCTCTCGTCGAGACGATCGAAACTCCGACGTCAGGACGAATTGGAACACACTTGGAGTTCCCGAATCAGCCGCTTCTTACCGGAGAAGAGGGAGTGGCTGGTGTGTGACTCATCCCTGATTATGCTGGTGCCCTTGACGAGGCAATGTGAGGTGTAAATAGAGCCAATGGAAGGGACGTTGGTTTGTGTGATGGTCTGGGGACAATTCACTGCAGAATATAACTCGTGGTTGCAATATTCACGTGGTTACTCCGGTGAAACCTCTGGTCTCTGTTGGCTGATGAGCTGTTCCAATCTGATCTTCTCATCATGAAGGGGTGGTTCGACACTCTATTGCTGCAGATGGCTACCGCGGGGCATATGTGATGCGAGTGTTATTTGCCAATTGCCAACCTAAGCCCGAATATTTTCAGTAGTTTTGCTGCATCTGAGATTGCAATTGAGACTGAACACTCTGCAGCCATTCCCAAGCATCCCTCTTTCCCGCCTTGTGATGGAAGAGGCTTCAGTGAGGAACCAACAGAAGAAGACTGAGATAAGGACATTGCCCCGAGGAATTCCTGCAGCGGTGTCCTGGGGCTGAGGTGATTAGCTTTACATTAATCAGGAATGCCACCAATATTTGCTGAATTGCAGAGCAGTGCTGACACTTGATTTCCCCACTCAGGACCCTCCAAGGGCCCTGGTGGCAGAAAGCTATTCTCACAATTCCTGTTATTTTTACACATTATATAATAACCAATAACCGAGCTGACAAACATTTGTGGAATTCGGTGAGTCAATGAACTCCAATCCAAGCTTCTTTTAGTTTAGTTTAGTTTAGAGTTGGTGTGGTTTAGAAAGGACGTGAGGAGAAATATCTTTAGCCAGAGGGTGGTGAATTATTGGAATTCACTGCCACAGATGGTGGTGGAGGCCAAGTCATTGGGTATTTGTAAAACGGAGATTGACAGATTGTTGATTGGTAAAGGAAGAAAGTAGGAGAATGGGGTTGAGAGGGAACGATAGATTGGTGATGATTCAATGGCGGAGTAGACCCGATGGGCTGGATGTCCAAATTCTGCTATGACTTACGAACTCATGAGCGTAGCAATGGGCCCTTCAGCCCACCAACTCCAAGCTGACCAATGATCATCCATACACTTGTTCTATGTTATTCCAGTTTCACATCCTACACACTTAGGGTAATTTACAGAAACCAATTAACCTACAAACCTGCACACCTTTGGAATGTGGGAGGCAACCGGAGAAAACCAACGCGGGTCACAGGGGAACGTACAAACTCCATACAGACAGCACCTGTAGTCAGGTTCGAACTTGGATCTCTGGCGCTGTAAGGCAGCAACTGTGCCGCTGTGCGCCCTTCACTTTGGTAGATGACCTAGAATCAAAAAAGGAGTGGAAATTTGAATCAACACAAATCGAAATTCATTTAAAAAACCAATGCCATAATTGTGTTTATAGGCGTTTTTTAAGTGCAAAACTTTTGCTGGGTGAAATGAAATCCCGAGTGATTAAGAATCGATTTCAACTGCTTGCATTTGTTCGACGAAGAAGCCTCTGCTACAGCCAAATGTTATCAGCTGCTGACTACATTATTAAACATCAACAGCTGCAGTCAGATGATAGGCCTGACTGCTTTGCAAAATGCTCCTCAAGCAACCTCGTGGCTCAGTTTATCGTACCAGCATATTAACAGAACACATGGGACAACTTAATAAGTTTAATGTTTTTATGGGTTCCAGTGGATCCAATTTATTTCCCCACAGAGTACTGAAACCATCTTGAAAGAAAGCATACATTTATGGCTTATGACGAATACAGGTTTTTCTTCAATAATTCAGTGTCCACTTAATCAGTAAATTAAGGTGCCAGCACAACACCCCAGGCACTAAATAAATCCAAACTGTCGGATTTTATGCAACTCGTCTCATAACTATGAGTATTATTTTTTTTATTTATGCAGTCAGTTAAGTGTAAGTTTGAATGCAGCCTTTTACATTCTGTGGATTAAGATCTAATTGTGTGGCGATTTGGAAATGAGTTGCCTCCCAGCGTTAAAAACATTCCGTTTCAAAAGTAACTGGTGCAAACTAAGTAGTGAAACAGTAAATCAATTATTAATATACAGTGGCACCAGAGACCTTTTTTAACATGACTACATATCTTAGCTCAATTTAACCGTCAATGTTTCTTTTGAGTACCAAATTATTTGGGTTAACGTTTTGGGCATGAAAAAATATTTAGTAAACGCTGTAGCAGATAGAGAAATTTATAGCTGAACTTTGAGCTTACATTTAAATAAAAGTTGATCATCACTTTCCCTTTGCAGCATTTTATTTTCCTATTACTTATTCTGGTACAAATAACTTTACTTTAGTTTAACTTTAGACTTTAACTACAGCATGGAAACAGGCCCTTCAGCGCATTGATTCTGCCTCGACCACCAATCACCCCCCCCTACACCAGCACTATCCTACACACTAGGAACAATTTACAATTTTATCAAAGCCAATTAACCTACAAACCTGCACATCTTTGGAGTTCACACACAAAAAGCTGGAATAACTCAGACAGGCAGACAGCATCTCTGGAGGACATGGATAGGCAATATTTTTTGGTTGGTACCCTTGTTCAGACATTTCCCAAGAAACATCCCTACCCGAAACATCACCTATCCACATCCTCCAGAGATACAACTTGACTCACTGAGTTATTCCAGCTTTTTGTGTGTGTATTTTTTGTAAACCAACATCTTGAGTTCCTTGACTCTTTCATTAGGAAATGGTAGCACGGTGCAGCACAAACCATGTCCCATTTGCACTAGTCCCACCTCCCTGCATTTGGCCCATATCCATCCAAACCTGTCCTATCCATGTACCTGTCTAAATGTTTCTTAAATGTTACGATCGTACCTGCCTCAACTACCTTCTCCAGCAGCTTGTTCTATACACCCACCACTGTTTGTGTGAAAAAGGTACCCCTCAAGTTCCTATTAAATTTCCCCCCTTCACCTTAAACCTACAGTATGTCCTCAGGTTTTCAATTCCCCTACTCTGAGGCTCTGTACATCTACCCAATCTATTCCTCTCATGATTTTGTACACCTCTATAAGATCACCCCTCATTCTGCTGAACTCCAAGGAATAGAATCCTAGCCTGCTCAACCTCTCCTTTGAGTCCTTGCAACATCCTTGTACATCCTTATACATCTTCCCTGCTCCCTTTCCAGCTTGACAATATCTTTCCTATAACATGGTGTCCAAAACTAAACACACTGCTTCAAAAGTGGCTTCAACAACGTCTTAAACAACTGCAACATGACCTCCCAACCTCTACACTTTCTGGGGAGAAAGACCTATGATACATAGATGTATGGCGGGAAACATGATGTGCAAAGTGAATGGGACTTAAATGATTCTTTGTAACTTGTTGTGAAGGTTGGTTGTAGTTAAATGTAGTGGCACATGGTGCAATATCTGCCATGTGCCTATTACGCACAAAGATGTAATCTATTCGGGGAACAGAGACTGGTAGGCCTTTTAGAAACATAGAAACATAGAAAATAGGTGCAGGAGTAGGCCATTCGGCCCTTCGAGCCTGCACCGCCATTCAATGTGATCATGGCTGATCATCCAACTCAGTATCCCGTACCTGCCTTCTCTCCATACCCCCTGATCCCTTTAGCCACAAGTGCCACATCTAACGCCCTCTTAAATATAGCCAATGAACTGGCCTCAACTACCTTCTGTGGCAGAGAATTCCAGAGACTCACCACTCTCTGTGTAAAGAATGTTTTCCTCATTTCGGTCCTAAAGGAATTCCCCCTTATCCTTAGACTGTGACCCCTTGTTCTGGACTCCCCCAACATCGGGAACAATCTTCCAGCATCTAGCTTGTCCAACCCCTTAAGAATTTTGTAGGTTTCTATAAGATCCCCCCTCAATCTTCTAAATTCCATCGAGTACAAACCGAGTCTATCCAATCTTTCCTCATATGAAAGTCCTGACATCCCAGGAATCAGTCTGGTGAATCTTCTCTGTACCCCCTCTATGGCAAGGATGTCTTTCCTCAGATTTGGAGACCAAAACTGTACGCAGTACTCCAGGTGTGGCCTCACCAAAACCCTGTACAACTGCAGTAGAACCTCCCTGCTCCTATACTCAAATCCTTTCGCTATGAATGCTAACATACCATTTGCTTTCTTCACTGCCTGCTGCACCTGCATGCCTACTTTCAATGACTGGTGTACCATGACACCCAGGTCTCGTCGCATCTCCCCCTTACCTAATCTGCCACCATTCAGATAATAGTCTACCCTCATGTTTTTGCCACCAAAGTGGATAACCTCACATTTATCCACATTGTACTGCATCTGCCATGCATCTGCCCATTCACTCAGCTTATCCAAATCACCCTGCAGCCTCCAAGCATCCTCCTCACACCTAACTATACCCCCCAGCTTGGTATCATCTGCAAATTTGGAGATGTTGCATTGAATTCCCTCGTCCAAATCATTAATATATATTGTAAATAGCTGGGGTCCCAGCACTGAGCCTTGCGGCACCCCACTAGTCACTGCCTGCCATTCTGAAAAGGACCCGTTTACTCCTACCCTTTGCCTCCTGTCTGCTAGCCAGTTCTCTATCCACATCAATACTGAACCCCCAATACCGTGTGCTTTAAGTTTGTATGCTAATCTCTTATGCGGGACCTTGTCGAAAGCCTTCTGAAAGTCTAGATATAACACATCCACTGGTTCTCCCTTATCCACTCTACTAGTTACATCCTCGAAAAATTCTATCAGATTTGTCAGACATGATTTACCTTTCGTAAATCCATGCTGACTTTGTCCAATGATTTCACCACTTTCCAAATGCGCTGCTATCCCATCTTTAATAACTGACTCTAGCAGTTTCCCCACTACCGATGTTAGACTAACTGGTCTGTAATTCCCCACTTTCTCTCTCCCTCCTTTTTTAAAAAGTGGGGTTACATTAGCTACATTCCAATCCTCAGGAACTACTCCAGAATCTAAGGAATTTTGAAAAATTATCACTAATGCATCCACTATTTCTGTGGCTACCTCCTTGAGTACTCTGGGATGCAGACTATCTGGCCCTGGGGATTTATCGGCCTTCAATCCGTTCAATTTACCCAACACCACCTCCCGGCTAACCTGGATTTCACTCAGTTCCTCCATCTTATTTGACCCCCGTTCCACTGCTATTTCCGGCAGATTATTTATGTCTTCCTTAGTGAAGACAGAACCAAAGTAGTTATTCAATTGGTCTGCCATGTCCTTGTTCCCCATGATCAATAGCCTTTATTCAATATATATCAATAGCATTTAACTAGCCTTTATGATATTACTCCCAGACCTGAATGACAAATCTTGCCACAGGTGGGTGAAAGTGGAGAGCTGTCAAGTCAAAGTCAAAAGAGTTTATTGTCATGTGTCCCTGACAGGACAATGAAATTCTTTCTTTGCATAGCACAACAGAACATAGTAGGCATTGACTACAATTATATACGTAAATACACACATGAATTAATAAATTAATAAAGTGCAAATAACAGATGGAGGGGTATTAATGTTCAGAGTTCCGAGCCAAGTTTAATAGCCTGACGGCTGTGGGGAAGTAGCTATTCCTAAACCGGGTTGTTGCAGTCTTCAGGCTCCTGTACCTTCTACCCGAAGGTAGCAGGGAGATGAGTGTGTGGCCAGGGTGGTGTGGGTCCTTGATGATGCTGCCAGCCTTTTTGAGGCAACGACTGCGATAAGTCCCCTCGATGGAAGGAAGGTCCGAGCCGATGATGGACTGGGCAGTGTTTACTACTTTTTGTAGTCTTTTCCTCTCCAGGGCACTCAAATTGCTGAACCAAGCCACGATGCAACCGGTCTACAAGCTCTCTACTGTGCACCTGTAGAAGTTAGAGAGAGTCCTACTTGACAGACCAACTCTCCGTAATCTTCTCAGGAAGTAGAGGCGCTGATGAGCTTTCTTAATAATTGCATCTGTGTCCTCGGACCAGGAAAGATCTTCAAAGATGTGCACGCCCAGGAATTTGAAGCTCTTGACCCTTTTAACCATCGACCCGTTGATATAAACAGGACTTTGGGTCCCCATCCTATTCCTTCCAAAGTCAACAATCAGTTCCTTGGTTTTGCTGGTGTTGAGGGCCAGGTTGCTGTGCTGGCACCATATGGACAGTTGCTCGATCTCTCTTCTATACTCTGACTCATCCCCATCAGTGATACGTCCCACAACAGTGGTGTCGTCAGCGAACCTGATGATGGAGTTAAACAGGGCAAGAGCTTATTTTAATTGATTGGAATCGAGACAACTGAACAACAATCAAGTAAATTGCAAAATAGATTAAGGAGATTCAGAAATAAATTCAGGTCCTAAACCATTCCTAGCCATGAACTTTCCAAATTGCTTTTAAATGTTAGCATAGTTACTGCCTCAACCGCCTCCTCCGGCTTATAAGTCTATATAACCACGACCCACTGTGTGAAAAAGTTATCCTTCAAGTTCCTGTTAAAGCTTTCTCCCCTCACCTTTAACCTATGACCCCGGGTTCTTGATTCCCCTAATCTGAGTAGAAGAATGAGCATCTACACGATCCATTCCACTCATAATTTCATACACCTCTATAAGATATAAGATCATCTCTCATCCTCTAGTGCTCCTTGGAATAAAGCCCTCGCTTGCCCTAGGGCTCAGGCCCTCAAGTCCTGGCAACATTCTTATAGATCTTCTCTTCACTCTTTGCAGCTCAACAACATCTTTCCTGTAGTAAATTACAAAATAGATTCAGGAAATTGAACTTCAGCCCAACGATCAAAAATGCAGCATTGCAGCCTTCTGCAAAGTTATTAACATGCCAAATATAAATTCTGTTTTTCTCGGTTCATCATCTGCAGATTTAAAACCCCTTCAAGGCATTATTGCACAATTAATCTTACAAACAAAACAAGGTCATCTCAGTAACGGTGTAAGCAGTGGGAGAATACATCCTTTCTTGCCCAATTAAATCACTTATGACTTTAGGGATACAACTTGGAAACAGGCCCTTTAGTCCACAGAGTCTGCGCCGCCCAGCGATCACCCCATACAGAGGTTCTATCCCACACACTAGAGACAAGTTGCAGAAGCCAATTAACATACAAACCTGTACGTCTTTGGCATGTGGGAGGAAACTGGAGCACCTGGAGAAATCCACGCGGTCACAGGGAGAACGTACAATCTCCGTACAGACAGCACCCGTAGTCAGATTCAAACCCCGGTGCCTGGAGCTGTAAGGCACCGACTCTTCCACTGTGCCACTGTGCCACCTCTTTTATACTTTAACATTAATGTTTGGTAATGACACTGATTTTGGTGCAATATATCTGTGATGGAGGTGAAAGTTGCTAAAGGGATATATTGATGTTAAAGGTGGTGAAGTTTGGGACAACGATTAATACCCACCTTACCTTCTCCTCCAAGGTTCTTGGCTTTTCAACCATAATATGGTTGAGTTCTTCATTAGGATAGAGAGTGACAAAATTAAGTCAGAAACAAGGGTTCTGAACTTGAACAAAGGTAACTTTGAAGGTATGAGATGTGAATTGGCCAAGATAGACTGGCAGGTGATTCTTAAAGGGTTGACAGTGGATGTGCAATGGAAGGTATTTAAAGACTGCATGGATGAAGTACAAAAGTTGTTCATACCAGTTTGGCAAAAGAATAAATCAAGGAAGGTGGTGCATCCATGGATAACAAGAGAAATCAGGGATAGTATAAAAACAAAAGATGAGGCATACAAATTGGCCAGAAAAAGCAGCCTACCGGAGGACTGGGCGAAATTCAGAATCCAGCAGAGGAGGACAAAGGGCTTAATTAGGAAAGTGAAAATAGATTATGAAAGGAAACTGCCAGGGAACATAAAAACTGACTGCAAAAGTTTTTATAGATATGTGAAGAGAAAGAGACTAGTTAAAACAAATGTTGGTCCCTTGCAGTCAGAAACAGGTGAATTGATCATGGGGAACAAGGACATGGCAGACCAATTGAATAACTACTTTGGTTCTGTCCTCACTATGGAAGACATAAATAATCTGCTGGAAATAGCAATGGAACGGGGGTCAAATAAGATGGAGGAACTGAGTGAAATCCAGGTTAGCCAGGAGGTGGTGTTCGGTAAATTGAATGGATTGAAGGCCGATAAATCCCCAGGGCCAGATAGTCTGCATCCCAGAGTACTCAAGGAGGTAGCCACAGAAATAGTGGATGCATTAGTGATAATTTTTCAAAATTCCTTAGATTCTGGAGTAGTTCCTGAGGATTGGAGGGTAGCTAATGTAATCCCACTTTTTAAAAAAGGAGGGAGAGAGAAAGCGGGGAATTTATAGACCAGTTAGTCTAACATCGGTAGTGGGGAAACTGCTAGTCAGTTATTAAAGATGGGATAGCAGCACATTTGGAAAGTGGTGAAATCATTGGACAAAGTCAGCATGGATTTATGAAAGGTAAATCATGTCTGACAAATCTGATAGAATTTTTTGAGGATGTAACTAGTAGAGAGGATAAGGGAGAACCAGTGGATGTGTTATAGCTAGACTTTCAGAAGGCTTTCGACAAGGTCCCGCATAAAAGATTAGTATACAAACTTAAAGCACACGGTATTGGGGGTTCAGTATTGATGTGGATAGAGAACTGGCTAGCAGACAGGAAGCAAAGGGTAGGAATAAACAGGTCCTTTTCAGAATGGCAGGCAGTGACTAGTGGGGTACCGCAAGGCTCAGTGCTGGGACCCCAGCTATTTACAATATATATTAATGATTTGGACGAGGGAATTCAATGCAACATCTCCAAATTTGCAGATGACACCAAGCTGGGGGGTATAGTTAGGTGTGAGGAGATGCTTGGAGGCTGCAGGGAGATTTGGATAGGCTGAGTGAATGGGCAGATGCATGGCAGATGCAGTATAATGTGGATAAATGTGAGGTTATCCACTTTGATGGCAAAAACATGAGGGTAGACTATTATCTGAATGGTGGCAGATTAGGAAAAGGGGCGATGCAACGAGACCTGGGTGTCATGGTACACCAATCATTGAAAGTAGGCATGCAGGTGCAGCAGGCAGTGAAGAAAGCAAATGGTATGTTAGCATTCATAGAGAAAGGATTTGAGTATAGGAGCAGGGAGGTTCTACTGCAGTTGTACAGGGTTTTGGTGAGGCCACACCTGGAGTATTGCGTACAGTTTTGGTCTCCAAATCTGAGGAAAGACATTCTTGCCATAGAGGGGGTACAGAGAAGATTCACCAGAATGATTCCTGGGATGTCAGGACTCTCATATGAGGAAAGACTGGATAGACTCGGCTTGTACTCGCTGGAATTTAGAAGATTGAGGGGGGATCTTATAGAAACTTACAAAATTCTTAAGGGGTTGGACAAGCTAGATGCTGGAAGATTGTTCCCGATGTTGGGGGAGTCCAGAACAAGGGGTCACAGTCTAAGGATAAGGGGGAATTCCTTTAGGACTGAGATGAGGAAAACATTCTTTACACAGAGAGTGGTGAGTCTCTGGAATTCTCCGCCACAGAAGGTAGTTGAGGCCAGTTCATTGGCTATATTTAAGAGGGCGTTAGATGTGGCACTTGTGGCTAAAGGGATCAGGGAATATGGAGAGAAGGCAGGTACGGGATACTGAGTTGGATGATCAGCCATGATCACATTGAATGGCGGTGCAGGCTCGAAGGGCCGAATGGCCTACTCCTGCACCTATTTTTCTATTTTTCTATGTTTCTAACTGAATAAATCCTGGTTGAAATAGGTCTTTGTAGCTCTATTTTGATCGGTACATAGAACAAATGTCTGTGTCGAACATGATGCCACATTTCCTCTGCCTGCACAGGGTCCATATCCCTCCCATCTCTGCATATCCATGTGGCTCTCCTAAAGCATCTTAAATGGCACTAAATATCTGCCTCCACCACCACTCCTGGCAGCGACTTACCCCCATCCTTCATGTGAAAAAACTTGCCCTGCACATCTTCTTCAAGTTTTGTTCTTCTCATCTTAAACGTATGTCATTTAATCTTTGACATTTACACATTGGGAAAGTACTGTCTACTCAACCTATGCCTCTCATAATTTTATAAACTTCTCTCAGGTCCCCTCTCAATCTCTGATGCTCCAAAGAAACCGATCCCACTTTGTTCAGTTGTTTCAAGTAGTTCTGTTTCACCGATCGCTACTTTCTAAAGAGGTAACAGTTTCTGAAGCTGCAGTTGCTGCCTTCGTCTGATTGCGGCCGTGCTTGAGCCAGAGATCTTGTTTCTTCCTGGGTTCGCACTCAGCTAGAGGCATCCTGATTCGGGCCGACGTCATTGATCCAGACCATGTCCCCAATTGACCCTGCTGAAACCCACTCATTTCCCTGCTCATCTACCCACTCAAACTCTTCTGATTCCTTCTCATAGTCATACCGCATGGAAACAGGCCCTTTGGCCCAATTTGCATGCCGACCAAGATGCCCGATCTACACTGGTCCCACCTGCCTGTGTTTGCCGTTTAGGTCAAATCTCTTTAAATCTTTCCTTTCCATGTACCTGTTATAATAACTGCCTCAACTACCTCCTCCGGCATTGTCCATATATATCCACCATCCTCTGTGTGACAAAGTTACCATTCAATTTCCTATTAAATCTTTCTCTCACCTTAAACCTATGATCTCTGGTTCTTGATTCTCCAATCTGAGTAAAAGACTCTGAATATCTACCTTGTCCATTCTCCTCATGATTTTATACACCTCTCTATGATCATCTCTCATCCTCCTGCGCTCCTTGGAATAAAGTCCCAACTTGCCCGAACTCCCCATATAGCTCAGGCCCTCAAGTCCTGGCAACATTCTTGCAAATCTTCTCCTCGCGCTTTGCAGCTCAACACCATCTTTCCTGTAGCAGCGTGACCAAATCTGAACGCTATGCTCCAAATGCGGCCTCGCCAACGTCTTGTGCAACTGTGACATTCCCCTCAGCAATCCTTTCCAAATTCCCTCCCTCTCCACTCTCCCCAAACGACATTAGGTGAAATATTTCTCATCTTGGAAGGTGAACAGCTGCAGAGGTAATGGTCACATTAAGAGCAGACACTATTCCACATCCCCTGAGTGAATACACTTAATCGTCCTATCCAATTTTATTTCTATTTAAATGGACATAGGTTTAGGTAAATATGTTTTAACAACATGATATCCTCTCGCAGATTTTCCCGTATTTGCTGCGTCTGGTGAAACAACAATGCAGCCCGTATCAAAGCTAAGATGCGTTTCAAGTGGTCAGTGGTTTGGTGGATCGAAGCCAAAATTTGATTTTTTTTGTCTGCCCATCCGCTCCCTTTGGAAAGGTGCCATAATGAGATACATGTCAAGGTCCTTCAAAGGCTAATTGCTTTTGTTTAGAGAAATTTAATCTCCTGTTTAAAGCCGGCATTAAAGTAATCCTCTTTCTTCCCCTGGGAGGTGACTGGGTTGTGGAAATCCGAAGCAAGAAGCAGGAAACAAATTATTTTATTTTTACATTTAATTTATGAGATATGGCATTTGCCAGAAGGCTTTAAGCAGCATGATGTAATCCTTTCACCACCCTACCCCCCACCCCCATCTAAACTCTTCACTCTTCAAGTCCTTAAGACATTAGAGGTGCAGTGTGGAAACAGGCCCTTCGGCCCACCGAGTCCATGCCGACCACCAATCACCCTGTACACTAGCACTATCCTGCACACTAGAGGCAATTTACAACATATAGACGCCAATTTTACTTTGGAGTCACGTGAGTGACTACGTGAAGAAGTCCCGCAGGCGCATGCTCGGCATTACGTCGACGCATGTCGGTAGGAACAAGCTGCAGATCGCAGCTCCACCAGTGGTGAGTAACAGGCCCGCAGGTAAGTGGTTTAAAACTACTTCCTGGGTGTTTAAGCTCCGTGACGCTGGCTGGCGAGCCTGGAGGAGTTTGGGAAGAAAAATGGGGAGTACTGGGAAAAAGTCGGCGCTGGTTAAGCGCGCGTCCCGGGTGGAAGCAGCTCAATTAAGATCAGGACTGCAGATAAGTATGGAGCTGGTTCTGATACCGGTAGCCGTAGACAAAGCCATAAATCAACCTTTAGCCGCTCCACAGCCGCAGGCCACTGAGGGTACTCCAGTGGGCAGGAAAAGTAAAAGGAAATCTGTTAGGGCCGTAATATCAGACAAGTCTGATGAAGAAGATTCTCCATGTGGCTCAGGATGGACCAAATGGAGAAATGCTCCAAACTATTATCAACCAAGGGTCGAAAGACCCAGAGTATTCCCAGGCAGCCCCTGAGGGGGTTCCATATCAAGAATATAGTGCCTTTACAACGTGGGAATGTGAACCTCCAGAGCCTTGTTTAGGTCTGGAAGAAGTCTCCTTTGAGCAAGTCTCAGGACTACCAGCGCGGCAGGAGACTGACCCTGAAGGTGGTGTTTCTGGTCTTGAATACCCACCACAGCACAAAAGTCAAACTACAGGTGTACCAGATGTAGCACAATCCTTTGCTATACCAGAGGGGAGCGGTGAGGTCATGGAAGAAAACCTGGCGGCCAACATTAATTATTTGGTTACTCACCAGCTTCAGGAGACTGTCATGGTTGAGACAACAGACCTCTATAAAACACCTGTTAATTGTGCGTCACTGAGGGTGCCGACGGTGAATCCGGCAATTTGGACACCCATGACTTCAATAATGTGAGAACAGGAAATACGGTTCCAGAGGGTCCTCAAGCTCATTGCAGCTGGCATCACTGCTTTTGGGAGGCAGGTGGAAAGGCGTGCAATGTCCAAAATCCACAAAGACATGTTGGCATTGTTTTGTAACTCTTATTTTGAGATTAATTGTATGAGGAAAATCGCCATTCGGCCCATCCTGCACCCAAGATTTGCAGGTCTGTGTACATCAAGCAATGTTTAAGCTCTAGATTATTTATTCGGAGAAAACCTGCCTAAGCAAATTAAAGAAATCGATGAAGAGGCAAAGACCATCAGCCTCATGAAACCTTTCACATTTGGCCAAAGGAAACAATCTGGCTGGATGAGAAGGGGGTTTGATTCAGGAGCGGGAACAAGCAGAGGCAGGGGTATCGTGAGAAGGTATTATTACCCATCACAGCCCAATGTCCACCCATATGTTGGAAGGAGGAGACCGTCACGGTCATTTGCTGAGGTACACAAACTTTATTCTATCACAGAGAAAACTTTTGGGGAACCTCCGGTTGGTGGTAGATTGCAATTGTTTTATGATGAATGGTACTGTATAACATCTGATTGGTTTATATTAGATACTGTGTCAGGTGCTATAATAGAATTTATGGAAGGAGTTGATAAAAGCTTATTGTTCTACAATGAAGGACTTGCATGTTCAATTATAAGTAGACAATACCACAGCTGTAGCACATATAAATCACATGGGTGGAGTAAGACCAGTATCATGTGATTATCTGGTCAACCTGGTGTGCATTGGTGTGTATCTAGGAATATCTGGCTTTCAGCTATCTATCTCCCAGGGAAAGACAATGTTGTGGGAGACAACAGATCACGAAAGTTCAAAGACAATACAGAATGGATGTTAAATCCACAAATTTTCAAAAAGATTGTCAGTCGGTATGGGTTACCAGACATTGATCTGTTTGCGTCCAAATTAAATCACTGGTTGCCTAAATACATCTCATGGGAGCCTGACCCCGGAGCAGTAGCGTTGGACGCATTCTCGCTACATTGGGGAAATATGTTCTTCTATGCTTTTCCCCCATTCTGCCAGATTAGGCAATGTCTCACCAAAATAGAGCAAGACTTCGCCACGGGCGTTTTGGTGGTTCCAAACTGGCCTACACAGCCATGGTTCCCATTGATGCTTATAATGATAATTGAACTATTTATGATGATTCCCAGCTCCAGTGATTTGTTGGTACAACCAGTGACAGAAGAAGTTCATCCATTGCATGATCATATTAATTTGTTAATCTGCAGGTTCTGACCAGACCATTACAAGGGCTTGGACTGTTGGATAGGACCATGGATGTCATAACTGCAGCTTGGAGAGATAGTACTAAGAAATAATATATGTCTCGTATAAAGAAATGGGAAGCTTTTTGTATTCAGTCAGATATATCTTATCATACTGCAAACATATCGGATGTATTGGAGTTCCTTGCTATGTTGCATTTTGATCGGCACCTCAGTTATAGTGCCATTAATAGTGCTCGTAGTGCTTTGTCTTCCTATTTACGACAATTTTCAGAAGATCAATCTATCGGGTCTCATCCATTAATATCCCGATTTATGAGAGGGATTTTTAATTAAAATCCTCCCAAACCCAGATATACAGAAATTTGGGATGCCAGTATAGTTCTCACATTGCTTCGGCAATGGGCTACAATTACGTCACTGTCTTTTCAGAAGTTAACATTTAAAGTGGTAATGGTCATGGAATTAGGGTCAGCACAAAGAGTACAAACATTGCAAATGTTACGTTTAGATTGTATGCATTTGTCTGCAGATAACATTGCTTTTTATGTTTATGATCTAATCAAACAAAGCAGACCGGGGAAGGCTGGAACCAAGGTAATCTTTAGAGCATATCCTGTCGACCAAACTTTGTGTGTGGTTAAGCATCTGACTTGATATATTGAAGTAACCAAGAGTCTCCGGGGTTGTGAGACAGCAATGCTTATTACCCATAAAAAAACATATAAGAAAGTGTCAGTACAAACTATTTCTAGATGGTTAGAACAGGTTTTGGATTTAGCTGGAGTAGACACTGATGTGTTTAAATCCCACTCCACCAGGGCGGCATCCACGTCCGCGGCGATGGCGCAGGACGTGCCGCTCGACCAAATTTTAGAGGCCGCAGGATGGTGTAAAGAAGAAACTTTTTCCAAGTTTTACAATAAACCTGTTCTCACGGTGCCAGGGTTTGGACACGCACTGTTGGGTTCTGTTTGATTGTTTGCTTTCTTTTATGTCATGGTTTCATATCTTTTGTTGTAATCTCCCCCTGGGATAGAGGGGTTATTACTTTTATTTTCTTTTTTACTATTATTATTAAAATACTTATTGCATAATTCAAGCAATGTTCAATATTATTATTTACTCACTACTGTGTCAACTGAAGCAGTGCGTCGTATGGAATGAATCTACGGCATGAAAATCACAGAGCTTCAAAATCTTCACGTAGTCACTCACGTGACTCCGAAGTAAAATAGTAAGATTAAACGAGAACTTACCTGTTCGAAGTTTGATCTTTATTTTATGAGGAGTTACGATGAGGGATTACGGGCCCTCCACTCCCGACCTTCAAAATCTAAACGATCATCTGGTAGTTCTAGTCTTGTGTGAGCCTTACTATCTTACTTTGGCTATTGGTTCTGTGTTTTTCACGCCGCTGCTTTGAAGTATGCTGAGCATGCACCTGGTGGGGCTTCTTCACGTAATCCCTCATCGTAACTCCTCATAAAATAAAGATCAAACTTCGAACATGTAAATTCTCGTTTAATCTTACTATTAACCTACAAACCTGTACGCATTTGGAGTGTGGGAGGAAACCGGAGCACCTGGAAAAAATTCACGTGGTCACGGGAAGAACGTGCAAATACCGTACAGGCAGCACCTGTAATCAAGATTGAACCCGGGTCCCTAGCACTGTAAGGCAGCAACTTTATCGCTGTGCCACCTTCTGCAGATTTCAGAGTAATTTAGACTAATTCTCATCATCACTTGATCAGAGCAACTCTTCCTAGCTAACTGCAGTTATCCAGGAGACTTTTGATTGCTTCCATTGGGACAACGAGAGAGCATGATAACATATTTGCTTTTATACCGAGCATCTTGTTATCTTATTAATGTCATGATCACATATCTTTTGCAAAGTTTTGGAAGATCAATCATGCATTAATGGACAAAACCTAATGGATTGCATCACGTTGTAGCACTGTTGGAAACATGCATTCTTTCTCTAATAACAAATAATATTGATTTGGTGAGGAGAAATTGTAGACTGATCACTCAATCCCTTGCTCATTCCATTCCTTTCTACTCATGGGTGCATAATTGGCAGTGAAATATTGAGCGCATGTACACATTAAGGTCAAATTCCCTTGGTCTTCGAAATTATTGTAGGTTTTGCCCATTTTTTTACCGGCTACCTTCTCTAAGCAGAAGAATGGAGACTTATGTGACATTTTGTATGGTGCAACCATCGCGGGAAGTAATTTTGCAACGGGACTTCAGCAGTGCTGCGCTGTGGAAATCTTCCTGTTTATATTGGAGGATGGCTTCTGCAGGACTGAGACTAAAGAAATAAGCAAGTGAGTATTGCTGCACATGTGTGCTGCTCTTTCCAAGTCCAGACTGATCTGACTGACCTTCAGTGTTTGGCTGGACTTGTCCAAGCTGATCGGGATCACCTCCCGGGTCCCTCCTAGGCTGGATCTACTGACCTGGCCACCGCTGCTGCTGCCAGTCCACACAGCTTCCTCAGCCACTCCAAGACAGCATCTACCACCGCCACCACCCCCGTTGCCCATTATGCACTCCGGCCATTACCATTGCCTCCACCGATCCTTGCCTCTTCCCTTGCCACCAGCACTCACCTGGATTCCAGGCCCAGTTCCACAGCCCGGGGTTCCCACTCTGCTGGCCGCAACACCACGTAGTCTTCCTGGGTCCTACGGCTCCCCCCCACCCCGTCCCATCCAACAGGGAACCTCACTAATGGGACCACTGGGTCCTGGTGCCCTGCCCCCTCTTCGAGCCACACTACTCGTCCTAACCATCAACCTTGTCCTAACTACCCCTTGGTACTACCTTCCCCTCTCAGCCCTCCTCATCTCCCCATAGTACTTCCCCCACGCTTCACTCTCCACCTCTGCCTCCCTCTGACCCAAGCCTTCACACCTGTCATGTTGTCACCATCCTCCCCGAACTCCCTCTTTCTCATACCGAACCATCTGTCCTTAACCGAGGAATTATCTTTGTTCTCCTCTGCCCCCATCTGAATGAGTTCCGGGCCCGACATGGTGTAGAGCTAAACGAAAATTCAGTCCGAAGAAGGGTCTCAACCAGAAATGTCACCTATCCATGTTCTCCAGAGATGCTGCCTGACCCGTTGAGTTACTCCAACACTTTGTGTCCTTTTCAATTCATGGCTTTTGCCACTTCATTTTTCTATTCAATAGTTGTGGAACAAACTCAATGGGCCGAATGGCTTGATTCTGCTCTTCTGTCTTGTGATCTTATAATGTACTCTCTGTAGACAGGTGAACATTTTCTTCCAAAGGACTTCAGCCTTGGCAATAGATGTGCTGTTTATATCCGCAGATTATATAAATGCTTGCTGAATGTGGCCAGCAAATATGACTTTTATCCCTTTGCAGCCAATTTGCACAAGCTGCAAGTGTTCTGGGAATAGTTGACTACTAGTGAAAGGGGAACAGAATATAAAGCAAGATAAAACGACCAGAAGCTTCAAAGGTGCCTGACTAGAATCATTCTTGTACAAAGTGGCTGTAAACAGCACTGATACATGATTGTTCTTGCTGCTGAAGTAAGCCTGACACACGTATGGAGGCTGGGGATTGTGGACATGTAGGATGAATTTGAAGACTTTTAGCTTCACAGAGTAGAAATAAAGCATCCAATTTCAAGAGAGGATGAATTTGATGGAGCTGGTACATTTGTTGCATCTATGGACATGGTTCATTTGGTTTTGTGGCATTTTAGATAGTTAATGTTATGTCTGCGAATACAATGGCTGTGAAGACCATAAGTCCATAAAGGGCCTGTCCCGGCGATGCGAGTTTACCCAAGAGCTCTCCCAAGTTAAACAAAATAAAATCAAACTCATGGTACTTCATCATGAGTATTTTTTTACTCTTGGAAATTTTTCACACTGTTGAAAAAACGCACGAGTTTCACAAACTTACCGCGTTTCCTGAGTACCTGCCGTTAGCATTACGAGCCGCTACGAGACGTCCACGAGGTCCGATGTACCCGCTACGTACATTCTACGTACTTACCACAAGTTTGATTTTTTTTTTTTAAGTCGGGAGAGCTCTTGGGTAAACTGGCATCGTGGGACAGGCCCTTTAGTCATCGGAGCAGAATTAGTTCATTCAGCCCATCGAGTCTGCTCTGCCCTTCGATGATGGCTGTAATATTTTTCCATTTCAACTCAATTCTCCTGCCTTCTCCCCATAACCTAGAACCTATCAATCTCTGCTTTAAAAATGCCTAATTTGGGAAGGCCAAATTTGTTGCTGATACATTGTGAGTTAAATTGTAATGATTGCTGATTCCAGGCTTAGGCCAGTGAAAGAATGTGAGTGATTTTATTCATTAGATGTTTTCCTAGGTTATCAGTTGGTGATTGGCGAGGTGTGCCTGGTTTGAAGATTGGCTATTTGGGGGAAACAAAAACAGTAAAGAAGGAAGGTTATTGCATTTTGATGTTGTAATGATTGATAGACATAAAATGCTGGAGTAATTCAGCGGGGCAGACAGCATCTCTGGAGAAAAGGAATGGGTGACATTTCGGGTCGAGACCCTTCTTCAGCCAAAAGGTTAGTTTGTGTGCACAATATATATATAGACTGGACTCGGAGGATACCTATCTTTTCGATTTAATTGCCTTTTCAAAATTAGTAAGTAGTGTGGGTTTGGCTCCAGCAGAAACCTTGGCAATCTAAAGCAAAATATGTAGGGAGGAACTGCAGATGCTAGTTTACACCAAAGATAGATACAAAATGTTGGAGTAACTCAGCAGGACAGGCAGCATTTCAGGCGAAAAGGAACAGGTGACATTTCGAGATGAGACACTTCTTCATATCTAAAGCAAAATATGTTAGCTGCTGGTAATGTGAAATAAAAACAAACTGCAGGAGATAATCAGCAGGTCAGGCAGCATTGACAGAGAGGAATAGGCATAAATGGGCAGGATAACATTGGACCTGGCCTGGGTCTTGTGTTCCCCTCCAACCTCCCCCACCTCTGTCATGTACATACTTCCTTGCACTAAATGTTTCTGGCCTGCTTGTTTCATAATACAGGCATGGAGGCACTTCTGTGTCTCTTTGTCGGTAGAGGTGTCCAAGTATAGTGATGGTACCAACATCTGTGGACCTTTCCAAAGGACTTTCCTATAAATGACGCTGTTGAAAGCATATTTCCACTGTTTCTAAATCTCCGTGGTAATCAGAGGTATGCAGAAAGAGGTGACAAGCATTTATTTATTTTAAATAACTAAAAAAAATTAATGACATTTTAATCATGAAAAATAATAGACTCGGAACCACATTAAATGAACAATAATAACAATCAAAACAAAATCACCTCCTGCTGAGTCCCTCTTTCATTCTCGGTGACCTCCCCCCAGCCCAGCAGGGTCCCCCCTTCGCTCTCCGATGGCCTTCCTTGCTCTCCGATGGCCCTCCTCGGTCTCTGACAGCTTTCCGTCGGTCCCCTTGCTCTCCGACGGTTCGCCTTCTTCTCAGAGAGCCCTCCTCACTCCCCGACAGCGCTCCTTGCTTTTCGACAGCCCTCATCGTTTTCCGATGTACTTCCTTGCTCTCCGACGGTCCTCCATGCTCTTCGACAGTGCTCCTTCTCCTTAGACGGCCCTCCTCACTCTGCAACGCCCCTCGTCCTTCCCCAATGTCCTCCCTCACTCTGAGGTCAGAAACGCCTCACCCCTTGGAGTTGCTTTGCATTGCCTGATTAGGGAGATCTGGAATGTGTTAATGTGTGCACTTCAGCTAGACACACCAGTTCACCGTGGAGTTGCTGACTTGCTGCCTGCACGATCGGGCCCATTACTGCAGAACGATGACCTATCATCAAACCCTGATGTAGCATTTTTAAGCGCTAAATGTGCTGACCCAGGCTTGGTGAGTAGATGGCCATTAGTTGCTTTGCCTTGTGTTATCCTGATCGATAACCTGGAATCAAAGGGTTCAACAAACAGAGTCAAACAGTTTGAGCAAAAAATAAGTTCATTTTCATTTTAGTTAAACAATGTTAGCTAGTCAGTTTAGTTTATTGTCACATGTACCAAGATACAGTGAAAAGCTTTAATTGCGCGCTAACCAGTCAGCGAAAAGACAATAAATGATTACAATCAAGCTATCCAGACTACATATTTTTATTTTACTCAATGTTGGAATGCTGTTATAAAAAGTACAGTCATGGTCAAAGCTAATGCAGAAACAGATTAAAAGATTGCCATTTCTTTGGAAGATACAGCTTGGAGGAGTAAATGTGAGGCAGTGATTCTCAGAGTGTGTGCTGCTGTTCTGAAATCGGTTGCATTGAATTCCCACTCTGCAGCTTGGATCTGTGTTGCGAGTTTGGCAGTTTGGGACCAAAAGGCAACTTCTGGCCGGGCCTTTGTCAAAATCAATTTGTCATGCTTGGGCCCAAGACGGTTGATTTTTATCCGGAGGGAGCTTTTACTCTTCTTAAGCTGTGACAATCTCTTCTTCCAACTGGTCTTCTGGTCTGATGGCTCCAATGGGCTGCTGCAACCAAGGCTGAGCAAGGATTGTATCTCTGGGGGTGATTCAGTGAAGAGTTTATTCCTGGCTTTCCTAACTGTTCTCTATTGTTAATTACATTTCTAAAATGAAACAGCACAGATTAAAGCAGAGATGGGAATTAGAATCTCTTTGTTGTGAACATCTTAGTAGGAACTGAATCCGGTCCAGTAGCCATGTGTTCTGAACTAAGTCTATGCTTTGGCAGCTGTTTTTGAGACAATATTTGGAGATTGGTTTGTAATCTGAAAAAGGAGCCTTACATTTCCTTTGCTAAACTATTATTGCATTTGGTGCCACTGCTACTGTAGCCACCCTTCTAAACGGATAACATTGGGTGAAGTCATGTTTTACATGGAGAAAGATGAAGTAAAATGATATCAGTGTGTTTTCTGGGAAGATTTGGTCATGGATAGAATATAGAATACATCAGGATGCATTACATCTTGACTTGGGAACAGCTTCATCCATAGAAACATAGAAACATAGAAAAATAGGTGCAGGAGTAGGCCATTCGGCCCTTCGAGCCTGCACCGCCATTCAATGTAATCATGGCTGCTCATCCAACTCAGTATCCCGTACCTGCCTTCTCTCCATACCCCCTGATCCCTTTAGTGACAAGTGCCACATCTAACGCCCTCTTAAATATAGCCAATGAACTGGCCTCAACTAGCTTCTGTGGCAGAGAATTCCAGAGACTCACCACTCTCTGTGTAAAGAATGCTTTCCTCATCTCGGTCCTAAAGGAATTCCCCCTTATCCTTAGACTGTGACCCCTTGTTCTGGACTCCCCCAACATCAGGAACAATCTTCCAGCATCTAGCTTGTCCAACCCCTTAAGAATTTTGTAAGTTTCTATAAGATCCCCCCTCAATCTTCTAAATTCCAGCGAGTACAAGCCGAGTCTATCCAATCTTTCCTCATATGAATGTCCTGACATCCCAGGAATCAGTCTGGTGAATCTTCTCTGTACCCCCTCTATGGCAAGGATGTCTTTCCTCAGATTTGGAGACCAAAACTGTATGCAATACTCCAGGTGTGGCCTCACCAAAACCCTGTACAACTGCAGTAGAACCTCCCTGCTCCTATACTCAAATCCTTTTGCTATGAATGCTAACATACCATTTGCTTTCTTCACTGCCTGCTGCACCTGCATGCCTACTTTCAATGACTGGTGTACCATGACACCCAGGTCTCGTTGCATCTCCCCTTTTCCTAATCTGCCACCATTCAGATAATAGTCTACCCTCATGTTTTTGCCACCAAAGTGGATAACCTCACATTTATCCACATTATACTGCATCTGCCATGCATCTGCCCATTCACTCAGCCTATCCAAATCACCCTGCAGCCTCCAAGCATCCTCCTCACACCTAACTATACCCCCCAGCTTGGTGTCATCTGCAAATTTGGAGATGTTGCATTGAATTCCCTCGTCCAAATCATTAATATATATTATAAATAGCTGGGGTCCCAGCACTGAGCCTTGCGGTACCCCACTAGTCACTGCCTGCCATTCTGAAAAGGACCCGTTTACTCCTACCCTTTGCCTCCTGTCTGCTAGCCAGTTCTCTATCCACCTCAATACTGAACCCCCAATACCGTGTGCTTTAAGTTTGTATGCTAATCTCTTATGCAGGACCTTATCGAAAGCCTTCTGAAAGTCTAGATATAACACATTCACTGGTTCTCCCTTATCCACTCTACCTATCCAAGAAATGCAGCTAATTGTAGACACTGCTCAGAACATCGCACAAACCATCCTCCCTTCCATTGACTCCATTTATACCTCATGCTGCTTCGGCAAAGCCAGCAGCATCATCAAGGACGAGTTGCACCCTGGCAACTCCCTCTTCTCCACTCTCCCATCGGGAAAAATATACAGAAGTGTGAAAATGCACACCTCCAGATCAGGGACCGTTTCTTCCCAGCTGCTATTGGGAAACTGGACCATCCTACCACAACAAGAGAGCAGTCCAGAATTACTATCTACCTCATTGTTGACTCTTGGACTATCTTTGATTGGACTTTACTGGCTTTATCTTGCACTAACTATTATTCCCTTATCATGTATCTGTGCACTATGAATGGCTCAATTGTAATCATGTTTTATCTTTCCGCTGACTGGTTAGCAAGCAACAAAAGCTTTTCACTGTATCTCGGTACACTTGACAATAAACTAACCTAACTAACTAACAAAAAATGTTTAGAGGGATACAGACCAAATAGAAGCAAATGGGGCCGGCTCAGGTGGGCAATTTGGTCAGCATGGATGAGTTGGGCCAAAGGGCCTACTTCCATGACTCTGAGCACATCTTGTGCAATCAATTATTTAAAATTATGAAGTTAATTTTAAGCAGTGAAAAATAACACACCTCACGTACATCTCAACGGTGTAAACATCGTTAGGTCTTTTGCATTCATGTGTATAGATTTCCAATTATGCATCTAGAGAGCAAATGATAAATGATTCAAAAAGTGTACTGAAAACAGGTAGTAATGCTCCTTAATTACATTGTGCTTTGGTGTGTGGTTCGATAGTGATAAAACAAAGCAACTTCTCGTGACATCTATTCTTAAATAGATTGAGAGTTTAAATTAATTATCAGTAGAGGCAGGTTTGAATATGTGTGACAGAGATCTTTATTTGTTTTCCCTTCTGATTCTTACCAGTTTGAGTCTGCAGCCTCCATTTAGAATGGTGTTCCTGGAGGCAACACTAAATTGGCCAGAGAAATGCTATCTTTCCTTCCCTTGTTGCAGACAATTACATTAGTCGAGCACACTGTTGAGAAAGTAACGTGATCGCTAATTGTTACTGGAGATGTATCCAGTGGAACGTGCTGTCAGGCAAATGGTTATCCTCTGCCCCATTGAGAGGATTAAAATAAATATTTCTCGTAATTGGTGAGCAAACAACAACTAATTTTAATTTAAATCTAATGAAGGCAGTGAAGTGAAAACAAGACTTTCCAAAGCAGTTTGAAAAGCCATAGTGGTTTTTGTCAAGTGACATATCTGGTAAGGAGCTATAAATATACTGCTAATTATGGAGTCAGAGAGTCATAGAGTCGTAGAGCACAAAAACAGGCCCGTTGGCCCAACTTAGCCATGCTGTCCAAAATGCTCCATTTAAATTGGGGCCTTTTGCCTGCATTTGGCCCATATTCTTCTAAACCTTTCCTATCTGTGTATCTGCCCTAATATCTTGTAAGTGTTGATATCGTATCTGTCTCAACTACCCCCTCTGGCAGCTCGTTCCATATACACCCACTTTCAGGTTCCCATCAGGTTGTTATTAAATCTTGCCTCTGTCACTTTAAACTATGTTCTCTGGTGTTTGATTTCCCTACTGTGGGTAAAAGACTGGGTGCAATCACGCTATTTATTCTCCTCATGATTTTATACACCTCTCTAAGATGTGGATGTGGATAGGATGTTTCCACCTTCTTGGACAAGAGGTCATAGCCTCAGAATTAAAGGGTGCTCTTTTAGAAAGGAGGTGAGGAGGAACTTCTTTAGTCAGAGGGTAGTTAATCTATGGAACTCATTGCCACAGAGGGCCCTAGAGGTTTTTAAGGCAGAGATAGACAAATTCTTGATTAGAACGGGTGTCAAAGGTTACGGGGAGAAGGCAGGAAATGGGATTAGGAGGCAGAGAACCATCATGATTGAATGGTGGAGCAGACTCGGTGGGCAGAATGGCCTAATTCTACTACTATAACTTGTGAACTTGTGAGGATCATCCTCGGCCTCCTGTGTTCCAAGCAATAATGTCTGAGCCTACTCAACATCTCGCTATAGCTCATGGCCTCAAATCCTGGAAACTTCCTTGTATATCTGCTCCAAATTCTTTTCCACTTAATGATATCCTTCCCCTAACAAGGTCACCACACTGAATGCAGTACTCTAAATGTGGTCTCACCAAATTCTTGTACAACAAAAACATAATGTCCCAACGACTACATTCAGTAGAGTTACTCCTTCATTTTGCATCTAGGTATCTTGGGTTTAAACCAGCATCTGCAGTTCCTTCCTACACATACTTAATAGCCTGACTGATGAAAGCCTGATTTCCTTCTTAAGTATGTTCCTCAGTTCCCTAAACTTTTCCAGGGATACATGTGATCCAAGCTGCCTATATCTGGCACAAGCCTCCTTTTTCCTGCCACAATTTTCCTCGTCATCCGGGGCTCCTTACTCCAAGCTGCCTTGGCCTTCACTTCAACAGGAACATGCATGCCTTCAACTTTCATCATTTCTGTTTTAAAAGCATCCAATTTTCCAGCCATTCCATTAGGTATGTTACAAAACTTACCTTGAGTAGCGCTGCAGTTCTGCCTCTCCCCGTGTGCGTGACTTTGGCGCCTTTCAGAGGGGGGCGGGCTTAAAGTGCCGTTTTTCCACAGGCAGGAAAAATCGATCCATGTCGGGCGATTTCGTTGCGGAAGAAAAATTGCTCCGACATTTCATGAATGAAGGTATTTTTAAATTACTTTAAATTATTTATTAACTAGAGTAATTTAAAAATCACCTTCAAAAGCCGTGAGAACCGACAATGGGAAGGATTTTGCGTAGGGGAGAAAAAAAGGTAAATAGTTTATTTTTATATTAAAAGTTGGTTTTTCGGGAGGCTTTAATAATATTTTCATGTTGCGAAATGGGGTTCAAAAAATTGTACGAACAAACAGTATTTTTCCTCCCGACTTCACCGCTAACTGCAACGTTCCAATCCACCGCATTCCACTAAAACCCACTCGCTAGTTGATTTAAATGGCCATTAATTTACAGGAATCAAACACTAAATTCCTTCCATTTGGCCTAGAAATTCATGAAAATGAGATTTAAAAATTATGTTATATTGTGGATTATTGTGTGAATGTTATTTGGACACTTAGGCAATTTAAAAAAAGTTTATCTTTTCTTAAGAAATGGATAGATGTTTAGATCTACTCATTGAATTTTGTAATTGGCTACAATTAGATAACTAACTAATTATATGCTTTAATTTCAGGTCATCCAAGTAAGATTGTTTCATATTTATTTCAGAATCCTTCAATCTATAATAAGTGAAAATTTCATTGAGTTCTATTAATTTTTAAGAAAGTTATGGGCTTTTAACTGATCCAGATCACAGCTTTTGAGTTAATTCAATTGAAAGGTAATGCGGAACAAGATGCTAATTTCCGAGTATGAAAATGGTCATAACTTTCTTAATATGAAAGAAGATATGAAAGTGAATTAGGTGTCAAATTAAACTTATTTTTATGCTTTATCTGATGGGATAAATTGCAGACTTGATTTTTAAAATCTCAAAATTTTGTAACATTGCTAATTCCATTGCCCACAAACATCCTACTCCCATCAAGTTCAGCAAGGTCTTGCCCAATTACCGTCAAAGTTGACCTTGCACCAATTCAGAACTTTAACTTGTGAGCCTGTCCTTGCCATTACAACAGTCCCAGTCTTTATTGGCAAAGTTAAATTCCCTCACTATGATAATCCTCTTAAGGGCCTGTCCCACGATGCGAGTTCAACCAAGAGCTCTCCCGAGTGAAAAACAAAATCAAACTCGTGGTAAGTACGTAGAATGTACGTAGCGAGTACGTCGGAGCTCACGGATGTCTTGTAGCGGCTCATAATGCTAACGGCAGGTACTTGGGAAACGCGGACCCCGTGAACTTTTTTCAACAGTGTGAATGATTTCCAAGAGTAAAAAAATACTTGTGATGAGGTACCACGAATTTGTTTTTTTTTTAATTTGGGAGAGCTCTTGGGTGAACTCGCATCGTGGAACAGGCACTTAAGTCTTACACCAGGCTGCAATCCCTCGGTATATTTGTTGTTTGAATTCCCGTTGACTCTTTGGGAGCCTTCCGTACTCTCCCAACAAGGTGATGATCCTCATTTTATTTCACAACTCAATCTGTACAGACTTACTGGATGAACCATTAGTAATGTCATCTTAGACGATTGCCGTGAGATCATTTTCAATCAATAAAGCTGCTGCTCTTGTTTCCTAACGTGGTCTGTAAGGAGATGCAACTAGAAGTATCTCACACAGATGTAGTCCTCAGGGACACTGGAAGTCTCCCTGACCTCCCACATCCTACAGGAGGAGCATCCCACTGCCCTAACTACTGCATAGTTGCTGCACTGAACAATGGAAGATTTACAAAAGAAAAGAAAAACTCAGATCGTACTTTATCCCACTGTCACCCTCGAATGCGTAGCCACTCAGCCCAATGACTTGCACTTACCCTCCACAAGGATCTCCATCTCCACATGGCTGCCCTCAATGGTGTTTCATGCACTCACAGTGGATCTGATCACAGCTGACATTTGGACTATCTGCCCTTAAAATTTGCAGCAAGTCATAAACCCACCCTAAACGCAGTGTAAAAAAAGCTTACTCTGTTTTCTGCCATCCTCTATGTCTCTGAAATACTGGCCAAATGACAAGGTAGGACACAAGTCAGCAGTCAATGTACCAACGAGCTGATAAAAGGAAAGAATAATCTTGCAAGCCATGATCTTTGTCCAGTAATTTGGAATGAGTTATAACTGTCGTGTATGGTAATAATGAAAAATCACAATATGCCACATTAATATTCATAACCACTTTATCTCTGCCTCAAGCCTTGACTGTAAATCGAATCTATTTATAATGTAGTGCCATTTCCACGTCGTCCGTAATAATACAAACTCTGCTATGGTTTTAAGTTTTGTTTTGCAAATGTTTCTGACATTCTTAATAGCAAGAGGAAAAATCTGGAGATACAAACAGTAGAGATGGAAGCAAGAATGGGTCATTTGGCCCCTGGAATCTGATCTTCCTTTATTGAGATGATGACTGACTTTTTAACGCAGGGCCTCTCTCCTCTATTCACCTGCACCCTTTGCTTCCGGTAGTATCAAAAATATATCAATTTCTTTTTTTTAGCTTAGTTTATTATTGTCATGTGTACGAGGTACAGCGAAAAGTATTTATTCGAATGCCAACTGGTCAAAGAAAAGACCATACATGAATACAAGCAAGCCATCCGCAGTGCACAGATAAAGGATAAAGCATAAAGGATAACGAGTGGAACTGGCGCAGCATTAGATTTGCTGCTTTACAGCGCCGGAGACCCGGGTTCAATCCTGTCTACTGGTGCTATCAGTATGGAGTTTGTACATTCTTCCCGTGACCGTGTGGGTTTTCTCCGGGTGTCCCAGTTTCCTCACACAAGCAAAAGACGTACAGGTTTGTAGGTTAATTGGCTTCGGTAAGTTGTAAAATTATCCTTTGTGTGTGTGTAGGTTCATGTATGCGATGATCGCTGGTCGATGCAGGCTCAGTGGGCTGAAGGGCCTGTTTCCACACTGTAGCTCTAAAGTTTAAAGTCTAAAGAACAACATTTAGTGCAAAGGTATGACCTTGTAGTTTGATAAAGTCTGTTTAAAGACATTTCAAAGGTCTCCAATAAGGTAAATTGGAGATCAGGACCTCACTCAAGTTCAGTTGCCTGATGACAGCTGGGAAGAAACTGTCCCGGAATCTGGAGGAATGTGTTTTCACACTTATTTATTTCTTGCCTGATGGGAGGGAATGACTGGGGTGAGACTGGACCTTGCAACTGACCCTCCATAGGGCTCTTGGGTCGAGATCTCCAAATGCATATGACTGCCTAGGTGAAGCAATGTCATCTCACCTCTGTTCTGACAAACTGTGTTCGGCAAAGAGAATAAAAGAACAAACGTGATTATATCAAGAACCTTCCACATGTTCAGGGCTTCACACACTGCTTTAGTCACAATGGGTGGAAAGGTTTTGAAACTGGAGTTATTGTCATGTACCATTGATGAAACTGTGTGTTACGAAAGACACGGGGATAAACTGTCCTGAAAGTAACAATTCCATGAAAAAGCCTTCGTTGTCCAGCTCTCCAATTATCTAAATCAAATGCATGCTTCTACATCCACCAAGAATACTTGCATTTGGAATCTGATATGCGATGGCACAACAGTTTGATATCATTTAACATGTTGCTATCATCATCGAGGTAGTAGAGTCATCGATGGCGGGCTGCTCCTAAAGTACTCTATTCACCTGATCACAAGAGATGCTGATCCTCTACAATATTGCTGCACAGCTTGTCGCTGAACCAAAGGCTTATGGCAAATCTCACTCTGAATCCTCAAGCACGCAAGCTAGGCTGTCAAAGGTGCAGTAATGAGGGAGTGCTGCACTGTCAGCAGTTTTGTCTTCTGGATGAAACATTTGGCTTCCTCTGACGCCATCCCCCATGTCATTTAAAAAAAGCACTGATAGCAGATAATTTCCCTGCATGCCTCTTAAAATGACATTGATACAGGACGGGGTGCCATAAAAGATCAGTATTGCAACTTCCTCGGTTTTGTTGGGACATCTGGTGCACAGCGGATATCCATCAGGGCTGTATTTGTGATAGACTCAAAATGCTGGTGTAACTCAGTGGGCCAGGCAGCTTCTATGGAGAAAAAAAAAAATAGGTGGCGATTCAGCCCAAGACCCGTCTTCCCCTACCTCTAGTTTCCCTCTCCCCGACTTTCAGTCTGAAGAAGGGTCTCGACCCGAAACGTCAGCTATTGCTTTACTCCAGCGATGCTGCCCGACCCACTGAGTCACTCCAGCATTTTGATCTATCTTTGGTGTCAACCAGCATCTGCAGTTCCTTCCAACACAGCGCAGTGATTAATCAAGCATGGTGAAGCAACAAACTGCAGATGGTGGTTTACAAAAAATAGCACAAAGTAACTGGAGTAACTCAGATGGTATCTGTGGAGGATGTGGATGGGTGACGTTACGGATTGGAACAGTTTGAAGAAGGGTTCTGACCCAAAACAGTTACTCCAGCACTTTGTAAGTTAATTTAATCATGCATGTTGGTTGGTTCCCATGCTGAACACTTCTGGAGTGCAACACTGCTAACACTTGCACCAGCAGGACAGAAACGTTGTGCATGCATGCATTGGTCATGGATTTAGAACAGAAAATACACCTGAAAACATATGTGACAGATCTAAATTTTGTGCTAGGTGTGTGAGCGCTGGTCTATTATTTTGGCAACCTTGGAGCACACCTGTCAGAGTTGACACAAAGTGCTGGTGTAACTCAGCGGATCAGAAAGCATCTTTGGAGAAAAAGGCTAGCTGGTGTTTTGGGTCGGGACCCTTCTTCAGACTCCTGCAAGAGTTGAGTTGGACCATGCCCATCCACATTGTGGTTTAAAGCACCATCTTATTAACAATTTCAACATTTATTTTATTATGCTAACCATCAAATTGCCTGTGTTTTGGATCTGTGTTACTTCAGGCAAAGCTATAAGATATTGTAAGGACGAAGTAGTGTTTCTGCTGGTTCACTTGATTTTCATCAGAAGATTGTCCTCAACCCCAAACAGCAAACAAAGGACATATTATGACAGATAGATACAAAGTGCTGGAGTAAATCAGTGGGTCAGGTCGCATCTCATGAAAAAGAGGATGGATGAGGTTTTGGGTCGAGACACATCTTCAAACTGTCCGAAGCACTTTGTGTCTATCTTTGGTATAAGCCAGCATCTTCAGTTCCTTGTTTTCACATCGACCGACTGACCAAATGGTGCCAGCACAATAACCTGGCTCTCAACACCAGCAAAACCAAGGAACTGATTGTGGACTTTGGAATTGGTAGGATGGGGACCCACAGTCCCGTTTATATCAACGGGTGATGGTGGAGAGGGTCAATAGCTTCAAATTCCTGGGCGTGCATATTTCTGAAGATCTCTGATGCAATTATTAAGAACACTGATGCAATTATTAAGAAAGCACATCAGCGACTCTACTTCCTGAGAAGATTACGGAGAGTCAGTATGTCAAGGAAGACTCTCTCTAACTTCTACAGGTGCACAGTAGGGAGCATGCTGACCGGTTGCATCGTGGCTTGGTTCGGCAACTTGAGCGTCCAGGAGCGGAAAAGACTACAAAAAGTAGTAAACACTGCCCAGTCCATCATCGGCGCTGACCTCCCTTCCATCGAGGGTATCTATCGCAGTCGCTGCCTCAAAAAGGCTGGCAGCATCATCAAGGACCCACACCATCCTGGCCACACACTCATCTCCCCGCTACCTTCAGGTAGAAGGTGCAGGAGCCTGAAGACTGCAACGTCCAGGTTCAGAAATAGCTACTTCCCCACAGCCATCAGGTTATTAAACTCAACTGAAATAAATTTCTGAACACTAATAGACCATTATCTGTTTATTTGCACTTTATCTGCTTATTTATTGATGTGTGTATATATTTATATAATGGTATATGGACTCACTGATATGATATGTTCTGTATTCTTGTCTACTATATTCCGTTGTGCTGACGCAAAGCAAGAATTTCATTGTCCTATCTGGGACATATGACAATAAGCCCTCTTGACATAACTTGCCTTGAGTAGCACTAGAACACATTAGAAGTGCCCGATGCGGAATGTTGCAGTTTCTGGAAATCTGAAACGTCAGACAGGATCTATGGGGAACCGAAAATTTAGTTAATGATCTTAAACCAGCTTGCTATAGCTGCCTGGAACTTAATATTGTTTGTCAAGGATGGCAATGTACCAATATGGAAGATGAGGTACTGTTTTTACAGCTTGTTTTGATCAAGCTTGGAACAGCATAGGAAGTCAAAGAGTAGGAGTGGAATGGAGACATAAATGTCAGGTGAACGGAAGCTCAGGGTCACCCTTGCTTTAAATTAGGTGTGTTTTCAATAATGAGCTCAATGGTGCGTAATAAGGGTAATGGTGGGTAATAATCTTGTTTGAGTATTGCACTGAGAGCTAATCAATAACATTCCTTTCTGGGCTTTTCTGTTTTCCTACATTACAAAACAGATATATGAATTTAAAATTTAATTCCAAAGTTTGTGAACTGAAAACACATTTTGGGAAATACAGGTAAAGTGGTTGGAATTGCCAAGATTTTATAATGCTAAAAAGGTCCTTAATGGAAAACATAAAAATAAATGGGTGGCAGGGTGACAAGGTAATGCAGTGGTAACCTTAAAGTTGCTACCTTAAAGCACCAGAAACCTAGGTTTGATCCTAACTCCAGGTGCTATTAACAGGGTTAATAGGTTCTCCCTATGATCATGTAGGGTTTCTCTGGGTCCTACACTCTAAAGATGTGCAGGTTTGTAGGTTAATTGGCTTCTGAAAATTGTAAATTGTCCCTGGTGTGTAGGATAGTGCTAGTGTATGGGGTGATCGCTGGTTGGTGCGGACTCTGTGGCTGAAGGGCCTGTTTCCATGCTGTATCTCTAAAGTCTAATGAATTGAAGTCTAAACTATTATTGTAGTGCTTTGCATGATCTTGGGATATTGTGAAACATTTCACAACCAATGAAGCTGTTTGGAAATCAATTACTGCTCTAAAATAGAAAAGGTGGTAGGAAAGTTATGCATATCGAAAACAATTTCTGAAAGAGATCTAAATATACACTGCTCAGTAGCCCAAGGTTATTATTTTTTATTATTTTTATTATTATTTTTGAGTTGCCTTCTTGTCATTTAGATTTAGCTTGGATATGTTGTTTTCTATCATTGTGTTCACCTGGTTTATATTTTCCATCGCTAATCAAAGTTGTCTTAACCCAAAACGTCACTTAAGAGATACAGCGCGGAAATAAGCATTTTGGCCCACCGAGTCTGTGCCGACCAGTGATCACACTGTTCACTAACACTATATTATACAGTAAGGAAAATGTATACTTTTTTTTAACCGGAGCCAATTAACCTGCAAACCTGTACATCTTTGGAGTGTTGTCGGAAACCGGAGCTCCCGGGGAAAACCCACCTGGTCACAGGGAGAACGCACAAACTCTGTACAGACAGCACCTGTAGTCAGGATTGAACCTGGGTTTCTGCCACTGGAAGGCATGTGTCTTCATGTGCTATAACCTATCCATGTTCTCCAGAGATGCTGCCTGACCTGCTGAGTTACTTCAGCAGTTTGTGTCTTCTGTTGATCTTCAAATTATTTCTTAGCATTGTTATGGTATGGAAAGAGGCCAATTCAGCACATCATGTCTATTCCACTCTAAGGTAACCTACCCCAACAGTCCTAATTTGTAGGAAGGAACTACAGATGCTAGTTTAAACCAAAGATAGACACAAAACGCTGGAGTAACTAAGCACAACGCAGCATCTCTGGAGAGAAGGAATGAATTACGTTTCGGGTCGAGACTCTTCTTCAGACTGGTTAGGGAAAGGGTAAACGAGAGATATAGACGATGATGTAGAGAGATAAAGAACAATGAATGAAAGATATGCAAAAAAGTAACGATGATAAAGGAAACAGGCCATTGTTAGCTGTTTGTTGGGTGAATACGTGAAGCTAGTGCGACTTGGGTGGGAGAGGGATAGAGTGAGAGGGAATGTGCTACCTGAAGTTAGAGAAATCAAACATCATACCACTGGACTGTAAGCTGCCCAAGCAAAATATTAAATGCGTTCCTCCAATTCACATTTAGCTTCACTCTGACAATGGAGGAGACATAGGACAGAAAGGTCAGTGTAGGTTCAGGAAGACCTTTCGCTCAGCCTGCCTGAACCTACCTGATCTCCCGGTTGCCGGACACTTTAATTCTCCTTCGCATTCCCACACAGACTTTTCTGTCCTAGTTCTCCTCAATTGGCAGTGAGGCGAAATGCAAATTGGAGGAACAGCATCTCATATTTTGCTTGAGCAACTTACAGCTCAGTGGTATGAATATTGATTTCTCTAACTTCAGGCATTCCCTCTCTCTCTATCCCTCCCCCACCCAATCGCACTAGCTTTGCATTTTCACCAAACAAACAGCTAACAATGGCCTGTTCCCTTTACATTATTACTTTTTTTACGTATCTATCATTCATTGTTCTTTATCTCTCTACATCATCGTCATTTTATCTCTTGTTTCCCTTATCCCTAACCAGTTAGAAGTAGGGTCTCGGCCCGAAACGTCACCCATTCCATCTCTCCAGAGATGCTGCCTGTCCCGCTGAGTTACTCCAGCTTTTGGTGTCTACCAACAGTCCTATTGTCGTGTTCTTTCCCCAAACCCACAAATTATTATTTCTCAAGTGCCTATCCATTTTCCTCTGTTTCCTGCATCCTCAAAGTGACTTCAAATCAAAACTATTCAAAAATAAGTGTCATCTTGTTCTCCTTGTATCTGTTGCCCCAAATTTTAAATTGTGATCCTAGATTATTTGCTAATCGGAACAACTTGCTCTATTAACCCCATCTTATTTTGTCATGATTGTCTCCTCTTAACTACCTTTGCTCCATGCAGCGACACAAAGTGCTGGTGTAACAGTGGGTCAAGCATCATCTCTGGAGAATATTGATAGGTGACATTTCAGGTCGGGTTCCTTCTTCACGCTGATACTTCTTCAATGTCTGAAGCAGGGTCCCGACCCACCACGTCACCTACTATGGGTCATTATGGGCTTCACCCTTCCTTGGCCATCTGTTGCTGGCCCTGCATTGTTCTGGCCTTTTCTTACCTCCAGTTCCCTCCCCTCAACTTTCAGACTGAAGAAGGGCCCCGACCCAAAACGTTAGCCATCCTTTTTCTCCAGAGACGATTCCTTTCTACACATGTCACCCATCCATTATAGATATTGCAGTACACACTAATTGTGCCACAGTGACGGTGAATGTATATTTTGTAAAACACCATAATCTAATTAATCTGAAGTTCGTTCGCTCATGTGTCAGACGATGTAGCTCGCTATTGGTTTCTGCCATCGTCCAACATGTTGACAGAATTGTCGCCCGACGCGCCACAGAGTGCATCATGTCGTCGCTTCCAAGGATCGCCACGATGAGGCTTCTGTCACGATCCCCAATCTGAAGTTGTAATTGGTCAATTCTTGTGTTTAACCTCTGGTGTAAGTAAGTGAAGTTCTCAGGAACCTGTCTTGTATTTTTTTGCAAAATGTGGCTTAAATAATGTTTAAGACACTAACTTCATTCTGGATTATGATATTTCCTTTTATTGCCAACCCTTTTATTGGCAGCAATTATGTGCAAAAATCATCTTCTTGGTTCTTGGTCCTCCATAATATTCCAAATGGAATTTAAACTGGAGGTGGCGGAGGGTGGACTTAAGCAAAAATTTAGCTGCGCCTGGTTGAGTAACTAAGGTAGGGTGAAGACTATTCCATGCTTTAATTGTGCGGGGCAAGAATGAATTGTCAAGGTAGCTGGTATCTCAAATTGGATCGAATGTCCTTGAATGCTTCTAATAGGTTTGGGTTTGGTGTAGGTTTGGTAATCTATGTCGAGCTGACCATTTAACATTTTGTAAAAACAGGTCAAACGGTGAGCTTCACGTCTGTCTTGCAGTGGGTTCCACCCCAGTGAATTCAGGAGTTTGGGAAAACTCACTTTTCTCTCATAGGTATTCGTAACAAATTGAGCTGCCTGTCTTTGGACACGTTGGATGGAATAAATGTTTCTATGTGTGTATGGATCCCATGCTGCAACTGCGTAGTCCAAATATGGTCTAACGAGGGTGAAGTATAACTTCTTCTTGATAGAAGTTGAACAATGATGAAAGTTGCGTCTCAGAAAATTTAGGACACCTGTTGCTTTCACCGTTGCATGTTGCAATGGTGATAGCAATGTAGCTGTTCACACCATTGTAGCTGTTCTAATAGTGACAAAAGTATCAGTAGATTGAAACTCCAGTGCTGAACCAAAATTTAGTGTGTATTTGGAATCTGATGCTAATTACATTCGAAGTAATAGGGATAATATATTACTGCATTCAGAATGCATTAATTGAAATTTAATTTAATCAAGGGCAGCACTGTGGTTCAGTTGGTAGAGTTGCTGCCTCACTGCATCAGGGCCCCGGGTTCAATCCTGACCTCGAGGGCTGCCTGTGTGGAGTTTGCACCTTCTCCCTGTGACTTGTGTAGGTTTCTCCTGGTGCTCCACTTTCCTCCCTCATCCCAAAGATGTGCGGGCCTGTAGAGTAATTGGCTTCTGTAAGTTTCCTGCAGTTTGCAGCAAGCGGATGCGAAAGTGGGATAGCAGACTTAGCATGAACGGGCGATCGATGGTCTGTGTGGACTCGGTGGGCCGAAAGGCCTGTTTCTCTGCTGCACTTCTAAACTAAATTAAACCTATTGACTAAGTTTCAAATCAGGTACCCACCAAGTTGATATTCCCAATATAAAGCTTTTAAGTGAATTCAGAAAATGCAAATAAAATGTTCTCTACACATAGTTGCACCACTGTGTGAGTTGCGTATTAAACGGGGAGATGGGTATCGTTGAGCTGCCCCCCTTCTGAATTCTGGTTGTGGTTCTAATGCTGCTTCGGGAAAATGGAGACCTCATAAATTGAACAGTAGGGCAATGTTACAACTTCACAGTGACCTGGCAGCAGTAGAGCAGTCATTTAACACCGATAACACCACCCAGCTCAGTGCTTGTAATTAAATCAGAAACACCATTGCCAAACTTATGCATTTCTTGGATACTGCTGTGATAGGGATCTACATTACAGCCCAAGTCATTTTGTTTTCATGAGGTGGTAACTGACCCTAACGATGCTTGTCATTCTCCCATGATGGTATTTGTACTGAGTGTAAAGTATCCCACGATTAAAGATCTCATTTTTCCCCCATGCTATATTGAAATGTGTACTGATGCCTAGAGGGATTTTGTGGCAATGAAATATATAGCAGTTTTGGTGTGCTATTGCCAAGGTTTATACGGTAATAACTCTGTTTAATGACCTGTTTCAATTTTGCAATCCTGTTTTTACATACTCGGCAGTCTTTTAAATGATAAAACCTCTCCTGATTGTCATTAGATTAGCTTCAGTTCAAAACGCATATGGATTTTAACTCATAAAATTACCAATAATTGGAACTTGAGGTGTTCCAAGCTGAATTGCTAAAGTTAGGAGTTCTAAGTAAAATTTTAGCAGTAATTGGGGCTGACCATTTTCATTAGAGCGTAACATTTCTGGCTATCAATAAGCTGCCCTAAGGTATAAAGTATATTTGTCACACATTAATGGAGTTATTTGTAGGAAAAAGTAAGAGGGGGATAACGATTACTAATGTGACACCATTCTGAAACAGCATATTAAACATCTCACGGAAATATTTTTTAACCATCTCAACTGCTTCTAAGGCAGGCCACATAAATAACCCCTTTTATGACACTCTTACGATTTGATGACACATGAAACTAGTAATTTTGAAGCTCCCATGCAACTCTCAGGCCTTTAATCTTGGGCTATATCTGAAAGGATTACATTATGATTCTGTTCAGTATGAAATAAAATGCCTTTTATCTTACTCAGTTGTTCAGAAGGTTTTATGCAGGTGGAGCTTGGTGCTCCTTTTGTATTGACTTTAGACTTTAGAAATACAGTGCAAAAAGAGGATCTTCGGCCCACCGAGTCCGTGCCGACCACGATCACCCATACACTAGTTCAATCCCACACATTAGGGAAAATTTGCAGCAGCCGATTAACCTATAGACCTGCACGTCTTTGGATTGTGAGAGGAAACCGGAGCACCCGGGGAAAACCCAGGAGGTCACAGGGAGAACGTACAAACTCTATACAGACAGCACCTGTAGTCGGGATTGAACCCGGGTCTCTGGTGCTGTAAGGCAGCAACTCTGTCGCTGTGCCACTGTGCCGCCCATTGCATGGGACTGAAACTGAAGGAAGCAGCTCTGAAGCATGGATGATCTGGTAAATAGAATCTGAATGATAAGGGCCACAAAGCTTCAACACACAGCACCTAAATCTGTTGCTAATTTGGAATAATTTTAACATATGCATCTTCACGCTTTTGTGTGGGTTTTGCCATACATGAAAATTGATAATGGCGATGTACAGTATGTGTTCATAAAGTAAATTGAGAAAATGGGCTGTGACATCAATCCTCTGGCGATGCTGAACTGATCCCAGCCCTACTGGAACTTAATGACCCAGCATATTTCAAGCGTGTCTGAGAAATCCAGGGGGAATTCAAGTCTCACGCCCTCTTGGTTCATTTAAGGGATCGCTAATTACTGGCAAGTTTCTTGGTAATCGATCGGAAGAAGGAATATTGATGAAGATTTGTAGTTGTTGTGTCTGGGTAGGACTGTCTTTACAGTCACCACCAGAGGGCTCTGCCCCATATGTAAGTTTTCTGGGAATCAGTATGCAGCCATCTTGGCTGGAGTCACGCAGCCATCGTGGCTGGAATAAAAACCGGCTTACTGGCGCGGGATAACATGAGTCTGTATTGAGTTACTACTCATCAAACATTACATCTGATGACGAGGATGGCTAGTTTAACAATAGGACTTTTACGGACTACCCTCTTGCTCCCCCCAGGGACACTCTTCGCTCTTATGATGGTTCAACCATACCCACGATAGGACTAGTGACAGTTCCTGTTTGCTACAAAGGAGTCAAGCTCGATCGCTTCACATTCTACGTCGCAGAAGGAAAGAGTCTGATGGGAGTCAATTTGTTTGATCGACTAGATTTCAAGCTTCAGGACCAACCGGCACAAACATCAATGTGATCAGCGAAGCAGACTATGGGCATGAGTATCCTTCCCTTTTCTTTATTTTGGGGTAGTTAAAGGGTACTGCCACGCACCTAGTGTAGGCACAACAGTCCCGCCTGTTTCACAACGCCTACGGCGTTTACTGTTTTCCATTCGCTCGGAAGTCCCAACTGAACTGAAGCGACTCGAAATGTTGGTATAATTGAACGCATCGATTCATCCCCTTAAATATTGAATCTTGTCATCGTACAACGCAAGAACGGTGAACTCAGACTTTGCACCAATCTCAAATCGGTCAACAAAGCCATAATTCCGGAAAAATATCCTCTGCCAACAATACCAGAGCTATCTGTGTTGTTCCACGGTTCAAAGGTGTTCACAAAACTAGACATGCGCCGGCTACCTTCAGGTACCACTAGCAGACACAGTCGTCATTTGTCAGCATTCATTACACATTTCAATACCGTGGGATGCCGTATGGACTGTGCTCAGTGCCTAGCGCATGTCAAAAAATCGTGGTGTCGGTCCTGTCAGTCATTGACGGATCACTCAACCTCCTCGACGATGTTGTTGTCATTCATGGCAGGGACAAGGAGGAACATGATCAACGACTAGATGCAGTGTTAAGGGCCTGTCCCACCAGCATGCGACTGCATGCGGCGAGAGCGACCTAACGTGGTCGCTTGAGCCGTACGGCCTCACGGGGCCGGTCCCACTTCAACCGCCGGAGGCGTATGGAGTTGTGCAGGGCTGGTCCCGACATCGCGCGGGGCTCCGAAAAACTGACACTGTTCAAAAATCCCACGTGGCAATGGCCTGTCGGCCCACAGCCATATTGAGGCCATACGCAGCACCTTGACAGGCGTACGCAGCGTCTTGAAGCCGTACGCAGCGTCATGATGCCGTACGCAGCATTTTGACGGCATATGCCCAGCGTTGCGCGGTGACATCACTGCCCTGCGTGCCGTTGCGTGATGACGTCACCGCCCGACACTGTGCTACTTCCAAATTCACTCGGCCCGCCTCCTGCCCAGCTGATTGGTGAGTATGATGTCGGGACCAGCCCCGCACAACTCCATACGGCTCCGCTGTTGGAAGTGGGACTGGCCCCGCGAGGCCATATGCCTCAAGCCACCACTTTTGATCGTGCCCGCCGCATGCAATTGCATGCTGGTGGGACAGGCCCTATAGTTCTTCTCGCGCAACACAACTTGACGCTCATCACAGCAAAGTGTTCATTTACATCATCCGAGATTGGCTTTCTCAGGTACAGAGTGACAGCGACTGGAGTTGAGCCTACTCAGGACAATGTCCAAGCCATCAACCCGCTCCCCACCCCAACTATCGCAAAAGAGTTGGCTTCATTTCTGGGCACCAGCAACTTCTACTGCAGGTTTGTGCCGCAGTACATGCAGATTGCAAAGCTGCTACAGAAGCTGCTACAGAAAGACACACAGTGGGAATGGACAAGTGAGCAGGGCATCGTATTCAACACGCTGAAAGACAAAATAGCATCTCTGCCTGTTCTCGCGCACTTTGACCCAGGTGCTGAAACGCACGTCACAACAGACGCGTCCGATATCGGGATCAGAGCAGTGTTATCGCAGTGCATCGATTGAAGTGAACGGTCGACCGCATTGGCATCCCATCTCTTCCCTGCAAACGAACGCAAGTACTCCATTGGGGAACGCGACACATTAGCGTGCATATACGCGTGTGAACACTGGCACGTATACCTATACGGGAGACCATTCACTCTCCGTACGGATCACCAAGTGCTAACCATTGCTGGACACATCAGGCTCAGGACACCGTCCGCTCAGAATCTACAGATGGTCCAATCGCATTCATCAGTACAACTTCGCAGCGAATACCTCGCAGGTTCACGCAATCGCATCGCAGACATGCTCAGTCGCGTCCCAACGGTGGCACCCGCACGCACATGCATTAGCGATGCTTCAAGCGACATCGACGACTACGTTCTTGCGGTGATTTCGCACGTGAAGGCGAATCTAGTAATGTGGGGAGAGCTGGAAGCAGAGTCAACAGCTTACGGCAGACTGCAAATCGTCTGCCAGTATCTCAAGACAAACTGGCACAAGAAAATGAACCAGACACTTTCCCTTTCCCGATATCCAGTCAAGACAGCGATCGCGGTCAGCATACAGCAGAGCAGCCAAATCCCGTTCGATGCTCTCAGCGGCAGAAGAGGAGACCTCAGTAGCTGCAAGATTTGCATCTGACCAACATCGCGGATTCTTGGGATCCCTTTGCTGAGGGCCGCCAGCATGAATCTCCACCCAGCTCGGCCTGTGGACTTCGGAAGCCACGGTCTCTGGTAAGAAGTAGCCGATTCGGAGGTCCAAGCCACTGAGAATGTTCTCTCGTTCCGACGTCGGAGTTCCATCATCGCGGGGAGAGGGCCTGAACATAGTGGTGACAGCGTGGGCTCGGGAAGCCCCCCGACCACCGGTCAACAATAGAGGAGGATGCCTGAACTTTGGTGCCTTCCCTCACTGTGAGAAACTTTGATTCCGCTGTGTGGGGATGTTTTTGTTAAAGACTATCGTGTTCTGTGTTCTTTTTTTATTCGTATGGCTGTATGGTGACCACAAATTTCACTGTACCAATTGGTGCATGTGACAATAAATGTCTCTTGGATCTTGAATCTTGAATCTCTTGATTTTCAGCTGTGAAGCCTCAAACCGATATATTCACTGAGCAGTTATTTTTTGGACTTCCGTTTATTAATAGAGGACATGAAATCTGCAAGGACATTGGACTGATTTCATATGGACATATTTGATTTGATAACTGGACTTAACTGATCGCCTTCATTAACAAGGCGGGGAAATATGTTGTCTGGGTAAGACTGTCCTTACAGTCACCACAAGAGGGCTCTGCCCCATTATGTACGTTTTCTGGGTATCGGTCCGCAGCCATCTTGGCTGGAGTCACGCAGCCATCTTGGCTGGAGTAAATATCGACTTACTGACACAGGACAACATGTGTCTGTATTTAGTTACTACCCATCAAACACTGCAGTAGATACTTTATATTTAGGGGTTAAGAGCGCATGAAAGATTGTAGAGTCATACAGCATTCAAATAGGAGCTTCACCCACACAGTCCACATCAAATGCCAGACACTTATGATTTATTGCGTTGATTGAAAGATACAGCATAGAAACAGACCCTTCGGTCCATCGAGTCCATGGTGACCATCGATCACCCGTTCACTCGTCCTTTGTTAACCCACTTTTACATTCGCTCCCTACACACGAGTGACATTCTACTGAGGCCAATTAACCTACAAATCTGCATGCCTTAGGGACCTGGGGAGAAACCATTGTGGTCACAGGAGGTACAAGCAAACTCCACACAGAGAGTACCCAAGGTCATGAACCTGGGTCTCTGACACTGTGAGAGGCAGCAGCACTACCAGTTGTGCCACTGTGCTGCAATTCCATTTAATTTCCCATCAACTTTCCCCAGACTCTGGCACTCACGTACACTGCAGCAGCAAATTAACCCACTCAGCTCCGTGATGTGGGAGGAAACCACCACAAATTATTTACTTTTCCCTCTTTCGAACTTTCATTGAACATCGATTTTGAACTTTCATGTCAGATGAAGGGAGGTAATTTGGGGGAAATGGATATCGTCCCCAAACCTGGCATCTCATACAGCCCAAACCTTGAGCAGCGGAGTGGAATACTGTATATGGGGAGCCTTATACATTCTTATACCTTATACATTAAACACTCTCCTGGAAGTTTTGGTGTGAACTGTCAGCATCCTGAAATGCCTGCGCAGTACTTTGACGAAGATACATCTAAAATGTATACTTTCAGTCCATGGACATAAGGAACTGCCAATGCTGATTTACATGAAAAGACACAACGTGCTGGAATAATTCAGCATCTCTGGAGAACATGGCTTGGCGATGTTTCAGGACGGGACTCTTCTTTAGACTCTTTTACAGTTTATAGTTTAAATCTATAAACCCAGTCTATAAACTGTAAGCTATAGTTTTGCCTCCTTTAGTCTTATTTTTTTTACAAAAAGCTATACTTGCCATGGAAAGAGCTTAGCAAAGATCCATTCGAGCAGATGTGAATGGGTTATTACATGAGGAAAAATCAAGCAGGTTGAACATACACTGTGGACATGAGGTGATCTTATTAAAACATCTCAGATCCTGAGGACACTTGATGGAGTAGATGCTGAGGATACTTCCCCTGGATGGGGAATATAGAAATGGAGGCAAGCTTCAAAGAGGGTTAGTAATTTAAGATGGTTTATGAATCTTGCTGACTCAGAGCTGTGGAATCTATTCAAGGCTCATAGAGGCAGACATTCAGACTATAGCTGAATCAGGATTATGGAGGTCATGCAGTAAACTGGAATGAGTCCAAGTTCAGAACAATCTTCATATTATTGACTATTGAAGTAGGGGGTGCTGTCTCAAAATGGCAGCCAGCATCATTAATCCTACATCACCCTGGCCACACTCTTATTTCACTCCTGCCATCGGGAAGATGGTATAGGACTCTGAAAATTGTAACGTCATGCTCAGGAACAGGTTTTTCCCAACAACAATCGGACTATTGAACATTATATACTCCAACTAAACTCCGAGCTACGAACTACCTTCATTGCGCTTGGACTTTGGGCTTTGTTGTGTTTTTGCACTATATTGTTTTTGTAATTTATTGAACCTTGTTTATTATGGTATGAACGAGTACTGTGCTAACATACATGTTGTACTGCTGCACGTAAAAATGGCTTTGTTCCGTTTCAGGATAAATGACAATAAAACACTCTTGACTCTTGACTGAGGGTGAATAGGATTCAGCAACTCTTGCTTCGTATGTCTCTGGAAACATCTTGCAGTGTCCAGGCTATCATAAGTTAACAAGTCATAGCAACAGAAGTGGGCCACTCAGCCCATCGTGTCTACACCGCCATTCAATCGGGGCTGATTGAATCATATCTTTCTCTCTCAATCCCATTCTCCTGCCTTCTCCCCATAACTATCTCTGCCTTAAAAATACCCAGTGATCTACAGCACAACCATCAGTGGCAATGAATTCCACAGATTCACCACCCTCTGACGAGATAAATTCCTCCTCATCTCCTTTCTAAATGTACATTCTTTTATTCTGAGGCTGTGCCCTCTGATTCTAGACTCCCCCTCTAGTGGAAACATCCTCTCCACATCCACTATATCCAGGCCTTTCACTATTCGGCAAGTTTCAACGTGGCTCCCCCCTCATCCTTTCTTTTTTCAATTTTTGTAAATTTAATCTAGTGTTGCTTAAATAATGTTTAGTTAATTATCTTCATTCGGGATTGTGGCATTCCTTTTTATTGTCACCCCTTTTATGGTCACCCCGTTATGCGGGCAAGCCGTACTCACACCGTAGAGCACTGATAGAGGCTCCTGTGATACTCTATCATTAGATTGAGACTCCTAGGCTCAAATGGAGTTCAATGTGCATTTGTCTCATTCAGACGCTAATTAAAGTTTTAGTTTTAAGCAAAGGGGATGACATGTTACCGCACTCAGAGTGCATAAATTGAAATTTAATTGTGACTCCCTGACATGTCAACACCGTTCTGATCAGTGACTTTGATGAGGTTGAATGTATGTTAACTGATGAATAAATTAGAAGATACACACAAAAAGCTGGAGTAACTCAGCAGGACAGGCAGCAACTCTGGAGAAAAGGAACAGGTGACTTTTCAGGTCGAGACTCTTCTTCAGACTGAGGGTCAGGGGAGAGGGAAACGAGAGATGTAGCAGGTACAAAGAACAAATTAATTAAATATATGAAAAAAGCAATAATGATCAAGGAAATGTGGAGCCTACATTGGTCCATTGTTGGCTGTGGGGAACGTGATAACAGGCGATACAAATGGTGAAACTCAGCTGGACAATTATCTGTAATCAGCAGTGACTGGGTGATCATAAATAAGATCATGTGATGTTAATATTGGCTAAATTAAAGACACCAGAAAAAGGAGGATCCTTGCACTTGTCAGAATTGCTTAACCCTTGTCAGCTGAACTTTACAGGCTTTGATTGGTGCCAGCCAGTCTAGGCTCAGACTGATATGGAAGATGGTAAGGGGTCCAGGTGTTCTCCATGTTTCTCTTAAATTGATAACATGTATAGCGGTTTTGCAAACTAATCTTAAATGCATCATTTCTATTGGGTCGCTGCAAAAGCATTGTAAACAGTATAAATAAAGTTGCAAGGCGATCATCCTTTTAATTGATGATTGGTCAAACTGTTGAGCCTTGGAGAAATTGTTTGATTCTCAGGGCACATGTTTCAATGTTTGTTCTTGTTAGCTTCCTTCAAGAGCTTTCTTTCTTATATAATGCACGAGCTGTTGTATTATTGGGTTAGGGAAATGTCTGTTATGTATGGGGTTAATCGATATTTGTAATTGGGTTATTAAGAGACCACCCCCATGTGGTTCGGCCCCTTGAGGTCCCGGGACATATAATAGTTCGCTACCACGAGGTCCAGGATCGATCTTCCGGGAGAGTGCTTAGGACTGCGTGAACTTCTGGAGTGTCTCTGTCTGAGCGAGGCTTAGAGGGCTTGAACAGGCAGATACGAGGAGCGAACCTGCGGTTGGATAGGTACAGTAGTTGAACTGTAATGCGCTTTTGTTAAAATAAAATGTAGTTGTTAAATTTTAGTTCAAGTGCTTGATTCTGTGTTTTTACTGAAACTAGACTGGGGGGAAGCTTAGAAACAAGCAATTTACACTGATAGGAGCAGAATTAGGCCATTCTGCCCATCAAGTCTACTCCGCCATTCAATCAGGCTGATCTATATCTCCCTCCTAACCCCATACTCCTGCCTTCTCCACATAACCTCTGACACCTGTACTAATCAAGAATCTATCCATCTCTGCCTTAAATATATCCACTGACGGCCTCCACAGCCTTTTGTGGCAAAGAATTCCACAGATTCACCACCCTCTGACTAAAGAAATGCAGGTTAATTGGCTTCTTTAAATTGTTCCTAGCATGTAGGATAGAACTAGTATACAGGTGATCATTGGTCGGTGTGGACTCGGTGGGTCGAAGGGCCTGTTTCCATACTGTATTTCTAAATGAAACTAAACTAAATTTGGAACTTTTGTTTTGAACGGCTCGGGTAATTTATGCAAAGTAAGGTACGTAATGAAGATTTCTTGTGAGGAAGATGAAACCGCCAGGAGCAGAGCCAGCAGCACCTGTCAGTGTAGTTGACAGGGCTAAAAACAACCAGACTTGACTTCATGAAATGAGTGAAATGTACCCTGCTGCAGCAGTCATTACATAGGTGGCGCCTTCAAACCTAATGGCTCCATGGTATGACATTTTCGAAACTCAATTGCATTTTTGGAACTATTTCCTAATTATCTAGAAATAAAATAAGCCGGAACGTAGGCAGTTTAACAACGTTTCTTAGAACCAAAGATCATAGAGCAGAGCAAGATAGACCACTCCTGCTAAATCCAATGGGCTGACGTGTAGTACGCAATGGAGCATAACGTTGGCCATTTCAGCAAATCCAGCCGGACTTTGGTTTTCCCTCTCACAGTGTAATCAGCGTTGCGGGGGAACAGTTTGTGTGTGTGATATTGGGTTAGATTCATTATTCATAATTCTGTTAATTCATAATTCTGTTAATTTTTGTTAATGATTAAAATGTTAATAAATTATAATTCTGTTAATTTTATTTTAAAATGTTTTTAAAAACTTTTCTTTTTAAATGGCTCATGTGCTGTGTTTGAGTTGATTTTTGTAATTTGGTAATTCATCTAATCCCACTGTTCACAACTGCTTGAGTGGGTGCAGGATTTTCTGAAGCTCCTTCCTAATGGCAGTATTTTGTATGCTCAAAGTAAAATAAGGAAGACTAGGCAAGAATATCAAAATGATCACCTGCAGCTGAGAAAAAGATGATTTGTGTGGTATTTGGTAAAATAATAGCAATATGAAGATTCCAGTTGCTCTACTTTTGGAGTATTCCTTAATGTTTTTTTGTGTCTATGGAATTATTTTGCAACAATAAAATGGGTTTTGTCTTCCCATTTAGCCGGAGAGTGGAATGAGGTCTGTCTGTAATAGTGGGGTTATCTAAATGAAGTATTTAACAAACTAAAATAGGAAGATTAAATGAGAACTTACCAGTTTGAAGTTTGATCTTTATTTTATGAGGAGTTACGATGAGCGATTACGTGAAGAAGCCCGCCAGCCCGCATGCGCGTCAACCTTCAAAGCAGCGGTATGAAATCACAAATAACAGTTGTTGAACTGAATATCGAAAGATTCGAGAAACTAGAACTACCAGCTGACCTTTATGAGAGAGGGTTGGGAGCGGAGGGCACGTAATAGTGTAATAATCGTTCATCGTAACGCCTCATAAAAGATCAAACTTCAAACTGGTAAGTTCTTGTTTAATCTTCCTATTTTACTTCAAAGTCACGTGAGTGACTATGTGAAGATTTCAAAGCTCTGTGATTTCATGCCGTGAACACGAGCCCATGTAACACACTGCATTAGTTGACTAAGGATGAGTGAAAATCATAATGCATTCAGACATGACATAGATTTAAAGCATGCTGATGCTTTTATTAAACAAAATGGTGTAGACATGTGAATAGAGTTAATGGTAAATCCCAAATAATCAATAATCGTGGATGGTATCAACTTAGATTTATCTGGAGGGATGAGAAACCCCAATCTCTCAAACAATAGTGGCTGAAACAGCTAATTTAGCTAATTTCAGAGTTTTTCCTTTAATTAGGATATGATCCAAGTATGCCATAATAATATGATTTTGAGCTCTGAGAAGCCCAAGTGCCGGTTTTAATAATTTGGTAAATAATCTGGGGGCTGATGTTAACCCATTAGGCAATGCTTTAAACTGCCACAGTTGCCCCACCCAGTTAAACTTCAAATACCTCCGGTGATCCCTGTGAATGGGTACCAAATAGTATGCATCTTTGAGATTGATGCATGCCATAAAGCATCCTTTGGAAATCAGTTGTTTGGCAGTAATAAAGGTTTCCATTTTTAAATGTGTATACTGCACAAAAGTGTTAAGTTGAGTCAAATCAAGGATGATTCAGCATCCTCCATCTTTCTTTTGTTTTTTAAATATATTAGAAATAAATTTGTGAGGTTCATGACTAATGATTACCCCTTTTGAATGTAACTTTTGAATTTCAGCTGGCACATCCAAACCTTCCTGTTGTGAATGAACAAATGTACGGTTTGGTGCATGCTGTGTGGGTGGCAATGAATTGAGAAGGAATTTGATTTGGAACCCCTGTATACTGTGCAGTATAAATGGATCTGACATTATCCAACTCCATTCATTCAAAAACAAACGTAATCTCCCACCAACTTGAAAACGGTCCACACACCCCATGTTCTGAAAAGAACCAGACCCACCTACCTCCATGGTTAGCGGTTTTTATTTTCGCCCCCAAGGTTTGGGGGGTAGGGGGGCTGGAGTGCGCGTTTGGCGCATCTTCCATGAGGGCCGGCCTGGGCCTTGGCGTAAAAAAGACCTCTGCCAAGAATATACGGCCTTCGAGCTGCCACCAGCTTCAGCAAACCACTTGCTGCTGGTGAAAGCATAGGGATGCTACCGCCGGAATGGAGAAGCTTTGCTGGTCGATGGCGCCTTCATCAGCCCAACAGCTTTTGCTTCTTCATCGAGGTCCTTGACCTGTTTTGGCATATTTTCTCCGAAGAGAAGGTTCGGCGGCTGAACGATTCTGGCTTTGCTCAACCCCGCAAATTTGGGATTCAGGGCAGGTTGGATGGCATTTTTGCAAAAGCAATTGATTTCAAAATGTGCGTTGCACATTAATGCCAGGGCATCTTGCTGTACATCAGACAATGGACCCCCATCCACGGACCTGGCAAATGGCATTGTGCCTGAGGCCAGCAATTTGAGGATTCTCTGGAGCTTTACCTCCAGGGCCTTGATGCCCCCTCCAATATATTCCCAAATCGAATTGTTCACAGCCAGTACTTTTAGCGAAGCACAGTTCCCAGGTGTATAGTATTTGGCAGATGTGTCAATCATTACCTGCTCCTGCAGCTGGTGGGAAGTGAGGTAGTTGATGCTTGCAGCAAGTTCCTCCTGTAGCGGCTCCCATATTTGTGAGGGTATCGCAAATTTAGAAGCTATAGCAGGCAAATCCTGTGCTTCGTGCACCGCGTGCATACTGGTGTACCCCAGCCATACCACCGAATTCGGAGTCAGTCCAGTACTGATTCCGTACGCTCCCCTCCTCAGAGAGGGAGACATTGTGCAGCCCTGAACCAGGCGCCGGCACGGACCCCCGAGGAGACCCGCGCTGATATAACTCCGTTCCCCGGAGAATATCATGATGGAGCATCCTTTCCATCAGGTGCTCCATCCGGGGTAAACGTCGGAAGACGCTATCCATTGTAGGAGGCGAGTCCTCCAGGCCTGACTAGTCCAAGTCCACAGGCCTATCAGACTTTATCTTGGATTTACCCCCTTACTGAGGAACCATAGTGCTCGCAACAGGCACCAAGTCGGAAGCTGCTGACCACACAGTCAGCGGCTCGGGTGCGAAATCGACGGCCGCCGTCTACCCGCACTCCCGCGTTCGTCCGTAGCCAGTTTCCCCGCGGCCTATTTGGACTTCGCCCTGGACTTTTCCATGATGATTGGAATCTTGCCGTTCTGTAACCAAGATTACAGAACAAAAACCGACCTCAGAATAAGTGCAAAACTTACCTGTAGGGCCTTTTAAACTTACCGCTGGAGGAGCAACGCGCCTCCCAGCCAGTCGTGCGCTATGCGTTAGACGTAAATGACGTGCATGCGGGCTGGCAGGCTTCTTCACGTAGTCACTCATGTGACTCCGAAGTAAAATTAGTTTTGAGCAAGTTTAACAGATGATGTATAATTTAAGGCTGATTTTATTCAGCTGATTTTATTTATAAGTTGTTGAATATATATAGATATTGACGCATATATATATATGTATGTGTGTGTGTGTGTTTGTGTGACGTGTACATAAACATATAACACACACACATATGTCTTTCTCTGGTTTCTTCTGTGATCTCCTCTTCTAATTATTTGTTGAGCAACCTGAAGTGTTCAGAACAAAGACAGCAGTTATTGGACAAGTACTCCGCAGTTCGGTGTAGGAGATCTTGTCGATGAGGATTCTGGACCCACTGTCGACATCTGAAATTACAGAAAATATCATGTGGGATTAACATAACAAATTTGATTATAATTACATGCCTACAAATGTGATTTCATTTCGGAGTCACGTGAGTGACTTCGTGAAGAACCCGCCAGGCACGCATGCGCGACATATCGTCGACGCGCGTGCGAGCGACGGGCAGGGAGGAGCGCTGCTCCTCCACTGCTGGGACCTGCAGGTAAGTGGAAAACTAACCCGCCGTCCGTTTTTTCTTTATAGAGACTCTGTTTCCAGAGTGCTCCAGGCCGCTTCAACACCGACTGCGGACCGCGGTATGCGGGCAGTCAGCAGCGGCTCTAACTCATGGAGTCGGGAGAGCCCGTTGACCCAGGTGGGTCCGGGTTCACACTCGCCGGCGGAGGACGGCAGAGGCAGCCGACTCTACGCCGCAGCCCGCAGGTCGCGGGCTGGCGGTATTTATAAGTAAGTAGGGGCTTGCAGACTCGCCGTATGCAGTAAGCAACGGCAGAGCATAAGCCCGATTTTACACCACAGCCCGCAAGGATACTGCGGGCTGTCGGCATTTATATTGTAGTATGGGCTTGCAGACTCGCCGTGTGCAGTAAGCAACGGCAGAGCACAGCCCGATTTTACACCGCAGCCCGCAAGGATACTGCGGGCTGTCGGCATTTATATTGTAGTATGGGCTTGCAGGCTCGCCATTCGCGGTTAGCAATGGCAGAGCACAGCCCGATTTTACACCGCAGCCCGCAAGGATACTGCGGGCTGTCGGCATTTATAAGTAAGTAGGGGCTTGCAGGCTCGCCATTCGCGGTTAGCAACGGCAGAGCACAGCCCGATTTTACACCGCAGCCCGCAAGGATACTGCGGGCTGTCGGCATTTATATTGAACTAGGGGCTTGCAGGCTCGCCATTCGCGGTTAGCAATGGCAGAGCAGCAGCCCGACTTACACCGCAGCCCACACGATACTGTGGGCTGTCGGCATTTACTCAGAGTAAGGGGTTAGCCCCAACTCTACTCTACACAGCCTGTATTATCCCAGTGCTGTAATTAAGAGGGAATGGAGTTGCAGCCATTATCATGTTGTTCTAAGCCCAACTTATTTTTACTATGGGGCAGCTCGTTGACCCTGCGGGGTCCGGGCTCAACGCTCACCATTGCGCAGCAATGGCAGAACGACAGCTCACCGCCAGCCCTTCATAAGGGCCACTCAGGTAAGTACAGGCAACCTTGAGCTGGTTGTCCCTTCTGTTTTGAATTGTGTTTTCTCCAACAGGGACATGGATAATGAGGAGTACAGGCCGCAGGACTTCCGAAAGGAATCGTCGGCCATTATTCCCGGAGCTCTCTACAACGACAGCACCCGCTAGACGGGCCGGGAAAAAGGCGCAAAAGTCGGGGAGCCCTGTGATTACAGGACCCGACCCACCGACACAGCTGTGTACAAGCGGGGTACCCGCAGAGCAGGAAGTCGGTACGGCGCTGGAGCAGGTAGACCCTGACTCCATTTTTCACTATCTCCAACAGGGAGAGAATCGTTGGCTGATATGAGCAAACGGGTTTCACATGCTGTTGCACGGCCCTTCTCCCCGAGCCCTCGTGAAAGAGCCAGGGATAGAGCTCAATAACAAAGCCCTTTTAGGGCAGGAATTTCACCAGAGACCGCTAGATTGCGGACTGGTGGTTTACCGAGACCCGAGTCCACTGGCAGACCAGGGAGGGCCAGTGTAGACTCACCACCTAGTTGGACCAGGTCCAGGAGTAGGACAGGCGGCAAGCCCGCGCGGATGTCGGGTCACCACGCCGCAGGCGTCAGGTGCCGACTTCACACCGCATATGCCCTTTGAGGCAGTCGGGCCTAGCTCATCCAAGGAGGCGAATGAGCAGATCCGCGCGGGAGTCGTACAGCTTCGCTGAGGCGGCTGGCAGTGACTTTTCGTCACGGCACCGAGATTACCTCGATGAGGTACGGGCCGATGATAGGAGCCTCAGGAGTTCCTTCGGGCATGAGGGCTCTGACCTCCCATTTACGCACCATGAAGGGCGCATAGAACGGATGGAGAGGATGATGGAACGGATCCTGCAGCAAAATCAATGGCAGGAAATGTCCAGTTCCGGGGACTTTTGGATATATCCCCATCGTCAATTGGTAGCATGAGGCAGCCAGGAGAAGAGGATATCTTGGTACACGAACCAGTGGCACCTGAGGTTCCTCAGGAAGAACTTTTGGACGTGGCAGCCAAGATGGCGTTACCAGAATCATCGGGACAACCTCTCAAAACTAAACTGGCCGCTACCATTGACTTCCTCACCAACCACCATACAGGATCAGGTCCTTGCGGAGGCCATGAATGGGTACAAGGCACCGAGTAATTGTGACTCACTCAATGTGCCTGTTGTGGACATGCCTATTTGGAGCGATTTGAGCCCGGGCATAAGAGCACAGGAAGTAAAAATTACAGAAAATCCTAAAACTGCTCACATCTGGGATTACCGCTTTTGCGAGGTCGGTGGACGGGATGGACTTGAAACACCGAACAGGAGGATGCTCTTGAATTATTATGTAACACGCTATACGAAATGGATGCGTTTCGAAGAAGTGCCATCAGGCTCGCGCTGGATCCCAAATTTGCGGGGCTATGCAGAGCATCTCCAACACCACCACCCAGACAACTATTCAGGGAAGACCTTCTGAAGCAGGTCAAGGATTTAGACGACCATGCCAAGACAGTGGGTATTATGAGGTCGCACACCTTGACCAGACAAACGGCCAGGAAAATTCCATATTCCAGGCCACGGGGTCAAACCGGAAGGCCAGCAAGGACCTACATACCGGCGCCTCCAGATGTGAGTCAACGCCCACCATTCCTGGAGCTGCCCGCTACGTCGGCAGCACCCGCTCTGCGGGTCGGGATAATAACGCGGAAATCGGAGCCCTGCGCAGTCAGGACCCGATTCTCCACCACGACTGATCATGGTGCCATAAGTGGTAACCGCACAGGAGCAGGGTAGGTAAGACCCTGACTCCCTGCCTCTGTCACTTAACCATAGCGACAGTGGAGCAAAGGTGCGTAACGTGTTATATTGTTGGCACGTTCTCTCTCCCCAAATATGCAGGTCACCAGAGAAAGGACCAGGGGAAGTATCGCACAGCAGTCGGTAAACCCGCCATAGAGCCGGGGTCGACTTCCACTGGAGCAGGCCACCAGATCGTGGACCGGTGAAGGATTGAGGCCTGGGTCTGGAGGACCACATGTGCGGCCGGCACAGACTCAGCACCGAGGGAGCCTGCCTGGTTGCAGGTCGGAGCAGTCTCATCTCGGTCACCGCACCCCCTTTAGCGGCAGGACGTGACCGAACGACGCTTTGTCCCAAAGGAGGACACCGACTCAGCACCGAGGGAGCCTGCCTGGTTGCAGGTCGGTGTAGTCTCATCTCGGTCACCACACCCCCTTGTAGTGGAGGACGTGACCGAACGTCGCCTTTGGAGGACAGGCGGCAAGCCCGCGCGGACGTCGGGGTACCACGCTTCGGCGGCCGGGACCGACTCATCACCGCTATCATGTCTTTTTAGACCAGCGGGCCACCTCCGTCCGGAAGACGGCGGAGCAAGCGGCAGGTCCGCGCGGGAGTCGCTTAGCCACGCAGGAGCGGCAGGCAGCGACATCCTGTCTTGCACCCTTGTCATCACCTCAACGAGGTGTAGGGCAATGACAGAAGCCTCAGAGATTCTCCAGAACCTGAGGAAGTCGACTTATTGTCCGCATATGCGGCAGTGGTCGCATGGCTCGGATGGAGCGCATGATGGAGCGTATCCTAGAGCACAGTCTCTGCAGCTGGACCAGATGTCCTCCAGTTCTGGAGGAACCTGTAGTACCTGAGGAAACCCAGGAGAAACTGCAGAATGTGGTCTCCAAGTGTGGCGATGGACGAGTTCTCGCTACATTGGGGGAAATGGATTTCGATGCTTTCCCCATTCTGCCTCATCAGACAGGCGTTGCAGAAAACGTACCCAGGTCTGGAACATACAGGACCATGGACGTCATACAGATCGTGCAGAGAAAGTCCACTGGGAAGCACTACCTCACCTACACAGGATATGAGAGGTTTTTGTAGTCGGACCAAGACGACCTACATATCTGCTACGATCTCCAATGTGCTGGCATGCTCACTGGTCTTCATTATGATGAGCCCTCAGTTACAGTGCTGCTTACAGAGCCTATAGTGCACTGTCATCCTAGCTCAACATTGGAGTGGGATCTCACCAGCTGGTATCCAAACTACGAGGGATATGTTCTATCCATCCCTTCCCGACCACGATATAATATCTGAGAGATTAGGGTGGTGTTGACCCTACTCAGGAGGTGGTCGCTTATGACGGAGGTACCACTGGACTTACTCACCTTTAAAAGTGGTGATGGCAATAGCACTGAATACAGCACAACGGGTCCAGACTCTACAGGAATTAAACCTGGATAGAATGATCGACCCATAAAAAAGTAACTTCTTTATGAAAGAGTTACTTAAACTATACAGACCTGCGACTACAGGTCTGGAAATGGCCATCAGGAATATGGAGGCGGATCTGTTGTCAGCCATGGAAACCCACGTCACAGGGTAACGGTGCAGACTATCTCCAGATGGCTTAAGGTGGTATTCGATGCAGCAGGTAAGACACTAAACATTTGAAATGTCATTCTACCAAGGCTGCATCCACATCAGGAACGAGGACCATGGAGGTGTTCATGGAGCATGTCCTCACGATAGCGGGCTCGGCCAATGAAACTACATTTCAGTGGTTTCATAACTAACCTGTGGCCGTTTCCCGCAACGTTACGCACGTTAAGTGCTGTCCCTAAACGTTTGTCCCCGAGTTCAGGGGTTTATTGTTGTACTGACAATAATGTTATTATTTTTCAGCTTGTTCAAGTCTGAAATACGTTAACATACTTCCTCCATCAGTATTACGGCAGTGTGTGAGCATGGACGTGGTCCAGGGCGTGTAATCACAGAGCTTTGAAGTCTTCACGAAGTCACTCACGTGACTCCGAAATGAAATAGTAAGATTAAACGAGAACTTACCAGTTTGAAGTTTGATCTTTATTTTATGAGGAGTTGCGATGAGGGATTTCGTGCCCTCCGCTCCCAACCCTCTACCATAAGATCAACTGGTATATAGAGTCTCTTCAATCTTACTATAACAAGTCATTTCTCTGTTGTTGGTTCTGTGATTCCACACCGCTGCTTTGAAGAAATGTCGCGCATGCGTGCCTGGCGGGTTCTTCACGAAATCCCTCATCGCAACTCCTCATAAAATAAAGATCAAACTTCAAACTGGTAAGTTCTCGTTTAATCTTACTATTATAACTACATACCTGCAGAATGGATGACATAATTTAAATGCAATTGTTTTCAGGGGTGGGGAGAGACATGTATATTGAAGCTGCATTTTTCCTCTAATATGTTAATTTATCTTAAACGTAGAAGAGCTTATTAGATATATATATAGCTTGGTGTAAGGCAAATTAGCATGCCTTACAGCAAGAACAAACCCAAAAATGTACAGCATGTGCATGAATCCTTGTAGGAGGTGCGGCAGGTTGAGAGAGCAATTCATAAAGCAAATAGGATGCTGGACTTATTAACAGAGACATTAATATAAAAGGTTAAAAGAATGTCTTATATAATATAATAATACATTGTTGGGATCATAAGAATAGAATTGTATATGGTTATATATTGTGTATGTATTGGTTACATTCATCATACATTGGGAAGGAAATTATGGCTTTAATGTGTTCTCCTCCTGTCATGTCATTGTTCACTTAGATATGGAAGCTGCACAAGTACAATAGTCTATATGTTCAGCTGAATTTGTATTAGATCACAGAGAGGCAGAAAGAAATTATGCAATGACCTTTGTCCTTCCACAACAAAGCCCTCGTAAGATTTACGAGGATGTTGCCACGAGGACTCGACTGAGAGTTCGGGCAGGCTAAATAAAATGTTCACTACACAACAGAGTCTATATGCCCTGAATTAGTATTAGATCACAGAGAAGCAGAAATAAAATGCTTTTGATAAGAAGGTTTTCGAGGATGTTGCCACGAGGACTCGACTATCTGAGCTCTATGATCTGACCTACAGTGAGAGATTGAACAGGCTAAATAATATTTTCACTACACCACAGAAAGTAATAATTTTTTTTTTACCTTTCGTCCTTAATGGGGAACCGGAAGAAAGACAGGTCGTGTCGCCTACATTGGCGATTGGAGCAATTTATAGCAGAGTAGTATGCTACATTTGTAGATGTGGATGCCATGGCCAAAGCAAAGATACTAGAGCAGAGCCGGTTACAGAAATGGCGCTGAAGATTACCCATGACCTGCTATGGCTTTTTCGTCGAGGGGACCATCTTGCTCCGCTCTATAATCTTTGCTTAGAACCACTATTGTTGAAACATTGATGGTAAACGTTTCTATTAATTTGCCATTTTCTCCCAACAGTTTAGACTTTAGAGATACAGCGCGGAAACAGACCCTTCAGCCCACTGAGTCCGCATCGACCAGTGATCACCCTGAATACTAAACCAGTCCTATAATTACAATTTCACAGAAACTAATTAACCTACAGACGTGTACGTCTTGGAGTGTGGAAAGAAACTGGAGCACCTAGAGAAAAACCACATGGTCACAGAGAGATCTCCATGCAGAGAGCACCGGCAGTCAGGATTGAACCTGGGTCTCAGGCGTTTTAAGGCAGCAACTGTACTGCTACGCCACTGTGCCGCCCTCCATATGCGATTCCCCATTGAAAGTGTGGGTGATAAGTTCCCTTTGTCCATGCCAGTACTTGTCCATGCCAGTGTCACATAATTTTGTTTCACAATTTAGCTCCTGAGCCTCTATGGTGATAAAAAGGTCAGAATTGTGAAAAGGCAGCAGGCATAATTTAGGTTGCAGAGAAGGGTAGACTCAAGGAACTGCAGATGCTGGTTTACAAAAAAGGACATAAAGTGCTGGAGTAACACAGTGGGTCAGTCAGCATTTCTGTGATAGGTGATGGCTTGGGTCGGTCCCTTTGTCGAACCAGCTGCCAAACAAACCCCCCTCACTGTATCCACACTTGCCAGGCTTTGTCCCACCCCCACCTGTCTTCCAGCTTTCTCCCCCCCCACTACAATCAATTTGAAGAAGGGTCCCAAATCACAACCTCACCTATCCATGTTCTCCATAGATATTGCCTGACCCATTGAGTTACTCCAGCACTTTACAGAGAAGGGTGCTGCAGATGTTGGGAAAAGGACAACGTTGGTGATATGGCGGATATCGTGAGAAAGTGGTTAGCGATTAATTGTGTGGTTGGGGGAAGTGGTAATGCCAGCTAATTTGTTTGCAGGAGGTGTAAATAAAGGGAGTAAATGGAGAAAGAAATAGAAAATTATCCCCACGGGAAAAGCAAGAGGCTAACAATAAATCAAATGAGCTTAAAACCATATGAGAAGCCAAGAAGAAACTAGGTAATAATAAACATGGAAAAGAGTTGAGGAGGGCTAAAATTCTAAAGCTGGAGGATAAAAGTGAGATAAATGTAAAGCTCCTCATTCATAAACAGATTGATGATTTGTGTTTGCAAATTCTTCAAAATACAAACTTATACGTAGTAATTTACTGTCCTTATCTCACCTGGTGATTTCCATCAAGACAAAGGTTTCTTACAGTTTTGGTGTATATTTTATTCTGGATAGGATCCATTTATCTTTCCCATCAGCGGTCTGTCTGTATTTTAAAGTTTCTTCAGCATTTAATTTCCCTCAATTTTAGAATGATTCTTTCTCTTCAGTCCTGTGCAATTTCCTTGGCTTATATATTAAGTATTCTTGGCTGAAGATGCAGAATGGATGTATATTACCTTTTCAAAGATTCCATTAAAAAATAATCAGTGATGAGGGAGGTAATGTTGTGCGCTTGCCTTTTATGATTTATCAATGCTTTAAGAATTGTTTGCCAGATTTTTACTGAACCTTATCAAGTACACTTCCATTAAAATTGCTCATTATTAGAAGATAATCCTTTACCAGAATATTTATTTTCCTTTTATCCATAGCCAGTTCAGTTTAATTTATTGTTACATCTACTGAGGAATGGTGAAAAGTTTTTTGTTACGTGCTACCTAGGCAGCAGAAAGACAATATATGATTATAATCGATGCATTTGCAGTGTATAGATACATGATAAGGGAATAACCTTTAGTGCAAGGTAAAGCCAGCAAAGTCTGGTCAAGGATTGTCCAAGGGACATCAAAGAGGTAGATAGTGGTTCAGCACTGCTCGCTGGTTGTGGTAGGATGATTCAATTGGCTGATAACAGCTGGGGTGAAACTGGCTCTGACTCAGGAGGTGTGAGTTTTCACACTTTAGTGTGCTTTTTCACTAAGCACATCCAAGCAGCCATTTCCTTAAATCAATATTCCTTGCCCCACCTACCCTTCTAACCAACTGTTAATGTAAATGGACACAAAGTGCTGGAGTAACTCAGAGGGTCAGGCAGCAACTCTGCAGAACATAGAAAGGTGACATTTCATGTTTCGACACCTACTCAGACCCCTAAGGCTGAGGTGGGGCCCCGAGCTGAAATGTCACATATCCAAGTCCTTCAGTGATTAGTTTAGTTTATTGTCACATGTATTGAGGTAGAGTGATAAACTTTTGTTTTCTCACCTGCTGACTTATTGCAGCACCCTGTACCTCTTTTTTGTAAACCAACATCTTCAGTTCCCCTTTCCTAGTTCTCCAACCAGTCTGACTGTCCTCCTGATTAAGTTTTATCTCTGCATGCTTCGTTGTCACCTTCTCCTAGCTAACAATCATCTATTCAACCTTTTTCTTGATCTGCATCCGCTTTGTTTTCACACCTTACCCTTCCTTATCTCTGTGTCTCCCTCTTCCTTGACTCTGTGTCTAAAGAAGGGTCTCCACTCAAAACGTCACCCATTCCTCTCCAGAAATGCTGCCTGTCCTGCTGAGTTACCCCAGCATTCAGTGGCTATCTTCCTTGTTTCTACTATAAATATATGAGTTCATAGACATCTGTGTCATTGTGAATGCATGACATTTTACTCCTTACTCACTGAATCAGATATCCTCTAGTGTAGTCATGGTGTAGTTACGCCAGCCAACATCTTCATCTCTTCACACTCTTTACAACTTCATTTTATCCATTATGCCTTGGCACTGAACCATTGACCTTAATGGCATAAAATTGCTGATCATCCAACTTCACTCCTGGCCTTCATGATAACTAAATGCGCAATAGTTTGTGCTTCTGTGTTATCTCCTTGTCCAATTCTTCAGCAGATCCACGTTTAAAAGTACGTCCTTGACACATCTGCCCTTACAAACAAATTCCCTATTTCAAATCTCTTTTCTTCCCTCAGAAATTCAATCTGCTGTGATTTGCCAGATCTCTGCTTCCTCTCCATGTACAAAACTCTCTATGCAGTTCTTCTCACCAGCCAAATCACAAGGCATCCTATGCACTGGTCACCCAGATGTACTGTCCCTGCTAATCCTACTCTTCCAGCTTTCAGCCTTCAATATGTTTGACCATCATGTGCCTGTTCAATGTATCTGCCTCCATTGTCCAGCACACCAGTACAAGCCTCACCTGCCTTTTACTCATTGTCTCATTAACAAGCCTCTAACTCGCATTGTCGATTCCTGTTATGAAGAGATTGTCTTTTTTTAGTTTTTGTTTAGTATGTAGATAGATACAGTGCGAAAACAGGCCCTTCGACCCACCGAGTCTATGCTGACCAGTGATCACCGTGTACACTAGTACTATCCTACACACTAGGGACAATTTACATTTTTTACCAAAGCCAATTAACCTACAAACCTGCATGTCTTTGGAATGTGGGAGGAAACCAGAGCACCCGGAGAAAAACCACATGATTACCGGGAGAAGGTACAAATTCCATTCCCTCAGCACCCGCAGTCATGATCAAACCTGGGTCTCTGGCGCTGTAAGGCAGCAACTCTACTACTGCACCACCATGACGCCCATTATGAGGAAAGGTTGAATTTATACTTGGAGGACCTTATCAAAAGAATGCATAGCTGTAAGGTGAGAGGGGTAAAGTTGAAAGCGAATGTTCAGGGCAAGTTTTGTACGTAGTGTGCATCAGTATATATATAAAGTGTACATTTCTAACACAGGAGAACACAAGGTGAGAGGGGGAAAGTCCAGTGGACTTGTGCGGGGCAGGTTTTGTACACAGAGAGTGGTGGGTTCCTGTGAAAGCGGAACTCACTATCAAAACATGGAGGGGACGGGGGACACAAATCTTTGGCGGACGCACGCGCATGCACGCACTCACCCACACATGCGCATGCGCACACTCACCCACATCATGTTCCGCTCCCATTGCCTGCTGACCGACATCTCTCTCGTCCAATCAGCGCCCTCGATTAGCAGTCCCACCTCCACTGTCTCGCGGAAAGCTGAGATTTTAAATTCCGGATCACAAAAACTTGGGGGGATGTCCCCCACCTCTCAAAACATGGAGCGGACGTGCCCCTTTGGCCCCCCCAAGGTTTTCCGCCCCTGGGTTCCTGGAACACGCTACTAGCATAGTGGAGGAGGCAGACATGATAGAGGCATTTAAGAGGCTTTTATAAAGGCACATTGATATGCAGGGAATGGAGGGATATGGACCACATACAGGCGAAGTAGATTAGTCAAACTTGGCATCATGTTTGGTACGGAGGTTACATTAACTTTGCATCATGTTCCCAATGGGACTGTGTTGTACTGTTCTATGTTCCATGTTTTAGAAAACATTGAATAAACATGACAGGATTTGTGCTGAGAATGTGTTTCTCCAGTGAAGGTGTCTGGAGCTGGGGGTCGTGGTCTCAGTATGAGAGGGTAAGAAGTTTAGAGCGGATTTTAAAGTGTATGATTTTTTTGACTGAATCGTTGGGAATTTTCATGGCTGAAATAAATGGAGTAATAGAAATGCCAAGAGTTAAGGCTATAAGTCTGGATAATGGATGCCAAGATCAAATCAGTCAAGATATCATTGAATGGCTGAACAGGAACATGGGTGGTACGACAAGCACTTATATTTGCCAATAATAACATACGAAAGGACAATAGACAATGCCAGTTACAGGTTGATGACACCTAACCCCATGTTACTAAAACCACACTTCCAACTCTTTTTTGCTTCTGCTTTCCGACTGTTCCCATGGCATTCAGCTCCGGGAGAGGCAAGAAATCCATTGTTAAATGTTTGTCCAAATGAATCATTAGGTTTGGTGCTAACCACCAAATCTGTTCTTTTCTTATTTGTTGTATCCCAGGCTTAAGCTAAAAATGATGACTCCCAATCTCACCATGCGGACTGCCAAAGCTGCCACAGCCACATAAAAAAAGCTTTTTTTTTCACGAGTAGTAGCTCTACTCAATAACCAAAAAGCTGCAGCCTCCTTTTGCTGAGGTATTTTATTTAATTCACTTGTTTAATCAATAATGTTTTATTATTAATGTTTCATGTTTCATGTGTCATTCCTATCTGTCACTGTGTGTCACAGAAACATAGACAATAGATGCAGGAGGAAGCCATTCGGCCGTTCGAACCAGCACCGCCATTCATTGTGATCATGGCTGATTGTCCCCAATCAATAACCCGTGCCGGCTTTTTCCCCATATCCCTTGATTCCACTAGCCCCGAGAGCTCTATCTAACTCTCTCTTAAATCCATCCAGCGATTTGGCCTCCACTGCAGGGAATTCCACAAATTCACAATTCTCTGGGTGAAAAAGTTTGTTCTTACCTCAGTCTTAAATAGCCTCCCCTTTATTCTAAGACTGTGGCCCCTGGTTCTGGATTCGCCCAACATTGGGCACAATTTTCATGCATCTAGCTTGTCCATTCCTTTTATAATTTTATATGTTTCTATTAGAATCCCCTTCATCCTTCTAAACTCCAGTGAATACAAGCCTAGTCTTTTCAATCTTTCCTCATTTGACAGTCCCACCATCCCAGGGATCAATCTCGTGAACCTACGCTGCACTGCCTCAATCACTGTCCTTCCTCAAATTAGGAGACCAAAACTATACGCAATATTCCAGATGTGGTCTGACCAGAGCCTTATACAACTGCAGAAGAACCTCTCTACCATACTGAAATCCTCTTGTTATGAAGGCTAACATTCCATTAGCTTTCTTCACTGACTGCTGTACCTGCACGTCAACTTTCAGTGACCGGCGTACAAGGACACCCAGGTCACGCTGTACCTCCCCCTTACCTAACTTAACCCCATTGAGATAATAATCTGCCCTCTTGTTTTTGCCACCAAAGTGGATAACCTCACATTTATCTATAGTATACTGCATTTGCCTCGCATTTGTCGTGTTATCATGTTGTCACTTCCGGGCGAAGCACCAAATTCCTTGTATGTGAATACTCGGCCAATAAACATATTCATTCATTCATTCATTCATTCATTAAACGATTTGGAGCAAAATATCTCAGATCGTATGCAATACTCTTCATGAAGACCATTTCTCACCCTGCAATATGACCTGTCCCTTGCACAGCCTTCAACTATGGCTTAATCTCCGGATCAGACTATCCCAGCTCTTCTGACTGACAGAATGACAAGGAGAACATACAAATTGCCTGCCAACAGCACCCAAAGTCTGGATTGAACCAGGGTCGCTGGTGCAATGAGGCATCAGCCGTACCAACTGCACCACTGTGCGACCCTGATATCACAGTTCTGATATCCTTTCTATAAACCACTATTTATCAGTGCTCTCCAACACTAGTAAATTCTTCTGGTTACGGTCTCTGGGCTATTAAAATAATTATCATCAAAATAAGCAACTTAATACACAAAACAAATACAATTTGAATTTGGGGACAAACCACAAAAATTACTGGCTCGCCAATTACGAAAAATACAGGGAGAAAAAATAATGCATCGGATTAAATCAGAAAATGGTGAATTCTTAACACAGAATAACGATATTAATGAGAGATTTTTACAATATTATAAAGATTTATATTCTTCCAAAACGACTGAAAATCAGATAGGAATTAATACATTCTTAAATGACTGTAATCTAATAGGATTGGGTGTAGATGATACAAAACTATTAAATGCTGAATTAACAGTTAAAGAAATTGAGGATTCTATTATATCATTAAAAAACGGGAAAACTCCAGGACCAGATGGTATTGGTTCGGAATTTTATAAATCATACACGGATCTGATAACACCTTATTTGAAGACACTTTACGAATATATATATGCGCAACAGAGGTTACCAGAAACACTAAATGAATCCATTATAACACTCATACCAAAAATGGATAAAGACCTAGATGATCCGGGATCATATAGAGCTATTGCTCTCTTAAATACGGATCAAAAGATATTAACTAAAATATTAGCTAAAAGATTAAGTGTAGTGATTAATAAAATAATACACCCGGATCAAACAGGATTTATACCTAAACGATACTCATCATATAACCTGAGACGATTGTTTAATATTATATACTCGAAAAGGAGTTATAATAAAGACTTAGTAATAATATCATTAGATGCAGAGAAAGCTTTTGACCAAGTTGAATGGCCATATTTATTTGCGGTTATGGAAAAGTTAAATTTGGGAGACAAGTTTATAAAATGGATCAAATTACTATATACAAATCCAACTGCTAAAATCTTAACCAACCAAATGATATCTACCAAATTTAATTTATTTCGAGGATGCAGACAAGGTTGTCCCCTATCACCATTGTTATTTGCGTTGGCTATAGAACCATTAGCCATTCGGGTAAGATTACACCCCGAAATTTTTGGATATGAAACTAACGAAACAAGAAATAAAATTTCTCTATATGCAGATGACGTATTATTATATATTAAAAAACCTGAAATTAGCATACCTAATTTATTGAATTTAATAACTCAATTCGGCTTGTTTTCTGGATACAGAATCAATTGGAATAAAAGTGAACTTATGCCATTAACACAAGATAATTTAACTACATTAAAACAATTTCCTTTTAAGATTGTTAATGAACAGATTAAGTATTTAGGAATTCACGTTACAAAAAAATATGATTCTTTATTTAAATATAATTTTTTACCTATACTAAATAAATTATCTAAGAATATTTTATATTGGAGAACACTACCTATCTCAATGATAGGTAGAATTAATGCGATAAAAATGATTTTTCTCCCACAATTATTATATTTATTTCAAATGATCCCGATATATCTTTCTAAGAATTTTTTTAAAAAGGTTGACTCTATAGTCACTAATTTTATTTGGGACTATAAAAGCCATAGAATAAATAAAAAATATTTATGTAAATCGAAAATTAATGGAGGTTTAACATTACCTAATTTTATATATTATTACTGGTCAGTTAGTATTAAGAATATGAACTTTTGGTGGGTTGAACTGGATGAAAATCCAAACTGGTTACTTATGGAAAAGGAAGACTGCTTACCGTATGAAATCAGTTCCATATTATTTTCTAAAATTAAAATATTTAAGAAAATTTATCGTGAAAACCCAATAATTAATAGTGAAATTAATATTTGGAGACAGTTAAAAAGAACGTTAAAACTAGAAGATATCCCATTAGTTCTTCCCATCGCTAATAATGTAAGTTTTAAACCATCCCTGGAAAATTTAGGATTCTTACAATGGAAAAATAAAGGGATTAATAAGATCAGTGACCTCTACAGGGACAATCTGTATCTTTCATTTAAAGAAATACAGGAAATATATGGACTACACTCTAAACACTACTTCAGATATCTACAAATAACTGACTACATTAAAACAACTGCACAGGAATATAAAAAGAGAAAGACGGGAATTCTAGATGAATGCTTAAATAAACACCCAAACACAGAAAAATTAATATCATACATTTATAATATTTTATTAGAAAATGATATACCCAATACGGAAAAGTACAGACAACTATGGGAAAATGAAATAGGTGAAACAATCGAACCCGATATCTGGGATGAAAGTTTACGATATATACATAATTGTTCATTAAATTCTAGACACTCTCTGATACAATTCAAAGTTTTACATAGATTGCATTTTTCAAAATCTAAATTACATAGAATGTTTTCTAATGTATCTCCTATATGTGACAAATGCCAATACCCAGAAGCTAATTTAACACATTCTTTTACAACTTGTATAAAAATTACGAATTTTTGGTTGGAAATATTTAAGGTAATCTCGAATGTTGTAAATAAGAATCTAGTTCCAGACTCAAAATTAATAATATTGGGAATTTTAGAAAGGGATCAATTACTCACGACAGCACAAAGAACTTTCATAGATTATAGTTTAATAATTGGTAAAAAATTAATTTTACAATTTTGGAAAGGCCCCATACCCCCTACAATCAAATTGTGGATTTCAGGAATGGCTGAGACTTTACACTTGGAAAGAATAAGACTTGCACTTTTAGGCAAGTTAGACCAATTTAATCTGATTTGGTCTCCATTCCTTGAATATCTTAAGGGACCAATATGACTCGGTTTGTGGACCTGATCGAGACCTGAACGAAGGATTGAACGAAGAATAATACATTATTGATCACGGATATATTATTATATAAATACTGTTTGTATAATATACCACTGTTATTTTATTTACTTTTCTCTTTTGGTTATTTTATAACTATTTTTATGTTATCCATTCTTCACATTTTCCTACTTTTCACTAAAAAAAACTACAATAAAATGTTTAGAAGTATATATAAGAAAATATGGTAATTATTACCTATCTCTTTATCAAGAACGTTGTTTTTATATGTACTTATATTTGTACTTACATCTGTACTTATACTTCTAATAAAAATTATTCGAGAAAAAAAAAAAAAAAAAAAAAGCAACTTAATGTAGTGAAGTGAAACATGACAATTTAGTTTCGAAATACAGTGTGGAAACAGACCCTTTGGCTCACTGAGCCCGCGCTGACCAGTGATCACCAATTTCTAAATCAATTTTAGTTCTTCACTTTAAATCGTCATTGAGTTTTGACTTTATTGTGTTAGATATGCTCATAAAATGTACAAAGTGATGCTAATTTTATAACATCTAAATTTCAGTCAATAAAATAATTAATATAGCGTATTTTCACTGTGGTAGAGGAGAGTAAAAGTCCTAGTAGATCTTTGCTCTTTAATAAACTGTTCCAATATCTGAAACTCAAATTGCTGCAGTAACTCAGTGGGTCAGGCAGCATCTCTGGAGGACATGGGTGACATTTCAGTTTGGGATCCATCTTCAGACTCTAAAGATCTCAACCTGAAACATCAATTATCGATGTCCTCCAGAGATGCTGCCTGGAGCGCTGAGTTACTCCAGCACTTTGTGCTTCGCTTATTCCAGAATCTGCAGTTCCTTGTGTTCCAATGTCTGCATCCAGTTATCATAGGTGAATGTCACCAGGACTATTTCATTTGAATTCTCGTGCTGATACAATAAAATAGCTGTTTAAATGTTAAATATATTTACTTGTAGAGAGGTTAGGGATGAGAATAAAAAGATAGGCACAGAGTGCTGGAGTAACTCAGGGGGGTCAGGCAACATCTCTGGAGAAAAAGAATGTGTGACATTTCCAGTTGGGAAACTTTCTTCAGAGTTTGTGTCCATCTTTGGTATAAACCAGCATCTGCAGTTCTTTGTTTGTATTCATAGAGATGAGAATACTTATTTTTCTAATGGCTTTCTGTTGTGACATATTTGATTAGATGGTTATCCTGAACTCAGGAGCAAAATCTTTTAAAAATCCAATTAGAGAAAAGATTGTGATAGATTGCATGTTATCTATATCACTGAAAATTTGCAAATACATATTTACATATCAAATACAATTATTTAAGGTACTTAAGGTATAAATTAAAAGCCGAGTAACTCGGTGGGTCAGGCAGCATCTCTGAAGAAAAGGAATAGGTGACATTTCGGGCCGAGACCCTTCTTCTGACTGAGAGTCAGGGGAGAGGGAAATTAGAGGGATGAAAAGATTCAGAACAAATCAGAGCCAACACTGATGACCCTCTCCCCTGACTCTCAGTCTGAAGAAGGGTTTCGACCTGAAACGTCACCTTTTCCTTTTCCCCAGAGAATGCAACGTAATTTTGTTTGGAACTGCATATATCAATGTATTTCTAAATGACAATAAAGTTTGTTTGACTTTGACTTTGACTTTGAGATGCTGTCTGACCTGTTGAGTTACTCCAGCTTTATGTGTCTATCTTTGGTTAAGCCAGCATCTGCATTTCCTTCCTACATATTCAATGTACTTGTTAGAAGAACTAAGCTTGGTAACATGGAAGTCAGAAATTCCTGAGGTTTAGTTATGAGACAATTATTTTTGACTTAATTCCAGGCCATGATCTATCTAGGAAAAAGGCTGTGTTTGCTCCTTGAGATCTGGTATCTTCTATCATGGATTTAATCATAGATAGTCTTACCCGTTATGGTTTTCCCTGCTCTGGACCAGGGGGAGAGCTGATACTGTTTTCATGCCTAAGTGGATAGAATTTGTCGAGTACATTCCTTTTCATTTGTTGCTGTGCAAGAGAAATGCCACTTTTGAAAGAAAAGCCCGAGCAGGTAATTGTTTCTGTCAGTAGTGGCGGACGCTTTGACTTTAATCAAAGTTGGTGACAAAAGGGAGAACTGAATAATCAGAAGCACAAATAACGTAATTTTCGCCAGTCAAAGGCTATTCCTACATTTGCATTAATTTTGCGGTAATGGGAATTTGATGGGCTGTGCTTATTAGATTTGCACCTATTTGAAGACAGTTCATCCAGGGAGATGGAAGTTTATACTTTGTCTACCATTTAAAAATAAACATCTTACATTTATGTAAACCTTGATTACAAGCCCCAAATGTCTCAAATGATTTTTAGTACATTGAATTTTGTTTAAAGAGTGCAAGGGCTATTATGGAAACAATTATAACAAGGTCATTTTCACCATCAACAGCCACAAAGAACAAGGAGCAGGTCAGGTAGTTGTTCTGGGTTTAGGTGGTTTGGACAATGGTATTAATGTTGGCAAAAACACCTTGATTTGTCTTTTGTTGAAAAGAACCATTGTCTGTTCAACATTTACCATCACAACTTTATTGTGCAATCAGTGAGTGTTGGTGTAGTTCTATTTAATTGCCTTTTAAGCTGACATTGTAGACTGAATGGATAGCTGGGGTGTCAAATGACTTTTAAAAGACAAACGGATAATTATAGGTGGAAACAAGGAACTGCAGATGCCAGTTTATAACAAAAGATACTGGAGTAACCGAGAGGGTCAAGCAGCATCCTTTGAGAACATGGAGAGGTAACGCTTTGGGGTGGGACCCTTCTTCGGGCTGACTATGGTGAGGGGATTGGGAAAGCTAGATGAGAGGGGAGGCAGGACAAAGCTTATCAAGTAATAGGTGAACACAAGCGAGGAAGAAGGTCGGACAAAGGGCAGAGATGAAGAAAACTGGTGAGACTATTGTGGGTCTCCTGTCATGTAAAGGCCAGACTGGACGTGAATAATAGGTTTTCTTCCCCAGTGAGTATGAATAAAACAGATTTTAAAAAAGAGAAATCCAGTAGGTACATGGCCACAATTTCTGATGCTATTGTTTTCATTACAGATTTATATCATTAACTGTATTTAGACTCTTGGTTGGGATGCGAGCCATTACTCTGCAGATCATTGGATTGCCCAATCGCTAACCTAACTGCCTCTGTGTTTTAGGCAGGGTGGCACGATGGCGCAGCAGTAGAGTTGTTGCCTTACAGCGCCAGGTTCGATCCTGACTATAGGAGCTGCTCTCCTGATGTCCTGGTGGCAAGAGCAAAAACATTTAGCTCACAAAATGTTGGACTAACTCTGCAGGACAGGCAGCATCTCTGGAGAGAAGGAATGGGAGAAGTTTCGGGTCGAGACCCTTCTTCAGACTGAGCCCTCAGTCTGAAAAAGGATCTCAACCCAAAACATGTTGTGTATATCTTTGGTGTAAACCAGCATCTGCAGTTCCTTTCTACACTTTACCTTTCTCTCAATGTCAGCAAGACAACAGAGATTGATCTCAACTCCAGGATGTTAAGTGGTACACATACCCTGGTATGCATTGACAGCGTCAAAGTAGAGATAGTTGAAAGCTTTAACTTCCTAGGAGTAGATATCACCAACAATTGTCCTGGACTACCCTATCGAAGCAATGGCCACAAAAGCACAACAAAACCTCTACTTCCATAGAAGGCTCAGGAAGTTTGGCATGTCCCCAACAACTCTCAGCAACTTTTACAGATGTGCTGTGGAAAGCATTTCATTTGGATGCATCACAGAATGGTTTGGTAACATGTCCATCCAAAACCACAAGAAGTTGCGGAGAATTGTGAACGCAGCCCAGACCATCACACAATCCAACCTCCCTTCCATTGTCTCCATTTACACTTCACGATGCCTTGGCAAATCCACCAGCATAATCACTGATGAGTCTTACCCTGGTCGCTTCCTCTTCTTCCCTCTCCCATCAGGCAAGAGGTTAAAAAGTGTGAAAACACAGACCTCCAGATTCAGGGACAGTTTCTTTCCAGCAACTGAACCATCCTATCAACAACTAGAGAGCATTCCTGAGCTACTATCTACTCACTGGAGACTTGATGCTTTCTTTAATCGAACTTTACTGGACTTCATCTTGCACTAAACGTTATGCCCTTTCTCATGTAACTGCACACTGTGGATGGCTCGATATTAATCATGTGTTGTCTTTCCGCTGACTGGTTAGCACGCAACAAATATTTTTCACTATACCTCAGTAAGCGTGACAATAAACTTTACTAAGCTAAACTAAATTAAACTAAACTCAACTACACTAAACTAGCCGAAACTGACCTAAACTAAACTCTCTTTTCAACCCATCCACAATGATCAAGGTTGATTTCCGACTCAAGCCTGAGTGATCTCATATCCTTGAGTGATTTCAGCCTCTGCAAAGTGCTGATTTAATTCCTGGACTAGGAATTAAAAAGTAATGAAGGAATGTTAAATTTATGCAGAACCCTGGTCAGATTTTACTTAGAGTAAGAAACACAGCCATCCTACCCCTCAATGTGCAAAGAACAGAGAAATCCTGTGGGGAATGTGGAGTCATAAAATTATAATTAAACTACATCCATGAAAGACACAAAAAGCTGGAGTAACTGCACGGGACAGGCAGCATCTCTGGAGGGATGGAATGGGTGACGTTTCGGGTCGAGATCCTTCTTCAGATGGAGTCTAAGTCTGAAGAAGGGTCTCGATGCTGCCTGTCCCGCTGAGTTACTCCAGCTTTTTGCGTCAAACTTTGGCTTAAACCAGCATCTAAAAGTTCCTTCCGATACATATTTATAAGGAGGAAACTGAAACAGAACAGTTAAATCGAACACCTTGAAATTCCCCTTTATTAGAAAATAAAAGAATAGATTATCAGATAATTATTGCATTACTGTTTGAAGGAGTTAGTAGTGTATAGATTATAGGCTGTGTCGTCTGCCTTAGATCTGTGGCTATCCCTCCAAAGCAATTCAAAGGCTGTAAAATGCTTTAGGACATTAAGTAGTGGTGGAAGGAGCCTCACCAACGTAGATCATTTTTGTATTGCCTTGATGGATACCTTTAACATTTATGAATGGGGTTTACAGGGTAGAAGTTGAGAGAGCATAGAAAGATCTGAAACTATGGTCAACGATGCAATGTGAAGGAACAATAATGGGTCAAGTTGGACAAATGGGCTAATTTTGGCCATTGCTTCGATATGGCTGGTCCTGGACAAATATCAACAGCAACTTTTCCTGGACCAGCCGTGTAGATGCAATGGCCAAGAAAGTGCGACTAAACCTCTACTTTCTCAGAAGGCTTAAGACATTTGGTGTGTCCCCAATAACCCTCACCATATTCTACAGAAGCACCATAAAAGTATTTTAACGGGATGTATCACAGCATGGTTTGGTAACAGCTACATCCAAGACCACAAGAAATTGCAGAGTTGTGGACGTAGCCCAGACCATCACACAAACCAACCCCCCTCCAATTGACTCCATTTATATCTCACGCTGCCTCAGCCAGACCACCAGCATAATTAAGGATGAGTCACACCCTGGTCACTCTCTCTTCTCCCCTCTCCCATCAGGCAAGATGTTTGAAAGTGCATACCTTCAAATTCAGGGACAGTTTCTTCCCAGCAGTTATCAGGAAACTGAACCATCTTACCACCAACTAGAGAATGGTCCAGACCCACCATCTACCTCATTGGAGACTTTCAAACTATCTTTAATCGGACTTTACTAGACTTTATCTTGCACTAAATGTTATCCCCTTTATCCTGTGGATGGCTTGTAATCTTGTACAGTCTCTTCGCTGACTGGATAGTATGTAACAAAAAAGCTTTGCACTGTTCCTCTTCCTTGGTAATCGAGAGAATAATAAACTAAACTAAACCAGGCATTGGCCAAAGCAGATATGTCCAAGATATAAGATATTCCTCAAGACTGGGTGCACTGAAACTTGGATCCCAACAGTGTCAGTGACCAGTTGCAAAATTAGTCAACATGCAATGTAGGGCAGCACAGTGGTATAGTTGCTGCCTTACAATGGCAGAGACCTTGGTTTGAACCTGACTATGGGTGTTATCTGTACGGAGTTTGTTCGTTTTCCCTGATGCTGCGTGGGTTTATCGGGGATGCTGGATTCCTCCCACACTCCAAAGACGTACAGGTTTGCAGGTTAATTGGCTTTGATGAAATTATAAATTGTCCATAATGGGTAGGATATTGCACGTGTGAGGAGGGATCGCTGGTTGGTGCAGACTCGGTGAGCCAAAGACTCTGTTTCCAGGCTCTATCTCTAAAGTCTAAAGTCTAAAGTAAAGTAATTAATAAAGGAACTGAGGATAAATTTATCTGTGCAGAGTGATTCGCAAGCTGAACACAATGCCACATGAGATGGAGGCAAATTAAATGCTTTCAAAAGCAAACTAGATTGGCATATGAGATTACACAAAATTGACTTTCTTGAAAGCGAGGATAGTGCAGGAAAGAGACAACTTTTAAGGAATATAAACATCAGCACAAGTAGGTTAGACAAAATACCTTCACATGTTTTTATTTTGCAGTTGCCACGCAATTTTAATCTCATATTTATTCATTGCTATTTATTATCCTGCCTTTCTGTACTCAACAATGGGAAAGACAATTATCATTGAATAAATAAACAAGACTATGCAAATTAATGTGAAGGATTAATAATGGAACAAATCTAATCAAAGCTAATATATGTTAAGTCATTGGCTAAAGCATGCCACAACCATGTTTGTACAGATTACAGATAATCTCTGGCCATGTTGAGTTTGTCTTTATTATCAAGACATATCATGTATCCTCCTATTTGCATAACATCAGATCATTAATTCCCCCTTCCTGGAAATCTGCACAATATTTCTGATTCATTTTGAAGAAGGGTTCCAACCAGAAACTAAACCAGAAATTGCTGGGTCAATACTTTGTGGGAAATGGTGTTAAGGCCACAACAGTAGGAATTGGGGACATAGGAACTGCAGGTGTTAGTTTACAAACAAAAAAGACACAAAGTGTTGGAGTAACTCAGCAGGTCAGTAGAAGGTCTGAAGAAGAGTCCAGACCTAAAACATCTTCTATCCATGTTCTCCAGAGATGCTGCCTGACTCATTGAGTTACTCCTAGACCTTGCGTCTCTTTGGAACTGGGAATTAGTCTCAGTAAGAGTGCTGATATATTCAATGCACACCTCTATACTTTGATTTGATATAGCACCACATCTAATCTACTCAGGCATAATTAAAATCACTTTTAATTGCGGCAGATTTCTGCTATTGTCTAACCTTTACTCAATATGCACCCATGCGTGTAGGTTTCCTGTAGCATTCCTTGATTCTATTGATAATGACTCGCCCTTAGTGCAGTTGTGATTTATTATTTGTGTGAATATGTAAAGGGCCTGTCCCACTTAGGCGACTTTTTAGGCGAGTGCAGGAGACTCTGCGCTCGCCTCATGATTCCCACATGTTCGCTGGTGGTCTCTGGTGAGTCTCCATGGTCGCGAGGAGTTCCCGCATTCTGGGAACAAGTCGCGGCCTGAGTATGGTCGCCGTAAATCTTTCAACATGTTGAAAATTGGTCGCCATGAAAAAAATCGATAATCCTGTAGTCGTAGGTACAGTTGTAGTGGGGTCGCCATGTAGTTACGGATAGTCGAGGTAGTCGTAGGTAGTTTTAGTTAATCGCCTTTGCTGACCGGGCATTTTCATTGGCTCAATGGGAAAAAAAACGTAAGCACGAGTTTTCGGAACCAAGGATAACTTTACGACCTTCACAATTTCACGGCTTATTAAAAGGTGTCTGGCTTCTTAAAAGTGTCTCCACTCCTTCTCCCCCCCTCCCCCCCTCCCCCTCTTCTTCCCCCTTCTCACTCCTTCTCCCTCCTTCTCCTCTTTCCCCCTCCCCCTCCCCCCTCTTTTAAAGGACTTACCATGTACTGTGCTAGCCATCTTAACCTTCCTGTTCATTGCGGTGTGTGTCTGTATCACCTTGGCTTTGCACCGTGTGAATTTCAGAAAGCGCTTCCCCGCTTTCCCTGGCCCCCGCCTTTGCAATGTGTTTGTATGTGTGTATGTTCCACTCTGACAGTTCCTGGTCTTTCAGGCGAGTGCCGCAAACTGCACAGTCGCCGGCACTCCGCTGAAAAATCGCCTAAGTAGGACCGGCCCTTAAGAATACACATTTCACTCTTAGTTTTTGTGATGTTCTACAATTAGGAGACTGACAACATTAAGGGAAGCAATTCTGTTTCCAACATGCACAACATTTCTTTAACCTTTGTCTGACTGACCCTCATTACATTTTATCTCTGTTTGTTTTGTTGTTACCTTCTCCTAGCTAACAATCATCTAGTCCACATTTTACATGATCTCCACTTCCTTTGACGTCTCGTTCTCACACCTGACAGTTCCTTATCTCTGTGTCTCCCTGTCCCTGACTCTCAGTCTGAAGAAAGGTCTCAACCTGAAACGTCACCCACTCCTTCTCTCCAGAGATGCTGCCTGTCCCGCTGAGTTACTCCATCATTTCGTGTCTCTCCCAGTTTAAAGCAGCATCTGCAGTTCCTTCCTACACATTTCTTTAACCTTTTCTGGATAATGGCCAGTGTGGGGGCCATTTTCCATTGCAGTAATTACACATTCGGTTTGATTGTGGCTTCGCCTTAATGTGATGTGGTTTGGAGTTGACATTTATCCAATGAATAGAGATGCTATTTAGTCCCTCCACCTGCTACAAGACATTCAAGTTGATTTAGTGCACAGACTAGGCCTAAATCCTCATTTAAGATGCAATCTTTCCCAAGAGCTTAGTGTTTGAATTTTCAGTTGCCGCGATGAGCATATATTGTACGATTTGTTGACATAAGCATGTGCAAAAGGCATTAAAGTTAATCAACCTTTAGAGATGTGCATTTGCCTCCAAAGTCGGCATGGTGGTGCAGCCTTAGAGTTGCTGCATTACAGCGCCAGCGACCCGGGTTCGATCCTGACTACGAGCGTTGTCTATACGGAGTTAGTACGCCCTCCACGTGACCTCCGTGGGTTTTCTCTGGGAACTCCGGGTTTCCTCCCACACTCCAAAGGCATACAGGTCTGAAGGTTAATGGGCCTGATAAAATTGTAAATTGTCCCTAGTGCGTGTAGGATAGTGCTAGTGTGTGGGGATTGCTGGTCGGCGCAGATTCGGTGGGCCGAAGAGCCTGCTTCCATGCTGTACTTCTAAATTAAACTAAACTAAAGTCTATCCTCTTCACCCTTTCTGTCCATGATAAGTTCTTGACCCAAAATGTCGACAGTTAATTTCTCTTCACAGATGCAGCTTGACTCGCTGAGTTCCTGCAGCGGTTTATTTTTGCTCCAGATGACTGCAGCATCTTCTATATGCACCAATGAGTGTAGGTTTCCTGTAGCATTCCTTGATTCTATTGATAATGACTCTAATATAAGAAGGTGTTAATTTAAACCACTTCCCCATCAGGATCTAAGATTAACACAAAATGCTGGAATAAATCAACGGGTCAGGCAGCATCGCTGGAAAAAAAGAAGTAGGCGATGTTTTGGGTTGTTCCGCTGAGTTACTCCAGCATTTTGTGTCTACCTTAGGTATAAACCAGCATCAGCAGTTCCTTCTTAAACACAGGATTTAAGAGTAGTTTCACAGTGCCAGAGACCTGGTTTCGATCCTGACCGCCTGAGATGCCTGTGTGGATTTTGCACATATTCCCTGTGACGGTGTGGGTTTCCTTTGGGTGCTCCGGTTTTGGCTCGTATCCCAAGGACACATGGGTTTGTAGGTAAACTGGCGTCTTCACTTCTCTCTAAACGTAACAATCTCCATTTTAAAATACACAATAACCTGGCTTCCACAGCTGTCTATGGTAAATGATTCCACAGATTCACAACCCTCAGACTGAAGAAATTGTAAAAGCATGTCCTTTCATTCTGAGGCTCTGCCCTCTGGTTCTAGACTCTCCCAATAATGGAAACATCCTTTCCACGTCCACTCTATCTAGCGACCTATTTGTTATTTGAGAAGAAACTAAGTGACGTTGACAATTCAATTATGAATCAATTTATGGCAAATTAGAAATAAAATGTTGCATTTATTAATTAGATTTACAGGTGACTAAACAGAGAGCCAGGCTGTTCATTGCAAAGTGATGTTACCTGCAGTATTTGCTAGACTAAGTGGAACGCGTTGGGTCCCAGCATCACACGGGAGGGCTGGGCCCCCGACACAACATTCCATCTCTCCACCAATTCCAATATTGGTGGCCGGGGGGGGGGGGGGGGGGGGGGCTCTCTGGAGCACTACTATGGGTGTTGTGGGCTGAAGGGACTGCTTTCCAGAGGGCTAGTATGGACGTAGTGCGCCAAATTCTTGGGCTGGTGGCTCAGTCACTCAAGCCTGTTAGGCTGGCAGCTCACTCACTCACGGCTGGTGGGCTGGCAGTTGACTCACGGCTATTCCTTGAAATTCCATATCAAGCAGGATGCCAGGCCACCAAATTCAAGTGCAGTTTCTTACCACTTGTAGCAGGGTGCAAGGCCACCAAATTCAAATGCAGTTTCATATCATTTCAAGCAGGGTGCAAGGCAACTAAATACAGTGAGTCGTGACCTCTCCCTTCTCCATCTTGCAGAGACTGGGCCATGCCCACACTTCTGGGTTTATAGTCCCTCCCCCTCCCACCAGAAGGGGCGTGGCCTTCCTGGCATGATTGACAGGAGAGAGAATCTCAACATTTTTTAAACACTAATAACTCTCATTTTTCATTGGTGGGAAAGATCCTCAGCACCTGATGAGTGGAGGGGGACTGAGTAAGATGGCCAAAAATCACAGCCGTTCGTGGTAGTGTTTTTTCTAAAATCAATATAAAATGCAAACAGGAAGTGGTCAAGATTAGACTTTTAATTATATAGAAGGCAAGGCAACTTTAATTAGGCAAGGCAACTTTAATTAGGCAAGGCAACTTTAATTAGGCAACACAGCTTTAGCATTTCCAAACCAAAGGCAACATAGCTTTAGCATTTCCATCAAAGGGAACACAGCTTTAGCATTTCCAAACCAAAGGCAACACAGCTTTAGCATTTCCAAACCAAAGGCAACACAGCTTTAGCATTTCCAAACAATATTTTCAAACCACATTAAGGGCACTGACTGACTGAGGGACTCAACACTTCCAGGTTTTATAGTCCCTCCGGAAGGGGCGTGGCCTTCAGGAGAGAGAATCTCAACATTTTTAAAACACTAATAACTTTTATTTTATATCGATGGGAAAAATCTTCTTGTCCTGCAAAACGGAGGGGGACTCTGAGTAAGATGGCCAAAAATCACAACCATAAGTGTCAGCACTTTTTCCAAAATTAATATACAGAACAACAGAAAGTGGTCAAGATCAGACTGTTAGTAATATAGATTGTAGAGAAAATGAACAGCTGCTCTTAAATTATTATAACATTGTGTTTGGAATCCAAAAAGCCAGCATTTTTTGTCTGCATGTGATTAGTCTTTTACTTATCAAAATGTGCTACTAACCTACACTACTTTCTACTAACCTCCCTTATGAGGTTATGGCTTTTCCTGCCTCTGCCTCTGCCACTGTTTTGTTTCAGTGATGGATTGCTGACTGAGACATGACCTGAATTACTGCGTTACAGCACTTTCAGCAATCGCATCATTTTTCCTCCTCTTTGTGGATCGCATCTGTGCTGATCGTCAAATGATAACACTACTTGTGGGAAAATTGAAGCTATTTGTGTTTAAATTTGTAGGAGAATTGCACACAGTTGGCCGCTGATACAAATTTGCCCGATACTAATCAGTCGTAAGAGGAATCACTTAAGTTCTTTGGTTTGACAATTGATGAATGAAACGGTCAGTATCCAATTTGGAACTGTCTTAGCCTGAGGAGGTAAATCCTGTCAATTGCACATTAAAAATGTAAAGGAACCAAAATATCAACCCTTGTTGTCGGTGCATTCTCTTTCCACATCACATCACAAAAGCCATTTATCCTGCTTTAGTACTGGTCATGGCGGCATATTTTCGATTTTTTTTCTTGCAAGCTACATTATACAGTCTTTGAAAGCTAATCAGTCTCAGAAACACAGCGGTATGTCTGCCGACATGTACAAGGAAAATTGCCTTCTCCTAGCTCACAGATTCAGTCGGGCAAATTCTTTTACTGCACATCAAAGCGATCACTGTGAACACTGCATTTATTTTGCCTTGTGACATAAGATATACCTCAGCATCCACTATGATTTCTGTACTTTACAAGACACAGTAAATATTTAAAGAAAGTTAGGTCAGCAATAATTCACTATTTACCCAGTGGCCGTTTGTTCGTAAGTGCATACGTACTAAAGGTTTGAAGTATCCACACAAGTCGTTTGAAATCCTTTTTTGAACCTGACACTGGAATACACTTACAAAGGCAAGGACAAAATGTAGATGTTTCTCAGCTGGAATAGGCCTTTCTGATATTAACGATAGCAGGATGGTGATACAAAACATAATAATGGGATGAGTACCTCAGGGGTTTATTTACCAATACAATCAAATTTTAAAAAAAGCAGAACATTTGGAGAATGCTATAAATGGTTCCTACTTAAAATGAAACTTTCAGCATTCCCAATATTAGCACAAATCTGTTCCTGTTCATCATTTGGTTAAAGGTGACTTTAAATTAAAAATAGCAAAGAAAATTGAAGAAGATAACTGTCAAGAAAATTTGCATTAAATGTGTAAACAGACAAAGGAAATAAGTATTATTTTGCAAATTGGAGGAAATATGCAAAAAACATTTGTAGAAAATTGTTTTTTTTAATATAGCTAATTAGAAATGTATTACTTTCTTAAATATGCCATGTGGGTTTATCATTAATATGAGTTATTAATTTATTTAATTCTTCAAACTATATTCCAATCCTTTAAGGCAACCAACCTCGTGTTTGGCTTGGTATCTAACTTTAAGTATAGCTATAACATCAGTATGTTTTTCTATAACATTGAATGGAAGCAATTTGAATCATACATCTTGCCTATGGATAAAATAATCTAAAATCTCAAAATCATGAATTTAAAATGGTGCAGAAACATGACCGCTTATTTATCGGAAGATTCTTTAGTGTCAATCCATCTCCATTCTCTGCTGTGCAAATAGTTTTACCACCAGGGGGAGCTATTTCTGTCCGAGTAAATGTTTTGTTTAACTTAACTTACACAGTATGGAAACAGGCCCTTCAGCCCACCAAGTCCATGCTGACCGTCGGTCACCCATTTATATTAGTTCTATGTTATCACACTTTCTTATCCACTCCCTACACACTAGGGACAATTTGCAGAGGCCAATTAACCTACAAACCTACACATCTCTGGAATGTGAGAGGGAATCTACGTGGTCACGGGGAGAGCATACAAACTTCATGGCAATAGTGCTGAGGTCAAGATCGAACCCACATCTCTTGTGCAGTGAGGGAGCAACGTTACCAGCTGCGCCACTGTGCCACCCATAAAACAGAATGAATAATGTCAGGATAGGATTAAGATGCATTTCATTATTGTGTATCTTATAAATATTCTCTACACTTTTATAGGTGGCACAGTGCTGCAGTGGTGGAGCTGCTGCCTTGCAGCGCCAGAAACCCAGGTTCGATACTGACTACGGATTTTGTCTGTACAAAACTTGAACTTTCTTCCTGTGACCGCGTGGGTTTTCTCCGGGTGCTCCAGTTTCCTCCCACATTCCAAAGATGTGCAGGTTTGTAGCTTAATTGGCTTCTGGAAATTGACTTTGATATGTTAGGTTAGAACTAGTGTACAGGAGATCGTTGTTCAGCGCTGTCTACAGGGGATCGGCGGGCCGAAGGACCTGTTTGCACGCTGTAAAACTAAAACTAAAAACTATAACTATCAATTTCACAATAGTGCAGGTACTGGGTTCTTACTCCCATTTTCAAAAGAGAATTTTGCTCTTAAAGCTAACGAAATCAAGGGATATGGGGAAAAAGTAGTAATGGGGTACTGATTTTGTACATGATCTTATTTAAAGACCGAATGGCCTGCTCCTGCATCCATTATCTATGTTTCTATGTTTCTATTCTGCAGCTCCATTGCTAAAACGAGAATTCAATGGTACATCATACAATCATTGCCTTTATTTCGTATTGCTTATTTCCTCTAGTCCTGTTGTAATCCACTTGTCCTGTCATAAGATGATGGAACATACTGATTATTTTTCTGCAATGTTACACCTCTGATATTAGACATCCACTGTGAAATTACAGCTCAGACATCGGACACCCACAGCTCAATGTTCCCATTGACCTTCTAATTCACATTGTTAACACATCTTGTTTCAGTGTTGTCCATTTTTAATGACAAGAGCCAAATATAAAATGAATATTTTGGTATTATTCAAACTAACATACACAAAAATATTAATTGCAAGTCCTACATTTGTTTTTCGCGTATCACGAGTAATCTTGTAACTGCACACCAACTGGCCCAAAGACAAGTAGAAATTGGCTGGTGACCATCAATTATTCAATTTATTAACTAATGATCTTAATAATTATCTTAACCCTCGTACAATATATCAAAACTTCAGATGATGTGCTCAATGTGTATTGTTTTCTTCAGTCCACTGTGACAAGACGCCAGGTACCAAGGTCATTGTTACATCTACTTGCTCCACTTAAAAGATAAGTAAGGTCACATCTGCACTATTGTGTGCAGTTTTGGTCACCCCATTACGGGACCATTGCCAAGGCTTTGGAAAGGGTTCCAATGAGGTTTACCAGAATGATGATTAAATTAGGGGGAATTAGCTACAGGGAGAGGTTGGACAGACTTAGATTGTTTTCCCTGGTGCACTGGAGGTTGTGGGAGACCTGACAGAAGTACATAAAATCATGAAAGACATAGATAGTGTAGGCAGCCAGCATGGAAAAATAAAATATTAGAGGGCATAGCTTTAAGGCGAGAGAGACAAATTTTAATCGAGATGTGCAGGGCAATTTTTTTACACAGAGGGTAGGTGATTGATGCAGATACGTTAGTGGCATTTAAGAAACATTTGGATAGACATACGGATTTACAGGGAATGGAGGGATGTAGGTTAAATGCAGTTAGATGTGATGATCTGGGCATCATGTTTAGCACAGACCATGTGGTCGAAGGGCCTGTTCTTGTACTGTACTGTTCTATGTTCTATTTTTTAAAGGAATGCAATGCCATTGCTTAAATTAACTGAATTAGTTCAGCGTCTCCTGATGTATCATCGTCAAACAATTGCCTCATCATAGTAACAGCATTGCACACCAGGCCCATTTTATGTTTAAGCACCAGTTCTCAATCTATATTATGATTTTTGGTCTTTTGCAGAACTATTTAGTTAACAAGGTACAAGTGTAATCATAATCCTTTGATCATACCATTCCTTTCAGTTTGGAACATAAGTAGGGATGTTTGCAGCAAGTGTAAATTTAAAAAAGTTAAAAGTGTTGAAATATGTTGCAGTTTCAATAGTTTAGTTTAGTTTAGAGATATAGCGTGGAAACAAGCTCTTTGGCCCACCGAGTTCATGCCAACCAGCAATCACCCTGTACGCTAGTTCTAACCGACACACAAGGAACAATTTACGGAAGTCAATTAACCTACAGACCCTGCACATCTTTGGAATGTGAGAGGAAACTGGAGCACCCGGAGAAAGTCCACGTAATCACAGGGAGAAAGTAGAAAACTCCATCCAGATAGCACCCGTAGTCAGGATCGAACCGGTTCTCTGGCGCGGCAGAGCAGCACCTCTACCGTTCCGCACTGTGCCTCCCCTGTTGAAGTTTCAATAGCGTATGAAACATTTCTATCTGCTGTCCAATGCTATTTACTAACTGAGTATTACCAAAATCATGTCTTTGGCTTGTGAGTGACAATGTCACAGTTAATGCCAGCATGCAGTCTGACTGGTGTACTGTACACTTGTACTAGACATTGCTGTTGAAAGCAGGTAATAAATTGCCAAGGACGTGTGTGCAATATGGATGATCCCCGGCACGGCTGCTGCAGTTGGGCACCCAAACACACCAGCAAGTTTATTTATGCCCTGGGGCCACAACAGTGAACAAAGGCAAATGATAAAGTGTATGAGTTTGTTAAACTGGCCTCGACAAGGCCAGCAGCATAATCAAGGACAAGTCGCAACCTAGCTATTGCCTCTTCTCCCCTCTCCCATGAGGCAAAATATATGAAAGTATGAAAACGCATACCTCCAGATTCAGAGACAGTTTCTTCCCAGCTGTTATCAGCGAACTGAATCATCCTACCACAACCAGAGAGCAGTTCTGAACTACTATCTACCACTTTGGTGACCCTCGGACTATCCTTGATTGGACCTTACTGTCTTTACCTTGCATTATACGTTATTCCCTTATGTGTCTATACACTGTAAATGGCTCGATTGTAATCATGCATTGTCTTTCTGGTGACTGGTTAGCACGTAACAAAAGCTTTTCACTGTACCTCGGTGCACGTGACAATAAACTAACTGAACTGTGATGCCTGTGGTGTACCAAGTGTTGCTGGCAGATTTGGCTTAAAGCTAAGGCAAGTGGAGACTTCAAGTTACTGCTCTTCTATAATGTTACATCAAACCACTGAAGAAAAATCTGTAAGTATTATTTACACTTGCATGTTAATGGCATTGTCTTCAAAAGTATATAGTGGACGGGTGCAGCTACAAATGCTGATGGGTGTAAATGCTTATATGGTCGTGGGGGTAGGGGAGGGACGTTATTTGTTTTGGTCATAGTAATCCCAAATGTCAGAAGTCAGTTTGTATTGGAATTTATTTTATGGCACAGATACAATGATATAGGTACAGAGATTCAACCATTAATCCAGAGATAGGTACAAAATGCTGGAGTGACGTGGCGGGTCAGCTAGCATCTCTAGAGAAAAGGAATAGGTTACGTTTCTGGTTGAGACTTCTTCTGACTGAGAGTCGGGGGAGAGGGAAACTAGAGATGTGAAAAGGTTTACAGAATACACGTCGAGGAGGGAGGAGAACTTCAAATTAGGCACACCAATGGGCAAAATCTCCCCATATCCCTTGATTCCGCTAGCCCTTAGAGCTCTATCTAACTCCCTTTTAAATTCATCCAGTGAATTGGCCTCCACTGTGGCAGAGAATTCCACAAATTCACAACTCTCTGGGTGAAAATGTTTTTTTACATCACAGTTTCAAATGGCCTCCACTTTATTCTTGGACTGTGGCCCTTGGTTCCGGACTCCCCCATCATTGGGAACATTTTGCCTGCATCTATCTTGTCAAGTCCTTTTATAATTTTATATGTTTTTATAAGATCCCTCTCATCCTTCTGAATTACAGTGATTCCAAGCCCACAATCTGTTGGTTAAAGTTAAATTAAAGTAATTGGGAATCTTTAATCTGTGGTAGTGGTTTGTGATCATTGTCCTGACCCAAGATGGCATCAATAAAGCCCCTGTCCCACTTAGGAAATCTGAACAGAAACCTCTGGAGACCTTGCACCCCACCCAAAGTTCCCAGAGGTTCCCGGAGGTTCTGGTCACTCTCCCTAATAGTCGAAAGTGGTTTCCGCGTAGTCGAGGCTTCTTCTATGTTCCTGCGCTTATTTCAACAAATTAAAACCGGCCTCGACTAAAAATAGGTTGCCGTTTGGTTGAAGCCAGTGGAGTGGGGTTGCTATTTACTTACAGGCAGTCAAAGGCAATCTCCTTCGCTGACCGACCATTTTGATTGGCTCATTGGAGTTTTCAGCAGGTTTTCAGGACCTAGAAGATCCGCCGGAAGGTAAAATACCCACTAACTTTATTAAACTTCTTAAAACTGTCTCCACTCCTTCTCCCCCTTCCCCTTCTCTCCCCTTTTCTCTCCCCCCTCTCTCCCCTCTCTCTCCCCCCTCCCCTCCCCTCTCTCCCCCCTCCCCTCCCCTCCCTCCCCCCACCACCCCCCTCCCCCCCTCCCCTCTCCCCTCTCTCTTCCCTCCCCTCCTCTCTCCCCTCCTCTCTCCCCTCCTCTCTCCCCTCCTCTCCCCCTCCTCTCCCCCTCCTCTCCCCCTCCTCTCCCCCTCCTCTCCCCCTCCTCCCCCCCTCCTCTCCCCCTCCTCTCCCCCCTCCTCTCCCCCCCTCCCCTTCCCCCTCCCCTCCTCTCTCCCCCTCCTCTCTCCCCTCCTCTCTCCCCTCCTCTCTCCCCTCCTCCCTCCCCTCCTCCCTCCCCTCCTCCCTCCCCTCCTCTCTCCCCTCCTCTCTCCCCTCCTCTCTCCCCTCCTCTCTCCCCTCCTCTCTCCCCTCCTCTCTCCCCTCCTCTCTCCCCTCTTCTCTCCCTCCCACCTGCGCTCTCTAAAGGACTTACCGTGCTCTGTGGCAGCCATTTACCATCCCCTTTCATCGCGCAGACAGTGCTCCTCCGCTGTCCCTGGCCCCCACCTTCGCTGTGTGTGTGTGTGTGTGTGTGTGTGTGTGTGTGTGTGTGTGTGTGTGTGTGTGTGTGTGTGTGTGTGTGTGTGTGTGTGTGTGTGTGTGTGTGTGGTCGGTAGCAAAGTCAGTAGATGCAGCTCACGCTTCCAGGCGAGTGACCAAAACCTCTGGCGACTCATGGAGACCTTGGGTGGGGCGCAAGGTCTCCAGAGGTTTCCGTTCAGGTTTCCTAAGTGGAACAGGGGCTTAACAGACACTCCATTAGCTGGATTTTACCCTCATCTGTCCGCACCTTAAAGTTGAACTCATTTATGGTTGATGAAATAGGACTGACCATGGGAGACCGTCCTCCAGAGAGCAATGAAGCTACCTTCACCAGAAGGATTGCAGCGGTTCAAGATGGTAATGCAACACTGTCCTTACCAAGGCAACTAGGGTTGTAATCATTGTAATCACGTATTGTCTTTCTGCTGACTGGTTAGCATGCAACAAAAGCTTTTCATTGTACCTCAGTACACATGACAATAAGCTGAACTAAAACTGAGCTAAAACTGAGCTAAAACTAATAAATGGTGAAGCAAGGAAATGCAGATTCTGGTTTGGACAAAAAAATGACACAAATGCTGCAGTAACTCAGCACCCTTGGAGAACATGGATAGGTGATGTTTTGTGTCAGGACCTTTCTTCAGAAAATAAATATTGGACTTACCAGTTATGCTCAACTCCTCAAATGTGAATATATTTTTAAACAAGATGGTTCGGAGTTGATTTTCCCTTTTTTTTGTAGGCAAGAGTCAAGAGATTTTGAAATCCTGTTCAATGAGTTATCTGGATCATTGGCCTGTTTAGGATTTGTAAATTGAGGATTCTGTAAGCTAGATAGCTGGATTCAAAGTGACTAGCTACTCGAGGAAATTCGACAAAGAGCAATCACTTTTCTTGATGTTATATTATAACCTTAAACATATTGAAAATCTCAAATTATGTATCCGAGTGCTTTGTCTACGGTCTATTATATTGCTGTTGTCTGCTATCAATTTATCTTACTTTATTCAATCACCTTGTTCTGCCATTGTTCTGGTAAGAACCAATTTGAACTTGCTGTCAAAATGTTACAGTAATGGAAATGTAGTTAAAAACTGGGTTTGATGAAACTTTCAATTTCCTGCCTTGTAATATCATTCTGACAAAACTTTGCTCTGTTCAATCATCTTATAACCAGTATTTAAAATTGAACAGAATTGTTCAGCTCTCTTTTTAGATTATGCCACTCCAATTGCGATTCATGTATTCTAGTATATCCAGGGAAGTGAAATCACAGGTGATACGGTTAACGTATCTTATTTAAGAAAACTTTTAACAATAAATATGAAAATTGTCTTTTAAAAGCACAGATTCCAACATTTTCATTGAGTGTGTAGGCAAATTATGAAAATAGATGTTTGGAGTTCAAGTTTTCTCCTCGGTATTGCTTATCATCGAGCTGATGAAACTCGTGGCCATCAAGACTTACTGCCATGAACCACTCCGTGAGAAAATGTCCCTCTCTCGATTACACCCATATCCCTAACCCAACATCATCCACTTTTATGGTGCTTTGTATATCTTGAAGTTGTTGACTATCTCTACAGCAGCTTATTTGATGATGGTGGGGTTGTGTTCATTCCCTTGCATCCTTAAACCCCTGTCTCAAGGTGCGAGTTGACCGACGAGTGACTCCGAGTTTTCACTCGCGGTAATCACGTACAATTAACGTAGAGGGAACGTCGGAACACTGGCGCGCAACTTAGCGACTCGTGGCGCTAACGGCAGGTACCCGTGAGACTTGTTAACTCTTGAAAACTCTGTTTGAGGTTTCCCACGAATCAAATTTACTGTTCAAGTTAAAAATTAAAACATTTAAACTCATTATAATAACGTAGTGGCCCGTGAGTTTACCTTAATGACTCGTGAGTCTACCGTGGGCACTCTTTAACTCAGCGGGCAGGCAGCATCTCTGGAGAGAAGAAATGGGTGACGGGATGACGTTTCCAAATTTCTGCTGCATCTTTGTGTAACTCCAGCACCGTGTGTTCACTTTTTGTCAACCAGCAACTGCCCTTTCTTGTGTGTGACATTATTTGTATCCGTGGCAGTTGATTGTCGCTCCCTTCAGTTTCCCAGGGGGTCGGGACGGGACCGAAGTTGGGAGTGAAAGGTGGGGGGGGGGGGGGAGGAGGGATGGTGGGGGGAAGGAGGGAGGGAGGGTTGGAGGGAGGGGGGGGGGGGGGTTGGGGTGACTTAGTACGGGAGACAAGTGTACTGACTGTGTGAGCAGACACTTTGGTAGTGATTGCCCATGGGGTTCACTGCCGAGGACTTCATAATGCAGAGAACATTATAAACAGTGGAGCGATTAACCCTGGAAAGGGGGGAGACTCCTCTCTGAGTTGGACCCAGGAAAGTGAAGCAGGAATTTTCTTGAGGTTATTAACGACAGATAAATGGATGGGAAGGGTTTAGAGGGCTATGGGTCACATGCAGGCAAATAGGGCTACCCCAAGACATCAAACTGGATGGCACGGCCAAGATGGGCCGAAGGACCTGTTTCCATGTTGTACAGCAACATGACTAAGGCCTATCCAGTGGGATTGACATATTTTGTATTTTTCCTTTCTAAAGATGCAGTGTATTTTGGTGACTATTGCACACTGCAAACCAGAAGCGTTATGGCGGATGATTGCCCGCTGTTTCTGATGCTAAAGCCTTGGGATCGTTGCCCTTCGTGTTGGCGTGGAGGAGGAGGGGGGTATTGTGCTGTTTGATCGCCCCCTGCTATCCCAGGGACAGGGAGACACAGCGGCTTTTGAGACTGGTCGGCAATCGCTACCATAGTGTCTGCCCACATAGACAGTACACCTCTCCTACACTTGTCTCTCGCACTAAGATCATCCCGAAGAGAATGATCCCAGCCTAACCCAAGAGCCTTGTCACCCCAGACAGATTAATGACGCCCCCACAACCCCCCTCCACCTCAACTTACGCCTGGGCACCAAAGCAGCTCAGGAGGTGAACCCTGAGCTCCATCTCCCAACAATCTAATGTGCAACTGATGTGAAAGAACATCGGCTGCGGCTGGCCGGCACCCGGCATGGACTTCTCACACACGACAAATGTATGCGAATAAACAAAAACAAGGAATAAAATCAAAGTCCGGCTTGAAAGGCAACTTATAATATATTCCGCTTAGAACGAGCAGGCACGTCCACATTCAAACATCTCATCTCCCGTCTCCCCGCAGTGTTAGACCTGGCAGTAAATTCAATTAAAATATAACAAAGCTCCGCCTGTTGGTCTTCTAACTACGTGATGTGTGTTTCAAACAAATCATAAGTATAACTGCTCTGGCACTGGACGGTGCGCATTTTCCCTTTGTAGGTCATATCAATAGATGCGGCCGCGCCAAATTCTATCTTTAACTCAAAGCCGCAGGATGGAGATGTCTTCTTTACTCTGTTGCTTATTAAAACAGACCTCATTCATGGTTGGCTCAAGAGTAACGGGAGAGGAACTTGGAACATCGCAGAAATGACATACACGTGGTACCTCGGTTAAACTCTTGAACATAAACTTGGAATCTCGTACACAACCACAAGTCTGTTTTTTTTCTTTCACTTGGGGTCACTCGTGGGTGGACTCGCACCATGAGACAGGGCTATTAGGTTAACAACTAACTCTTTTGTGTTGTCCTGAAGGAAGATGTTAAGGAAGATGTATTTTGTTAGACTTTGGGATTGGCCAAAATTTGAAGACAAACTGGTGCAAAAAGGCAAGCTATATTTAAAGTGGATAAATAACTTGGTCTGGGGAAGTATTCTAGATTTCAGAGGAAAATAAGGGTGAAATTGCTCTGACCATAATCTTCCAGACATTTATGGATTCAGAACTGGAAATGTTACAAGTTCTGAATCCATAAATGTCTGGAAGATTATGGCCTGGGAAGTTCCAGTTTGCTAATTGAACAAAGAGTGCTGGGATAGGTCCAGGAACCAGAGCAGTTAGCTGATAGCTCTTTCTGGAATCAATAACTAAGGGTCGAATTAAATCACTTAGATAAGTATGAATTGAATAGAGAAAGTCAACTTGGTTTTACTAAAATCAAATTGTGTCTAATATCCTTGATTATTTTTCCAATTAAATAACAGAAAGTGCCACCGAGGGAAACACAGTTGATGTGGTGTATACGTATATGCCACGTAATAAGCATTTTATCATTACATTTTTCAAAATATTTTCCAGATAATTTATTGTTTTGTACAGAAAATAAAGAGGGGTGGCACAGTGCTGCAGCTGTAGAGTTGAGACCCTGGATCAATCTTGACTAAGGGTGCTGTGTGTACGGAGTCTGTACGTTCTCCCTGAGTGCATGGGTTTTCTCTGGGTGCTCCAGTTTCCTCCCATACTCCAAAGACATCTGGGGTTGTAAACTAATTGACCGGCAAAAATTATAAATTGTCCCTAGTGTTTAGGACTAGTGCTCATGCACAGGGTGATCGCTGGTCGGCGTAGACTCGGTGGGCCGAAGAAACTGTTTCCGCGCTGTATCTCTAAAGTTTAAAAGTCTAAAGTCATCAAGTCTAACTCAATTGAATAAAATGGGCTCCATCAGCATGGAATATCAGTTGAGACGGAAATAGCAGGGCAAGGTTGGAATTAAGCATTGGTGAGCACTAGGATCCTAGATGTGTAAGTGGGTAACGTCTTGGACTTGGGCGTACAAGGCACAAACTCAAATATACAGCTGACACAAAACTTGGTGTTGCAGGAAACTGGCAGGTGAATAGTTATGAAGATATAGAAAGGCTGATGAAATCGGGTAGATAGGTAGACAAAATCTAATGCTGAGAAATGCAGATAGTTAAATGTATGTAGGAAGATAAGAAGAAACAATGGAAACTAGAAGATGTGAAGGGGAACATAGACCAAAAGGCCCAAAATGCAATTCCATTGTCCCTCATTGTCTGTCCATTCCCTCCACAGATGCTGCCTTATCCGCTGAGTTCCTCCAGCACTGTTTTTGTTCAGTCACAACTGCAATGTAAAGCGTGGTCGATTTGATACACTTAAAATAAAATACAGAGGATTTGGAAAGTATACAGATGAGATTTGCCGAAAGGATAGATTGGCTATGCTGAGGTTGGAACAGTGGAAGTTGTGAGGTGTGTGTAAGAAGGAACTGCAGATGCTGGTTTAAACGGAAGATAGACACAAAAAGCTGGAGTAACTGTCAGGTATTGCATTTTGGGAAGTTTAACAAGGGTAGGACCTACACAGTAAATCGTAGGCCTCTGGGGAGTGTTGTAGAGCAGTGGGATCTAGGACTGCAGGTGCATGGTTCCTTGAAGGTTGAGTTGCAGGTAGATAATGTGGTCAAAAAGGCTTTTGGCACATTGGCCTTCATCAATCAGAGTATTGTGTATAGAAGTTGAGAGGGCATTTTGCAGTTGTGTAAGACATTGGTGAGATCGCATTTAGAATATTGTGTTCAGTTATGGGCACGATGTTATAGGAAAGATATTGTCAAGCTTGAAAGGTGTTCAGAAAAGATTTACGAGAATGTAAACTCCGCTATTTTTAAGAGCCCTAACTAGCTCTCTTGAAAGCATGCAGAGAACCTGCCTCCACCGCCCTCTGAGGCAGAGAATTCCACAGACTCGCCACGCTCTGTGAGAAAAAGTGTTTCCTCATCTCCGTTCTAAATGGCTTACTCCTTATTCTTAAACTGTGGCCCCTGGTGCTGGACTCCCCCAACATCGGGAACATATTTCCTGCCTCTAGTGTGTCCAAGCCCTTAACAATCTTATATGTTTCAAGTTAGACAGTTAGACAGATACATGGGTACACAAAATGCTGGAGAAACTCAGTGGGTGCAGCAGCAAATATGGAGCGAAGAAGATAGGCAACGTTTCGGGCCGAAACCCTTCTTCAGATCGAACATGGATAGGACATGTTTGGAGGGATATGAACCAAGCGCAGGCAGGTGGGACTAGTGTAGCTGGGACATGTTGGCCGGTGTGGACAAGTTGGGCCGAAGGGCCTGTTTCCACACTGTATCACTGTATGTCTCTATGACTAACTCAGTGAGACAGGCAGCATCTCTGGAGAGAAGGAATGGACGACGTTTCAGGTCGAGACCCTTCTTCAGACTGGTTAGGGATAAGGGAAATGAAAGAGGTAGACGGTGATGTTGAGAGATAAAGACCAATGAATGAAAGATGCACAAAAAATGTAACGGGGAACTGACTGAGGGATATAACATCATGAAGGGTAGAAGCAGAGTACATAGAAGTTGTTCTCATTGTAGACCAGTCGAGAACCAGGGGCATCAAATAATTATATGACTTGTTAAAATGCTAAAGGGGCGACCTAATCCGCGAGTTCTGGTCAGTTTTCCCTCGATTTATACTCGCAGCATGGTCGACATGAGGTTGTAGGAGGTCTTTGTAACTCTCCTTTATGCTCGAGAGTGGTTCCCGTGTACTCGAGGCCTCAGCTAGGTCATGGCGTATTTTTCAACACGATCGGCCCGAAACTTTGCCTATCCCCTTCGCTCCATATTTGAACATGTTGAGAAATGCCCACGAATAAAAAGGAGGTCGTCTTCACTCTCCACTATTCAATGTCCAATTTTCCCGTGGTTAGTCGTAGCTAGTCGAAGCTGGTCTTCAACAGAGTCGAAGGAGGTCTAAGGAGGTCTTCTACATAGTCGAAAGAGGTCTTCAACATGACATTTTTTCAAACTCTCCTGAACTCTTCTAAACTCGCCAATTAGGTCACCATGTGGGACAGCCCCTTAAAACTGACCAGAAGAAAATATTGTTGATACAGTTGGTGGTGAGTGGACAGTTACCTGGAACTGTAAGAGAGGATGAATTATTTGTAGCATTTAAAAGAGAGTGAGCTGGGAGTCTGAAAGGAAAGAATGTGAAGGGCCATGGGGAGACATTGGGGGTGATGGGAGTAGCTGGATTGTAATGTTGCATAGAGTTTATCTGGAGTTACCAGGTTAAATAGCCCCTTCTCCACTGAGATGATTCAGAGGTGCCCAGAGGGATTTAGTTTAACTTCAGTTGAGAATGATCACTGTTGCTGGCTGAAATGCTGGTACACAAGTATCTTTTGATTAGTGAGAGATTTGTGAAGCTTTAATCAAAGGGTCATGGGGTGTGGAAACACACCCTTAAGCCCAACTTGCCCATGCTGACTAACATGTCCCATCTACACTAGTTCCACCTACCTGTGCTTGGTCCATTTCCCTCTAAACCTATCCTATCCATGTACATGTTCAAATGTTTCTTAAGCGTTACGATAGTCGCTGCCTCAACTACCTCCCCCGGCAGCTCGTTCCATACACCTACCACCCACTGTGTAAAAAGGTTACTCCTCAGGTTCCTATTAAATAAATCCCCCTTCACCTTAAACCTATGGCTTCTGGTTCTTATTTCCCCAATTCCGGACAAAACACTCTGTACATTTACCTTATCTATTCCTCTCATGATCGTATACCTTCTATAAGATCACCTTCCATCCTCCTTAGTCCAAAGGAGTAAAGTCCTGATCGGCATGTTATTTAATTATAATGTTATTTAGGATCAGAAGATAACTGAATAAAGTATAATGTACATTTTTGTTAACCGTATGCTTCTCGTGAAAACCTTTATAATATCCTACCAATACCCCGATGTACATTGAGACAAGTACATTGCTTAGTTATGGAAATTGTAACTAGCAGTTTTATTCAGCTCTCTGACAGTAACTGCTTGACCTGTTATTCCGGTTGCTGTTGTTCATTGACATATTTCAAGTGAAACGTTCTACATGCATCCTAATATTATATCAAATGAGTTTATTGTCGTGTGTGTGTGTGTGTGTGTGTGTGTGTGTGTGTATATAGCTATTTGTAAATTACACAGACCATCCCTCTCTTTTCATATGTAGTATTTCTAATTTTAAATATGAAAGTAAATGTCCTATTGCATTATTCTATGTCTTTCACTAGATGGCATTCAATGTACATCGGGGTATTGGTAAGATATTATAAGAGTTTTCACGAGAAGCATACGGTTAACAAAAATGATTAACTCAAATTCTTATCGTTCTGCGTTAATTTGTGAAAGCAATTAATGCTCAAGTGTAATTAGGGTGATTCTCCACATAAACTGATATCACTCACTTAGTGCTGTGAAAGGTGCATTTGCCACGTGGCAGTTTGTTCTTGTCTCCTGTCAGATCCCTGCAAAGATTTTTGTTTACCATGGCGGGTGTTCTTGAGCGGCTAGAGAATTATGAAAAGGAATTGTGAAGCCCCCACTCATCTGCCTCCCTGTGAGGTCAGGTAGAGTGAGAGAGTGGGAGAAGAGATAAGAACATCTTTTGACTTTAGAGATGCAGTGTGGAAACAGGCCCTTCGGATTACTGAGTCCACGCCGACCAGCGATCACCCTGTACACTAGCACTATCCTACGCACTAGGGACAAAAATGACAATTTTTTCAGAAGCCGATTAACCTACAAAACCTGTACATCTTTGTTGTGTGGGAGGAAACTGGAGCAGCTAGAGAAAACCCACGCGGTCACAAGGAGAACATACAATCCCGGGTCTCTGGCATTGAAAGGCAGCAGCTCTACCACTGCGTCACTGTTCAGTCCTCAACTGTGAATGCACTATTTCAGCAATGAAAGTGGATCTACCTTCAATGTATCAGTAGGTCAATAACCAACAAGCTCTGCAAAGAAATAATTCAGACCCATGCAATAATTCCAGTTTTAATTTCAAAGCTCAATCCATTGCATTATGTTTTTTAAGAAGACTTAACCACTTTAAGACAAGGTTTATTTTCTCTGGAACACAAATTATTGAGAGGAGACCTGATAGAAGTATACTAAATAGATATGGTAGACAGCCAGAACCTTTTTACCAGGATGGAAATATCAAATACTAAGGGTATAGCTTTGAGGTGAGAGCAGCAAATTAAAAGGAGATGTGTGGGGCAGATGTTTTACACAGGGGGTGGTGATTGCCTAGAACATGATGCCAGAGGCAGATACGATAGTGGCAATTAAGAGGCTTTTGGATAGTCCAATGGATAGGCCGGCAGAGGGATATGGATTATGGAGTCATAAGGAGGGATATGGATTATGTGCAGGCAGATAGGTGTGCTCTTTGCATGATGTTCGGCACATACATTGTGGGCCAAAGGCCTATCCTGTCCTGTACTGTTCTATGGTCTACGTTCTATGTTTACTTGCCTTAAATCTCTTTGGCCATTTAGTTTTTCATGGACCGTTAATGGGACAATTGTAGTTAGGCTGCCATCTGCACAATGTTTTAGTTATACAAGAGCATACCCTTTTATTTACTCCAAAGATATTGCTTGGAATATTAATGGGTAGAGGCCTTGCTCTCCCTATAAGTGTCCATTGTAAGCAAACAGACTTGAGGATTCCCAAAGTTCCCAGTCAGTGGACCTTGTGTGAGATTCAGTGGTACTTAACAACTAGCTGCACCATTGAAACCACTTATACTTTGTTCATGCGAGGACATGTGGCTTCCTCTGGTGGTGGGGTGTAGGGAGGGGGCTGGGGCTGTGGGGGAGGGGGGGGGGTTGGGATGAGTATGTGCAGGGCAGCTTTAGATAAAGCACCGTGCAGCATAATTTCCAAAGAGGCTCCTGGCATCGCTGTAAAGTTGCTGCTGGATATTCAAGGCTTTCTGTTTCCTTTGCATTTGGGTGTCTCAGTGGCGCAGTGGTAGAGTTGCTGCCTTACAGCGCCAGAGACCCGGGTTCAATCCTGACTACAGGTGTTATCTCTATGGACTTTGTATGTTCCCCCTGTGACCACGTGGGATTTCCCTGGGTGCTCCGGATTCCTCCCACACTCCAAAGACATGCAGCTTTGCAACTTAATTGGCTTGGTAAAATAGTAAATTGTCCCTAGTGTGTGTAGGATAGTGTTAATGTGCAGGGATCGCTGGTTGGTGAGGACAAATTATTTGGAATTGGTGAAAAATGATCATGTTCAATCCTAAAGATAGACAAAAAGTGCTGGAGTAAGTGTGACAGGCAGCATCTCTTGAATAGGTGACGTTTCGGGTCGAGACCCTTCTTGTGCAGTTCCTTCCTACACATGTTCAACCCAATTGCAGTTTAATTACAGATTGACTTGCCTGCAGATTTTGCATTATAATGTCAAATTAAACCAACTAAAATGGTTAATTATTTTTCAATATTCACTTGCAGTTAAGTATCTACAAGTGAACCATTAGCTTATCTGAACATAGAATGACAGAACCGTTATGTATTTACAATTACAATTATTCATTTCAAAGGTTCTTCTTTTTCAGGTTTTCACAGCATTTGCAGAGGGCAGGAGGCAGCTTAAAAAATAGATTGTCAAAATGGAGGCAGGAATCATATCAATTCTATACAATAATGGCTCACATTTGAAATTAAACCAAATCCGACACTGTATAGAATATTATCAAGTTTCCAGGGCAAAATAATTCTATCAAGCCATCTTTAATGAACAAAAGATAAATGAAGGGGAGAGCTGAAGCCTTTGACTATGCAGTATGTGTGGGTGGACATTGCACATCTTGCAGAAGCCGGCATGCCTGCTGATATAGACGTACTTACATTTTTAACTCACAGTGGGACTGACACATCTTCTACCATGCAATTATTATTGTACCCATGAGCTACAGTTGGGATTGCAGATAGCTGTGAATCGGTTGTGTACTCAGAATAGCCATTGCTGTTGGGTTTTAGCACGTCTCAGGGGAGGCAGCAGTCATAAAAAATAATCAGAGGCCAACAAAGGAGTCTGAAGCTGCACATTTGGCACAATTCTTGATCGACAGGGTCACAGCAATGACTGTCATCACCCATGTAGATGCCCCAGTCGCAGCCAGGCTGGAGAGAAACTATTTAAGAAAATAATTTAAAATTTGCATTTTCCCTGCACGAGTTCTTCCAGCTATTAATTTAAGTGGGTGTTAACTGCTTGTTATTCCTGACATATGATCTCGTGACCGATCAAAAGTGTTCATAACAGCATTATTATCGTTCGTTTTCATTCCTGTACTTTTATTTAAAAATTCTTTTGTTTTTGCATACTTTGAGCTAAATATTGAATTTGGTTGATGTTGTTTTCCGCTGTCACAGGTTCTGACACTGTTTGAAGAGGAAAGATGTTACTTTCAGTTATAGCATGAACAAGTCCTAACGCCTAGGATAAAAAGACCATTCAAGGCCAGTAACAAATGACCTCAGACAGGGAGATGCCTGGTAGGTCCGAAGATAGATGCAAAAGGCTGGAGTAGCTCAACGGGTCAGACAGCATCTCTGGAGAAAAAGAGTAGGTGATGTTAGGTGCCTGGTAGATCCATTGTTCCCTGGGGAAGGTGTGCTCAGCCCCCTGCTGTACTCAATCTATACTCATGACTGCATAGCCAGTCATAGTGCGAACTCCATCACCAAGTTCGCTGACGACACCACTGTTGTGGGACGTATCACTGATGGGGATGAGTCAGAGTATAGAAGAGAGATCGGGCAACTGTCCATATGGTGCCAGCACAACAACCTGGCCCTCAACACCAGCAAAACCAAGGAACTGATTGTAGACTTTGGAAGGAGTAGGATGGGGACCCACAGACCTGTTTATGTCAATGGGTCGATGGTTGAAAGGGTCAAGAGCTTCAAATTCCTGGACGTGCACATCTCAAGTCAAGTCAAAGTCAAACAAACTTTATTGTCATTTAGAAATACATCGATATATGCAGTTCCAAACGAAATTCCGTTGCATTTGGCTCCCTGTGCAACACGATAATTAACAGAAGGATAAACATGGATAAAATGGATAAAAAGGATAAATAGACAATGGTGGCAGCCCATTACATGGCATTCAGGAGTCTGATGGCTCGTGGGAAGAAGCTGTTGCAGAACCTTGATGTTCTGCTCCTTATGCTACGATATCTTTTGCCCGAGGGCAGCAGAGTGAACAGTCCGTGATGGAGATGTGTGGGGTCTTTTATAATACTGCTGGCCTTAGACACGCAACGTTTGGTCACAATATCCCCGATTGAGGGGAGAAAGGTCCCGATGATTTTTTCCGCTGTCCTCTGTGAAGATCTTTCCTGGTCCGAGAACACAGATGCAATTATTAAGAAAGCTCATCAGTGCCTCTACTTCCTGATAAGATTACGGAGAGTTGGTCTGTCAAGGAGGACTTTCTCTAACGTCTACAGGTGCACAGTAGAGAGCATGCTGACCGGTTGCATCGTGGCTTGGTTCAGCAACTTGAGCGCCCTGGAGAGGAAAAGACTACAAAAAGTAGTAAACACTGCCCAGTCCATCATCGGCTCTGACCTTCCTTCCATCGAGGGGATCTACCACAGTCACTGCCTCAAAAAGGCAGCATCATCAAGGACCCACACCACCCTGGCCACACACTCATCTCCCTGCTACCTTCGGGTAGAAGGTACAGGAGCCTGAGGACTGCAACGACCCGGTTCAGGAATAGCTACTTCCCCACAGCCATCAGGCTATTAAACTTGGCTCAGACAAAACTCTGAACATTAATATCCCTCCATCTGTTGTTTGCACTTTATTAATTTATTAATTCATGTGTGTATTTACGTATATAATTGTAGTCAATGCCTACTATGTTCTGTTGTGCTATGTAAAGAAAGAATTTCATTGTCCTGTCAGGGGCACATGACAATAAACTCTTTTGACCTTGACCGTTGTCCTTTGATCTCAGGAGAAACAATGTGAAGAACTGTGGCATTGATAAAACGACTAGAGTGGAGGAAAGGGGCAAGGAGGGGAGGAGACTGTAAGATGAAACTACTTATAAGTTAGTTTAGAGCCAATTTGCCTACATACTTGCACGTCTATGGAGAGTGGGAAAAAACTGAAGATCTCAGAGAAAACCCACTCGGTCACGGGGCGAACATACAAACACCGTACAGACAGCACCTATAGTCAGGATTGAACATGGGTCTCCGGCGCTGTAAGGCAGCAACTCTACCGCTGCACAGTTAAAGGCCTGTCCCACTTGCCGATTCTTTTGGCGACTGACGGCGTTATATCAGTTGCCAAAAGATTTTGAACATTTCGAAATCCCGTGGCAACAAAAAAAAATGTTGCGCCAGTTGAAAAAACACCATGCACCATACGTCATCACGCCGCGTCACGCCGCGTATTTTTCGGTGACCTGATACATCAGTCAATGATGCCGGTAGTCGCCAAAAGAATCGCCAAGTGGGACAGGTCCTTTAAGATGACCTAACTTTGAACATTGAAGTACACAAGAGCCATTGAAGTACACAATTGAAGTATACAATTGAAGTACACATTGAAGCCACATGAAGTGCACTGAAGTATACAGAGCCATCTGCATACTCCTGGAGTTAGGGTGACTTTAAATCTGCAAGTGTCAGCACTGTAGATAAACAATTTCTGTTTACTCCTTTGGGTTATCTTCACTCCAACAAGTTTGTTGGGGGGGATATCCAATTTATCAGTGTGGGGAAGATTGAAAGCAGTGTGGGGAAGATGATTTGCCACCGGTCTTCACTGAGAAAACCTTGGTGATGCAGCCACCAGTTAAGGTTTTTGCATATCTGACATCTGGAAGGAAATATAAATGGAAATGTATTTCAGTGGGCAGACTATAAAGAAAGTGCTCCATAATTTTCTCACTTGCCAAGAGTCTAAGGTTTTAGTGAGCTTGAAGAAGGCAATTTATGGGAATTGGTACTGCTCCCAGGACTTTTCACAAATGAATCACTCGGTGAAGATCATGTCAAGGAAAGGGTACAGAGAAGATTTATGAGATTGTTGCCAGGACTCGAGGGTCTGAGCTATAGTCAGAGGTTGAATAGGCTGGGACTCTATTGCTTGGAGAGCAGGAGGATGAAATGTGATCTTATAGAGATGTATAAAGATATGAGAGGAATGAATCGGGTGAATGCACAGGGTCTCTTGCCCAGAGTAGGTGAATCGAGGACCAGAGAACAGGGTGGGTGAAGAGGAAAAGATTTAATAGAAATCTGAGGGGTAACTTTTTCACACAAAGGGTGGTGAGTGTTTTGAACAAGCTGCCAGAGGAGGTAGTTGAAGCAGGGACTAACTCAACATTTAAGAAGCAGTTAGACAGGTACATGGATAGGACAGGTTTGAAATGATATGGACCCAATGCAGGCAGGTGGGACTAATATAGCTGGGACATGTTGGCCGAAGGGGGGAAGTTGGGCTGAAGGGACTGTTTCCACACTGTATCACTCTATGACTCTAAGTCAACTACGCCTCAAGATGGATAGAATCTACAATGCTGCTTGGAATGCAGTGTTTAGTAATTGTAAGTAGAGTGCCAGTGATAGCAGATGAGTGGGGTCACCCTTCAGCGGTAATGACAAACAATGTGTCTTCTTTGTTGAAAATGATCATCATTATCACCTCGTGGTATGGTGGCACAGTGGCACAGCGGTAGAATTGCTGCCTTAGAATACCAAAGACCCATCCTCACCAAGGGCGAGGTCTGTATGGAGTTTGTACATTCACCCCGTCACCACGTTGGATTTCTCCGGGTGCCCTCGTTTCAGCCTACGCTCCAACGATGTACAGATTGGCTTTGGAAGAATTCCCCCTAGTGTGTAGGATAATGTAAGTGTACTGGTTTATCGCTGGTCGATGTGGACTCGGTGGGCCGACAGGCCTGTTTCTGCGCTGTATCTCTAAAAGTGTAAAGATGAGTGTGACATCCTCGTGCAGTAGCCACAATCAATGTGTCTCCTTTGTTGAAATTGCCGTCCCTAGCATAACCTTCATATCCAGATGCAGTCTTTTTGAGTTTGCAATAATCAGGAGTGGTGGCTTGGCTGGTTTGAGCGGGCTGCTGTGGAGGGGGGGTTGAGGTCACTGTGCTTCTCTGTCCTTGCAGAGTTAATCTCAGTTGTGTGTCGCATGGGTGTAGGTGGCCTTGACAACGCTGAAGCATCTGGCCATGTCTGCGAGTTGTGGAGGCTCCTCTCCCCTTTGTACTATCTATTCTGTAGGCCACCGGTCTTCTCTTGGACCGTGGTATTCTTGGGGTCAATATTCCATTACACATCAACTGTGCAGGAATTGATCATTGCGTGAAAAATTATATAATCCTTTGCTGTAACTATCTGAAGCCCTTCATGTTTCTCATCAAAGCCCTAAACCATAGGCTTAATGAACAAAAGTAGAAAACAGGAAAAAATAAATGGGAGGCAATGTTAGTTTTGCTAAAAGTCCTAGCGTTAGAATGCAAGAAGTAGCTATCATTAAATGGTTTTAAAGCAGAATTTCATGACCAGAATATTAAACATATCAAATTATTATAATGAAATTACTCCTGTTAAATGCCCAGCATTTTCTCAGGACAGTAATAATTACGATTCAATGTGATGTAGAAAGCATTGGATGAAATCTGCCAAAATTCAGAGCATTGTAAAGGATCAATGTAGCACATGGTTCAAGAAAGAAGAGAAGTAAGAGAGCAGGAAGTCAGAAATTAGGAAACTGTGGGCCAGTTTCATCTTTGCAAAAATGTTGAATTCCTTAACTAAGAAGATAATTGAACATTTAGAAAATCAATGGTTCAATAGTTCAGTGTACCTGACTACCTAAATGCAAGTTGGAAGAACATCTAATATTTTGCTTGGGCAGCTTACAACCCAATGGTATGAGTATTGATTTCTCTAACTTCAAGTAACCCCTGTAGTCCCTTTCTCTCCTTCTCTCCCCCACCTAAGTCGCATCAGTTTCTCATTTTCACCTAGCAAGCAGCTAACAATGGCCTGTGTCCTTTACCATTGTTACCTTTTTGCATATCATTCATTCATTTGTTCTATTTCTCTCTACATCACCGTCTATATCTCTTGTTTCCTTTTCCTTAATCTCAATCTGACGAACGGTCTCAAACCGAAACATCACCCATTCCTTCTTTCGATAGATGCTGCTTGTCCGGCTGAGTTATTCCAGCATTTTAATTTAGCTTAGTTAGTTTAGAGATGCGGAATGGAAACAGGCCTTTCAGCCCAGGTTATTGTGCTGGCACCATTCTGTCAGTCGGTCGATCTCACTTCTGTACTCTGACTCGTCCCCATCAGTGATACGTCCCACAACAGTGGTATCGTCAGCGAACGTGATGATAGAGTTTGCACTATGACTGGCTCTGCAGTCATGAGTATAGAGTGAGTACAGCAGGGGGCTAAGCATGCAGCCTTGAGGTGCTCCCGTGCTGATTGGTATTGAGGCTGACACATTTCCACCAATATGAACTGACTGTGGTCTGTGAATGAGGAAGTCGAGGATCCAATTGCAGAGGGATGCGCAGAGACCCAGTTCTGTGAGTTTGGTAACCAGCTTGGAGGGGATGATTGAATTAAATGCCAAGCTGTAAGCAATGAATAACAGCCTGACATATGAGTTTTTGTTGTCCAAGTGGTCAAGAGCAGAGTGGAGAGTCAGCGAGATCGCATCCACCGTTGATCTATTGTGGCGGTAAGCGAACTGCAGGGGTCCAGGTTTTTGTCGAGGTAGGAGTTGATTTGCGCCATGATCAACCTCTCAAAGCACTTTATCACCACTGACGTTAGTGCCACTGGTCGATAGTCATTGAGGCACGTCACTTTGCTCTTCTTGGGCACTGGTATAATTGATGCCCTTTTAAAGCAGGTGGGAACGTCAGACCTCAGAAGTGAGAGGTTGAAAATGTCTGTAAAAACTCCAGCCAGTTGGTCCGCACAGGTTTTTAGAACACAATCGGGTATGCCATCAGGTCCAGACGCTTTTCGAGGGTTCACCCCTTTGAAGGATTTTCTGACGTCAGCCTCTGTGACTGAGACTGAAATACCATCACAGCGAATGGGGGCTCTAGAAGGCACATCAGTGTTCTCCCTATCAAAGCGTGCGTAAAACGCTTTGAGCTCATCAGGGAGTGATGTTTCGCCGACATTCGAGCTGCCTTCTGATCTCGCCTTGTAGGAGGTGATTGCATTCTAGCCCCGCCACAGCTGCCGAACATCTGTCTCATCCTCCAGTTTGGAGCAGAAGTCCCTTGTGGCCTTTTTGATGGCCTTACCAAGATCGTATCTGGACCTCTTGTAGACCATTGTATCATCAGACATGAATGCCCGGTGTCTGGTCTTCAGAATAATGCGGATCTCACAGTTCATCCAAGGCTTCTGATTGGGAAACACTCGGAAGGTTTTTGTAGGGATGCAGTCCTCCACACAATTTCATTTCGGAGTCACGTGAGTGACTTCATGAAGAGCCCGCCGGTGCGCATGCTCGACATATCGTCGTACCGCGTTGCTGCGACGGCTGGCGGTGGAGCGTGCTCCTCGCCAGCCCTTCATAAGGGACCACGGAGGTAAGTATCCTACCTTTAGTTGGTGGTCCTTGTTGTTGGTTATGTCTTGCAGCAAGGACATGGATGGGAGTTCCAAGGGCCGGAGGACGTCAGGACGAGTTCGCTGGTCAACAGTTCCGGGGCCTTTACCATCGGCAGTACCTGCAACGCAGGCCGGGACTCAGGCGGAGATGTGGGTAAGCCCTGTGATTACAGGTCCAGATCCGCCAGCACACCACAGCTCGGAGGAGTTCGACGAGGAGGAGTGTGGTGTGCCGCCAGAGCAGGGGGACCCTGCCATGGCAGTCAGGTCGTCAGCGGGCTCGCTGGCGACCTCGAGCTGGGTGCGTGCGGCTGCACGGCCCGTTCCACTCAGCCCTCCGAGTAGGGGAAGGGCAGCAGCCCAGAAGCCTAACCCTGCCAGGGCTAAGGCATTGCCTGACACGGAGGAGCGGTCAGGTTCCAGGGCGAGACCCGGGGCGGCTGTGAGGTCCAGCCGGCACACCCCGACTCTTGACGCCGGGACAGGTCGGTTGAGTCGGGTCTCGTCACGGTCGCCGAGCCCCCCATGGATGGGTGGGCGAGACCATGCGTCGGCAAAGTCCACGATGTGGGCAGCCGGCAAGCCTGCGCGGGCTTCAGGCAGCCATGCTTCGGCTGGTGCCGACACCACGCCGCAAGTGCCCTTAGTGGCAGCGGCTTCAGCTCCCGCTAAATGGAGGCGGTTGAACACGCCCGCGCGGGAATCGCGCAGTTTCGCCTCGGCGGCTGTTAGCGACAACTACCGGCACCGGCTGGGCCTCGATGAGGTGCGTGCCGATGATAGGAGCCCGGTTTTCTTTTCAGAGCCGGAGGACTCCGACCACCTGAGTGTTCAGGGTGAAGGGCGTATTGACCGTATGGAGCGGCTGCTGGAGCTCCTGCTTCAACGTCAACTACAGCAGGGCAGCAACAGGCACAGGGCGTTGTCACCAGCCTCTACCATCAGCCTGGAGCAGCAGGAGGAGGAGGTTTTGGTGGATTCCATACCACCTCCGTTGGAGGTGCCAGCGGAGGATCTTCTGGATGTGGCGACCAAATTTGCGGCCCCACATTCATCTGGACTTCCTTTAAACGCAAAGCTGGCAGCCACTGTGGACTTTCTTAACAACCAGCAACTACAGGAAGAAGTCCTCATTCAGGCAATGAGCCGTCTCAAGGCTCCATCCAATTGCAACTCCCTCAATGTGCCTGTGGTCAATACGCCGATATGGGGCAACATCAGTGCGGCTATCCGTCAACAAGAGGTAAAATTGCAAACCACCGCCGCCGCCGCCGCCCCGTCAACTCTTTGGGGAGGACCTCTCGAAGAGAGTCAAAGAGCTTGACGAACAAGCCAAAACGATGGGGATCATGCGCTCTCAGAGTGCCCCCACACCGTCAGGCTCAAAAGCTCCATACATTCGCTCACGAGGGTCTGCTAGTACCTCGACGAGGACCCACCCTCAAGCTCCACAACGACAGCAACATCAGACCCAGCACCAGGGGTCTTTTTTAGGACAGGGTCGGCAGAGACCCTGGTGGAAAACGAAGACGCCGCGCCCTCAAGCCAACCCAGCACCTCCACGTCCACCCACACGTGTCAAGGACCGCCGGTAACCACGGGGGTGAGGGGGTCTAGTTCTCTCTTTTCTCTTGTGTTGTATGTGTTGCAAAATATTCAGGGGCATAAAATTGAGTTTATTAATGGCGACATTCCTCCATCCCCGCACATGCCCGGTCGAACGTTTAAATTATCTGCTGCAGAACAGGCAGCAGGCTACAAGGAAATTTTAAGGCTTGAACAGAAGGGAGTGATTGAGAAAGCGGTGCATGAGCCAGTTGAATTTGTTTCGAATATATTCACCAGACCTAAGAAGGATGGAGGTTGTCGTGTCATTATTGATCTAACCTGTTTGAATACTTTTGTATCATATACTCATTTTAAAATGGATACGTTTGAAACAGCCATATCATTGATTTCTCATGGTTGCTTTATGGCATGCATCGATTTGAAAGACGCATACTATTCAGTATCCATCCAGAAATACGACAGGAGGTTTTTGAAATTCATCTGGATAGGGCAACTCTGGCAGTACAAGGTTTTGCCTAATGGGCTCACCACAGCCCCTAGATTGTTCACTAAATTAGTGAAACCAATTATGGCTTATTTGAGACAGCGACATCATATAGTTATGGTCTATTTAGATGATATCTTAATTGTGGGCCGCACCCTGGAATTGGCTGAACAGGGAGTTGCAGCTGCTGTCAATATATTTCAACAATTAGGGTTTATTGTCCATCCAGAGAAATCAAAGTTCTGCCCTGCCCAGGTGATTAATTACCTAGGGTTCACGGTGAACTCTATGAGCATGCGGGTTACCATACCAATTAACAAGATTGAGGAGGTTACCCAGGTGTGTCAAGGTTTAATCCGCACCAATATACCATCGACTCGGCATACAGCTACAGTAATTGGTAAGCTTGTAGCTTTGTTTCCGGCAGCGCGATATGGACCTTTGCATTATCAGAGTTTGCAAAGAGCTAAAATTGCTGCGTTAAAACAGGACGCTGGTCATTATGATCGATCAATGCAGCTGCCGTCCGAAGCGATAAATGAGTTGCAATGGTGGGTGTGCCACATTAGCAGCTCATTCAAGCCTATCAGGGAGGCTAATCCGGTGGTATATTTGCATACTGATGCAAGCTCCAATGGCTGGGGAGCTACGGATAATTGCTCTAGTTGTGGGGGCAGATGGGACACCCTTGAGTCAACGATGTTGTTGACTCAAGGGATTAACTATTTGGAGTTGCTGGCAGCATTCCACGGACTTCATGCGTATTTTTCTAAGCTTGTTGGAGCACATGTCCGTCTCCAAATAGACAACACCACAGCAGTGGCATACTTAAACCATATGGGTGGTACCAGGTCAGTTTCGTGTGACAAATTGGCTAACTCAATTTGGCTCTGGTGTGTTCAAAGAGACATTTGGATTTCAGCTACCTATTTGCCAGGTGAGCTTAATACTGTGGCGGACACCAGGTCACGCAAATTTAATGACAATATTGAATGGATGTTGCATCCTGAGATTTTTGCTAAAGTCACAGCCAAATTTGGTAAACCGGACATTGACCTTTTTGCGTCACGGTTGAACCATCAGGTACCAACCTACGTTTCATGGGAACCAGATCCTGGGGCTATAGCGCTAGATGCATTCTCGCTGGACTGGGGGAATTGGTTTTTCTATGCCTTCCCCCCGTTTTGCCTCATCAGTCGGGTATTGCGTAAGATTCAGGCAGATGCTGCCAAGGGCATCCTTATTATACCCGACTGGCCCACACAGCCTTGGTATCCGGTGGTCTTTGACATGCTCAACGAACCTTGGGTCCTTTTGAAGGGTTGCCCACAATTGGTTACTCATCCTGTCTCAGGGGAGCCACATCCCTGCCATGGCTATTTAAATTTGTTGGCTTGCAGGTTCTGAACAGGCCGTTAGTCCAATATGGCCTCTCAGCTCGGACCATGGATACCATCGGGGCGTCGTGTCGAGAGTCAACAAGGCGAAGATACCGCTCGCATATTAAGAAGTGGGAAGCCTACTGCAGCCGCTCTCGCATCACGTACGATGACGTGACAATAACCGACGTCCTGGAATTCCTCGCGGGGTTGCACCATGATGAACACTTAAGTTACAGTGCCATCAACAGCGCCAGAAGTGCGCTCTCATTCTACCTCAATATTGAGGTAGGATCCAACAGGCTAGTGTCCAGACTCATGCGGGGTATATTCAATATGAATCCGCCTACACCACGCTATAATATCACCTGGGATGTCAGGGACGTATTAAACCTGCTCAGGACGTGGTCTCCCATGGAAGGGCTCCAACTGGACAAACTCACCATGAAGCTGGTGATGTTACTAGCGCTGACTTCAGCTCAGAGGGTACAGACACTACACAAACTTCGTGTTGACAGAATGACATCTACCCCTACAGAAGTAGTCTTTTTCATTGACGAGCTACTAAAGCAGCATAGACCTGGGTGCACAGGGCTGCAGCTGAAGTTCCCGGCATACCCCGCAGATGCTAGGCTATGTTTAGCCTCACATATCCGCCACTATGTCAAGGTGACGGCACGCATCAGAGGAATGGAGAGATACCTGCTGGTCACTCATAAGAGACCTCATCATCGAGTGACAGTCCAGACGATATCCAGGTGGCTTCGAGTCGTCTTGGGTAAGTCAGGTATCGACACTAATGTGTTCAAGTCTCATTCCACCAGGGCTGCATTGACGTCAGCGGCGAGGATTATGGAGGTGCCTATGGACCAAATTCTCGCCACAGCAGGATGGGCTAATGAAGCTGTGTTCCAGCGTTTTTATAACAAGCCTGTTGCTGCTCCTCTACAGTTCGCAGAAGCCGTGCTGAATGCAGGTCAAGAACGTGGAGATGTCCCCGCATGAGGGGTTTTTGATTTGTTATTCATAAATATGCTCTTGTTTTGCAGTATGAACTATTGAGCAAGTTTGTTCCTCCCATCCATCCCTGGTAGTGGTGTGTCAGCATGGACGTGGTCCAGGGCGTGTAATCACAGAAGCTTTGAAGTCTTCACGAAGTCACTCACGTGACTCCGAAATGAAATAGTAAGATTGAACGAGAACTTACCAGTTCGAAGGTTGATCTTTATTTTATGAGGAGTCGAAGTGAGGGATTTCGTGCCCTCCTCGCCCAACCCTCAATCACCTTCATCTGGTAATCTTAGTCACTTCAATCTTACTATGCGAAGTCATTTCTATTGTTGGTTTCTGTGATTCCACGCCGCTACTTTGAAGTATGTCGAGCATGCGCGCCGGCGGACTCTTCACGAAATCCCTCACTTCGACTCCTCATAAAATAAAGATCAACCTTCGAACTGGTAAGTTCTCGTTCAATCTTACTATTCTTTATGAAGTCTGTAACGACTGTGGTGGTATACGTTCTGGTCTGTTGCCGAATCCCTGAACATTGCCCAGTCTAGAGTCTCCAAACAGTCCTGTAGTTGTTCCTCTGCGCCCCCCTGGCCAGCTCTGTACTGTCCTCATCTCGGGGTGTGTGCTCTTCAATTGCTGCCTGTAGGCAGGAAGAAGCAGCACTGTGCTATGGTTGGATTTACCGAAGTGAGGGCGAGGGATAGAGCGATAGGCAACCTTGATTGTGGTGTAGCAGTGATCGAGGGTGTTTGGTCCTCTGGTGCTGCAGGAGCCATGTTGGTGGAAGTTTGGGAGCAATTTCTTCAGGTTGCCTTTATTGAAGTCCCCGGCTATGGTGGTGAAGGGACAGCACTTCACCACCAGTGGTTCGAGGTGTGGAGAGCAGGAGTTGGACAGGACTGCCACGTCTGAGCACCATGCAGAGTTGACCATGAGGCAGACGCCCCCTCCTCTCCCTTCAGGCTGAACTGCTGCATCTGGGGAGCTGGGGGTGAGCCATATCACTGTGAAACAGAACACAGAGCATTCCCTCAGCTCCCTTTGATAAAGCAACCTTGCCCTTAAGTCCTCCACTTTATTTTCAAGGGACTGTACATTGACCAGTAGGATGGTAGGGAGTGGAGGCCGAAGTCCCCTGCGCGTCAGTCTGACCTGAAGTCCTGCCCGCCAGCCACGTTTCCGGACACAATGGAGGCCTACCTTTTGTTTCCAGGTACTGAGTTTACTGTACCTGCTGTTTCTGCGAACCTGCGCTGGAATGGGGATTCCTTCACAGACGGCAGCTCCAGCTCCGTAACGAACGGGGGTACCTTCAAAGTCGGCAGCTCCAGCTGTACCTAGAAGATCCAGCTCGTCAGCTGAGGAGGTCATCGTGGGGTCTCCAGGTACCGTACCTACGTTCCTCCGTCGGGTGTTTAACAGCGAGCGTGGGAAAGTTTAAAGTCCGGGGCTCCCGCAGCTGCAGGAGATTGCGAAATTGCAAGGGCCTTCAGGTGCCCAAGCAGCTTGTCCGAAACGGAACTGATTTCTGCTGTTTTCCAGATCCCAGTGAGTTGATGGGAGTTGTAGATAATTATTTTCTGTTCTTGTGCTTTGCAAAAGTCGCCGCAGGCAGGCGCCATCTTGTCCAGACTATACCAAGCCAATTAACCTATAAACCTCCATGTCTTTGGGGTGTGGGAGGAAACCGGAGCACCCGGAGAAAACCCACGCAGGTCATGGGGAGAACGCACAAACTCCGTACAGAGAGCACCCGTGGTCGGGATCAAACCCGGATCTCTGGCATTGCAAGCGCTGTAAGGCATCAACTCTACCGCTGCGCCACCATGACGCCCTAAGATTTTGTGTAAATCTTCGGTTTATACCATCATCTGCAGTTCCTTCCTATACCTAATTTTTTTTTTTTTGCATACAGTTCAGTGACAATCATAGAACAACAAAGCAGAGTCAACATAGTTTTATGTTGTTCTTTGATGATATAATCAATAGGGTGAGTAAAGAGGAACTAGTAGATGTAGTGTATTTGGATTTCCAGCAGGCATTTGATAAGGTGCTTTATAGACAATAGGTGCAGGATTAAGCCATTTGGCCATTCGAACCAGCACCACTATTTACTGTGATCATGGCTGATCATCCATAATCAGTACCCCGTTCATGCCTTCTCGCCATATCCCCTGACTCCGCTATCTTTAAGAGCTCTATCTAACTCTCTCTTGAAAGCATCCAGAGAATTGGCCTCCACTGCCTTCTGAGGCAGAGAATTCCACAGATTCGCAACTCTCTGGGTGAAAACGTTTTTCCTCATCTCTGTTGTAAATGGCCTACCCCTATTCTTATCTGTGCCCCTGGTTCTGGGCTCCCCCAACATCGGGAATAGGTTACTGTACAAGATTACCATTGAGGGAGTGCAGTTGCCACAGAGGGAGTGCAGAGAAGGTTCACCAGACTGATTCCTGGGATGTCAGGACTGTTTAGGAGATTGAGAGGGGATCTTATAGAAACGTACAAAATTCTTAAGGGGTTGGACAGGCTAGATGCAGGAAGAATGTTCCCGATTTTGGGGAGGTCCAGGACAAGGGGTCAGCTTAAGGATAAGGGGGAAATCCTTTAGGACCGAGATGAGAAGGAATTTTTTCACACATAGAGTGGTGGGTCTCTGGAACTCTCTGCCACAGAGGGTAGTTGAGGCCAGTTCATTGGCTATATTTAAGAGGGAGTTAGATGTGGCCCTTGTGGCTAAGGGGATCAGAGGGTATGGAGAGAAGGTGGGTACGGGATACTGAGTTGGATGATCAGCCATGATCATATTGAATGGCGGTGCAGGCTCGAAGGGCCGAATGGCCTACTCCTGCACCTAATTTCTATGTTTCTATGTTTCTATTACAGCGCAGAAAGTTAGTATGAGAATCAGTGCTGGAGCCATAGATATTTAGAATCCAGTTTGATGACTGGGATGAAAACACCGAGAGAACTGTAGCAATGTTACAAAATTTTGAGATTTAAAAAATCAAGTCTGCAATATATCTCATCAGATAAAGCATAAAACGAAGTTTAATTTGACACCTAATTCACTTTCATATCTTCAGTATTAAAAAAGTTATGGCCATTTTCATACTCAGAAATTAGCATCTTGTTCCCTATTGCTTTTCCATTGACTTAACACAAAAGCTGTGATCGAGGACAGTCAAAAGCCCATAACTTACTTAAAAATCAAGAGAACTGAAAGAAATTTTCAGTTATTATAGATTGAAGTATTATGAAACAAATATGAAACAATCTTACTTGGATGACTTGAAATTAAAGCATATAATTAGTTAGTTACCCAATTGTAGCTAATTACAAAATTCAATTACTAGATCTAAACATCTATCAATTTCTTAAGAAAAGATGAACATTTTTAAATAGCCTGTGTCCAAATAACATTCACACAAGAATTCACAATATAACATGATTTTTAAATCTCATTGTCATTAATTTATAGGGAAAATGGAAGGAATTTAGTGTTTAATTCCTGTAAATTAATGGTCATTTTAATCAACTTGCGAGTGGGATTTTCTGGAACGCGATCGTTTGGAACGTTGCGGTTGCAGTGAATTTAAACCCCATATCGGCAGGAAAAACACTGCCGGTTCGTATGGGGAATAAATCACCTTCTCGCAACATGAAATTTTGATTAAAGGTATCTTAAGAAGCACTTTTTAATGAAAAAATAAACTGTGTACCTTGCCTTGTCCCCTACGTGAGGTCCGTCCCGTTGTCGGCGTTGACGGTTTTCGAAGATGATTTTATAAATTACTACAGCAATTAAATTGGGGAAGCCTTTTAGGACCGAGATGAGAAGATCATTTTTCACACAGGGAGTGGTGAGTCTGTGGAATTCTCTGCCACAGAAGGTAGTTGAGGCCAGTTCATTGGCTATATTTAAGAAGGAGTTAGATGTGGCCCTTGGGCTAAAGGGATCAGGGGGTATGGAGAGAAGGCAAGGATACTGATTTGGATGATCAGCCATGATCATATTGAATGGGTTGAATGGCCTACTCCTGCACCTATTTTCTATGATTCTATGAAATCACCAAGCTCTATTTAAAAATCACTTCAGAGAACGGCAGTCAAAGCGATTTTTCTTCATCAACTAAATAGCCTGTTCAACATCGATTTGAATGGGCTTCCGAAATACCGCATTTTACACCCGCCCCCCTCTCAAAGGTGCCAAAGTCGCGCACACGGGCAGTGACAGAGCTGCAGCGCCGCTAAAGGTAAGCTTTATAACATACCTATGAACAGTAGTCAAATTTGTAGATGATTTAAAAAAAAGTGAGGTTTGCTAGTTCAAATAAGTCTAGTTGAAATGTTATGTTCTATGGAGTGCCGGGAAAGAAAGTTAACCAGGTTTAGTTTTGAGATACAGCGCGGAAACAGGCCCTTCAGCCCACCGAGCCAATGCTAACCAGTGATCCCCGCGCACTAACACTATCCTGCACACTAGGGACAATGTACAGTTATAAGAAGCCAATTAATCTACAAACCTGCACGTCTTTGGAGTGTGGGAGTAAACCGGAGCACCCGGAGAAAACCCACACAGGTCACGGGGAGAATGTAGAAACTCCGTACAGACAGCATCCATAGTAAGGATCGAACCCGAGTCTCTGCCGCTGCAAGTCTACCGCTGTGCCATCGTGTTGTTCCAATAAAAACCTTTAAGGAGGGAAGCTTAAGCAATGGTCACTGATGGTAAGAAAAAATAATTTTATTGGGGCAGTAAGATTTAACTTGGAAATGTTGATAGTGTCCCATCACCCTTTTCTCCATTTTGTTTTATTACATTTATTTATTTATTGACTCTTATCCTATTGAAGGTGGGGAGAGCATGATATTGCTGCCATTTCTTAAAAACATTGCTATTTCTCACTTGACAATTGTATTATCATTTAAATAACGCCATCTGATGGGAAAATTAAACTCTAATATTATTAGACTATGAAGGATAAAATGTCACAGCAATTAGCCATTAACTGTGCCTTAACTTCCAGAAGGAAACTTTCCACCCTCAGTTATTTTGGATGTTTATCAAGATAAATAAATAAATACTTGAAATATGCAATGTCATACCACAGAAATTCCTGGTAGTTGTGACCTGTGAACACTCATCAAGCTTATTTACTTTTGACTAGTATGTGGACAGGAAAGGTTTAGAGGGTCATGTACCAAACATGGGCAAATGGGAATGACACTGACAACTTGGTTGGCATGGACAAGGTGGGCTGAAGGGCCTGATTCCTTGCTCTATCACTGTATGATAGTGTCTCCAACTTCTTGACATCTAGGGTAATTATGGCAAGTTCACACTGAACAGCAAAACTTCTCTGATAAATTGGCTCAATATGCTTCTGCATACAATTCCAGGCTATGCAAATCCTCTGAACAGCTAGAAATCATTTGTACAACATCAATTTTCATGCAACAGCACATATTTTTAATCGCTAATTATGTGAATGATCCAGATTATTTGAATATGTTAGTCACTGTGCCAGAAAATAGTTTGATGTACAAGTTACAATTTGGTCCAACTCCAGATTATCTTCAGGTTAGTGTGCCTAGTGGAGCATAAAAAGTCTTCCCTTTCATGGTAATTGAACACAAGATTGCCGGCTTCTGATCATGCATTGGAAGTGTGTTCAAAACAACCCAAAGAGGAATAGTTAAGTTTGTGTTTCTCAGCAGATTTAAGGTTTTCAAACATTGCAGTAAAATGCAAAATCGTACCGGTGTGAAAACGCACACCTCTAGATTCAGTAACAGTTTCTTCCGAAAGATTTATTCAAAGTGCTGGAGTAACTCAGTCGGTCAGGCAGCATCTCTGGAGAAAAAACATTTGGCAGGGTGCCGACTCCAAACATCACCCATCCTTTTTCTCCAGAGCCGCTGCCTGACCTGCTGAATTACTCCAGCACTTTGTATCTTTCTTTGGTATAACCAACATCTGCAGTTCTTTGTTTTTACAGTTTCTTCCGAACTGTCAAAAGCAACTGAACCATCTTATCCAACTAGAGAGCGATATTGACCTACCATCTACTTCATTGGACTTTAATCGGACTTTACTGGACTTTATCTTGCACTAAACGTTATACCCTTCATCCTGTATCTGTACACTGTGGACAGCTTGATTGTAATCATGTATAGTCTTTCCGCTGATTGGATAGCATGCCACAAAAAAGCTTTCACTGTACCTCGATACATGTGACAATAATAAACTAAACTAAACAAAACAGAAACCCCAAAGCTATAATACTAAGTATAGTGCGCATACTTAAGGGCCTGTCCTACTAGCATCCGACTCCATGCGGTGAGCGCGATCAAACTAGAAGCGAGGGCCGCGCGGAGGTCGGATGATCCCTGTACAAGGCCGTTCCCAACAGCATGCGCCTGCATGCGAAGAGCGCGACCAAACCGGCAACGAGGGCCGCGTGGAGGTCGGGTGAGAGGCGCAACGCGGCGCAAAGTGAGGCGAACTTGAAGCAAAGTCTTAAAGGTAAGTTCGCCAGGACAGAGAGGGGCACACAGAGAGGGCCACGGAGCCACACACAGAGAGGGCCACGGAGCCACACACAGAGAGGGTCACGGAGGCACGACGTCGAGGCGGTGTGTAATGCGTCGAGGCGACTGCGAGCCGACAAGCCGTTCCCGCGTGGAATCTATGAACATGTTAAGTTTTTCAATGCCCCGCGCGATGTCGGGACGAACTCTGCACAATTCCGCACGGCTCCGGCGATCGAAGTGGGACAGGCCCCGCAACGCCGGACGGCTCAAGCAACCACGTTACGTCGCGCTCATCGCATGGAGTTGCATGCTGGTGGGACAGGCCCTTTACAACAGGTATCGGGTGCTTTATTAGTTTACCATTTTAGTCTCAATGATTTAAGTCTACACTGACAAAAATGATCAAAGCTAACTAAAACTAGAACTGCTAATGCCCTTGGTCATGATGGTAATATCCAATGATGATCAGACTTAATCAAAAAGATTCAATCAACATTGGAAGCCTAAGAGGCTTCATAATTGTTTTCTATTAATAGTTGTAGAAACCAGTGTGGATCACAATGCCCCTCTTTCCACTGCAGATTTGAGAATCACGTATCTTCAACCCTGGTACTGCTTTGATCCAAATGGGCAAAACCTCACGAACATAAATTATGTTTTCTTGAAAATACTGTTAGCATGCACTCCTGTTTAGCTTAGTTTAGTTTAGTTTAGAGATACAGCGCGGAAACAGGCCCTTTGGCCCACTGAGTCCGCACCGGCTAGCGATCCCCACACATTAACACTACACACACTAGGGACAATCTTTACATTTACAAAGCCAATTTACCTACATACCTGTACGTCTTTGGAGAGTGGGAAAAAACCGAAGATCTCAGAGAAACCCATGCGGTCACGGGGAGAACGTACAAATGCTGTACAGAGAGCACCCATAGTCGGGATCGAACCCGGGTCTCCGACTCTGCAATCGCTGTAAGGCAGCAACATTTACCGCTAGGCCATCGTGGCCGCCCACACTTGTTGCGAGTGCTCTTCCTGTAGCTGTTTAATAGATCAGATTGTGTGCATTTCCTGCCTGCTATTGGTTGGGGATGGATAGTCTAAACATGCTTTATTGCATCTGAGAAGCGGGTTCTGTAATGGCAGTGCTGTTTTATGGAAGATTTTAATTTAATGCATTTAAAGTAAATGAAGTCACCGAACTGATAAAGCCAATGCAGAATAATTAAAAAGTTGCTTCACTAAAATTGCCAAATACAAACTTTTAGGATTAATTAAATTAATAGGAATAAGTAGATGCTTATAAGACTAGCGTACTTGAAAGCGTGGATCACAAGCACAATTTTACTTCGGAGTCACGTGAGTGATTCCGTGAAGAAGCCCGCCAGAGCGCACGCGTGTCATTACGTCTTAGCGCATGGCGCGATGACTGACTGGCAGGCGAGCTGCTCCTGTCAGCGGTAAGTTTAAACCTGCAAGGTAAGTTTTAAACTTATTCCTAGGTTGTGTTTTCTTTTGCAGGATTCTCTGTTTACAGAGTCTTCCTGCTGAATTTCGTGGGGTGAGTTCCGGGTGGCCCGCGGGGAACGCTTTATGGACCGCGGGGAATCCCAGTCAGACCGCAGGGAATCCCGGTCATGACCTCGGGGAATACCGGCCACGGACTGCGGGGAACCCGCTACTGAGACAGCGGAAGTGCGGGCAACGGGCGGCGGTCGACTTCACTTTCGAGTCACTGGCGGTGGAGCCAGCGTCTTCAGACTGGTTCCGGTAGCACCTAGGCAAACCCGCTTGGAGGGTTAGCCACAAAATTATATCTCTCTCTCTGAGGAGGGGAGCATAGGGAAGAGGCCCTTTAACTCAAATGAGTCAGGCCAGGAGCATTCCTGATGGAGGATCCCCTACTTCAATGGGTAACATCTTTGAATGTTCTAAACCCACATGGAGCACCTGATGGAGAGGAGCTCCATAATGATATACTCCAAAGGAGGGAGTTATTAGCACGGGTCTCCTCGGGAGTCCGTGGCAGCGGCATCTTTTTCAGGGCTGCACAATGTCACCCTCTCTGAGGAGAGGAGCATTCAGGGTCAGTTTTGTCCTGACTCTGAGCAAAAATCCTGACATAGGTCCGTAGGAGTGGCCATGTCAGCGCAGGTATCCTCAGGGACCTGTGGTGGCACCTATTATAAGGGCTGCCTACGAATCTCTCTTTCTGTGGAGGGGAGTGCGAGTGGTCAGTGTGTAACTGACTTCAAATTCGACGTATGTCCGTGGAACATACTGGAGCACATACATATGGCTTCAAGGAAATACTCGCAAATGAAAGGGTTACTGCCATGGGCAGAAAACCTGGAAGAGGTCAGACTTCCCCTCACGGCCGGCAGTGAACAGCGCTATCAGGGGTGACATTGGAGAAAAGAAACCAGCCGCTGAAGTTTCTCTTCAGGTAAGACTTATACCTAGTTGAGGAAGCAAAAGCTGTCGGACCAATCCAGGTACCAACGACGAACAAAGCTTCATCTTTTCGACGACGACACACCCCGCGCCTCATTAGCAGTAAGCAGTTCACTGAAGCTGATGGCAGCTTGAAAGCTGGGCAGAGGTCTTTCAGGCCAAGGTCCAAGCCGGTCTCAGGAAATATGGAATCCACAAACCCTACCAGTCCTACTCTTCAATCAGGACTGGAATAGAACCCATATCAGGGGCCCTTGGGCTTGCCATAAGACCACCGGTAGCCATAGAAATAGGTGGGTCTGGTTCTTCCGAAACATGGAGTATGTGGACCATTTACAAGTTGGTAATATTTACGCTTGTTTTTTTGTACAAATGACAATGATAACATAAGATTATGATTCATTCATAACATGTGATTGGTTTATTTTGCACAGTATACAAGAGTTCTAAGCATGACTTGGAATTAGGGCCAGAGTTGCCTTTCCAGGCAGGCTCAGTGTGATGGCCAGGAGTGCCTTCCGAGACAAGCTTGGAAATATGGCTAGAGTTGTCTTTCCAGGCGGGCCCAAAATTATGGCCGGAGTTGTCTTTTAAGGCAGTCCCAGTATTATGGCCAGAGTTCTCTTTTAAGGCTGGCTGAGTATTATGGCCAGAATTACCTTCCGAGACAGGCTCGGGAATTTGGTCAAAGTTGTCGATCGAGGTAGGCACAGAATTATGGCAGGTGTGGCCTGTTCATTGTGAATGAAGGATGTTGGTTCATCTTTGATTTAACTCGTATGTGCAGCAGAGACTTTTCAGAATGTGGAATCTTTTTCCTGTTAAACAACTGATTTCCATTCTCAGGGATCATTGGAGACATTTCAATGGGACAATGATAACAGTAAAATGTTGCAAAATGGGCTAACTTTAGCTCCCAGGTTATTTACCAAATTATTTAACCGGTGCTTGGACTGCCAAAAGCTCAAAAACACTTGTTCAGGCTTATCTGGATGGTATTCTAAATGCTGCAAATTAGCTGCAAATTATAATTAAGAAATTGAGGTTCCTCATCTATCCAGTAAAATTTTAGTTGATACCAACTACCGTTATTGATTATTGGGGTTTACCTTTAATTATTAATTTGTCTGTGACTCCGCCCTGGGTCAAGAGATTGGAAACAATTGAAGCCTGTAACAACCTTGTTGTTATGAAGCAGCCTTCTATTCATTAACTGTAATTGGCAATTAGCAGCTGGGTTTCAACTGTGCAAATTGGACCTCTGCATTATTAGAACTTACAACATGCAAAGTAGTAACTTCTCAGGTGCCATGTAGGTCATTGTTAACAGATCTATGCTATTACCAGCTGATGCCACCAAAGTCACAATGGTGGACAAACAATATTCAGCATTGCTCCAGTAGGTATGATCACTAAATCTTCAGTTATATTACAAACTGATGCTAGCGCTCACAGATGAAAAAAATTACGAATGCCATCTCCAGTCACGGAGGCAGAAAGGATTTGCATGAGTTACAAATTCTCCAGTTATTGATATCAACTATCTATAGACACTACGTGCATTCTATCGGTTAAAGGGTTATTGTGCGAATATGCATAATTTGCATGCTCAATTCCAAGTTGATACACTGTGGTTGTGTCATATGTTAGTCACATGGATGCAATCCAGCCAAAGTTCCGGTCATATTTACCTAATCTCATTTGGCGCTGGTATATCATCATGTAACATCAATGCAAACATAGAATAGATGTTGGATCACAAAGCATTTTATGACATTATGCTTTGATGGAACACCAAATGTCGATATGTTTCTATCCAGGCTCATTCACCGGTCGCAAATATATGAGGTTCACAGTGGCGAGTGATGCATCCTCGCTACACGAAGGAGGAATGTTCTTTTATGTCTTTCTCTATTTTGCCTCATCAGTCGAGTATTGCAATAAATTCAGCAAGATCCCACTTCAGGGGTTTTGTACTGTCTGATTGGCCTGTGCAGCCGTGGTTCCCACTTATATTGGGAATATAATAGAACCTTATATGGTTATTCTAAACATACAATTTGCTGGTTCAGCCTGTGCATCAGGAATTCAGCCCCTGCATGATAAAATCAATTCATTGACTTGCAGACTCTAAGAAGACTGCTCCTGCGGCTTGGGTTGTCAGACCGATCCATGTATGTGCTCACTGCAGAATGCAGGGGTAGCACCAGAAAATCAGTACATTTCCTCTTCAGGAGATGGAAAGCGTTTTTGTTTAAATACTATGTTACATACAATACGGCATGGATTACTGACATCTTGGAGTTCATTTCAAATGGCTCATTGACATTAAATTAAGTTAAAAAAACCATTAACTGAGCCCAACGGGCCTTCTCATCATATTTCCTGTAGCAAGCGGGACCCACTCTGCCGGGTCTCACTCTCTGATATCCAGTTATAAAATATATCTTTTACACAAGTTCTCCCAGGCCCCAGCACACGGAAGTATGGGATATTGACATTGTGTTAACATTACTTTGCCAGGGGGCTCCAGCTACATCCTTATCTTTGCCCTGGCTTAAATAAGGTCGTTATCCTCAGGGCGCCTGTCTCAGCACAACGGGTCCACCCACTGCATAAATTGCGACTGGCCATAAATTGCGACTGGACACCTGCAAATAATATGATATTTTGCGTTTAATATTTAGTTAAGTAGAGCAGGCCAGGGTGCGTCAGGTCTCAAACTTCTCAAGACATACCCATACATCGGTTATGTGTGGTCAGACATATGCTGTCAAGGCCACATAGAGCCTTAGAGGCTCTGACACTAGCAATGCTTGTTAGTTGCGAAAAAACTCATAAGAAGGTATCAGTTCAGACCATCTTCAGGTGGTTAAAATGGGGTTTTGGCTTATGCAGGAGTGGATACAGATATTTTCTCATCTCACTCCACCAGGGCCGCTACAAAATCGGCAGCAAGGGTTGTGTACATTCGCTGGACCACATCCTGGTGACTGCAGGATGGTCTAACAAGCGATCTTTCCAAACATTTATAATAACCCATAGCCAGACCGGGGGTATTTGCCAGCTCTATTTTACGTTTTATTTTATAGTTTTGCTCGGATGACAGGGGTTTCTATTATTATTATTTGTGCATTAAATAGCATCAGCATGTTATAAATTCATGTCATGTCTGTATGCATTATCAATGTTTCTCTTAAAATAAACTGTTGTCAATTAATGCAGTTGCGTTTGTGTGGAATTTTCCATTTGAAGCTTTGAAATCTTCATGGAATCACTCACATGACTCTGAGTAAAATAGTAAGATTAAACGAGAACATACCAAGTTTGAAGTTTGATCTTTATTTTATGAGGCGTTACGATGAGCGATTACGTGTCCACCGCTCCCAACTCTCATATCATGAAGGTCCTTTGGTAGTTATGTATCTAATCTTACTATATCACTTCAATTACTGTTATCTGCGATTTCACACCGCTGCTTTGAAGATTGACACGCGTGCGCTCTGGCGGGGCTTCTTCACGTAATCGCTCATCGTGACTCCTCATAAAATAAAGGTCAAACTTCAAACTTGGTAAGTTCTCGTTTAATCTTACTATTTTGGCCCCATGGCTGATTATCATAATTTGACCTTGTCTGAAGGCACTAATAAGGTACCTGTTGGTTTGGTACAACATCTCATTAATCAGTTGTATGGAAGGGAAATGTTATATTTATGCATCAAAGCTAAGCGGAACAGTGGGGCAGCGGTAGAGTTGATGCCATACAGTGCCAGAGACCTGGGTTTGATGCTGACTATGGGTGCTGTCTGTATGGGGTTGGTATATTCTCCATGTGACTGCAGGGGTTTTCTCCGGGTGCTCCAGTTTTCTCCCAAATTACAAAGACTTGTGGGTTTGTAGGTTAATTGGCTTTGGTGAAATTGTAAATTGTTCCTTGAGTGCAGGATAGCACTTGTGTAAGGGCCTGTTTCCACGCTTTATCTCTAATCTAAAATAAACTAAATTTATGATCGGAAAATTCTTAGGTCATATTTTCAGGGGTTGAATAAATATAGAATTGCGTGTAAGGTTTTTCTCAGGAAGAGTTTGCGTTACTTTGTTATGAATATATATGTGTACGTGTGTGGGCTCAAGAAACTGCTTATGGTGGTTTATAAAATAAAGAAAGTGCTGGAGTAACTTCTGGCCCAGAAGCCTAATAAGTATTAACATGAATATAATATCATTTGCGGGGTTTGGGGAGGTTTGAGTAGGAGGGATGAAATTAGGCATGCCTGTCTGTCACAATATTGATTTTACTCCATAACTGAGGTTGAAGCTTTCAATTTTATTTCTCGATCAAGCTGAACAATTAAATGCTTTATTGATCTAGAGCCCTCCAGGCCCACACTGCAGTGGTCTAAGTGGCTGCGCTATAAATGATTAATGACTTAATTATTAATTGCTATTATCAGCATATGAACCTCCAACATTTTCGCCACCTCCAACGGATCCCACTACTAGCTACATCTTTCCATCTCCTCCCCTTTCCTCAGAGACCGTTTCCCTGCAACTCCCTGGTCAACTCGTCCCTTCCCACCCTTCCCACCCCCTCCCAGGTTCTTTCCCCTGCAACCACAGGAGATGCAACACCTGTCCCTTTACCTTCCCCCTCGACTCCATCCAAGGACCCCGAGAGTCTTTTCAGGTGAGGCAGAGGTTCACTTTCACCTCCAACAACCTCATCTACTGTATACCGCTGTTCCAGGTGTCAACTTCTGTACATCGGTGAGACCAAGCGCAGGCTCGGTGATCAGTTTGCTGAACACCTCTGCTTATTCTGCCTCAACTGACCTGATTTCTCGATTCCTCAGCACTTTAACTCCCCATTCCATTCCCAACCTGACCTTTCTAATCTGGGCCTCCTCCATTGTCAGAGTGAGGCCCAGCGCAAATTGGGGAACTGCTCCTCATATTTTGCTTGGGTAACTTACACCCCAGCGGTATGAAGATTGACTTCTCTAACTTCCATCCCTTTCACCTTCCCAATTTTCCCACCAGTCTTACTGTCTCTGAGTACATTCTATTTCCGTCCTGCCCACCCCCCTGAAATCAGTCTGAAGAAGGGTCTTGACCCGAAACGTCACCCATTCCTTCTCTCTCTCTCTCGGGATGCTGCCTGTAACGCTGAGTTACTCCAGCATTTCGTGTCTATTTTCGTGCTATTACTTGAGCAGCTTGACCACACCATTGATGTCAAAGGTGAGGGTGGCAATAGAATGATGGAGCACCAGGAGAGATGTGTTAAAGTTGTGATCTTTAATTCTTTACACTTATCACTTTTGACCTTGACGGAACAGCACACAAAAAACAACATTTATGGCAAGGCACTCCTTAACGAAATAAGTTGCTCCATGGTAATTTCATCTAGTTTTTTGTGTCAAGACTAAAATATAATAACCTTGCGCACCATTGCGTTCTGATGTCACATATATTCATGTTCAAATAATACACAGATAAATAAATTACTGCAGATGGTGGAAATCTGAAAATCCATCAGCTGGTATTTATTTTGGGAGGACTAGAATATAAAAATGCGGATGTAATTGTGAGGCTTTACAAGGCACTGGTCAGGCCACATTTTGAGTAACGTGAACAGTTTGCAACCGCGTATCCGAGGAAGGATGCGCTGGTTTTGGAGAGGGTCCAGAGGCGGTTTATGAGAATGATGCCAGGGATGGTTAGGTTAACATATGATGAGCGTTTGACGGCACTGGGTCTGTACTCGCTGGAGTTTAGAAGGATGAGGGGGCACCCCATGGAAACTTTCCAAATAGTGAAAGGCCTAGATAGAGTGTATGTGGAGAGGATGTTTCTACTCTTGTGAGTCTAGGACTAGAGGTCATAAAAGGACACAGTTTTAGAAAGGTAATAAAGAGGAATTTCTTGAGTCAGATGGTGGTGAATCCGTGGAATTCTTTGCCAAGTCAATAGATATTTATAAGGCAGAGATTGGCAGCTCCTTGATTAGTTCAAGAGTTCAAGAGACATTTATTATCACATGCACCAATTGGTGCAGTGAGATTTGAATTACCATACAGCCATACGAATAAAAAGAACACAATACACGATTGAATCTAACATGTACATCCCCACACAGCAGAATCAATGTTTCCCACTGTGAGGGAAGGCAATAAAGTTCATTCCTCCTCCTCTTTGTTCACCCATGGTCGGGGCCTTCAGGCCCTCTCGCCAGGATGATCGGAGCTCCAGCATCGGAACGGAGAACACTCTCAGCAGCTTGGAATTTCCGAGTCGGCCGTTTCCTACCGGAGACTGCTGCTCCCGAAGTCCACAGGCCGAGCTGGACGGAGATTAAATGCTGTTGATCCCCGACAAGAGGTCCCAGGACTCCGCGATGTTAGAGTCAGCGTCGCCCGCGGCTGGAAGCTCCACAAACAACAGCTCCACGGTGTTAAACAGCAGGCCCAACACCCTGGAGCGCCACACAGTGATCCCCGGTACGGCATCGCCCGCTGCGTGATGGTAGCTCAGTGCTGCGCCGCTGCTGAAGCTCTGGCCCATCTCCAACAGGAAAGGCCGTGCCATCCAGATGGTAGACCGCGAGGAGGAGGTGAAGATGCGACTCAGAGAAAGGACAAATCCTCGACCAGGTAGTATGGGTGTCAGGGGTTATGGGGAGAGGGCAGGAGAATGGTGTTGGGAGGGAATGATAGATCAGCCATGATTTAATGATGGAGTGGACTCGATGGGCTGAGTGGCCTAATTCTGCTCCTATAATTTATGAATTTATAAAAATGAAGGAAGGACTCAGCGGGTCAGTTTTAATACCAAGTAATTGAATTACTTCTTGTTGTATCCATGAGCATGACATTGGATTCATGCTGCTGACTGCCTGTGCCAACTATGCCTCAGCAACCCACCTGGCTGCTTCACCCCACTGCCAAGGAACAGTAGATTAAAGTCTTTTATGCCCACTGCAACAAATTCGGAGAGAAATTGTAGAACTGTGACTAACCTTTGAGCTTCCAACCTGCGTGGCAGTACTTGCTACGTCGGATCTCCAACTCTGTTAATATGCATTTTTGATGATCCCCTTGAAGAGTGGAGCAGGAAACATGCCAGGCAGACCTTAATAAGCGAGTTCAGTGTCTCAGTAAATGCAAGGAATCATGGGATTTGTCAAAGATCATTCGGGATTAAAAAAAGCGAACGCAGTGCTGTATGAACTGTGTATAAATTGTTAACTATTCTCCCAAGAAATTAATCGAGAATTCTGTCAACTCACTAGCTCCCTTTCTTGTTCATCTGTTCACATATGACTTACGCAGTCCCAGTTCTAGTTCAGATCATTAATCTGCAATTATGAGGTATTCAAACATTTAAACAATTTATTCTTTTCATTTAATCCTTAATGTGTTTGCTATTGGAATAAGAAAATATTACTTATGTTTGAAACATTTTCTTATCTTTATTCATAATTTATGTGTAAAAATATATTTAATCTGAGGCAGGTATTGAATGTATTAGTGTGATGTGGGCTGATGCTTTACTTACAGACGGTGTGAATGTACCGTTAAGTCAAAGATTAATCTCCGATGGAAACTTGAGTGCAGGGTTGCCCCTGTGAAGGAGCCGCCAATCCGATATAAGACATTATTAAACTGCGCAATGCTGGCCCTTTAGTATTGGATAGGTTGAGTGGCGGGTCTGTGCTGTTCCAAGTTTGCGGTGGTTGCGGTGCGTTTCCCCTAGCCATCGCGCCCAGTGCACGTTGACCAGCACAGTTCGCCAGCCTTTGTTAGCAGAGGCTCGTTGTGCAGGTGTTACCCGAAGCCCAAAGGTTTAGTGGAGTTTCTGCGTTAGGATCGGGCACGCAGTGAGCTAGCGAGAGGGCTGTCAGATCAGATCAGCCCAGGTTGCCAGGTGGACGAAGGGCAGATTTTAATGGGTCATTATTAAACTGTTCCATCTGTGCAGCATCGCCAGCACTCTCTCTCTCTCCTAGATCCCCCACCCCAACTATCGACAAAGTCTGACTGAGAAAATGCTCCCACTCATATTACAGGTTGACTCCGAGTTTGCCCACTCGCTGGGGCAGGCAGCGCCTCCTTTGAAGAAAGAGAAAACAGATCCCGTCAGCTAGGGAGCTGGGAACCACTCCTGAGTGAAGCCTCTAGTTAGGCTGCCGTTCAAATGGCTGCAAATTCTCATAATTATCACCGCCCGGTCACCCGGACCCGGCTCCCAACTGTGTGCCCTGACAGACTGGAACCAACCCCAGAGGTCAAAGCGACAGCATCTTTATTTAAGCCAACCCACCTCAAAAGTTTAACCAGCCTGTTCGAATCCAATCTGAACTTTCCAACCTACCCCCCACACAGCACATTCTGCTCGTTTCCTTCAATTCAGGAAGGTTGTTTAGATAGGAATGTAAGGACTGCCTCAAATTGGTTGACCATGCAACTTGTAGTTCGTGTAAATCAATGTCAAATTTGAATGGCTGTGACTCAGGCTAATGCCAGGGATTTGATAATTGACAGGTTCGTTCCAGGCATTCTTGCGTTTTCAAGGCTGGTGCTGTATTGGGCCAACTATTTAAATAAATACGTTTGTGGATTTGTGCAGCCCGCAGTACGCTGTGGCCTACTGCTGACATATTTGACAGATACATTTATTTATAAATCTTATTGAAATTAATATGCAGGTCCGTACACACACTGTAGCTCCACTGGCGAGAATGTTTATCCCGAATGACCCATGACCTGAGCATGGGCAGTTGTCATACCAAACTCGCTTATTGTGCCCGCTGATGTTTTCAGATTAGGAAAAAACTTAGCTGCACACAGCTTCAAAACCCTCGACCTATCCAACAAGTTGATTTTGTTGATTTTGCATCTCTAGAGAAAAAGGATGGGTGACATTTCGGGTCGGAACACTGAATCTATTACTTATTATTATTATTATTATTATTATTATTATTATCTATTGCTTATTATTCAACTGCACATCCATTCCACATCCAGTCTGGTTTTACAATAATCATAATTTTTATAACTAAAATAGCTCCTTGTCCTCAGTCCTTCAATTGTGAAATCTTCAGTCTGGTCTCACTTAGTTTTTTGCGCCCACTGTCTCATTAAACTTCCTCCCACAAGCTCTGACCCTGGAGTCTTATGCATTATGTTAATATTGTCAAAGCCTTCAGGCAGCACAGTGGTAGAGTTGCTGTTTTACAGTGCCAGAGACCCCACTACAAACCTGACTATGGGTGCTGTCTGTACGGAGTTTGTACATTCTCCCCATGACCACGTGAATCTTCTCCGGGTGCTCCGGTTTCCTCCCACATCCGGAAGTGGCGGCGCTGCAGTCCGTCTGTTTTGTATTTTCTTGTTTTAGTCTCTCCCTTCGGGGGATGCAACTTTTCTTGTCATGTCCCCTGTCACCGTCTCCGTCTGTGCTGAGGCCTAATGGCGGAGTTGGCGGCCTCGGAGCTGTGGCGGCATTCCAGCGGTGGAGACGGACCCGGCTTCAGAGCTGTGGCGTTCCAGCTGTGGCGTTCCAGTGGCGACCCAGCCGGAGCTGTGGCGGCGTTATAGCGTTCCAGCGGCGACGGTGGACCCGGCTTCAGATCTGTGGGTGTGGCGTTCTGGCAGCGGGCCCGGCTTCAGAGCCGTGGCATTCCAGCGTTCCAGCGGCGACCCGGCTTCAGAGCTGTGGGTGTGGTGTTCCAGCGGCGGGCCCGGCTTCAGAGCTGTGGCATTCCAGCGTTCCAGCGGCGGACCCGGCTTCAGAGCTGTGGGGGTTTCCAGCGTTCAGGCGATGGCGGTGGCGGCAGCCCGGCTTCGGAGGCTCGGCCGTGGGCCTAGTGGACGACAACATCGGAGGCCTTGATCTCCTCAACACAGAGGGAGAACAAGGAGGGAAGAAGACAAAGACTTTAAGACTTTTGCCTTCCATCACAGTGAGGAGGTGCCTGGTGAACTCACTGTGGTGGATGTTAAACATGTGTTTATTGTGTGTTTTGTTTTTTATTATATGTATGACTGCAAGGCAACAAAGTTTTGTTCAGACTGAAAGGTCTGAATGACAATAAAGGATACTTTGACTTTTTTTGACATCCAAAGACGTACGGGTTTGTAGGTTAATTGTCTTTGGTAAATATTATAAATTGTCCCTAGTGTGTAGGATAGTGCTAGTGTTAGTGCCCCTAGTGTGTAGGATAGTGCTAGTTCTAGTCGCTGGTCAGAGTGACTTGGTGGGCTGAAGGGCCTCTTTCTGCGCTGTATTCCTATGGTAAAATCTGAAGGATTGGAGTCTAACATTCCACCTCCAGCATCTTCACTTTAAATAGTCATCACAAATTTTGATTTCTGGTGCAAACTTTTCATCATTCTCTAACTCCCCCTCGGTTTAAAAAATATTATTGGTATAAAATAAACAAGCTCTTGAGACTGCTACATGCCCAGAAGCTATGATGCATTGAATTTTAACAGATATTTCAGATTTTCAATGGACATCTCTTTCCAGCTTCCTCTAAAATCTCATTCTTTGAATTTATACATGCAGTAGATGGTGCTACACTACATGCCAGAAGATAAGTAGTTTATATTCGGAATTCATTACATAAATAGCTTTTAACTGCTGTAAGAACAGAACCGTCCCTGCACCATTTTGGGTCTCATTTTCGCAGAGTTGTTTCATTTGCAAAAGGCATAGATTGCAAAACTTTGTGTAATTGCAATCTCCAATCCAATGTTGAATTCTTTGCAGATTTAATTTCATTTCAAAAATTTTTTCCTCACTGGGTATTTTCTTAATTTTTTATTCTTTAAAAAAAGTGTTCTGTTCAGCCTGTATCTTCTGATTGCATCTGTAGAGGTACAGCATGAAAACAGGCGCCGTCTCACTGAGTCCACCATGAACTTCTTCAGACTATGTTTCTAATCACTCCCTACACACTAGGGGCAATTTTACAGAGGCCAATTAACCTACAAACCCGCACGTCTTTGGGATGTGGGAGGAATCCGAAGTACCCGGTAGAAACACATACGGTCACAGAGAGCCTGTGCAAATCCACACAGACAGCATCCGAGGTCAGGATCAAACCCGGGTCTCTAGTGCTGTGAAGCAGCAGCTCTACCCGCTGCACCACAGCAGTGGTGATCCTCCAATTCTTGATTAATACAGGTGTCAGGGGTTGTGGGTAGAAGGCAGGAGAATGGGGTTAGGAAGGAGAGATAGATCAGCCGTCATTGAATGGTGTAGAATTGATGGCCCGAATGGCCTAATTTTACTCCTATTCCTTATGACCTTATGACCTTATGACATATAACGAACAAAGTGGAACAAATTATTTTGGACACACAAATACTTTAAAAAGGGTAAACAATACAATTCTTTGGGGGGCAGAGGGTGAGAGGGGAAGGGAGAGAGAGGTGGGGGAGAGAGGGGGGAAGGAGGGAGAGAGTGGGGAGGGGGAAGAGGGGGGTGAGGGAGGTGGGGTGAGAGGGGGAGGGGAGAGAGGGAGAGTGGGGGAGAGGGGGGGGAGGGGGGAGGGGGAGGTGGAGAGAGAGCGGAGGGGGGGACAGAGGAAGAGAGAGAGGGAGGTAGAGAGGAGGGGGGTAGAGGGGGGGGGAAGGGGGAAAGAGAGGGGAAAGAGAGGGGGAAGGAAGGGGGTGGAGGGGAGGGGAGAGGGGGTTAGGGGAGGGGAGAGGGGGTTAGGAGAGGGGGGTGGAGGAGGGTAGTGGAGAGAGAGAGGGGGGTAGAGGTGAGGGGAGAAGGGGGGAGGGAGGGGGAGAGAGAGAGGAGGGAGGAAGGGAGGGAGGTTGGGAGAGAGGAGGGGGAGAGAGAGGAGGGGCTGGGAGAGGGAGAGAAGTGGAGGGGGAAGGACGTTATGTGGGGGGGCAGTTATGGGGGGTGGGCAGAACGGGGCGCTACGGCTGGCTGCAGGGCTGTGGGTGCCCTCCTCTCTCTCCCTTTCTCTGCCTCGGGGAGGGGGTAAAGAGGGAGGGGAGGGGGTAGAGGCATCAGCTCGGACTGTGAAAAACAGCGGAGGGCCGGCAGCACACGCACCAGCATGACAGGCGATCGGGAGAGGGAAAGGATTGAAAGCAAGCCGGTGACCTCTGGCGACCTCTGGCGACCTCTGGCGACCTCCAGCGACCTCCAGCGACCTCCGGCGACCTCTGGTGACCATGGGATCTGCAGAACTTGCTCATTCAATCTGCAATAATGACCGCCGCCGCCATGTTGTTGAACATCAAGAAGCCCAGCGGAGCGCGCTGTACGACTTAATCACGTGTTCACGCGCTTCAATCCACATAACTGGCTGCGCATTGAAAAGTCTGCGCAGCTGGTCGTGAGGAGCAAATGCAATGTGACGTCATGCAGCAGTTAGATTTTAAAACAATTTTAGTAATCACATACTGTCTCTGTATGTCATGTTGTTACTTGTGGGTGGAGCACCAAGGCAAATTCCTTGTATGTGATTACTGGGCCAATAAACATACTTACTTACTTACATACTTACTTAAAAAACCCGGGAAATAATTAATCAAATTTTCAGATGAGGAGATGAGGAAATATGTAAAAATTTCTCCGTTATCTTGTCAGGTTTTGGAGGAGATGTGACTGACAAGCAAACAAACAAACAAATGCACGAAGAAGGTTTTATGTAATATATGAATTAGATAGACACTTCAATAAGCAAAGCATAAAAGAACATGGGTCGGAACCCAACTTCAGACTGATTGCAATGGGGGGGGACAAAGCCTGGGAAGTAATCCTCCAGCTCCACTACAATCTGTCTGAAGAAGGATCTGATACAAATAGCAGATATAGGTCCACACAAGCAGAATTAAGTCATTCGGCTCATCGATTCTACTCCGCCATTCAATCATGGCTGATCTATCTTTCCTTCTCAGCCCCAATCTCCTGCCTTCTCCCCAAAACCCTTGACACCCTTACCAGTCAAGTACCTATCAATTTCTGGTGTACTCACCAGTTAGTCCTTCCATTTCATCCCTTTGCTGATTATGGTTTTAAAATGTTTGTTTAAATTTAAAGGCGGCACAGTGGCATAAGTGGTAGAGCTAATGCCTTACAGCGCCAGACACCAGGGTTCAATCCTGACTACGGGTGCTTGTCTGTACGGAGTTTGTACATCCTTCCCGTGACCTACGTGGGTTTTCTCCAAAATCTTCGGTTTCCTCCCACACTCCAAAGACGTACAGGTTTGTAGGTTAATTGGCTTGGTATAAATGTGTGTAGAATAGTGTTGATGTGCATGGATCGCTGGTCAGTGCGGACTCGGTTGGCCGAGGGGCCTGTTTCAGCGCTGTATCACTGAGCTAAACTAAACAAAAAAATTACGCCATTGGATCTAAGTCACCAACCTGAGGCAGGACGTTGACATCATGTTTAATCCTAACGGTGGCACTTCCAATGGTTATGGGCCTGTCCCACTTAGGCAATTCTTTCGGCAACTGCCGGTGACTGTCATAGTCGTAGCAGGTCGCAAAGAAAACGGTGACTGGACCCCTCTACGACAATGGCTACAACAATGTCTACAACAACCTACCACCTAGTTGACGTCAAGCTACGGCAAGCTACCGACAACCGGCGACCCATTAGGACGTCCACCTACGACCACACCTACAATAACCTACGTCCACCCATGAAAAGCTATGACCAGGTGCGACCCTGTCGATGACAACTGAAGACAACTGAAGATAATTCAGTCACTGGTACCTGTCGCCGGTTGACGTAGATTGATGTGGGTAGTCACCAATGAAATTCACCAAAGTTAGCACCGGCGACAAGCTACGTCATCCTGGCGACAACCTACGGTTTTGAACATTTCAAAATTCAGCGGCGACCAGAAAAGCGCTACAATTCTTTGGGCGACTGAGGCGACTACTCGCACCCATACAGGCGACACCCGGCAACCATGTGGCGACAGCCTAGTTGCCTGTTGTCAACTAAAAAATCACCAAAGTGGTAGAGGGGTATAAAAAGAATATGAACCTACAACCTTGTAAGCAAGGAGACAAGAGTACACTCCCTGAGTCACATCTGACTCATATCGGCGATAATGAATAATTCAAGAGCATAAATCAGATCAGTAAATTATCAGTAAAACAGGCCAGCTGGAAATCATTCTGGAAATCACGAATAAGTCAGAACTCTCAAGGTGATAAATAACGAGAGTGTTAATGGCAGCATCCATAACTAAAATATGCCATTGTAAGAAAATTTGCAACAAGAATTTAGCGGGAAGTTTGCCAATTCCTGAATAAAACATCTTTTTGTTTTGCATTGTGCTACCATTGCACAGTAGTGTCAGTTAATTACAATCAAGAATCTCAGTGTGACATTAGAACGCATTTCCCTGATTTGCAGACCAATCTCTGACACAGCCCAGAATATGAAATGTAATTTTGTACAGTCATAACACTTAATAAACTAGTTTAATGCACTGGTAAATTCTAGGTCACCATTTCCCACTCTCCATTATCCTTACGGAAGCCCTGTAATGGGCTGCTTCTGTGCAGCATCCTAATTATTTTCACACTAAGTGTACAGGCAGACAATCCTGTGTCATCAGAGGTGAAAGAAGGGAATTACCCTCAGTAAGTGCTTGAGGGCTTCATGTTTAATCCTTTTATGGAGAACGATCATGTTATAAAAAGAACTTCTTGATTCCCATGGCCTTGGAGAGTCTATGTGTTCATTAGCAGCTTCCCTTTCCAGCGGTGAAATAAACCTTTGATTGTTGCTTTTGTTTCTTTCGACTTGTTCCTTGGAGAAAATTGTGAAATAATTCAGGAATTGCAAGCTAATGTCTTTAATAGCTCATTTCCCCCCACCTTGATTTATGAATTTGTTTTGTGTGGCCCTGATGAGGCAGGAATGTCATTGTTCTGTGTCGGGACATATGACAATAAAACATTTGACTGTTGACCCTTGACAACGTTTGATGGCTGTTGCGAGATGTCGTTGAGAAGGTGATGGTGAGTCCATATTTCTGAAACCGATTTTTCCAATGTCGTTTAGTTTAGTTTAGAGATACAGTGTGGAAACAGGCCCTTCGGCCCACTGAGTCCGCACCGACTAGCGATCCCTGCACATTAACATTATCCTACACACACTAGGGACAATTTACACGTACACCAAGCCAATTAACCTCCAAACTTGTCCGTCTTTGGAGTGTGGGAGGAAACCGAAGATCTCGGAGAAAGCACATGCGGTCACGGGGAGAACATACAAACTCCGTACAGACAGCACCTGTGGAGAACCTGGGCCTCCGGTGCCGCAAGCGTTGTAAGGCAGCTACTCTACCACTGCGCCACCATGACCACCTGAAATTACTCCCAAAATTCAAACAAATTCCAGGTGTAAATCCAATGATGATGAAGGACCAGGGTAGTATTTTGGAATGATATATGACTTGATGGGCGACATGCAAGCAGTGGTGTTCTCATGCATTTGCTGCCTTTGTCCTTTTGATGGCAGATGTTTGGAAGATGTTGTCCGAGTATCCAAAGCAAATAATTGCAGTGAAGTTTGTGGACAAATCACACTGCAATCACTGGTGGTGGAGGAAATTAACATATAAGTTGAAGGATGCATAGAGCATCGATCAGTACAGCACAGGAACAGGCCCTTCAGCCCACAGTGTCTGTACTGAACATGATGCCCAGTTAAACTGATCTTATCTGCCTGTACGTGATCTATATCCCTCCATTGACAGTAATTCCACTTTGCCTATCTAAAAGCCTCTTATTCACCACCATCACATCTGCCTCCACCATCACCCACAGCAATGAGCTTCAGGCCCCCATCACTCTAAAAATAACTTATCGCGCACATCCCCATTAAACTTTCCCCCACTCAACATAGTTATGCACTCTGAATACATGCCGATCAAATGAATCCATGCTTTTATCTTCAATCAAATGGGCTGCTCTGTTCTGGGTGGCTTTGAGCTATTTGAGCACTTTTGGAGCTGCACTCATCGAGGCAAGTGGAGAGTATTTGTTCCATCACTTCCCGGACTCATGCCACATATTTGGTGGGATGCCGGGATGTAAATTAACCCCCTCATGATGCACAGCTCCTGATCTGACCTTGTAGAAAAGGTATATGTGGAAACAAGAAACTGCAGATGCTGGTTTTCACAAAAGGACACAATAATTAGTTAGTTAGTACGTTATTTCTCACATATGCAACTGCACAGTGAAATTATTTTTTGCCTATATTACACATGCAGATGCCACCATTTTTGGTGCCATTATACAAAGTTCAAAGTCTGGCCAACCTGCAAGCTCGATGTACTGGGACAGTTCCAACACAAAGTGCTGGAGTAATTCAGCAGGCCAGGCAGCATCTCTGGAGAACACAGATAGGTGATGCTTCGGGTGGCAACTCTTCTTCAGATTCAATCGAAGATTTGGATCCGGTGGAGCATAAAGCAAAATTGAGGTCCATTACAAGGCTGGACATGTGAGGCCTGGAACTGCAGGAGAGTCAGAGGAAGGGCCTGCTGGTGCCAGCGCATGGCAGCCAGTGTGGAAAGCAGGAGAACTGTTGCATGAAGCAGTGGATTGAGTATAGGTACCCGAAGTCTGGGTTGGGTCCAAACAGAGAGTCCTGGATTATAAAGTCAGGCCCTAGATGAGACTTTGCACAATTAAGAACGTTGAAGCTTGAAGGGCAAAAGTTGGGGAAACTCTTTATGTACTGCCTTGTTGAGGTCTACAATTCTTACACTACAATCATTGTACTTTTGTACTTATCTATGATGGTGTTTATCTATAGTATGATTTTCAGTTCAGTTTAGCTTATTGTCAGGTGTACTGAGGTACAGTGAAAACCTTTTGTCACGTTCTAACCAGTGATCAGAAAGACAATACATGGTTACAATCGATCCATTCACAATGTACAGATACGTGATAAGGTAATAACGTTTAGTGCAGGCCGGTAAGGCCGGTAAAGTCTGATCAAAGATAGTCCGAGTGTCAACAATGAGGTAGAGAGTAGTTCAGGACTGCTCTCTGCTTGCGGAAGGATGGTTTGGTTGACTCAAAACAAAAAATGCAAAACAAAGAATTTCACTATACCTTGGTACATGTGACAATATATTATCATTGAATCATTAAATCATTTAATTGAAATTTGCTCTAGAATTTGTTTGTAAAGTGAGTGTTGACAGAGAACTGGGCTTTTCTTAAGTTAATTGATTAAATTATTTATATTCAAACCATTTTATTCAAAGTACCTCATAGTAAATATTACTTTAAGAAGCGTTAACTGGCATTTAAGATAGGCATGTGGAAAGGCGGGAAATAGAGGGATATGGATTAGATGAGACAGATGAGATCAGTTACACTTGGTATCAAGATCGGCACAAACCTTGTGGACTTTTCTTGTGCTGCACTGTTCTATGTTCTAAATATTTTGTTCAAAGTATTTCAGAACAGTAGTTTTCACAAAGTATGTTAAACGTGATTCTTCAACTGGTAAGCAAAATCCTCCACTGAGTTGTATTCCTAGAGAACCCATTCCATCTCAGGAGTCATTGTAAACAGAGATTGTCACGTACCGTTTGAAGGGATTTTACTTGATCAGCTTCTGTATGTTTTCATTGCTTATTACTGGATCTCCACAGAGCATTAAAATAGCTTATTAAGAAATTGCCTATTAGTCAAAGCTGCTTGACCATACAACTTGTTAAAGCGAGTCATAAAGGCTTTCATTGTAAATTTTAGGGCTTAATGGCATGGTAACATCACAGAGTAGACAGTGTGGCCAAAATTAATCGGACATCCCTGTAGTTTCTTGCCAAAAATTGTGTTGATCTGCCAAATCCCCACTCCGTTACTTCCCAGTCTTTATGAGGAACGCTGGAAATTTTACTTTAAAGAAGCACTTTCACCCAGCCCAAACATGGCACTTCAGTGAATGTGATGGAGGTGCATTTAACTTTAAATGGGTGTAAAATGCACAGAAGCATAGCGACCACACTATTAAACACCTGGCCTCATTGCCCATTCATAACCAATTAACGAGGATATTGACTGGTTGGAATGACTGGCGAACATGTCCCAGTTCAGTCTTTTAATTTGTTGGATAGATTGCAAGATGTGGGGGCTGGGCATGGGCTGAGTAATGTAGTATTGGTGTTAAGCATCCCAAGTGTGCAGTTTGAAGCTGCCTTTGTGAAGGGCAGCACGATGGTGCAGTGGTAGTGTTGCTGCCTTACAGCGACAGAGACCTGGGTCCGATCCTGACTACGGGTGCTTGTCTGTACGGAGTTTGTATGTCCTCCCCGTGACCTGCATGGGCTTTCTCCGGGTGCACCGGTTTCCTCCCACCCTCCAAAAAAATACAGGTTTCCAGGTCAATTGGGTTGGTATAATCGTAAACTGTCCCTATTGTGTGGAGTAGTGTTAGGATGCGGGGATCGCTGGTCTTGGTGTGCCAAAGGGCCTGCATCCGCGCTGTATCTCGAAAGTAAACTAAACTAAAATATGGATGCAGTAAACCTGGTGCGAGCAGGTATGACCCAAGTGTATCCTCTACCTTTGGAGGCCCATAGATTTTTACATTCCCAGTATTCTCGTTAATTGGTCCTACATTCTTCTTAGCTGTTGTGAGATCATAGGATACAGTTGCTGTGAGAGTGGGCAAACAGTAAATAAATTTGCATTACAGTCTTGTGCTATTTCAGTCGAGACATTAAGCATTTGTCAACTAATACCAGCGAGAGTAATTTCTAGCCTGCGGTAACTGTAGTTAAAGAAAATGATTTAATAGCATGGATGTCAGGCTTGTTTAGAGCACAAGAGTAGAACAGAGGTAATGGACATTTGCTAATGACGTGGGTTGATATGTGCATCCACAGATATGTTTTAAGGAAAGAAGAACACAAACCGTTTCGATCTAGTGTACTGGAACAATGCATTAGATCAAAGGTATGCTAAAGAGACTGGAAAATGATGAATATTGCCGCACATTTTTGGTGTCATTTATCTTTTTTTCCTGTTGCATTTTAATGGAGGAATAGGCACCTATTAATCATGACAGCAGGCAGAGCTGTTGCTGAAATATATAATATTGTCTGCAGTGAAGTTTGCCGTTCCAATATAGGTGCGCTGTGTTTGGGTCAGATTTATTTTTGTTCTCATTTTTTGACACGTGGTGTCGTTCCAGCAAGGTTATCATTTATTGCCTATCCTTAATTGCTCTTGGGAAGGTGGTGGTGAGTAGCCTTCTTGAATTTAAACATTAGAATTTAGAGATACAGAGCGGAAACAAGTCCTTCGGCCCACCAAGTCTGCGCCAACCAGCTAGCACCCCATACTCTAGCACTATCCTACACACTGGGGACAATTTACAATTTTTAACAAAGCCAATTAACCTACAATTCTGTGCATCTTTGGAGTGTGGGAGGAAACTAGAGCACCCAGAGAAAACCCACGCAGTCACAGGGAGATTGTACAAATTCCGTACAGCCAGCACCTGCAGTCAAAATCTAACCTGGGTCTCTGGTCCTGTAAAGGGCCTGTCTCACTTTCCTGAGTCCTCTGCCGAGTTGAAAGGACCTTAAAAAAAATCAAGATTTTTGTGATCTACGAACTCCTCCTCCCGACTATCTTTTTACTCGTGGACTTTTTTGACATGCTGGAAAAAACGTCCCTACTTACCTGATGTCCCGAGTACCTATTGCTGGCATAACGAGCCACTACCATATATCTACGGACTCCTACGGTCTCGCTACGGACTCCTACGGACTCGCTATGGACATTCTCCGAGTTTGAATCAAGGGGAAAACTCGGGAGAATTCGTGAGTAACTCGGGAAAGTGGGACAGGCCCTTAAGGCAGGAACTACCAGACACCAATGCTCTGGTTCCCTCCCACATTCCAAAGACATGCAGGTTTGTGGGTTAATTGACTTCTATAATTGTCCCTAGTGTGCAGGATGAAACTAATGTACAAGTGTTTGCTCGTCAGCATGGAGTCGTTAGGCCAAAGGGCCTGGTTCCACACTTTATCTGTAAAAATCAAAACAAATATACTAAATCACCATCTTCTTTCAAATACTCCCTTTTAAAATTGCTTTTATATTGCCTCTCAGAAAACTTGTAGGACATCCCTTTTGATATCCAGGACTAAGTGTTGAATTCACTCCAGTGATATCTGATGTAATTAGAGCTCTTCACATAGGCTTTATTGTAGTGACACTTCCTGGTGCAATTTACTTGTAAATTGAGAATAGGGATGTAAAAGTAAAATGAGGTTCCTCATCCTGCACGTGGAGTGTCCTCCATCCGGGCAGATCATTGTTGTGGGGAGCATTAACATGACGTAGTTGTGAGATAAATATTGAAGGTGTAACTTTCCCTGCTCTGAAATAGTAGTAGTGGTGCCAAATAGTGACTGGGGTTAAATGTGACCTTCAGGTAACCGTTGGTCATCAGTGAACCTTGTTTGTCCTCCTGGTCATTCACAAATCTTGCAGACGTTCACAGCCTTTCTCTCTCCCCCACATCACCTACCCTATATGTGCACGCACACGCATGCACACACAAACGCATGGGCGCATGCACACACAAACGCATGGGCGCATGCACACACAAACACATGGGCGCATGCACACACAAACGCATGGGTGCATGCACACACACTGACATGCACACACACACACATACTCGAGAATGCACACAGACGCACAATCAAACGCATACACACATACACGCATGCGCGCACACACACCATTAGGGAGCAATATCGAAGGGGTTATGTACAGAGGATTATATGATTAAGAAATAGAAAACACATTCTTGCCCTTGCTCAAAGTCAGAGGCAGCATGTCAAGAAATATAGTCTATACATCAATTGGAAAAATGAAAATGAGTTAGTTTTAATTCAATGTTGCGAGATAATTCATTTAACAAGAGAATGTGTAAGAAACTAGCAGGTTATTGGGAATTGATGTCAAGGACTAAAGGCAATATTGTATTTTGTTTTATTGCATAGTGAAGGGAATGTCTGTGTGTTCTGTGATATTGCCATTTAGTAAAGCTGTTCTCAAGGGTGAATTTTTCAGCTGCCAAAATTGGCGCAATAATATTGGTATGCACTTTGGTGCTGAATCTGTGCCAAATAACATTTGATGCGTATTGATCAATTTGTGATGCAGGTCAGGCCGCACATCGTGCTTATGGGTATCTTAGACTAAGCACAGCCAACGAGCAGATTGTGATATCAATCATCAAACAATGCTGTTTTGCAGCAATACTGTATTTTAAGTGAAGAAGATAGACACAATGGACCGGGCAGCATCTCTGGAGAAAAGGGACGGGTGACGTTTGGGGTTGGGACCCATCTTCAGGCTTCATTGGTTTTTGAGTGAAGAAGCTCCATATACATGCCCACTATTAACTTTCTGAAGCTGCATTATGTATCAGGTGGAACCCCGCATTACCAGCTTACAAGAGTTTACCATATTAACTGTTATTGATTTATCGAAGTTCTTACAGATATCCTAGAACTGCTGATGCAAAAAACTGTAGATGCAAGGAACTTGAGCACAAACGTCAAAGTGCTGGAGGGACTCAATGGGTCAGGCAGCCAACTCTGAAGGACTTAGCTAGACAACTTTTTTAGAATTGTTAGTGCTTTAAACATTACTTTAGTATTGCTAAGGGAGTGATATTTTCCTTTAAAATTTAGCTATTTATTGGTCAGATTTTAGTTTTTGACAATATGATTGGACTACTTAGGTATCTATAATGCTTTTTCTTATGGACAAACTACTCTCTGGTAAAATAACAATTATGTCTCATGCCACCAATTGATGTGGAGATTTGTGAAAGGACATCCTCTGACAAACCAATTGCTTATCAATGGATTGATTGTGTGGGATTCAGTGGTTATCTCGTGGTCACTTGGAATGTATAGGTTATTCTATGTTTATTGTACTGGTCATGATGCCAAGCATTTTGTCAATGTACAAAGATGGATAGTTTTGATTTGCCTTCGATACAATAATTGACAAGCAAATTCACAACAGCAGAACGTAATATCCTGAACTAGACCTGACTTCCAAGGCATAATCTGGATCAGAATGTTTCACTGAGGAGCAAGTGACCATAGATTTGCCTTTTTTCAGGATCATGAAATATATGTAAAAGGGCATTTTTGGAAATACATAGCACGCATAGGGTGGCACAGTGGCAGAGCTGCTGCCTCACAGAGCCAGGGATCCGGGCTGATCCTGAACCTATGTGTGGAGTTTGCACATTCTCAATGTGACCACGTCGGTTTCCTCGGGGTGCTCCGGTTTCTTCCCACATCTCAAAGACGTGCAGGTTTGTAAGTTAATTGGCTTCTGTAAGTTGCCTCTCCTGTGTAGGGAGTGGATGTGAAAGTGGGAAAATATATAACCAGTGTGAACGGGTGATTGATGGTCCACGAGAACTCAGTGTGCCACAGGGCTTGTTTCCATGCTGTATCTCTAAACTAAACTAAACTAAAAAGGTCAGCCTACATCTTGGGGGAGAAACTCTGAGCTAAAGGTTTCTAGCTGGATAGATCCTGCCAAACTCAGAAACTAATGATGTGACATAGAAACATAGAAACATGGAAAATAGGTGCAGGAATAAGCCATTCGACCCTACGAGCCAGCACCGCCATTCAATATGATCATGGCTCATCGTCCAAAATCAGTCCCCGTTCCGGCTATTTCCCCATATCCCTTGATTCCCTTTGCCTTAAGAGCATTGGTGCAGAGAGACAGAGAGAAAATGGTAAATAAATAACACTGCGGTAGGTTTATTAAACAGAGTTCATTTCGTTAAAACATTAGTAGTTTGCATTTTTGTTGAAATGCATGTGTTGATAAAAAAATAATTTCCTTTTCCATCACCTGATGTTTAAACATCAAGGTAGCAGGCAAGCCCAAGATGATGGAATTGATTTTCCAGGGTTGTTTCAAATGTTCATTGAAAAATAGCAAGCTATGTTCTGTACCAATATCACCTTGAGGCAAAGAAAAAAAGAATTGCATTTCTGTAGCAACTCTCATAGGCTCAGGACTGCCTGAAACTCTTCACAGTAACAAACCACACTTGAGGTGTTGTCACTTTGCAATGCCAGAAATGCACTGTCGGCTTATGCATGCTTTCGAATGGCATGCTCTATATGATTTTGATTGAATGATAAACATTGGCCAAGACATCTGGTTCTACTCCCCTCCCTTTTTTCTCCCACTGGAGAATAAATTTGGAGGGTTACACAAAAAGCCGGAGAAACTCAGCGGGTGCAGCAGCATCTAAGGAGCGAAGGAGATAGGCAACGTTTCGGGTCGAGACCCTTCTTCAGACAGTTCTTTCTTAAACAGCAGTAGAGTTGCTACCTTATAGTGCCAGAGACCCGGGTTCAATCCTGACTGCAGGTGCTGTGTGTACTGAGTTTGTACATTCTCCCCATGACTGAGTGGGTTTTCTCAAGTGCTCCAGTTTCCTCCCACACTCCAAAGACATGCAGGTTTGTAGGTTAATTGACGTGAATTTTCTCTAGTGTGTAGGATAGTGCTACTGTATGAGGTGATTGCTGGTCGGCATGGACTCAATGGGCCGAAGAGCCTGTTTCTGTGCTGTATCTCTAAAAAGTCTAGAAAACAGTACAGCATCAACCACTATCTCAGGCAGTGTATTCCAGGTACTTACCATAGAGTCAGGGAGGCATGGAAACAGGTCCTTCAGCCCAACTTGCTCATGCCGACCAACATGCCCCAGGTACACTAGTCCCACCTGCTTGCTTTTTGCCAATATCCTTCAAAAACTATCCTAGCCATGTACCTGTTTCTTGAACGCTGTGATAGTACCTGTCTCAACCACCTCCAATGGCAGCTTGTTCCATATATCTACCACCCATATATCTACGCCCCTCAGGTTCCCATTAAATCTTTCCCTCCCTCACCTATGTCGTCTACCACGCTCTGGTTGAAGAAGGTCCTCTCGTCCTCGTCACCCTCAATCTATGTAGTTTTATCTACCTCTAATATAGGTAGAGGTTCAATGCAATCTATACTCCTCATCCATTTACATACCTCAATCATGTGCCACCTCCACTCTAGGGTGAACAAACCTACCATCTCCTCATAACTGAGGTGTTCCATCCCAGGCCACTCCCCCTGGTCTTCAAAATTCAAAATTTTAGAGATACAGCGCAGAAACAGGCCATTCGGCCCACCGGGTCTGCGCGGACCGGCGATCGCCCCATATACTAACCTACACACACTCGGGACAATTTAAAAACTTATGGAAGCCATTAACATACAGACCTGATCTATGGAGCAAAGGAAATATAAACGTTTCGGGCCAGCATTTTTGTCTACCTGCGATTTTCCAGCATCTGCAATTCCTTCTTAAACATACAGCAACTCAACCGTTGCGTCTCTGTGTCACCCCTAAATCTCTTCTGGTGAATCTCTTCTGCACCCTTGCCTGGGCTATCGCATCCTTTTTATACCTTGGTGATCAGAAGTGAAAGCAGCCATCCAATGGTTTGCTTTCTTTTATTTATTGTCATTAATAGTAATGCTTTTATTATTTTATATCTGTTATTATTTTATATCAATTATTTTGCATCCTAAGTAAATTACTTTAAACTTTTTATTCTTAAATTGTTAATTTTCTTTTTATCTCATATCTTTTTAATTAATCCCTCCGCTACTCAAAATCACTTAGCATGGGCAGGCGGGATAGTCCAATGTCATGATCCCAGCTTCTGCTCTGCTGTGTGAAGGGGTGAAGGGGTGAAGAAGGGTCTCGACCCAAAATGTCACCCATTCCTTCTCTCCAGAGATGCTGCCTGACCTGCTGAGTTACTCCAGTATTTTGTGTCTTGCAGTGGGACTGTTGGTCAATTGCTCAGTTAACCTGCACTGGGCTTGGCTCAGTGTGTGACTTGGCCCGGTGAAAGGGGTGAAATGGAACTGTGAGTCCCAGTCTGTCTGATTGTTATTGGCATAACAAATTACCATTCAAACTGTGCAAATGGGAGAAAGAAAGATAGTCCTACAATGTGACAGCAGAATTGCTTGTCTGAATAAATTGATCGAAATCACCGACTGATTGCCTAGATCCTGATTGACCCCAACATGTCACCATTTATTTTTTTCAACCAATTATCTATCCTACATCTTCTACCTATGAATGCAATTTATGTGAGACTGAGCAACAATATTTTAATTATGAAATTACAGTGAGATGTATCATACACAGGGATTATCAGTCTTCCACTGTGAGTAGATATCCATACATTTTAAACATCTTATCTGTACCAGCATTTTCTGTGATGATAATGAATCAGTTTTATTCTGTTAGTAAGACGTAAAGCAGTGAGCCATTAACAGTTACATGTATGGGAGATTGGATGTAAAAGCAGAAGACAGAACAAAGGGGATTTGTAAGAGAACCAGTGACAGCGACAAAAAAATTGATAGGATCTGGAATGCATTTGCGAGGGATTGGGGGGTGATGGAATCAGGATATTCTCGCACAGATTTGATCGGCCAAATGCCCCTTTCCAAGTTGTACCATTTTACTTTAGTTTAGTTTAGAGATACTGCACGGAAACAGGCACTTCGGTCCACTGAGTCTGCGCTGATCAGCGGTCCTCGCACACGAACACTATCCTACACACACTAGGGACAATTTACAATTTGACGAATCCAATTAGCCTACAAACATGTGTGTCTTCTGGGAGAACGTACAAACCCCATACAGACAGCAGCCGTAGTCAGGATCGAACCCGGTTGTCTGGCGTTGTAAGGCAGCAACTCTACCACTGTGTCACCCCTCTCTCTCTGTAAAATGGTCAGGACTATTTCTGTACAATTTGCTAATTGGGGATGTGCTTAGGTATGGCAATACTCTGCTGGACTGATATAAGAAAATAATTTTACGGTGCATTTGCACTTTGCACATATGACAATAAAAGTACCATTGAACCATTGAGGGGCGGCACAGTGGCACAGAGGTAGAGTTGCTGTCTTACAGCACTAGAGACCCGTGTTCGATCCTGACTACGGGTGCTGCATGTACGGAGTATGTACGTTTTCCCTGTGGATTTTCCTGCGGGTGCTCCAGATCCCTCCCACATTCCAAAGACGTACAGATTTGTAGGTTAATTGGCTTTGGTAAAGATTGTAAATTATTTATAGTGTGTATAATAGCGTTAGTGTATGGGGATCACTGGTCAGCCCGGACTCGGTGGGCCGAAAGGCCTGTTTCCAAACTGCATCTCTAAACTCTAAACTCTAAACTCTCAATTGAACCATTGATAAAAAAACAACTGCTGGCGAATCTCATGTAGGCAAACAATATCTGTGTAGGGAAATGAGCAGCCAATGTTTCATGTTGTGACCCTGCTTTAAAAGACATTGCCTGTCCATTTCCTGTCACAGAGCCTCTCTGACTCCATGAGTCCCTCCAGCTGATGTTTTTGTGGTCAGAATTCCAGCATCTGCAGTCTATGTTGCCAGTGAATACTAAAAGTAATTTCAGGCCAACAAGAGAGTAATGATAAATAATCTGAAATTTATTTGATAGCAATCACTGTTTAAGAACATAATTTGAACTCAACAACAGTTTAAGGGAAATTATAAATAAAATAACCCCTGCATGGATTAATTTCCATTCTTGCTCTATGGTTGAAGGTTGTGGATTCAAGCCCTCTGGGGATCTGCGTCTCTTAAGCTGATTTTGTCACATCAATGTCAGTGGAAAAGGAATGCGGCATAATCTGTTGTTTGGGTAAATATCTGTGAAGATTTCTCCATCTGTTGTCTTGTGTAAACAGAGCATAGATTTATTCATCAGTAGCAGTCTCAAAACTTTTATTCATTGCTAATTGTGCAGTGAAATCGATGGGAACATACTGAGTCTTGAAGATGGAAATTGACTCTCGATTGGCTAACGTGCACAGCTAGTTTAGTTTTTTTTTAGTTTTAGTGTTACAGCGTGGAAACAGGTTCTTCGACCCTCCGAATCCTATGACCAACGATCCCAACAGACTAAAGGGCCTGTCCCACCAGCATGCAACTCTATGCGATTAGCGCGACCTAACGTGGTCGCTTGAGCCGTCCGGCATCGCGGGGCCGGTCCCACTTCGATCGCCGGAGCCGTGCGGAATTGTGCGGAGTTCGTCCCGAGTTCGTCCCGACACCGCGCGGGGCTCCGAGAAACCAACTATGTCCAAAAATTCCGCGCGGCAACGGCTTGTCGGCTCGCAGTCGCCTCGACATTTACACACCGCCCCGACATCGTGCCTCCATGAACCTATTTGTAAGTGCCTCCGTGACCCTCGATGTGTGTGGCTCCGTGGCCCTGTGTGTGTGTGTGTGCCTCGGTGCCCCTCTCTGTCCTGGCAAACTTACCTTGGACTTCGCTGCAAGTTCGCCTCACTTTGCGCCGCGCTGCGCCACTCACCCGACCTTCGCGCGGCCCCTACTGCCGGTTTGGTTGCGCTTGCCGCATGCAGGCGCATGCTGGTGGGAACGGCCCTGTACAGGGGATCACCCGACATCTGCGCGGCCCCCGCTTCTAGTTTGATTGCATTCATCGCATAGAGTTGCATGCTGGTGGGACAGGCCCTTAACTATCCTAGAATCTAGGGGCAATTTACAATTTTACCAAGCCAATTATCTTACAAACCTGTACGTCTTTGGAGTGTGGGAGGAAACCGGAGCACCCAGAGAAAGCCCACGCAAGTCACGGGGTCAACGTACCAACTCCATGCAGCACCTGCAGTCAGGATCAAACCCAGGTCTCTAACACTGTAAGGCAGCAACTCCACAGCTACATCACCATACCACCCACAAATGTGTGGAGTCCAGTTGTGGAGACTAGTGAAGCATAAGATATTCTTGAACTTCAAGTATGGAATAAATCCCATGGTTCAGCTTCTGATCGTGGGGGTTGGGGGGCAGGGATCTTGATGGGATTTCATCCACAGACTGCGGTGGGTTCATGGCCCCGACCACGGATGGACGGGGTGGAGGACTGACTGAACTTTGTGGCCTTCCACCACAGTGAAGATGCTGTGGTGGATGTTTATGTTGTATTCTATTGTGTATTGCGTGTTCTTTTTTTCCAATTGCATCGCTGCATGGCAAATTCATTTCACTGTACCTTAGTTGGTGCATGTGAGGAATAAATTTGAATTATTCGAACTATAGACTTGCTCATTAGTCCTGCAATTTACAAAGTGCTGGAGATACTCATTAGGTCAGGCAGCATCTGTGGAGGGAATGGATGGGCGACGTTTTGGGTTGGGACCATTCAGTTTGGAAATGTTCCCGACCTGGAATGTCATAGACTGATGAAGAGTGTGTAGGAGGGAACTGCAGATAGACACAAAATGCTGGAGTAACTCAGTGGGGCAGGCAACATCTCTGGGGAGAAGGAATGGGTGACTTTTTGGGTGGAGACCTTTTTCAGACTGATGAATTCCACTTGAAACGTTGGCTGCATCTTTGCAAGACTGTTTTCCCTCCTCTGCCTTGTTTTGAGCTATTTAGATGAGCAAGTTGATGAAGTTGATTCTTTTCCATGCATTATTTTTGGTCGGAACAGTCCCCCTAGTCAATAGACAATAAACAAAAGACAATAGGTGCAGAAGTAGGCCATTCGGCCCTTCAAGCCAGCACCGGCATTCAATATGATCATGGCTGATCATCCATAATCAGTACCCCGTTCCTGCCTTCTCGTCATATCCCCTGACTCCACTATCTTTAAGAGCTCTATCTGACTCTCTCTTGAAAGCATCCAGAGAATTGGCCTCCACTGCCTTCTAAGGCAGAGAATTCCACAGTCTCACAACTCTCTGGGTGAATTCTTTTTCCCTCATCTCCGTTCTAAATGGCCTACCCCTAATTCGTAAACTGTGGCCCCTGGTTCTGGATTCCCCCAACAGTGTCCTAGCCAACAGTGTCCTAGTGTCCTAGCCAGTGTCCCCCAACAGTGTTCTAGCTTGTCCAATCCCTTAATAATCCCTACCTTTCACCCCTTCAGCTAACGCATACATCACATAATTCTTCGACATTTTCGCCACCTCCAAAGGGATCCTACCACTAGTCATATCATCCCATCTCCACCCCTTTCCACCTTCCACAGAGACCGTTCCCTCCGCAACTCCTTGGTTAACTCATCCCTTCCCACCTAAACCACCCCCGCTCCTGGTACCTTCTCATGCAACCGCAGGAGATGCAACACCTCTCCGTATACCTCCTCCCTCAACTCTGTCCAGGGACCCGACAGTGCTTTCAGGCAGAGACAGAGGTTCACTTGCACCTCTTCCAGTCTCATCTATTATATCCATTTTTCAAGTTGTGGACTCTTATACATTGAGGAGACCAAACGTAGACTGGGCGATCATTTTGCTGAACACCTTTGCTCAGTCCGCCTGGACCTGATCTCCCGGTTGCTAAACACCTTAATTACCCTTCCCATTCCCACACTGACCTTTCTGTCCAAGTCCTCCTCCATTGTCATAGTGAGGTTAAATGCAAATTGGAGGAACAGCATCTCATATTTCGCTTGGGCAGCTTACAACCCAGGGGAATGATTATTGAAGGTAGTCACAAAATGCTGGAGTAACTCAGCGTTAAGGGTCGAGACCCTTCTTCGGACTGAAGGGTCTTGACCTGAAACGTCACCCATTCCTTCTCTCCAGAGATGCTGCCTGACCTGCTGAGTTACTCCAGCATTTTGTGTCTACTTTCAATTTTACCAGCATCTGCAGTTCTTTCTTACACAGGTATGATTATTGATTTCTCTAACATAAAGTAACCCCTGCATTCCCTCTCTCTCCACCCCTCCCCCACCCAATTCTTTCATTCTCACCGAGCTACAACTAACAATGACCTGTTTCCTTTATCATTGTTACTTTTTTGCATATCTTTCATTCATTTTGTTCTATATCTCTCCACATCATCGTCGAGATCCCTCGTTCCCCTTTCCCGTAACTTTCAGTCTGAAGAAAGGTCTTGACCCGAAATGTCATCCATTCCTTCTCTCCAGATATGCTGCCTGTCCCGCTGAGTTACTCCAACATTTTGTGTCTATCTTATGAGGTAAATTAAGTTAGAAACTCTAATTTCCAGTTCAAAGGAAAAATCTCAACCTGAAATGTCAACTGTCCATTCCCCTCTACAGATGCCACCTGAGCTCCTCCCACAGTTTATTTTTTTGCTCCAGATACTAGCATCTTTTGTGTTGACACCACTGTTCTGGCTGTCAATGTATGAGACTTCTGATCAAGTGCTTGCAGGCATTTTATCAGCTCTTGCCATTATTTTTGTGTACTTCATTGTGACTGCTCAGGGAGTCGGTTTGTGGAGAAGAAACCTGGGAATTTGTTCAGTATTTATGCTGGGGAAACCATTCAACATATGTGTCACTTCCTACTATTTATTGCAAAGGACGGCGATGGAGTATTTTTGGATATCTTAATGGATTGAGTGCAATAGGTGGCTACTTTAAAAAAAAAGTGTTCTTAACTAAATTTGCTATTTGTTTTTGTAAAACACAGAGTGTTGGAGCAACTAAGTGGGTCAGGGAACTAAGAGGGAAGGAACAGATGGCATTTCAGGTCGGGACCCTTCTTCAGACTGATTGTAGTGGGCTGGAGACAACTGGAAAAGTGGTGGATGGAGGACAAAGCCCAGCTAGCGATAGTTGAATACTGGTGATGGGGAGTGATTGGGACCCCAGCAGTCCTTCCAGATAAGACAGAAGTTCATGGGCACCTTTTCAGACCTTGCCTAATGCATTCAGTGTTCCCGATGTGGCTTCCTATACATCACTGAGACTGATAGACAAGGCGACCACTTCACCGAACACTTGTGCTCTATCCATGGAGCCTTGTTGGATCTCCCGGCTGCTAATCATTTTAACTCCCCTTCCCATTCCATACTGACCTTTTTGTTCTGAGCATCTTCCATTGCCATTGTGAGGCCACACGCAGACTTGAGGAACAGCACCTCGTATTCCGTTTTGGTAGCTTACAACCCAATGCTATGAACACTGAGAGTAGCAGACAAAATAACATTGAATTCTCCATTTTTTAGTAATAGTCTCCTGCCAGAGGACGTAATTGAGGCAGAGAGTATTGCAATGTTTAAGAAACATTTGGACAGGTACATGGATAGGATATGGGCCAAACACATGCAGGTGTGACTAGTGTTGATGGGACATGTTGGTCAGTGTGGGCAAGTTGGGTCAAAAGGCCTGTTTCCACGCTGTATGACTTTATGACTCTAAGCACCCTTATTTATACCAAATAAAGACACAAAATGATGGAGTACCTAAGTGGGTCAGACAGCTTCTCTGGAGAACATGAAAAAGTGAGGTTTTGGGTTGGGAATAATTGAAACATCACCTATCCATGCTCTCCAAAGGTGCTGCCTGACCCGTTGAGTTACTCCAGAGACTTTTAGTCTCTTTTTGTAAAACAGCAAATTGCAGTTCCCTTGTGTCAACCCCTGATATAAGTCTTTGCAATATCATATCTGAACAAAAACACCGTGCGTGCAACGGTAGAGTCGCTGTCTTACAGCGCCTGAGACCTGGGTTCGATCCTGACTACGGGTGCTGTCTGTACATTCGTAGGTTTGTTGGTTAATTGGCTTTGGTAAAGATTGTACAATAAATTGTCTCTAGTCCGTAGGAAAGTGCTAGTGTACAGGGATTGCTGGTCAGCACAGACTCGGTGGGCCGATGGGCCTGTTTCTGCGCTGCAGAAACTAAGAAATTAACAAATATTTTGTCAGACGAAGCAAAATAATAAAAAAATTAACCTTTTTGATAGTGAATATTGATGGCATTAACTTCTTTAACTTACTAGGCAGAGGGTGCCATTAGATTCATTTCATATTAAATTGAGGAGATCTCTTAATTTTCTGCAGAGACCTTTGCCCAACTTTGTATTAATGATTCACTTAATTTAAATCTTATTAGTGAGGTTGAATGCAAGGTTTAAAGACGCCCTATGGTTGCAAATGAATTGTGTGATCCTGTTACTTAGGAACCTCCAGTCTCAATGGCTACGATACTGTTGATTAGTTTGATGCAATTATCTGTTGCCAAACATTCAATCAGCCGTCAAGCGGTGAAGAGATTTAATATGCACTGCCAGTTTTTAGCTGCTTGATAAATTCTGTCCATAGTAAGTTACTTTATCTTCTGCATTTGCTCCTGTATATGAACTGCATGCATATAAGGTTAAATGTCTAACAGACAGAATGCCACAGGGAAGAAGGATCTTCTGTAGCATTCTGTACTGTTACACATTTAAACTCATTTGAAGTCAAACTGTGCAACTCCTCCCCCTTCTGCTGTGGGATAGACTGACTCTGCTCCTCCCCCCCCCCCCCAAACCCCCGCCTCCCCAATCTTTGCACATCCGCAATCCTTTCCACTCATCACTTTAATTTAATGTGGCATGTATCTTGTGTTTCATGACTATTGGCAGATCAATTTCCCTCATGGGATAAAGTTTCATCGTATCATATTGTGTGGCATCATTATCGTATCATATCATATCATATCACGTGATATTATCCCTCAGGACTACAAAGGTTAATGGAGACATAAGGAGCTGCCAATGGTGAAATCCTGAGCAAAACATTTAGAGTATTGTTAAAGAAAGAACTGCAGATGCTGGAAAAATCGAAGGTAGACAAAAAATGCTGTAGAAACTCAGGGTGAAGCAGCATCTATGGAGAGAAGGAATTGGCGATGTTTCAGGTCTAGGCCCTTGTGTTCAGTTTTGGGCAACATGTTATAGGAAAGATGTTGTCACGCGCGAAAGGGTGCGGAGAAGATTTACAAGGATGTTACCAGGACCTGAGGGCCTGGGCTACAAGGAGCAGGCTAGGACTCTATTCCTTGCAGTGCAGGAGGATGAGGAGTGATCTATAGAGGTGTACAAAATCATGAGAGGAATCGATTGGGTGGACGCACAGAGTCTCTTGCCCAGAGTAGGGGAATCAAGAACCAGAGGACATCGGTTTAAGGTGAGGGGGGAATTATTTAGTAGGCAACTGACGGGTAATATTTTCACACAGAGGGTGGTGGGTGTATGAAGCGAGCTGCTGGATCAGGTATTATTGCAACATGTAAGAAACATTTAGACAAGTACAATGATAGGACAGGTTTAGAGGAATATGGGCCAAATACAAGCAGGTGGGACTAGTGTAGATGGGACATGTTGGCCAGTGTGGGCAAGTTAGGCCAAAGGACTTGTTTCCATGCTCTAAGACTCTATGACTATGACACAAAGTGCTGGAGAAACTCTTCGGGTCAGGCAGCATCTGTGATGGAATGATGGAATGGACAGATGATATGTGCAGGAAGGGATTACAGATGCTGATATTGACTGAAGATAGACTTAAAAAAGCAGGAGTAACTCAGGCCAGATGATGTTTTAGTTCTGAATTCTTCTTGAAGTCAAACTCTTGAGAAGGCTGATGTTAGGTGTGGACTACTGGGCTTAGAGGAATCTTAATTAATTGCAGATGTTAAGACAAGAGTGCCCCAGACACAAAGTTGTGGATTTTCTGAATGGGTCTGTGAATTGCTTTTTCAGAAGATAACCAAGGCTTTGAAAGTGAGACTGACTTCTATTAGACAAACATGATCAAATATCCCCAGTTGAATGTTCATTTATTAGGTGTTGACGTGCCATTGTATCTGTGTAGTTTAGATTTAGTTTAGTTTAGAGACACAGCGTGGAAACAGGTGTTTCTTCCCCGAGTCCACGCCACCCACTAGTTGTCACTAGTTCTACGTTATAGTGGGCTTAACTTCCACAGACCTAGTGGTCAGAGGAGGATTGGAAAGCATTGACAATAGAGGCCAGCTCGTAGATAATTCTTCTTCTCACATCCTCCTTCACACTCGTGCATCTCTTTTCCAGGTTCAGTGTGTCCATGTGACATCTCTTTGCTCAAATATACACATGGCCTATGACCTTCTCATTTCATTTGGCTGGGAAAGACCAGCTCCGTAGATCCAGACTGGTGATCCTGCAGGAGGTAGAACTTCAAGATGGTAGAACTTCAAGATGGCGGTGGAGGTGGATGGAAGAACAGATCGATGCCAGTGAGTGGGCTAAGAGTTTTCCCCTTGGAGATGCTCAGAGGCAACACCACTCATTTACTAGGATGTTGGAGGGATCTGGAAGCTGCGCTGCAGTTGTCAATCCCAATATACTTTCTTGTATGTTTTTACTGGATGTAATTGAAATGATTGATTGATAGATACAGTATGGAAAGTAGCCCTGCAACCTACCAAGTCCACACCAAGGTGGGCTGAAGGGCCTGATTCCGTATTGTATCTCTAAAGTCTAAAGATCCCTTTGTCCTATCGTTTCATCCCGCATCCTCTTGGCAACTTAAAAGTAACTTGTTTGCTGTCTTTCCCAGTTCTGATGAGAGCTCGTTGAGCTGAGATAATTACACTGTTTCTCATTCCACAGATGTTCCCTGATTTTTCCTGCCTCCCGAGCTTAGAGTGAAATAGGCAGAGTGTTGCACAACCCAGAAACCTGGCCTTCGGCCCATCATGACCATGGCGGCCATTATGCTCACTACACCTGCCCCATTTGCCTGCATTCGGACTCTATCCTTGTGTCACTTGCCTATTTAGATGTCAGCCTGAATGCCTCACAAAAGGAGAAATGGCATCTGAATATAGTTATTGTATCTGTTCAGTCAGCAGAGTGATGTATTGTATTGATGTCTGAAGAATGCATATAAATGTCTGCTGTAAAATGATTTTTAAGAATCTTAGCAGCTGCCGAAACAGACATTAGGGCCCTTTAGTATTCATATTAGCTGCCTGGCACTTGTGTTTTCTGTCCTCTTACTGGAATTATAAAGGAATATGTGGAGATTCAGATTTTTATTGTCAAATAAAACTGTACATTTGTTTGAAGCAGACAAAAACAGTCAAAAACAAAATATGCTTGGGATCATCCCACAAGATGTCACTAGAGTCTTCAATTGTACAGCACTGGAAAAGAGGTGATAAAATCTTCCCGAGATTGATCACCGTAAACCTATAGGTCAATTTGTGGTAACATTGGTGCCCTGGGAAAAATAACACCTTTCCAGAAAATGTTTATATTGTCCAGTTAGGTGAGAAGAGGTTTTGGCATAGAGCAACCTAGACATTGTGGTTAACTAACCCCACCCCAGTTGTTCCCTCTTCTCCCTGCTGCTGCCGGGCAGAGGATACCAAAGATAGACGCAAAATGCTGGAGTAACCCAACGGGACAGGCAGCATCTCTGGAAAGAAGGAATGGGAAACATTTCGGGCCGACACCCTTCTTCAGACTGAGAGTCAGAGGAGTAGGAGACCCAGAGATATGGAAGGGTAAGGTGTGAAAACGAGATATCAAAGGGGACAACGTTCAAGGGAAATGAAGAATAGATCATTGATAGCTAGGGGACGGTGACAACGAGGCAAAATTTAATCAGGAGGACAGTCAGACTGGTCGGAGAACTAGGGTGGGGGAGGGATAGTGGGAGATGGAAAGCAAGGGTTACTTGAAATTAGAGAAATTAATATCCATACCACCGAAGCTTAAAAACAGCACCACCAGACTCGGAAACATTTCCTTAATCTCTGTTATCTGGCTTCTGAAGGCCTACCATTAAATAGGGTAGTATCCGACTCACCTCTACCTCACAGCGGACATTGGATTTTGTCTCTGTGACTGATGTGCTACACTCCAGGAAATTATATTCTGCACTCTATACCTTTCCCATTGCTTTACCAAAGGTAAATGAGTTTGGCTTGATTGTATTTATGAATAATAGTATCTGATTTGATTGAATAGCTTTGAAAGAAAGCTTTTCACTGAACCTTGCTACATGTGACAATAATAAATCTAAACCTAATCCTACCTAAACAGTGCCCTAGGAAGAAGAAATTCTACTATATTCTGCCTGGAAAGGGATCGATTTTGTGGCAAGGAATAAGGTTAATGCAGAAACTGGGAGGGGAGGGCTTGGAACATTTTGACCGAGCTACACAGTTTAGTTTATTGTTGTGTGCCCCTAGGTGCAGTGAAAAGCTTTTGTTGTGTGCTAACCAGTTGGCGGAAAGACACTACACGATTAAAATCAAGCCATCCTCAGTGTATAGATACATGATTTCAGAAATAAAATGAATAACATTTAGTACAAGATGAAGTCGATTAAAGACAATCTGAGGGTCTCCCATGAGGTAGATACTGCTCTCTTGTTGTTGGTAGGTGGGTTCAGTTTAGTTTGGAGATGCAGCGCGGAAAAAGGCCCTTTGGCCCACGGAGTCCGCAGCAACCAGTGATCCCCGCACACTAACGCTATCCTACATACACTAGGAACAATTTATATTTATGTAGCCAATCAACACACAAACCTGCATGTCCTTGGAATGTGAGGGGAAACAAAAGATCTTGGATAAAACCCAAGTCACGGGGAGATTGTATAAACTCCGTACAGACAAACGCCCATGGTCAGGATTGAACCCGGGTCTCTCGCGCTGTAAAGCAGTAATTCTACCACTGCACCACCGTACTGCCATGATAACAGTTGCTGGATATCTGATGGAAAGACACTGTTTCTGGAGCTAAAGCTGTGCTTTTTTACACTGTCAAAGCTTTACGGACATGCACATAAAAACATTACCTAGCACAGTCTTTCCGCTTTGAAGGAAATTACCCGAAATTCGGGAAATTCTGGTTGTCTTAGGGTAATTTTAGGGAAATGAAATAATGTCAGGAAATGTCTGCATCCGGCCCGCGGGAGGAATGTCAGGAAATACCATCAAATTCCAGGAAATTTGGGGTTCTATTAGAGGAAATTTTTTTTTGAGGCGTGGAAGCTATTTATATCCAAAATGGCGTCCCATTTTGGTGTCAGCAAAATTAACATGGCACCCCCTAAGGAATGGTCCTAGCTTCCCTCCCACTTCTACAAGCCGACTCTGGGTAACATCATGCAAAAATGCCTTTTGCCCCTGTCCCACTTAGGTGATTTTTTCAGCGACTACAAGCGACTGGGCTGTCGCCACATGGTCGCGGGGTGAGGCCTGTATGGTCATGAGTAGTCTCCTCAAGCCGCCCAAAGAGTCGTAGCGTTTTTCTGGTCGCTGCTGGATTTTCAAATGTTCTAAACTTTTCGGCGACAGTCGGCGACAGTGGGCTTGACGCCAATAAGTGTAGCTTGTCTTCTCCTGATGTAGGTGCTGTCGTAGGTTGTGTTGTGCTGTTGTGCTGTCGTCACCAGGATGACGTAGGTTGTAGCCAGGTGACATAGGTTGTCGCCGGTGCTAACAGGTGAATTCCATTGGCGACTACCTACGTCAACCTACGTCAACCAGCGACAGGTACCGGCGACTAAATTGTCTTACCTTGTCGTAGCTTGTCTCGGGTGGACGTAGGTTGTTGTAGGTGTGGTGGTAGGTGGATGTCCTAATGAGTCGCCAGTTGTTGGTAGCTTGCCATAACTGGACGTTGACTAGGTGGTAGGTTGTTGCAGACATTGTTGTACACATTGTCGTAGGGGGGTCCAGTCGCCGGTTTTTCGGCGACCTGCTTCATCTATGACAGTCGCCGTAAGAATCACCTAAGCGGGACAGGCCCATTATTTTTCCGATGATGATGCTCTCTTCTAACTCGGCCATGACTTTGGTTAAAAAAGCCTTTGGATTCCTCCAAATTGTTGGACTGCTTGTGGGTGACCAGAGATTTTCCCCAGCTATCTACTGGAAACGTTGCAGCCATTATCTGCGGTTCTTGTAAGAAATCAGATAGCTCTGCCCGCAATTGACTCTGAGCACCGGCTCCTCCCACAAGCTCTCAGATAGAGTTTGCATTTCACTAAGCTTCTGGCTAGTCAAACCCATGAGTATCCAACTAAAGGAACCAGGAACTGCAAATGCTGGTTTACAAATAATAGATATAAAGATCAGGAGCGGATTGGGCGGCATATCTGGAGAATATGGATAGGAGATATGTTTCGGGTTGGGACACTTCACATTGATTGTCAGGGTGGGGGAGGGGTCGGGGGTGGTAGCAAAGAAAGTTGGGAGAGAGGAGGGGTAGGACAAAGCCTGGCAGGTAATAGGTGGATACAGGTGAAGGTGGGGGGGGGGGGGGGAAGGCTTTTGATTGGCAGATGGTTGGACAAGGTCGGAGGTGAAATGACAGAAGGTGTGAAATGAAAGGATTGATGAGTGGGCTGCACAGTGGTGCAGCAGTAGAGTTGCTGTCTTATATCATCAGAGTCCCCAATTCAATCCTGACTACAAGTGCTGTCTGTATGAAGTTTGTACGGTCTCCCTATGACCGCCTAGGTTTCCTCCGGGTGTTCCGGTTTCTTCCCACATTCCAAAGACGTGCATGTTTATCGGTTAACTGCCTTCCGTAAATTGTCCCCAGTGGGTAGGATAGAACGAGTGTATCGATTGTAAACGCGAACTTAGTGGGCTGAAGGGCCTGTTTCCATGCTGTATCTCAAAAATGAACTAAACTAAATTAAGTTGCAGATTGTGAAGCTAAAGGAAGGAATTTAGTTGGGAGGGTAGAGGAGAAATAGGTGCAAGACCATGTGGGGCATAGTGGGGAGGGGAACAAAGGTGGGGGTGGTGTAGGGGAACAAGTGGAGCTTGGTTGTAGTTAACTAACATTTTTGTGTTCAATGTCCATACCATTGGATTGTAAGCTACCTAATCAGAATACAAGGTTTGCATGTGGCCTCACTTTGTCATTGGAGGAGGTCCAGGACAGAAAGGTCAGCATGGGTATGGGAAGAGGAGATAAAATGGTGAGCAACTGGGAGATCCAGTAAGCCTTGGTGGACTGAGTACATGTATTCCTCAGGAGCTTGGCCTCATGTGATGCCTCCTCAGCAAAAATACCAACTCACTAGTGCATGAAGCTTCTCACAGTAAGGTTTAGGGGTGCCAATTTTCTCAGTCCCAAATCAGGAACAAAAGGTCAAAATACGGGACAAATTCCCGACGACAATTCATTGAATGACTTGGCCGTGGCTGCGTGAATGATGAGTTGGCTCGGGTGCGGGACTGCACACAAAGTCCAGCTGGCGGGCCGGCTGAGGAGTTTTGGCCCGCGCGACGTCGTGCGCAAAGTCCGGCGCCCCATCCAACTCATGATCGGCCATGAGAAGGAGGGATGGTGATGTTAGTGGTAAGCGAAGGTCCGAAGGTCAGACAGCTGGCTGGGCCGCCGACCGATGGGGCCACGGACGAGGCGCTGCTGCTGCACTCCATGAGCTGCAGTACGCCGGTACCTGTGAAGCGGGGCCGGACGCGCCACTACGGCCCGACAATCCCCTCGACTCGAGTAGTAGCAGTCAAATACGGGACAAGGGTGGTCCCGTATGGGACAAACCAATTTAGCCCAATATACGGGATATTGTAGGGTTGGCAGTAATCGCTGGAGTTATATTCCTCACTTTTCTATTCATCTTCCTTGAGCCAGAGACACGGGTTCAATCCTGACTGCGGGTGCTGTCTATATGGAGTTTGTACGTTCTCCCTGTGACCGTATGGGTTTTCTCTGGGTGCTCCGGTTTCCAAGGATGTGCAGATTTGTAGGTTAATTGGCTTTGGAAAATTGTAAAATTTCCCTAGTACGTAGCATTGTGCTTGCGTCTGGGTGATCGCTGGTCGGCACGGACTCGGTGGGCCGAAGGGCCTGTTTCCATGCTGTATCTCTATAAGTCTAAAGCCTAAAGAGGAAACAAAAAGTTGAAGGTTACTCTGAGAGAGAGAACAAGGATAAATGATTACAAAGAAACATTGACGGCTGATGAATGTGTGTCTGTTCCTGTCCAAGCCATAATTAGGAGGACAACTCAATCCCACACAATAGCCAGATTCAGGGTACAGGTTAAACACAACATTCCTTCCAACACTAAACATATAAATCTCCTTTCCAGCTGTTCCTGTTACATTATTATCATGGTGATCATCAATTAATCTCAAAATGGTGGATTAAATCCAGTTATAAATAGGGCTGCTTAATTAGTACTGTTGTCATTTAGCATCTGATTTTGCTCTTTCCCCACAATGCACTTCTTTCAGAATAACTAGTTCTATTTTATCAAAAAGCATGTACTTTAGTTTAGTTTAGAGATACAGCTCGGAAACAGGCTCTTTGGCCCACACACCAGCGATCGCCACACATTTGCACTATAGTACACACTAGGGACAATTTGTGGAAGCCAATGAACCTACAAACCTGCACGTCTTTGGAGTGTGGGAGGAAACAGGAGCACATGGCGAAAATCCATGCATTTCACGGGGAGAACGTACAAGCTCCATACAGACAGCTCCTGTAGTCAGGATTGAAGCCGGGTCTCCAGTGCTGTGAGGCAGTAACTCTCTGTCTGTGCCACCGCGCCACCCTGTAGAAGGACAGAAACATTTAATATAAATTCTGCAGGTGAGACATGACGGAACACATTGTATATGTAAGAAAAGGAACAAGCAGGTAGGAGAACATTTAACACAGCAACAAAGGACTTGCAAATGTGTCTTAAAATTATCTTGAGCTATGCTAAAAGTAAACTCAGTCCAGCTGGAGGTTTTCAGTTTTATACAAAAGGCTGAGATACCTGGCAGCTGGAAGGGAACTGGCTAGATCAACATGGGACAAAACTCGCTAAATTACAGCTCATGACAAACAGAAGCCTCGATAGAACATAAAATAGTGCAGGGCTCACAGAATGCTGCCTTGATTAGAGGGTTTCAGCTCCAGGGAGAGGTTGGATAGACTTGGATTGTTTTCTCTGGAACGTTGGAGGTTGAGGGTGGCTTGATAGAAGTATATACAATTATGAGAGGCATAGAATAGATAAGGTAGACAGTCAGAACCTTTATCCCAGGGTGGAAATGCCCAATATTAGAGGGTATGGCTAAAAGATGAGGTGGGGAAAAGTTTAATGGAGATGTGCAGGGCAGGTTTTTTACACAGGGATGGTGGGGGCCTGGTGTGATGGAGGGGAGATACAATAGTGGCATTTAAAAGGATTTTAGATAGGCACATGGAAGTGCATGGAATAGAGGGATATGGATCATTTAAAGGCAGGTGAGATCAGTTTAACTTGGCATCATGTCCAGCACAAAAACTGTGGGCTGAAGGGCCCATTTCTATGCTGCACTGTCCTATGTTCTTAAAACCAAGCATATAGAAGAAAGAAAAATAAATGGCATTCTTGCCTGGTATAACGTCTAAAACGTTATATATTTCTTGTTATTATAGTTATTATATTTCTGACAGCATGTTCTGTTCTTTGAATAGATGGAAAGATGAATTAGAGCAGGAACAATTGTCACTCATTTATCAGAAAAATATGACTAGACTTTAGACTTTATAGAGATAGAGCAGTGAAACAAACCCTTCGGCCCACCCAGTCTGCACTGAACAGCCATCGCCCCATACACTAACCTATGCACTAGGGACAATTTTGCAACTTACAGAAGCCAATGAACTTACAACCCTGTATGTCTTGGAAGTGTGGGGGGAAACCAGAGGACCTGGAGAAAACCTGCGCAGTCACAGGGAGAACGTACAAACTCCATAAAGACAGCACCCGTGGTCAGAATCGAACCTGGGTCACTGGGGCTGCAAGGTAGCAACTCTACCGTTGAGCCATTTATGCTGTCCTCGTTGACTAGATTAGTAGAATAGCGGGCTATAGAGGATCATTCGTGTCTTGGCCGCTATAACTAAAGGGAACTGAAGTTACTTGTAGTGTACTCATGCGGCCCATAAAGTCTACTCCGCCATTCAATCATGGCTGATCCATCGTTTCTCTCGACCTTATTCTCCTGCCTTCTCCCCATAACCCCTGACACCCTTACCAATCAAGATTCTGTCAATCTCCGCCTTAAAAATATCCATTGACTTGTCCTCCACATACTTCTGTGACAAAGAATTCCACAGATTCACCACCTTTTGACTAAAGAAATTCCTCCTCATCTGCAAGGTACGTCCTTTTATTCTGAGGCTAAGGCCTCTGGTCCTCGACTCTCCCACGAGTAGAAACATCCTCTCCACATTCAATTTATCCAGGGCTTTCTCTATTTGGTAAGTTTTAATGAGGTTCCCCCGCAGCCTTCTAAACATCAGTGAGTACAGGTCCAATGTCTTCAAACGCTCATAATATGTTAACACAATCATTCCTGGGATCATTCTCATAAACATATTGGCTAAGTTTGGCTGAGAAACCATCGTCTCTGAGTCAGAGGGTTCTGAGTTCAAACTGCTCTGCAAAACCTTGAGAATACCGACATGGCTGCCGGTTAGAAACATAGAACATGGAACAGTACAGCCCATGAAGAGGCCTTTCGGCCCACAATGTCCCTGCCGAACATGATGTCAAGGTAAACAAATCTCCTCTGCCTGCACGCATACTCATATCCCCTCATTCCCTTTCATGCAGTACTTTGAAAAAAACCATAGAATGGATGGCTGAGAAGATGTCAATTGAATGCACTAACTGGTTATTGTATAAGATGCAGCTGTCCATTTAATAGAGTATTTCAGGATCCATTGTTTTCTCCAGGCCTTAGGAAACTGGCCAATAAAAACAAATTTAGTAATAAGCATCCTCATTCATCTCACTGCTCTAATGAAATCTTGTGTCTGAAATTACTGTTAATATTTCAAAATAATGCAGCAAATGTGAAGCACTTAAGACGTTTTGAAGAAAGGATATGAAGAAGTGCATAAAGTAACATATCTTGATCCAAGTTGCCTTTTACCTGTTATGATGCATAGCTGGAGAATGACAGGGAAGATTTATTACGCTATCTTGTTTCCAAATGTTATTTCCTTCTCTTGTGAGTTAGAAAGCAAGTGTGGTTATTCACCTGATTTAAAACCAACCAAAAATGCAAATATCTTTTCATTTGCACCACCAACCACTGCGCGGAAGAAATAATGGTTTTACTTCATGGAGCAGAATATGGTTGTTATGTTAGCAGATTAATAATGGGATAATGCATGATGTGATGCAATAAGATGGCAATAAATATATTAATGGAAAGGTGTATCGTCGTTCTATATACAATGTGTACCTGTTGTGTATGTTGGAAATTGTGTGACTGGAAATTGAAGCAGATAAACTTCAGGAAAAGAGCTGTTAAAATCCTTGTTGGAATATTGAGGGGAGATTAGGATACTGCAATAGAATATCAATAATTATTTATGAAATGATGAATAATACAGGGTGTAGCGTTTAAGCATGGTTAAATTCATGCCTTACTTCTTCTAGGTAACATAAGGCTAGTCTTGGCCATATCTTGTTACATTAACAGCTAAATTGGTCCAAAACCATCTAATATATTCAAACCAGTTCATCAACGCAAAAATAAATTAGACTCCAGATGACACTCCAGATGGTTAACTTTGTTGCAGAGGCGAAACACCTCGATGGTCCTGGCTGTTTTTTAATTGCATCGTGGAAAATAACAGGCACATTTGAATTTGTCAAATTCCAACAATGTGCAAGGCCTGTATTCTGTGGGTGTGAGGGTGTTGAACCTACACTCTCTCGACTTCTCCACTGAATCTCATGATGCTTATTGCATTGCTGAAAGATCTGCATGATAGGGCTTTAAATATTTTGGCTTTTTGTGGGCTCCACCATTGGACATGCTGGTGATCATCTTCAGGGGTCTGTGTCCCCTCCCCAGAGAACACTGCTTTCGCATTTCAAGGGTTAAAGCACATTTAGTTTAGTTAGTCACAAAAAGCTGGAGCAACTAAGCGGGACAGTCAGCATCTCTGGAGAGAAGCAATGGGCCCCACTCCATATCTCCAGAGATGTTGCCTGTCCCACTGAGTTGCTCCAGCATTTTGTGTCTATCTTCAGTTTAAACCAGCTTCTGCAGTTCCTTCTTATACATTCAGTTTAGTTAGCTGGTTTCGTTTTTTGTCACTTGTACCATGGCACGATGAGAAGCTTTTGTTGCATGCTGACTAGTCAGTGGAAAGACTTTACAGTTTCACTGTTTCACTTGTTAGTTTCACTCATTATCATCATTTGCACAGCTAACAATGGACCATGGTGGGCTCCAACTTTCCTTGATCCTTGCAGGCTTTGAATTGTCCTTTTGCATACCTTTCATTCATTTGTTCTTTGTACCTCTTCATTTCCCTCTCCCCTGACTCTCAGTCTGAAGGAGGGACTTGACCCTAAATGTCACCAATTTCATTTCTCTAGAAATGCTGCAAGACCTGCTGAGTTATTTCGTGTCTACAAATGATTACAATCAGGCCGTCCAAGGTGTACAGATACATGATTAAGGAGATAATGTTTAGTGCAAGATAAAGTCCAGTAAAGTCCGATGAAACATATTTCAAGGGTCTCCAGTGAGCTAGATAGTAGCTCAGGATCCCTCCCTAGTTGTTGATAGGATGGTTCAGTTGCCTGATAACAACTGGGAATCCACAAGTACCTCACAACCAACAGTGTTTTGGTTGTTCGACAAATACGCCTTGAAATCTAGCTCTTTAGCCCACCGAGTCCATGCTGACTATAGATCACCCGTTCACACTACTTCCACATTATTACACTTTCTCATCCACTCCATACATGCTAGGAGCAATAAGCGTCTCCGGTATTACAACTGCGCTTGCCTAGGTCATGGGTCATCCGGGATAAACATGCTCGCCAGCTGAGCTACTGTGTGTGTACGGACCTGCGTTTCATATGTATTTTCTAGTTTTTCTTTTTCAAGGTAAGAAAATACTGCTTTCAAAACTATGAACAGTGTATTTATGGTTCATTTGTACAAAACTACGATGATTTTGGTGGTTTTATTGCTTTATGATTTGGTGAGTGAGCGAGATTGTGATGATGAATAACAACCATTTTTTATTGTTTTTGTTTTGGAGGGGAGAGAATGAAATGAAATAGCTATAGGCTTTGCTTTCTTTGTAGTCGCTAAGCTGGCTAAATGTCAGTGAAGTAGCTGGCTGGTTAGCCTTATCATAACTGGCAAGATGATTTGACAGCTCGACGATGGATGTGGGAGGCCAGCAGTTTAGTCCTTCCGATTCTACAAGCCACCCATCTTTCAGTTCGCTCATGGGATCGGGAAGAATTTTTTCTCCACATTTCAAGAGTTCCTTGTATTGATCAACATGATGATGTTTTTCTTCATCGGCAGTCAGTAGCACGGGCTTCTTCATGTATGATGCAGCCTAAGCAAGAGCAGCGAGTTCGGCTTTTCGTCTCGTCTTTTTCAACCCCCCTCTCCGCTAAAAAAATTCTTCAAAGCTTCGACTTTCCATCGCAGAAAAACATCCAGTGTTATTTCGTTGTAATTTGGGTCAGCCATAACCAATATAAGATTGAAAGAAGCCGAAAACTCTAACCGAAAATGTACTCACCGTTTATACATCGCTGCATTCGCTTTAAAAAAAATCCTGAATGACCTTTGACAAATCCCATGATTCCTTGCATTAATTGAGATACCAAACTCGCTTATTTACAAAGGCTTAAAAACCCGCATGAATTTGGGATGTGAGGGGAAACCAGAGTACTCGAAGAAAACCCATGTGGTCACTAGGAGAATATGCAAACTCCTTGCTGGCAGCACCCTAAGTCAGGATCAAACCCAGCACTGAGGCAGCAACTCTACAGCTGTGCCACGATGCCTCCCTTAAGGAGGGAAAACAAATGCATAGAGTTCATGTTAACTCACAGAACAATCCAATTTCCCTCCTAATTCACTTTGCCATTCTCCCCACTTCCTCGTAAACTCCACCTAGATTCTACCACTCAAGTACACCCAAGGGCAATTTCCAACGGCCAATTAGTTTACCATCCCACCTTTCTTTTGGGAAGTGGGAGGAACACGCAGGGAAAATGCACAGGGAGAACATGCAGGTCATGGATCTGAACTGCTAATTGTTTCTTTTTCCACAGATGCTGTCTGACCTATTTTAATTTTTATTTAAGATTCCCAGCATCTGCAATTTCTTTGATTTTCTTTCACTGGGAAATCTTTGGCAGTATTCAAGCCTGAGTGAACAACATTGGTTTGTGACAATTTATCACCAAATTCTCTAGCACTGGTGTCCATTTTATTTGGAGAACATTGCCAATATAACTCACTTAAAAAGTAGTATTAATGTAACGAATTAACTGTGACTATATCCATATAATTTTTGAATATGAGCTGTACTCATTCTTGCACATGCTCAGATTATATGCTCAGCGCATATAATTATGTAAATTAGTCAGTGACCTTTAACTTGGAAATAAATCATTCCTGCTTGTGATCCCTACACGAGTGTGTGTGGAGCCATCTTTCTCCATCTAATATATGCTGGTTTTACCTATATCTTAAGTAGACACATATCAAAACATGCTGGCAGCGGTGAAAGTGAAGATTTGCAGATCAAATGGGTGCTATGATGATTAGCAAAAATGCTTTGAAACGTTTTCAGGAATCAGTGTTTCAATGTTCAGCGACCGGACTAGCTGCATTCATGAGTGGAATGGTATGCAGGTCAGTGAGCACACAAAGATAGGATGCCGTGTGTAAATCAGTGCTGTGGGGGTCGAGGGTTGAAACGACATGCTGTGGGAGTCTGCTTAAAGATAACATAAGCTATTAAGAGTGAGGGGATACGCTGTTCAATCTAAAGCTCAAACAGAACTGGGTGGAAGAGTGGAAAATGTTTAAACCAATGTACGAAAATTATGCAGTGATAACAGAACTGGATAAGAAGGAGAAACAGTATCAAAAGCAGTGTTCCTGCATACTGTAGGACCGGAGGGCGTGCGAATCTTCAATACCCTGACGTTCAAAACTGTAGCCGATGAGACGGAGAGACGAATGATACGTATGAAAGATTCATTTTCAATAAGCGAAACCAAAAACCAGGGCAAAGCATTGAATCGTATGTAGCAGAGCTGAAGGAGCTTGCTAAAACATGCAACTTCTGCGATTGCTTGAGAGAAAGCCTCATTCGAGACCACATCATCATTGGTATTACAGACCAGTCAACTAGGAACACACTCCTTCAGAAGAGGAATCTGACACTGCAGGATTCTGTGGACATATGTAGATCCTCGGAGGTAACAGCGACAAGAATGCAGGTCATCGGCGAACAGCCGACAATACACAAGGTGGAACAATTCAAACCGAGGGAAAAGAAGGTTGATTTTCCTTCGCTGAGGAAGAATCAGGGACCAGTCAAGTGCAAGTTCCGTACGAGGATGCACAAGCCCAGGAAGGAGGAATGCCCAGCGTATGGGAAGGATGCAACAGATGCGGATGACAAAACCACTTTGCCTGCTGCTGCAAGCAGAGGAAGAAGAGCACGCAGAAACGGGTTCTGCACAAGGTCGTAGAGACATCTGACACAACATCCATTTCTGACACAGAGTCTGTGAGTTACATTGAGGTCAATGCAGCCAGAAACAGTTCCTCTTCAGGCCTATTCGCTGAGATGTGGGTCGGCGCAGAAGCCAAGGATCTTGTACTAAACAAAGAAAACATTAGATGAGAGAAAATCGTCTTAAAGATGTACAACGGATCCAACCTGCTGGCGGAAGGTAGGACAAAAGTCGTACTCTGGAACAAGACGAACAACTAGAAGTACTAGGTTCACTTCATAGTGGTAGAGGAAGGCTGGCTCACACCGCTCCTGAGCGGCAAAGCTGCACAACAGATTAAACTCATCACGGTTCACTCCGAGAACTTCAAGAGCCTGAATGCTGTTAGCGAGGCTGGCTCATTACTCAAGAGCTACAAAGATGTCTTTGACGACGAAAGACCTTGGAGACTGCCTGGCAAGGTCAAGTTGGTAACTAGGACGGAGAATGTGACCCCATCACAGTGTCCTGCAAAACCGGTACCTGTAGCCATGAAAGAGAAGGTCAAGAATGATGTCATGAAGCTGGTCGAGAAGGACATCTTGACTAAAGTCGAAGAACCAACTGAGTGGTGTAGCAGGCTGGTCGTTACGGAGAAAAAGGACAGCACAGAGTTGAGGTTCTGCATAGATCCTAGACTCCTCAACAAAGTCCTGAAAAGGGAGATCCACAGACTACCACTCATGGAGGATGTACTCTCTGAGCTGTCCAAGGATAAGATTTTCTCCAAATTTGATATAAAGTTTAGATACCTCCACTGCAATCTAGATGAGGAGAGCAGTTTCCTATCAACCATGAACACCCCCTTTGGGAGATATCGCTGGAAGAGATGATCATTTTGACTGAAAGTAAGTGCAGAGATCTTCCAGAAGAAGCAGCAACAAGCCCTAGAAGGATTAAAGGGAGTGGAATGTGTTGCAGATGACATCATCCTATTCAGAGTAGCGGACACCAGAGAAGATGCAGAAAGAAATCACGATGCAAGACTGCAAGATCTTCTTCAGCGAAGAAGAGACAGAGGCATCAGGCTGAACTGGAGAAGTCGATAGTGAAACTACGTGTATCACATTTCTAGGACATGTAGCTACAGATCATGGCCTGAAACCGGATCTGAAGAAGATCCAAGCTATCCTAGAGATGCCCAACCCAACCAATTCAACAGAAATCCAAAGATTACAAGGCAGTGTAAACTACTTGGCAAGATTCCCGCCTATGTTGTCGGTCACATTCCATTTTAGCCTTTTATGTTCAGATTGAGAAGGAGGCACTCACAATAATGTTTTCCCTCGAGCGCTTTCATCAATACACCTACAGACAGAGAGTGATCGTTGAGTGACCACAAGCCATCGTCAAAAAGCCTCTGCAGAGAGCACCAAGATGTCCTCAGGGCATGATGATGAGGATGCTACACTAAGACATCGAGATCAAATGTGTAAAGGGAAAAGACATGCATCTAACAGATATGCTCTCCCGAGCATACCTCCCGGACATCACAGGATCGACCAGATTTACTGATGTCAACGTAGTTGAGTCCTTGAGCATGGGAGAGGACTAGGTCAAATGCATCCAAGCCCATCCCAGGGAAGACAAAACACTACGGACCGTTAAGAAAGTAATCCAAAAGATCACAAAGCAGAGGTTCCAGAAGCAGCACAAACGTACTTCAACGTCAGAGTCGAGTGTGCAAGATGGCTTAGTATTCAGAGGAGAAAGAGTTGTAATCAATGTACGCAAAGATATGAAAGAGACACTCCACACGTATCTCCTAGGAGTAGAAAGAAACCTCAGACGTGCTAGAGAATGCATTTTCAGGAAGTGGCGGCGCTGCCCTGCAGCTGCGGCTCGCCTGCAGTCCGTTTGTCTTTTCTTTTTTTGTTTTCTTTATTCCTGTTTTTTTCAGTTTATTTCAGTTTATTTTAGTTGTGTCTGTGTGTGTGTGTGTGTGTGGGGGGGGGGGGGGGGGGGTGGGAAAAAAATCGTTTTTAGTCTCTTCCTTCGGGGGGGGGATGTGACCTTTTCTTGTCGTATCCCCCATCTCCGTCTGTGTCTGCGCTGAGGCCTAATGGCGGAGCTGACGGCCTCCAACTGGGACCGACCTCGAGGCTCCAGAGACAGAGCCAGGACTTACCAACGCGAGGTTGGCCGACTTCGGGGCTGTGGTGGCGTTGTGGTGACAGCGACCCGACTTCGGAGCATCGGAGGCTCGGCCACGGGCCCAGTGGACTCGGCCGCGGGCCCAGTAGATGACAACGTCGGGAGCTCGCAGGTGACCGGTTCTCCGGAGCTCCCGCAACAACAGCTTCGTCCGCTGGACAGGAGGATGGCAACTTCATCCGCCCCGGGCTGTGGAGTTTGAACCAGCCCATTCGCGGAGCTCGGATTCGGCCGCGGGACTTACCATCACCCTGCGGGCTCACAACATCGGAAACCTCGATCGCCTCAACGCAGAGGGAGAACAAGGAGGGAAGAGACAAAGACTTTAAGACTTTTGCCTTCCATCACAGTGAGGAGGGCCTGGTAGACTCACTGTGATGGATGTTAAATCTGTGTTAATTGTGTGTTTTGTTATTTTATTCTATGTTATGACTGCAAGGCATGAAATTTTGTTCAGACAGAAAAGTCTGAATGACAATAAAGGATACTTTACTTGACTTTACTTACTTATTTTCTGGCCTGGAATTAACTCAAATGTGAAGCAGTTAATTTCAAACTGTGAAGCCTGCAGGAAGTATGAACAACAGAATCAGAAAGAAACTCTGATGCCCCATGACATCCCAGATCGACCGATCGGTTTGAACCTGCGGGAAAGCACTATTTAATCACAATTGACTATCTATCTAATTTCTGGGAAATAGACACACTGTATGACCTGACTAGCAGGACAATCATTGTGAAACTCAAGAACTACTTTGCAAGATACGGAATTCCCAGCACTGTGGTAAGCGACAACGGGACACAGTTCTCATCAGAGGAGTTTGCCAAATTTGGGAATTTGGTCACACCCAATGGGAATTTGACCAATACACAATTTCTCCAAGACATAGCCAAGCTAACGGAAAGGTGGAATCGGCAGTCAAGGCAGCGAATGCTGAAGAAACCCACTCATTCCAAGAGAGATGTCTACTTGGCAAGACTGGAATTACGCAATACCCCTGCGCAAGGAGTGAACAGTAGTCCTGCACAAAGACTACATGGAAGGAGAACAAGAACGACACTTCCAACAACATCAAACCTCCTCAAACCACATGGTGCTGAGATAATCACAGAACAGGAAAAAGATGAAGGATTTGCAAGGAAAACAGTCAAAAATCTACAACCAGCATACCAAGGATCTGCCAACCCTGGAAGAAGGTGATATCGTAACACTCAAACCCTACAAACTAGTAGATACCAGATGGCAGAGCGCATCAGTTCAGGAACGATTGGATGAGAGATCATACGAAGTCGAGACAGAGTCAGGACTTCTAATCCGACGTAATCAGGTGGATCTGAAGAAGACTGGAGAACTACTCCCACACATAACTCCAGAGAAACCACCAGATGCGGAGAAGACTGAGAAACCTTTGTAACCTCAGCTGACACAGGAAAAACCAACACAACATGCATCACCAGAAAAAGATGCAACTCGTGAAACTCAGAACACAGAGAAAACTAAACAGAAACCAAGTGATACAAGAGAAGAAACTAGAAGTGATGCACAGAATGTACCTACTGCAAAGAAAGACCGAGAGTTCAGAACAGCACAAAATAACAGATCCGGACCAATTCACTAATATTATTGAAGTGGTTTTACTCTGAAAGTAAATGCAATGTTATGTTGCCAGTTGCATTATATTTATCCTCAGTGAAAACAGTGCCATGATACGTGTTCATGGATGCCATTGTGAGGATTCCACTTCATCCACCGAGCTGCAGTCAAACGTCCAAAACAATGCTTAAGTTCATAACCAATACTGAAGAATTGTTACTATGGAAACTGATTTTCCCATAGGCTGCCATCTATTGGTCATTGACAAGGTGAGAAAGAAAGACGCTTCTACTTATGGGAGAATGCATTGGAATAACAACCCTCAATTTCAGGACCATATTTTTATTCATATTAATCCTGAAAACGTGAAATGTTCAGAACAGTGGTTGAACAAATATTTGACAAAATGTAAATGTAATTTAATTAAGTAAATGTCAAAAAATACAATTACAAATACCATATAATCTTTTGAATTGATTTACATTTATGAAAAAATGTGACAGTGTCAGAACATACTTACTGGAAATATTTACAATTAATTGGTATGACTCAAATCTACCCGGAAAGAAACCTATGTTTTCACCTTTCCGATATGCACACATTAAATAACAATACACATTCGGTGTTGAAATTTGTACTGGATGTCACCACCCAACATGCTTCAATAGGTTAATGTCAATTGATAACTAATTATTATCGTGGATAAACAGAGATGAAATGAGCCGGTTAGCAATGGATGCCTGTGACAGAGGTAGCCTTGAATCAACCGATTAACACTTGATATCAATTGATATCACGGTGGCGCAGCAGTAGAGTTGCTGCCTTACAGGTTCGATTCCGACTATGGGTGCTACCTGTACAGAGTTTGTACGTTCTCCCCGTGACCGCGTGGGTTTTCTCCAAAATCTTCGGTATCTTCCCACACGCCAAAGACGTAGGTTAATTGGCTTGGCGTATGTGTAAATTATCCCTAGTGTGTGTAGGATAGCGTTATTGTGCGGGATCGTTGGGCCGGAGGGCCTGTTTCCGCGCTGTATCTCTAAACTAAACTAAACTAAATTGAAGAGGGGAACTTACCAAGCAAGTTATCAGTATGGTTTAAGGCCCAGCATCTTCAATGTATTAATATTGAATATCATTGGTCTTAAACCACACAAGTAAGATCTGCTGACTGACCATGTAATATAGAACAGTACTGGACAGGAACCGGCCCTCAGCTCACAACCTCTGTGCCAAATACAATGCAAGTTAGGTAGGAAGGAACTGCAGATGCTGGTTTATACTGAAGATAGACACAAAGTGCTGCATTAACTCAGCGGTGACGTTATGGGTCGGAACCCTTCTTCAGGCTGCTTTTTCATGGTGGGAAGAAGTGCAGTCTAGATAACTGTGGGTATCAGTAGGTTTGTAGTCGATAGTCTATCTCCTGTGATGGAGACAGTGAGGTCCAGAAAGCGGAGGGAGGTGATTGAGGTTGTCCTGGTGAATTTGAGGGCAGGGTGGAAGAAGAAGGGTCTGAAGGGTTTTGACCTGAAACGTTACCTATTCCTTTTCTATCCAAACCTGGCAAAGTTACAATGAGAGATAAGCTGGGCTAGGTGTATTTTCCCTGGAGCAAAGGAGCCTGAAATGTGATGTGACGGATGTACATAAACAGATAGACAAATAGATAGACACTGTTCATTTCTCCTGGTAAGCGTATTCTAGAACTAAAATTTAAGATGAGAGGGAGAGGGTATTCAAGAGATCCGAGGATAAATTGTTCACACAGAGAGGAGTTGGTGCCTGAGGAGCCAGAGGAGTAGATGGAGGCAGGAACAGTAACAACATTTAAGAGACTATGGACAGGTAATTGAATGGGCAAGACATGAAATGTCATCAATTAATAGAGACAAGTGAGATTAGTATTGAAGAAGGATTTCCTTCGAATCATAAGAAGATGGGGACATTTTGCACAATGTTCAGCCAAAGAGCTTTACATATTGGAAAATGGATAATGGAACTTTAGGCCAACTTAATAAAATTAACTTAAAGGTCATGTTAGGAGAGGCAGTAATTAGATTGGGAAGTGTTTAGATTGCAAGGCATTGCTAGCTAGAGAAAAGATAAGCTGGAGAAAAGGTAAGTGTTTGTAAACCTGGCTTATTGCAAGAGGATTGATCATAAGATAAAAGGAGTCATGACAATAAGACTTGACCATAACTTATACCATAATTTACAGAGGAAATGGGGAAAATAGCTGTCAGGCAGATAGAGGTAACTCACAGAGATATAAAACAAAGATCAAAGGATACAAAGAAAAGTAGGCTACTGATGAATTAATGTAAATATGTAAAATATATTTGTAATCATTGTAATGCAAATACTATACATTGCTGGAAGTTCTTTGAGTCAGTGGAATATCTTTCAGCACTCTCTCAAAGTTTTGCCCCAGTATATACTATTCAAGGCCTGAATTAACCAACTTGTTTGAGAGATTTGTCCTTAGTGTATGAAATTTTCCTTGTGCGTTGGCCCAATCAAAGTCATAAATAAGAGGGCGAGCCAGATTCACGGTGCAAATCCCACCATTGGCATAGATGGGCATGATAGTTAAAAAAATGTTAACTGTGGGCGGCACAGTGGTAGAGTTGCTGCCTCACAGCACCTGAGACCCAGATTTGATCCTGACTACAAGTACTGTCTGTACAAGTTTGCACGTTCTCCCACCTGGGTTTTCTCCGGGTGCTTTGGTTTCCTCCCACACTCCAAAGACGTACAGGTTTGTAGGTTAATTGGCTTTGGTGAAGATTGTAAATTGGGTAGGAGAGTGCCAGTGTGGGGGCATTGCTGGTCGGTGCGAACTTGGGTCAAACTTCCGTAACTCTAAACTAATAAACTAAACAAAACTGATTGACAGTGCCTTACAGTTTAGACCCAATGGACATTTGTGTGTGGTGGAGCGTGGGCATGAATTAACATCTTCTCATGCTGTAATGCTAATTAAAACAATACTCAAATGTTTCACTTGCATTCTTCAAAGCTCTCGTGACTAATTCTTCATTCACATTTTAGAATCTTAAATCGAAAAACACAATGTGAAGATGTCATTGCTAAAAAGGAAAGGTAGTTTACTTGACTGTTGCATTCCCAATTAATCTAGCCTCCTATGGGTACCACAGATGAGGTTCTGCTGCTGCACTTTGAACGGTGATTAGCCTCCCTAACATTATCCAAAGAAGTGTACCTGTTGCTGAGGGGTATGGCTACCTTTCCTGGTGGTCTGCACCTTAGGTGTGAGCACCTCACTACAACAACTCCTATCTCCGATACTGTCAGCATTCCGGATGATACTGAGCACGTCCAACTCCAGCTCCAGTTCCTTCATGTGGTTGGTCAGGAGCTGCAGCTGGCCATACCTCCCACGGGGTGGTGCGGTAGCACAGTGGTAGAGTTACTCCCTTACAGCGCCAGAGACCTGGGTTCGATCGGTATGCAGTTTATACGTTCTCCCCGTGACCATGTGAGTTTTCACCGGGTGCTCTTGTTTCCTCCCACACTCCAAAGATGTACAGGTTTGTAGGTTAATTGACTTTGGTAAAATTGTAAAATTGTCCCTAGTGTGTGGGATAGTGCCAGTGTATGGGGGTTGCTGGTCGGTGCAGAATCAGTTGTCTGAAGGGACTGTTTCTGCACTGTATCTCTAAACTAAGTTAAAACCGCAGGAGTAAGTGCTGTTGGAACTGGGGAAGGGAGTACGGGCATTGGAATGACTAGAATACAATGTACTTTGGCTGATGTAGAGCAGGCACAGGTCACAGAAAAATGATGGGGGAGAGGTCAGAAAGAGATTTGGACACTGAGTTACGGACCAAGATCTAATGGGTCGATGAATGTTGGGCGATTGGAAAATTTGCTGACGAGTTAGTGTTGCTTCACATCAGCCGATGTTTACTGAGAAAGTTGATGCCATAAAATTGAAAAGAATGCAAAACAATTAAAGAGATGTTTTACAGGAAAGGTCACAGAGAGGATTAACAAGGCACTCCAACAAATTAACAGCTTTTTACAAAGTCCTAACATGCAAGGGATTTAAGAAGGAGAGAACAAACATAGAAAAGACAATGGCTAGATTTGTAGAGGAGTACTGAATAACATAACCTCTTGTTTGAAATGAAGGTGGCATTGCATGTAGTGGAGGGTATTTGGAATGGCATGGACCAAGCGTTAAACACAGGCAAGGACGTTGAAAGAATTATTATACCATTGACCATCAGAAAATAAATCTTGCCTTTCTTCCCAGGCTGCTTTAGCTTACAAATAAAAGCAACAAGGGTTTAAGAATCCAAAGAAGGACACAAAATGCTGGAGTAACTCAACAGATCAGGCAGCATTCCTGGCAAAAATGGATAGGTGACGCTTAGGGTTTGAACCCTTCTTCATGCTGTTTGAAGGGGGAGGGGGGTGAGGTTGGGGAAGAAATCTGAAGGCGAGGAGGGAGATAAAAAAGCATGGCAAGCGATAGATGGATATGTGAGCGGGAGGGCATCGACAGGCAGATGGTTGGACAAAGGCCAGAGATGAGAAGACAAAGTTGCAAATTGTGAAGCTGGAGGATGGAATGTAGGTGGAGGTGGAGGGGGAAGGGTGAAATAGGTGCTGATGCAGGTGGGGCATGGGGGGGGGAGAGAGAGGGGGGGGTTGGGGGAAGAAATATGTGTGAGTACAGGTGGGGCACAGGGAGAAGGTGGGGGAGAAAGGGGGTTGGGGAAGAAGGGAAGAAACAGGTGTGAGTTCAGGTGGGGCACGACGAGAGTTATAGGGAAGGAGAGGTATTAAAGTGATCCCTGAGTTAATAATCCAAACTGGGTACAATTATTTCCGAATTTCAGTTTCAGCTGACGCATTTGCCTCGTGTTTTGTTTTTAAATGTGTTTCATCATTCTGGGCTGGAGTGGAGGAGGTTATGGAATTGTAGAGAGAGCATCTCTTCCTGCTGTGCAGAAGGATTATGCAGCTCTGCATGTGTCATGCTGCATTTGCCTTGGAACATTGAATGCTGGAAAATAAAGCTCTTTTAAAGGCTTTGTACATTATATGATTAAGCTGGAGGTTTCCTCACTTTGCATTTTGCAGTGTCAGTCACTGAAATGCAAAAGCCTCAAAGCACTTTGTCAAACAGCTTAATTTTCAAAGTGTTATTATTTTTCTTCTTCTTCTCACTGCTCCTGTCTGGCAGAAGGTACACAAGCTTGAAAGCATGCATCAGCAGACTCAGTAACAGCTTCCTCCTCTATGTCACCTGGCTGCTTAACGGTCCATCCTTGAACTGGGGCACTGTCACTGCTACCCCTTTGTGGACATTGGATTTTGTACATGGAGATGATGCACTATAATGCTGAGAATTATATTCCATACTCTTGCTCTATCGATTCTACTTAAGTTTGACGATTGTGGTTATATGTGGTTCTGGAGAAACTCAGTGGGTCAGGCAGAACCTCTGGAGAAAAGGAATAGGTGATGTTTTGGGTTGAGACCCTTCTTCAGACTGAGAGTCAGGGGATATGGAAACTAGAGATATGAAAAGGCACAGAACAAATCAAAGCCGGCACCAATGGCCAAGGAGCCCACAATGGTCCATTGCTGGCTGTGGCGGTGATAACGAAGGGATATGAACAGTGAAACTAGCAGAATGACTAGGGTGGGGGCGGGACAGAGAGAGAAGGGTTACTCGAAATTAGCGAAGTCAATATTCACAGTGCTGGGTTATAAGCTGCATGTTTGGATAGCATGCAAGCCAAATGTATCCACTGTTCCTTGGTAGATATATATATATACATATATATCTACCAAGGAACAGTGGATACATTTGGCTTGCATGCTATCCAAACATGCAGCTTATATATATATATAGATATTATTGTTGAAAACACTAGCGACACAGTGGTGATGGTTTCCGACGGGCACGGTGATGAACGCACCACACATCTATGTCCTCCATGCAGTTGACAAGCGCCTCTTTTGTTCCTTGGTACACGTGCCAATGATAAACCTAAACCTAAATGAGGGAAAGTGACTTCAACCTACACTTTTGACCACACTATATTCCTTTACTTAAGTCATTGCAAAGAGATTTGAAATAATTCCCAGGCTATGAAGTAGTGTTAACAGTTAAAGAGAAAGCCTCAAAAGAGACAAAAGAGTAGGTAAATTAAAGCAATGACATGCAGCCTTTGATGTCAATAGCTTCATATCGGTCTGGACTCATCCCTTATTTGGAGCTTGGAAAGAAGCAACCATTAAGGGCATTGTAAATGTTAAAGGGATCAATGACATCCTGTGTTTTGTTCAGCACGATTATTCATTTGGCTTAATTCAATTAACTTTATTCCGTTGGTTCTGTGCAGTAAATCAAAGCAAGACTCCAATATGCTTAGCACTGGCTGTAATATCGTTTTTCTGTGACACCAATAATTGGTTTGCCTGGTAAGCAAATAAATAACAGAAGTACAAATGATCAAATAGTGGCATTGAGAACTTGTAGCAACATTGAGGCTGCTTGCACCGGGAAAGGCTGGCTGACATTTGGGAATAGTCACAGGAGTTACAGGGCGGCACAGTGGCACAGCGGTAGAGTTGCTGCCTCCCAGCGCCAGAGATGCGGGTTTGATCCTGACTCCAAGTGCAAAAATGGTCGCCAGTGGATAGAATCTTTGCTGCCTTCCACTCTGTGAGAGAATGGAAAGCAGGTGGATTTGAATGTCAAAAGATATGATGAAACAAGGGAAAGACAACAGTGATGGCGTAGGCAAACGAAGGATTTGGAGGTGAGATGAACTGCGATAGAAAAAAGATCACCAATAGCCAGAGATGGCGCTGGGTGGCACGGTGGCGCTGCGATAGAGTTTCTGCCTTAAGGGCCTGTCCTACAAGCATGCAACTCTATGCTATGAACGCGATCAAACTGGAAGCGGGGGCCGTGCAGAGGTCAGGTGATCCCCTGTAAAGGGCCGTTCCCACCAGCATGCGCCTGCATGCAGCAAGCGCGACCAAACCGGCAGCAGGGGCCGTGCAGAGGTCGGGTCAGTGGCGCAACGCGGCGCAAAGTGAGGCGAACTTGGAGCGAAGTCTAAGGTAAGTTCGCCAGGACCGAGAGGGGCACACAGAGAGGGGCACACAGAGAGGGGCACAGAGGCACACACAGAGGGGGCCACGGAGCCACACACATAGAGGGTCACGGAGGCACCTACAGTTAGGTTCACAGAGGCACGATGTCGGGGCGGTGTGTCAAGCGTTGAGGCGACTGCGAGCCGACAAGCTGTTGCCGCGCGGAATTTTTGAACATAGTCAGTTTTTCGGAGCCCCGCGCGATGTCGGGACGAACTCCGCACAATTCCGCACGGCTCCGGCGATTGAAGTGGGACCGGCCCCGCGACGCCGGACGGCTCAAGCGACCACGTTAGGTCGCGCTAATCGCATGGAGTTGCATGCTTGTAGGACAGGCCCTTTACAGCGCTTGCAGCATCAGAGACCCGGGTTCGATCCCGATATGGGTGCAGTCTGTACATTCTCTCAGTGACCACATGGGTTTTCTCCTAGATCTTTGGCTTCCTCCCACACTCCAAAGACGTATAGGTTTGTAGGTTAATTGGCTTGGTATAAAAATGTAAATTGCCCCTAGTGTGTGTAGCTTAGTGTTTGGAGGTAAAGTGCGGAATTAGGACCTTCCGCCCACTGAGTCACTGGTCAGTGTGGACTCCGTGGGCCGAAGGTCCTATTTCCACACTGTATCTCCAAACTAAACTAAAAACTAAAGTAGGAAGGGAAAAATGTGAGAGCATTTGTACCGGACAAAACAAATTGATGGAAAGAGGTTAAATCATCTTGAAATATTAATGATTTTTTTCTCGCCCGCATTTTCTATAAGGATACAAACTCTGGAATATTCCCAGAGGAGTGAAAAACCCATTCTCTTTTTTTTGTTGTTGAAAAAAGGCTAATTGAATTTAGGGATTAGAAAATGAGAAAAGAATGAACAATAGAAGAGGAGATGGAAGCAAAAATAAAACAAAATGCGCAACGGGAATGTGAGCAGAGATGCACGGAAACTTGAAACATCCACCCCTTCCACAGATGCTGCCTGACCCTTTGAGTTACTCCAACAGTTTGTGTTTTACTCAAGAAAAGATGATCAGTATATGTTGTAAGATTGCTTCAAATTCACTCATTTTATTTCAAAACCAAGAGAAAATAATTCCAAACATTTCAGTTACATTACTACCGCGATGGCATAAGCTTCAGTATTAAGCATTGCAGTTTGTGAGCTGAATAACATGAAAGGTCCAGATAAACCGGAGCTGGTGGGGAACAGGAGTAAAAGTCTCACATTAAATCTTAAGCTTTCACATTCAAAGTAAGTATTTGGTTGGATGAATGGGGACTTCCAACAATATATTGATCCAGAGTCCAAAGCCTCAGAAGGAAAGGTTTTTTTTATAAGAAGGATTTGAGGATACATTTCTTAAGTCAGAGGGTGGTGAATCTATGGATCTGTCAAAGGTTATGGGGAGAAGGCAGGAGAATGGGGTTAGAAGCAAGAGATTGATCACCCATGATTGAATGGTGGAGTAGACATAATGGGCCGAATGGCCTAACTCTACTCATATCACTTACGACCTTATGACCTTAATTCGCGTTTTCCACCAGGGTTTTTAAAGTTACGTACTCTTCCACATTTACACAGCAACTCAATTATATAAAATAATTTTCTGACAAGTGTGACCCCAAAACCAAAATACATTTGTTTTATTTTTAATTGAATACTCATAAATGATCATTATGTTCCCATGCCCCATCTGCAGCAGCTGACCACCATAACCCATGGATAATGTTCTTCCAATTTAATTGTCACAATTTTATTGTAGGCCTGTACTCACTGGAATGGGCCTGTACTCGCTGAGGGGGGGACCTCATTGCAACCAACCGATTTGTGAAAGGCCTGGATAGAGCGGATGTGGAGAGGATGTTTCCACTAGTGGGAGACTCTAGGACCGGAGGCCATAGCCTCAGAATAAAAGGAGGTACCTTTAAGAAGGAGATGAGGAAGAATTTATTTAGTCAGAGGGTGGTGAATCTGTGGAATTCATTGCCACAAAAGACTGTGAAAGGCAAGTCAATGGATATTTTTAAGATGGAGATTGATAGGTTCTTGATTAGTGCAGGTGTTAGGGGTTATGGGGAATAGGCGAGAGAATGGGGTTGAGAGGGAATGATAGATCAACCATGATTGAAAGGTGGAGTAGACTTGCTGGGCCGGTATCCGGACGTGGCGTCGAAGGACAAGAAACTGAAGCAAAGAAGTGGAAGCCAAATAACCGAATGGAAACAAAGCCGAAAAGACAAATAACCAAAAGGGCGGGATGCCTTAAAGTCAACGAACCGAAAGGGTGGGATGCCTAAAAGACAACTCACTGAAAGGCTGCTATGCCAAAATTCCAACTAGCTGAAAGGCCATGTCGCCTAGAAGCCAACTCACCGAAAGGTCACTGTGTTGAAAAGACAAACAACAGACATGACATCGCCGGGGGGGGGGGGGGAACTTGTCAGCGATTGGTCCAGACCCACAGCGTCCATCACGTCACTGGCCGGGGGAGACGGGAGGGTGGGGTCATTTTCCCACACAAGATCGCCCTGGGCTGCAAGGTGACTGGGCACTGAACCCGAGCACCAAGTTGTAAACGGCCGAAGGAGTGCGTCCCTCGAGACAGTCCCCACTCTCCCATGGCCACGGCCACCCTCCGCCTCATCTCCCCCATGTGGCCGCACTGCGACGGGCTGTGAGTCGCGGGGCACACACACACACGGAGCCGGGTGGAGCAGAGTTGGGGACAGTCTGGTCCCTCCGCCCACGCAGAGTCACTGACTGCAAACCACCGCCATTGGACCTCAACCCCGACACCAGGGTGATTCACCCCCCCCAACCCCCAGACCTTGACCCACATATAGGGTGATTCACCCTCAACACCCACACTGGGTGATTCACCTCCCACCCCGGTCACGGGGAGAGACGGCTCGGGGCATTGGCAGCCATAGTAAATCGCTTTTAAAACATGGAGTGGGGAACACAAATTCCCTGGTGGGCAGATGACAAGTGTGTGTGACAACGAACAAGTTTATCTCCTCCCACTCCACCCCCCCTCCCCCCTCCTACCCCCCCCACCCCCCCTCCCTCACTCCACCCCCCCTCCCCCCTTGACAGCAAGAAGCACATTTTATTTATTGTTTAAACACAGTAATACCGTCTGGTTGCCTGCGTAACACACACAACAAGCTCCCACGCACAAAATAGCAGGTAATCTGTAATCTGTTTTAACCGAAGGTGGACACAAAAAGCTGGAGTAATTCAGCGGAACAGGCAGGGCCGGATTTAGATGGAGGCCCTAAGCTATTTCACTTGTGAGGCCCCCCTCCCTCCCAATCCCCCACCCCCACGACTAGAGGACCATGACTACCCAACAGTGACACTTTTAGATCCTACTGTATGTTGTCATTAAACAGTTGGTTTTAAAATACATATTGGATTCACCGCGGAGCGGGCGATGCCTTACCTGGATCGCCGTTTGAAGCTCCGGACTGTTGGGCCTGCTACTTCAATATCATGGAGCTGTGGTTTGCGGAGCTCTCAGCCTCGGGCCGCGCTGATTTCAACATCGCGGAGCCCTGGGATCCCTTTGCCGTGGGCCGCCAGCGCGAATCTCCGCCTAGCTCAGCCTGTGGACTTCGGGAGCCGCGGTCTCCGGTAGGAAGTGGCTGATTTTTGAAGTCCCATAGTTGGGAAATATTTCTTAAAGAATTGTTCCTTATTGACAATTATATTGCAAAACCTGAATCAAATCTGCTTGAAAAAGTCTAACTTATAACTAAATGAACAGGTTCACTTCTTAATAAACTGCCAACTCACAAAGCAGTTTGGTAGACCAATTCAAAACTTTACTAATTATCAGCCGATGGAAGTGGCAAGGAAAAGAAACCCCAGCCAAGTGAGCAACACAGACACTTGGCTGTCTTCTCTCCACTTCCCTGAACACAGAATGACTTGGTATTTCATTTCGGAGTCACGTGAGTGACTTCGTGAAGAACCCGCCAGCACGCAATCGCGCGACATATCGTCGCAACGCATTGCAGTCGACGGCTGGAGGTGGAGCGCGGCTCACCACCAGCCCTTCATAAGGGCCACTCAGGTAAGTACAGGCAACCTTGAGTTGGTTGTTCTTGTTGTATTGAGTGTTTTTTCTCTCCAGCAGGAACATGGATAGAAGGAGTAAGGGCCGCAGGACGTCCGTAAGGAGTCGTCGGCCACCTATCCCAGAGCCCTCTTCAACGGCAGCACCCGCTAGTCGGGCCGGGGGAAAAGGCACGTAAGTCGGGGAGCCCTGTTTTCACAGGACCCGACCCACCGACACACCTAAGCTCTAGCGAGGGTCCCGCAGAGCAGGACATCGGTACAGCGCCGGAGCAGGCAGACCCTGACTCCATCTCATTGTCACCAACGGGATCGTTGGTTGACCCGGGCAAACAGGGTTCATGTGCTGCTGCACGGCCCTTCTCCCTGAGCCCTCGTGGAAGAGCCAGGGATAGAGCCCGTCTACCTAGCCCTTCGCGGGCGGAGGTTTCACCAGAGGCCCTAGATTGCGGACTGGTGGATTGGCGAGACTCAAGTCCACTGGCAGACCTGAGAGGGCCAGCGTAGAATCACCAACCAGCAGGACCAGGAAGAGTCGCACAGGTGGAGTCTCGCCACAGTCACCGTGTCCCCCGTTGGCGGCAGGACGGGACCGTACGCCATCTGGGTCCAGATTAAGGACAGTCGCCAAGCCCGCGCGGATGTCGGGTCACCACGCTGCGGCGTTGGGTGCCGACTTCTCACCTCTTTTGCCCTTGGAGGCACGGGACCCAGCTCAGCCAAAAGGAGGCGCATGAGCAAATCCGCGCGGGGGTCGTTCAGTTTCGCTGAGGTGGCTGGTAGCGACGTTTCATTCCGGCACCGAGATTACCTCGACGAGGTACGGGCCGATGACAGGAGCCTCAGAAGTTCCTTTGGGCATGAGGACTCCGACCGCCCGTTCTCGCATAGCGAAGGGCGAATGGACATGATGGAGAGGATGATGGAACTTATCCTGCAGCAAAGCCAAAGGCGGGAAACATTTGGTTCCAGGGGACACATGGATATATCCCCGTCATCAACGGAAAGCATGAGACAGCCAGAAGATGAGGAGATCTTGGTCCACGCACCAACAGGACCTGAGGTCCCTCAGGAGGAGCTCCTGGACGTGGCAGCCAAGTTTGCACTACCTGAATCGTCAGGACAACCCCTCAACTCCAAACTGGCTGCTACTGTTGACTTCCTCACGAACCATCAACTTCAAGAGCAGGTCCTTGCGGAGGCCATGAACAGGCACAAGGCGCCAGGAAATTGCAACTCCCTCAATGTGCCTATCGTAAACATGCCGATTTGGGGCAATATTAGCCCAGGCATCAGAGCTCAGGAAATGAAGTTGCAAAGGATCCTGAAATTGCTCAATGCTGGGATTACCGCTTTTGCGATGTCGGTGGACGGTGTGGATCTGAACATCGAGCAAGAGGATGCTCTGGCACTGCTGTGTAATACACAGTATGAAATTAATGCATTCAGGAAATGCATTATCAAGCCCACATTGAACCCCAAATTCGCGGGACTATGCAGAGCACCCCCTACGCCACCACCCAGACAGTTGTTCGGGGAGGACCTCCCGAAGCAGGTAAAGGAATTGGATGACCATGCAAAGACGGTGGGTCTTATGAGGTCACATACCTTGACCAGACAGCCGGCCAGGAAAGTACCATTCTTCAGGCCACGAAGCCCTGCCATTAGGCCAGCAAGGATCTACGCTCCAGCGCCGCCGCAATATCAGCAGCCTCAACAGCCCAGGCCTTTTTTAGGGCTAGGCCCACAGCGGCCAGCATGGAAAATGCGGACTCCGCATTATCAGCACAACCCAGCACCTCCACGTCCCGCCAAACATGTCAGGGACCGCCGATAACCATGAAGGTAAGGCGGTCTGGATTTCATACACTTGCATGTCTAACTTCACATGTTGGTGGTAGACTACGGTTCTTTAAGGAGGCATGGGAAACCATCACTTCTGATGAGTTTATCTTACAAAGTATCCAAGGCCATGAGATTGAATTCATCAATGGTCAAATTCCTCCACCCCAGCATATGCCAAATCGCAAATTTACACTGTCCAGCAAGGAAACGGCAATAGGCTATGCTGAAATCTTGAGGCTACAAGAAAAAGGCGTGATAGAAAGAACTATACACGAACCAATTGAATTTGTATCTAACATATTCACAAAAACCAAGAAGGATGGAGGATGTCGGGTTATTATTGATCTGACCCATTTGAATACTTTTGTGAAATATACCCATTTCAAAATGGACACGTTCGAAACAGCCAAATCTTTGATTTCTGAGGGCTGCTTTATGGATCAAATTGAACGCTGGACATTTTGATAGACCTATGCAGCTGCCTCTCAAGGCAAAAATTGAGTTACAATGGTGGATTGATAATATCCATGACTCATTTAAGCCCATCATTGTGCCCAATCTGATGGTATACTTACAAACAGACGCAAGCTCCCATGGCTGGGGAGCCACGGACAACTACACTAGTTGTGGAGGCAGATGAGACACCCTTGAATCTACCCTGTTGTTGTCACAAGGGATAAATTATTTGGAGATGCTAGGAGCATTTCACGGACTTAGAGCTTATTGTTCAAACCTTACTGACACTCATGTCCGTCTCCAAATAGATAATACCACTGCGGTGGCATATCTAAATCATATGGGCGGTACCAGGTCAATTTCATGTGATGAATTGGCAGATACAATTTGGCTCTGGTGTATTCAACGGAATATTTGGATTTCAGCTACCTATTTACCAGGTAAGCTCAATACTGTGGCGGACACCAGGTAACGCAAATTTAATGACAACATCGAGTGGATGTTAAATCCCCAAATATTCGCAAAAGTTACAGCCAAATTTGGTAAACCGGATATTGACCTTTTTGCGTCACGGTAGAACCATCAGGTACCAACATACGTATCATGGGAGCCAGATCCTGGGGCAATGGCGATGGACGCATTCTCGCTAGATTGGGGGAAATGGTTTTTCTATGCATTTCCTCCATTTTGCCTCATCAGTCGGGTATTGCGGAAAATACAGTCAGATGCTGCTAAAGGCATTCTTATCATACCCGACTGGCCTACGCAGCCATGGTATCTGGTGGTCCTTGATATGATCAGTCAACCATGGGTCCTCTTAGAGGGTTGCCCACAATGGGTGACAAACCCTGTTTCAGGGGAACTACATCCCTGCCATAGTCACCTAAAATTATTGGCTTGCAGGTTCTGCGGTATGGTCTATCATCAAGAACAGGCCATTACTGCGGTATGGTCTATCATCAAGAACTATGGATACCATTGGAGCATCATGCAGGGAGTCCACCAGGCGGCAATATCTTACACTTATCAGGAAATGGGAAACCTACTGCGGCTGCTCCCACATTGCATATGACTCCGTTACTATCACCGATGTGCTGGAATTCCTGGCGGGGTTGCATCATGACGAACACCTCAGCTACAGTGCCATCAACAGCGCCAGGAGTGCGCTATCATTCTACCTCAATATTGAGGTAGGATCCAACAAGCTGGTGCGGGGAATATTTAATTCCAATCCGCCAAGACCTCGTTACAACATCACCTGGGATATTGGGAAAGTATTAACCCTGCTCAGGACGTGGTCGCCCATGGAAGGGCTTGAATTGGACAAACTCACCCTGAAGCTGGTGATGTTACTGGCACTGACTTCAGCGCAAAGGGTACAGACACTTCACAAGGTCAAGATTGACAGAATGATCTCTACCCCAGACAAAGTAATCTTCTTTATAGATGAATTACTCAAGCAGCATAGACCTGGATACACAGGGCTGCAGCTGAAGTTTCCAGCATACCCCGCTGATGCAAGGCTATGTTTAGCCACCCATATCCGCCACTATATTAAAGTGACGCGGAAATTAAGGGGAATGGAGAAATACCTACTCATCAGCCACAAAAAACCTCACCATAGAGTGACGGTACAGACGATCTCCAGATGGCTCAGGATCGTCTTGAATGAAGCAGGTATTGACACTAATGTCTTTAAATCCCATTCCACCAGGGCTGCATCGACATCGGCGGCAAGGGTCATGGAGGTGCCCATGGACCATATTCTTGCCACAGCGGGATGGGCGAAAGAAGCCACCTTTCAACGGTTTTATAATAAACCTGTTACCGCTCTAGTATTGTTCGCAGAGGCCGTGCTGAATGCGGGTCAAGAGCATACAGATTCCCCCCAGTGAGGGGTTTTTTCTTTGTTATTATTAATAATAATAATTTTTTTTTTTTCAGTACAAGCAGTCTGGAAAGTTGATTACTCCTATCCATCCTTATAAGTGGTGTGTGACAGCATGGAATCGCAGAGCTTTGAAGTCTTCACGAAGTCACTCACGTGACTCCGAAATGAAATAGTAAGATTAAATGAGAACTTACCAGTTCGAAGGTTGATCTTTATTTTATTTTCCAAGAGGAGGGGGTCCAGCTTGTCTAGCTTATACGTAAATCCGGCCCTGGGAACAGGCAGCATCTTTGGAAAGAAGGAATGCGTGGCGTTTCGGGTCAAGACCATTCTTCAGACCTGAGTCTGAAGGTATGTTCTGACTGAGTTCTTACAAACTCATGAACATACATGGTGCAGCTTTCAATTCAAAAATGGTTATTGTTGAGTGAATGAAGTCAGTTTACTGTGACAGCTCACTGAAATTATGCTTATCTTTGAGATGGATAGATGTGAGAAAGGTTTAGGAATGATGGGAGGTATATATTTTTCTTTGGAATGTTGGCAGGTGTTATTTTGTGAGCTGTTAGATCAGGGATATGTGTGTCCTCCAGTAGCATTATTTTTTTTACCTTGATGAATTAATTTACACAGCTAATATTGTTCTTTTAAAGTGAATGCCTTGCCTTTTAATTTCCCGGAGGTGAGAAATGATGACTAACAATAAAACTACCACGGTTATTTCAAAGATCTTTTGTTAAATTTTGAAATCAATACTTTTAATTGGAGAATACTTTTGTTTAACTATTCCCCTCACCCAGCTCTGGAGATTGCTTTTTTTTCCTTTTGGTGACAATCATGCAGTAGCTATGCCTGAGGCTACTGTGTGTTATTCACACACGTGAGTAGGGCTGTGAACAGAAAGATTGTCCACAGGAAAATAGAACATAAACGCTCAGCATCCTCATCTTTCATGTTCCATTCATTCAAACACAGTCAATACCATTTTATGGACCTTTAGGTTCACGCCTGCCGGGGGCTCTAACATCAAGACCCGGAGTCCCCTGGCCTTGCATCGCCCGGCGTGACTTTAAAGGCCAGGGGACTTGCCATCGCCCGCCGGGGGCTTTGACTTTGACTTTGAAATCAGGAGAAGAATGGAGAGCAGGGTGGAGACAAGACTTTGCCTTCCATCACAGTGAGGAGGAGATTCACTGTGATGGATGTTTGTGTAAATTGTGTTGGTGTGTGTCTTGGTTCTTTTCTTGTTGTATGACTGCAGAAACCAAATTTATTTGAACTTCATTTGAGGTTCAAATGACAAATTAACGGTATTGTATTGTATTATTGTATTATAAGGATGTTACCAGGACTTTGGTCACTTTGTTATAGGAAAGATGCTGTCAAGCTGGATAGGGTGCAGTGAATATTTACGAGGATGTGGCCAGGACTCGGGTGCCTGGGCTATAAGAAGACGTTAAGCAGGCTAGGACTTTATTCCTTGAAGCACAGGAGGATGAGGGGTGATCTTATAGAGCTATATAAGATCATGAAAATAATAGATCAGGTAAATTCACAGGCTTTTGTCCAGAGTATGATTTTACTTCGGAGTCACATAAGTGATTCCGTGAAGAAGGCCCGCCAGGTCACATGCGCAGCATTACGTCAGCCGCATTGGCGCAAGCACCAGTCTGGCAGGACACAGCTCCTGCCGGTGGTAAGTTAAACTTAAAAGGTAAGTTTGTTTTTTTACTTACCAGGGGTTTTTAGGCAGGAGCCTCTTTTTACTGAGGTTTTTCCTGCCAGTTTCGCAGTCCGACAAATTGCCGGTTATGGACTGTGGGGAAATTCCAGCCCGACCGCAAATGCGGATAAACCAGCAAATTGATCAGATTGCGAGATAAGGAGCCACTAACAGTGCAGTTAGCGGCTCCCCAGCCTGCAGGGATGCCGTAAAAACGGCAAGAAATGTAACCAGAGTCGCTGACAGGGGAGTCAGTGGCTCCCAGCCTGCAGAAATGCCGTACAAATGGCAAGAAATGTAACCAGAGTCGCTGACAGGGGGGTCAGCGGCTCCCAGCTTGTGGGATGCCGTTGGAACAGCAAGGAAGCAATGCTGGAGCCACTGACAGTGGGGTCAGTGGCTCACAGACGTTGGTCCCCTGTCAAGAAATTGCTGGGACTCATTCAGCCCTATTTGGACTCAGGTGAGTCGGGCTATAAAGGGTTTCTCATTATAATAAAAAGTATGTATTTTATTGTGTTTTTTCTTTAAGTAAAAGCTAAAGGCAAAGTAAAAAGTTATTGTTATATGTTATATTATTAGCCTTGTCTCCGCCTTGTGGCAAGAAATTGGGGTTATAGCAATCTGTTACAAAACTGAGTTATTTTCATTCAGAGTAATTGGCAATATAGCAGCTGTTTTGGAGCTGAGCAAATCAAGGAACTGATATTGTGTAAGTAGCAATTAGATTGTTGCTAAAAACCTTGTGCTATTGTCAGCTGAGGCTACTTCAGCCACAATGATGAAGTAACAGTATTCAGCATTGCTGAACATGACAATAACTCATTGAACTTGAAAGTCGCTACGGTAGTGTGGTCGGTTGAATTCAGTTATTATGAACTGATGTTTAGAACTAAGATGAGAAGTTCCAAATACCATCACCTACTCAAAGGTAGTGGAGATTGCATGAGTTACCAATTCTTCAGTTGTTAGTATCAACTAAATATATACACTAAATGCACCGTTGAGTAAGGTTTTGAGTGAATATACATATTCTTCATGCACAACTTTAAGTGCTAATCTACAATGGTGACATATGTTAGTCTCATGGTAATTAGGCAGAATATCCTGTAATTAATGTCCTTGCCACTGGTGTATTGTCCAGTTTAGATTGATGATTACACAGAATAAGTGTTGGATCTCAAAGTATGATGAAAGCATGATTCAATACTTCATCAAATGTTCATCATGTTTATGCATGTTTCACTGTTTGCGAAAATATGTGACACAACAGTGTGGAGAAATACATTCTCACTTCAATAAGAGGAATGGACTTTATGTCTTCCTCATTAGCTGGGTCTTAAACCAGTCAGCAAGACCTCGTTTGGATTCGTACAATCGGACTGGCCAAGTGTCCATGTTGCCTGCTTCATCATGCATTATGGCACAACGGTACAGTTATGCCAAAAAGCAAGAACTTGCTGTTTTAAACTGTGGTTCAGGAGACTGGTCTTTGCACAGTAAAACAATTATTGACTTACACATTTTCAATGGATTGACTTATGCCTCAGGTTGTCACATTTAGCTATGAGGGTGTTCACTGCAGTATGCATGGATAGCATCCAAAAAAGTAATACATCTCTATTGAGGGGAACAGAAATATTTGTTAAATATTAATGATACATTTGATACGATACATATTACTGACATTTCCAGTTCATTTTAAGTGATATTGCCAATAGTTCAGGGATAGAGAAATTACAGCTGTAACATAAGGGAACTACATTGTCGGGTCCAACCCGGATATCAAGTTGTTAAAAAGATCTTGATACAAGTACTCACATCACAAGATTATGCAGTTGGTTATTGTAAACGTGTAAACATTACTTTACCAAGGGGCTCCAGCTACATCCTTAGTCATGACTCTAATATCAGCACAACGGCGGCAAAATATAGCAAACGCTGTGGCTGGACAGGATGGAATTTGCTGTTCATGCCATTACATTTACATTCTGGTCTACACTGGCAGAGCAGACCAGGGCTGGCATGATGTTTAAGATCATTCCGAATACTCCATGGTCTCATTTCTATGTTATCAAGGCCACCAGAATCCTTAGAATTATGGATTCAGCACTGTGTATTAGTTAATAAACAATTACACAAGAGAAGGTCGGTTCAGACTATTTCAAGGTGGCTGCAACAGGTATTAACATTGACGATTGTATGTCTCATTCCACCAGGTCAGCATCAACATCAGTATATCATTTAGATAGTGTGTTTACATCTCATTATACTAGGTCAGCAGCTATGTTGACGGCCAAAGGGAGGGATGTGTCCTTCGACCAAATTGTAGCGGCTGTCGGATGGGCAAATGAGCTGACGTTTCAGAATTTATCATCGGCCAATTGTCAATCCAGGGCTGTTTTAAATAAACCCTATCATTACATTGAATACAATGTTATTACTAATGCATTTATTTCTCTTTCGAGTCAATCAAATGCAGTGGGATGCCGAGATTGTAATCTGCGGCATGAAATCACAAAGCTTTGAACTCTTCACGGAATCACTCATGTGACTCCGAAGTAAAATAGTTTGAAGTTTGATCTTGATTTTATGAGGAGTTACGTTGGTGATTACATGCCCACCATGCCCAACCCTCTCTCATAAAAGATCATCTGGTGGTTCTCGAGTCACTGATCTTACTGTTTACTTCGGTGTTGTTTATTTGTGATTTCATACCGCAGCTTTGAAGTTTGCTGCGCATGCGGCCTGGCGGGCCTTCTTCACGTAATCACCAACGTAACTCCTCATAAAATCAAGATCAAACTTCAAACTTGTAAGTTCTCATTTAATCTTACTATTTTATAGGAACCAGAGGGGCAACTTTTTCACACAGAAAGTAGTCGGTATATGGAATGCGCTGCCAGAGGAGGTGGATGAGGCAGGTACGATAAAAATATTTCAAAGTTATAAGAGCAGAATTTGGCAAATCGGCCCATTAAGTCTGCCCCACCATTCTATCATGGCTTATCTATCGTTCCTTCTCAACTCCTTTCTCCTGCCTTTTCCCCATAACCCCTGACACCTTTACTTATCAAGATATTTGGACAGGTACATGAATAGGAAATGTTTTGAGGGACATGGGCCAAGATTGGACAGGTGGGACTAGTGTAGCTTAGGGTTTATTGGTTGGCATGGGCAGGTTGGGCTGAAGAGCCTGTTTCCGTGCTGTATAACAGAGTTGCTTTATTTCACTTTCCTTAATTGAGCTCTCAGAAATCAGATCGTAGAAAAGGTTTTTCATTAGCTGGGTGGCACTTGGTGGAGTTGCCGCATTAGCGCTGTCAACAGCTTCAATCCTGACTATGGGTGCTGTTTGTATGTAGTTGTACATTCTCCCTGTGACCGTGTGGGTTTTCTCCGGGTGTTCGGGTTTCCTCCCGTACTCCAAGATAGACAGGTTTGTAAGTTAATAGGCTTTGGTAAAAATTATAAATTGTTCCCCGTGTGTAGGATAGTACTATTGTACGAACATCGCTGGTCAGCACGGACTCAGTGGGCCGAAGGGTCTGTTTCCAAACTATCTCTAAACTAAACTAAACCTTTGCAATTATTTTATTTGTCTGACTTCATTTGATCTCTCCAGTAATTTGCTTTTACTTTGCGTCTATTGAAAGGAGCTGAAAATATATTTTACAGCATTTGCTTTTGAAAGGGTTGAAATAATCTTTGCCCCATAAACTTAGGATCATCTGAGTAGGAATCATAATTGCTACCAAATTGATTTTCCTCTTGCTATCAGAAAGTTAACCTGCTGTGTTTTATAGGTTTCTCCACTTAAAAGCTTGCGGCTTCGAAGCAATTTATCCTGATCAATTAGTAACAGTAGAAATACTCCCGACAGCAATTCCTGATATGTAAATTATTTTTCATGCCAAATTGAACTTGCTTTTAACAACTGTACTGAAAAGATATTCAACACCGTGGAAGCATCAATTTTATCCAAACGTTTAAGATGTAAATTTTCCTTCCTTGTCCGATAAGGAATGACTATTAATGATATGGTTTTGGTCCAATTAGAATCATGGATTGAAAGGCAAGGAGAGACTTGCACTGGTTACGATAAAAGGGAATCACAGCAAAAATGAACTCACTGCTTTCTGACGTCTAGAAGTTGCATTTCTCCTTCAGATTGCATAACTGTATTATCGAGTTACAATTTTTTTTAAAGTTCAAAATCAGCTGGATCTTGCATTTATCTGAAATAATGCCTACCTGCATCTGCTGTGCATTTCACTGCTTGCATAGCACACAATGCTGGTGCTCATTTATCAGATCTTTACTGACTCGCCCACCGTTTCCCATCAACTCCATTTCTGCATTTGGATTCTCATGTTTAAATGCCATCATGGCTTTATCCTTTCTTGAACCCGCTGTCTTTCTAATTTTCTCCTTTTATACTCTGACCTCCCCGCACCCACCCCTCCATTTGTATTATAAAGCATTGAAACAGTCTCAGAGTGAGGTCACATGCCAATTGGAGGAACAGCACCTCACATTTCGCTGGGGCAGATTGATACAGCCATATGAACATGGATTTCTCTCATTTCAATTAACTCCTGCATTCCCTCCTCTCGCCTCTCTCCCCCCTCCTCCACCTTAGTCGTCTTAACAGTTCCACTTGTCGCATCCTTGTGTCCCTCTTGTTGTCACACCTACCCTAGCTAACAATGGGCCATTATGGGCTCTACCCTTCCTGAGGTCATCCGTTGCCAGCCCTGATTTGTTTTGGTTTTCTCGCCTCCAATCTAGTGTCCCCCCCCCCCCCCCCCACCCCACCTCTACGCTCAGTGCAAAGAAAGGTTCCGACAAACCCGTGGCCACCTGCACCTCTTCTATGAGGTCAAGACTGGGCTGCCGGGTCATGCCCAAGACAGCCAGAGCCTCCTTTCAGGCCAAGACTGCGCTGTTGGGACAAGCCTGAGATCGCCAGTGTCTCCTCACCTGCCCAGAAATTAAGGGACTGTGCCCGCACTTGGATTGCAAAGACTGAATCACCGGATCAAGCCCGAGACAGCGTGTTCCAGGCAACTACCGAGCATAGTGTAAAAAAAAAATTGGCCCCTCACTTCACCTTTAAACTTACCCCCTCTGACCTGAAAGTGATGCCCTCTCATATTTTCCCCCTGGTAAAAACATTCTAACAGTCTACTCTATCTATGGTCTATCAATTGTATAATGAATTGGCTCTATGAATTGTATGAACTTACTTTTGACTAACCTCTCCCTACCACTAATGTTCTCTAATCTTTGCAATATTCTCCCCGAATGCTACCTAACCAAAGCTTCACGCTCTGCACCTCCATCCCCCATCAGGAGGGTCTTAAAGCCCTCTGTTTCTTCCTCGACTGCAGAACCAGCCAATTTCCATCGACCAATACTCTCCTTTGCCTAGCAGAGCTGGTCCTTAACCTCAACAACTTCTCCTTGGACTCCTCCCACTTCCTCCAAATCCAAAGCATAGCTATGGGCACTCGCATGGGCCCTAGCTATGCCTGCCTCATTGTAGGGTACGTCGAACAATCCCTGTTCCAGGCGTACACTGGCTATATCCCCAAACTCTTACTCCGCTGCATTGACGACTGCATCAGTGCTGCCTCCTGCACCCATACAGAACTTTTTTCCGTATTGTATCTCCATCCGCACTGTGGCCTAACATCGTGAGTTGGCGGCCTTTTCTGGAGACCGACGGGTGCTCCAAGGCACAGGCGTCTGCAGGAATTTAACATCGCAGAACTTGTGATTCCTTTGCCGGGGATCGAAGCTACATCCGCAGTGTCTGTGGACTTTAACATCGTGAAACCCCCCGGTCTCTGTAAGAAAAGGCCAATTTGGGAGCTCCATGCCGCGGAGAGAGTTTCAACCACCCTGACGCGGGACTTTCGATCACCCCGACAGAAGCTTCGATTGTCGGCCACAGGAGCTTTGATCGCCCCGACTGCAGATGGTTTGACTGCCCTGACAGCGGGAGAACAAGATGAAGAAGATTGAACTTTATTGCCTTCCATCACAGTGAGGAATGTGGAATCCACTGTGATGGATGTTTATGTTAACTTTTGTTGTGTGTCTTGTTGCTTTTCACTTAGTATGGCTGTATAGTAACTCAAACCTCACTGAACATGCGACAATTGGTACATGTGACAATAAACCGACCTTGACACCTTGTATCTGCACACTCTAAATGGCTCGATTATACTCGTGTTAAAGCGAGACCAGGCAGGTTGAGTAAAGTAATTTTTATTCACAGAAAAAACAGAACTAAAACTGGTGAAAACCTTGTGCCTGACTTAGCTAACAAACACAGCTCCTGTCGCCTGGAGGTGCGCTGAATAACTGGCTAAAAGCCCGCGAACGAACCCACGCAGTCACATGACCATGCCGACCAATGACGAGGGTTCTGACTCCCCACCACTAAGTGCCGCTACAGGACCCCCTCCCCCCCCCCCCAGAACCAGAGGAAAGGAAATGAGCAGAAGTCCACATCAGGCGGCCAGACCGAGTGGAGGCAGGGGGAACTGGCATAACTGGTGCAAAAGGCACAACACGCGGAACAGGTACAAGAGGTGGAACAGGCACAACAGGTGCAACCGGCGAAAGCAAAACCAGCCAGCGGACGATCGCTACACCGGGGTTGGGCCACCACCACCGGGCTGTTGATATCCACATGGGCGGGCTTGACATCCCATCCCAACAACATCCAAAACAAACGCCGGGGTGCAACACCCGGAAAGGACCCTCAATAGGACGCTGCAGCAGAGTACGGAGCAAGTCCCTGCGGACGAAAACAAAAAGGCAGTCCTTGAGCGCAGGCGGAACGTAAGAAGGTGCAACACCGTGGTGAGAGGCTAGAGCAGGAGCCAGTCCATCCATTCATCCTGAAGGTGCGCTAGCTCAGACGAAGTGGGTTCCTGCGGCTCAGGAACTCAGGAAATCACCAGGCACCTTCAGCGGGGATCTGTACACCAGTCTGCAGAAGACGTGTCCAAATCTGCCTTAGGGGCTGTGCGGATCCCCAGCAACACCCATGGCAACTTGTCCACCCAATCCAGGCCCGTGAGCCGAGCCTTCAACGCAGACTTCAGATGCCGGTTAAACCGCTCAACCAAACCGTTGGCCTGAGGATGGTACGCAGTCATGTGACGCAGCTGAACTCCGTACAGCTGACCACAGGGTAGAGGTGAATTGAGCACCAGGGTCTGTAGAGTTGTCAGCAGGAACACCAAAACGTGCTACCCAGTGGGTCGCGAGGGCCCGCGCACAAGTCGCGGCGGAGGTGTCAGGCAGTGGAATGGCCTCAGGCCACCTCGTGACACAGTCCACAATCGTGAGCAGGTGGGTGGCACCCCGGGACGTTGGCAGAAGTCCCACCAGGTCGACATGGAAAGGTCGACAGGAGCGGCGCACACACATGCCGCTGGATCTTGGACGTCTGGCAGGGAATGCAGGCCCTGGCCCAGGCCTCAAACTGCTTGCTGAGGCCCTGCCTGACGAACATGGCTGCCACCAACGCAGTAGTCGCCCGGATGGAAGGGTGGGCCAGCCCGCGAATGGAACACACGCTGCTGCCAACCAGCAAGGAGGATGGGTCATGGCTGCCCCGTGGAGACATCGCGCAGGACCGTGACACCCGCTGGTCCGAGTGGGTCATCGGCCAACAAAAACCCTGACACAGTGGTACGATAGGCCATCACCTCATCCCCATCTCCTTGCGCAGCAGCCAGCCCAGAATAGTCAATGCCTGGGGCCACGGACGGCAGGGCATGGACCGCAGGATGTGATAAGGTATCAGCGACCTGGTTACATTTGCCCGCCACATGCTGGACATCGGTGGTATACACGGAAACAAATGGCAGGTGCCGCTGTTGGCGAGCAGACCAGGGGCTTGTGAAGGGTGAAGGGCCGACCCTCCAGGAAATACCGAAAATGCCGGACTGCCAAATAAAGAGCCAGGTGCTCAGGTCGAACGCACTGTAGTTCTGCTCAGGAGGGTGCAGGTGCTGGCTAGCGGCTGCCAGCGACTATCAATAAACTGCTCCAGGACCCCCACGATGGCAGTATCCGAAGCATCGACAGTGAAGGCGGTTGGTGCAGCAGCCCGCAGGCCAGCGCCTCCTTGGCACCGGCGAAAGCAGCCGCAGTCTCGGCGTCCCACACCAGGTCTCGCGGCTTGCCGGCCAGGCACTGGAGCAACAGCCGCATGACCTGGGCCGCCACTGGCACAAAACGATGGTAAACGTTTATGATCCCCACAAAGTCTTGTAGCCCTTTAATGGTGAGCGGTCGAGGAATCTGCTGAATCACCTCCACCTTGCCGGGGAGAGGCATAACGCCCTGTGGGATAATGTGGTGTCCAAGGAAAGAAATGGAGCTGAGACCAAACTGGCACTTGGCGGCGTTAACAATGAGCCCGTGGTCCCGGAGCCGCTGGAACAGCACCTTGAGGTGCGAACAGTGTTCCTGATGGAAGCGGCTGGCAACCAGAATGTCGTCCAGATAAACAAAGACAAAGTTCATGTCCATAAGTCACTGGAAAGCCTGGGCGGCATTCTTAAGGCCGAACAGCATCGGCAGCCACTCAAACAGGCCGGACGGGGTAATGATGGTGGTCTTGGGCACATCATCGGGGTGGACAGGAATCTGGTGGTATCCGCACACCAGATGCACCTTGGAGAAAATGGTAGCCCCGTCCAAATGGGCCGTGAAGTCCTAGATATGCGGGACTGGGTAGCGGTCAGCGGTCATGACCGTGTTAAGGCGATGGTAGTCTCCACAAGGCCTCCACCCGCCGGACGACGGGAACCATATGGAGTGGGGAAGCCCATGGGCTGTTGGAGCACCGCACAATCCTCATGTCCTCCATCCTCTGTAATTCCTCCTTAGCCAACTGAAGCTTGTTGGGCGGGAGCCGGCGCCGCCCGTGCGTGAAGCGGAGGGCCAGTGGTAAGGATGTGATGGACAATCCCATGCTTAGGGGCGGCCGAGTGAAACTGAAGGGTGAGGATCTCCGGGGACTCGGCCAGGAGTGGGGCGTATGCCTCGGACGTCAACCAGGAGGGAAAAGGCCTTAAAAAACCCGAGCCCAGCAGCAGCTAGGAAACGTCTGCTATCGTGAACGGCCACGAGTAACGTCGAACATCCAAGACAAAGGGAAATGGTACGAGTGCCGTACTTGCGAATGGGGCTGCCATTGATGACGGTCAGGGTGGGGCCATGCTTACCAGCCCAAGTATCGACTCCGGACGGTGGTAAGATGCTGAGCTCAGCCCCAGTGTCCACGAGAAATCGGAGCACAGAATGGCGGTCCCGGACGATGTTTCTGGCCGACCGCGATGGCCTCTACAGGCGATCAGCTGAGGCATTTGCCGGAAACGAGCAGGGGCGCAGCATTGGCGGGCCGCCGCACTCCAGGGTTGGTGGTAATAACACCATTGCCGCTTACTGCGATCCATGGCGGTCGGCTGCGGAGTGGCGCTGTATGCTGAGGGAGGAACGGCCCGTCAAGGCTGCTGCAGAGGCTCGGACGCCCGGCTGATGGAAACACCGCCCTACTGCTTGGCGAGCCTCAGCTTGTCCGCCCCATCAGCGAGCTGCAGGGGATCGATGAAGTGGGACCCGGGAGGCGCAGGTGGATGTTGTCGGGCATCTGGTCCAGGAAAGCCTGCTTGAACAAAAGGCAAGGCTGGTAGCCATCCATGAACGGCAGCATCTCGCTCATTAATACCGATGGTTTATGACGGTTGAGCGTGGCAGCAGTGCCTTGAAACCCTCATACTTATGAAAGGGGGGTGGATTCTGCAGGTAAGGCAGCAAATGGGTGGCAGTCTCCTGGCTGAGCGCACCCACCATGTAGAAATAACGGGTAGAATCCTCGGCAGTCTGGCGGAGTTCGAACTGGGCCTCGACGTGCGCGAACCACACCATAGGCTGAACCGACCAGAAAACGGGCAGTTTGAGTGAAACCGTGTTCTGCCAGGTGGGGCTGACGTCGAGGTTTTCTGCGGCGTTCATGCTGAAATCCGAAAAACATTGGGATCATCGGGGTCACCTCTGAAGCAAGACCAGGCAGGTTGAGCAAAGTAATTTTTATTGACAGAAAATATGGAACTAAAACTCATGAAAACTGCGTGCCTGGTTTAGTTAACAAACACAGCTCCTGTCGCCAGGAGGAGCACTGAATAACTGGCTAAAAGCCTGCGATCAAACCCCCGCGATCACGTGACCGTGCCGACCAATGACAAGGGTTCTGACTTCCCCACCCCACCACTAGGTGCCACTACAATGTATTATTTTTCCGCTGGCTGGTTAGTACGCAACAAATGCATTTCATTGTACCTTTGTACATGTGACAATAAACTAAACTAAACTGATATGCCCTATTTGCTACATCTGCAAAGATCTATTTATCGAATCACTAACGGAGTGTGAGAGGAAACCAAGCACCCGTTGAAAACCTATGAGGTCACAGGGAAAAATTACAAACTCCATGCAGACAGCACCTGTAGTCAGTCTCTGCTGCGGTAAGGCAGTAGCAGTTCTACCATTATGCCACTGTGCCAGTAAGAAGGTTCGGGAGTCTTCTTCAGGCTGAGACAGATGACTTATTTGGTCGGGACTGAGATGACCAGTCTGAAGGGGGATCCTGACCCACAATATCATGTGTCTATTCCTTCCACAGATGCTACCTGACCTGTTGAGGTCTAACCACTATGGCATGTGGGATAGCCTCAAATTTTCAGTTTGCCAATGACACTAATGAATCTGCCCCTGCCCAGGCAAATACATGATTGGTTTTGACCTTCACCAGTGACAGTACGTTAGTGAAAATTTCACCACATGTACTCTTAGCTTAGTTCAATGATACTGACGGGAAATCTCCAATGTGGATGAAACATTCAAGCTCTGAGACGGAATGAGAGATAACATTGAGATCTTCTTACACGGGGAAGCCCGAGATAAAATCAGTGGGAATTGCTTTGTGGAACGAGGCAAATTATTTTGGATGCTCAATTTGGACCCTTGGCTGCCAAAGGATTGACCAGATCAATTTGTGTTCATCCGTAATACCACCACTGACAATGCACAATGCCCCTGAGAAAGCATGGTACATGGAACAATACAAAGTGCTGGAGTAACACAGCAGGTCAGGCAACATCTCTGGAGAACATGGATAAGCAACTTTTCGGGTCGTGACCCTTCTTCAGACCTGCCGAGTTACACCAGCATTTATGTCCTTTGGTGTATTATCTAGCATCTAGCATCTGCAGTTTCTTGTTCCTACAGTACATGCAATTCCTGCAAATCCTGTGCACTATCGAAAATGTCTATGGATTGTGACTCTATTGCTTTGGAATAATTGCTGATACTACCTTTCTCCTCCGAAAATTACAGCACTTCAATCAGACAAGATTAGGACTCCCAAATCCTATCAATCCTCTCTTCCTTTACTTTACTTTACTTTACTTACTTCAGAGATACAGCATTGAAACAGGCCCTTCGGCCCATCGAATCCATGACAACCTGCAATTACCCTGTACACTATCACACCCTCGGGACATTACTGAAGCCAATTAACCTACAAACCTTAATGCCTTTGGAGTGTGGGAGGAAACGGGAACACCCATGCGGCCACAGGGAGAACGTACAAACACCATTCAGACAGCACCCGTAGTCAGAATTGAACCTGGGTCTCAGGCGCTGTAAGGCAGCAACTCTACCGCTGCGGCGCTGTACTGCCTGAAGGCTTAGGCAATATTAATCTACCACTGCGCCACTGTGCTGCCCACAGCTCTACCCAAATCTTACCCGAGTATTCCAGCTAGAGAAAGGTGAAATATCGTGCAGCATTCTTGAACATAAGTTGAGATCAACCTCTGTTCAAGAGCAGTGTCGAGTCGAGGCTGGATCTGGGCCCAGACTGCTCTCTACCAAAATGAATCTTGCTAAACGTGACAGGAACACGTTAATCTATTTGGCCGACATGAACACTTGTAATTCCCGCTGAGCAAGCAGTTAGTGATTGGGTTTTCGAACCACTTTACTCAGGCAAAAAGGGAAGGTCAAAAGTTGGCAGAAGAGGTGAGATAGAGCTATCATTCTGTTGGTTTCGATTCTCTTTATACAGGCCGGTGAGGAACCAGGAGCCCTAATTAATCTCTCTAGAAAATCGATGATTTTTCCAGTTACCTGGTGTTACTGCAAATGTTATGATACCTCTGTCACCAGATGATTTAGGGAGCAGTGGCCTTTGAATAGTACTTGACATATATTGTTGCTAATTAAAGAAACCTGCTCATTATTGGAAAAAGCACAGAGGCAGCTGCAGTGTGAAAGATATTGGAAAATTAAATGCAAGCAAAAGCAAAAATCATTCTTAAAATGCATTACTTAAATAGAGTTCTTGATTTTGGAATAGCTTTTTAGAAAATGCAAACATTTGGAATAGTTGCCTTATTTGGAACAAAAAATCACCGTGGCGCGGCGGTAGTGCTGCTGCCTTACAGCACCAGAGACCTGGGTTCAATCCTGACTATGGGTGCTGTCTGTATGGAGTTTATACATTCTCCTCGTGACCTGCGTGAGTTTTCTTCAGGTACTACGGTTTCCTCCCAAACTCCAAAGAGTGTGTAGGTTAATTGGCTTTGCTAAAATTAACCTGGGTCTCTGCGCATCCCTCTGCAATTGGATCCTCAACTTCCTCATCCATAGACCACAGTCTGTCCGTATTGGTGGAAATGTGTCATCCTCGATGGAAAGGGTCAAGAACTTCGAATTCCTGGGCGTGCATATTTCCAAAGATCTCTCCTGGTCCCAGAACACTGATGCAATTATAAAGAAAGCACATCAGCGCCTCTACTTCCTGAGAAGATTACGGAGAATCGGTATGTCAAAGAGGACTCTCTCGAACTTCTACAGGTGCACAGTAGAGAGAATGCTGACTGGTTGCATCATGGCTTGGTTCGGCAACTTGAACGTCCAGGAGCGGAAAAGAATGCATAAAGTTATGACTCTGCATCGGCCCTGACCTCCCTACCATTGAGGGGATCTATCGCAGTTGCTGCCTCAAAAAGGCTGGCAGCATCATCAAGAACCCACACCATCCTGGCCACACACTCATCTCTCCGCTGCCATCAGGTAGAAGGTACAGGAGCCTGAAATCTGGTTCATCCAGGTTCAGGAACAGGTCCTTTCCCACAGCCATCAGGCTACTAGACTTGCCATCAAACACACTCTGAACTATAACAGCCTATTACACTTTATATGTTTATTTATGTGTATATATATGGTCTGTGCTATATAGACACACTGAACTGTTCTGTATTTATGCTTACAATACTCTGTGTGCTGCAGCAAGCAAGAATTTCATTGTCCTAACTGGGACATATGACAATAAACTCTCTTGACTTGACTTGACTTGACTTGTCCCTAGTATGTGTAGGAAAGTGTTAATGTGTGGGGATCGCTGGTAGGTACGGTGGGTCGAAGGGCCTATTTCCGTGCGGTTTCTGTAAACTAAACTAAACTAAATCCATTCCTTGTCACTACATTGAATGCGGGGATCAGTCATAAAGTCTGTATTTGCGTGTATTCCTCCAGATAATTTATATCCATGTTGTATTCAAGCACCAGGTATAAAGGTTTTAATGGTTTTTCATTTGTTTTCATCAACAACTCAGCTTCAAACTCACCCCGCTGATTCTGCGCTTTTATTTCCTCATTCCCAATTTCTAGAGCCCAAATAATCTGTTTGGGAACAGCTCCGTTCATGACCGCAAGAATTTGCAGAAAATTATGGACGCGGCCCAGACCGTTACGTAAACCAGCCTACATTCCATCGGTTCCATCTATGCCACACTGCCATGGCAAGTCATCCAGTCTCACCACAGACACTCACTCTTCTCCACTCTCCCATCTGGCAAGAGACAAAGAACTGTGAAAACACATACTGTACATCCAGATTCAGGGACAGTTTCTTCCAAGCTGTTGTCAGACAATTGAACCTACCATCTACCTCATTGGAGATCCTTGAACCGTCTTTAATCGGACTTCACTAGTCCTTATCTTGCACTAAATGTTATTCCCTTTATTCTGTATCTGTACACTGTGGACGGCTCGATTGAAATTATGTTTAGTATTTCAGCTGAGTCGATAGCATGCACCAAAAGCTTTTCACTGTACATGTGACAATAATAAACTAAACTAAACTGAAAACGAATCTTACATCTTGCTAAAGTAAGATCACAGGCGGAGCTGGAATGTCTGATGTACATTACAGTATTTCTTTCTGTTCGTGAGAAAATGGCTGGCATGGGCTTCCTACTTGCTCTTTCTTGAGCTAGCGTTCTTCTGACTGATCCCTCGCCAATCCATCACTGTTTCACCAGCGGAACAGGCAGCATCTCTGGAGAGAAGGAATGGGCGACGTTTCGGGTCAAGACTTCTTCAGACTCTGACCTCAGGGTCTGAAGAAAGGTCTCGACCTGAGACAACACCTATTCATTTTCTTCAGAGATGCTGCCTGTCCTGCTGAGTTACTCCAGTATTTTGTGTCCATCTTCGGTTCAAACCAGCATCTGCAGTTCCTTCCTGCACACTGGTTCACCAGTCCTTATCTGTGCTTCCGCATGCCCTAGCTAGTTATTAAGGGACAAAGATTGTGCCAGTCAGGAGCAACATCCAGGAGGGTAAGGGGGTGATGTTACCCCAATAATCAGGCCTTCTTTTCCCAACCGAATCCTTTGGATCTGAAAATGTCACTTTGCTGCATCATTTCACAATGTACAGTTCATTGTTCAGCTCAAAAGCAAAACACTAAATGTCAACAATTAGAGTCATAGAGCCAAACAACATGGCAATAGGCCATTTGGCCCAACTCCTCCATGCTGACCAAGATGTGTCATCTAAGATAGTCCCATTTGTCTATGCCTGGCCCATACCTTTCCGTACCATGTACTTGTCCAAATGTCATTTAAATGTTGTCATTTCACCTGCCTCAACTTCTTCTTCAGGCAGGTTGTGCCATATACCCACCATTCTCTGTGTGAAGAGGTTGGTCCTCAGGTTCCTATTAAATATTCCCCCTCTTACCCTAAACCCAGGCCCTCTAGTTATAGATTCCCCCTACTGTGGGAGAACCACTCTCTTGCATTTATGGGAGCACAAGAGGTACTGTACTGTTTCATGGTGTTCAACTTGGATTTTGAATGGGCAATCGCACGGGACATACTCCTGGAATCTTTTTAAGGGCATAACTAGTATCGTAGATCGGGGAAGAATCAATTCTGGTGAAGGTTTATTTTTCCACAGATGCTGCCTGATCTACTGAAAGTTTTTGTCATTTTGCAATTATGCCCTGATACCTTATTTGCAGCTGTGTGATGGGGCTATTGTGTTCCCACTTCCTAATATTACTTAATAAGTTGAAAAATAACTTTTTTTTGGATGATGTGCCTTTAACACTCAAGTTAATAGTGCACATGATCTTGGACACATCACCACTTCTGCGTCTGAACCCACTGAGTTACTTCAGCACTTTGTATCTATCTTTACAAGACATACTTAGACTAGTATGGCTAAAAGTGACATGCTAACCAAGCTCAAGCTTCCTGGGATTCGGGATCGGACAGGATGAGGCATTTCCAGCCATGTATCATTTGACATGTAATGTTTATTTGGAAACAAAACAAGATTCTTAACGGTTTACCTGCAATCAGTTAATTGCAGGCGTTTAAAGTCTCTCCAACAAAACAACTCTTATGAATAATTATGATACATTTAATGAACAAAGTATTAGGGGGGGGCCTCATTTTGTAAAACATCCTTTGTAATTTCTATAGTTCTGGAGTTATGGATTTTTTAGCATATTAATTCAAGTTATTGTGTCTTACGGTAGCACTTAAGAAAAGAAATAGCATTAAACTGACTTTATTATTAAGATATAAAACAAGATTGAGTAATTGAAAATGAATAGGAAGCAGTTTGCATTATGTAATTCGGTGATAATAAATGGATTATGATGTAAAACCCTAAGATAATAAATGGTTTTCACTATAGCATAAAGCTGTCTAAGTACAGTATTCAATTTTCCTGTATTGCCAAGGAAGTGTCTCTCCCCATTCAGTTAATACATATTTATATGCATCATTCTTCTTTGACAAGACAATTTTAAGAGCATAGTTTTGTTTAATTGCTACACTGTAATCTGTACATTACATTAAATGGGGAGTTTTGCAGCAGTACTGTCATGTTCTTTGACATTTCAAGAAATAGATTGAAGAGACAAAGTGGAGATAAAAGAATGCCTCGAGAATGTTAAATTTGGTGCCTTTGAGTTTACATGCCGCGGTGATTGCTGTTATATTGTATGATTATTGGCTCCAGATCTATTAAACTTAACATGAGCCATGCAACTAATGTCAAAACTTCTTTATCTGGCATCTTTCCCTTTCATTTTATCAACTATAATGTGTCTCAGAAAGTGAACGTGAAGAATTTACCATCAACAGCAGTTTAATCCATTGAACAAAGTAACTGCATTGAGGATGTAGGAGTAACTGCATTGAGGATGTAGGATTTTAGGCTATTTTGTGCTATAACCATACCCATATCTGGCTTTATTCAGATAGGCACAAAGACGAAACATAACACCTCGTAGATCAGTGACGAATCTATCGAACAAGTCGATTTATTCAAGTGCGCATCGAGAAACACTCTGAGAGAACCAAAAGTATTTCGAAGATTTACAGTACCTACAGCATTTTTATATTTTCATCACACAATGGTTACTTGTGGATTTGTCTTTCTCTAAAGTTATCTTTAACCATCTGTTTCCTGTTATTTTATACACCATTTCCCCTAATTGTACCAAAATATCAGTATCCCTGTATGGACATTGACGGGGTCAGTGCATTAAAAAAGGCCGTTAATTGCTGAGTGCAGTGACAAAGAGAAGCTGTAATTTCAAGGTTGCACCGCATGAACCTAAACAGAGCTGTGAACAACTATCCACCCCTCAATAGATAAGGAAGCCTGCTTTTCAGCAGAGTATATTCATTTTAGCTATTTTAATTAAGATATGCTGTGAAAGCTGAATACATTGATATCTTCTTAACATCCAATGTTGCCCATTTTATCCTGTCATGTTTCCCCAATATGTGAGCTCTGGGATTAAACAGACTATACCTCCTAATCTTCCTTATAGTTTCCAAATTTCTGACAACTGAAAGATTGCAGTCAGTAAAAGGAAGTATAAACACGATGGTAGTTATTAAGATGGAGTAAATGTTATGACCTAATGTCCCAGTGTGTTGCTTTGCTCGATGAGAACACAAATTGGATGGTGGAAGATAATGGGCAAAATATTGAGTCAGATGGGAAATGGGCAGGCTCACTCCCACGCCCAAATTCCTAATATGTTTGCTGTTACCTGTTAACCTTTGAATCCTCTGGAATATAAAACAGTAAAATGTACCTCTTCACTGTAATGCTTTGGTTGCAACAGTTTTCAAATATTCAAATAACAACTGACAACAAATGGAGTGATTTAATTTTAAAAGGGTCAGCCTTGAATTGCTGCACTTAAGAACATACTCCCTCAAATCTGTTCATATCCAAGAGGTTGAGGCATCAAGGTACTGACATAGCTGGAGAGTGATAAATTATATTTTGCAGCAAAAGTTAACCATCAAATGTTTCTCTGAATAAGCAGTCTGTTTTAACTCACTTGAATTTTAAGTAGACGTGGCAATAAAGCAGTGGTGGCATGGTCATGCAGCAGTAGAGTTGCTGCCTTACAGCGTCAGAGACATGGGTTCGATCCTGACTACAGGTTCTGTCTGTACGGAGTTTGTACATTCTCCCTGCGTGGGTTTTCTCCGGATGCTCCGGATTCCTCCCATACTCCAAAGACATACAAGTGTGTAAGCTAATTATCCTTAGGGTATGTAGGGTTGTGCGGGGATCGCTGGTCGGTGCGGACTCGGTGGCGCGAAGGGTTTGTTTCCACACGGTATCTTTTAAATTAATTAAACTAATAAAGCAGCTGCTGTTACCAAGGCTCAGTGCAGCGTTCTATAATTGCTATGATGTTCACAAGTTGTACAAGAAACTTGTAAGTACTGCAATTATCTATATCAAAAGGGATCTAGAAACCTCATTGAATAATTTAGCCAGGGAATCATGAGGAAAAAATAAACAGACTACTGGAGGAACACAACACGTCGGTCAGCATCTGTGGAAGGAAATGCATGGACATTTCAGACTGAAGAAGGGACCAGAAGCTAAAAGTTGTCCTCCAGCAAGTTGTTCTTGGCTCAAGATGCCATCTGCAGTCTCTTGTGTCTTTGTTACACAGATGTCATTTGTATTTGCTGCAACTTTGATGGAAACACAGGAAAGAATTTGTAAACATCCATCTTTTGCCAGGCAAACTAATTCATTACAAATTCCTAACCAAAATGATGTTAGCAGCTCAGGACATTGGCTGCAAGAAATGTGTGGAATATTAACATATAGTTTAGTTCACACTTGGTGTGGTAATTTAAAACAAAGTATAAAACTGGGGCAAGCTGAGGCATTTTTGAACCAAATGAGTGCAGGATCCCTCAGCTAACTTTGTCTGAGTGATACTGTGAGAAATAAAAATCTGTGTTTACATAGTTTAGTTTAGTTTGGAGTTATAAAGCGGAAACAGGCTCTTCGGCCCACTGAGTCTGTGCCGACCAGCAATCCCACTCACGAACACTATCCTACACACACAATTTTACCAAAGCCAATTAACCTACAAACCTGTACATCTTTGGAGTGTGGGAGGAGACCGGAGCACCCAGAGAAAACCCACGCGGTCACAGGGAGAACATACAAATTCTGTACAGACAGCACCCGTAGTCAGGATAGAACTGGGGTCTCTGATGCAGTAAGGCAGCAACTCTACCGCTGCGCCACTGTGCTAATACCAAGAAAGCCTAAAGCATATAATACTTTGACATGTAGTCACTCTAGCAATGCAAGGCATTACCCCAAATATCAGTGACTAAATTTAAGCCACACAAAAATCCCACTCTTCGGTAAACCACTAAGTGCCAGAGGAATTCAACAGGGCAGACAGCATCTGTGGAGGGAATGGAAAGATGACATTTCTGGTCAGGACCCTTCTTCAGACTCTTTAGTAAATTCAAGTTCAAGTTCACATTTATCGCCATATGCACCAATTAAGGTACAGTGGAAGTTGACTTACCATGCAGCCACACAATCAAACATGCACAATACACAATAGAATATAACATGATCATCCATCACAGTGGAATCAACATTCTTCACTGTGGTGGAAGGCAATAACTTTGTCAGTCCTCCTCCTTTGTTCATCCGTGGTCGGGGCCATGAACCCTCTGCAGTCGCCGCTATGGATGGCCTGTGGTACAGGCCCTCTCATCGGGAGGCTCGAAACTCCGACGTCGGGACGGACGGACACTCCGCGGCTTGGAGATCCCCCGGCTTCAGAATGTTATAGGCCGCAGGCCGGTGGTTGGAGCACTTCTTCTGGCGACCCCCGGCAAGGGATCACCCGGCTCCGTGATGGAAAGTCCACGCCGCGCCCACTGCTGAAGCTCTGGACCCGACTCCGGGAAAGGCCACACCAATCCAAGCTGTTAGGCCGCGAGGGAAGGCGAAATGCAACAATGGTGTGCAATATTGGAGCCCCACAGGCAATGGCCTTGGCCCCGTTCCTCTTCACCCTGTATACTGGAGACTTTAACTATGTCTGACACATGCCACATACAGAAATATTCAGATGACACAGCAATTGTGGCATGTGTAAGGAACGGACATGAGGAGGAATACAGCGACTTGACCAGTGCCTACTGTGTCTGGAGTAAAGAGAACTGTCTCATCCTGAATACAACCAAGACCAAAGAGATGGTTGTTAACTTTGGCAGGTCCAAGCTCCCACTTCAACCGGTTAACACCGGTGGACATTGAGGTGGTGCAGACATATAAATATCTGGGCGTGCACCTTGATAACAAACTGGACTGGTCTGTCAACACCGATGCCCTTTACAAAAAAGGACAGAGCAGACTCTTTTTCCTCAGAAGGCTTAGATCCTTCAATGTGCAAAGATATGCTGTACATGTTCTACTATACTGTGGTTGCAAGTGTCATTTTCTACGCTGTTGTCAGCTGGGGCAACGACATCAGTGCAAAATACAGCAAGAAGTTGGTCAAGCTGGTAAAACGAGCTAGCTCAGTGCTGGGGGGGAGAGTGGGCTCTGTGGGGGATGTGCTTGAGAGGCGTATGAGGAGCAAGTTGCAGGCCATCCTCGACAACTCCGGGCACCAACTCCATGAAATTCTGGAGGGTCAAAAGAGCACACGGAACAACAACCGGCTCCTCTCCCTGCGCTGTAGAATGGAGCGGTTCACGAGATCCTTCACCCCTGCAGCCATTAGATTTTATAATACTGACCGCTAGGCTGAATGGGGATGCTTTTGCATTTTTAATAGTTAATTATTGGGTCTTTTTAAGTATTTATTGCTTTCAGGTATTGTCCATATTGTATTTTATGTATTTTTTGTCTGCTTTCGTTCTGAATGTGTGGGTTTGTTGGTTGTTGGCTTCTGAACATCTGAATTTCCCTGAGGGGATCAATAAAGCATTTATTATTAATATTATTATTATTATTATTATTACTTGGAGAAAAGTCACATTCCACCGAGGTAAGTGTCTAAAAAAGTTTCCCCCAATTCCCGCCCTCACTCCCCCACATTAAAACACACTTGAACACACTAAAACGCACTTTTAGACATACTAAAAACAAAAAAAAGTGGAAAGGACGAACAGCTGCTGCCGAGGCTGCCGGCTCACGGCGCTACCCGTCGAGCCCATCAGAATAATTATCGGGCAGAAGTTGTTAGAGTAACTCAACGGGTCAGGCATCATCCCTGAAGAACATGGATATGTGACATTTTAGGTCTTGACTCTTCTTCAGTCTCAAATAATAATTTTACTTCGGAGTCACGTGAGTGACTACGTGAAGAAGCCCCGCCTGGCGCTGGATCGGCATTACGTCGACGCTATCGGCAGAGGAAGAGCTGCAGAGCGCAGCTCCAACACAGCGGTAAGGAAACGGCCCGCAGGTAAGTAAAATTATTTTACTTCCAGGGCGTTTTCTAAAAACTCCGTAGGCTGGTGGGTAAACCAGGAGGAGTTAAAATAAAAATAAAAATGTTTTAAAAAATCGCGGGTAAAACGTGCGTCCCGGGGTGTAGAAAAGTCGGGACAGCAGATTATTGCGGAGCCGGTTCCGATACCGGTGGCCGTTGAAATACCCGTTAGTGAGCCTTTGGTTGCTCCACAAACAGAAACTTTGAAAACCCAGTGCCTAAAATGTAAAAGGAAGCTTGAAAGGCCTGAGGTTCTGAAAGATCCTGAAAGGAAAGCCCTTGGCTAAGTATGGATCTAATGGAGAAAATACTCCAAACAATATCAACCAAGGGTCTAAGTACCCAGAATATTCCTAGGCAGCCCCTGAGGGGGTTCCATATCATGAATATGGTGCCAGTTTGAATTGGGAATTGAAACTCAAGTGCCTGGGATTGGGCTGGAGGAAGTCTCCTTGAACAAGTTTCAGGAGTACCAGGGCTGTATGAGACTGACCCTGAAAGTGGTGTTTGTGGTCAGAAGTACCCACCACAATACAAATCCAGGTGTGTCTGATGGAGCACAAAGTTTACTATACCTGGAGGAGGCGGTGAGGCCATGGAAGAAAACCTGGCGGCCAATGTTAATTATATGGTCTCTCACCTGCCTCAAAAAAGCTGTTATGGTTGAGACAGCAGATTTGGATTTAAACACCTATTTATTTGTGGTCAGAAGTACCCACCACAATACAAATCCAGGTGTGTCTGATGGGGCACAAAGTTACTATACCTGGAGGAGGCGGTGAGGCCATGGAAGGAAACCTGGCGGCCAATGTTAATTATATGGTCTCTCACCTGCCTCAAAAAAGCTGTTATGATTGAGACAGCAGATTTGGATTTAAACACCTATTTATTGTACCTCAAAGAAGGTACCTATGGTGAATCCGGCTTTTTTGGGCGCCAATGTCAGCAATAATGCGGGCGCAGGAATTACGATTCAAAGAATCCTCAAGCTAATTTTGGCATCACTGTCTTTTGGAAGACAAGCTGGAACGTTGTGGAATGACCAAAGTTCAGTCTGAAGAAGGGTCTCGACCCGAAACGTCGCCTATCTCCTTCGATCCTTAGATGCTGCTGCACCCGCTGAGTTTCTCCAGCTTTTTGTGTAACCCTCAGAATAAACATATGTTGGGCTTATTCTGCAACTCATTTTGAGATAAATTATATAAAATGGAAGATTGCCATTCGGCCTCTTTTACATCCAAGATATTCAGGGTTGTGCAGGGCAAGCAATGTTCAAGCTCTTGGTTATTTGTTCGGAGGAAATCTGTCTAAACAAATTAAAGAAATGGATGAAGAGGCAAAAACGGTTGGCCTTGTGAAACCCTTCAGTTTGGCCAGAAAGGCTGGTCATATGAGAAGGGGATTTGATTTTGGAGCTGGAACGAGCCGAGGCAGGAGTATGATAAGGAAGAATTACCAGCCAGCACAGCCAAATGTACACCCATTTATTGGGAAAGGAGATCATTTCGTCCAGTTGGAGAGGTACAAAAACTTTATCCTATTAAAGAAGGATGTTTGGATGAACCTCAGATTGGTGGTAGACTCCGAATGTTTATAATGAAAGGGAGGTATGGATCCATTGGGACACAATAAGCCTAATCATTCTTTGATGTTCAGTCTTGAAAGAATTCAAATTGACAAAAGAGGTTAAGAATTTGTGTGAGAAAGGAGTTATTGAGAAAACAGGAGAGGATCCACAACAATTGTATCAAATATTTTCCCCAGACCGAAGAAAGATGGGGGTTGTAGAATCATTTTAGATCTCACACAATTGAATACATTTGTCCAGTATAAACATTTTTAAAATGGACACATTCAACACTGCAATGCAGCTGGTATTAACAGGTTGTTATATGGCTACAATAGATTGAAGGATGCATATTTTCAGTCCCAATTCACCATAGTTTCACAGGTAATTAAAGTTTATGGATGGGACAGCTGTGGCAATACAAAGCTTTGCCTAATGGATTAAGCCAGCACTTGCACTGCTAAGGGCACAAAAACACATCATTATGGCTTATCTAGATGACATTTTAATTGTCAATGCTAATCAGGAGTCAGCTGGAAAATCAGTCTCAGCAACTACAAGTTTGTTTGAGAAGTTGGGTTCCTGATCCATCTAACAAATCTAAGTTACAGCCATCCCAAACCATTGAATATCTGGGGTTGTGATTAACTCAGTTACCATGTTGGTAACTTTACCAATGGATAAGGTGTTGGATTTGACAAATGTGTGTCAGAACCTGATTAACAAACCTTATCCCTCCATCCGAGAGGTTGCCAAGGTTATTGGTAAATTGGTAGCAGCATTTCCAGCAGTAGAGTTTGGTCGTCTACATTACCAAAATCTTCAAAGGGCAAAAACTCAAGCGCTTATTCAGCGAGCAGGCCATTTTGATAGGCCAATGCAATTGCCCAAGGAAGCTTTATCAGAATTACATTGGTGGATTGAGAATGTTCCACAAGCTGCTAAGAACATTTTAGTTCATCAGCCAGTAGTGTTTTTGCAAACTGACGCAAGTTCTCTCGGATGGGGGGCTATGGATAATAAGACCAGCTGTGGAGGCAGATGGGCTGTCCAAGAGGATTTTTGCTCCAAACATATGGTATTAAATATTTGGAGCTACTGGGAGCATTTTATGGATTAAAAGCTTATTGCTCTTCATTAAAAGATTTGCATGTCCAAGTACAAATAGATAATACCACAGCTGTGGTATATATCAATCACATGGGTGGTGTCAGATCAATATCATGTGATCATCTGGTAAACCGGATGTGGCAATGGTGTATGGCAAAAAATATTTGGCTTTCAGCTATTTATCTCTCGGGGAGAGACAATGTTGTGGCAGACAAAAGATCACAAATATTTAAAGACAATACAGAATGGATGTTAAATCCACAAATTTTCAAAAATATTGTCAGTCGGTATGGAGTACCGGACATTGATCTGTTTGCATCTAGATTGAATCACCAATTGCCCAAATACGTGTCTTGGGAACACGATCCAGGGGCAGTAGCGGTGGATGCTTTCTCGCTACACTGGGGGAATACGTTCTTTTATGCTTTTCCCCCATTCTGTCTCATTGGGCAATGTCTCAAGAAAATAGCGCAAGACGCTGCCAAAGGCATTTTGGTGGTGCCAAATTGGCCCACGCAGTCATGGTTCCCATTGATGCTAAAATGATTATTGAACCATGTATGACAATTCCCAGTTGCGACAATCTGTTGACACAACCAGTAACAAAAGAAATTCATCCATTGCATGATCATATGAATTTGTTAATCTGCAGGTTCTGTCCAGACCGTTGCAAGAGTTTGAACTGTCGGATAGGACCATGGATGTTATAGATGCAGCTTGGAGGAATAGCACTAAAAACAATATGTGTCTCATATAAGGAAATGGGAAGTTTTGTACACAGTCAAAGAAATCATATACTGCAAAAATTTCAAATGTATTGGAGTTCCTTGCTGGGTTACACTTTGATGAGCATTTGAGTTATAGTGCCATTAATTGTGCTCGTAGTGCATTGTCATCCTATTTAGGACAAATTTCGGATCGGGATTCAGTTGGGTCTCACCCATTAGTATCCCGATTCATGAAAGGAATTTTCAATAAAAATCCTCCCAAGCCCAGATATACAGAAATTTGGGATGTTAGCATTGTTCTCACTTTGCTTAAACAATGGACTCCAATTAATTCAATGTCTTTGCAGAAATTAACATTCAAGGTGCTAATGTTAATGGCATTGGTATCAGCTCAAAGAGTACAAACTTTGCAATTGTAACGGTTGGATTGCATGCATGTGACTACAGATAACATTGTGTTTTATGTTTATGACTTGATCAAACAAAGCAGACCAGGAAGAACTGGAATGAAGGTAATGTTTAAAGCATATCCTATTGATGAAACATTGTGCGTAGTTAAGCATTTAACTCAATACATTGAGGTAACCAAATATCTCAGAGGTTCTGAGAAAGCGTTATTGATAACACACAAAAAGCCACAAACATGTGTTTAAATCTCACTCCACTAGGGCGGCAGCTACGTCCGTGGCGAAGGTACAGGACGTACCACTCGATCAAATTTTAGAGGCCGCAGGGTGGTCTAGAGAAGAGATTTTTTCAAAGTTCTACAATAAACCTGTTGTCACGGTGCCAGGATTTGGACACGCAGTACTGGGTTCTCTTTAAATGCTTGCTTTGTTTTATATTATCGATTTATATTATCGATTTATGTTACCATTGACATCATTTATCAATTTATTTTGTAATTTTCCCCTGCGATAGAGGGGTTATTATTAAAAAAGTTGTTCTTTTTATGATTAAAGGACTTATTACATAAATTGTAACAATGTCTTAAAATACTATTTACTCACTACTGTTTTGACTAAACAGAGAGTCGTATGAAATGAATTTACGACATAAAAAACACAGAGCTTTAAAATCTTCACGTAGTCACTCACGTGACTCCGAAGTAAAATAGTGAGATTAAACGAGAACTTACCTGTTCGAAGTTTGATCTTTATTTTATGAGGAGTTACGATGAGGGATTACGTGCCCTCCACTCCCAACCCTCATAATGTAAATGATCATCTGGTAGTTCTAGTCTATTTTGAGCCTTACTATTTTACTTTGGCTATTGGTTCTGTGTTTTTCATGCCGCTGCTTTGAAGTATGTCGATCCAGCGCCAGGCGGGGCTTCTTCACGTAATCCCTCATCGTAACTCCTCATAAAATAAAGATCAAACTTCGAACAGGTAAGTTCTCATTTAATCTCACTATTATCGGTGTAGATTTTGGATTTTCCAGGCCACTCAACATTCAGAAGACAGTTATATTTTTTTATTAGATACACTTTTCATCTCCCAATGGATCAGATTGTTTTTTGGCACCTGTATCTCTGTCATATCTTCTGTTCCATTACCATTATCTCCACTTAAACCCTGTCAATCCTCTGATGTCTACTTTTACTTTTAGTACATTTCTTAAGGCTGTTACTAGTTCCTTGTATTTTCCACACACTCTCCAAATCTCTTTTACTTTCCTGTCTCCCTGATTAGTATTGTTAATAATGAAGGAAAGAACAGATGCAGATGCTGGTTTAAACCAAAGATAGACACAAAGTGCTGGAGTAAATCAGCGGGACAGGCAACATCTCTGGAAAGAAAGAATGGGTGACATTTCGAGTCGAGACCCTTCTTCAGACTATTATGGGCCTGGCCCACTTAGGCAATTTTTCAGCGGACTGCTGGCGACTGTCAAGTTGACGGCAGTCGCCTGAAAAACCGGCAACTGGAATGGCCACTGTCAGAGTGGAACACACAAACACACCGCTTCCTTCACCATCCCATGTGAATTTTTTAGACAGTGCTCTTCCCGCTTGCCCTGTCTAAAAAATTCACATGGTGCAAAGCCAAGGTGATACAGATGCACACCACGATGAACAGGAAGGTTGGCGCTGTAATTAAGATGGCTAAAGCACAGTGTATGGTAAGTCCTTTAAAAGAGGGGGGAGAGGAGGGGGGGGGAGGGGGGAGAAGGAGTGGAGAAGAAGCCAGAGAAACACGACTGTGAAGCTCGGCGGACATTTAACGTATCCTTGGTTCTGAAAACTACGGCTTACCTTTTTTTTCCCAGTGAGCCAATGAAATTCACCGGTCAGCACCGGCGACAACCTACGAAAACCTCAGAGAACCTTCGACCTCCTGGAAACGCATTACGACCTCCTGGCGACCCACCTACAGCTCAAGAATTCTCGTTACTCTTCATGGCGGCTTCATTCTAGTCGCTGCTAATTTTTCGACATGTTCAAAAATCCGCGGCGGCCATAATGAGGCCGCGACTAGTACCCAGAATGCGGGAACTCCTCGTGACCATGAAGGTGACTCCCCGGCAAACGCCCGCGAACATGTAGCGACCATGTGGTGACTGCATAGTCTCCTGCAGTTGCCTAACAAGTCACTAAGTGGGACAGGGCCATGTATATCTGGCTCATTTTCACTTTTGAATTTGTTTTATCCATTGACCTCTTCTACACCTTTTTTTAAATTGAATTATATTTATTAATGTTGCCCGGAAAATACTCCAAGTAAAGGTCAGAAAATATAATTCTACGGGGACCTGGAGAAAAATAAAAGTTTGCATGCTTTCATTGCAGACGCAAGGGACTATAGATGCTGTAAGATGGAGCATAAAACAACCAGCTGGAAAACTCAGTGGGTCAGTGCATCCTGATGCAAGGTCTTGACCCGAAATGCCGACCATCCTTCTGCCCCGACAGATGCTGCCTGACCCCCTGAGCTCGCCCAGCAGCTGGTTTAGTGCTTGCTTCAATTGTTCTTATGTGGAGTTGGCACAGACCTGATGAATTCCTGTGTGATCTGCAGATATTTATTCTATCTTCACAGCAGACTCTTCTCTATCTTCCTTGTATCTGACGGTATTGAAGGGCAGATGCCCCTAAGTTTCCTGCACAGACCTGCATCCCTCGACAGTCCACAGAAGGGTCCCCACACAAAACATTGTCGGCCTGTTCCCCTTTGCTGCCTCGTTCATTGCGATCCTCCAGCAGTTTATTTATTCCCCTTTAATTATATCAGCCAATTTCCAGACCTCTTTCACAAATCTTTCCTCCAATTTTGATCACCCCTATGTAGAACGTTTGAACGCCAGAGGTTAATCTGATCTTTGGCCGTTTGATAAGTAATACCTTTCCTTAATCCTGTATTCTCTGCTATTTTGTTTAGTATTTATGGTATCTTTTCCTTCATGTGACAGGGGTTACAGTCTGAAGCCCCGGTTAATGACTCTGCTGTCAAAGCCACAAATTCTCACACGCAAGCTATACATCAAGCACTTAATGTTTCACAATTTGTAATGGGGCATAACTGTACTTACGCTGCAGCGTGACTAAATGATCTTAGTGTTTTGATTTTGAAGGCTGGGATTATATATCACTGTGCTAAAAAGGTGCAATATTTCCTCCACTTGTTGCAGTACAAGACTTCCATTTTATCACTGAAGTAAGGGATGAGTAGAGCAAGTATTACCCAGAGCAGATAGATGCAAAATGCTGGAGTAACTCAGCAAGACAGGCAACATCTCTGGATAGAAGGAATGGGTGATGTCTGAAGTCTGAAGAAGGGTCTCGATCTGAAACGTCACCCATCCTTTCTATCCAGAGATGTTGCTGTCCCGCTGAGTTACTCCAGCATTTTGCCAGTCCTATTACCTAGAGCAGATATTTATCGTGTCTTCACAGTAGCCCAGCATATCTTGCCGATTAATGAATGCGCACCAACATTATTCATAGCTTCAGTCATAAACAGAAAATAACAGGTTTCTGACTGTTTAGCAGAAGATCTTTATAAAATAACAAAAAAGACCTTTGATACTAAATAATCTGAAATCAAAACAAAACATTGGAACAACTCAGCAGGGCAGGCGACACCTGTGGTGAGAGAACCAGAGTTAAAATTTCAGTTTGCAGACTTTTAAAAAAAGTATTTTCTTTAGTAGGCAGTGTTTATCAGTTGAATAATTAAATGCACAAAGTTGTATTCTGGGTATGTGTGAAAGTAAATTGGCAATGATGGCAATAAAGGTGTCATCTTGAGTCCGAAGTGTGAGAGAGACAAAGTTTAAAGGATAAATGTAATAACAAGGAACTGCAGATGCTGGTTTATACCAAGGATAGACACAAAGTGCTGGAGTAACTTAGCTAATCAGGCAGCATCCCTGGAGAACATGTACAGATGACGTTTCAGGTCAGAAACCTTCTTCAGACCAAAATTTAAAGGAGATGAGTGGGGCAAGTTTTTTACGCAGAGAATTGTGGGAACCTGGATCATACTGGAGGCAGATACAATAGTGGCTTTTAAGAGGTTTTTGAATAGGCATGTGGATATGCAGGGAATATACTAAAATGGATTATGTAAAAGCAGAGCAGATTAGATTAACCTGGCATCAGGTTTGGTACGGGTATCGTGAGCTGAAGGGCCTGTTCCTGTGCTGTACTGTTCTATGTCTACTGTTAATTGAGCTGAATAAATCTAATTGAAACATTAAGCAGGCAAGTTTATAGAACTATAATTTACTAAACCAAGAAGTGGGCAGCACAGTGGCACAGTGGTAGAGTTTCTGCCCCACAGTGTCAGAGACCCGGATTCGATCCTGACAATGGGTGCTGTTTGAATGGAGTTTATTAATTCTCCCTGTGACTGCATGGGTTTACTCCAGGTGCTCTGGTTTCCTCCCACACTCCAAAGGCGTACACATTTGCAGGTTGATTGGCTTCGGTAAATGTCATAATTTGTCCCAGGTGTGTGGGATAGTGCTAGTGTACGAGTCACGGGTCAGCATGAACTCGGTGGGCTAAAGGGCCTATTTTCACGTTATATCCCTAAAGTAAAAATAAAATTAAAGTAATGAATGAATCTAATTGAAACATTAGGCAGGGCGGGCATATTTATTGAAGTATGATTTTCTAAACCAGGAAGTAATGATAGGTAGAGACAATGGGAAGTAATAAAAAACAACGGGTTTTGCTGCTGTTTGCTTTGCAGCCAGAGAGATAGCCAACATGCCTGGTTGTTGACTGGGAAGCCTATGTTATAAATTAAAAACTGTCAAAGATGTTTTGGTTGGATTCTGGGGAAACACTTATTCCTAAGTGCTCTGTTCCAAAATTCTTCTCCTGGCCACACACCAGCTGCCACCTTCCTCCCACCCCCAGGTTTGGTATGATTTTTACGAGGATGTTGCCAGGGCTAGAGGGTCTGAGCTATAGCAAGAGGTTAGGGAGAGATTAGTAGACTGATACTCTATTCCTTGGAGTCCAGAGGATGAGTAAGTGATCTTATAGAGATGTATGAAATCATGAGAGGAATAGATTGGGTAGATGCGCCTACTCTTACCCAGAGTAGGTGAATTGAGGACCAGAGGATGTTGGTTTAAGGTGAAGGGGACAATATTTAATTGGAATTTGTGGGGTACTTTTTTTTACACAAATGTTGGTGGGTGTATGGAACAAGCTGCTAGAGGAGGTGGTTTGGGCAGGGAGTTACCCAATGTTTAAGAAACAGTTAGTTATACAGGAACATGGATAGAACAGGTTTGGAGGGATATGGGCCAAACACTGGCAGGTGGGACCAGTGTAGTTGGGACAAGTTGGCCAGTGTGGGCAAAGGTGGGCCAAAGGGCCTGTTTCCACACTGTATCACTCTCTGACTATAATTCTATGATCAGACCTTACATATCCAAACATTTCAGTCAGATTAACAACGTGAAATTTTCCAACATACTTGTGCACAGGTGCAGACAACAAAGACAATTAAAAATAAAACTTTGACAGAGCAATAGTGTAACAAATAATTTAAAAACCATGGCAACTGTACAAATTTGCCAATTTAAAATCTGCTCCCTTGTTGACAAATTAGATGTACTAGAAATGTAATAATTATTTTTTCCCCATGTGTTTCTTAATCCAATCTTTACATGTGCACATTTTCCAATTTGAGCCTTGGGAAAGTAATAAACTTTTGTTGGAAGTTGATTGTGGAACCCTGTTCCATCTGCTTCACTACTTTATTAAAATTCAATAATCCCTTTGACAGTTCAATATTTAACATTCGAGATAATGCAGAGCAGAAAGCACAACTGTGCTGTTACACCTGGTTCATGTGAGGAGATCAAATGCTTTACTTCAATTGAGATGGAGATGGGAGATGGGAGTCGGGTAATTGCAAATTTTGGTTTCACCCAAATCCAGCGATTGCTGTTAGTGATGGTAAGATCTAATAATCTTGGTAACTGCAAAACCCCCTTCCTCCTTCTTCACCCACCCCCCATTTTCCCCCCACCCCTTACCTCTCTGTCCCACCTGGATTCACACTTATTTCTCCCTTCTTCCTCTCCCTCCACCTACATTCCTTCCTCTAGCTTCTCAGTTCGCAACTCCTCAATCCTTTTATCCCACATCTTCTGTTCAACCATCTGTCGATCAGCACCCCTCTCACCTGTATCCATCTAGTACCTGCCAGGCTTTGTCCTCTCCTCCTTTCTTCCAACTTTCTCTCGCCAACCCCCACCCCCCACCATCACTCTGAAGAAGGCTCCCGACCTGAAATGTTCACCTATTCATGTTCTCCAGAGATACTGCATGACCTGTTGAGTTACAAAAGGAAACACAAAGTGCTAGTGTAAGCAAGTCCCTGTTTCTAATATGTATGTGGCTTCTTTATTGTTAGGACCAACATATCTTTTCACATATCAATGGTGCCTTGAAAATCACATGACAATCCTTGGCTTGCTCTGCTTGTTTATTAATATCTTTGAGCAATTGATCTTTCATCCACAAATGGATTCCTCAAACATCCACTGTAAGATCCATATTGTCAATTTGAGAAGTTTGATGTCCTTCAATATAACCTAAAGAAAGGGTGAAAAATTAATGCAGTAGAGTTGCTGCCTTACAGCGAATGCAGCGCCGGAGACCCTTGTTCGATCCAGACTATGGCTGCTGTCTGTACGGAGTTTGTACGTTCTCCCCGTGACCTGTGTGTGTTTTCTCCGACATTAATTGGCTTGGTAAATGTAATCATTGTCCCTAGTGGTTGTAGGATAGTGTTAACATGCGGGGATCGCTGGTCGGCGCGGACCCGGTGGGCCGAAGGGCCTGTTTTTGTGCTGTATCTCTAAACTAAACTAAACCACTGAGATAGCAGAGTAGGACTGATGTGTTACAGATAAAATGAGAGATTGTTTCCTGGATTGCAATACAGGAACTGTACTTCAGACTGATTATTTACACTGATGTCTTTTGGCAAACAGTTTGAAACTTCTATAAATGATGCGTATAACTGGTTAATGGAGCCAAGTTGACACTAACAATGTAACTATCGTGTAGTCAGACATTACCTGACATCAGCCTTCCAGGACATAATCTATTAAAAAATTCACTGGACCAGTAAATGTATTGCTCACAGCATTTGGAGATCAGTGCCGAAGATAGACACAAAATGCTGGAGTAACTCAGCGGGACAGACAGCATATCTGGAGAGAAGGAATGGGTGACGTTTCAGATTGAGATCCTTCGTCTTCAGAAGAAGTCTGACAAAGGGTTTCGACCCAAAACGTCACCCATTCTTTCTCTCCAGAGGTGCTGCCTGTCCCGCTGAGTTACTCCAGCATTTTGTGTCCATCTTCAGTGCTATATAGTTGTCTAAAAATACATTTTGATACGTAATTCTTGTGGAATTTGCTATTGGAATAAAGTATCCAATATTTGATGAAGACAACTGTGTCTTAGAATAATCAGCCATAAAAGCTTGTGTTTGGAAATTGGAGGTTGCCCTCTTTGGATGGGTTGAACACAATGCTAATGCCCACTCGGATCCCTCCTCCAAAAATAGTGAAACTGGGCAAAAATGTGAGAAGAATGTCACTTTACACACTAATTTTGGGCAGCGTGGTTTCCATTGGAAATTTCATGTAGAACGTGTGGCTGCTACTTGTGGCTGCTACCTTATCAACACAACAACAGCTGGGAAGATAGTTACACATTAAAGAAGAAACAAGTAACTGCAGATGCTGATTTACGAAATAACACAAAAGGTACTGGATTAGCTCAGTGGGTCAGGCAGCATTTCAATAGAACATGGATAGACGACGTTTCAGGTCGGGACTATTCTGGGTTACAGAAAATGTGTCTGGTTCGATTTTTCAGTGGGCACTAATTGTCTCAGATGATTATTTGTGTGATCCAAGCCATTGGTTAATCCTTTAGAGCATGGAAAGTCTATTGGAATAATTGTGTCAAAAATGATTTTGTTCTTTGCCAGATCACAAGATAACGTTAGCAACTTGGCAATCAGTATTCTTGACCTGCACTTTCAATGGAGGATAGTTTAAGTGACACAAATAGCCGTGTCCCATGGTACGAGTTCATTCCAAGAGCTCTGCCGAGTTTAAAAAAAATCAAACTTGTGGTAAGCACGGAGAATGAACGTAGCGGGTACGTCGGAGCTCAGGGACATCTCTTAGCGGCTCGTACCGCTAACGGCATGTACTCGGGAAGACTCGCTAACGGCAGGTAAGCACGGGAAGACTCGTGAAGATTTTTCAACATGTTAAAAAATGTCCACGAGAGTCCCGAGTAGCGACATGTGGCCATTACTGTAAATCTCCAAGCGAATCAGGGAAAACGCGGGAGAGCTCTTGGAATGAACTCGTACCGTGGGACTGGGCTATTACATAACATACTCGCCAACTTCCGTGCGCTGTTTCTTCAGGTAATTAAAGTGTCTGGAAGTGCATTATGGAATGTTGAAGAAGGAACTGCAGATGCTGGAAAGCTAGGAGGGGTAGAACAAAGCATAGCAGGTAATAGGTAAATACAAGCATGGGATGTTTATGATAGCAGAATAGGAACTCTTTCTGGGCTCATTTTATCTTTAACACTCACCGGCTCCCTAAGCTCCATATTCCATCAAGCTGTTGCCTTCATTTCCTGACTGGTTGTCTTTCAGAGACTGTTGCCACGTGTATGGTGGACCTCCTGTTCCTGACCCATTTTGTCATCATAGCCTTTGAAAAAAAAAAATCCCTTATGCCTTATCCACCAGCCAATCTGCAATCCCACTCTCCTCTCTATGCTTCAGAATAAATTGTCTCTAAATTGCAAGTCCAGCTTTAGTGCAACCCACGTGTGAAATTCTCCCAGAAATCTTCTCCTTCTGCAACCTGGAGTTGGCACTGGAGTTTAGAAGGACGAGGGGGTACCTCATTGAAGCATACGGAATAGTGAAAGGCTTGGATGGAGTGAATGTTGAGAGAATGTTTCCACTAATGGGAGAGTCTAGGACTAGAGGTAATATTCTCAGAATTAATGGAAGTTCTTTTAGGAAGATAAGGATACATTTCTTTAGTCAGAGGGTGGCGAATCTGTTGAATTCTTTGCCACAGAAGGCTGTAGAGACCAAGTCAGTGGATATTTTTAAGGCAGAGATTGATCGATTTTTGATTAGTTGGGGTGTTAGAGGTTATGGGGAGAAGGCAGGAGAATGGGGTTAGGAGGGAGAGATAGATCAACCATGATTGATGATGGAGTAGACTTATTGGGACGAATGGCCTAATTCTAGTCCTATTCCTTATGACCTTATTCAAAACCAGATATATATCTCAAGTTCAAGTGAGTTTATTGTCATGTCCCTGATAGGACAATGAAAATCTTGCTTTGCTTCAGCACAACAGAACATAGTAGGCTTTGACTACAAAACAGATCAGTGTATCCATATACCATTATATAAATATATACACACATGAATAAATAAACTGATAGAGTGAAAATAACAGATAATGGGTTATTAATGTTCAGAGTTTTGTCTGAGCCAGATTTAATAGCCTGATGGCTGTGGGGAAGTAGCTATTCCCGAACCTGGTCATTGCAGTCTTCAGGCTCCTGTACCTTCTACCTGAAGGTAGCGGGGAGATGAGTGCATGGCCAGGATCTTGTGGGTCCTTGATGATACGGCCAGCCTTTTTGAGGCAGCGACTGCGTAAAATCCCCTCGATGGAAGGAAGGTCAGAGCCGATGATAGACTGGGCAGTGTTTACTACTTTTTGTAGTCTTTTCCTCTCCAGGGTGCTCAAGTTGCCGAACCAAGCCATGATGCAACTGATCTGCATGCTCTCTACTGTGCACCTGTAGAAGTTAGAGAGTGTCCTCCTTGACAAACCGACTCTCCGTAATCTTCTCAGGAAGTAGAGGCGCTGATGTGCTTTCTTGATAATTACATCAGTGTTCTCGGACCAGGAAAGATCTTCAGAGATGTGCATGCCCAGGAATTTGAAGGTATTGATCCTTTCAACCATTGACCCATTGATATAAACGGGACTGTGGGTCCCCATCCTACTCCTTCCAAAGTCCACAATCAGTTCCTTGGTTTTGCTGGTGTTGAGGGCCAGGTTGTTGTGCTGGCACCATATGGACAGTCGCTCGATCTCTCTTCTATACTCTGACTCATCCCCATCAGTGATACGTCCCACAACAGTAGTGTCATCAGCGAACTTGATGATGGAGTTCGCACTATGACCGGCTACACAGTCATGAGTATAGAGTTAGTACAGCAGGGGGCTGAGCACGCAGTTTTGAGGTGCCCCCGTGCTGATTGTTATCGAGTCTGACACATTTCCACGAATACGAACAGAGTGTCTGTGAATGAGGAAGTCGAGGATCCAATTGCAGAGGGATGCGCAGAGGCCCAGTTCTGCGAGTTTGGTAACCAGCTTGGAGGGGATGATAGTATTAAATGCCGTGCTGTAATCGATGAATAACAGCCTGAAATATGAGTTTTTGTTGTCCAAGTGGTCCAGAGCAGAGTGGAGGGCCAGCGAGATCGCATCCACCGTTGATCTGTTGTGGTGGTAAGCGAACTGCAGTGGGTCCAGGTTTTTGTCGAGGTAGGAGTTGATTTGTGCCATGATCAACCTCTCGAAGCAATTCATTACCACAGGTGTTAGTGCCACAGGTCGATAGTCATTGAGGCACGTCACCTTGCTCTTCTTGGGCACCGGTATAATTGATGCCCTCCTGCATCTGATGTGGATAATCTCCAAGAAAGTGCAACCAATTTGATTCTTACTGGAGCAGTGCGAGCACAAATGCCCGGGAGGTGCTCTATGAAGTTATTGGATGCATTGTCTTTTTGATGAAATAATAATCACAACCCCTGACTGCTTTCTCAGATGGATGTTAAAAATGTCAAGCCACTTTTGTAAGATAAAGACGGTGAGTTACTGCCTTGTCCTCAATCAAATTTACTAAAACAATTGGGCTTTTCTTTGGTGACCCTGCTCAGTAATACGCATCAAGTTTGTATAATGATAATCCTTTTTTTTTAATTGAATTGAATTGAATTAAATGCCTTTATTGTCATTCAGACCTTTCGGTCTGAACGAAATTTCGTGCCTGCAGTCATACATATATAAAAATAACAATACCATACAATAAACACAAAATTAACATCCACCACAGTGAGTTCACCAAACACCTCCTCACTGTGGTGGAAGGCAAAAGTCTTAGGGTCTCTGTCTTTTCTCCCCTCCTTATTCTCCCTCTGCGCTGAGGGGGATCCAGGCCGCCGCCACCGCTGACGCCGGAACGCCGGAACACCGCCACAGGGCCCGCCGCCGGAACGTCGCTGAAGCACCACAGCTCCCAAAAGCCAGGCCGCCGCTGGAGCACCGCAGCTCCCGAAAGCCAGGCCGCCGCTGGAGCACCGCAGCTCCCGAAACCCAAGCCGCCGCTGGAGCACCGCAGCTCCCGAAACCCAAGCCGCCGCTGGAAGCACCGCAGCTCAGAGGGAGCCAGGCCGCCGCTGGAGCACCGCAGCTCCTGAAACCCAGGCCGCCGCTGGAGCACCGCAGCTCCCGAAACCCAGGCCACCGCCGGAGCACCGCAGCTCCCGAAACCCAGGCCGCCGCTGGAGCACCGCAGCTCAGAGGGAGCAAGGCCGCCGCTGGAGCACCGCAGCTCAGAGGGAGCCAGGCCGCCGCTGGAGCACCGCAGCTCAGAGGGAGCCAGGCCGCCGCTGGAGCACCGCAGCTCAGAGGGAGCCAGGCCACCGCTGGAGCACCGCAGCTCCCGAAACCCAGGCCGCCGCTGGAGCACCGCAGCTCAGAGGGAGCCAGGCCGCCGCTGGAGCACCGCAGCTCCCGAAGCCCAGGCCGCCGCCGGAAGCCAGGTCGCCGCTGAAGCTCTGAAGGCCGTGCCGCCGCCGCTGGAAGCTGGAAGGCCGTCACCAGGGCCTCAGCACAGACGGAGACGGTGTCGGGGGACACGACAGGAAAAGTTGCATCCCCCCGAAGGGAGAGACTAAAACCCCGTTTCTCCCACCCTCCCCCCCCCCCACACACATACACAACCCGACAAACCAAAAATAAACACCAAAAACAGGGACGAGGACAAAAATAAAATAAAAGACAGACAGACTGCAGGTGAGCCGCAGCTGACAAGCAGCGCCGCCACTCCTTTTTGGGAACATCGACCACTTTTCTTCTGTCTATTCCATTCTAAAGAAGGCAACACCTATCTTGTAGACAGTAAATTAATTTCTGGAATATCAATTAAACTTTCAGTATTCTTATAATGCTGTCCAACTGTGTCTCTTTGGAAAGTGTAATGCAATTATCAAGATGCTAATCTGATCTTTATATTGTCCTTGAAATTTTTTTTCCAAAACCATTCAATTACGGAGCCGTCAGTAAAGGTAAGGCCCATTTGAGCCTTCCTTTTGCACCCAGTTATCATCTAATTAGATTTACCAGGTTAGCTAATAAAATTAATTAGGCTGTAGGATTAAGTGATACAGAAGTAGTAGAATTCTTAAATTTGCAGAAGGTTCAAATCTGGATTGTTCTGCATTTGGAAATGACCAACCACTCGAATCCTCAGCTTTTATGCATGGATAAAGCCATTAGTTACAGTCTGCGGTAGAAGATATTTTCTGCTATTGCTCAAGGTAAGGTGCACCATAGGTATTATTATCATTTACTGGTTTATTATCTCATTTGAACTGTGTCAGTCTGACTGAACACAAAATGCTGGAGTAACTCAGCGGGCAGGCAGCATTTCTGGATAGAGGGAATGGGTCACCCATTCTTTCTGCACAGAGATGCTGCCTGTCCCGCTGAGTTACTCCAGCATTTTGTGTCTACCTTCAGTGTAAACCAGCATTTACAAGTCCTTCCCACACATTCAGTCTGACTGGAACTTTACCAAAGTTGTCACCTTGCAGATTTGGAAGCTGCTTCATTTTGGCGATGCAATACCATCTTTCTCAGCAGTATCCATGCCAACTTGCTTCCAATTTGCTGCATGAATTGAATTGAATTGAATTAATACATTTTATTAGCCAAGTTTGTGTACATACAAGGAATTTACCTTCCAGCGGGCCTCATGTTACTTAGCAGTTCACTGTGTACATTTGAAGCATACACAAATGAGAGTTTAGTTTAATTTAGAAATACAGCACGGTAACAGGCCCTTCGGCCCACTGAATCTGCACCGACCAGCAATCCCTGTACATTAGTACTATCCTACACATTATGGCCATTTTACAATCTTTTTTACCAAAGCCAATTGACCTACATACCTGTAAGTCTTTGGAGTGTGGGAGGAAACTGGAGCACCCAGGGTAAACCCACGTGGTCACGGGGAGAACGTACAAACTCCATACAGACAGCACCCGTAGTCAGGATCGAACCCAGGTCTCTGGTGTTCTAAGGCTTAGCTCTACCGCTGTGCCACACCTATGTTGGTGATAGCAGATCTTCAACACCACTTATTTAATGATAGACCAACCACCAGTTAGCTGGGTCACTACAGGTTTGCTAATCCCATCCGTTACTCTCTCTCAGAAAGATGTCTTCAGTGACAAGAGGACTTCCACCTCTCTTCAGTCTTATGGCTATGAAACCCCTATCTCAGTTGTGCTGGAGATTCAACAGTAAGTAAGGACAATTAACAGAGCTGAATTAGTTCATTAAAATGAGGAGGTAGATTTGGTCTTCTCCAATCAAAGTGTCTTGGTTTGAACTCATTTATACCTGAAGCTGATTCTGCGTCTGACATTTGTGGTTGCACAGCAGAAACAAACAATTGCAGATGCTGGTTAATACCCAAAAGAACACATAGTGCTGGAGTAACTCAGGCAGCATCTCTGGAGAACATGGAGAGGCGACGTTTTGGATGGAGAATCTTCTTCAGAATGATTGTAGGTGGGGAGAAGAGAGGTTTAGTTAGTTTAGAGATACGGTCCTGACCCATTTGGCTCACTGAGTTTGCGCTGACCAGTGATCGCTACACACTAATACTCAGGGAGGTGTGGTCAGGTGAGGCAGAGGAGGCAGAGCCTCACCTGTCATACCTGAAAATAGCTGTTACGAAAAGTAAAGAAAAATAGTAAGAAAATAAAATAAATATAAAGATTTTTCCATTGATCTGCGTTATAAATGTAATTTCTGTATGATTCTAATCATTTTTTATAGTCAAAATGGCCAAATTTGCAGAGCTCCTCTGCAAATACAGGGAGAGACGAGAGGTGAGGCTGCGATCAGCTGAGCCTCCCCTCTGATTGCGCAACCCCTCAGAAACTGGAAGGAGCGCGGGCAATAACCATGTGCCTGTTACTATCTCTCTGTATGTCACCAATGTAATGTTTGTAGATCCCTCCATTACATGTCCTCGCCTTCCATAGTCCAGGTTACTTATTTCACGTATAAAGATATTTAGGCTCGCTGGTCTCGTCATAAAACTGCAATGAAAAAGCACCAGGGGAGGCAGCTATCACATCTGCCTCACTGAAGGGGGCGTGTCTTGAGCCCAGTGGAGGGAGAGCGAGCGTCAATTACGTAGGCTCAGCCCACGTAATTAACGCTCGCTGTCCCTCCACATTAGCTAGCTCTAGCAAAACATTTCCAGCGGCTGCAAAAATAGAAAACGCTATATGTATCTTAAAAAATTTCTCAAAATTGGACTTTCAATCAAAACAGGGAGTGATAAACTCTGGCAGACCAATGCCTGAGCTTAAGGACCTACTTCAAATGAAGGGACAGAAAAAAACACAGTTGTTTCAAATGGAGTGGTACCAACGAAAAGACTGGCTGTGTGGCTGTGCTTCGAAGAATCACCTTTACTGCTTTCCCTGCCTTCTGTTCTCCACTACCGACAACGTTTGGACTAAAGCAGGATTTTGTGACTTGAAAGATCTACCAAGGAACCTCTACAAACATGAAAAATCAGCAACTCACATTCAGAGCCTAATTGCTTTAAAAACGTTTGGAACTTCAAGGATAGATCTGGCTTTGAATGAACAGCGGAGATTAAATATCAGCATCCACAATGGTAAGTAAGGTAAAGGAAAATGATGAGATTTTAAAAGACCTCTGATACTAGCCAGTGCCTCCCCAGCCATTGGCCTCACTGCACGTCACTGCTAACACTATCCTGCACACACGAGGAACAATTTACAATTATACCAAGCCAATTAACCTCCAAACCTGTACGTTTTTTGGAGTGTGGTAGGAAAACAGAGCAGCTGGAGAAAACCCATGCAGGTCATGGGGTGAACGTACAAACTCCATACAGACAAACACTCGTTGTCAGGATTGAACCCAGGTCTCTGCCGCTGTAAGGCGGCAACTCTATCCTTGCGCCATCATGCCACCCTCAAGGTGGATAAGGGGAGGCAGGACAAAGCTCATGGATGGGCATTCAGCCTGGCATCCAGCAGGATAGGGCTGAGAATGAGAAAGCCCAAAGAGAATTGCACTGTTGTTTGCCTGTTTGAAGACCATTGCTTCTGGACACTCTGATGCAACTCTTGGGTCATACCTTGGCCACTTGACATGGCCAAGGCACTAAATTACTGTGCCTCTTGCAGGCCCATCCGTTAAGCTATTCATAGCTTCCAGTGGAAACAAGGAACTGCAGATGCCGGTTTACAAGGAAAGACACAAAATACTGCAGCAGCTCAGCGGATCAAGCAGCATCCCTGGAGAAAATGGATAGGTGTTGGGTGATGTTTCAGGTCGAGGCCCTTTTTCAGACTCCTCCTCAGAGTTAGGAGGAGAACTTCAAAGTAGGCATATCTTGAGGAGATTTTGCATTGGAGCAGTCAAAATATGTAGGAAGGAACTGCAAATGCTGGTTTATGATAGACATTAAATGCTGGTGTAACTCAACAGGACAGGCAGCATCTCTGCACGGAAGGAATGGGTGACGATACATCATCTACCCATTTTCTCCAGAGATGCTGCTGACCCGCTGAGTTACTCCAGCATTTTGTGTCTTTCTATATTTGCCTGCAAGCAGGATGACAACTGCATCAAGAGAGTGACATGGACCTTATTTATTTCTCTGGACATATGCATTGCTGGGAAGCCCATTGCTTATTGCCCATTTCCAAATTACTTTGGTGAGCTATCATCTGGAACTGATGTAACACTTCCATCTTGCTGATGAAGGCATGCCTTGGGATATCTTAAGACTTACATATGTATTTTTGAATGTGTTTTATGTAATAGCCAATTATTACTTTAAAACAAACTGATGTGATACACTCAAAAGAAATGCTTATATTTCATATTTTTCATATATGAAAAAAAAATCCATATTTCAATGTTTTTACATTTCTAAACATGCTTCTTTAATTCTGCCCAGATGTAGGACTATGAAACTTGGATCCCAGTTCATACACATCATATCTTTATATTATGAACTTAAAAGTTGAAAGCAAAAATAAACTGTTTAATCTTACTCCCTTAGCAATCCTTAGCAATGTGGCAGTATCTAGCCAGATGAGAAATTAGAACTTAATAATGATTTGTAATGATTTGTTTGTTACTCTGTTCCAGGATGGATTCACAACTGTGATGTCTTTATGCGTTATTAATAAAACATTAGCACAGGAATGGAAAACAATGAACTTAGTTCTAAAAATTCAATTTATCCCAGTACCAGCCCATTCTTTCATCGGAAGTCAAACAAGCACTGGAGGCGACATTCAGTTCCATTTGAACATTGGGGCTGGTGCATAATTTCTGGTCACTGGAGTGTATGCCATTGCATGAAAAATATGGTAATTCATACAGCCGACACATAGCAAAAAGCTCTTCCACACAGCAGTTCTAGTTAAATGGTTTAAATACATAAAATGTACCATTTTGATAGTGAAATATAGTTGAAAAAATAAAATATATCCTCAGAATACAAAATGTATCTTAGTAGCAGTAGCTCTATCCTACACACCTGGGACAATTTACAATGTTACCAAAAACAATTAACGACAAACCTGCACGTCCTTGGATTGTTGGAGGAAACCGAAGCACCCAGAGAAATCCCACGCGGTCACAGGGAGAATGTACAAACTTCTTACAGACAGCATCCGTAGTCAGGATTGAACCCTCTACTTATAGACCCTAACCTAAGGGGGCGGCATGATGGTGCAGCACTAGAGTTGCTGCCTTACAGCGCCAGAGACCCGGGTTAAATCCTGACTGTGGGTGCAGTCTGTATGGAGTTTGCACATCCCCTCCTTGACCATGTGAATTTTCCCCGGGTGCTCCAATTTCCTCCCACACTCCAAAGACGTACAGGTTTGTAGGTTAATTGGCTTCGGTAAAAATTGTAAATTGTCCCTAGTGTGTAGAATAGTGCTAGTGTATGGGGATCACTCGTCGGCACGGACTTGGTAGCCTGAAGGTTTTTTTTCTGAGCGGTATTTTAAACAAAACAAAATGTTTGAGCCAATATACCATTCGGGATATTGTATAAAGCTTTACTGAAGTACATGTAAATCTACTGCCCTGCTCTCATTAATAAACGTTGTTACCTCTGCAAAAGATTCAGTCAGATTGGGCTGATAGCATCTCCCCTTGATGAAGCCATTTGGCTGTTTCTGGGTAGTTACTGGTTTTCCAAATGATCATTAATCGTCTCCCTCAGAAATATTCCACAATCAATCACAATCACAATCACAATCACAATCACAATCACAATAATACTCTATTAGCCAAATATGTTTTGCAACATACGAGGAATTTAATTTGCCAAGTCAGTCATACAAATAGAAAGCAAAAGGACCCACAAAATGCATTTTAACATAAACATCCGCCACAGTGACCCCTCTGCATTCCTCACTGTGATGGAAGGCAAAAAAAAGTTAAAATCTCTTCTCTTAGCTCTCACGTGTTCGGGGGACTGGAGCCCTCCGTTGACAGGACGGTCTTGACTCCCGTAGCCGGAGGCATTTTGGCCCTCCTCATCGAGGCGATCAGCTCCTGCATCGGGGGGATGTCAGCTCCCACGCACCGTGCGATCGGTCCCCGTGGTGGGGCTGGTCGAGCCTTTGCGTTGTTGGAGCTTCTCCCGAGATTGCGAGCTCTGGATGGAAAGTCCGCAGGCTGCGGTTGGAACGATCCCAGGCAAGTCCATGCCTCGTGGTGAGGTCCAAAGTCAGTCCGAAGAGGCCTCCAACTCCATCGATGGTAGGCCGTAGAGCACCAGGAGATGTAATCCAAAAATTAATCGCATCTCCGGCAAGGTAAGAAACTAAAAAAAAACGTTTCCCCGACCTCCCCCCTCCTCCCACATAAAACAAACCGGAGAACATTTACACAGACTTTTAATACACACTAAAAATTAAAAAAAGATGAGAAAACAAACAGACTGTTGGCGGGGCTGCCAATAGTGCGGCGCCCCCCGGTGGAAAGTCTAGTTCGGCGCCCCTAGTCCAATATCTTCCTTACCACTGATGTTAGGGTTGCAGGTCTACAATTAGCAAGGTTTTCACTGCTGAAAAATAGGAAAACATTTGTGGTCCTCCATTACTCGCGTCAAGCAAAAGTCTAGAAACCTCAGCAAGAGCTACAGCAATCCCTTCCCTTTCCTCTCGTAGCAGCCTGGGATTAATCCTATCTGGACCTGGAGAATTATTCATCTTTAAGTCCTCGAAGACATTGAGAATCTCTTGTTTATTTATGGAGGCCTGCATTGCACATTCATCCACGCCTCCTCTGATTGATCCAACTGCAAAGCTATTTCCTTTGTGAATTCCATTGAAAAGTATTCATTTAGGAACTCACCTTTACCCTCTGGCATCACAAATAGATATCTTGTTCCTGCTAATGTTTCAAGAAAGAGTTAGGTCTTAGGGCTAACAGAATCAAGAGATATAGTGAAAAAGCAGGAACGAGGTACGGATTTTGGATGATCAGCTATGATCATATTGAATGGTGGTGCTGGCTCGAATGGCCGAATGGCCTACTCCCACACTTATTTTCTATGTTTCTATGTTTCCAGAAATACAGCATGCAGACAGGCCCTTCAGCCCACCGAGGCCATGCTGACCATCGATCTCCCATTCACACTAGTTCTATGTTATCCCACTTTCTCACCCACTCTCAACACATGAGGGGCAATTTGCAGAAGCCAATTAACCAACGAAACCCACATGTCTTAGGGATGTGGGAGGATTAGTATGGGTGTCAGGGGTTTAGGGGACAAAGCAGGAAAATGGGGTTGAGAGTGGAAGATAGAATGGCGGAGTAGACTTGATGGCCTAAATCTGCTCTTATAATGTTTGAATTTATTAAGCTGGAGCACCTGGAGAAAACCCATGCACTCACAGGGAGAACATGCGAACTCCGTACAGACAGCACTAGAAGTCAGGATCAATCCCAGGTCTCTGACGCTAAGGCAGCAGCTGTATCAGCTACTTGATTACAGATGCCTTTGAGTTTACATTACTCCTGTCTGCCAATGAATGCTTGTGACCCCTCTTATCCTTCCTCATTTCCTTTTGATGTGCTTCCCTGCACTTTTTACACACTTGATAGGCCCCCCTTGCCATTAGTTCCCTATAACTGTGATACGCTTCCTTTTTTCTCTTTATCCAACTCTCAATATCTCTCAACATTCTTTGTTCCCTATAAACATAATATTTAACTGCTGCCTATTCTCCCCATTCTCTAAACGCTGAGTAAACTCAATGTTTTAATCTACTTGAAAATAACTGCTCTTGAGTTGAGAAACTATTGACATCAAATATCTGGCTGTTGTACTTGATGGAAATGTTGTCTGATGGAATATGCAACTGATGGTTTTGAAATTATGTGTCTTTATCCTAATATCTCCATATCTATTTAAACTAAAAGTCTCATCTTGACCACTTCCTGTCTGCGCTGTATATTGATTTTAGAAAATAATGCTACCCTGTATTGTTGTGATTTTTGGCCATCTTACTCACAGTTCCCCTCCGCTGAGCCAGCCCTGAGGATGTTTCCCATCGGTGAAAAATAAAAAAGTTATGTGCGTTTAAAAAAACTTCAGATCAGCTGATTGGTCCTCTCGCCGGTCAAGTCAAGTCAAGTCAAGAGAGTTTATTGTCATGTGACCCAGATAGGGCAATGACATTCTTGCCCCTTCTGGGGGGGGGGGTGGCAGGACTATAAAACACCAGATGCCTGGACGTGAGTCAGTCACTCTGCAAGATCGCGAGGGAGAGGCCACGACTGTCATTCTAAGCTGTGAATCAGCTGAACTGTGAGACTGCAATGTACTTGCAATAAATGATTTGTTGGCCCTTAATGACAATGCCATGAGTTGTTTGACCTGCTGCCCTGCCTGTGCTTGAAAGTGCAATGCTTAATTGAAAATGAAATGAAATTAAATGACAATGCCATGAGTTAGTGTGTGTGAGTGTGAAAGTGTGTGTGAGTATGAGTGTGTATGTGAGTGTGAGTGTGTATGTGTGTGTGAGTGTGTATGAGAGTGTGTGAGTGTTTGTATGTGTGTGTGTATGTGTGTGAGTGTATGTGTGAGTGTGTGTGTGAGTGTGTGTGTGTGTGTGTGAGTGTGTGTGAGTGTGAGTGTGTGTGAGTCTATGTGTGTGTGTGAGTGTATGTGTATGTGTGAGCCTGTGTGTGTGTGAGTGTGAGAGTGTGTGAGTGTGAGAGTGTGTGAGTGTATGTGTGAGTGTGTGTGTGAGTGTGTGAGTGTATGTGTGAGTGTGTGTGTGTGTAAGTCTGTGTGAGTCTGTGTGTGTGTGAGCGTATGTGTGTATATTGGAATTGGTGGAGAGGTGGAATATTGTGTTGGGGGACCAGCCCTCCCATGTGAAGCTGGGACCCAACGTGTCCCACTGAGTCTAGTATACACTTATAAACTTAAAACTCAGACTCAGTATTTTAAAAGAATAGAAGGTTCAGTAGTGTAAAATAATTATAATTATTTAGTGGGTAGGAGATTGTAACCTTCACGCGGTCCACCCTGCTTCAATTAATGCAATCAACCCAACATGCACAAACAAGATCAGATAGAACAATTTTCCCTACAGCTTTAGGCTGTGCACGCCATACGCAAGAAGAAGTTATTTAGTATCTAGTAATCCAGAACTTTGAAATAATATTCCAGCATGTGTAAATTGAAATTTCACCGATATAGTTTGAGAATTTGACTTTGGTTTAAAGAATATGTTCTGTAAATTAAAATTCTGGATTATTATAAAAGCTCACCACACCAACACAACAATGCCTCTACTTCCTTAAAAGACTGAGAAAGTTCAGCATGTCCCCAACAACTCTCACCGTCTTCTACAGCCGTAGAAAGCATTTTATCAGATTGCATCACAGCATGGTTTGGGAACAGCTCCATTCAAGACAACAAAAAATTGCGGAGAATTGTGGAAGCAGCTCAGACCATCACACAAACCAACCGCCTATTGTCTCCATTTACACCTCATACTGCCTCGGCAAGGCCACCAGCATAATCAAGGCCACTCTCACTTCTCCCCTCTCCCATCGGGCATAAAGGTATAGAAGTGCGAAAACACACACCTCCAAAGTCAGGGACAGTTTCTTCCCAACTGTTATCAGGCAACTGAACCATCCTACCACCAACTAGAGAGCAGGCCTGAACTATTACCAACCTCATTGGAGACTCTTTGATCGGACTTGACTAGCTTTATCTTTCACAAAATGTTATTCACGTTATTCCTTTCATCATGTATCTGAAATAATGTAATTGTCTTTCCGCTGACTGAATAGCACCCAACAAAAGTTGTTTGCTGTACCTCGGTACACGTGACAATAAACTAAACTCAGCTCAAATGGTTCATTAATTACCATCATTTATACATGAATCAACCCAACAATTAAAACTATATATTGACAGGTAGACTATTACAACACAGATAGGTTTATTTACACCCATTGACTGGAAATATACATTTACACTATATATAATTACGTTTTCCTCACATAAACTTGAAAATACCATCATTAAACAATGAATGTGCAGTTAGCATCTATTTCTGCCTTGTGTGGTAAGTGCGGATTATATGCTTGTAACGTAACCTACAATTTTATATGAACAATTGCTATGATCCTCCATATTAATTTGAACTTGGTTTCTGACAGCTAACCTCAATCTAGATGTGGTACAGTGAATTGTTATTTTTGAACGTATTTAAAAACATCTCAGAAACAACTATTCTCCTCTCCTTAGATCTACTGTAAATGTGACAACTTAAGACAGGATGAAAGATGCAGAGCATCAGGCATAAAAATAGCTCTATTTCCTTTTAATTGGTGCAGCAATAATTTACAGTGCAAGTTGAAGAAGTATTTGTTATCATAGACAGAATGGCACATGTAACTAAATACCTAAAGATAGACGGGAAAATGCAAAAAATAAACACAGAACAGCTAAATTCCGCATTTCCTTTTTACACATTAAGATCCAGAACAGTACATTTGACATCTATTTTTGACCGGCATTCAGATTCATAGCATTTGTCTTAAAGCTAATTGTTGCCCTAAAAAGACAAAGATGGTGACTTTTATCATTGAATGAATGAATTAATAAATAGGTTTATTGGCTCCGCCCACAAGTGACAACATGACATACAGTGACAGTTAGGAATGACACATAACACATTAAACATGAATAATAAAACATTATCGATCAAACATGTGAGTTAAATAAAATACCAGAGCAAAAGGAGGCTACAGATTTTTGGTTATTGAGTAGAGCTATTGAGAGCATCACCTTAGCAATTTTTATAGCAGGTTAATTTATGAGAATCAAGTTGTAAAATATACTCATATGTAGGAAGGAACTGCAGATGCGGTTTACACCGAAGATAGACAGAAAATGAACTCTGTGAAGGAAATGGATAGGCAATGTTTCTGCAAGGAACTCTTCTTCAAACTGATGTTCAAAGTAGCTAGCAATAATTTATATGCAACCAAGAGAAATCAATGTATTGATGAATCTTTCAAATATTTGCCAACTATGCTTGTAAAATATTCCTTGAAATGCCAATATTCAATCGTGCTTTTTATGGTCACATATGTTAATTGTTGACACGGCAAAATTATTTTCCTTACAACAGTCCAGTTGCTTATCACCATCCCCCTGATCCCCGATTAACAAGTGTACAAGAATAATCTACTGAACTGCATGCAAGAGGCGCCAGGTTTTGGCGCCATGATCAAAGTCCACGCTCTAGTCCGTGTGAGTGGTGCCTGTTCCAGGCAAGTCCCAGGCAGTTGCGGGCCTCCAGCTGCCTCCTTCCTTGGACACCACATCCCCCTCCCCGCCCATCCTTTGTTCCCCAGGGGTTCCCCGACCACAAGGGCGCTGTAGGCCAAATCCTGCTTCCCTCTCCTCTCACACTGGCCTTGCTCCTTTTCCGGATATCACTGGCTCTGTCCTCTGGTCCACAGCAGACAAGCAGGGGCCGGCACAACAGCTTCCCCCTTCCAGACCTGCGGTCCGCGGGGTCCGACGTACATGGGGTCAGCTTGGTGACCTCCTCCTGCAGGCCATGATCCGACGAGTCCTCTGTTTGGCCATGTGGGATCGGCGTCCCTGAAGCTGCAATTCGCTGGACCTTCAGTGTGACCCCAGGGACCAGATCGGCGGGCTCACCCTGGAGCCACAGACCTTGAAGTAGGCCGCGGAGACCAGCCACCCGGCTACACAAGGCCCGCAGCCTCCTGGATGCATCGTAAATGTTATCCCTTGCTGTATTTTGATTCAAAATTAGTTTTGCAAACACCCTGCACTTCGTATCTTACCTTTAGTGTTAGTTGGTCATTTTCAGATATTTTTTAACTACAATGGATCTTAAAATAACAAAGATTATTGATTATTTTTTTACACTGCAGAAATTTTTGATATGCTTTCCTCCGAGCCGCATCTTTGCCCCTTCCTCACGGCCTACCAATGGGACTGGAGCGGCGTTTCCTGCCGGGACCGGCCAGAACTTCAGCTTCGGTGGCGGCACAGAGCTGAAGCACCATTGCAGAGCAGGCGATGCCTTACCCGAGTGCTGAGACCGCCGACTCCAACATCGCGGAGCTGTTGTTGCGGAGCGTCCAGCCGCGGGCGGCACTGACTTTAAACAACGCAGAGCCTGGGATCTTTGCCGAGATCGCCAGTGTTGGAGCTCCGACCAGCGCGGCATGTGGACTTGGGGAGGAAGCGGCTGCTCCAGACACTCCAACAGCTGAGAGTGATCTTCTGATGCCGGAGCTTCATCATCTGGCGTGAGGGCCTGAAACATCGGGCCGCCGTTGAGGTGACTGCAGAGGTCTCGACCATGGGTGAACAAGAGGAAGAGGAAGACTTTGCTGCCTTCCCTCACAGTGGGAACCATTGTGGGGGGATTTTTTTAATGTTTTATGTTAAATTCTTTAATGTTGTGTTTTATTCTTACTGGTGTGCTGCAAATGGCAACTTACATTCCACCACACCAATTGGTGTATGTGATAATAAATGTCCTTTGTCCTTGTTCTTTGTCCTTCTATCGTGTGTAAATTCTAAACTTTATTTGGTGCTCTGTGAAATGTTTAAATTACTAGCTAGATATTGTGCTAACATTTTTTCTGGTGAGCCTGCTTGATGGAATCAGCGATGTTGGGTGCACTTTTGAACTGACAGCTGACTGTAATTCATGTCAAGACCGGGTAAGTCTTCATGACACAGAATTTTATGGCTGCTTTGTCCAAGTCAGTGGCAAGTGTAATAGTTTTGCATTGACTGAAATATGCAGGGAAAGATATCAGCTTCACTGCTTTGTAATGCTTTATTAGGATGGGTCTATCATTATCACTTGGACCGAGATACAGTTGAATAGCATTGTTTGCATTCTATCCAGTGAAATCATCCTACATGTGTGTACAATCAAGCCATACACATGTACAACAGGTGGTCAAAGAGAAAAATACCAGTGTGTAGAACGTGCAGTAGCATTACAGTTATTGAGAAAAAGTCACAATGAGGTAGGTTGGAAGATTGGGACTGCACCCAGGCTTATGGGAGGATTATTTATAGTTTAATAGCAGTGGGGATGAAGGTGTTCATGAATCTGGTGGTACAGGAGTGGAGATGAGGGAATGGCCATTTATCCTGTATGAGGAATTTAGGTTCATAATCCAGGCAGATACTCCTGAGCAAGTGCTGCATTATTTGTGGATTTTCTCATTGAGATATTAAAACCAAGTCATGGCTTGCCAGTCCAAATAAACTTTAAATATTCATTCAGAGAAAAGCAGAGAAATGCTTGCCAACATTTGTAAACTGATAAGCTGATCTTTCATCTCATTATAGAACATAGTGCTGGAGTAACTCAGTGGGTCAGGCAGCATCTCTAGAGAACATGGATTGGTGTTGGGACCTTTCTTCAAACTAATAAAAGGACCTGTCCTGGAATCAGTGATGTGCGGTGAGGTCAATGTCTGGAGAGGCACTGGAACAGCCCTCCCTGTATTAATCAACGCGTCTCCCCGAGGAGAGAGAGGGGTGCAGCCGTGGCTGGGAGGGAGGGACAGAGAAGAGAAGGGAGGGAGAGAGAGAAGGGAGGGAGAGAGAGAGAAAAGGGAGGGCGAGGGAGAGAGACAAGGGGTGGAGAGAGAGAGAGAAGGAGTAGAGAGAGAGAGAAGGGAGGCAGAGGGAGAAGAGAGAGAGAGAGAGAGAGAGAGAGAGAGATGGGAGGGAGAGAGAGAGAAGGGAGGGGAGAGAGAGAGAGAAGGGAGGGGAAGAGAGAGAATAGAGAGAGAGAGAGAGTGGGGAGAGAGAGAGTGGGGAGAGAGTGAGAGAGTGGGGAGAGAGAGAATGGGGAGAGAGAGAGAGAATGGGGAGAGAGAGAGAATGGAGAGAGGAACAATGGCACGTTATAACCCGCAGCAGTCCCATTCTGACCGCCGCCGAACCCCCCACCGCACCATTGCACCCTCCTTCACGGAGGCCCAATGATGTCTCGGCTCTGACAATTCGAGGGATGATCTAACCGGTAACAAGACTAAGAGCAAGACCCAGGCTGCAGCGCTCCCCAACTCGAATCTGAGCTTGAAAAATCAGGTGGTGGGCCTGATGTGTCCCGCGGGCCATATTTTGGAGACTCCTACCTTACATGAACTAAACAAAAATCTACAGAAGTACAAAAATTGATGACTTTATTATTGTATTATAGATCTATTAAAAAAAAAAATCTAATAACTTTCTAATGTGCCGACAAAGTCTATCTTCCCAAGTGGCGCATCTTGTTCCGCTCCATGATCTTTGGTCAGTGCCGCTGCTGCTGAAGCTAGCTAACGTGGAGGGAGAGTGAGGCAGCGTCAATTACGTGGGCTGAGCCTAAGAAATTGACGCTCTTCCTCCACTGGGTTCGACACGGCCCCTTGTGAGGCAGATGTGATCGCTGCCTCCCCTGGAGCTTTTTCAATGCAGTTTTATGTGAGAACAGCGAGCACAAATTTAATATCTTTATATGTGAAATACGTTATCTGGACTATGAAAGGTAAGGACATGTAATGAAGGGGTTTACACACATTAGGGTGACATACATAGAGATGGTAACAGGCACACGCTTATTGCCCGCACTCCAAGCAGTTTCTAAGGGGTTGCGCATTCAGAGGGGAGGCTCAGCTCGTCGCTGCCTCACCTCTCATCTCTCCATGTATTTGCAGCAGAGCTGCAGAAATTTTGCGATTTTTACTGTAATAAAATGATTAGATTCATATAGAAATGTCATTTATAACACAGATTGGTGGAAAAATCTTTATATTCATTTTATTTTATTATTATTTTCTTTACTTTTCTTAACAGCTATTTTCATTGGGAGTATGGCAGGTGAGGCTCTGCCTCCCTTGACCGCACGTCCCTGCCTGGAATCCCACCTATCTATTTTGTCCACAGATGATGCCTTTTCTCCAGAGATGCTGTCTGATCCACTGAGTTACTCCAGCTTTTTGAGTCTATCTTTTAAACCAGTATCTGCAATTTCTTCCTGCACATGATGCCTGACCTGCTGAGTTACACCAGCACTGGGTGTCCCTTTGTGTAAACCAGCATTTGTACTTGCTTGTTTCTTCATTCATCTCATTATTTTCCAGAATTTATTTGTTATGAAATTACTGCTTTTCTTAGTCCTGACTGTGCTGGTGATGACAGATTAATGTTCCCGTCGTGCTGTTCTTGAGATGGTTTGACGTGTTGGGGAGAGATTCATGTTTCGTCATTCGGGCTAAATTGTGCACGAGCATCATCTGCTGATTAATTCACCTTCTGGACATTTAATTCTGAGGATTTTAATAGAGTCAAACGTGTGAAGGTATTTATAATCAGTGGTCAAACACTTGGATACATCTATTGCTCGGAATAGCAGACAGTGTTTTAAATTAAGATTTTTATTAATAAATATTTTAATTCATTTTCATTGATGCTGACTCATCGTTATAATTCGATTTATCGTCACATTTGGCTTCAAATGTGGAGCTCTCACAAAGCTTATCGAAAAACACCATGCATGGTTTAACCAGGCAATATTTATGTTTGTGTTGAGCTTTGTTGTGGAGGATATATAATGGGATTTAGCATGGTGAGAACAAGATGCAAAAAAAAACCCTCTATCCTCAGAAACAAGCTGTCAGGAGGATAGCTGGACTGAAATGGCCATTGCAGTCTTTGATTTAGCAATGGCAGAACAAGAAGTGTGTCCTTATGTTGTCCAGTCAAGACTGTAAAGCAATAGTGAATCATAATGCCAAGTAAATGAACAGTAAAAGCAAAGAATGCCTTGAACCGCAGGGGTTACTCATAATGATCACCTCTTGGCACATCAGCATTCAGGTCAGATACGACGCGTGGGCGTAAAAAGTAAATGCACATGAACTGTAATTTGTTTCAAAGGGCAAATACTTGAAATTCATCAACATTTTCATCATAGCTTCAGAATTTTGTTTCTTTGGCTTGTATAAAAATCAGCGCAAAGCTAAACCATAATCTTTGGCATCTTCAAGTAGACACTTCAGAAATATTTGAGGCTCTTCATTCTCTTCTGGACTTTTAAAAAATCAAAAAAATGCTCAGGAAAAGAAGAGGAAAAAATTGAAGTTTATCACTGACATTTTGAACAACATTTTAAGTTGAGACAAATACATAACGCACATGTTTTATTATGTATAGCACAGAAATGTTAAATATTACATAATTGTTTATCCATTTGCAGTAAGTTCAAGAATATATTCATTTTTTAATGATTTTCACTTTTTTTGGGGAAAATGTTCTTAGTATCCAGTTGTAATATCCTTTCTCAATGCAATAATATTGAAGGAAAATAGCAGTTTTAATGAAGTATGTCAGAGAGGACTCTCCTGAACTTCTACAGGTGTACAATAGAGAGCGTATTGACTGCTTGCATCACAGCCTGGTTTGGTAGTTTGAATGCCAGGAGCGAAGAAGTCTACAGGAAATGGTGAACACTGCCCAGTCCCTCACGGGTTCTGACCTCCTCACCATCGAAGGGATTTACAGGAGTCACTGCCTCAAAAAGGCTGCCAGCATCATCAGAGACCCACACCATCCTGGCCAGACAACCATTTCACTCCTGCTATCGGGAATAGCATTCCTGCTATGCCTGAAAACACATGCAACTCTATGCGATTAGCGCGACCTAACGTGGTCACTTGAGCCGTCCAGCGGCGCGGGGCTGGTCCCAATTCGATCGCCGGAGCCGTGTGGAATTGTGCAGAGTTCGTCCCGACATCGCGCTGGGCTCCGAAAAACTGACTATGTTCCAAAATTCTGCGCGGCAACGGCTTGTCGGCTCGCAGTCGCCTCGTCGCATTGCACACCGCCTCGACATCATGCCTCCGTGAACCTATCTGTAAGTGCCTCCGTGACCATCTATGTGTGTGGCTCCCTGGCCCTCTGTGTGTGTGTGCCTCTGTGCCCCTCTCTGTGTGCCCCTCTCTGTCCTGGCGAACTTACCTTAGACTTCGCTCCAAGTTCGCCTCACTTTGCGCCGCGTTGCGCCACTCACCCAACCTCCGCGCGGCCCTTGCTGCCGGTTTGGTCGCGCTTGCCGCATGCAGGCGCATGCTGGTGGGAACGGCCCTGTACAGGGGATCACCCGACCTCCGCGCGGCCCCCGCTTCTAGTTTGATCGTGTTCATTGCATGGAGTCGGATGCTGGTAGGACAGGCCCTTTACGTCCAGGTTCACGAACAGCTTCTTCCCTACAGGCTATTAAACACTACAATCTCCAAATAAGCTCTCAACTACATAGACTTGGAGGCATTGGGTTTTGTCTTTTTGCACTATTATTGTTTGTTTGTTTGTTTGTTTTATGTGTATGTATGAATGTATGTAGGAAGGAACTGCAGACAGACACAAAATGCTGGAGTAACTCAGCGGGACAGGCAGGTGCGGAAACCCGGGGGGGTCAGAGGGGACACGTCCCCCCCATGTTTTGAGAGGTGGGGGACATCCCCCCCAAGTTTTGGTCATCCAGATTTTACAATCTCCGCTTTCCGCAAGACAGTGGAGGTGGGACTGCTGATCGAGGGCGCCGATTGAACGAGAGAGACGTCAGTCAGCAGGCAATGGGGGCGAGACATGATGATTCAGCACGATGATTGGAGGAGAGGGATGTGGCACAGACCTGCGCCTAATCCGCAGCCAGGATCGATCCGGGCCAGCTCTCCGGCGCTGTCCTGTCCCCACCCGAGTGCCCCCCCCCCAACGGGTGGCCAGAGACATCAGCAGTCAGACGGGAGCTGTATCCCCAGGCCCACAGCCAGCACAGAGAAGCAGCGCTAAACCCAGCTCAACTCTGCCTGTCCTGCCAAGTTAACCTGCCTGGGCTTGCGGGAAATATGGGCAGCGCGGAGAAGCAGCGCTGGTATCCCGTCAGTCCAGTCAGGGCTTGTAGGTTAACCTGGCGAGACAGGCAGAGTTGAGCTGCATTTAGCGCTATTGAGCCTCCGAAGTCTTGCACCCAAAAATTGTGTGTCCCCTGTCCCCCGGCCCCCTCCATATTTTGATAGCGGGTTCCGTGCCTGAAGGCAGCATCTCTGGAGAGAAGGAATGGGTGATGTTTCAGGTCAAGACCCTTTCCGTGACATCCCGTCTGAAGTAGGGTCTCAACCCGATATGTCACCCATTCCTTCTCTTCAGAGTTGCTGCCTGCCCGCTGAGTTACTCCAGCATTTTGTATATGTGTATGTATGTATGTATGCATGTATGTATGTATGTATGTATGTATGTATGCATGTATGTATGTATGTATGTATGTATGTATGCATGTATGCATGTATGTATGTATGTATGCATGTTTCATTGTTCTGGTTGGGCCATATGACAATAAAACACTCTTGACTCTTGACACTTGATCAAGTTTGGGCCAAATGGTCAACGTATTATATTTCTGCAGCTTAAATTGTTGTCATTTGCTGACACAAGGGACAACAGATGCTGGAATCTGCAGCAGAAATTGAAAAGTAATTGGAAATATTCAGTGGCTCAGGCTGTGGAGAGAAATGGACAGGCGACATTCTGGTTCGACACTGTTCATCCAATCTAAATGAACAAATCTTGACCTGAAACATCAACTGTCTATTTTACTTCGGAGTCATGTGAGTGATTCAGTGAAGAACCCCGCCAATCCACACGCGCGTCAATAAGTCGTTCGCATGGCGCAGCACCGGACTGGCAGGCGCGTCGCTTCTGCCAGCGGTAAGTTTAAACCTACAGGTAAGTTTGTATTTCTTACCAGGTTTTCATTTCTTGCAGGAACCTCTTTATACAGAGGTTTCCTGCTGAATATTGCCGCAGAGTCTGGCGAGAGAACCGGCTGTGGGTTGGGGAGAGACCCCGGTTCGGACCGCGGAAGTGCATAATCGGCAGATGTCGGGCTCGCGATCCCAGTCACTGACAAGAGCGTCAGTGGCTTCCAGACTGCTGTGAAATCCAGCAGGAAGGCGGTGTCACTGCCAGGGTCGCTGACAGTGCGGTCAGCGGCACACAGACACAGTGGTACCCCGGACATGGGGTAGAATTACCAATAAATCAGCAGCCTTATGGACTCGGACGAGTTGGGCTGGGAGGGATCCCCTCTGGTAATGCATAAATATGCTCTCCAACAGCAGGAGTGGTGTCAGCGCTGGCCTATGGGAGAGGCCACGCCAGCAGCGCCTGGGACGGGGCTGCTTCATGTCCCTCGATTGGAGGAGGAGACCACGCCGGGCCAGTGTAATACTGACGCCAAATCTGTAGCAGGGCTGGCCTATGGGAGAGGCCACGCCAGCAGCGCCTGGGACAGGGCTGCTTCATGTCTACCTCGCGGAAGGGGGAGAGCATGCCGGGTCAGTGCATGTGACGCAGAGTCTGAGGGCATAGCTGTGGTGCATGCCCCAAGGGATGAAGGGCACGTGTCAGACGTACCATTCCTGGCAGAAAGGTTGCCATCCCAACAGAATCAGTGCAAAAATGTTCCATCCTGGTATAGGTCCGTTGGAAGGGCTATGTCAGCGCAGGCATCCTGAAGGTCCTGCGGCAGCACTGGTTTCAGGGTTGCCTACGAATCGCCCTCTCTGAGGAGGAGAGTGCAATTGTTCAGATGTAACTGACTTAAAATTCTGAAGATGTCCGTGGAACACACTGGAGCCATGTGTGCCGGCAGTATCTTCTATTCACGTAGGGCCTATTTAACAGGCAAAACCTGGAGGACGAAGCAAAAGCTGTCGGACCAATCAAGGCCGACAACGAGCAAAGCTTCATTGTTTGGGCGGCAACGCACCCTACGCCTTCATCGGCAGTAAGCGGTTCACTGAATCTGGTGGCAGCATGAAAGCTGGGCAGAGGTTCCACGCACCCTACTCTATGAGGTAACCAGGCAGATAGGTTGGTCTGGCTCTTCCGAAAAATGGATAAGTGTAGTAATATTTACAAGTTGGTAATATTTACACTTGGTTATACAATACACAAATGGTTAAGACAGAGTCAGCTACTTAACGGCATCTAACCTTGTAAACTGCACAATATTAACATTCCAAGCAGGGTTGCCTTCGAGAGGCAGGCTCAGAATTGTGCCCAGCATTGTCTTTAAAAAGAAAGAGGGTGGGAGTCGGATTATTTTGGACCTGACAGGACTTAATCCATTTGTGCAGTATAATAATTTTAAATGGAAACATTTGCCAGAGCCAAGCAAGGGTCCAACAGGGCATGTATAGACCTTAAGGCTGCATATTGCTCAGTGCCTGTTCATAAAGAGTATTGGAGATATTTGAAATTTAGCTGGATGGGGCAATTATGGCAATTTAAAGCAATGCCTAATGGGTTAACCTCAGCCATAGATATTGGTTTCAGCTGTTAAACTCAAGGTTGAGAGATTGGTCTCATCCATCCAGCTAAATCAAAATTGGTACCGGTTAAAGTAATTGACTATTTGGGATTCACAGTTAATTCAACTCACATGTCTGTGACTCTGCCCAAGGGCAAGAGATTAGATTTAATTGAAGGCTGTATCAAGCTCTTGGGAGCAATCACCTTCAATTAGACATGTGGTCAGCTTGATTGGCAAATTGATAGCTGCCTTTCCAGCTGTGCAGTATTTATCTTTGCATTACCAAAATCTACACAGGGCAAAGGTACAGGCACTCAGGATACATGTAGGTCATTTCAACCGGCCCATGCAATTACCATTTGAAGCCATCGCTGAAGTACAGTGGTGGATAAGAAACATTTCAAATTGCACCTTCAGTTGTTTTGCAGACTGATGTTAGTGCCCTAGGTTGGGGTGCTACTGGTACCATTTCTAGCTGTGGAGGCAGATGGAATATGCATGAGGCATTTATTCTCCAATCACATGGAATTAATTATTTAGAGTTTTAGAAGCATTTTACGAGCTCAAGGCTTATTGTATCACCAAGCAGCACTTACATGTTCAGCTTCAGATTGACAACACCCTGGCAGTGGCGTATGTTAATGCCTACGGTCATACTAGCCTGAACACGCCCAATCCAGTCTGCTCTCGGAAACTAAGCAGGCTCAGGCCTGGTTAGTACTTGGATGAGAGACACATGGGTGGAATCAAGTCGAAACCTTGTGACAGGTTGGCTAACCTTATTTGACATTGGTGCATTAAAAAGAACATTTGGGTTCAGCTGTCTACTTGTCAGGTAGATTCAATATGGTGGCAGACATCAGTTCATGCAAATTCAATGACAACACAGAATGGATGTTGAATCGTGATGTATTTAATGAGATTGTTGGTTGATATTGCCAGATATTGATTGTTTGCATCCAGACTCAATCGAAGTATGTTCATGGGAACCAGATCCAGGGGCAGTAGCGATTCACAGTGTTGCGTTCTCGCTACACTGTGTTTTTATATGCATTTTCCCTTTCTGCCTCATCAGTCGGTGCTTGACCAAGATCAAGCAAGACTCCGCTTCAGGAGTTTTTGATGGTACCCGACTGGCCTACACACGGACATTATTACACTGCCTATTATGGTGGTCCCAAAACGTCATGATCTATTGATGCACCCTGTGACTGGAGATCAACACCCGTTGTATGATCGTGTTAATCTGTTAATTTGCAGATTCTAAGAAGGCCATACCTGGGTCTGGGAACTATCCAATCATACCGTGGATGTCATCACATCGTCCTGGAGTGATAGTACGAAAAAACAGTACATTTCTCATGTCAGGAAATGGGAGGAATTTTGTTTGCATGGGAACATTACATACCACACAGCTTCCATCCCAGATGTGCTCGAATTTCTGTCCAATTTATATTTCGATGAAGGGTTGAGCTATATTGCCATCAATAGTGCCAGGAGTGCCCTGTCGTTGTTCCTATGCCGGGGGTCAGAACTTCAGTCTATAGGATCTCATCCGTTAATATCCAGATTTATGAAGGGTGTTTTGAATTCCAATTCCCCCAGGCCTAGGTACTCTGAAATCTGGGATGTGAGCGTGGTACTGACGCTGCTTCATCAGTGGGGTCCAGCCACATCCTTGTCATTGCCAAAGATTACCCTTAAGTTGGTTATGCTCATGGTGCTGGAATCAGCGCAAAGGGTTCATATTTTGCACAAACTGTGTCTGGACAGGATGGTGTCATCAGGGAATGACGTTATGTTTTTTATCTATGACCTAATTAAACAAAGCAGACCAGGGGTGTCAGGATTCAAGCTTGTACTGTCAGCACCACGGATTTACGGCTGTGTGTAGTGGTGCACTTGCGGCGTTATATCGAGGTCACCAAGAGCCTCAGAGGCTCCGAAGCATCATTGTTTATTAGACACAAAAAGCCACATATGAAAATGTCCGTTCAGACCATTTCATGATGGCTGAAACGAGTGCTGGGATGTGCAGGAGTTAATACAGACAATTTTAAATCTCAAGCCAGGGCGGCATCAACGTCAGCAGCGAGTGCAATGGATGTCCCTCTGGATCATATCCTCTCGGCCGCAGGATGGTCAAATTAATTGACTTTCAGAGGTTTTATAATAAACCTCTTATTGAACGGGTGTTCGCCCATTCCATTTTAAGTTCTGTTTCATAGCGTCTCTCTGGGATAGACGAGTCGCTATTGTGTTTTCTTTTGTTTATTTTGTGAATTAAAGCATCAACGTTAATCAGTACCATGTTTCAATGTATTGCTCATTATTCACTCCTCCTGAGTCAACTGATGCAGTGTGAGACGCCTGGATTTGGATCGGCGTGAAATCACAGAGCTACGAAATCTTTATGGAATCACTCACGTGACTCCGAAGTAAAATAGTAAGATTAAACGAGAACTTACCAGTTTGAAGATGGATCTTTATTTTATGAGGAGTTACGATGAGCGATTACGTGCCCACCGCTCCCAACCCTCATATCGCAAAGCTCATCTGGTAGTTCTAAGTTTATAATCTTACTATGTTACCTCAATTTCTGTGATTTCACACCGCTGCTTTGAAGAATGATGCGCATGCAGATTGGCGGCGTTCTTCACGTAATCGCTCATCGTAACTCCTCACAAAATAAAGATCAAATTTCAAACTGGTAAGTTCTCATTTAATCTTACTATTTCTCTCCACTGATGCTGCTTAACCCATTGAATTCCCCCAGCTGCTCTCCTTATTTTGCAAGTCAACTGATCCTTTAACGAATATGACATGTACTTGGCTGGATTCACTCTGAGGGAAAAGAGCAGAACTTACAGATATTGGGACATTCCCATAATCTCAGGATCATAAACCGAATGGCATTCAAAATAGTGATTATGAATGGCGATTTCACAAGCAATTAAAATTTGTGAAAAGTACATGAATTAATATTAGGGACTGAAGAAAGGTCCCGACCCAAACGTCACTTATCCTGTCTTCAGAGATGCTGCCTGACCTGCTGAATTACTCTAGCACTTTGTGTCTTTTTATGAATGACATTGACATTGAGTAGAAATCGGACGGAATAAATGTGGAAGTGTAATAATAAATGGAAATAACAAGGTTCAACGTGTATGAGGCAGATCACTCTGAAGCATGCTGTAGTTAATTAATTTTTACTACAAATATCGACAAAATGGTATATTAACAAGATATTTTGGAATAAAAAATCCTGAGGAAAAACTCCTCAGGAAGAAATTGTGCAACATATTGTTTGCTTAATTTTCTAAAAGGGTTTCTAATTTTAAAATATTTGACTTATGAATTAAGGCAGGAGACATATTACTAATGTGTCACAGCAAAATTCCACAAACCACATGGGCATCACGGTGGTGCAGTGGTAGACCTACTGCCTTACAGCGCCAGAGACCTGGGTTTGATTCTGACTACAGGTGCTGTCTTTACGGAGTTTGTACGTTTTCCCTGCGACGTGCGTAGGTTTTCCACGAGATCTTCGGTTTCCTTTCACACTCCAAAGGCATACAGGTTTGTAGGTTAATTGGCTTGGTATAAATGTAAATTGTCCCTAGTCTGTGTAGGATAGTGTTAGTGTGCAGGGATCGCTGGTCGGTGTGGACTTGGTGGGAGGAAGGGCTTGTTTCCATGCTGTATTTCTAAACTAATCTAAACACAGCAAGATAAATGACTAGATCTAAGTTTTGCTCTTAAATGGGAACTCACCAACAAACACCTTATTTGTCTGGATAGCTGCAATTGTCCACAATGTTTGATTGCAAAAAATAGTTTTCTGACTTTCCCTTAATTGGCTGCAATCTGACCAGAATCTGATCTTTTTGAGTTGTCAGGTCCTTTGGCTCACTTTCATTTGTATGCTCCAAAGTCTCTGCTTTTGGATAATGTTATCATTATTCACTGTGTTCCTATGATACTTGGAATCCTGTAAATATCAGAGATGCCGTATAGTTGCTTCATGGTACTTTATACTTCAGTACACCCTTGCATAGAATGAATCACTACCAGACAAGTTAGCGATGGGACATTTGGAATGCTGGCCACATTCTGTGGCACGAATATCAGAATGGTGTTAGTTTTGATCTCGTGATGCTGTCGGAAGGGCAGCGTATGTCTAAATTGGCATAATGGATGGCACAGTGGTGCAGCTGGTAAAGACACTGCGTCAGAGACCCAGCTTTAATCTTGACATTGGGTAGTGCTTAAGTGCAGTTTTTATACATTCTCCCTATGATCATGTGGGTCTCCTCCGGGTGCTCCAGTTTCCTACCACAACACACAGATGTGTAGGTTTGTAGGTTATTGGGTTCTGTAATTTGCCCCTCGTGCATAGGGAATTGGTGCAAAATGTGGGATGACATTGAACTAGTATGACTGTGGGGGAGGGAAGAAAATTGGAAGAGAGGAGTGGAGAAAACAAAGTCTGGCAGGTATTAGTTTGATACAGATGTGGGGTAGGAGGGAGGGGGGGGGGGGGGGGGGTGTTGAGAGATGGCAGATGACGGCCAGATATGAAAAGACAAGGATTGAAGAGTTGCGAATGGTGAAGCTAGATGAAGGAATGTAGGTGGATGGGAGGGGGAGGGGAGAACTAGGTATGAGTCTGGGTGGGGCAGAGAGGATGGAGGAGGTAGTGTAGTCAGGAGGGAAGAAGGGAGAGGGTGAGAGTTTGGAGTTACCTAAATTGGAGAATACAATGTTCATTGAACTCCAGTGACTTTGGAGTTCCCTTGTAGATGCTGGTTTACAAAAAAATACATGGATAGGTGATGTTTTGGGTCGGAGCCCTTCTGAAGAACGGCTTCAACCCTAACAGCAATAAAATCAAGGAGTTCCTCCGTTATTCTTGCTGTTAGTAGATGCTATTGAATATGTTGCAGGTAATACATAATTAACGCTTAATACACCAGCCTTAGAGAGAGGTTACAGATTCCTGCAGCTGGAATGTCAAACAGAATAGATGGAGATGGAAATGAACCACTGGAAAGCTGTTGCAACTTCATCTTTTTAGGATAGTTGTGAGTGCTCAACATAATACTGGTAGATAGTGGTGCGGTACAACAGGCAGAGTAGCCAGATGCCAGCCTCTTCCGCTAATTCTTTATTGCATTGCCTGGTGTACAGAAATGAGCAAAACCCTCTGAAAATCTGATGTTACTTTACTCTTGGCGGAGAAATGGATGAACTGAATGAATGAAATGCCATGGAATTGCAAGACTCTGGAAATGAATAATGATTTAAAATAAGGACCCCTTTTGGAGAATTAAGCAACCAACATTTAAATACAATTGCTTCCAGAGGAGGGTTTTCCTCGGAATTTTTTTATTCCAAAATATTTTGCTAACGTACAAACCCCCCCCCCCCCCCGTCCAATCCAGGAAATGTTTGGTGTAAGAAACAAATAGCTACAGAAATGTCTCAGAGTGATTTACATCACACACTCTAAACCTTGCTATTCCCCCATCTTATTATTACACTGACTCTTCATGTTTCATCATTGCTGTAGCAGCCGTTGAAAATGAACTGGGGTGTGTGTACTTAGAGTTATAGAGTCATACAGAACGGAAACAGGGCCTTCGGCCAACCTGCCCATGCCAACCAAGATGCTCCATCTACATGAGGCCCATATCCCTCCAGACCTTTCCTATCCATGTACCTCTCCAAATATCTTTAAAATGCTGTTATAGTACCTGTCTTAACTACCTCCTCCCGCAGCTCGTTCCATATGCCCACCACCCTCTGTGTTCATGCCTGCATTGTATCTTCAACCCAAGCATGAACAAGCTGCAGCTCAAAGTGGAGCTAAATCAGGACTGAATCATGTGACTGGCGAGACATTCAAACAACACTTGAATCAGACTCAAATTAATGGAAAAGCACATCTTTCATTTCTTTAGTTTGGTTTAGTTTAATTTCGAGACACAGCACAGAAACAGGCCCTGTGGCCCACCGAGCCCGCGCCGACCAGCAATCCCTGCACATTAACACTGCACGTTATCAATTCTTTGAAGTGTGGGAGGAAACTGAAGATCTCGGAGAAAACCCATGCGGTCACGGGGAGAACGTACAAACTCCGTACAGACAGCACCCGTCGTCAGGATCGAACCTGGGTCTCTGGCGCTGTAAGCACTGTAAAGCAGCAACTCTATCGTTGCGCCACTGTGCTGTCCACTTTCTGAAAGGAATATGTGGAGATATAGTGCTGGACTGTTGCACTTCCCTTGCGGGACATGTTGCAGGGACATTTGAAAACTCAAGGACAGCATAAGTTGCTTATAGCCTTAGGAATGATTGGCACTGTTGGTGACTTCACCTTAGCAGCCACTGTAACATGCATTGAATCTGGAAGAATCGCCCTTTAATTCAGTGCAAACAGATGCTCATAGCATGGGTGACAAAGCTTTCAACACGGGTGATTGGATCTATTTGGCATGGGCACAAAATATACCCCCCTCTGGCTCTCAAAACGCACAAATATTAAGGAGCTATCCATTATGATGGTAACAATATACTATTAAACCCTTCCCTGAATACATATCTTCAAAGGAACCGCTGGCATTATGTACATCTTTAGCGAGCATGTAAGAAAGAGTGATATAATACCATGCGGATTTAAATATTTAACTTTCCTAGGTTTACTGTGCAACTTTATCATCCCTTCTCATTAATCTTTATACCAAGAACTAGTAACACTCAGGCTGATGCTATTTCTAGATTTCCTTTTCCAAGAATGTTAATAACGTTTCCAATCCTCGGAGGCTGCTATAAATGAGATTGTAACTATTGGTTACCGGGACATATGTCTGCAGGCTTTATGTTTTTTTTAATTCTCACAAATTAGTGGTTTATCACAGAATAAGGCCCAGAGCACATAGAGAGACAATGAAGCATGTCTGCAGCATCAGTCAGATGCATTAATCAACCTCTCCCCAACAAAGTATACATGTAGCACATCTGTAAACAGGTAATGTGGCTCTAACTCCAATTTCAATCACTGTATCATTAATGAAGCTCAATTTTAATCACTTTTTCACTGGGGAAAAGTAACTTTTTTTCCCACAACGAAGAGCATTATGTAAATGCGTGACTTTGATATGTGTTCTTTATGGAAATAGATTTTTGTTGGTTATAATTTTTGAAAGAGAATCCAACTGTAAGGCAGGTGAGGTAATTACACTTTAATATTCCTTAAGCAGCCAAGATGGCAGTTTACCAATACAAATACCCTATATGGCAAACCTCCTTCATGGCAATTGTGGAAATTCCAGGTTACCGATGAATCCTTTTATGACCATCTTTTCCTATCTCCATTGCGTTTTGTTTAGTTTAGTTAATTTAGTTTAGTTGAGATATACAGCCCTTCGGCTCACCGAGTCTGTGCTGTCCAGTGATCCTCCTACACTAACACTATCCTATACACCAGGGTCAATTTGCAACGTACAGAAACCAATTAACCTGCAAACCTGTACATCTTTGGAGTGTGGGAGGAAACTGAGGGAAAACCCACGCAGTCACGGGGAGAATGTACAAACTCCGTACAGATGGCACCTGGAGTCAGGATCGAACCCGGGTCTCTGACACTGTAAGGCAGCAACTCTACTGCTGCACAACCGTGCCGCCCCTGTTGACCCACTCTATCACAGCCTCACCTCAATTGCACTATAGATTCTCATCCATGCTTTGGGTATCTCTAAACTTGTCTCTTCCTAGGCACGTGTCCGTTTCCCTCCCTCCATGGACCTTCTGAAACTTGGTGTTCATCGAAAACTTGCACCATGTCCCACTCGCGCATCACTCCTATGTTCATTCACCTACATTGGGTTATCATTAAGTAATATTTGGTTTTGATTTGTTTAAGAAGGAACTGCAGATTCTGGAATAATCGAAAGTAGACATAAAATGCTAGAGAAACTAAGTGGGTGAGGCAGCAGCTATGGAGAAAAGGAGTAGGCGACGTTTCGGGTCGAGACCCTCCCTCAGGCTGATGTCGGGGGGGGGGGGGGGGGCGAGAAAAAGAAAGGAAGAGGCGGAGACAGTAGGCTATGTGGGAGAGCTGGAAAGGGGAGGGGGAAGGAGGGAGAAAGCAAGGACTACCTGAAATTTGAGAAGTCAATGTTCAGCTCCGCTGGGGTGTAAACTACCCAAGCGAAATATGAGGTGATGTCGAATTTATCACTTTATTCCTGAATCCCTTCATGGCTGTACCATTTTATTTTCCTGCAGTATCTTCCAGCCCTGAGATATTGGCACAAATCCAACTCTGTCCTCTGGTTTAATCCCTGGTTTCATTATTCCATCACTGACAGTTGTGCTTTCAGTTAGCCAGGCCTTATTTCCAGACCTTTTCAGATGAGTTTTTATGTGTGCTGAGCTGATTTGTTATTTGGACCTGGAATTAGAGTTCCCTGTTAGCTTCTGCCATGTCAAATATGTATTTTTTTCATTTTTAAGTTGGTTTCTATATTTATAGACTATTTTTTCCTTTCCACCATCGCCCCACCTCCATGCAGAGGGGCAACTTGCAACAACCCTGAGTGCATAAGATTTCCTTATCTTTGGGATTACTTCCTGTCCCCAGGAAGCTGGAGAATGGGTCTGAATGTCATTGAAATGGGAGAGGCATATGCACGTTCATCTAAATCTATCCTGATCGCTTGTACAAGTAAAGGGAGATCTATAGGCCGCACCGCAATTACTAGGGATTGCCTGAGGAGACCTGTCATTCTTGTGATTTTCGGATGGCGATATGTAGAATCGTCTTCTGAATGTAATCATCTAGAGAATGCATAGAGCATCAAAATGCACATTGCATTTAAATTCCAACCTCTACTGCAACCTTTACCTGGGCTAATAAAATTTACCACTGCCTTCAACTTCAGACCAATTGGCTTCTTCTGAGTTGCACCAGGTGAAGTATGACATGTCGGACAGTCTGCAGTGTGAATGGGTTATTGGATTTTTTCCACAGAGAGCAATCAGCAGCAGGAGGAGCAGCCTCGGCACTTTTCAGAGTGGTTCTATTCCCGAGAGTGTGGGACATCATTGGCAGAATCTGTCAGAGCATATGAGCTCCTTCCTACAATGCTTTAGATATTATGAATGTGAAGATGATTCCATCAGTCATCATTGGCACCACATAATTTTGAGCATTCAATTAGCGATGGGCGTGCTGGGGTGATGCTGGATATTCAAAGAGATGCAACGATGCAATGCACAGCACCAACAGAAAGCCCCTCAACTACAGTTAACCTACAAATCTGTACGTTTAGTTTAGTTTTAGTTTAGAGAAACAGCCTGGAAACAGGCCTTCGGCCCACTGAGTCCGTGATACTAGCACTATCCTAAACACTTGGGATAATCTACAATTTTTGTCAAAGCCAATTAATGTACAAACCTGTATACTTAGTTTAGTTTAGTTTAGTTTTAGTTTAGACATACAGCGCAGAAATAGGCCCTTCGGCCCACTGAGTCCACACTGACCAGCAATCATCCCTTACACTAATACTATCCTGCACACTAGGGATAGCTTACAATTTTATTGAAGCCAATTAACCTGTATGTCTTTGGAGTGTGGAAGGAAAACGGAGCACCCGGAGAAAACCCACCGCAGTCACAGGGAGAATGTACAAATGCCGTACAGACAGCACTCAGAGTCAGGAGTGAACCCGGGTCTCTGCTGCTGTAAGGCTGCGCCACTGTGCTGCCCCCAGCTATACAAGCTTCAGTACATAAGTCTCAATCAACAGGCTGTGGTTGTATAATGAGGCAGATTCCCCATCATGGATGCAAGAAATGCATGTATAATTAGCACACTGAAGCAAAATAATACAAAGCATGGATTCGGTCTGATTTTGTTCTTCTGTGTAAAAGCAATACAAACTAAAATATTAATAGCTTTGTTGGATGTTTCTTTGAATAGCTTTAAGGTGAGAGTGGCAAAGTTTAAATATGTGCAGGGGAGGTTTTTTACACAGAAGGTGGTGAGTGCCTGGAACGTGCTGCCAGTGGTGGTGGTGGAGGCAGTTTCAATAGTTTAAGAGGGTTTTAGATAGGCACATGGGTATGCAGGGAATAGAGGGACATGGATCATATGCAGGCAGATGACGTGGTGAGGATGTTTCCACTGGTGGGAGAGTCTAGGACCGGAGGGTGCAGCCTCAGCATAAAAGGACATACCTTTGGAAAGCAGATTAGGAGGATTTCTTTAATCGAAGGGTGATGAATCTATGGAATTAATTGCCACAGACAGCTGGGGAGGCCAAGTCATTGGGTATTTTAAAACCAGAGATTGACAGATTCTTAATTAGTAAGGGTGTCAAAGGTTATGAGGAGAAGGCAGGAGAATGGGGTTGAGAGGGAAAGATAGATCAGCCATGATTGAATGGCGGAGTAGACTCGAAGGGCTGAATGGCCTAATTCTGCCCTTATAACTTGTGAAAATAAACTGATGAGATCATATGCAGGCAGATGATATGAGATGAGATTATGAGATGATGTGAGATGAGTTTATGAGATGAGTAGTTTATCTTGGCCTTATGTTCAGTACACACATTGTGGGCCAAAAGGCCTCTTCCTGCACTGTATTTTTCTATGTTCTATGTTCTCAAGTTCTCATATCACAAATACATTTGTTTATCCATCTAAGAGGTTCGCTGTAAAGAAGGTCCAGGAGCATCCAGAAATCAAATTAACTATCTGGACTGGTCAAGGTGTATGTCATGAAATACTAGGTGGAAGTTATTACCAGTTATACCAATAGGATGTCCATTACAGTGAGCATTGGTATACAGAAGCCTCACTGAGTGACATTAGTGTCAGTGATACTTCAAACAGAATAAGTGACTCTTCCAACACAATGGCAGATGTACAGTAAAAAGAGAGGACTGTAAGAATGAGTAGTAGAGTGCCTGTCAGATGTTCATAAGTTCAAAAGGTCATTAGTTATAGGAGCAGAATTAGGCCATTCAACACCACCACTTTATTCCACCATTCATAAGGTCGTAAGGAATAGGAGTAGAAATAGGCTATTCAGCCCATTGTCTACTCCGCCATTAAATCATGGTTGCTCTATCTCTCCCTCCTAAACCCCTTCTAAACTGCCTTCTCCCCATAACTTCTGACACCTGTACTAATCAAGAAATTATCCATCTCTGCCTGAAAAATATCCACTGACTTGGCTTCCACAGCCTTCTGCGTCAAAGAATTCCAAAGATTCACCACCCTCTGACTAAAGAATCTACAATCTCCAACACTACGCCATTCAATCATAGCTGATCTATCGTTCCCTCTCAACCTAATTTCAGTGTCTTCTCCTCATAACCTTTGACACCCTTACTAGTCAGATGTGATCATGGGGCACATAAAACTCCAATACATAGAGCCTCGAGCTTGCAGAAAAACACATTTTAATGGTTGTACTACTGGTATCTGATTAATAAACTCATATTCAGATAATGCTCACTGACCGACGCCACATGGAATTGTCTACAAGGGTATTGTTTACAATGACACACAGAGAAGTGAAGTCAACAAGCAGCCAGGAGAGGTAATGGTCACTCTGCAATGTAGAGGATAACAAAGGGTAACCAGGGTAACAAAGTTGAAGATTTCCCAACAGCATAAATCTGCAGCAACGAAGCAAATACATCAATGTCTGGAGGATGAGAAATTCAATTAAAGCTCAAAGGCACCAGAGCACAAACATTGCTGAATGTCTCCAATATATTGGTGTTTCAAACTCCATGCCCACCATTATCTTCTATTTGACCTTACTCACCATGCACACTTAACACTTTTATCTTTAGCACCGTATGAATTTTCTATGCAAGGTAAGAGTACAATTAAAATAATTTATTTCCTCAACAAAACTTGGCAAGATGCTATAGGAAAGATGCCATTAAGCTGGAAAGAGTGCAGGGAAGATTTACGAGGATGTTGCCAATATTCAAGGGCCTGAGCTATTGGGAGAGGCTGGACAGGCTAGTACTTTATTCCTTGGAGCGCAGGAGGCTGAGAAGTGTATAAAATAGAGTTGTATGAGATAATGAGGGGAATAGATGGGATGATTCCCCCCCCCCCAAGTGTAGGGGATCAGGAACTAGAGGGTTGCAGGTGAGAGAGCAGAGATTTAGTAGGAACACGAGGAGCACATTTTTCACACATGGGCTTGTGTGTTTAGGGATCGATCTGCCAGAGGAAGTAGTTGAGGCAAGGTTTGGTGGGTTATAGTCCAATTGCATGGAGATGGGAATAGCTAAAGTGGGGCATCTTGCTCAGCTTGGATAAGTTGTGCCGAAGGGCCTGTTTTCATGCTGTATAACTATGACATTAAGTTGTATCTTTTGCACTCTCTGTATTTCGTGAGTTATGCTGTCCTTTCATGAGAAAAGAGGTAAGGTTATTGGCTGTTCAAATCACCCCATGGCATTTCGAGGTTTTTTAAAAAAAATCTGTAGACAACAAACTGGTATCACTTTCAGTTTTATAATGGCACCAGATATCTGCTTTAGTCCTGGAAATAGCTTGGGTCATTTGAGTGAGGGAGCAGGATGGCATGGATTTGGAGTATTCCAGTATAACTACTACCTTAAGTCATATGAATCGATCTGATTGAGAGGTGTGGTATTCTGATGGACTGGAACATCTCAATGAGCAGCAGTGGACATTGACTCAGCATAGTAAGATTTAACGAGAACTTACCCGTTTGAAGTTTGATCTTGATTTTATGAGGAGTTACGTTTGGTGATTATGTGAAGAACCCTCCAGTTCGCATGCGTGTCAATCTTCAAAGCAGCGGTATGAAATCATAGATGTCCAAAAATCAAAGTTAACATAGTTGGATTAGCAACCTGAGAACTACCAGATGACCTTTATGAGAGAGGGTTGGGCGTGGAGGGCACATCACCAACGTAACTCCTCATAAAATCAAGTTCAAACTTCAAACTGGTAAGTTCTCATTTAATCTTACTATTTTACTTCGGAGTCACGTGAGTGATTCCGTGCAGGATTCAAAGCCCTGTGATTTCATGCAACAGATCCAAATCCACTGCATCGATTGACTCAGGAAGAGTGAATAATCAAACAATGCATTAAGCATGACGTTGATTCAAATGTATTAATGGTTTGTGTTAATAAATAAATCAGTAGCAACCCCTGTATCTCAGGGGAGGCTAAAGTGGACGCAAAACAGAATGGGCAAAAACCCCGGGTTAAAAAAAAAAAAAAAAATCAATTCAGTTGACCATCCTGCGGTCGCGAGGATATGGTTGATGGGAATGTCCATTGCCCTGGCCGCTGACGTTGATGCTGCCCTGGTGGAATGAGATATACAATCGTCAGTGATAATACCTGCATAAACCAGAACCTGCTGCAGCCGCCTTGAAATAGTCCGAACCGACCTTCCCTTGAGCGGTTGTTTGTCGCTTAATAAACAATGCTGATTCCACACTTCTTAGGATTCTGGTGGCCTTAATATAATATAGCAAGCCTGCCCTCCCACATAGACGTGAGCCCGTGGGGTATCCGAAAAATGCTCTTAAATCCTGCCACCCTTGATCTGCTCTGCTTGTGTAGATCAGAATGTAAAATGTAATGGCACCTGCAGCCAATTCCATCCTATCTAGCCACAACGTTTGCAATGTTTGCACTCGTTGTGCTGATATTAGTGTAATGACTAAGGATGTAGCTGGAAAACCCTGGTTCAGTAATGTTAAAACATTTTCAATATCCAAACTGCATATTCTTGTAGTGGGAGAACTTGTGTCAAGATCTCTTTTACAACTCGATATCCGTGGTTGAACCCAACAGAGTGGTTCCCGTTTGTTGCAGCTGTAGTGGCTCTATAACTGAATTATTGTCAAAGACCATTTAAGAATGAACTGGAAGACGTCAGTAATCTGTACCGTATTAAATGTAACATTAACATTTAAACAAAACTACTTCCAATCCCCTCAATAGGAATGTACTGCTTTTTTGGGTGCTATCCCTACACTCTGTAGTGAGCACATCCATGGCTTGATGTGACAACCAGAGCCGTAAGTCAATCCATTCAGATTGTGTAAGTCAATAATTGTTTTATTATGAAGAGGCCGGTTTCCTGAACCACAGTTTGAACCAGCAATGTCTTTGTTTTTTTGGAATAACCGTATACCATTGTATTATTATGCCTGACGATCGCAGGCAACATGGCTGCTTAGCCAGTCAGACAGTACGAAACCTAAAGTGAGGTCTTGCTGACTGTTTTAAGACCTGACTAATGAGGCAAAATGGAGGAAGACATAAAAGAACATTCCTCCTTTTGTAGCGAGAATGTACTTCTCTGCACTGTTCTGCCACATATTTTTGCAATCAGTGAATAAACATGAAACCAACATGTCGATATTCGATGTAGCATTGAACCATACTTTCATAATACTTGAGATCCAAGAGATTGATGGTGGTTCTACTGCAGTTGTACAGCGTCTTGGGGAGACCACACCTGGAGTATTGCGTACAGTTTTGGTCTCCAAATCTGAGGAAAGACATTCTTGCGATAGGGGGAGTACAGCGAAGGTTCACCAGACTGATTCCTGGGATGTCAGGACTTTCATATGAAGAAAGACTGGATAGACTCAGCTTGTACTTGCTAGAATTTAGAAGACTGAGGGGGGACCTTATAGAAACATACAAAATCCTTAAGGGGTTGGATAGGCTAGATGCAGGAAGATTGTTCCCGATGTTGGGGAAGTCTAGGACAATGGGTCACAGTTTAAGGAAAAGGGGGAAATCTTTTAGGACCGAGATGAGAAAAACATTTTTCACACAGAGAGTGGTGAATCTCCGGAATTCTCTGCCAGTTCATTGGCTATATTTAAGAGGGAGTTAGATGTGGCCCTTGTGGCTAAAGGGATCAGGGGGTATGGAGAGAAGGCACGTACAGGATACTGAGTTGGATGATCAGCCATGATCATATTGAAAGGCGGTGCAGGCTCGAAGGGCCGAATGGCCAACTCCTGCACCTATTTTCTATGTTTCTAATACCTATTCTGTGCTGTCATCGATCTGAACTGGATGATACACCAGTGGCAAAGGAGATTAGGTAAATTATGACAGGATAGTTTTACTTGATTGCCATGTGACTAACATATGCCACCACCGTAGTGTAGCAACTTGAACTTGAGCATGTAGATTATGTATATTCGCTCAATAGCCCCTTACCCATGGGGTGCATCTAGTGTATATATTTAGTTGATACCAACAACTGAAGAATTGGTAACTCATGTAAATCTCCACTACCTCCAACTAGAGATGGTATTCAGAACTTCTCACCTTAGAGCCCTTAGCATCAGTTTGTAATAACTGATTTCGACCGACCAAACTACTGGAGCAATGCTGAATACTGTTTGTTCATCATTGTGACTGAGGTAGCTTCAGTTGATAATAGCATAAGGTTGTTAACAATGGTCTACATGTCCTTTGAGAGGTCGCTACTTTGCACGATATCAGTTCCTTGCTTTGCGCAGCTGAAACACGGCTGCTATATTGCCAATTACTCTTGATGAAATAAAAGTCAGTTTTATGACAGGTTGCTATTAACTCCAATCTCTTGCCGCAGGGCGGAGTCATAGGCTAATTAATAGTTAAAGGTAAATCCCAATGACCAACAAACAGTTTATCCCATTCCGCAATGTTTTACTGTTATTAGCACAGTTATGTTGTCTTTGATAACCTCTGTAATGGGAACTGCATAGAATGGATCTTTGTTACCCTTATGGGTCAGGAAAATAAGTTTTCATATTCGGAAAGTTCATATGCCCTACAATCTCCATTTTCCATAATAAACATGCCACTCCTGCCTTATTCCATGGGTGCTTTGTATGAGAACTCTGGCCCGATTTCCAAACCTTATCTTCAAAGACAACCCTGGCCGTAATCCAAACTTGCTTGGAATGCTAGTACTGTGCCTCTAAGCAGATGTTTTTATCCTTTGTATGTTGTACAAACAAGTGTAAATATTACAACTTGTGAGTGGTCCACTTACCCATGTTTCGGAAGTGCCAGTCCCACTTTGTTGAGTGGGGTTGGTAGGTTGCGTGGAGCTTCTGCCCAGCTGTCAAGCTGCCCCCAGCTCCTGTGAACCGCTTACTGCCGATGAGCACCTGGGGTGCGTTCTGAAACGATGAACCTTTGCCTGCCGTTGGCCTTAATTGATTCATCTGCAAGGTTTTCTCCCCTGTTGAATAGGCCTTACCTGAATAACAGATTCAGTGGCTGGCTCTCACATCCCCCTGTTGGCGCTGTTCACTGCCGGCACATATGTGCTCTAGTATGTTCCATCGACCTCTTTAGAGCCTGGAGTCAGTTATATCTTGACCTTTCGCATTCCCCTCCTCAGAGAGGATGATTCATAGGCAGCCCTGAACAGGCGCTGCCGCAGGCCACAGGATACCTATGCTGATATGACCCCACTGGACCTGTACACGAATGGAACATTCTGCTGGGATGGCAACTTTGTTGTCAGGAAAAGGTACCTCTGACACGTGCCTTCATCCCTTGGGGTATGCCCCATGGCCATACCCTGAGACTCGGCATCAGCAGGATACTGACCCGTCTTGGTCTCTGCCTCCAAGAAGGAGACCTGCAGCAGCTCTGTCAACTGGCGCTGCTGGTGCGGCCTGCAGAGATGGAATATCTGGCTCAACCTTACCATCAGAGTTGGGGTCAGAGCTAAGGTGACCAATGGCATGCGCCTCATCATCCACGAGGGTGCTATCAAGCTCTCTACTAGGTGCTGCTCGCGCCTTTTGTTCAGGGTGGCGCTGTTTTGTTCAGGACACTCCTCCTGCTGACATGTGTCCTGCTGTAGCTCTGTATGCAATAGTTGCTGCATTTGGGATAGTCGTTTCAAATGCACTATCCAGCCCCGGTGAGGAATCATCCCCCGATTCCGTGGACCTATTATTTTGCTATCCAGCCCCGGTGGGGTATCTTCCCCTGACTCCGTGGGCCTAGCAGACATGTGTTACCTTGAGCAACCCTGTCCCAGGCGTTGCCGGTGCCGCCTCTCATAGAGGCCGGTGCTTTTTGACATGAAACAGCCCTGTCCCAGGCCCTGCTGGCGCTGCTCTCCCGTAAGCCGGCAATGTCACAAATGAAACAGTCCTGTCGCAGGCGCTGTTGGCGCGGCTCTCTCGGAGGCTGGCGCTTTCATACATACTTGCAGCCTGACTCACCCGAGTCCAATAGGGCTGAATGAGTCCTTTCTTTCACCAATTTTACTCCCTGCCTGGGGACCAACATCTGTGAGCCACTGACCGCACTGTCAGCGACTCTGGCATTATTTACTTGCCACTCCACGGCATCCCCGCAGGCTGGAAGCCACTGACTGCCTTGTCAGCGGCTGCTTATCTCAAAACCCGATCTTTTGCCAGTTTCCCCACAGTCTATAGCCGGCTCACTCATCGGGCTGTGAATCTGGCAGGAAAACCTCTGTGAAGAGAGGCTCCTGCTCAAAAAATCCCTGGTAAGTAAAAAGAGCCTATCTGCTAGGTTTAACACCGCCGGCAGGAGCGCTGCCTTGCCAGTCTGGTGCTTGCGTCAATGCAGCAGACGTACTGACGCGCATGCGAGCTGGCGTGGTTCTTCACGGAATCACTCACGTGACTCCAAAGTAAAATGAAGCTTTAAAACTAACTGAAAGGATTAGAATATATTCTCGGTCTAGAATATAAAAGCAGGGATGTAATGCTGAGGCTTTATAAGGCACTGATTAGACCCCAGTTAGAATATTGTGAGCAGTTTTGGGCCTCATAGCTGAGGAAGGATGTGCTTGCATTGCAGAGAATCCAGAGGAGGTTTATGAGAAAAATCCCAGGAATGATTGGGTTTACATGTAAAGAGCATTTGATTGCACTGGGCCTGTTCTCACTGGAGTTTAGAAGGACAATGGGACACCTCTTTGAAACTTACTGAACATTGAAAGGCCTGGATAGAGTGAACGTGGAAAGGATGTTTCCACTGGTAGGGGAGACTAGGACCAGAGGCCATAACCTTGGAATAAAATGACGCACCTTTAGAAAGGCGATGAGGAGGAATTTATTTAGTCAGAGGGTCGTGAATCTGTAGAATTCATTGCCATAGATGGCTGTGGAAGTCTTGTGGAGCTTGTCAGATTCATGATTAGTACAGGTGTCAGGGGTTATGGGGAGGGCAGGACAATGGGGTTGAAATGGGAAGGTAGATCAACCATGATTGCTTGACAGAGCAGACTTGATGGGCTGAATAGTTTTTCCTATAACTTATGAACTTATGGTTGTAAATCTTTTACCTTCTCTGTCCTAAGCTGTGGATGCATCCAAGGCTGGCATTGATAGACTTTTGGATACTAAGGGATAATCAAGGGATGTGGGGAATCAGTAGGTAAATTTATTGTGGGGAACAAGGAAAAGGCAGATGAGTTGAACAGGTACTTTGGATCTGTCTTCATTAAGGAGGACACAAACAATCTTCCTGATATAGTAGTGGCCAGAGGATCTGGGGTGACAGAGGAACTGAAGGAAATCCACATTAGGCAGAAAATGGTGTTGGATAGACTGATGGGACTGAAGGCTGATAAATCCCCAGGGCCTGATGGTCTGCATCCCAGGGCACTTAAGGAAGTGGCTCTAGAAATCGTGGATGCATTGGTGATAATTTTCCAATGTTCTATACATAAAAACATAGAAACATAGAAAATAGGTGCAGAAGTAGGCCATTCGGCCCTTCCAGCCTGCACCGCCATTCAATATGATCATGGCTGATCATCCAACTAAGTATCCTGTACCTGCCTTCTCTCCATACCCCCGATCCCTTTAGCCACAAGGGCTACATCTAACTCCCTCTTAAATATAGCCAATGAACTGGCCTCAACTACCTTCTGTGGCAGAGATTTCCAGAGACTCACCACTCTCTATGTGTAAAATGTTTTCCTCATCTCGGTCCTAAAGGAATTCCCCCTTATCCTTAGACTGTGGCCCCTTGTTCTGGACCTCCCCAACATCGGGAACAATCTTCCTGCACCTAGCCTATCCAACCCCTTAAGAATTTTGTAAGTTTCTATAAGATCCCCCCTCAGTCTTCTAAATTCTAGCAAGTACAAGTCAAGTCTATCCAGTCTTTCCTCCTATGAAAGTCCTGACATCCCTGGAATCAGTCTGGTGAACCTTCTCTGTACCCCCTCTATGGCAAGTCTTTTCTCAGATTTGGAGACCAAAACTGTACGCAATACTCCAGGTGTGGTCTCACCAAAAACCCTGTACAACTGCAGTAGAACCTCCCTGCTCCTATACTCAAATCCTTTCGCTATGAATGCTAACATACCATTTGCTTTCTTCACTACCTGCTGCACCTGCATGCCTACTTTCAGTGATTGGTGTACCATGACACCCAGGTCTCGTTGCATCTCCCCTTTTCCTAATTTGCCACCATTCAGATAATAGCCTACCCTCCTGTTTTTGCACCAAAGTGGATAACCTCACATTTATCCACATTATACTGCATCTGCCATGCATTTGCCCACTTACCCAGCCTATCCAAGTCACCTTGCAGCCTCCTAGCATCCTCCTCACACCTGACACTTAGCTTAGTGTCATCCGCAAACTTGGAGATGTTGCATTCAATTCCCTCGTCCAAATCATTAATATATATTGTAAATAGCTGGGGTCCCAGCACTGAGCCTTGCGGTACCCCACTAGTCACTGCCTGCCATTCTGAAAAGGACCCATTTACTCCTACCCTTTGCTTCCTGTCTGCCAGCCAGTTCTCTATCCACATCAATACTGAACCCCCAATACCATGTGCTTTAAGTTTGTATACTAATCTCTTATGTGGGACCTTGTCGAAAGCCTTCTGAAAGTCTAGATATAACACATCCACTGGTTCTCCATAGACTCAGGATCAGTTCCTGTGGATTGGAAGGTAGCTAATGTTATCCCACTTTTTAAGAAATGTGGGAGAGAGAAAACAGAGAATTATAGACCAGTTAGCCTGATATCGGTGGTGGGGAAGATGCTGGAGTCAATTATAAAAGATGAGATAGCCGAACATTTGGATAGCAGTAACAGGATCAGTCCGAGTCAGCATGGAGTTACGAAGGGGAAATCATGCTTGACTAATCTTCTGGAATTTCTTGAAGATGTAACTAGGATAATGGACAAGGGAGAGCCAGTGGATGTAGTGTACCTGGACTTTCAGAAGGCATTTGATAAGATCCCACATAGGAGATTAGTAGGCAAAATTAGGGCACATGGTATTGGGGGTAGAGTGCTGACATGGATAGAGAAGTGGTTGGCAGCCAGGAAACAAGGAGTAGGGATTAACGGGTCCCTTTCAGAATGGCAGGCAGTGACTAGTGGGGTACCGCAAGGCTCGGTGCTGGGACCGCAGCTATTTATAATATACATCAATGAAGGGATTCAAAATAACATTCGCAAATTTGCAGATGACACAAAACTGGGTGGCAGTGTGAACTGTGCGGAGGATGTTATGAGAATGCAGGGTGACTTGCACAGGTTGGGGGAGTGGGCAGATGCATGGTAGATGAAGTTTAATGCGGATAAATGTGAGGTTATCCACTTTGGAGCAAAAACAGGAAGCCAGATTACTATCTAAATGGCGTCAAGTTGGGAAAAGGGGAAGTACAACGTGATATGGGAGTCCTTGTACATCAGTCTATGAAAGTAAGCATGCAGGTACAGCAGGCAGTGAAGAAAGCAAATGGCATGTTGGCCTTTATAACAAAAGGAATTGAATATAGGAGCAAAGAGGTCCTTCTGCAGTTGTACAGAGCCCTAGTGAGGCCACACTTGGAGTATTATGTGCAGTTTTGGTCCCCTAATTTGAGGAAGGACATTCTTTAAAAAAAAATAATTTATTTTTATTGTATTAATTTTTTTTATTTTAATATCTTTATTTATTAGAGGTACCATAAGTTACATCAGTGTACATCCCATGTATATTATTACAATCATTGTACCCCTTAATTTTTTAAGGCATTAGAAAAAAGAAAAAAGAAAGAAATAGAAACAGAGAAAGTAGAGAAAGTGAAAAAGAGTTGTGAAAGTGAAAAAGCGTGCCAAAGGAAAAGGGAACTGTTGGTCGAAGAGTTAGAGAAAGGAAATTAAGAGATAGACCCTGGAGAGGGAAAAAAAGGGAAAGAGAGAGAAGGAAAAAAGAAAAGCCAGTTACTTTATTATAAACATCGCGCAAAAGGAATCTATCAACTCGACAGTTTTTCGTCCCTCTTTACCAAGACCCAACGCCAGTACTTTTTTGAGGTACTCTTGCACCTTATCCTTGTAGTAGATTTATAAATGCAGACCACGTCTTATAGAAACAGTCTGATTTTCCTGCCAGTCGGAGTCTCATATCTTCCAGATGTAGTGTTTCAAACATAGTTTGAAATCCACATATTAACTGTTGGTATAGGAGCATTTTTCCAGAATTTTAAGATTAGCTTTTTTCCTGTTATTAAGCTGTATTCAAATAGATTCTTTTGAAACAAATTTAATTCAGGGCTACTTTCCGTTGTTCCAAAGATAATCCAGTCTGCCTTTGGAGTAAGTTTTATTTTATATAATTTTGTGAAAATTTCAAAAACCTCAGTCCTAAATTTTTGAATTTTTGTACAAAAGCCAAATGAGTGCGCTATAGTAGCTTCTTGACATTGACATTTATCACAAATAGGTGAGACATTGGGAAAAAGTTTACTTATTTTAGTTTTTTGAATGGTATCACCTGGGATGTCAGGACTTTCATACGAGGAAAGATTGGACAGACTCGGCTTGTACTCGCTGGAATTTAGAAGATTGAGGGGGGATCTTATAGAAACTTACAAATTTCTTAAGGGGTTGGACAAGCTAGATGCTGGAAGATTGTTCCCGATGTTGGGGGAGTCCAGAACAAGGGGTCACAGTCTAAGGATAAGGGGGATTTCCTTTAGGACCGAAATGAGGAAAACATTCTTTACACAGAGAGTGGTGAGTCTGTGGAATTCTCTGCCACAGAAGGTAGTTGAGGCCAGTTCATTGGCTATATTTAAGAGGGCGTTAGATGTGGCACTTGTGGCTAAAGGGATCAGGGGGTATGGAGAGAAGGCAGGTACGGGATACTGAGTTGGATGATCAGCCATGATCACATTGAATGGCGGTGCAGGCTCGAAGGGCCGAATGGCCTACTCCTGCACCTATTTTCTATGTTTCTATGTTTCTATGTGTAAGATTTAAAACTGTATTAAAGTGTGTCTTGCGTTAATTGAACATTTATGCACATTTAATAAATATTCTTCCCACCTTTCTTTGGAAATTTTTATACTTAATTATTTTTCCCATTATCTTCTGACGCCTTTTGTTGTTGGTATTCCTGCATCTAGAATAATATTATATATATATGATATTAGGTTTGCTGATTCAGCCTTTGTATTAATTACTTCTTCCAGTAAATCTGGCGGCATATTGTGATAGTCTTGTGCGTATTTTTTCAGATAGTCACAAATTTGGAAATATCTAAAATACTGATTGTTTCCAAAATTGTATTTTAGTTGTAATTGTTTAAATTATAATAGTTTTCCCATTTCATACAAATCTCCGAAGGTTTTAATTCCTGCTCTTTCCTATTGTATAAATGCTTCATCTATAATTGAAGGTTTAAACAAAGGGTTTTTACCGAAGGGAGATAAGAGAGATAAATTTCTTATTGTGTTTAAATTGTGTTTTATTTGTTTCCAAATTCTAATTGTACTATGTATAATTGGATTTTTGTTGTAATTTGTATTATTCATCATCATTGGTGAAAGAAGGATCGCTCCAATATTGCAAGGGGAGCAGTCCTCTAATCCAATCCGGTTGCTGGGGAGAATTATCCAGCAATTGGATCATATTTCTAATATTTACAGACCAGTAGTAATACATGAAATTGGGGAGTGCTAATCCCCCTACTGATTTGGGTTTATTCAAGTGTGATCTTTGTATTCTATGGGATTTATAATCCCAAATAAAATTTGTGATATCTAAGTCCAGTTTTTAAAAATATTTTTTGGGTAGGTGCATTGGAATTGATTGGAACAGATATAAAATTTGTGGTAGAAAAATCATTTTGTATGGCGTTTATTCGGCCTATTAAGGACATTGAAAGCATTTTCGAAAATGTAATCAAGTGATATAGTTTCTTAAGTAGAGGGTTATAATTTGCGTCAAACATGACTTGATATCGTCTACTGATTTCGATACCCAAGTATTTAAATTTTTCCATAGCTATTTTAAAAGGAAACTGTAAAAGATGTGTAGAATCTTTCGGTTTTATTGACATGATTTCACTTTAATTCCAATTTACTCTACATCCTGAAAATGATCCGAAGTCCTCTATTAAGTTTAAAATATTTGGAATAGTAATATGAGGTTTTGTGATGTGCAATAGTACATCATCAGCATATAATGATATTTTATTGTTTGAATATTTTGTATTATAGCCATGGATATTCGGATGAGTTCTAATTCTTTCCGCTAGGGGTTCAATTATAAGAGCAAATTACAGCGATGATAGTGAACATCCTTGTCTATTACCCCTTGACAATTGAAATTTCGTAGATAAATTATTGTTAGTTAATATTCTGTCCATTGGCTTATTATATAATAATTTAATCCATAGAATGAAATTCTCTCCCAGTTGAAATTTTTGCAATTGACTGACCATATAATCCCAATCAACCTGATCGAATGCTTTCTTTGCGTCCAACGATATAATTGATAGTTTTTGATCTTCAGTTTGGTGTGAATGCATTATGTTGAGCAGACGTCTCAAATTATTAAATGATTGTCTCTTAGGGATAAACCCCGTTTGAGCTGGATGTATTAATTTACTAGCATATTTGCTTAGTCTTCTAGCTAGTATTTTCGCTAATATTTTTTGATCTGTGTTTAACAACGCAATAGCTCTGTATGATCCGGGTTCTTCCACATCTTTATCTTTCTTAAGTATTAATGTGATCATGGATTCTGCTAGTGTTTCAGATAGTATTTGTTCTTTAAATGAAAAAGTATACATTTTCTGTAGGCGAGGTGTAAATATGTCATAAAAACTTGGAGACCACACCTGAAGTATTGTGTGCAGTTTTAGTCCCCTAATTTGAGGAAGGACATTCTTGTTATTGAGAGAGTGCAGCATAGGTTTACAAGGTTAATTCCCGGGATGGCGGGACTGTCATATGCTGAGAGAATGGAGCAGCTGGGCTTGTACACTCTGGAGTTTAGAAGGATGGGAGGGGATCTCATTGAAACATATAAGATTGGTAAGGGCTTGGACACATTAGAGGCAGGAAACATGTTCCCGATGTTGGGGGAGTCCAGAACCAGGGGCCACAGTTTAAGAATAAGGAGTAAGCCATTTAGAACGGTGATGAGGAAACACTTTTTCTCACAGAGAGTGGTGAGTCTGTGGAATTCTCTGCCTCAGAGGGCGGTGGAGGCAGGTTCTCTGGATGCTTTCAAGAGGGAGCTAGATAGGGCTCTTAAAAATAGCGGAGTCTGGGGATATGGGGATAAGGCAGGAACGGGGTACTGATTGGGGAAGATCAGCCATGATCACATTGATTGGCGGTGCTGGCTTGAAGTGCCAAATGGCCTACACCTGCACCTATTGTCTATTGTCTATTGTCTAAATGTACAGGGTATAGGATGAGCCATGATCCAACTGAAAGCATGAGCAGGATTGAGAGGCCACGTGGTCCAGTCCAGCTTTTGTTTCTTGTATTCCTATGTTCTATATTGTTCTACCAGCTGCACCACTGTGCAGTTTACCCTGGAATGCCAGAGGTTGAGAGGAGATGCAATAGAAGTATATTTAAATTATGAGGCATGAATATGGTAGTCAGTAGGATCTTTATCGCAGTGTGAAAATGCCAAACACTAGAGGTAGCAATGTTAAAACATTTTGAGATTTTAAAAATCAAGTCTGCAATTTATCTCATCAATTTATCTCATCATAAAACGAAGTTTAATTTGACACCTAATTCACTTTCATATCTTCAGTATTAAACAAGTTATGGCCATTTTCATACTCGGAAATTAGCATCTTGTCCCCTATTGCTTTTCCATTGACTTAACACAAAAGTTGTGATCGAGGACAGTCAAAAGCCAATAACTTTCTTAAAAATTAAGAGAACTGAAAGAAATGTTCAGTTATTATAGATTGAAGCATTCTGAACCAAATATGAAACAATCTTACTTGGATGACCTGAAATTAAAGCATATAATTAGTTAGTTAACCAATTGTAGCTAATTACAAAATTCAATTACTAGATCTAAACATCTATCCATTTCTTAAGAAAATATTAACATTTAAAAAAAAGCCTAAGTGTCCAAATAACATTCACACAAGCATTCACAATATAACATGATTTATAAATCGAATTGTCATTAATTTATAGGCCAAATTGAAGGAATTTAGTGTTTAATGCTGTAAATTAATGGCCATTTAAATCAGCTTGCGTTTGGGATTTTATGGAAAGCGATGGATTGGAATGTTGCGGTAAATTTAAACCCCATATCGGCAGGAAAAATGCTGCCAGTTCCTATGGGGAATAAATCACTGTTTTGCAACATGAAATTTGGATTAAGGTGATCTTAACAAGCAACTTTACATATAAAAATAAACAGCTTTCCTTTACCTGTCCCCTACGCGAAATCCATCCGCGTTGTCGGTGTTCACGGCATTAGAAGCTAATTTTTATTTTACTCCAGCGCTGAAATAGACGGGCGATTTAAAAAAAAAAATTCACATACCGGCAATCGGAACGAATCTTTAGCAAATGCTCGCACCCCGAGAAAATATAATTCCGGAAGGCAAGGGAAAACCGCCAACCCCCCCCCCCCCCCAAAGGCGCCAAAGTCGCCCACGCGGCCAGTGACAGAACTGCAGCGCCACTGAAAGTAAGGTTTGTAACATACCTACTAGAGGACATATCTTTAACTAGAGAGGGGCAAGGTTTAAAGGAGATGTGTGGGGGGGGGGGGGGGGGGGGGGAGGGGGCAGATTTTTATACTGTTGGGTGCCTGGAATGTGCTGTCAGGGTGGGGGTGGAGGCATATACAGTACAATAGTGGTGTTCCAGAGGATTTTAATGCAGGGATTGGAAGGATGTGCATCGTGAGCAGGCAAGTGCGATTAGTTTACCTTGGCATCATGCTTGGCACAGACATTGTGGGCTGAAAGATCTGATCCTGTGCAGTATTATTTATGTTCTTGTAGGAATACAATATTGGACCAATACCTTTAACAGCTTCACCAATAAACCAAAGCCAATACATGGTGAAGGAATCTGAAGGTAGTAGGATTACAATTGGTTGGCATGTCCCAAGTGAATTGGAGGTTCCCCATCCAACAATTTACATTTGTTGCTCATCATGGAGGTGAACAGTGTGCAGCAGGGGGATTAATCTGAATAAAATCAGTTGAGATCAGTGCGAGAATGTACACACAATCGGTTGCGGGTGGAATTAGGTTAAATATCAGTAGGGTTTCCTTCTCCTGATGATTCTCTCAGTTTTGGAGAAGGGGAGCGACACAAATTCTAAAAACAGGTTAATATTTTTATGTACTGTTGGTACGTGGGATGTTGGGAGATGTATCTTTTAGTTGCTGATGATATTGAGAATCTGTTTACGATTGCATTTGGGCATTGGAGAATTTCTTTGTATTTGACCTTTTCTCTCCTTTGAATTGACCTCAAGCATTTTGAAACTGTTTCTTTTCGACTCTCCCACAAAATTACGTGCTTACTGGCGTGGGAGGACCATGTGGGCCATGTAGCATCCTCGAAACAAACTGAATAGAACAGAATCAATGAACCAGCTGGATATTTTGGTGTTTATCTGTTTGTAATGTTAACGCTTTTAGTAACATTGAGTCTATTCGCATCCAGCAAAAGTGAAGGTTGTCAGTGCAGGGGCTCCTTTGCAATGTGGCACTTTGGGTTTAGGTAGAATTTCACACTACTTGTAAATGACTGCAATTACATTTTACATTGCTGTATATTTACTTGCCACGTGATATTCTAATCAGAAAAGCGAATGCGTTAATCAATTAGCAAATTTGGTTAAAAATACAACTCACTGGACAGATTGCAGAACATAAATAAAAACAGTATTTATTAGTATGTCATATTGTCTAGTTAAATAGATATGAGTACATTGAACAATAAATTGATAAACACATTGCAATAATGAACAATTCATTCAACGTACCCTGTTCGTGACAGATGTACTATACAAGCTAACAGGTGACTCACTCTACACACTATCATCAGTGCTAACTATCACTTTGTTTTGAACTTTGCAGTATTTTACTTGCAGTACATATCTTTAGTGTACGATGGAGCTGTTTTTCAGCAGATCCCCCATCGGAGCTTTAATTTGATATGTATGAAATGTTAATTACAGTGTTTTTGCCACAGTTCAGTCACACGCACTTTTAATTGTGCAATTTACATACAATTATAATACCACAGCTGTTGGTATGCTGTAATGTTTCTCAAAGGTTGCATTTTGGGAGTTCCGGTTAAATACCTACTCGCACATGTAACAGTCATATAACTGCATGGTGTAGCAGTATATTATATAATTACATAACAGAATAGTCATCTTCCAATGAAAATCGCATTTGTTCGATGGTGTAAGTGTATATGACAAGCAGGTTCTGTTTAGTTTAGATTAGAGAATTAGAGATTAGCGCGGAAACAGGCCTTTCGGCCCACCGAGTCCGCGCAGACCAGCGATCACCCTGTACACCTGCACTATCCTACACACTAGGGACAATTTACAATTTTTTACCAAGACAATTAGCCTATCAACTTGTACGTCTTTGCAGTGTGGGAGGAAATCGGAGCACCTGGAGAAAATCCACGCGGTCACGGGGAGAACGTAAAACTCCATACAGACAGCTCCCGTAGTTAGGTCTGGGTCTCATCTGGATCATTTCATCTGGGTCTCTGGTGCTGTAAAGCCCTTGTCCCACTTTCCCGAGTTACGAATTCTCCCAAGTTTTCCCCTTGATTCAAACTTGGAGAATGTCCGTAGCGAGTCCATAGGAGGCCATAGGAGTCCGTAGATATTTCGTAGCGGCTCATAATGCCAGCCGTAGGCACTCGGGGCACCAGGTAAGTCGGGACGTTTTTTCAGCATATTGAAAAATGTCCACGAGTAAAAACAAATAGCCCCAAGTATCTACGGCTGGCTATTACCGTACTTTTCCGAGTTTGAATCAAGGGGAAAACTCAGGAGAATTCGTGGTAACTCAGGAAAGTGGCACAGGGGCTTAAGGCAGCAACTCTGTGCCAACCTGTCGTCCACTTTCCATTTAATTCAATTTATTCCAAGGTGTTCAATTTTGTGTCAGTCTTATAGTGTAGTTGGAGATTAAAGCCATGTAGATAGTTAAGTCACTGCAAAGAGATGGAACAGAACATAATGTAATGTATTATTTTGTGCTGGAAAAGGTCACTGGAATCAGAGGAAATTAAATCAACTACAACCTTTGTACTTTTTCTTCACAACATGTCCATAGGTTTGGAGCTCACAGAGTAAACAGTTTCTAGAATTCCTGAATTGCTTCTTTAAATAATAGTACTTTAATTTGATTAGTTTTTACCAGATATTTATGTGACTTGGTGCATTTGTGATTTAAATTTCGCTTTTAGAAATTTGCATACTTACTATTTTTAACAAGTACAGAGGCAAGCAACCCCTTCTGTAGCACAATAAGATAATTGCATTGTTATTTTAAGGATTAATTTAAGCCTTTCTCCTGTGGTGTTGCCACTGAGCAGAAGTGATATAAAACTGCACAATTTGCTTGTCTATTCTTTCTCCCTATTTTCTCCACTGCTGCTTTCTTTTCACTTTTTTTCTGAATGCCCTTAAGGTACTTTTCTCATTGTGCTGTCCACCTGTCTATTCGCTTGCTGCATATCTCCCAGTTTCTCTGGACAAACCTTTCATTGGTGCACTGAATTTCTATTGCTCATCTTTTTTTATAAGCACATGGCATTGAGAAACTTGACAGATATTTCAGTTCCCCGTCTGAATAGAAGGGCAACTTGTCGGGACTCTATGGAAGGATAGATGAGACACTTCAACGATAGCTTGTTGTGTTCAATGTACATAGGATTATAAGACCATAAGTGATAGGAGAAGAATTAGGCCATTAGGCCCATCAAATCTACTCCCCCATTCAATCAAGGCTGATCTATCTCTCCCTCCTAACCCCATTTTCCTGCCTTCTTCCCATAAACTCTAACACCTGTACTAATCAAGATTCTAGCCATCTCTGCCTTAAATATATTCACTAACTTACCCTCCACAGCCTTCTGTGGCAAACAATTCCACAGATTCACCATTCTCTGATGAAAGAAATGCCTCCTCATTTGATTTGATTTGATTTGATTTAATTTATTGTCATTGTCTTCAATGAAGAGACAACAAAATCATTTTTCCCTTACATTCATACAAAAAATAAAATAAGAAAAGCACAAAAACACAGAACACAGTAGTCCACAACACAAACATCCCCACAGCGGCACCAAAGTTCCCCACTGTGAGGGAAGGAACCAAAGTCCAGTCAACCTCCTCGCCAATGTTCCCCAATGTTCACCCGTGGTCAGGGCTTCCCGAGCACCTTGTAATCGCCGCCACGGGTGGCCCGATGTTCAGGCCCTCTCTCCGGGAATGATGGAACCCTGACGTCGAACGGGAGAACATCCTCAGCGGCCTGGACCTCTGAATGTGCCACCTTCCACCTTCCACCAGAGTCCACGGCTCCGGATGTCCACTGGCCGTGCTGGGCGGAGATTTGTGTTGGCGACCCCCGGCAAAGGCTCCCAGGACTCCGCGATGTTAAAGTCAGCTCTGCCCGCGTTGGGAGCTCTGCACCCACAGCTCCACGATGTTGGAGTAGCGGGTCAACATTCCGGAGCTCCGAGCGGCGATCCCAGGTAAGGCCTCGCCCGCTCCGCAATGTATCGAGCGCAGCGCCGCAGCTGCTGAAGCTCTGGTCCGGTCCCAGCAGGAAAGGCTGTGACAATCCAATAAGTAGGCGGGGTGGGGGGGGGGGGGCGAGGATGTGACTCGGATAATAGCTGCATCCTCGCCATGAAGCGACTGAAGGACGGTTCCCCCCTTACCCTACTCGCTTACCCCCACCTCAAAATACTGAAAAAAAACGAGAAAAAAAAAAAAACAACACTCTAAACTTAACAACATAAAAAAAGACAACCAGACCTTGGGCGGAGGCAGCTAGTAACAGCTCCACCGGATTTCATCTCCTTCCTAAAAGAACTTCCTTTAATTCCGAGGCTATGACTTCTAGTCCTAGACTCTCTCTGCTTTTCTGCTTTATTTAGAATGCTAAATACAGCAATCAAGTCACCTTTTAACTCTCCCTTTTTCAGTGAGAACATAGCCAATTTATGCAATCACTGCGTAAGCAACCTTTCGAATTCCCACGCATTGCCAGAATAGCTAAATTATTGGTTCCATGATCAGAATTGGATGCAATATGATCACAACAATTATTTATAAAGTATATAGAATTTTCCGCATATTTTGACCCGCTCTTCATGTTATAATCTCAATTTATTTTAATAATCGCCTCTAAATACTGTGAAAGCTTCAATATGGTGCCAATTGATAAAATGTTCTTAATATTTTGACCTACTGTTTCCTGTCTCAATGTGTTTTCATCTTTGCCACAAAACACTGCTGTGAAAGCTTCAATATGTTGCCATAACGTCTTACAGCTTAGAAACAGGTCCTTCGGCTCAACTTGCCCACACCGACCAACATGTCCCATCTTGTATAGTTCCACCTGTTTGTGTTTGGCCCATATCCCTCTAAACCTGACCTATCCATGTACCTCTCTAAATGTTTCTGAAACATCATGATAGTATCTGCCTCAACTCCCTACTCTGGCAGCTCATTCCATACCCATCAGATTCCTATAAAATCTTTCCCCCTTCACCTCAAACCTATGCCCTCTGGTTCTTGATCCCACTACATTGGGCAAGAGACTCTGTGCGTCTACCCAATCTATTCCTCTCATAATTTTATACACCTCAATAAGATCTTTATTTTGTCAGTATTTTGTTTTTTTCCCCATTTATTTACTAGTGTCTTCCTGCATACTCTTTTCCAATTATATATATCTTGGTGGGGCCAGGACACAATTGGTTCCTCAGTATCAATAGTTGAGGAATTTTTACAAATGTGTAACTCATGAGTTCATTATGATCATTTTACATGTCCACCCATCATGGTCTATTGCAACATCTGAAAAAGATATTTACTGAAGATCCAGAAGATAAACATATTTTGATTGAGATCTTATAATTAGAATTTTTGCAGGGAAACAACAATTTTGGAGAAGCAATAGCAAGAAGAACTTTGAGATCATGGTCTCGATCAATGGAACAAGGTGCCTTTTTCAGAATAGTATGATCTTGATCAAATCTTCCTGCATTACCATTGAAAATGATTAGTTGGGTACTTCAGAATATTCTACTTCTTGAGGAAAAGTATGAGTTCAAGATCAATAAAATACACAACAAGGAGTAGTAACAAAGAACTGCAGATGGTAGTTTACGAGAAAAGGACACAAACTCTCGGAGTAACTCAATGGGTCAGACAGCATCTCTGGAGAACATAGATGGGTGACCCTTTTTCAGACTAAAGACATCTGAAGATGGGTCCCAACCTGAAACATCACCTATCCATGTTCTCCAGAAATACTGCCTGCCTGATGAGTTACTCCAGCACTTTGTGACCTGTTAGATGTCTGTTAAGTTAAGTTTTCTTTGCGACCTTGGTTTTCCTTGTTGCCAGCAATCTAACTCAGAAATATTCTGTGGATGTTATAGCATAGTATCTAATTGTGCATATCAGCTGAAAACATATGGCATCACATAACATACCCCTTTAAATTGATGACTATATGGGCATGTGAGGAAAGCTTTACAATAGATTTATTCCAATGATCCCACATTGTCACTGGCTCCTCACATCATCTGAGAAAAATCTCTGCAAAGCATTTTTCCCCCTATAAGAAGACCAAATGTGACCACAGCAAATTTGTTTAAAGAATCTTCCTGCATTATTCATCAGCTTCTTCCCATGGTAAAACTTTTATATTTTCAACAGCAAAGAATATTTCATCAAGCTACCTATACTTATCCTTCACCATGTGCTTCGTTAGATTTTGTGTTCCTTAGTCCGCAATGCTGTCGGCCAAATAGTTTGGGAAAATGTCTATTTGCAACGAGTGAATAAATAGTAGAGGCCACTGGTAGTAACTTTCACAATTCCCATGCCAATTAGAAACAAATAGATTTGTTTGGGGCATAAAGCATATGGCACAGAAACAAGTCCATGCCAACCATCACGTACCCCATTATATTAATCCTATATATTCCTAAGTTTAATTTATTGTCATGTGTTTTGAGGTACAGTGAAAAGCTGTTGTTTGAGTGCTAACCAGTCATCGGAAAGATAATATATGATTACAATTGAGCCATCCACAGCGTACAGATACAGGATAAAAGGAATAAAAGGAATAACATGAATAACGCTTAGTGCAAGATGGTGCAAGAGTCCAGTAAAATAAGATAGTCTGAGGGTCTCAATGGGGTAGATAGTAGCTCAGGACTGCTCTCTATTCCCACTATTCCATCAACACCACTCACCTTCACACAAGGGACATCTTACAGTAATAATTTAACTGGCCAACCCGTAGATCTTTGCAAAGTAAGAGGAAACTCCCAGATGAGTAGTTGCCCAATGAGTCGCACCTTTTTCTGGTCAGTGCTGGATTTTCACCATTTTGAAAATTTTCAGCGATGTGCTGCGACCATGATAGAAACATAGAAACATAGAAAAATAGGTGCAGGAGTAGGCCATTCGGCCCTTCGAGCCTGCACTGCCATTCAATGTGATCATGGCTGATCATCCAACTCAGTATCCCGTACCTGCCTTCTCTCCATACCCCCTGATCCCTTTAGCCACAAGTGCCACATCTAACGCCCTCTTAAATATAGCCAATGAACTGGCCTCAACTACCTTCTGTGGCAGAGAATTCCAGAGACTCACCACTCTCTGTGTAAAGAATGTTTTCCTCATTTCGGTCCTAAAGGAATTCCCCCTTATCCTTAGACTGTGACCCCTTGTTCTGGACTCCCCCAACATCGGGAACAATCTTCCAGCATCTAGCTTGTCCAACCCCTTAAGAATTTTGTAGGTTTCTATAAGATCCCCCCTCAATCTTCTAAATTCCATCGAGTACAAACCGAGTCTATCCAATCTTTCCTCATATGAAAGTCCTGACATCCCAGGAATCAGTCTGGTGAATCTTCTCTGTACCCCCTCTATGGCAAGGATGTCTTTCCTCAGATTTGGAAATGTCTTTCCTCAGATTCAGATGATGGGTGCCGGCAGTCGCCGAAAAAAATCACATAAGTGGGACAGGCCCATTAGGCACTTAAAGGAAATCCATGTGGTCCCAGGGAGAATGTGCAAACTCCACGAGGCAGCACTGAGTTAGGATCCCTAGTCTGTAATGCAGCAACTCTAACAGCTATCTCAATTGTTTACATATATATATATATATATATATATATATATATATATATATATATATATATATATATATATATATAAATATATTTATATATATAATATATACATACTAGACTAAGTGGGACCTGTTGGGTCCAATATTCACACCAGGCCCACCACTCCACCAATTCCAATATTGGCATCCAGTGGGGGGGCTTTCTGGAGCGCTGGTATGGGTGTTATGAGCTGAAGGGACTGGTTTCCAGAGGGATAGTATCGACATTGTGGGCCGAATGGATTCTTGGCCTGGCAGCTCAGTCACTCAGGCCTGGTGGGCTGGCAGCTCAGTCACTCATGGCTGGTGGGCTGGCAGCTCGGTCACTCAGTGCTGGTGGGCTGGCAGCTCAGAAACTGCCAGAAATTCTGCCAAAAACAGATGAGAGACTGTGAGAGGGAAGGGGGAGAGGATAGAGAATCAATTTTAGACATGTTTCATCTATTTCTGCAGATCACAGCAATGAAGGAGGAAAGTCTATCCTGGCCTAGATCTCACAGGGAGCCAATGAATGGAGGGAGAAACATACTGAGATGAGGTTTAATACTTGCAGGGGGAATATTTACTGATGGGCCAAAGGGACTCCTCCTGGGCTAGTACAGGCCTGATGGGCTGAAGGGACTCTTTAAATAAAAAAAATCTGAGTGAAATCTCATTGAAAGGCACATTTTTCTGGTCTTTTCCTGGCCTTTTGGGCTAAAATGCTCTCTCTGGCCCAATAAGGGCATTTTGGGCAAAAGGGACCCGTTTCTTGGCTAATAGGGGCCTTGTGGGCCGAAATGAGTGGTTTCAGGCAGACCAAATAACTCATTTCATGTCATTTCATTTCTATTTCCATTTCAAGCACAGGGCAAGCCAAACATCTCATTTCATTTTCATTTCATTTCATTTCCATTGCCATTTCAGTTTCAAGCACAGGGCAGGCCAAACAACTCATCTCATTTTCATTTCATTTCATTTCCATTGCCATTTCCATTTCAAGCACAGGGCAAGCCAAACAACTCATCTCATTTTCATTTCATTTTCATTTCCATTGCCATTTCAGTTTCAAGTACAGGGCAGGCCAAACAACCCATCTCATTTTCATTTCATTTCATTTCCATTGCCATTTCAGTTTCAAGCACAGGGCAGGCCAAACAACTCATTTTATTTTCATTAAGGGCTAACAAATCATATATTGCAAGTACATTGCAGACTCACAGTTCAGTAGACTCGCAGTTCAGTTGACTCACAGCAGAATCAGATTTGTGATCTCTCCCTCACGATCTTCCTGAGTGACTGACTCACGTCCAGGCATCCGTGGTTTTATAGTCCCGCCCTGGAAGGTACGTAACCTTCATCATTGTGATTAACAGGCAATATTTTTTACTCATAACTTTTTTATTTTTCATCTATAGGAAAATTCCTCAGGGCCACCTCAGCGGAGGAGGACTGTGAGTAAGATGGCCAAAAATCATCACGATATGGGGTAGCATTTTTAATAAAACAGCGCAGACAGGAAGTGGTCAAGATTAGTCTTTTGGTTATATAGATATAGACATTTCCAAGATAGGCAACTTCAGTCTTGGCAATGAGGCTGGCTTTAACTAGCCTGTCATCGTTTTCAGATACTTGACATTTTCACTCCAAGCATCTCATGCAACAATGGGTGATAAACATGGATCAGGTAAATACTCAATCTGGCAGTCGGTGCACTGGTTAATCTCTGAGAGGTCAACACTGCATTTTCACACCATTTGGCCTGGGTTTGTACAGAAAATAGCATTCTGTTTAACAAAGCAAGATAGTTATTTTTAACTTTGTCATTAAAGATTACTTAGCAATGACTATCAACTTACGTGGTCATGTTGCAATTGTACAAGACATTGGTGAGACCAGGTTTTCAGTATTGTGAACATTTTTGGTTCCATTGTTATCGGAAAGGGTTATTGTTAAGATGGAAAGGGAGCAGAAAAGATTTACGAAGACGTTGCCAGGACATGAGGGCCTGAGCTATAGGGAGTGGTTGAGCAGGGTGGGGTTTTATTCCTTGGGTAAATGCACATGGACTTTTACCCAGAGTATAGGAATTGAGAACCAGAAGACTTAGATATAAGATGAGGGGGCAATCTTTAATAGACCACTGAGGGGCAAATGTTTACACAAAGAGTGGTAGATGCATGGAATGAGCTGCGGAAGGCATAATTTGAACAAATTGACCATCTCCTCTTGATTTTATTTCGATCTGGAAAAGTAACCACATAAAGCCTATTTAGTTTCCAGATGTCATCCTTCACAAGACCCTTCTTATCGCAAGAAGGACTTTCTGCATTTCGCAAATCAAACTTGTCCTGCAAACCTTCCCTCTCACTTATCTGAAGCATGTCTCTGTTCTTGTCATTTCTCAGAGCCAGATCTCCTATCATTAGGAAAGTCTGATCTCTCTGGTTTCTATACGCGTCCATCCACAATGCCTTGTTTTGCTCATCCACAATTGTATGTCATTAACCCATCCTTCATCTTCCTCTGAGTAACAGACTGCAATCACCCTATCTATTCCCCTCATGATTTTAAACACCTCTATAAGATCACCCCTCAAACTCCTGCACTCCAGGGAATAAAGTCCTAGTACGTCTAACCATTCCCTATAACCGAGGCTATTGAGTTCTGACAACATCCAGGATGATCTACAGGCCCAAGCTTGTATTTCGTATGTAGTTGTGCCTGAAAAAAAGTCACACTGCTTTGTGTTGACTTTCCTGTTATTCATCAAGAGTTTTCAAACTTCCCTATCACTATGATGACATGGTTGTCCAGTGTACTTCATGGCTTTGAGAAGTCTCCATTTTCCATTCATTCTTCATCATTAACCTTCATGTATATGGCATAGACAAAAAAAGCTGGAGTAACTCAGTGGGACAGGCAGCATCTCTGGAGAGTAGGAATGGGTGAGATTTCGGGTCGAGACTCTTCTTCAGACTAGTTGGGGAAAGGGAAATGAGAGATATAGACGATGATGTAGAGAGATAAAGAACAATGACTGAAAGATGTGCAAAAAGGTAATGATGATAAAAGAAACAGGCCATTGTTAGCTGTTTGTTGGGTGAAAATGAGAAGCTGGTGCGACTGGGATGGAGTGAGAGGGAATGCCGGGGTTACTTAAAGGTCTTTAAGCTGGTTGAAGAGGTCTTTAAAATGATGAGAGGGATAGACAGAGTTGATGTGGACAAGCTTTTCCCTTTGAGAATAGGGAAGATTCAAACAAGAGGACATGACTTTAGAATTAAGGGACAGAAGTTTAGGGGTAACATGAAGGGGAACTTCTTTACTCAGAGAGTAGTAGCGGTGTGGAATGAGCTTCCAGTGGAAGTGGTGGCGGCAGGTTCGTTGGTATCATTTAAAAATAAATTGGATAGGCATATGGATGAGAAAGGTATGGAGGGTTATGGTATGAGTGCAGGCAGGTAGGACTAAGGGAAAAAAGTTGTTCGGCACGGACCTGAAGGACCGAGATGGCCTGTTTCCGTGCTGTAATTGTTATATGGTTATATGGTTACTTGAAGTTAGAGAAATCAATATTCGTATATGGGCCTGTGCCTTGATCTAAAGTGAAGTAACCTGCAAAGTGTTCAGAGTTATCTGTAGAAAGCACTAAAAGGTAAGTCTAGTTTATTTGAAGTTCTTCTCACACTGCATGTGCATGACAATATATCCTCACATGATCAAACGCACCATATATTGATGTGGTAACTACTGCACTTTAGCAATGATTTTCTTCATAACCATCGTGGATCTAGTTACCATGGGAACCACTGAGTTAAATTTTAAAGAAACACTAAAATTGTGGTGTAGAAAATCTAATTTCAGAAGGTATAACATTTCCATCTTGAGTCTCCAGTGAGTCATTGTGGCTGGTTGAATAGTCCAGAGTCTGGTGATTGACAGCGAGTGATATGAAAAACCCAGCTCGCTTGAAATACCAAAAATAGTCCGTGAGTAACATCTTGCACGGCTGGAAGCTAATTTCCGTAAATCAGCTTCCTTCGGGCATATGAAGGAAAATGATTTAACAGTAAAGCTGTAAGAAGAATGAGTAATTTTCACCGATAGATCATGAAAGAATCGGGCACGATTTCATTTAACAGGATCAATTTTTTGGAGACCGCTGCCTCATGCAACTTCCTTGGTTTCTGAAAGATGGAACATCTTTCAGAAGTATTGCTGCTCCACTGTTTTCCTTTGATGTGATCTTGCCTCTGCATTTCATACTTCATCTCTTCTTTCTTACTATCGACCCGAACCATCACCTATTCCTTTTCTCCAGAGAGGGGGCCTGGCCCGCTCAGTTACTCCAGCATTTAGTGTTTATCTTTCTGCAACTTTCAAAAAGGTAGTTGAGAATGAAGGATTTATTGCTTGTATAGAAGCCATTGGGTGTGTGGGAGTGAATTGCAAGGGAGCAATTGAGCTGTGACATTCAGAGGATATAAAGGCTAATTTTGCGGCCAAGCCTTCTGTAATTCTTGGTACATCAACGCTAATTACTGGCAGTCGGAATGGATGAGATTTGATCAGTTCATTAAATTTGCATAATTTCAGTGGGCAGAGAGTCCCATTATACTTGTACGTACAAGACCTGCATTGGGGTAATGCACAGTATTTTTCGAATGGAGGCTCCAGTCTTTTGTTTGCATGCTGGCCTTCTTTTAGCTAATTTTGTTTATTGTCATGTGCACCGAGGTACAGTGAAAAACTTTTTGTTGCATGCTGTCCAGTCAGTAGAAAAAGCCACATGATTACAATTGAGCCATCCACAGTGTACAAATTCATGCTAAAGGGGATAACGTTTAAATTCCTGTAAAGTCCGATTAAAGATAGTCCGAGTGTCTCCAAAGAGGTAGATGGTAGGTCAGGACTGCACTCAATGCATCATTCTCCAGGTTGTTGGTAGGATGGTTCAGTTGGTTTTTGCTTGATAACAGCTGGGAGAAACTCTACCTGCATTTGGCGGTGTGCGTTTTCACACTTCTGCACCTCTTGCCCGATTGGGGGGGGGGGGGGGGGGGGGGGAAGAGGGAATGTCAGAGGTGAGACTCGTCCTTGATTATGCTGGTGGCCTTGCTGAGGCTGCATGAAGCGTAGATGGAGTCGATTGAAGGGAGGTTGGTTTGTGTGTTGGTCTGGGCTGCGTTTACCTTTGTGCTCAGAGTGATTGTAGAACCTCTCGGACCATGACCGATTCAGTAAAGGAGAAGGAAAAGGTGGATTTGAAATCTTTCCTTTTTTGGGGACAGATAAATATTACTCACTCACAGACAGCATGGAATAAAGCATAGAGGTGATAATGAATCAGCACAGACTGGGTGGGCTATGTGTAGGTACAAATGGAAATGACGTACACTGAATTGAAGAAGAAGGACATTACGGGGAACTCGAATGGTAGTCATATGAAATGGTGTTTCCTGATAGATTATTTGTAGCAGTGCTATGGTAACAAGAAGTAAGCACAAGAAACTTCAGATGTTGGTTTCCAAAAAAAGGACAGAGTGCTGGAGTAACTCAGCGGGTCAGGGAAAATCTCTGGAGTATATAGATAAGTGATATTTCAGACTGGGGCCCTTCTTCAGACTGCAGAACGGTTCAGTCTTCCAGTTGCCTGTCTAATTCTTTGTCTCAATCGCATTCATTCTTCTGACGTTGATCTTCTATGTAGTTCCCCCATCAATTCAAATCTCTGTGTTTCCACTCTGAGTGACATTCCCTTTGTCTTCACCACAACCCACCTCTTCTCGGCAATCTGAAATATGTTGGATTTCTGTCATAGAAGGATCCCTCACCCACGACTCTTCTGTGTCCTGTTCCGCCTCCCTCTCTCCAGGATGTAACAAGGACAGAGTTCCACTGGTCCTCACTTTTGATCCCACCAGCTTCCACATCCAATGCATCACCCTCCAACATTTCCGTCGGCTCCAACGTGGTCCCACCACTCATCACATCTTCCCATCTCCACCCATTTCCGCCTTCCGCAGAGACCACTCCTTCCACAACTCCTTGGTTTGCTCATCCCTTCCCACTCAAACCACCCCCTCCCCAGGTACTTTCCCCTGCAACCGCAGGAGATGTAACACCTGTCCTTGTACCTCCTCCCGAGCAAGGCCGCCTCAGTCCCGAGCAAGGCCGCCTGCTCCACAATGTTTGGCCGCAGAGCGACTGGAGATACAATCCGGAAAACAATCGCATCTCCGGCAAGCACATGCTCAGTGTGTGCCTGTCCTCCATGTTCTCACCCGAGCTTGCTAATCGGGAGATTGTGCTTAGGTGTGGCAATACTCTACTGGAATCTTTGTAAGAAAATAATTTCACTATGCATTTGCACATGTGGCAAGAAAGGACCACTGAATCATTAAACCATTATATTTTGAATTTTTTTTGGTTTTTAAAAATGTTCTAAATTTTGGTTGGCTTTAAATATTTCTAATTTTTCTCTATGCCACAACAGAAATGATCTTGTAGTATGGTAAAGATGATTGCCCAAGAATTCATCTTCCAAAATCCATTCATTGACTTCAGCACATGGAGCAGCACAAGATCAAGAGATCAAGAAAGTTTCATTTCTATTTCACTTCTATATGGTGGAACGGACTTGACGTCATACAGACTTAAATTATTGAAACTTTTAGTACAGATTTTATTTTGCTTTGTTTAGTTTTTATTTATTTATTTTATTTTTTGTTTTATTTTATTATCATTATTTTTTTTTATTTTTTTTAGTTTAGGGGGGTTTTGCATTTTCCTTTTTTCTTTTTCTCTTTGTCTTTTTATTTTTGTGTTTTTTTCTACATTTATACGTTTTCTTTTAAAGATTTAACTATATATACATAGAGACCAGGAGGTCTATACTCAATGTGTATTTTGACACTGATCTCATATCAGGTTATACCTGTTATTAATGTAATCCTGATCCCTATGTATCAATATCATTGTTACGTTTATCACTTTTTGTTTCTTGCACAGTTTTTTTGTTGTTTTTTAAAAAAATGTTTTATTTTTGTTTTCTTTGGAAAAAAAACAATAAAATGATTTTAAAAGAAAGAAAGAAAGTTTTATTGTCATGTGTCCCTGATAGGACAATTAAATTCATACTTTGATTTAGCACACCAGAACATAGTAGGCATGAATAATGAACAGATCAGTGTGTCCATATCAGTGTGTACCATTGCATAAATATATACACACATGAATAATTAAACTGATAAAGTGCAAATAAACAGATTATTGGCTGTTAATGTTCAGAGTTTTGTCTGAGCCGCATTTAATAGCCTGATGGCTGTGGGGAAGAAGCTGTTCCTGAACCTGGTCATTGCAATCCTCAGGCTCCAGTACCTTCTACTTGAAGGTAGTGGGGAAATTAGTGTATGGCCTGGATGGTGTGGGTCCTTGATGATGCTGCCAGCCATTTTGAGGCAGCGACTGTGATAGATCCCCTCGATGGACGGGAGGTCAGAGCCGATGATGGACTGGGCAGTGTCTACCACTTTTTGTAGTCTTTTCCGCTCCAGGGCGCTTAAGTTTCCGAACCAGAGCCACGATGCAACCAGTCAGCATGCTCTCCACTGTGCACCTGTAGAAGTTAGAGGGAGTCCTCCTTGAAATACCGACTCTCCGTAATCTTCTCAGGAAGTAGAGGCGCTGATGTGCTTTCTTTATGATTGCATCAGTGTACTCGGACCAGGAAAGATCTTCAGGGATATGCATGCCCAGGAATTTGAAGCTCTTGACCCTTTCCAACATAAATAAATGGGACTGTGGGTCCCCATCCTCCCCCTTCCAAAGTCCACAATCAGTTCCTTGGTTTTGCTGGTGTTGAGGGCCAGGTTATTATGCTGGCACCATTTGGTCAGTCGGTTGATCTTACTTCTGTACTTTAACACGTCCCCATAGTGATACGTCCCACAACAGTGGTATCATCAGCAAACTTGATGATGGAGTTCGTAATATGACCGGCTATGCAGTCATGAGTATAGAGTGAGTACAGCAGGGGGCTAAGCACGCAGCCTTGAGGTGCTCCCGTGCTGATTGTTATTGATGCTGACACATTTCCACCAATACGAACTGACTGTGGTCTGTGAATGAGGAAGTCGAGGATCCAATTGCAGATCCAATTGTAATCAATGAATAACAGCCTGACATATGAGTTTTTGTTGTCCAAGTGGTCCAGAGCGGAGAGGAGTGCCAGCGAGATCGCATCCACTGTTGATCTGTTGTGGCGGGAAGCGAACTGCAGAGGGTCCAGGTTTTTGTCGAGGAAGGAGTTGATTTGCGCCATGATCAACAGCTCAAAACACTTCATCACCACAAATGTTAGTGCCATTGGTCGACAGTCATTGAGCCACATCACCTTGCTCTTCTTGGGCACCGGTATAATTGATGCCCTTTTAAAGCAGGCTCAGACCTCAGATGTGAGAGTTTGTAAAGATGCAGAGCATAGAGCATCAATATCAACACATTGTGTGTTCAGAACTGCTGATTCACTGCTGAATTCCCAGGCAATTGAGTTAACGAAATGTACATGACATCATCCTGTGAGTATAAAAGGAAGAGCAACAGGTGCAGGAGAACATAAAGACCGAGAAATGGCTCACTAGAGGATCAGCTCAAAAATGGCCTTCACTGATGAAGATAAACGTGTAGATTTAAGGATTGTTGCTTTTGGTCAGTTGCCAATTGCTGAATGCAGGAACCTAACATCTAGAATTTTTGTCTTTCAACATTTGGGGCTTGGAGCTATGCCCTCTGTTTTCCGCGACAGAAGCAGATCTACCAATGCAAATTTGATATCGAGAGTTTGCAGTTATGCATGAAATATGTGGACAGTCCAATGAATGTTGTAGATGGGGTTTGCATGTTCTTAAGTCATATGAGCAGAATTAGGCCATTGGGCCCATCGAGTCTACTCCGCCATTCAACTATGGCTGATCTATCTTTCTCTCTCAACCGCATTCTCCTGCCTTCTCTCCATAACCTTTGACACCCTTACTAATGAAGAACCTGCCAATCTCTTCTTTAAAATTACCCAATGACTTTCACAGATTCACCATCTATGATGTGTTTGCAGGTTCGATTCTAGTCCAATCCCCCTTAAAATAGGCAGGAAGCAGAATAGATCACAGCTCCTGATATTCCAATTTTACGTGTTCCTAGTTGTTCCTCATGTGGATCTCAAAGTATAACAGCGATCATACAAGCAACTGACCAGCGATCTCCTCATCAGATCTTCATGCATTATGTGCCATTAGATAATAAGAGACAAAGAGCATACCAAACAGATGAAAATTAAAATCGAAAGCCTGGTGAAAGACAAGCTGTCTGAAGTGGAAGAAGCATTAAATCTACACTCGACAGATATAAGCATTATTAAAGGCTTAGCCGAAACATCGGCTCGGAACTCAGACAGAGATATACAACGCTTATCTGAACTTCTGGACAAGATAACAGAAAAATGCACGGAGTTGGAAGGCCACCAAAGAAGGTCGAACCTTAGGATTGTGGGTATTCCAGAAGGCAAAGAAGGGAATAACCCTCGAGAATTTACAGCAGATTTACTGCAACAAGTTTTAACCTTGGATCAGAAACCGTTACTGGCTCGTGCACATAGAGTGAAGAGGCGCTTTACAGGACTTGGTGCTTCCCCAAGACAAATGATAATAAAGGTACAGCATGATCACGTACTGGAAGAAATGATGGGTAAGATTGTAAGAAGTAAAAATCTTACTTTTGATGGAGCACGGATCAGTATTTACCGAGATTATCCTGCTGAGGTTTCCAAGAAACGAAACGCATTCAGGGAGACTAAAAGAATTTTGAGAGAATTGAAGGATGTAAGGTATACCCTGAGATACCCCGCTACCTTGAGGGTGACCCATGACAATCAAGATCACTTCTTCAAGAACCCACAGAATGCACTGGACTTTGCGCAGAAGATTAAGAATCAAGAAGAAGACTGAATAATATTTCACTTCTGAACTATATTAATGAATAAACAGTATGTTTGCATTTGGTTTAAAGGATTACCGGATTATGGACTGGTTGTAGTCTGGCTACAATCAAGAAAGATGAAGAAATGAGTGGACTGGGTCCCTACACCAAAGACATGGACCGGATTTTCTCTTATGGATATTATTCATTAGAATAATAACAATACTAATAGAAATAATTAATACATAATAAAATACTAATATACTAAAACTTAACCCGCAGTATTGTTACTAACTAAAACAATAATAAATACTAATGACTAAGGCTTAAGTATAAGCAATTTCCTTACTACTTCACACATATATATACTTTACTCATCAATAATTAATACTAATTTACGTAAAATATAAATAAATAGTAATTAGTAAATATATTCCCTAAGACCATACATTTGATTATAACTATAATAGTCAAGATTTCCTTGATCTTTGCATTTAAATATGTTATAGGATTGATGAAATATTTTAGAACTATATATTCCCATTAAAATACCTTTCGTAAGATAATAATTTTAAGAACTTATGGAGCTGGCGAGTTAACATCATCTACACTGGAAGTCCGTAGATGGCTAGCCATGCTAGTATGGCTTTCACTAACTGCACCTACTATAGCTGTAGTTTTTCCCTACTTTTCACAATTTACTAACCCTTTATTCTACTTTCTGTTTTTTTATATTACTTCATGTTTTTATCTTTTTATGTCACAGTGGGCTCGCAATCAGAAAAGATATATTCGTGCGAGATATTTGAAAATCTTGAAACTCGTCCATTCGGAGTTCGGGAGTAAGGTTGGGTATGTCGAGCTGAGACACTTGAACCATTATAGACCACCTTAAATAAAATGCAGGACTTAAAAAAGAACTTGGAGAATGAGGGAATAATCTTCGGCAGTTGGAATGTTAAAGGTCTTAATGAACCTATTAAAAGAGGCAAAGTATTGGCACATTTGCAAGCACTCAAAATCGACGTCGCGTTCCTTCAAGGGACACATTTAAAAAAAGATGCCGAGCATAGATTAAAGGCTAAATGGATTGACAAAATATATCATTCCTCTTTTACTCATAAATCCAGAGGCGTAGCAATATTGATACGTAAAGGTACTTTATTTAAGCATACATCAACTATAATTGATAAAGATGGAAGATTCATTATTGTAACGGGAGAATTATATGCTCAAAAAGTAATATTAGCCAATATATATGGCCCAAATTTTGACAGTCCAATCTTTTTAAAGAAAATATTTAATACAATTCCTGATCACGCACAACATAATTTAATAATTGGAGGAGATTTAAATTGTACTTTAGATCCTTATTTAGATAGATCGTCAGGACAGAGGAAATTTAAATCACACTCCAGTGATTTAATAAATGCATACATTGATACTAGTAAAGTTAGAGATGTTTGGAGAATTGAACACCCAACAGGACGAGATTACTCATTCTACTCCTCGGTACATAAAACATATTCTAGAATTGACTACTTCCTTGTAGATATAAAGCTTATTCCATACATCTACAACTCTAAATACCACAACATTATTATTTCAGATCACGCTCCATTAACATTTAATATTAAATTTAATGATAACATGAAAAAACGAGGACAATGGAGACTTAATCCACAAATTTTGAAGGATAAATCAACCAATGAATATATTATAAAGCAGATTAAGACTTTTTTTGAAATAAATGATAAACCAGAAATATCTCCACCCCTACTATGGGAAACTTTCAAGGCTTTTACTCGTGGAATTATGATATCTTCACAAGCATTTTATAATAAAGAAAAGCGGAAGGAACAACATATTCTGGAAACGGAGATAAAACAATTAGATATAGAAAATGCTCTCAACCCTACAATGATAAAACATAATAAAATTACTGCACTAAAATATAAATTAAATAAGATATATGCTGACCAAGTGGTTAAATGATATCAATATACAAAACAAATACAATTTGAATTTGGAGACAAACCACAAAAATTACTGGCTCGCCAATTACGAAAAATAGGGGGAGAAAAAATAATACATCGGATGAAATCAGAAAATGGTGAATTCTTAACACAAAATAACGATATTAATGAGAGATTTTAAAAATATTATAAAGATTTATATTCATCCAAAATGACTGAAAATCAGATAGGAATTAATACATTCTTAAACAACTGTAATTTAATAGGATTGGATGCAGATGATACAAAACTATTAAATGCTGAAATAACAGTTAAAGAAATTGAGGATTCTATTAAATGACTAAAAAAACGGGAAAACTCCAGGGCCAGATGGTATTGGCTCGGAATTTTATAAATCCAACAAGGATCTGATAACACCTTATTTGAAGATACTTTATGAACATATATATGCACAACAGTTTACCAGAAACACTAAACGAATCTATTATAACACTCATACTAAAAATGGATAAAGACCTAGATGATCCGGGATCATATAGAGCTATAGCTCTTTTAAATACGGATCAAAAGATATTAACTAAAATATTAGCTAAAAGATTAAGTGTAGTGATTAATAAAATAATACACCCGGATCAAACAGGATTTATACCAAAACGATACTCATCATATAACTTGAGACGATTGTTTAATATTATATACTCGAAAAGGAGTTATAATAAAGACTTAGTAATAATATCGTTAGATGCAGAGAAAGCTTTTGACCAAGTTGAATGGCCATATTTGTTTGCGGTTATGGAAAAGTTCAATTTGGGAGACAAGTTTATAAAATGGATCAAATTACTATATACTAATCCAACTGCTAGAATCTTAACTAACCAAATGATATCCACCAAATTTAATTTATTTCGAGGATGCAGACAAGGTTGTCCCCTATCATCATTATTATTTGCGTTGGCTATAGAACCATTAGCTACTCGGGTAAGATTACATCCCGCAATTTTTGGATATGAAACTAATGAAACAAGAAATAAAATTTCTCTATATGCAGATGACGTATTATTATATATTAAAAAAACTGAAATTAGCATACCTAATTTATTGAATTTAATAACTCAATTCGGCTTGTTTTCTGGATACAGAATCAATTGGAATAAAAGTGAACTTATGCCATTAACACAAGATAATTTAATTGTATTAAAACAATTTCCTTTTAAGCTTGTAAATGAACAGATTAAGTACTTAGGAATTCACGTTACAAAAAAATATGATTCTTTATTTAAACATAATTTTTTACCTTTACTACATAAATTATCTAAGAATATCCTATATTGGAGAACTCTACCTATCTCAATGATAGGTAGAATTAACGCGATAAAAATGATTTTTCTCCCACAGTTATTATATTTATTCCAAATATATCTTTCTAAGAATTTTTTTAAAAAGGTTGACTCTATAGTCACTAATTTTGTTTGGGACTATAGGAGCCATAGAATAAATAAAAAATATTTATGCAAATCGAAAATTAATGGAGGTCTAACATTACCTAATTTTATATTTTATTACTGGTCAGTTAATATTAAGAATATGAACTTCTGGTGGGTGGAACTTGATGAAAACCCAAACTGGTTACTTATGGAAAAGGAAGACTGCTTACCATATGAAATCAGTTCCATATTATTCTCTAAAACTAAAATATTCAAGAAAACTTATCGAGAAAACCCAATAATCAATAGTGGAATTAATATTTGGAAACAGTTAAACAGAACGTTAAAATTAGAAAATATCCCATTAGTTCTTCCCATTGTTAATAATGTAAGTTTTAAACCATCCTTGGAAAATTCAGGATTCTTACAATGGAAAAATCAAGGAATTAATAAGATCAGTGACCTTTACAGGGGCAATCTTTATCTTTCATTTAAAGAAATACAGGAAATATATGGACTACACTCTAAACACTACTTCAGATATCTACAAATAACAGACTACATTAAAACAACTACACAGGAATATAAAAAGAGACAGACGGGAATTCTAGATGAATGCTTAAATAAACACCCAAACACGGAAAAATTAATATCATACATTTATAATATTTTATTAGAAAATGATATACCCAATACGGAAAAGTACAGACAACTATGGGAAAATGAAATAGGTAAAACAATTGAATCTGATATCTGGGATGAAAGTTTACGATATATACATAACTGTTCATTAAATTCTAGACATTCTCTGATACAATTCAAAGTTTTACATAGATTGCATTTTTCAAAATCTAAATTACATAGAATGTTTTCTAATGTATCTCCTATATGTGACAAATGACAATACCCAGAAGCTAATTTAACACATTCTTTTACAACTTGTATAAAAATGGACTTCCGGTGGCGCCATGTTCTAGGAGAGAACAGTGCCAGACCAGCTCTTAAAAAATCTGGAAAAAAAACGGGGTTAGAGGAGGCTGCTAACACTACTTACCGTAGGAGATCGATTTTAAACGGCTCCGGGTGCGATTGTAAGCCGCGTGACGTCATCAGGCACGCGACTTTAGCGACTCCGGTAAGAAATTTAAAATGAATCCCTCCTCCCCCACACAGCCGAAGAAAGGTTCCAGAAGGGAGGTAGGCCCCACCAAAGCTTCAGGCTCGGGACTGGCTGCCTCCCAAGAAGAGATTTTACAAAGAAAAGCTGAGATGGAAGATCTTAAAAAATCTCTGCTGGCTGATATGAAGAAAATGCTGAAGGAAACACAAACAGAAACACAAAAAGAAGTGAAGAAAGATTATAAAGAAATTAAGGATGAAATGAAAGCCTTAAAAACGGATATTCGAAAAATCAAAGAAGAATTAATGAGAGAAGTTAAAGAAATGGTAAAAACCATGATGAATGAATGGAAAACAGAACAGGAGGAGGACATACATAATCAAATGATTGAGGTAACTGATAAACTCGCTGGGATGGAGCAAATGATGGAAGAGATGATGGATGCGAAAATAGAGGCGAGGTTAAGCCCTATGTCAACTGTACTGGATCAACAAAATGATACGATTAAAGAATTAACTGATGCCGCTCTGACAACTGCGAGGGAGAATGAGAAGATAAACAAAGAGAACAAACGCCTCTCTGAATTAGTACGTAAAATAAATGAGAAATGTATTGATTTGGAGGGGCGGCAAAGACGTAAGAATTTGCGCATAGTAGGTTTGCCTGAGGGACGCGAAGGAAACCATGACCCACGTAAATTCTTTGCTAAACTCCTGAAGGATATTTTGGATTTGGATGAAGAACCCCTGTTGGGACGAGCCCACAGGGCTTTAAGACCGGCTTCTAGGAGTGGTGCACCACCAAGACAAGTAATTGTAAAGGTGGTTTATGACAGCGTCTTTGAAGATATGATGAAGATAATAATAAGAAAAAGAAATCTGAAATACGAAGGAGATAACATCAGTATCTTCAGAGACTACCCGGCCGAAGTGGCTAAAAGAAGAGCTCTATTTACAGAAACAAGAGGCATCTTGAGAGATATAAAAGGAAAAAAGGAGATCAGATATGGTCTGGTGTACCCGGCAATACTTAGAGTTACCTACGAGAAGAAGGATTTTCGTTTCACCAAGCATACAGCGGCACTGGAATTCGCTCAGAAAATACAGAAGAAGGTAGAAGAAGGAGAAGAAGGAGAAGAAGGAGAAGCAGAGGAAGAATGAGCAGACCCGACAGGAGTAATTGATGAATGAACTTTATGGACCTGCGGTTATGAACCACTTACTGAGAAAAAGGCGAAATAACGGACATTGAATTGTAGTTTTATATTGCTTACTAATTAATTAATAAATACTAATTTGTAATTATTAATTGCTAATCACTAATTAGTTTGATTTCCCTTACTCCACTTATATAGTATTACTAATTATGATACTAATTATAGTTGAAATTAACAACTAAAAACTATTAATATGAATAATAGAAAAAGTTATTAAGAATATAAAGTTAGCACCCCCACCCCTATATATACAGTATTCCAAATAAGAGCTGGAATATTTAACATCTTTTTTTTTTAGAAAACGGAAGTCGCTAGATTAGTAGCCATGTTAGTGTGGCTTTCACCTGTGCACACTACACACTATAAAAGTGTAGTCTCTTTTTTTTCTGATCACCTTTTTATCACCCTTTACCTTTTTTATATTTACACTCGTTATTATTTTTGGTATAACACATACTTGATTTTATATTATATATTATATAATCATGACTTCTATCTATTTTAATATCAGCACAAGCTCATTTTAACAAAGTAAATCGAAACATGGAGCAAAAGTTAGAAAAAGAGATAAAACAATTAGATAGTGAAAATATAATACATCCTTCTAAAGAGTTGAGTAATAAAATTGCAATATTAAAATATAAATTAAATAAAATTTACTCTGATCAAGTGATAAAACTATATCAACAAACTAAACAAGTTCATTTTGAATTTGGTGATAAACCTCAAAAATTATTAGCACGACAACTCAGAAGATTAGACGATGAAAAAACTATACATAGTATTAGATCGGTACAGGGAAATACATTGACTATACCAAAAGACATTAATGACACATTTTTACAATATTATCAACATCTTTATTCATCTAAATTAACAGGGCAAACAGATGAAATGGAAACATTTTTAGAAAAATGTCATTTTAATAAGCTAGATTTTGAGAGTAGGCAATTATTAAATGCTGAAATATCGGTAATAGATATCGAAGAATCAATTGGATCGTTAAAAAATGGTAAAACAGCGGGCCCCGATGGCCTGAGTGCAGAATTTTATAAAAAATTTCATGATCTACTTTCATCAAGATTACAAACAGTGTATAGACATACCTATGAGTTAGGAAAGTTACCAGAGTCTTTAAATGAATCTACAATTACATTAATTCCTAAATTAGATAAGGATCTAGAAGATCCTGGATCATATCGAGCGATTGCCCTTTTAAATACTGATCAAAAAATATTAACTAAAGTACTGTCTCGGAGGCTAAGCTTAGTGATTTCCAAAATAATACATTATGATCAAACAGGTTTTATTCCAAAACGTTATTCATCACATAATCTTAGACGCTTGTTTAACATTATATACTCGAGAAGAAGAAGAGATAGTGAATTAGCAGTTATATCGTTGGATGCTGAAAAAGCATTCGACCAGGTGGAATGGTCATATTTATTTAATATAATGGAAAAATATCAATTGGGGGATGGATTTTGTAAATGGGTAAGAATATTATATTCTAATCCTACAGCAAGAATTTTAACCAATCAAATACTATCACCTAAATTTAGACTTTTTAGGGGATGCAGACAGGGATGTCCGTTATCCCCTTTATTATTTGCTTTGGTGATAGAACCTCTGGCCGAAAGAATCAGATCAGAACCCGAAATATATGGGTATAATACTGACACAACAAATAATAAGATATCTTTATATGCAGATGATATTCTGATTTATATTACTAAGCCGGAATGTAGTATTCCCAAGTTATTTAATGTTATAAACGAATTTAGCGTATTTTCAGGATATAGGATTAATTGGAATAAAAGTGACATTATGCCTATAATTGGTATAAATGTAAATATATTACAAAAATACCCATTAAAAATAGTTACAGATAAATTTAAATATTTAGGAGTCAATGTGTCTAAATCCTATAAATTATTAATTAAAGCTAATTATTATCAATTATTAGAGAAACTTAAAAAAAACATTTTATATTGGAAAACACTCCCTATATCTATGATCGGTAGGATTAATGCTATAAAGATGATTTTTTTACCACAATTGTTATATTTATTTCAAGCAATTCCTTTTTTTCTCCCAAAAAGTTTTTAAAAAAAAATTGATACTATAGTTAATAATTTTGTCTGGGATTACAAAAGTCATAGAATAAGTAAAAAACACTTATGTAAGTCTAAGATAAATGGAGGGCTGGCACTTCCAAATTTTCTATATTACTTTTGGGCAGTCCAGATTAAGAATATGAATTTTTGGTGGGTAAATATAGATGTTGAACCAATGTGGTTAAAAATGGAAAAGGAAGACTGTTCACCTTTCAATATAGAGTCGATTATTTTCGCACCTAAGGAAGTACAAAAAAAGACTTATAGGGACAACCCTATAATTCATAATAATAGGCGTATTTGGAAACAGATAGTTAAGACCCTATATCTGGATAATCTTTCTTTTAGGTTACCAATTAGGAATAACCCACTGTTTAAACCCTCAATCTTAGATGCGGGGTTTAGACTGTGGGAGGATTTAGGAATTAAAAGGATAGGACACCTTTATAGAAATGGAAATTTTTTATTATTTGAAGAGTTACAAGATATTTTTGGATTACCTTCACAACATCATTTTAGGTATTTACAAATTAGAGATTTTATTAAATGTAACACACAAGACTATAAAAAAAAAGAACCAGGCTTATTAGATGAGCTGTTTAATTTACATCCAAATACGGATAAGCTTATAGCTTATATATACAATACTATTTTAGATAAAGAGAACCCAACAACTGAAACATATCGTCAAGCATGGGAAAATGAAATTGGATTACCTATAACAAAAGAAACTTGGGAAGAATGCTTACAAAGAATACATTGGTGTTCTTTGAATGCCAGACATACACTGATACAATTTAAAGTTATATATAGATTACACTACTCGAAAACCAAATTAAAAAGTATTTTTCCTAATCTCTCCTCTATTTGTGATAAATGTAAGAATCTTGAAGCAAATTTAATGCATAGTTTGGTAACGTGTCCACGGTTGAATTATTATTGGATTGAAATTTTTAAAGTTATTTCGGAAGTTCTTAAGGTTGAACTCGACCCAGACCCAAAATTAATAATATTCGGAATCCCGGAGCCAAATTTGGTACTCACGGTTAATCAAAGAAATTTTTTTGATTACTGTTTAATAATAGGGAAAAAAATGATACTTAAATTTTGGAAGGGAACATTATCTCCAACAATTAAAATGTGGAAAGCAGAGATGTTGGAGACGTTGAATTTGGAAAGAATTAGATTTGTCCTTTTGGACAGGTATAATTCTTTTGAATCGATATGGTCTCCATATATACAGTATTTAGAAAAGTAGCTATTCTTGGGATCACGGCTCGACGGACACCCTATGGATCCGATGCGAATAACTTACTTATAATTGATATTATTGTGCATTTATTAGAGATATTTCTGAATGAAATAGTATTTCGTATAATGACTTTAGTTTTTGTTTATATATATGTAATATTTTTGTTTTTCAAATTTTCCCTTTTTATTTTCTTTTTATTTACGATTGAAGTATGTGGGAAGAATAATTTTTATTTTTTTATTTATTTTTTTTTATTTATTTTTTTTTTTAATTTACTCTTTTTTCTTTTCTCTTTTATATATCTTTTTCTTTATTTCCAAAAAATAGAAGATATTAAGTATTGATATGTTATTTGTAGTAATATTGAATTAAGGTGTTAGTTTATAAAGTAAGTTTTACATTGTAAACGGTTTACCTCAAATAAAAAAATATTACACAAACTTGTATAAAAATTATGAATTTTTGGTTGGAAATATTTAAGGTAATCTCGAATGTTGTAAATAAGAATCTAACTCCAGATCCAAAATTAATAATATTGGGAATATTAGAAAAGGATCAATTATTCACGACAGCACAAAGAACTTTTATAGATTATAGTTTAATAATTGGTAAAAAATTAATTTTACAATTTTGGAAAGGCCCCATACCCCCTACAATCAGATTGTGGATTTCAGGAATGGCAGAGACTTTACACTTGGAAAGAATAAGCCTTGCACTTTTAGGCAAGTTAGACCAATTTAATGTGATTTGGTCTCCATTCCTTGAATATCTTAAGGGATCAATATGACTCGGTTTGAGGACCTGACCGAGACCTGAATGAAGGATTGGACGAAGAATAATACATTGTTGATCACGGATATATTACTATATAAATACTGTGTGTATAACATACCACTGTTATTCTATTTACTTTTTTCTTTTGGTTATTTTATAACTATCTTTATGTTAATCATTTTTCACATTTTCCTACTTTTCACTATAAAAAAACTATAATAAAATATTTAGAAGTATATATAAGAAAAGATGATAATTACTACCTATCTCATTATCAAGAATGTTGTTTTAATACGTACTTATACTTGTACTTATACTTGTACTTATACTTCTAATAAAAAATATTCAACACACAGATAATAAGAGACAAGGAAGTCCGAAGTCAAGAGGGTTTTATTGTCATTTGTACCAAAACGGAACAATGCAATTCTTGCTTGCAGCGGCACAACGAGTTTGTAAACACAGTACTCAATAGACAATATAATAACAAACATAAGAAAGTTGAATATATAAAAAACATATCGTGTAAAAATACAGCGTGGCATGATGGCACAGTGGTAGATTTGCTGCCTTACAGCACGTGCAGCTCCAGAGACCCAGGTCTCTGAGTCAGCTATCTATATTACTAAAAGTAAGATCTTGACCACTTCCTGTTTTTCTGTTTCATGATTTTAGAAAAAAGGCTGCCACTTACGCCAGCTTACTCAGAGTCTCCCTCCGCTGCGCAGGAAAAGAGGATTTTTCCCATTGATGAAACATAAAAGAGTTATTAATGTTTTAAAAATGTTGACATTCTCTCTGCTGCCCCTGCTGGTGGAAGGGGGAGGGACTATAAAACCCAGAAGTGTTGTGCCTCAGTCAGTCTCTGCAAGATGGGGGGAGAGAAAGTGAGAGGGTCACGACTCTCTGTCTGAGCTGTGAATAAAACAGAACGCATGTCTATGAAACTGTGAGTGTGTTTTTACTGACCTTGAGTGCCCTTAATGTGGTTTGAAAATGAAAATGTGGTTGGTTTGAAGTAAAAGCACTGCATATGGTTAGTGTGGTTGTGGGTTGAAGTAAAAAGTACTGCAAAGGGTTGGGTGGAGTTTTGGGTTGAAGTAAAAAGCCCTGCAAATGGTTGGTTGGGGGTTTTGGGTTGAAGTAAAAAGGATGCAAATGGTTGGTTGAGGTTTTTGGGTCAAAGTAAAAAGCACTGCAAATGGTTGGTTGGGGGTTCTGGGTTGAAGTAAAAAGCACAGCAAATGGTTGGTTTGGTGTTTTGGGTTTAAGTTAAAAGCACTGCAAATGGTCGGTTAGGGGTTTTGGGTTGAAGTAAAAAGCACTGCAAATGGTTGGTGGGGGCTTGGGTTGAAGTAAAAAGCACTGCAAATGGTTGGTTTGGGGTTTTGGGTTGAAGTAAAAAGCATGCAAATGGTTGGTTGAGGTTTTGGGGTCAAAGTAAAAAGCACTGCAAATGGTTGGTTTGGGAATTCTGGGTTGAAGTAAAAAGCACAGCAAATGGTTGCTTTGGGGTTTTGGGTTGGAGTAAAAAGCACTGCAAATGGTTGGTTTGGGGTTTTGGGTTTTGGGTTGAAGTAAAAAGTACTGCAAATGGTTGGTTGGGTTTTGGGTTGAAGTAATAAGCACTGCAAATGGTTTGTAGGGTGTTTTAGGTTAAAGTAAAAAAGCACTGCCAATGGTTGGTTTTAGGGTTTTGGGTTGAAGTAAAAAGTACAGCAAATGGTGAGTTTGGGGTTTTGGATTGAAGTAAAATGCACTTCAAATGGTTGGTTTGTGATTTTGGGTTGATGGCCTTGCACCCTGCATGAAATGGTATGAAACTGCATTTGAATGTGGTGGCCTTGCACCCTGCATGAAATGGTATGAAACTGCATTTGAATGTGGTGGCCTTGCACCCTGCTTGAAATGGTATGAAACTGCACTTGAATTTGGTGGTCTAGCACCCTGCTTGAAGTGGTAGGAAACTGCACTTGAATTTGATGGCATTGCACCCTGCTTGAAGTGGTACGAAACTGCACCTGAATTTGGTGGCCTTGCACCCTGCTTGAAGTGGTATGAAACTGCGCTTGAATTTGGTGGCCTTGCACCCTGCTTGAAGTGGTAGGAAACTGCACTTGAATTTGGTGGCCTTGCACCCTGCTTGAATTGGAATTTCAAGGAATAGCCGTGAGTCAACTGCCAGCCCACCAGCCTTGAGTGAGCTGCCAGCACATCAGGCTTGAGAGACTGAGCTGCCACCCCAATAATCCATTTGGCCCATAATGCCCATACTAGCCCTCTGGAGACCAGTCCCTTCAGCCCACAACACCCATATGAGCATTCCAGAATGCCCCCCCCCCCACCCCCCACCCCCACCCACTGGCAACCTATATTGGAATTGGTGGGGAGGTGGAATATTGCGTTGGGGGACCAGCCCTCCCATGTGAACATGGGAAGCAATGGGTCCCACTAAGTCTAGTTCTTTATAGATCTTCCATTTATGTTCTCAAGCTGCTCCAAGAGAATGGATGGGATGGACTGGGCACATCCTGGGTTAAATAGAAGCCTGCATTTTGGAACAAAAAACAGCAGTTTTTATTGCTATTGCAATTGCAAGTCTGAAAACTTGAATTTAAGTTACTTAGTTGGAAATGAGGCAGATGACTATTCAGGCATGCTGACACCTTGTTATAATTGTCCAAGAGAGTGAAACTTCACACAACTTTTATAAAACTGATATTATTTAGCAGATTAGTGCAAAATAGACTTGTGGGTTAGGACAAAATACAGGAAACATCTATTATCCATCCCTTCACTTCATGAGAATGTAAAGTTGATTTCAATTTACATTTACATTTGCAATAAAATCTGTCAAGTATCCGTTTCTAAAAATAGTCTGAGGGTCTCCAATGAGGTAGATAGTACCTCAGGACCACTCTCCAGTTGTTGATAAAGTGGTTCAGTTGCCTGTTAACAACTGGGCAGAAACTGTCCCTAAATCATAGGTAGACGTTTTCACACTTGTATATCTCTTGCCCGATGAGTGAGGAGAGAAGAGGGAGTGACCGGGGTGCAACTCGTCCTTGATTATGTTGGTAGCCTTGCCGAGGCAGTGTGAAGTGTAAATGGAGTCAATGGAAGAAAGGTAGGTTTGTGTGATGGTCTGGGTTGCGTCCACAATTCTCTGCAATTTCTTGCGGTCCTGGATGGAGCTGCTCCCAAACCATGCTGATATTGATCAGAGATGGATCACTCGGGGAAGTGAGTTTACTGCGCCATGTCGTTTTCATGCTAACAACTCCTTCCAAAGCACCCCGGGCAACATTCGCCACTTCAAGCAGTCTGCATTTCACACACACACGAAGCATATGTCAAATGCTATATTTGCAAGAGGCAACACATTCATCATTTCCTCTGTGAAAGTGGATACATTTAAACAGGGTGCAGAACTTTTACCTGACGCAAGATTCCATTGTGTGCTGGGCATCGTACTTGACATCAACCTGAACATCTGTTTTGCTGATATCAGTAGGGTGACTATGTCCTGGTCGACACTTATCACTCAAGTAGTATCACTGTCATGGAGTAACAGCCAGTAATCGTTTTTTTTTGTGGAACTCTGCTATTTGTAATTTCATATGTTACAATGGTGACCACACTTTAAAAATAGTTCAATAGGTGTAAATAACTTTTGGACTGTGCAAAGGTCTTGAATATATCCAAACCCTTCCTTATGTATATGGAAAGACCAAGCACCTTTAGACTTCGGACTTTAGAGATACAGTGCGGAAACAAGCGCTTTGCCCTACCGAGTCTGTGCCGACAAACGATCACCCACACTAGGGCCAAGCTGCAGTTTTTACTGAAGCCAATTAACCTACAAATGTACACATATTTGGAGTGTGTGAAGAAACTGAAGCACCCAAGAAAACGCACAAGGTCACAGGGAGAACGTACAAACTCTGTGCAGACACCTCGTGTAGTGAAGATTGAACCCGGGTCTCTGGTGCTGTAAGGCAGCAACTCCACCACTGTGCCGCCCTTATGAACAATTAACAATGATGCAGTTCGATGTCTGTAACTATAGTAAGTCCTGATGCAGACACAAGAAACTGATGCAGTTCTATCAATGTCAATCTTTGCAGAAGTCACCACAAATCACCGCTTTCTGAGTTGGTGCCTGAGTTGACGTCAATTGAGTAGGTTAAATGACAGCACAGTGTTGCCAGTGACTGTACTAAGTGATATCACATCATTACCTGAGGCCACTGACTCTCTCATCATCTGGAGTTTGAACAGCAAATATCCATAAGGTCTCTAAATCATGACGATAACCTAAAACACGTTTTGCAACCAATTATGACAGCATCTCAGAGACAGCATCTCAGTGTAATTTTACTTTGGAGTCACGTGAGTGGCTACATGCAGAAGCCCCGCCAGGCGCATGCGCGTCATTACGTCCGACGCATGGCTCACCGACGGGCTTGAGAGCACAGCTCCACCAGCGGTAAGTAATAAACCGTCAGATAAGTGATTGTAACAACTTTCTGCGGGTATTTAAACTCTGTAAGACTGGTTCAGGAGCCAGCGGGAGTACTCTCACAATGGAGAGAGTTGTAAAAAAGAGTGCTGCCGTTCATAGTAAGAGCCTTACTCGCGGGACCGCGGTTAGTACACGTAGGTCGGGTAGGGAAATATCGGCTGCGGTAACGCCGGTTCCGACGCCGACTGCAGAACCGCTGCCAGCTCAACTGCCTCCATTAACGCCGGTGCCTCAAGGCACTGTGGCCACTCCAGCAGGGAGAAAGGCTAAATGGAAGTCAGTCAGGCCCGTTTATTCTGACAAGTCTGACCAAGAAGACTCCCCTCCTTCTAACAAGAAGGTCTGGGGATGTCTGGATAAAATGGAGCAGATGATTCAAACAATGATGAACCATGAAGTGTTCCAGTCGGGGTCGCATACCCCCAGGATTTCCCAACAACTTCGTGGAACAGCCTCAGTCAGAGGCCCGTATAGCCAGGAGGCAGAACGCCTATGAGTTCCAATGGGAAACTTTGTTTAGGGTTGGTAGAGACCTCCCTAGAGCAAGACTTCGGAGAGCCAGGGCAGGAAGATTCTGACCCTGAAGTTGGTGTCACTGCTTCTGTGCATACACCAAGGCACATGAACCATGCTCCAGGTGTCCCAGATGTGGCTAGAAATGTTGCCATTCCGGAGGGGCATGGTGAAGCCATGGAGGAAAATCTGGCTTGTAATATAAACTATATGGCCTCTCACCAGCTCCAGGATTCCATCATGGAACAGAGAACAACGCGTTACCATGCGTTGTTCAAGGTGCCCACCGTGAACTAGGCTATCTGGACACAAATGAGCGCATCGATGAGAGGGCAGGAGTTCCGTTTCCAGAGAGTCCTCAAATTGGTGGGGGCAGGGATCATGGAATTTGGGCAAATGGTCCAAGGAGCGCCAATGTCGGGAACACAGCAGGATATGCTGGCCCTGCTGTGCAATGCTCATTTCAAGATCAATTGTATCTGGAAGATCGCCATCAAGCCGACATTGAATCCACGTTTCGCAGCTCTCTGTTGGACCTCTAACATCCAGGCGCCAAATTTCTTATTCGGCAAAGACCTGAAGAAACAGGTCAAAGACCTAGAGGAAGACGCCAAAACCATTGGCCTCATGAAGACCTACACACCCTCGGCCGGGATACCAGCTTGCAGGTCTTTTGCAATCAGACAGGCTTCAGATGCTGGAGCAGGCCCAAGTAGAGGGTTGCCAGTTGTACGTTGTCCATATGCACCTGCGTACCCCAACAACAACCCCAACATGGCCAGAAGAGTGAGAAATTCAAGGACGATTATGGAGGTACGGGTAACTGATTCAGTCCAGGATAAATCCTCTGGGGAACAACCTCTGTTTTATGATGACTGGTGCTGCATAACATCCGATCTGTTTATACTGGACAGTGTCTCGGATCTCGAATTGAGTTCATGTCAGGAATACACCCACCTGCACAAAATATTCCTAGCCGGGTATTGTTTTTTTCAAGACCAGAAACTCTACAGGTGAATGATGAAATTGGGGTTTTATTCCAAAAAGGGGTAATTGAAAAGACAGTATATCATCCTCAACAATTTGTGTCCAATATATTCCCCAGGCAGAAAAAAGATGGTGGGTTTCGAGTCATTCTGGACCTAAGTTAAATTCCTATGTCCAGTATAGGCATTTTAAAAAGAATACTTTCAGTGCTGCTAAACAGCTGTTATCAAAAGGTTGTTATATGGCAATCATAGATCTGAAAGATGCAAATTATTCAGTATCAATTCATCATCAGTACTGTAGATACCTGAAATTTAGTTGGATGAGACAGTTGTGGCAATTTAAAGCGTTGCCCAATGGGTTGAACTCAACTCCTAGGTTGTTTACAAAATTGTTGAAACCAGTTCTGGTGCTATTTCATGCCCAGAATCACATTGTGATGGCTTATTTAGGTGATATTTTAATTGTAAGCAACATTCAAGAAGCAGCTGAGGAGTCGGTTTCACCAACCGAACACCTATTTCAGAGGCTATGTTTCCTCATCCATCCAACAAAATCCAAGCTAGTACCATCCCAAAAAATTAACTATTTGAGGTTTGTCATTGATTCAGTTGATATGTCAGTGACTTTGCCTATGAACAAGGCTGTTGAAATCATAGAGGTCTGTCGCAGTCTCGTAGAGGAGCAACAACCCTCCATCCGTCAAGTAGCCAGTGTTATTGGTAAATTAGTGGCGGCTTTCCCTGCAGTGCAGTTTGGACCTCTGAACTTTCAAAGTTTGCAATTAGCTAGAGAGCAAGCACTTAAAAAACATGCAGGTCATTTCGACAGACCAATGCAGTTGTCAGCCAAAGCCATCGCCAAATTGCAATGGTGGATAATCAATATTGCATGAAGTACCAAAAACATTTTGACTCAACAACCTTCAGTGATTTTACAAACAGATGTCAGTGCTTTGGGATGAGGAGCCATGGACAGCGAGTCTAGCTGTGGCGATAGATAGTGTGCAAGAGGAATTAATCCTGCAAAGGCATGGTATAAATTACTTAGAACTGTGCACATTGTTCAGCATTGAATGATTTACATGTTCAGCTCCAGATTGACAATACCACGGCTGTCGCTTATATCAATCACATGGGAGGAATTAGGTCAGTATCATGTGATAATCTGGCTAACCTCATTTGGGACTGGTGCATTTCCAGAAATATCTGGGTCTCAGCTATCTACCTAACCCCTAATGTGGTGGCAGACACAAGGTCACGGAAATTTATTGACAACATAGAGTGGATGTTAAATCCTAATGTTTTTAAAATGATTGTCAGCCGGTATGGTTTGCCAGACATAGATCTGTTTGCATCCAGGCTAAATCAGCAGTTACCTAATTATGTTTTGTGGGAACCAGATCCAGGAGCAGTAGCGGTGGATGCATTCTCGCTACATTGGGGACGTACATTCTTTTACTCTTTTCCCCCATTCTGCCTCATCAGGCAATGTCTCACCAAAATAGAGCAGAACTCCGCCTCAGGCGTTCTGGTGGTTCCTGACTGGTCTACACAGCCATGGTTCCCATTGGTCCTGAGAATGATGACACAGCCATTCATGACTGTCCCCAAATGTAGCAATTTGTTGGTTCATTCGGTAACAGGAGAAAGTCATCCTTAACATGATCGCATTAATCTGTTAATCTGCAGATTCTGACCAGGGCTTGGACTGTAGAGTAGGGCCGTGGATGTGATTTCTGTGGCCTGGAGAGATAGCACAAAAAAGCAATATGTATCTCATATTAAGAAATGGGAAATGTTTTGTTTACAGTCAGATATATATTATCATACTGCAAGAATACTGGATGTATTGGAGTTCCTTGCTACATTGCATTTTGATGAACACTTGAGGTATAGTGCCATTAATAGTGCTTGGAGTGATTTGTCCTGCTATTTAGGGCAGTTTACAGAACAACAATCTATCGGGTCTCATCCGCTAGTGTCCCGATTCATGAGAGGTATCTTTAACAAAAACCCTCCTAAGCCTAGATATACAGAAATCTGGGATGTCAGTATAGTTCTCACAATGCTTCAGCAATGGGCTCCAATCACATCACTATCTTTTCAGAAGTTAACACTTAAAGTGGTTATGCTCATGGCGCGAGTATCAGCGCAATGGGTTCAAACATTGCAAAAGCTACGGCTGGATAGCATGTATTCTTCTGAAGATAACATGACGTTTTATGTATATGATTTAATCAAACAAAGCAGGCCAGGTACCGGAACCAAAGTAAGCTTTAAAGCATACCCTGTTGACCAAAGGCTATGTGTAGTAACGCACCTGAGTCAATATATCGAGGTAACTAAGAGTCTCAGAGGCTCTGAGACAGCAATGCTCATCAGCCACAAAAAAAACTCATAAACAGGTGTCAATACAAACTATTTCTAGATGGTTGAAACAGGTTTTGGACTGTGCTGGAGTAGACACTCATGTGTTTAAATCTCACTCCACCAGGGCGGCATCAACATCCAAAGCTAAGGCACAGGACGTGCCTCTAGATCAAATCCTCGGGGCCGCAGGATGGTCTAGGGAGGCGACCTTCTCCAAGTTTTATGACAAACCTGTCCTGGCAGTGCAAGGTTTTGGGCCTGCTGTTTTGGGTTCCGTTTGATTTCTTTTGTAAATTCCATTTGTAATTTCCCCCTGGGATAGAGGGGTTATTAATGTTTCTGTTTATTATTGAAAAATGTTTATTGAATAATTTGAGCAATATTCAATACATTATTTGTTCACTCCTGTGTCAACTGAAGCAGTGTGTCATATGGAATGGGTCTATGGCATGAAATCACAGAGCTTTGAAATCTTCACGTAGTCACTCACGTGACTCCGAAGTAAAATAGTACGATTAAATGAGAACTTACCAGTTTAAAATTTGATCCTTATTTTATGAGGAGTTACGATGAGGGATTACGTGCCCTCCACTCCCGACCCTCATAATCGCAAAGATCATCTGGTAGTCCTAGTCTTCTGAGTCTTACTATATCACTTTGACTATAGTTACTGTGTTTTCACGCCACTGCTTTGAAGGATGATGCGCATGCGCCTGCCGGGGTTTCTTCACGTAATCCCTCATCGTAATTCCTCATAAAATAAAGATTAAATTTCAAACTGGGAAATTCTTCTTTAATCTTACTATTTAGTTTTAGTTTTAGTTTAGTTTAGCTTAGAGATACAGCACAGAAACAGGACCCTCGGCCCACCTCGTCCGCACCGACCAGTGATCCCTGCACATTAACACTTTCCTTGGGATGATTTACATTAATTCCAAACCAATTAACTTTCAAATCCGTACTTCTTTGGAGCGTGGGACAAAACCAAAGTTCTTGGAGAAAACCCACGTGGCCACAGGAAGAATGTACAAACACCATACAGACAGCACCCCCGTAGTCGAGATCTACCGCAACTCAACTGCTGCACCACTGTGCCGCCCTTATATTCAGACATTATTTTTGGGGGGTTGGTTTTGCAGAACCTGTAGTTTTTAAAGCCTTGTGTTCACCTGAACCCATCCAGTTGTTAGGTCAAGCAACAATAGTTACAGATTACTGGGATATAACTGTGCCAAGATATGACATTCTCTGCATAAAGGTGTTCGTAACTTGAAAATTAATGAGCAACAAAAATTAGGTATATTCCATGATCTTTTACCTCATTTAGTTTTCTTCACTCCAGCATTTCAGCCAAGCCTTCTGCTGCTTCATCTCTAATTCTCTACTTCAAAATCTTTGCCTCTAATTCTTTCTCATTAAATCCTCCCACTCAACCAAGTTTTTGGATACCTCTCCTAATTTCTCTTTAAATGTCAAATTTTTGCCTGATATCGTGTCAGCGAAACACTTTAGAGCACATTACTATGTTACAGCTTCCATATAAGTGCAATTAGTTGCAGAATGGGAGGCTACTTTGGATGTTCATCGTTGTTCGGCTCACTAATGCTACCTCAGACCAGACCAAAAACTCAGTGAGGTAACTCAGCGGGTCAGGCAACATCTCCATAGAAAAGGAATAGGAGACATTATGGGTTGAACCCTTCTTTAGACTGAGAATCAGAGGAGAGGGAACAGAGAGATCGAAAAAGTACATAGAACAAATTAATGAAAGCTATGCAAAAAGCCAGATCAAAAGATGATCAAGAAAAGATGAGTCTACAAGGGTCCACAAGGTGATAATGAGTAATACAAACAGTGAAACTCAACAGAACAACAGTGGAACTAGTGCAGGGACTAGGCTGGGGGAGGGACAGAGAGAGAGGGGATGCAAGAGCTACTGAAGTTAGAGTAATCAATATTCACACCGCTGGGTTGTAAACTGCCCAAGCAAAATATGCGGTGCTTGTTCCTCCAATTTGCATTTGACCTCACTCTGACAATGGAAGAGGCCCAGGCCAGAAAGGTCATTATGGGAATGGGAAGGGGAGTTGGTGTTTGGCAACCGGGAGATTGTGCAGGGCAAGCTGGTGGTGTTCATATATGTTTGATCTTGTTGAGCAGTTACATATGAAATATTGGATCCTCTGTAATGACTAAAACCTAGAAAAGATTAAGCTTTTTCCATATGTATTCCTCTTACTCCGAGTCTACATTATTGATGATAGAAACAGTGCCCAGCGTCGCGAACGACAAAAATACATGTGCACAAGGAACTGCTGCAGGTCTATCAATGTCAGGTGTAATCTTTGCAGAAGTCACCACAAATCACCGCTTTCTGAGTTGGTGCCTGAGTTGACGTCAATTGAGTAGATTAAATGACAGCACAGTAATCCTTAACTCAGTAAAGGAACTGCAGATGCTAGTTTATACCGAAGAAAGACACAATGTTACCCTGTAAATAAAGATGTGCGTATCAAATAATGGGATCCTGGAACGCACTGCCAGGGGTGGTGGTGGAGGCAAATACGATAGTAGTGTTTTAGAGGCTTTTAGATAGGCTATGGAAGTGCAGGAAATAGAGGGATATGGATCATGTATAGGCAGATGAGATCAGTTTAACTTGGCACCATTTTGGCCCAAACATCGTGCTGTACTGTTCTATGTTCTATGTTCTACGTAACAACAAAGTGATGGCAGAAAGAAAATCGTGATCCTATTAAATAATAGATGAAACATCCCAGAGTAAGCTGGAATTTTATTGAACCCATAGATGACCTTGTACGTATGAAAATTATGCTGGGTGGTCATTATAAGGGCGGCACAGTGGCACAGTGGTAGATTGCTGCATTACAGTGTATACAGCGCCGGAGACTCGGGCTCGATCCTGACTACGGGTGCTGTTTGTATGTAGTTTGTATGTTCTCCCCATGACCTGCATGGGTTTTTCGGAGATCTTTGGTTTCCTCCCATCAAAGATGTACAGGTCTGTAGGTTAATTGGCTTGGTATAAGTGTAAATAGTCCCTGGTGTGTGCAGTATGGTGTTAATGTACGGGGATCACTGGTCGGTGCGGACTCAATGGGCCGAAGGGCCTGTTTCCACGCTGTATCTCGAAACTAAACTAAACTAAACTATTCAAAGGCAAGCATATGGCAAGCATTTCCCATGTTGTTTATTGGTGCATATCCATGGACAATAACATTAAAATAAACAGGAACAAATGGCTGAGGAGATGAATGCCAACAGCTTAATCGCTAGGAGGTGGTAGAAGTAACAAAGGAAATCTAATGACCTCACCAGAATGATTAAGGTAAAAATCTTATCTATCAGTTCAATTACTTTCTCTATATCTATACTATTGGAAAAAAAACAAAAATGAAAATAAGTGTTCATGTATGGAGGGGGTGTGGATCAGCATGTGATTGGCATGGGAAATAAGTGATCTTTGGTGCTTAAATTCATGACCAGGTCTTAACGCTTAAATGTATCTTTCTATGCTGTGGTGCTCCTTTTAATATAAATTAAACCACTTTGGATCTCTGAGGATCAACAAGAAAAACAGGAAAAAAATAAATTTAAAAAATGCTTTGTGTAAGACTGACTTGCAAGATGCACTATTGAAATGAGATGCTGAATATTATTTTATCATTTCCATGTGCTTGAAATGTTGAGGTCCTTCAAAATGCACCATCAATATGGGGCAGGTATGTAGTGGGAGAAACAATATTACAATGGTCTTATGACGCCTTTGGGAATATTGTTTAATGAAATTTGAATTTAAAATTGAAGTGACCTACTTGAATTGGCAAAATGAAGTGTCTCGGATTATCTTACACTTATATGGCTTTGATCAGACACACATATAAAATGCACCTGTATTTGACTAGAAATAGTGAGGAGTAAATTATCTCGTAAGAGACAAGAATTAATGGACTTTTATTTTGCCCATATGAAAATGACAATGCTAATATCCATATCATATCAATTTGCGGTGATAATCCATTTATTTCATGTACAGTGGTGCAGCTGGTAGAGTTGCTGCCTCACGGTGCCAGAGACCCAGCGAGGCAGCAACTCTACCAGCGATAGTGGTCGGTGTAGACTGTACGTCTCTCTGTAACCACATAGGTTTCCTCCAGGGGTTTGTAGGTTGATTGGCCTTTGTAAATTGCCCATAGTGAGCATGGAGTGAGATAACATAGAACTAGTGTGAATGGGTGATAGATGGACAGTGTAGACTTGGTCAATTCAACACAATGATTCAATTCAATTCAATGATTCGATGAGACTTCCGGTGGTTCCATGGGGTAACAAAGGTGCAGCATCGTGCTCTGCTCCCGTTAAATCTTGAAAAAAGCCGGTTTGGAAGACGGGACCGACTTAAAAATACTCATCGGAGCTGTTTGATGTTGCATAAATGACGTCATCAGAAATCGCCACGCAAAAACCATTAACGACAGTTTTAAATGAAAAAAGGGAAACCTCACCAGAAGCCTGCAAAACCTGCTGCAAGGCCTGCTATAAGATTCTACTTGAAAAAAACTTGGTAAGACTCCTCAAGCTCGTCAAACATCAGCTGAAAGCTCGGAAGAAGAAGCTGACTCTCGAAGTCCTCCTACAGAAATGACTTCAAAGGATGGACAGATGGAACAACTGCAACAGTCGGTAAGAGCTTCAGTTACCCAAGACATTACTAAATTGATATTAGATGGGAACGCCGTGCTGGACAAAAGTATCTCTGAAAAGATTAAACACGGTAATGAGAAGCTGATGCTGAAAATTAAACGTGTTAAAGATATTGAGGAGGATTTAAACAAGAAAATTAAGCGGGTTGAAAAAGACTGTAATAAAAAGCTTGATTCAATTCTCAAGAATACTGCAAAATATGATTCGGTTATGGAAGAAATGGATAATACGATGACTGAGATGTCTAAGGAGATAAGGAGACTGAGAAAGGAACAAAAAAGTATTGGGGGGCAACTTGCTAAAATGAAGGATAAATGTCTAGACTTGGAAGCAAAATAGAGAAGGCAGAATTTAAGAATAAATGGAGTAAAAGGGAGAGTGGACAAAACCCCCGGGAGTTTGCTGACCAACTTACTTAAACAAGTATTTAAGCTGCCTGAAAACCCGAGAATAGACGTGGCTCACCGGGTTCGACGTAAGGCTCAAGGAAGCTCAGTTGCCAGCCCCCCCCCCTCCCCCCCCCCCCCCCCCCCAAGACAGATCATTGTGAAATTTTATGACATCTCTACTCTGTTAGAAATTATGAACTGATTCCATATGGATCGAATTTGACATTTGGAGAGGATACCCTAAGATTATTTTGTGACTATCCAGCTGAAATTGTTGAAAAGAGGGACATGTTCACAAAGACAAGAATGATTTTGAAAGAAAGAAATTACTGCCGTAAGATATGGAATAATGTATCCTGCAAAGATGAGGATCACTTATAACTCTGTTGAACGTGCCTTCACGGACCCAGAAGAGGCATTTAAATATGCACAAGGTATCGCAAAGGAGGTTGACTGATTATCAGGAGTCAGTCTCCCACAACAATACAGCGGCGAAGAAAGGACTTTTTAATAAGATCTTTTGTTAAGATGGCGGATTTCTCCACGAGGTGCTGCCGAGACAATTTATCTCTGGAATGTTAATTCAAGGTCGAACTTTATGTTTCACTCTGAATGAAGGACTTGGAAAAAAAGAAAACCCGTGGTGGAAAACAAACGGAATTTGGGAATACGAAAAAACAATATTAACGGACTTGAATGCAGAAATTTATGACTTAAGAAACATACAATTATATACTAACATAAAACATTTAACTAATAGAACTAACTCAACAACAATAACCCACTATTGTGTAATATTGATGCACAGTGTAATAATGACTGACTTTTATCTCATGATGTTAATTAACTTCTAAGTATAAAAATAATGAGTTAAATATGATCGCTAAGTATTAACAACATACTAAGAAACAATGGATATAGTAGATCTAGTTTAAACTGTGTGTAAAGGGGGGGGGGGGGGGAGGAGATTCAGATACTTGGAAATTATCCAAGGGTCTGAATCTGGTTAATCCCTTGGAACCTGCTGCTGTCTAATACAAAAGAATGGGACTTAATTGGGGAGTGAAATGTAATAATTGTCGGTATATCGGCAGACATGGGTATATAACTAACATAGTTACTGTTATATTTCAGTGTATACATAATGTTGGATTTTTGAAAGAAGCATTCGAATAGTTAGATTTGAAATGCGTTTTATCTTATATATTTTTTAATTTTGAACCGGCCTCTCGTCATTTTAATAATAATTGGTCAAGGGGGCAGAGCGGAATGTATAACAACATCTACGGAAGTCTACAAGAATTTTTCTACCACCTTTTGGTGGCTTTTTAAAAATTATAATATCATTATTTTTAGATATTATAATATCACTTTTCACCACTTTACACTTTCTGGTCTTTTCTAAGGTCTATTTTGAAGGGGAGATGCCAACAAAATTTAACAGCTGTGGATGACCACCCATCACCTAGAGTTCTGAGGTACTTGGTTGCACTATTAGACTTAAGGGTATTACATAGAAACATAGAAATTACGTGCAGGAGTAGGCCATTCGGCCCTTCGAGCCTGCACCGCCATTCAATATGATCATGGCTGATCATCCAACTCAGTATCCTGTACCTGCCTTCTCTCCATACCCTCTGATCCCCTTAGCCACAAGGGCCAAATCTAACTCCCTCTTAAATATAGCCAATGAATTGGCCTCAACTACCCTCTGTGGCAGAGAGTTCCAGAGACCCACCACTCTCTGTGTGAAAAAAGTCCTTCTCATCTCGGTCCTAAAGGATTTCCCTCTTATCCTTAAGCTGTGACCCCTTGTCCTGGACCTCCCCAACATTGGGAACAATCTTCCTGCATCTAGCCTGTCCAACCCCTTAAGAATTTTGTAAGTAACATGTATTAACATGATTTACAATGCAAAACGATAAACAAAAGAAAACTGGAGGAATCACGTTCTGTAGCTGGAATATAAGGGGCGCTAATGAACCAATTAAAAGGGGTAAGATTTTTGCCCAATTAAAAGCACTCAATTGTGACATTTTTTTTACAAGAAATACATCTGAAACATCAAACACAGATAAGATTGAAGGCAAATTGGATAGGGCAAACATACTACTCTTCATTTACATCTAAATCTAGATGCACGGCTATCATTATTTGTAAAGGTATTCCATTCAAACCAAAGAATATCATAGCAGATAAAGAGGGAAGGTACGTCATAGTTACGGGAGAAATTCACTCTACCCCACTTACTTTGATAAATATTTATGCTCCTAATTTTGATAACCCCCAATTCTTTAGTAAATTTCTGGATATAATTTCAGAATTTAACTATCAAAATGTGATAATACGGGGAGATTTCAATTGTGTTCTAGATCCATATCTGGATAAATCAGCAAAACAAAAAAGGATTAACATAAAATCTAAAACTAGTGAACTCCTAAATACATACATAAAAAACACAATCATAACAGAGGTATAGAGAATCGCTAATCCAGTAGGTCGGGAATACCCATTTTATTCAACGGTACATAAAACGTATTCACGTATCGACTATTTTTTAGTGGACATAAAATTAATTCCCTATACATATAACTCTAAATATCATTATAGTATTATTTCTGATCACTCCCGTTAACTTTTTTTTGAATTAGAAGGAATGTCTGATAAAAAAATTGTTCTGGAGGTTTAACCCCCAAATTTTAAACAACTCACAAGGTTGTACATATTTAAAACAGCAGATGATATTCTTCTTTGAGACAAATGATACACCAGGTATTTCACCCTCCTTATTATGGGAAACTTTTAAGGCATTTATTAGAGGAACTATAATTTCATATCAAGCTTTCCAAAATAAAAAGAACAGCACTGAACAATTGCAGTTAGAACAACAAATTAGACAATTAGATCTAAAATTGCCAAAGAACCAACCATAGATAAACATAATAAGATAACAATATTAAAATGCAAATTAAATAAAATGTTATTGGCTAGAATAATAAGATTATTTCAAATTACAAAACAAGAAAACTTTGAATTCGGTGATAAACCACATAAACTCTTAGCACGTCAACTGAAAAAATGGGAAACGGAAAATACAATGACTAAAATTAAATCAGATAAAGGTGAATTATTAACACGACCTAAAGGCATTAATAAAAGATTTGCTCAATTTTACCAAAATCTATATACATCTAAAACTTCTGCAAACAATACTAAAATTACAAACTTCTTAGGCAATTGTAATCTTCCAAAACTCAATACGTTGGAACAAGAGGAATTAGAAGCTCAGATTACACTTAAGGAAATAGAAGAAAGAAAAATTAGTTGAAGAATGGTAAAACGCCAGGACCAGATGGTTTTAGTAATGAATTCTCTAAAAGATTCTACGAGATAATTTCACATAAATTTTACAAAATGTATATATACATGCTTTTAAAGAAAATATACTACCAGAAACACTGACCGAGTCAACTATTACACTTATCCCTAAAAACGATAAAGATCTAGAAGACCCAGGCTCATATAGAGCCATAGCCCTCCTAAATACAGATAAAAAAATATTAGGAAAGACCTTAGCGAAAAGATTGATTAAATATGTTAGCAAACTAATAAATCCGGATCAAACGGGGTTTATACCCAAGAGATACTCATTCAACAATTTGAGACAGTTGTTTAATATAATGTACTCACATAAAACTGAAGAGGAAGACTTAGCAATTATTTCACTGGATGCAGAAAAAGCTTTTGATCAAGTAGAATGGCAATATCTATTTAAAGTATTGCAAAAATGTAATATGGGAGATAATTTTATCTCATGGGTAAAATTATTATATGATAAGCCGACGGCTAGAATACTGACTAATAATATATTATCCCCGAAATTCCAATTATCAAGGGGCAATAGACAGGCGTGTGCATTATCGCCTCTGCTATTTGCACTTGTGATAGAGCCTTTAGCAGAAAGTATAAGAAGTCATCTGAATATTTATGGATATAATACCAAACACTCAAATAATAAAAATTCTTTATATGCAGACGACATATTATTATACATTACAAATTCGCAAATTAGCATACCAAATATATTAAATTTAGTAGAGGAATTTGGTTCTTTTTCAGGATATAGAGTAAACTGGAACAAAAGCGAAATTATGACGATAAAACCTCAAGAGCCGACACATCTGTTAAAATTACCTTTTAGAATTGCAACAGAAAAAGTATTTGGGTATCCAAATTACTAGAAAATATAAATCATTATTTAACGCAAACTATGTGCCTTTATTAACTAAATTGAATGGGTTGATTAAATTCTGGAAAACACTGCCGATGTCCTTAATAGGCAGAATAAATACTATAAAAATGATCTTCTTACCACATATACTGTACCTATTTCTATCATTACCAATATATTTACCAAAAAAATAATTTAAAAAACTAGACTCTGATATTACAAATTTCATATGGAACTATAAATCACATAGAATTCAAAGAAAGTATCTGTGTAAATCTAAATAATTTGGGGGACTGACACTCCCTAATTTGTTGTACTACTATTGGGCAGTGAATATTAAAAATATAATTTACTGGTTGGACAGTTCTGCCCAACAAGTAGATTGGATAAGAATGGAGAAAGAGGATTGTGCCCCCTATAATATAGGAGCGATTCTTCTTTCTCCGATGAAACTGAACAATACAATATATAAGAAGAATCCAATTATTCACAGCACAATACGAATTTGGAAACAAATAAAATTAACTTTAAAATTAAGAAACTTATCGCTTCTTATTATATATGAATGCGCGAAGTATAAGAAGTAGATGAGCTTGAGGCTCAGTTAGAGGTTGGTAGATATGACATTGTGGGGATTACTGAGATGTGGCTGCAGGAGGATCGGGCCTGGGAACTTAATATTCAGGGTTATATATCCTATAGAAAGGACAGGCAGGTGGGCAGAGGAGGAGGGGTATCTCAGCTGGTGAGGGATGGAATTCAGTCCCTTGCAAGGGAAGACATACGGACTGACTAGGTAGAGTCACTGTGGATTGAGTTGAGGAATTGTAAAGGCAAGAAGACACTAATTGGTGTTATTTACAGACCCCCAAGTAGTAGATTGGATCTAGGATGTAAGTTGCAGCAGGAGTTAAAACTGGCATGTAACAAAGGTAATGCCACTGTGGTGATGGGGAATTTCAATATGCAGGTAGACTGGGAAAATCAGGTAGATTCAGGACCCCAAGAAAGAGAGTTTGTAGAATGCCTCCGAGATGGATTCTTAGAGCAGCTTGTAATGGAGCCAACCAGAGAAAAGGCAATTTTGGATTTAGTGTTGTCCAATGAACCAGATATGATAAGAGAACTCGAGGTAAAGGAACCGCTTGGAGATAGTGATCATAATATGATTAGTTTTAATCTGCAATTTGAGAAGGAGAACATTAAATCGGAAGTGGCTGTGATGCAGTTGATCAAAGGGGACTATGAAGGCATGAGAGGGGAGCTGGCCAAAGTAGACTGGAAAGGGATCCCAGCAGGAATGACGGTGGAACAGCAATGGCAGGAATTTCTGGGCATAATCCGGAAGGCGCAGGATCATTTCATTCCATAAAGGAAGAAAGATTCTAAGGGGAGTAGGAGGCAACCGTGGCTGACAAGAGAGGTTAAGGATAGAATAAAACGAAAAGAAAAGATCTATAACACAGCAAAGAGTAGCCGGAAGCCGGAGGATTGGGAAACTTTCATAGGACAACAGAAGGAAACAAAATGGGCAATACGGGCTGAAAAGATGAAGTACGAGGGGAAGCTGGCCAGGAATGTAAATAAGGACAGTAAAAGCTTCTTTAGATATGTTAAGGGAAAAAGAGTAGCAAAGTCAAATGTGGGTCTCTTGAAGGCAGACACGGGTGAAATAATTATGGGCAACAAGGAAATGGCAGAAGAGTTCAATAGGTACTGCAGATCCGTCTTCACTAAGGAGAACACAATCTCCCAGATGTACTGGAGGACAGAAGATCTAAGGGGGTAGAGGGACTGGAGCCAACCAGAGAAAACGCAATTTTGGATTTAGTGTTGTCCAATGAACCAGATATGATAAGAGAACTCGAGGTAAAGGAACCGCTTGGAGGTAGTGATCATAATATGATTAGTTTTAATCTGCAATTTGAGAAGGAGAACATTAAATCGGAAGTGGCTGTGATGCAGTTGATCAAAGGGGACTACGAAGGCATGAGAGGGGAGCTGGCCGAAGTAGACTGGAAAGGGATCCCAGCAGGAATGACGGTGGAACAGCAATGGCAGGAATTTCTGGGCATAATCCGGAAGGCGCAGGATCATTTCATTCCATAAAGGAAGAAAGATTCTAAGGGGAGTAGGAGGAAACCGTGGCTGACAAGAGAGGTTAAGGATAGAATAAAACGAAAAGAAAAGATCTATAACACAGCACAGAGTAGCCGGAAGCCGGAGGATTGGGAAACTTTCATAGGACAATAGAAGGAAACAAAATGGGCAATACGGGCTGAAAAGATGAAGTACGAGGGGAAGCTGGCCAGGAATGTAAAGAAGGGCAGTAAAAGCGTCTTTAGATATGTTAAGGGAAAAAGAGTAGCAAAGTCAAATGTGGGTCCCTTGAAGGAAGACACGGGTGAAATCTAAGGGGGTAGAGGGACTGAATTTTTTTTTTATTAGGCGAGAAATAGTATTGGGTAGGCTAATGGGACTGAAGGATGATAAATCCCCTGGGCCTGATGGTCTGCATTCTCAGGGAGGTAGCTCTAGAAATAGTGGACGCATTGGTGATCATTTTCCAACGTTCAATAGATTCCGGATCAGTTTCTGTGGATTGGAGGATAGCTAATGTTATCCCACTTTTCAAGAAAGGAGCGAGAGAGAAAACGGGGAATTACAGACCAGTTAGCCTGACTTTGGTGGTGGGAAAGATGCCGGAGTCAATTATTAAAGAGGTAATAATGGAGCATTTGGATAGCAGTAAAAGGATTAGTCCAAGTCAACATGGATTTATGAAAGGGAAATCATGGTTGACTAATCTTCTAGAATTCTTTGAGGATGTGACAGTAAAATGGATGAAGGTGTGCCAGTGGATGTTGTGTATCTAGACTTTCAGAAAGCCTTTGATGAGGTCCCGCACAGGAGACTGGTGACTAAAATTAGAGCACATGGTATTGGCGGTAGGGTGTTGACACGGATAGAAAATTGGTTGGCAGACATGAAGCAAAGAGTAGGAGTGAACGGGTCCTTTTCAGAATGGCAGGCAGTGGCGAGTGGAGTGCCGCAAGGCTCAGTGTTGGGGCCGCAACTGTTTACCATATATATAAATGATTTGGAAGAGGGAATTAGGAGCAACACAAGCAAGTTTGCGGATGACACAAAGCAGGGTGGCAGTGTGAACTGTGAAGAGGATGTTAGGAGGTTGCAGGGGGACCTGCACAGGTTGAGTGAGTGGGTAGATGCGTGGCAGATGCAGTATAATATAGATAAATGTGAGGTTATCCACTTTGGCGGCAAAAACAAGGGGGCAGATTATTATCTCAATGGGGTTAGGTTAGGTAAAGGGCCTGTCCCACCAGCACGCAACTCTAGGCGATGAACGCGATCAAACCGGCAGCGGCGGCCGCGCGGAGGTCGGGTGATCCCCTGTACGGGGCCGGTCCCACCAGCATGCGCCTGCATGCGGCAAGCGCAACTAAACCGGCAGTAGGGGCCGCGCGGAGGTTGGGTGAGTGGCGCAACGCGGCGCAAAGCGAGGCGAACTTGAAGCAAGTCCAAGGTAAGTTCGCCAGGACTTAGAGGGGCACACAGAGAGGGGCACCGAGACACACACACATACAGGGCCACGGAGCCATACACATAGAGGGTCACGGAGGCACTTACAAATAGTTTCACGGAGGCACGATGTCTGGGCGGTGTGTAAATGTCGCGGCGACTGCGAGCCGACAAACCGTTGCCGCGCGGGATTTTTGGACATTGTCGGTTTTTCGGAGCCCCGCGTGGCGTCGTGACGAACTCAGGACGAACTCCGCACAATTCCGCACGGCTCCGGCGATCGAAGTGGGACCGGCCCCGCGACACCGGACGGCTCAAGCGACCACGTTAGGTCGCGCTAATCGCATCGAGTTGCATGCTGGTGGGACAGGCCCTTTAGGGTGAGGTACAGCGAGACCTGGGTGTCCTTGTACACCTGTCACTGAAAGTTGGCGTGCAGGTACAGCAGGCAGTGACGAAAGCTAATGGAATGTTGGCCTTCAAGAGGATTTCAGTACAGGAGTAAAGAGGTTCTTCTGCAGTTGTATGGGGCTCTGGTGAGACCACATCTGGAGTATTGTGTACAGTTTTGGTCTCCTAATCTCCTAATTTCCTGCCCTGATCTATCAGGGCAGGAAAAAGTGCCTGAGAGAGCTTGATGTGGGGCCTCACATTGACCATTGCTTTCTAAGAGATAGACCAAATAAGTCGAGTGAAGCCTAGTGGCAGGATAACCACCGCAGTCCACAGGGCATCAGCACCCCAGGCAAAGCTCAACCAGGTACAGTACCACCAATGGACACGAGTCCAGAGCCCAACCAGCCGCAGTCAGTGGTAGAAAGGAAAATGGAAGGGAAAAAGCCTCAAATCTTGTGGCCTAAATCCTGCCAGAGGAAAGAGTGGGAGACCGTTAACACTGACCTTGTCCATCTCCTGGAAGGATTGAAGGGATGTGTGGAAAGAAAACTGGAGAAGATGGGAGATACCATATACAACTATGGGGCGGAGAAATTTGGGGTGAAGGTCGTGAAACAGAGGACATAGAAGGAACCAGCACTCCAGTACAAGTCCAGGAGGCAGCAGGAGATCAAAAGACTGGTGAAAGAAAGGAGGCAGCTGAGAAAACAGTGGAGGAAGGCCACAGAGGCAGAAAGGAAAGGACTCGAGGCACTGCAGGCATAAATAAAGCAGCACCTGGCAATCCTGCAAAGAGCAGAATGCCTGAGAAAGCAACACAAGAAGAAAGAATGGGCGAGGACATTTTTCTACAGAGATCCGTATAAGTTTGTCAAAAGCCTCTTTGTCAAGGAGAAGAGCGGGATCCTGAGAGTACCTGTAAGGGAACTGGAGGAGCACCTGAGGAAGACGTACTCTGACAACCTGAGGCATGAGCCAGTCACCATTCCAGATGACGTGCCACCTGTCCACCCACCTGAGCTCCAGATGGACATAAGGCCTCCTACATGGAAGGACGTGGAGGACACAGTCAAACGGGCAAGAACAGCATCAGCCCCAGGGCCCAATGGCATTCCATACAGGCTCTATAAGAACACCCCTGGTGCCCTGAAATACCTTTGGAAGTTAATGAAAGTGGCATGGGGGAAAGGAATCATACCTAAGGCATGGCGAAGGGCAGGAGGGATCTTAATTCCCAAAGAAAAGAACTCCTCAACCATTAGCCAGATCTGAACGTGGAAGGAAAGATCTTCTTTGGTGTTATGGCCCAAAGACTCTCAGCATTTTTGCAGAGCAACAACCTCATTGACACGTCAGTGCAGAAAGCAGGCGTACGTGGTTTCTCAGGATGTCTGGAACATGCAAACGTCATCTGGCACATGATACAAACTGCCGAGAAGGAAAAGAGAGATCTGCATGTGGTTTTCTTAGATCTAGCCAATGCCTTTGGTTCGGTGCCCTATGAAACTCTTTGGGCAGTTTTTAATTTCTTCCAGGTCCCAGAGGTCATCACAAAGCTGGTAAAAGCTTACTTCCAGGACCTCCAGTTCTGCGTCACAACACAGGACAACACCACCGCCTGGCAGCACCTTGAGGTAGGCATAATGGCAGGCTGTACCATTTCTCCTCTGGTTTTCACCATGGCAATGGAGCTCATCATTCGAGCATCACAATGGGTGGTCGGAGGGGAACGCTTGAAGAGTGGGCTGCATCTTCCTCCAATCAGGGCGTACATAGACCACAATAACAACAATGACACGACTACAATAACAACAACAAAAGCATGCACCAAACGCCTGCTGGATAAACTCCAGGAAAACATCAAATGGGCACGAATGGAGATTAAACCCAGCAAATCCTGTAGTATTTCCATCGTCAAAGGCCGGCTCACTGACGAAAAGTTCTGCATCAATAACGAGACAATACCAACTGTCCTGGAGAAGCCTGTCAAAAGCCTCGGGCAATGGCACACCGCATACCTCAAGGATGCAGAGCAGGTGGAACAACTCAGGCAGGATACAATCAGTGGCCTCAAGCAAATCAACAATACTGCTCTCCCAGGGAAACTGAAGCTTTGGTGCCTGCAATTCAGTCTACTGCCTGACTCATGTGGCCAATTACCATCTACGAGGTCATTTTATCCCATGCCAACCAGCTGGAGAGACTGGTGAACTCACAAGTGAGGAAGTGGCTTTGGCTACCGAGATGCCTCAGCAGCATAGGGCTCTCTCGGAATGGAGCCCTCTCACTGCCAGTCTCAAGCCTGGTGGAGGAGTACAAATGTGCCAAAGTGAGGCTGGACATGACACTAACAGAATCCCAGGACCCAATAGTAAGAGGTGTCACTCCAACCCTAGCAACAGGGAAGAAATGGACTCCAGCAGCAGTGGTACTGGATGCAAAATTCGCCCTCCAACACCGGGACATAGTGGGCCATGTCCAACAAGGCCAAGGGGGCTTTGGCCTGGGAGCAATGAAACCTACCTGGCTAAACCACCTGGTGGTGGAGGAGGTGCGCCACCAGGAAGAAGCAGCCAGGTGTGCCAAAGCCAATATCCCAAGCGAAACAAGGCCGCTGGATGAGGTGGGATGGCGTTGAGAGGAGGAAGATCACATGGAGAGAGCTGTGGAGCATGGAGTCAAATAAGTTGAGCTTCATTATCAGAGCCACATATGACGTCCTTCCCTCTCCCACAAACCTAAATCTTTGGCTGGGAGAGGATCCAGCCTGCCCCCTATGTGCAGTTCCAGCAAACCTCAAGCACATCCTGGTCAGTTGTAAGACCAGCCTAACACAAGGCAGATACACCTGGCGACACAACCAGGTGCTGAGGTGTTTGGCAGCTAAACCCGCTTGCAAGAGAGTTACCACCAACGCCATGCCTATCAATGCCCAGATAACATTCCCACAAATACCATCCTTCATCCGGGAAGGAGAGAAACGGAGGACTAACCCTTCGCCTCTCAACTCATGCCCGCTGAACGCAGCCAGGGACTGGGAAATGCGTGTTGACCTAGGCCAGAGGCTTTCGTTCCCAGTTGAAATCACAGCTACCAACCTGCGACCAGACCTCGTTCTCTGGTCCAACTCCTGTCGCCGTGTTTTCATCATTGAGCTGACGATCCCATGGGAGGAGGCTGTGGACGAGGCTTATGAAAGTAAAAAGCTTTGATATTCAAACCTTACAGCAGAGGCAGAGGAGAGAGGTTGGAGGGTAAGGGTGTGTCCAGTGGGGGTGGGGTGCAGGGGCCTTGTAGCCAGTTCCACCGCAAGGCTCCTGAGGGAAGTAGGAGTCAGAGGGCAGGCACAAAGGAGGGCAATAAAAGAACTTGCCAATGCCGCCGAACGGAGCAGTCACTGGCTGTGGCTGAAGAGGAAAGATGCTCTCTGGCCTGCCACTTGACCATCTAGAGGCTAGCAATAAGACACACCCCCAGGTCTGATCAACCTGTGGTGGGCCTGCCTCGACTGAGGGTGTCTTGTGATAAAAGGCCAAAACACCCAGTGACGTTGAGGTACACAACTGAAGATGTGTCTGATTGTGAGAAAAATTCACCAGGTGGACATACCCAAGAATGTCAATTGTAGTGAAATCTTAGGGATTGTAACACCCAGTCCCACTAATCAATCCAATTTGAAGAAATGAGATTCCTCCAACTAGGCAAAGTAAACCAATTTTTAAAGATTTGGTCTCCTTTTATCGAATTCTTACAAGCATATGGTGCAACATAATATAATCTTAGAAATTAAATGGTTCAGAACCGGGTGACGGATGGGTAAAGATATTAAATAGGTATATCTTGATATTAGATAGCTTCTTATCTCTGCTTTTTGTCTCTCTCGCTATTTGTTTCTACTCTCTTGTCTATCTATCTCGACACTCTTTATTTTCCTTTTTCTATCACTGCTCTTTTATTATTAAATTAAAAATAAGAAGTTGTACAAGAATGGTAATGTGTATGTACGTATCAGGTACCACATTACTGTACTTACTTCTAACAAAAATAGAAAAAATTAAAAAATTGAAAAAAGATTCAATGATAGCTTATTGTCGCATGTACCTAGGTACAGCAAAATGTGTTGTTTTTCATACCACCCAGTAATTCATATAGGTGTGGGAGGGGCTGGTTGGCTACTTAAAATTGAGGAATTCAATCTTTATACCATCGGCTTGTAAGCTACCCAAGCAGAATATGAGGCACTGTTCCTCCAATGGAGGAGACCAAGGGCAGAAAGGTGAATATGGGAATGGGAAGGGGAGTTTAAATGATTAGCAACTGCAAGATCCAGTCGGTTTTAGTGGACTGAGCACAAGTGTTCGGCAAAACGGTTACCGAGTCTACTGACAATCGATTCACTCCTTTACTTGTGTATGACTTTACTTAGGTATATAACATCGCACATGGAACAGAGCCCATGGAACAGCATGGGCTCATGTCTGTTCCAAACATGATGCCAAGATAAACTAATTGTATCTGCCTGCACATGAACCATGCCTGTCATTCCCTGCACATCCGTGCGCGTATCTAGAAGTCTCTTAAACACAACTGTCAAGTAGCATGATTTGATTGACCAGCATCCTAAGCTAGCTTTTCATTGTACTTCTGCAATTGTGACAATAATAAGCTAAACAAAACTAAGCTAAGAAGGGAGATGGAAGTGAATGTTCACGGATCAGTATCTGTAATGGTGTCTCTTTATGTATTTGGTAGAATAAGTCTCTCAGCTACCTGACAGTTTATAGTTAGTGTGGGATCAAGAGAAGTGGAATGGTGAGGTAATAATTTTCTGGCGAAATATTGGGCGGTGATTCCCAGTTTCTTTGTCTGTTTTTCTAAATATATACCAATTTTTAAAAATTGTTTATTATGGGTTTTACAGAGTTATATGGTTACATATCTATCGTGCTGCTGCAAGTAAGAAATTCATTGTTCTGTTTCAGAACATATAACACACTCAATAAAACCCTCTTGACTCTCTTGACAGAACAGCTGGATTGATTGGAATGCAACATGATCATGGATATACCTCTGAGAGGGTAGCGCAGTGGGGCAGCTAGCTGCGCCAAAGACCCGCTTTCAATCGTGATTTCAGGTACTGCCGCGTAGAGTTTGCACATTCTCCCTGTGACTGTGTAGGTTTCCTCCAGGTATTCCAGTTTCCTCCTGCATACCAAAGGCATGCAGGTTTGTAGGTTAATTTGCCTTTGTAAATTGTGGGAAGCTCCCCCGGCGAACAGAGGCTGAAGGTGGCCGGGCGAGGGGAGGGATGATCCAGAGGTGCGCTGGACGATGTGGATCGAGGCGATGGCTACAATGGGCCTTTGTGATCATCTGCACCTTGGAGTTTGAAAAGAGAACCAAACCTGGCGACTCCTGTACATGGTCACAGTGGACTATTTCTAAACACTTTGTACTTAATCCAGGATTGTGCTTATAAATAGTAAAAATTTACTGAACTGTATGCAAATAAAGAATCTCACTGTACTTCGGTATATGGGATAATGAAGAAACATTGAACCATTGGGTTAACATAACATTAGTGTGAAAGCATGATTAGTGGTTGGCATTGAGTCGGTGGGCTGAAGGGCCTGTTTCCTTGGTGCATCTTTCAATCAATCAATCTATGCACTTGAATCATTTATTTAGGTTGACTGGTCACTTGTTACATCATGATATTAATATTCAGGCCACAATAACATATACAATCGATTGAGTCGATGAATTGTAATCATGCATTATCTTTCCGCTGACTGGACAGCACGCAACAAAAGCTTTTCGCTGTACCGCAGTTCACGTAACGATAAACTGAACTAGATTTGGAGTTACTTCATTGGTGTGCGAAGAGTAAATGAAAATCGAGTGAGGAATAGTAAAGCAAAATAACTATATATATATAGTTTTTCTGTGCAAACAGCAAGAGAAAGTTAAAAAACCTAGATGGATTGCATTATAGTTTAATAGAACTAATTTTCTCCATGCAAGCACAATATCATTGTCAGTTGTCTGTTATTATTTGCTTTTTATCGTCACAGCTAGTGAGCTCTGACTGCAATTTTGTCAAGATGAAGGCATAAATTTAACAAAAGACAATATGTGAAGGAAAATATTCAAGAATTTGCTAAATGTTTTGCAGCGAAGCAAGAGCCATTGGGAATAAACTTTTAGAATTTAAAGTAGATGTCTCCATTTAAAACATTGATCTTGAAATGAAAGGATTGAAGCTAAGTGTAAGAAATTCAGGATTTGCAGTTGTAACTGTTATATATTGGAAATTAAATGGAGAAAATTAGTTCAGTTTGGTTTAGTTTAGTTTAGTAGAAAACATTGGTAGTTTAAGTGAGTGCATTGAAACTAGACCAGCCATCAAGACCAGCCAGATGGTCTTGGCATCATGTTCTGCACATACATTGTGGGCCGAAGGGCCTGTTCTTCTGCTGTGCTCTTCTATGTTCTATATTCTAAAAGTGATATTTGTTATGGTTTTGAACCAACAGGAGGTTAGAATTGAATATAATTTAAAACGAGGAAATCTGAGGGCCCAAGGAGATCTAGGGATTCACCTGTGCTGATAGTTTAAGTCAGTCGCAAATAAACGGAAAGGCTGATGGAGTATTTGCCTTGCACTCGGCTTGGATCCCCTGGATATAGAAGGTTAAGAGGTGATTTGATTAAGGTTTAAGGGTCTTGAAATAATTTGATAGAGTAGAAAGAGAGACTTTTTCCCCTCAGTGAAAATATCAAGGATAAGGAGACATAAGTTTAAATTCAGAGCCAAGCTGTTCAAGGGGGATAATAGAAAACAACTTCTGACACAACAGAGGAAAGAAACAAGGAACTCACTCAAGATTCAAGATTCAAGATTCAAGAGTTTATTGTCATGTGTCCCAGATAGGACAATGAAATTCTTGCTTTGTTTCAGCACAACAGAACATAGTAGGCATAAATAAATAGAGAAGAACAGATCAGTGTGACCTTATACCAATGAATATATATATACAGTGGCTTGCAAACGTTTTCATACCCCTTGAACGTTTCCACATTTTGTCACGTTAAAACCACAAACGTAAATGTATTTTATTGGGATTATATGTGATAGACCAACACAAAGTGGTGCATAATTGTGAAGTGGAAGGAAAATGATACATGGTTTCCAAATTTTATTACAAATAAAAAACGTGCAAAAGTATTCAGCCCCACTGAGTCAATACTTTGTAGAACCACCTTTCGCTGCAATTACAGCTGCAAGTCTTTTGGGGTACATCTCTACCAGCTTTGCACATCTAGAGACTGATATTTTTGCCCATTCTTCTTTGCAAAATAGCTCAAGCTCAGTCAGATTGGATGGAGAGCATCTGTGAACGGCAATTTTCCAGTCTTGCCAGAGATTCTCAATTGGATTTAGGTCTGGACTTTGACTGGGCCATTCTAACACATGAATATGCTTTGATCTAAACCATTCCATTGTAGTTCTGGTTGTCTGTTTCGGGTTGTTGTCCTGATGGAAGGTTGCATCACACCGTTGTATCAATCTCCTCAACATGGCGAGCACAGGGGCTGCCCTGCGGGCACAGAATTTCTACTACGCCCCACAACATACTGATGCGGTAACGCATTTTGTCACCCTAGCTGAGTCCATCAGAGACCCCACTTGCCTTCTTCGAAAGTTCAGAGACCTGTGCCAACTTCGCACTAATGTTATCATGGAGCACCACAAGCTTTTTCCCCGTAACCAACAAGAGGGCGAGATGGTCGAATCCTACATTGGTGCTCTCAAGACCATTACGGCCAGATGCCACTTCGAAGAAAGCGATGTACTCATCTGCGGCAGACTCGGATATGGCATCCTGAGTGACAAGGTGAGGAATGAATTACAGCGGGTTGAGGAGCTTACACGAGATAAGGTTGAACATGCCTGCTGGGTTGCAGAATACATTGACACCCATACCAAAGCCCTGGGAACGGTACCAGACTTTGCCCACGATGTCCATGCCTTCTATAGGTCCCCGCGACAAACAATTACAACCCCTCGACAACTGCCTACAGCCCCAGGGTGGGTAACCAATCTGCTGGTCCATAACCCTGGTAATTGCAGTGACTCCCAAAATTTCGTGAGCAATGCCTCGCTTATGGCAAAACTTGTCACTATTGTAAAAGGAAAGGGCATTCGCGACGAACTATTCATTCAAGACAGCGTTATAATGAAAGGACATACGGCAGTTATCTCGACGTCTCTTCACAGCAAGTACTTCGATATTGTCCATGGAGGCCATCCTGCTGCAGAAGTAACCTCCAACATTCAAAAGGTATGCTTTTCTGGCCTGACATGGCTGACTACATTCTCGAGAAAGTTGCTGCCTGCCCGATTTGCCTGACCCCGCACCAACAGAAACAATACTTCTCCCGCACCCCCACACCGGACTTACCCTGGTCCACAGTAGCAGCCGACATCTTTGAGTGGCACGGCAAACAATACCTGGTTCTAGTTGATTCCAACTCAGGATGGTTCGAAATCGACTTGCTCAGTAGCCCGATGTCAGCCATGGTCATTAAAAAACTAACTCGCCACTTCTCTGTCCACGGAGTCCCCCTAAAGCTGCTCTCAGACAATGGAAGTGCAAAAGAGCTAATGGAACGCTCACACAGGGCCGGCTCCGATGTTTATCTCGACTTACTCAACCTACGGAACATCGTCCGCGACCCTGTCCTGGGATCTGCAGCCGAATGGCACATGTCACGGCGAACACGCTCCACTCAGCCTATGGCCAAACAACTACTAGAACCACAAGTTAGTGCACTGTCAGTGATCCAATCCCAGCTCCAATGCTGCCGCGATATATGAAGAAAATACTACGATAAAACCAGTGCTTCAAGCACTCAACAAGGGACAGCTTGTCTGCTTAAGGTCACTCCGAGGTTACGACCGTCTCTGAGTCATTCTGGGGTCCACCGCAGAGCCACACTCGTACTTGGTCGGTATTGACAACGGCGTCTATCGGCGATCCCGCCAACACCTCCTCCCGGATAGTGAACCAGTACTTCCATGTCCGCAGGTCTTCCCTCACGCTCCGCGAATGCTACTCCAGCTATTCCTCTGCCGGTGCCAGCGCCATCCCTGCCTTGCCCGGTGCCCCCTGCTTCACTGGTGTCATCTCCTCCGTGTTCGCCCGATAAGAGACATGCTCCCTCAGAGAAGGATGAGGTGCACGAGGGATATTATCATACACATGCAGGTCGTGTCTGCAAGCCAAACCCGCTGATTGGAAAATTCACCGGCTACACTTGAACTGAGCATGACCCGTCTTGTTTTATGTGCTCACATATGCACAAGCATGAACACGTAAAATAATAAATGCCGCACCTTATACTGGCGTTTTACAATGTGTTCCACTAACCACTCTATACAGGCTTTGCTTCTTTAAGAGGAAGGATGTAGATTAACCCTTATTAATTCATGCCATTTATAATCTCCACTACACATATGTGCATGCCACCCTTTACATGATATTACGGTACTACACAGCAAGGTCAGCCAGCTCGCTCTCTCTCTCACACAATCCAGCGGAGCTGGATGAGGATGGCTGGCTGTTGGAATGTTCCTGTTTGCCTGTGGAATAAAGATTGCTCTTCACTATGTATGTTGCTGTGGATCATTCATAAACACATACTGTACAACTCTACAACTCTAAGTCAGAATGGTTTGTGGCGTTGAGGACAACTTCCAGTGGGAAGTACTGTCAGGACACAATCACCCATATTAGCACATGACCACACTCCACAATCAACCCTCCCACACGCATGCTCTGAACATGCATGCACAGGCAGCACATATATGGACTGTACTAACCATGCATGCTGCTGAACATTTAAATACACACCTGGACATGAACATAGATATGTGTAGGAAAGGGCTGCAGGTGCTAGTTGATACTGACGGTAGACAAAGAATGCTGGAGTAACTCTGCAGGTCAGGCAGCATCTCTGGAGATAAATAATGGGTGATGTTTCGGGTCAGAACCGTTCTTCAGACTGAACATAAAGGTGGGTGAGGGGAGGGGGGGTGTGTATGCACATACATCCGTCTACATATTCAGCTTCACATATAGTTTTGGTTTAGTTTCTGTTTAGTTTAGTTTATTGTCACATGTACCGAGGTACAGTGAAAAGCTTTTGCTGCGTGCTAACCAGTCAGCAGAAAGACAATACATGATTACAATCGGTCCATAGGTGCATACACAGAACACATATTCCCATGACTATACATATTCATTTAAGATGTAAAGTTCAGTGCTTTACGAGAGAAGTGGATGTAAAAACATGGCTACATTTTGAGGCTTTGCGAGTATACAATGTTCAAAGTGAGCAATTTGTACAAAGATTGTGGAAAAAAAATCTCCACCCATTCATTCATATGCTATCTTCAAAGCTTGCAGTGGAGAGAGCTGTTCATTGATTCATACATAGGCTGAGAATGTACAGCATTGGGTGGGGAAACCTCCAGAAATCCTGGGAATAAAGGGAAGTGCGGTTGAGGATGCTCAGAAGCAAGAGGGTTCTGGAACTGTTTCCTTGCAGATAAATACAGAAATATATTTCTAAGACCTTTACGGAAGTGTAAACAGGAGTAGGCATTCGACAATTTTCCCTTGGGAATATGGCCTGTTTTAAGAGACATGATAACCTGTCCACTCCTGACACTTTGGGGCAAGGAGATAAGTGAAGTTCTGCGAGCTCCCTGATCTTTAAATTAGACCATTTTAAAGTTGTGGGGCGGCTTGTTCCTTTGGGATCTGGCAGAGCTTAAGCATGGATTTTTCCCCTTGTTCAGGTATCTAAACCCAGGAAGCGTAGACTCAAATAAGAGTTGACCATTTGTAACTGAGATGCACAGATTTAAGTCCATAGGTTTTATTTATTTATTGGGCATAGCTTTTGCCATTTTAGTGGGTTTCATATATTATTAATATTTTAGGAATAGCTATTGCTATTTTTCTCATTGTTATTGTTTTAAAGCGTTTATGATTCATTCTCTGAGAAATGAAGATTAAAATGTTGGATTTAATTCCCCATTGTTTGACTGAATTGTTATTTATTTATTCTTGAGCTTGAGCTAAACAAGCCAAAAGGTCACACATTTCATATATATAATCTGTGATACAAGGAACAAACATCTTTTTTTTTCCTTTTTCTTTTTCAAAGACTTTATTCAGCACAAGCACATAATACATCACATCAAAAACACATTCAGAGGTTACAATACATCAAATAATCATTATTGTACAACGATGCATTCATTATTTACAATACTCTGAATCCCATGCGGTGACCAGCGCCCACGGAAGGCCTCCAGAGTCCCCGTGGACACCGCGTGTTCCCCCTCCAGGCCCGGAAGAGGGGCAGGCAGCCGACTCTGGCAAGACAATCCACCGCTCGCTGCCTGGACCCGCGAATGTCTCTCTCTCTCTCTCTTTTTTTTCTCTTTCTTTTTCTTTTTCAAAAACTTTATTCGACACAATCATATAATACAACACATCAAAACATAATCAAAAATAACACTATATCAAAAACACAATGTAGTACAACAGTACATTCATTGTTTACAAAACTCTCAACCCCACGCGGTGACCAGCGTTGATGGAAGGCCTCCAGAGTCCCCGTGGACACCACGTGTTCCCTCTCCAGGGACACACGTGCACGGACGTAGGCCCGAAAGAGGGGCAGGCAGCCGACTCTAGCTTGACCATCGACCGCCCGCTGCCTGGACCCACGAATGGCCATATTAGCCAGGCCGAGGAGCAAACCGACAGGTAAGTCCCCCCCCCCCCCCCCCCCCCCACACTCGGCTCTCCCCACTCCCTGCCTTGTGTCCGAACACCAGAATTGTGGGACTAAAATGCAGCCAGAACTTGAGGAACAACCCCTTCAGATATTGGTACAGGGGCAGTAACCTCTCACACTCCATATACACATGGAACACGGTCTCCTCCTCTCCGCAGAAAATACATGTGGCGGACGAGCCCGTGAACCGGCTCAAAAGTTTATTACAAACCACCGCTCCGTGCAACACTCTCCACTCCAGGTCCCCAATATAAAGGGGTACGACTCCCTTATAGAAGGACCCCACTGGGGACCTCCCCCACCTTCGGATGGTCTTCCTCTCTCCCTCTCTCCCTCTCTCCCTCTCCCCCCCCTCCCTCTCCCTCTCCCTCTCCCTCTCCCTCTCCCCCCTCTCCCTTTTTTTTTCCATTTCAAAAAATTATTCAACACAATCATAAAATACAACACATCAAAACATAATCAAAATCACACTATAACGAACAGATCATTGTAGTACAACAGTACAATCATTGTTTATAATAGCCTCAACCCCACGCGGTGACCAGCGTTGACGGAAGGCCTCCAGCGTCCCCATGGACACCGCGTGTTCCCTCTCCAGGGACACACGTGCACGGACGTAGGCCCGAAAGAGGGGCAGGCAGCCTACTCTCGCCTGACCGTCGACCGCCCGCTGCCTGGACCCGCGAATTGTCATCTTAGCCAGGCCGAGGAGCAAACCGACAGGTAAGTCCCCCCCCCCCACACTCGGCTCTCTCCACTCCCTGCCTTGTGTCCGAACACCAGGATTGTGGGGCTAAAATGCAGCCAAAACTTGAGGAACAACCCCTTCAGATAATGATACAGGGGCAGTAACCTCTCACACTCCATATACACATGGAACACGGTCTCCTCCTCTCCGCAGAAAATACAAGCGGCAGACGAGCCCGTGAACCGGCTCAAAAGTTTATTACAAACCACCGCTCCGTGCAACACTCTCCACCCCAGGTCCCCAATATAAAGGGGTACGACTCCCTTATAGAAGGACCCCCTCTGGGGACCTCCCCCGCCTTCGGATGGTCTCCCTCTCTCCCTCTCCCCCCCCTCTCCCTCTCCCTCTCCCTCTCCCTTTTTTTTTTTTTTTTTTTTCATTTCAAAAACTTTATTCAACACAAATCATAAAATACAACACATCAAAACACAATCAAAAATCACACTATAATGAACAGATCATTGTAGTACAGCAGTACATTCATTTATAATCGCCTCAACCCCACGCGGCGACCAGCGCTGACGGAAGGCCTCCAGAGTCCCCGTGAACACCGCGTGTTCCCTCTCCAGGGACACACGTGCACGGACGTAGGCCCGAAAGAGGGGCAGGCAGCCGACTCTCGCCTGACCGTCGACAGCCCGCTGCCTGGACCCACGAATGGCCATCTTGGCCAGGCCAAGGAGCAAACCGACAGGTAAGTCCCCCCCCCCACACTCGGCTCTCCCCACTCCCCGCCTTGTGTCCAAACACCAGGATTGTGGGGCTAAAATGCAGCCAGAACTTGAGGAACAGCCCCTTCAGATATTGGTACAGGGGCAGTAACCTCACACACTCCATATACACATGGAATACGGTCTCCTCCTCTCCGCAGAAAATACATGCGGCAGACGAGCCCGTGAACCGACTCAAAAGTTTATTACAAACCACCGCTCCATGCAGCACTCTCCACCCCAGGTCCCCAATATAAAGGGGCACAACTCCCTTATAGAAGGACCCCCTCTGGGGACCTCCCCCGCCTTCGGATGGTCTCCCTCTCTCCCTCTCTCCCTCTCTCCCTCTCCCCCCCCCTCTCCCTCTCCCTCTCCCTCTCCCTCTCCCTCTCCCCCTCTCTCCCTCTCCCCCTCTCCCTCTCCCCCTCTCCCTCTCTCCCTCTCTCCCTCTCTCTCTCATATAAGTAGTCGTTCCTGACTACGGGTGCTGTCTGTACGGAGTTTGTACATTCTACCCGTGACCTGCTTGGGTTTTCTGTGAGATCTTCGGTTTCCTCCCACTTTCCAAGATGTACGAGTTTGCAGGTACATTGGCTTGGTAAATGTAACAGAAAATTGTCCCTAGTGTGTGTAGGATAGTGTTAAAATGCGGGGATCGCTGGTCGGGACGGACCCAGCGGGCCGACGGGCCTGTTTGCGCCCTGTATTTCTAAGCTAAACTAAACTAAAGTAAATATTAATCGAATGTAATTCTAACTGTCAGAAATAATTCTACTCACTTGATGCTTGTTTCATACATATGCTCGATCTTAAAAATACTGTTACATATCAATATTCAGCATTAGAAACAGATGTGGCCATTTGACCATGGGGAACCTGAGGTGGGACGAGAGGTTCGAACAGGAGACAATGAGAAATGCAGTACTCTTACAAAAATGAACCACACCGATGAGATGCAGAAGGATGAGCAATGGACATCTGGCGGAAACAGATGGTATGCAGCCTTCCACGTGAGACTTGTACAAATTCATTTTGAGGTCTCAAGAGAGCAATCTTATAAATGCAATATGTGTAAGGTACAACTTTGCCTCTCAGATCACCCACCATGAGAGTTCCTACCATAGCAACTAAGGAAAGATGGGTGGGGGAGTGGTGGGGGTGGGGGGTGGGGGGGGGGGGGGGTGTATGCACCATAAGTATACCAATGCAGATTCTGCATATGTAGACACAGAACACATATGCCCATTACTATACATATTAATTTACTATATAAATTCCAGTGCTTTAGGAAGAAGTGGATGTAAAACATGGCCAATCTTTGATGCTGCAATGGGCTTGGGAATTCACAACGCTCATTGTTTCAGCTATGACCACTTTAAGTAAGATATCCTTGAATGATGGGGGTTGAGGGTGGGGAGGATTTGCCATGGGAACACTAAACTCCAAAGACTGAAGGAATTTTACCGGTGGGGCTGTGAGGCAGAGTTCCTCAGAAATTCAGGGAAAAGACAGACAAGCGGAACATTACCTGATGAGGACCAACATGGATTGGGGATTCTTCATGCCAGCCTCCCTGAGAATACCCCCTACAAGTAAAGGAGGAGTGAGTCATCAACATCTTCACCCATTGAGTCGAGTCTTGTCGGATAGGAAAGACCAGAACATTTTATGAGCCGTATATCAACAATAGAAATGCAAGATGGCTTTATGAGAAAAATTGACTCTACTCTCACACACCCAGTCACCTTTGTCATTTGTACAGGTTCCCCGAGTGAGGCAGTGAGGCTGAGATTATCTTTGAGGTTTTAGATAAAATGCCCTCATTTATCACGTTTTAAACATCATGCTTGGAATAGCTACCCCTGCTGCTGGAGTTTCACTGATAGTTGATAAAGTCATTAGATTGTGCCTGTAGATTGCACAAGAGGAATAAAGTTATGCACTTATTGGTGGGACTCTGATAGCTGAGACATGCTTGCTACAAGATGTACCATGGAGCAGAGCTAGGTCTCAATGATTGTGAGATCCACTTTACACTATGAAAGGGAAGCAGTATGATTCATTTGTATGTAAGGAAAATATACCCGTGCGTTTTTGAAGTGTGAAAAGTAAAGATCCTGCAACTGCAAATAGTAAGATTAAATGAGAACTTTGAAGTTTAAAGTTTGATCTTTATTTTATGAGGAGTTACAATGAGCGATTACGTGAAGAAGGCCATCAGCCTGCATGCGCGTCAATCTTCAAAGCAGCGGCGTGAACTCACAGGTAACAGTTGATGAACTGAATATAATAAGATTCGAGAACCTAGAACTACCAGCTGATCTTTACGAGAGAGGGTTGGGAGCGGAGGGCACGTAATCGCTCATCGTAACTCCTCATAAAATAAAGATCAAACTTCAAACTGGTAAGTTCTCATTTAATCTTACTATTTTACTTCGGAGTCATGTGAGTGACTACATGAAGATTTTGAAGCTCTGTGATTTCATGCTCTGTGTTTTCATGAAACAAGTCCATGCGTCACACACTGCATCAATTGACCAGGGATGAGTGAAATTTAATAAAGCATGACATAAATTGAAACATGCTTGTGCTTTTTAATGATGATAATAGTAATCCCACATCCAGGAGGAATTAAAAATATATCCTAAAAATAGTGTTGGTAAATACCCCCGGTCTGGCAAATGGGTTTATTATAACACATTTGGAAATTCGCTGGTTTGACCATCCTGCAGCCATTAGGATGAGGTCCAGTGAAACATTCACAACCCTCGCTACTGATGTTGTTGCAGCCATGTGAGGTTTTTTATTTTTGTAACTAGCAAACATTGCTAGTTCAGAGCCTCTAAGGCTTTAGGTGACATAACGACTGTTGTAGATGTGTGACAACACACACAACCAAAGTCCATGGGATATGCCATGAGACTAGTTTGAGACCTGACGCCCCCAGTCTACTCTGCAATACTAAGTCATGAACATAAAGGATCATATTATTTGCAGCTGTAACCATCCTGTCCAGTTGTAGCTTATGCAATGACTGGGCCCATTGCGCTGAACCTAGTGCCATGAGGATAACCACTTTGTAAGTGAATAGACCATGGACAGGAATGTAGCTGGATCCCACCGGCGACGCAGCAGGACATAAACATCCCATATCTCTGAGTACCTTGGCCTGGGAGGAATTTGAGTGGTCGAGACCCGACAGCGTGGTGTGCCGACCCCAGCAGGAAGTAGGCCCACAAGGCACTACTGGCACAATATGTATAACTCCATCTCTCGTGAAATATAGCTTTGAGAGGAATACCAAGGCATCTGTTATACGTACCGTGTCAAATGATCTATTGGACTGCAAACAGGACCCTTACCATTCCTTGATATAGGAGATGTACTGTTTCTTGGTACTATCTCTTCAGGCCGCAGTGATTACATCCACCGTACAACCTGACAGTCCGTACCCCAGGAAAGGTCTTTTCATAGTCTGCAACCCAACAATTTGATTCGCTCATGCAGAGGATGGTTCCCCCCAGTCACGGGGTAAACCAGCAGATTTTGTGTTTGGGAATATCCATAAAAGGCTCTGTTATTGTTTGCAGTGTGTGGACCCATGGCTGTGTAGGCCAGTCAGGCACTATCATGCCCAAGGCGGAATCTTGTGGGTTATTAAGCAAGCACCGACTGATGAGGCAAAATGGAGGAAGACAAACAAACATTCCTCACCAGTGTAGCGAGAATGTATCCATCGCCACTGCCCCTGAGAATGGCCGCCATGCCAGATAATTTTGCAACTGTTGATTGAGGCTAGATGCAAACAAATTGATATTTAGTGTTCCATCAATCCATAATGTCATTAAATACTTTGTGATCCAACATTCATTGTGTTGTCATTGATTAACGTGATGATACACCAGCACCAAATTAGGTTAGGTAAACTATCACAGGATATTAACTTAATTGAACACATGTGATTAAAATATGCCACCACCGTAGTGTGTCAACTTATAGGTGAGCATGCAGATATGCATATTCGCACAATAAGCCTTTAACCCATAGAATGCAGCTAGTGATTTTAGGTAGTTGATACCACATAACTGACGGATTGGTAACTCATGCACATCCCATTCACCTCTGTGACTAGAGATGGGATAGTAATTTCATTTCGGAGTCACGTGAGTGACTTCGTGAAGAGCCCGCCGGCGCGCATGCTCGACATATCGTCGTACCGCGTTGCTGCGACGGCTGGCGGTGGAGCGCGCTCCTCGCCAGCCCTTCAGAAGGGGCCACGGAGGTAAGTATCCTACCTTTAGTTGGTGGTCCTTGTTGTGGGTTTTGTCTTGCAGCAAGGACATGGATGGGAGTTCCAAGGGCCGGAGGACGTCAGGATTCTTTTCAGAGCCGGAGGACTCCGACCACCTGAGTGTTCAGGGTGAAGGGCGTATTGACCGTATGGAGCGGCTGCTGGAGCTCCTGCTTCAACGTCAACAACAGCAGGGCAGCAACAGGCACAGGGCGTCTTCACCAACATCTACTATCAGCCTGGAGCAGCAGGAGGAGGAGGTTCTGGTGGATCCCGTACCACCTCCGTTGGAGGTGCCGGCGGAGGAACTCTTGGATGTGGCGACCAAATTCGCGGCCCCACATACGGCTGGTCTTCCTCTAAATACAAAGCTGGCAGCCACAGTGGACTTTCTTAATAATCAGGTGCTGCAGGAAGAAGTCCTCATCCAGGCTATGAGCCGTCACAAGGCTCCATCAAACTGCAACTCCCTCAACGTACCTGTGGTCAATACGCCGATATGGGGCAACATCAGTGCGGCTATCCGTCAACAAGAGCTAAAATTGCAGCGGATCCTGAAACTCCTCACGGCCGGTATTACCGCCTTTGCGCGGTCGGTGGACGGGGACGAACTGAATTTGGACCGGGAAGATGCTCTGGCCTTATTGTGCGCGACCCAGCACGAAATCAACGGGTTTCGCAAAAACAGCATCCGCCCAGCACTCAACCCGAAGTTTGCAGGATTGTGCAAACCACCGCTGCCGCCGCCGCCCCGTCAGCTCTTTGGTGAGGACCTCTCGAAGAGAGTCAAAGAGCTTGACGAACAAGTCAAAACGGTGGGGATCATGCGCTCTCAGAGTGCCCCCACACCGTCCGGCTCAAAAGCTCCATACATTCGCTCACGAGGGTCGGCCAGTGCCTCGACGAGGACTCACCCTCTAGCTCCACAACGACAACAGCACCAGAACCAGCACCAAGGGTCTTTTTTAGGACAAGGTCGGCAGAGACCTTGGTGGAAATCGAAGACGCCGCGCCCTCAAGCCAACCCAGCACCTCCACGGCCACCCACACGTGTCAAGGACCGCCGGTAACCACGGAGGTGAGGGGGTCTGGTTCTCTTTTTTCTCTCTGTTTAACTTCCCATGTTGGTGGTCGTTTACGGTTGTTTTTGGGTGCATGGGGTAATTTTACTGGTGATGAGTATGTGTTGCGGAATATTCAGGGGCATAAAATTGAGTTTATTAATGGCGACATTCCTCCATCCCAGCACATGCCCGCTCGAACGTTTAAATTATCTGCTGCAGAACAGGCAGCACGTTATAAGGAAATTTTAAGTCTGGAACAGAAGGGTGTGATTGAGAAAACGGTGCATGAGCCAATTGAATTTGTTTCGAACATATTTACTAAACCGAAGAAGGATGGAGGCTGTCGCGTCATTATTGATCTAACCCGTTTGAATACGTTTGTAACATATACTCATTTTAAAATGGATACGTTTGAAACAGCCAAGTCATTGATTTCTCATGGTTGCTTTATGGCATGCATCGATTTGAGGGATGCATATTATTCAGTATCCATCCAGAAATATGATAGAAGGTTTTTGAAATTTATCTGGATGGGGCAACTTTGGCAGTATAAGGCTTTGCCTAATGGGCTCACTACAGCCCCTAGATTGTTCACTAAATTGGTGAAGCCAATCATGGCTTATTTGAGACAACGACATCATATAGTTATGGCCTATTTAGATGACGTCTTTATTGTGGGCCACACCCTGCAATTGGCCGAACAGGGTGTTGCAGCTGCTGTCAATATATTTCAACAATTAGGATTCATTGTCCATCCAGAAAAATCGAAGTTCTGCCCTGCCCAGGTAATTAATTACCTAGGGTTCACGGTGAACTCAATGAGCATGAGGATAACTATACCAATTAACAAAATTGAGGAAGTCACTCAGGTGTGCAGAGATTTAATTGGCACCAATATACCATCGATTCAGCATACAGCCACAGTAATTGGCAAGCTAGTGGCTTTGTTTCAGGCAGCACGATATGGACCTTTGCATTATCAGAATTTGCAAAGAGCTAAAATTACTGCGTTAAAACGGAACGCTGGTCATTATGATCGATCAATGCAGCTGCCGTCCGAAGCGATAACTGAGTTGCAATGGTGGGTGTGTCACATTAGCAACTCATTCAAGCCTGTTAGGGAGGCTAATCCGGTGGTATATTTACAGACTGATGCAAGCTCCAATGGCTGGGGAGCTACTGATAATTGCTCTAGTTGTGGGGGCAGATGGGACACCCTTGAGTCGTCGATGTTGTTGACTCAAGGGATTAACTATTTGGAGTTGCTGGCAGCATTCCACGGACTTCGTGCATATTGTTCCAAGCTTGTTGGAGCACACGTCCGTCTCCAAATAGACAACACCACAGCTGTGGCATATTTAAACCATATGGGTGGTACCAGGTCATTTTCATGTGACAAATTGGCTAACTCAATTTGGCTCTGGTGTGTTCAAAGAGACATTTGGATTTCAGCTACCTATTTGCCAGGTGAACTTAATACTGTGGCGGACACCAGGTCACGCAAATTTAATGACAATATTGAATGGATGTTGCATCCTGAGATTTTTTCTAAAGTCACAGCCAAATTTGGTAAACCGGACATTGACCTTTTTGCGTCACGGTTAAACCATCAGGTACCAGCCTACGTTTCATGGGAACCAGATCCTGGGGCAATAGCGCTAGATGCATTCTCGCTGGACTGGGGGAATTGGTGCCTTCCCCCCGTTTTGCCTCATCAGTCGGGTATTGCGAAAGATTCAGGCAGATGCTGCCAAGGGCATCCTTATTATACCCGACTGGCCCACGCAGCCTTGGTATCCGGTGGTCTTTGACGCTCAACGAACCTTGGGTCCTTTTGAAGGGTTGCCCACAATTGGTTACTCACCCTGTCTCAGGGGAGCCACATCCCTGCCATGGCTATTTAAATTTGTTGGCTTGCAGGTTCTGAACAGGACGTTAGTCCAATACGGCCTCTCGGCTCGGACCATGGATACCATTGGGGCGTCGTGTCGAGAGTCCACAAGGCGAAGATACCGCTCGCATATTAAGAAGTGGGAAGCCTACTGCAGCCGCTCTCGCATCACGTACGATGACGTGACAATAACCGACGTCCTGGAATTCCTCGCGGGGTTGCACCATGATGAACACTTAAGTTACAGTGCCATCAACAGCGCCAGAAGTGCGCTATCATTCTACCTCAATATTGGGGTAGGATCCAACAGGCTAGTGTCCAGACTCATGCGGGGTATATTCAATATGAATCCGCCTACACCACGCTATAATATCACCTGGGATGTCAGGGACGTATTAACCCTGCTCAGGACGTGGTCTCCCATGGAAGGGCTCTAACTGGACCAACTCACCATGAAGCTGGTGATGTTACTAGCGCTGACTTCAGCTCAGAGGGTACAGACACTACACAAACTTCGTGTCGACAGAATGACATCTACCCCTACAGAAGTAGTATTTTTCATTGACGAGCTACTAAAGCAGCATAGACCTGGGTGCACAGGGCTGCAGCTGAAGTTCCCGGCATACCCCGCAGATGCTAGGCTATGTTTAGCCTCACATATCCGCCACTATGTCAACGTGACGGCACGCATCAGAGGAATGGAGAGATACCTGCTTGTCACTCATAAGAGACCTCATCATCGAGTGACAGTCCAGACGATATCCAGGTGGCTTCGAGTCGTCTTGGGTAAGTCAGGTATCGACACTAATGTGTTCAAGTCTCATTCCACCAGAGCTGCATCGACGTCAGCGGCGAGGGTCATGGAGGTGCCCATGGACCAAATTCTCGCCACAGCAGGATGGGCTAATGAAGCTGTGTTCCAGCGTTTTTATAACAAGCCTGTTGCTGCTCCGCTACAGTTCGCAGAAGCCGTGCTGAATGCAGGGTCAGAACGTGGAGATGTCCCCGCATGAGGGTTTTTTGATTTGTTATTAATAAATATGCTCTTGTTTTGCAGTATGAACTATTGAGCAAGTTTGTTCCTCCCATCCATCCCTGGTAGTGGTGTGTCAGCATGGACGTGGTCCAGGGCGTGTAATCACAGAAGCTTTGAAGTCTTCACGAAGTCACTCACGTGACTCCGAAATGAAATAGTAAGATTGAACGAGAACTTACCAGTTCGAAGGTTGATCTTTATTTTATGAGGAGTCGAAGTGAGGGATTTCGTGCCCTCCTCGCCCAACCCTCAATCACCTTCATCTGGTAATCTTAGTCAATTCAATCATACTATGCGAAGTCATTTCTATTGTTGGTTCTGTGATTCCACGCCGCTACTTTGAAGTATGTACAGCATGCGCGCCGGCGGGCTCTTCACGAAATCCCTCACTTCGACTCCTCATAAAATAAAGATCAACCTTCGAACTGGTAAGTTCTCGTTCAATCTTACTATTTCATTTCGGAGTCACGTGAGTGACTTCGTGAAGAGCCCGCCGGCACGCATGCTCGACATATCGTCGTACCGCGTTGCTGCGACGGCTGGCGGTGGAGCGCGCTCCTCGCCAGCCCTTCAGAAGGGGCCACGGAGGTAAGTATCCTACCTTTAGTTGGTGGTCCTTGTTGTGGGTTTTGTCTTGCAGCAAGGACATGGATGTGAGTTCCAAGGGCCGGAGGACGTCAGGACGAGTTCGCCGGTCAACAGTTCCGGGGCCTTTACCATCGGCAGTACCTGCAACGCAGGCCGGGACTCAGGCGGAGATGTGGGTAAGCCCTGTGTTTACAGGTCCAGATCCGCCAGCACACCACAGCTCGGACGAGTTCGACGAGGAGGAGTGTGGTGTGCCGCCAGAGCAGGGGGACCCTGCCATGGCAGTCAGGTCGTCAGCGGGCTCGCTGGCGACCTCGAGCTGGGTGTGTGTGGCTGCACGGCCAGTTCCACTCAGCCCTCCGAGTAGGGGAAGGGCAGCAGCCCCGAAGCCAAACCCTGCCAGGGCTAAGGCATTGCCTGACACGGAGGAGCGGTCAGGTTCCAGGGCGAGACCCGGGGCGGCTGTGAGGTCCAGCCGGCACACCCCGACTCTCGACGCCGGGACGGCTCGGTTGAGTCGGGTCTCGTCGCGGTCGCCGAGCCCCCCATGGATGGGTGGGCGAGACCATGCGTCGGCAAAGTCCACGATGTGGGCAGCCGGCAAGCCTGCACGGGCTTCAGGCAGCCATGCTTCGGCTGGTGCCGACACCACGCCGCAAGTGCCCTTAGTGGCAGCGGGCTTCAGCTCCCGCTAAACGGAGGCGGTTGAACACGCCCGCGCGGGAATCGCGCAGTTTCGCCTCGGCCGCTGTAAGCGACAACTACCGGCACCGGCAGGGCCTCGATGAGGTGCGGGCCGATGATAGGAGCCCGGTTTCTTTTCAGAGCCGGAGGACTCCGACCACCTGAGTGTTCAGGGTGAAGGGCGTATTGACCGTATGGAGCAGCTGCTGGAGCTCCTGCTTCAACGTCAACTACAGCAGGGCAGCAACAGGCACAGGGCGTCATCACCAGCCTCTACCATCAGCCTGGAGCAGCAGGAGGAGGAGGTTTTGGTGGATTCCATATCACCTCCGTTGGAGGTGCCAGCGGAGGATCTTCTGGATGTGGCGACCAAATTGCGGCCCCACATTCATCTGGACTTCCTTTAAACGCAAAGCTGGCAGCCACTGTGGACTTTCTTAACAACCAGCAACTACAGGAAGAAGTCCTCATTCAGGCAATGAGCCGTCACAAGGCTCCATCCAATTGCAACTCCCTCAACGTGCCTGTGGTCAATACGCCGATATGGGGCAACATCAGTGCGGCTATCCGTCAACAAGAGGTAAAATTGCAGCGGATCCTGAAGCTCCTCACGGCCGGTATTACCGCCTTTGCGCGGTCGGTGGACGGGGACGAACTGAATTTGGACCAGGAAGATGCTCTGGCCCTCCTGTGCGCGACCCAGCACGAAATCAACGGGTTTCGCAAAGCCAGCATCCGCCCAGCGCTCAATCCGAAGTCTGCAGGATTGTACAAACCACCGCCGCCGCCCCCGCCCCGTCAGCTCTTTGGGGAGGACCTCTCGAAGAGAGTCAAAGAGCTTGACGAACCAGCCAAAACGGTGGGGATCATGCGCTCTCAGAGTGCCCCCGCACCGTCAGGCTCAAAGTCTCCATACATTCGATCACGAGGGTCTGCTAGTACCTCGATGAGGACCCACCATCAAGCTCCACAATGACAGCAACATCAGACCCAGCACCAGGGGTCTTTTTTAGGACAGCGTCGGCAGAGACCCTGGTGGAAAACGAAGACGCCGCGCCCTCAAGCCAACCCAGCACCTCCACGTCCACCCACGCGTGTCTAGGACCGCCGGTAACCACGGTAACCAGGGGGTCTGGTTCTCTCTTTCTCTTTGTTTAACTTCACATGTTGGTGGTCGCCTTCGGTTGTTTTTGGGTGCATGGGGTAATTTTACTGGTGACGAGTATGTGTTGCAGAATATTCAGGGGCATAAAATTGAGTTTATTAATGGCGACATTCCTCCATCCCAGCACATGCCCGCTCGAACGTTTAAATTATCTGCTGCAGAACAGGCAGCCGGCTATAAGGAACTGTTAAGTCTTGAGCACAAAGGAGTGATTGAGAGAGTGGTGCATGAGCCAGTTGAATTTGTTTCGAACATATTCACCAGACCTAAGAAGGATGGAGGTTGTCGTGTCATTATTGATCTAACCCGTTTGAATTCTTTTGCAACATATACTCATTTTAAAATGGATACGTTTGAAACAGCCAAATCATTGATTTCTCATGGTTGCTTTATGGCATGCATCGATTTAAAAGACGCATATTATTCCGTATCCGTCCAGAAATGTGACAGAAGGTTTTTGAAATTAATCTGGATGGGGCAACTCTGGCAGTACAAGGCTTTGCCTAATGGGCTCACCACAGCCCTAGATTGTTCACTAAATTAGTGAAGCCAATTATGGCTTATTTGAGACAACGACACCATATAGTTATGGCCTATTTAGATAATATCTTAATTGTGGGCCACACCCTGGAATTGGCTGAACAGGGTGTTGCAGCTGCTGTCGATATATTTCAACAATTGGGGTTTATTGTCCATCCAGAGAAATCAAAGTTCTACCCTGCCCAGGTGATTAATTACCTAGGGTTCACGGTGAACTCTATAAGCATGAGGGTTACCATTCCAATTAACAAGATTGAGGAGGTTACCCAGGTGTGTCAAGATTTAATCCGCACCAATATACCATCGATTCGGCACTTAGCTACAATAATTGGGAAGCTGGTAGCTTTGTTTCCGGCAGCGCGATATGGACCTTTGCATTATCAGAATTTGCAAAGAGCTAAAATTGCTGCGTTAAAACAGAACGCTGATCATTATGATCGGTCCATGCAGCTGCCGCCCGAAGCGATAAATGAGTTGCAATGGTGGGTGTGTCACATTAGCAGCTCATTCAAGCCTATTAGGGAGGCTAATCCGGTGGTATATTTGCAAACTGATGCAAGCTCCAATGGTTGGGGAGCCACGAATAATTGCTCTAGTTGTGGTGGCAGATGGGACACCCTTGAATCAACGATGTTGTTAACTCAAGGGATTAACTATTTGGAGTTGCTGGCAGCATTCCACGGACTTCGTGCGTATTGTTCCAAGGTTGTTGGAGCACATGTCCGTCTCCAAATAGACAACACCACAGCAGTAGCATATTTAAACCATATGGGTGGTACCAGGTCAGTTTCGTGTGACAAATTGGCTAACTCAATTTGGCTCTGGTGTGTTCAAAGAGACATTTGGATTTCAGCTACCTATTTGCCAGGTGAGCTTAATACTGTGGCGGACACCAGGTCACGCAAATTTAATGACAATATTGAATGGATGTTGCATCCTGAGATTTTTTCTAAAGTCACAGCCAAATTTGGTAAACCGGACATTGACCTCTTTGCGTCACGGTTGAACCATCAGGTACCAACCTACGTTTCATGGGAACCAGATCCTGGGGCTATAGCGCTAGATGCATTCTCGCTGGACTGGGGGAAGTGGTTTTTCTATGCCTTCCCCCCGTTTTGCCTCATCAGTCGGGTATTGCGAAAGATTCAGGCAGATGCTGCCAAGGGCATCCTTATTATACCCGACTGGCCCACACAGCCTTGGTATCCGTTGGTCTTTGACATGCTCAACAAACCTTGGGTCCTTTTGAAGGGTTGCCCACAATTGGTTACTCACCCTGTCTCAGGGGAGCCACATCCCTGCCATGGCTATTTAAATTTGTTGGCTTGCAGGTTCTGAACAGGACGTTAGTCCAATACGGCCTCTCGGCTCGGACCATGGATACCATCGGGGCGTCGTGTCGAGAGTCCACAAGGCGAAGATACCGCTCGCATATTAAGAAGTGGGAAGCCTACTGCAGCCGCTCTCGCATCACGTACGATGACGTGACAATAACCGACGTCCTGGAATTCCTCGCGGGGTTGCACCATGATGAACACTTAAGTTACAGTGCCATCAACAGCGCCAGAAGTGCGCTATCATTCTACCTCAGTTTGGAGGTAGGATCCAACAGGCTAGTCAGGGACGTATTAACCCTGCTCAGGACGTGGTCACCCATGGAAGGGCTCCAACTGGACCAACTCACCATGAAGCTGGTGATGTTACTAGCGCTGACTTCAGCTCAGAGGGTACAGACACTACACAAACTTCGTGTCGACAGAATGACGTCTACCCCCACAGAAGTAGTCTTTTTCATTGACGAGCTACTAAAGCAGCATAGACCTGGGTGCACAGGGCTGCAGCTGAAGTTCCCGGCATACCCCGCAGATGCTAGGCTATGTTAGCCTCACATATCCGCCACTATGTCAAGGTGACGGCACGCATCAGAGGAATGGAGAGATACCTGCTTGTCACTCATAAGAGACCTCATCATTGAGTGACAGTCCAGACGATATCCAGGTGGCTTCGAGTCGTCTTGGGTAAGTCAGGTATCGACACTAATGTGTTCAAGTCTCATTCCACCAGGGCTGCATCGACGTCAGCGGCGAGGGTCATGGAGGTGCCCATGGACCAAATTCTCGCCACAGCAGGATGGGCTAATGAAGCTGTGTTCCAGCATTTTTATATCAAGCCTGTTGCTGCTCCTCTACAGTTCGCAGAAGCCGTGCTGAATGCAGGTCAAGAACGTGGAGATGTCCCCGCATGAGGGGTTTTTGATTTGTTATTAATAACTCTGCTCTTGTTTTGCAGTATGAACTGTTGAGCAAGTTTGTTCCTCCCATCCATCCCTGGTAGTGGTGTGTCAGCATGGACGTGGTCCAGGGCGTGTAATCACAGAAGCTTTGAAGTCTTCACGAAGTCACTCACGTGACTCCGAAATGAAATAGTAAGATTGAACGAGAACTTACCAGTTCGAAGGTTGATCTTTATTTTATGAGGAGTCGAAGTGAGGGATTTTGTGCCCTCCTCGCCCAACCCTCAATCACCTTCATCTGGTAATCTTAGTCACTTCAATCTTACTATGCGAAGTCATTTCTTTTGTTGGTTTCTGTGACTCCACGCCGCTACTTTGAAGTATGTCGAGCATGTGCGCCGGCGGGCTCTTCACGAAATCCCTCACTTCGACTCCTCATAAAATAAAGATCAACCTTCGAACTGGTAAGTTCTCGTTCAATCTTACTATTCCCCATCTTTGAGCACTAGCAATAGTTTGTAACATAACTGAGGATAAAAATGACCAAAAGTACTGGAGCAATGCTGAATACTGTTTGTCCATCATTGTGACATAGCTTCAGCTGGTAACACCACAGATCTGTTGAAAATGACCACTAAATTGCCAATTTACACTGGCCACAATCTCTTGCCCTAGGGCGGAGTCACAGACAATTAATAGAGTTAAAGGTACATCGCAATCTATAACTCTAGTTGGTATCAATTTAAATTTAACTCGATGGATGAGAAACCCCAATTTTCAAGCTTTGCGCAGCTCAAGCACTGGCTTGGTAATTTGGTAAACAACCTGGAAGCTGAAGTTAGCCCATTTTGCAACGCTTTAACTGCTATCGTTGCGAGCACTCTGTAATGATGTGACGTGAGGTCATAGATGCTTACCTAGCTCCAGGTTTTCTGCCATAGGCTGGAAGCCAACTTTTCCTTGCAGCGGCTCTTCTGTTTGCGTGGATATCGCAATCCTGAATGCCATGACAGAATTCTGACCTCACGCATGCACTCCAGTATGTTTCACGGACATACTTCTGAATTTGGAGTCAGTTACACACTGACTGCCTACGCTCCTCTCCTCAGAGAGGGAGATATAAAGCAGCCCTGCAACAGGCGCTGCTGCAGGTCCCTGTCACTCAGTTGGCGTGTCGTAGAAAGTTCCCTCATGACATACAACCAAACTGCAACTGCCTAGTTCCCCTCCTCAGAGACGGAGATATAATGCAGCCCTGTACCAGGTGCTGCTGCGGGCCCCCGAGACCCATACTGATATTAATCCCTTTCTTGGAGTATCAGGTGGAGCATCTCTCCATGAGATGCTCTATCTGGCAAAGAAACATCCGAAGACGCTCCCATTGCAGGAGATGAATCCTCCTGGCCAGACTATTTCAATGTTAACTGGCCTGCCGAGCTGGTATTTCCCACGGAGCTGGGATTTTCCGTGGCTTCCGCAGCCGGGGGTCACCACGGCCGGGTTTCCCCCTGAGCCAAGTTTTCCTTCGCGGAGCCGGATACCCCGCAGTCTCCGCAGCCGGGTTGTTCCCAAGCTGGGTTCCCCCCCGGAGCCGGGATTTCCTGCGGTCTCCGCTTCCGGGTTTCCCCGAGCTGGGTTTCCCTCGTGGAGCCGGGATTTCCCATGGTCTCCGCAGCCGGGTTTTCCCCGCGGGGTCGGGATTCCCCGGAATGACATGCAGTAGGAACTCTGTAGAGAGCTTCCTGCAAGGTAAAAGCACAACCTGAAAAATAAGTTTGAAACTTACCTTCAGGTTTGAAACTTACCGCTGGAGGAGCAGCGCACCTGCCAGCCAGTTGCGCGCCATGCGTGAGACGTAATGACGCGCATGCGGGCTGAAGACCTTCTTCCGTAGTCGCTCACGTGACTCCGAAGTAAAATGACCCTATCATTAATGAACATGGAGTATATAATTACTGTCTTATAAACCTTTCAAACTAAAGTAGAAGGTTTTCACTGAAGAAACCTATACTTTGAACATATACTAGGTAAAATGCTTTGTGGATTAAATTCGCCAAAAAGTTGATAACCACCTAGTAAAATTATATGGCCCAGCTCTTCAAGATCCAAGCAACTGCAACTGCAAAATACACAAAGTGCTGGAGTAACTCAGCAGGCCAGGCAGCATCTCTTGAAAACATACATAAGTTACTTTTCGGGTCTGGACCTATTTTCAGACTGAATAAGAGTCTCGACCCTAAACGCCACCAACCCATGTTCTCCAGAGATACTGCCTGGCCCGCTGAGTTACTCCAGCACTTGTGTCAGTTCTTCAAGACTTGTCGTGTTCAGCCCTTATGAGGTGAAGGGAGAAATGTTGGTGTTGGGTGAAGAAATGCTATAGGTTAGGATTTAATGTGGATAAATGATGGACAGTTTTGCTTGGTCACTGTTGGGGATGAGATATTTGAGCAGATCGTTTCCGAGATTAATTAGCTTGACTGGAGAAAAGGTGACGTTTCGGATCGAGACTCTTCTTCATCCTCTGAAGTCTGAAGAAGGGTCTCGAACCAAAACATCACCTATTCCTTTTCTCCACAGATGCTGCCTGATCTGCTGAGTTACTCCAGAATTTTGTGTCTATCTTTGGTGTAAAACAGCACCTGCAATTCCTTCCTACACAATTAGATGGACTACTTTATAAGGTGAAGTGTACATAATCTGGAAGCAGGACCTTTAGAAGTTGAATAATTTATTTTTCTATTAATTATTCACACAAAGACATGTATGCTTTACATTTTGTATACAAAGTAACCTATGTATGTTTTCCAGAGATGCTTTATCCAGTGATTATCAACAACAGAAGGAAATGAGATTGACTATAGTGTATAAGAATAATAGCTGCATCAATTTGTCTTGATTATTGCCTCAATAATAGCTGCAACCTGTTGTCTTCTGGATATATTTCTATCTCACAGATGTTTCTATATCAACAGCACCTACCAATATACTTCCTTATGTCAGTTAGGATTTATCTCACTCTGGTTTGAGGAAATTATATTTCTCAAAGTCAGGTTGTTCAGTTATAGCGTGTAGGAAGGCACAGCAGATGCTGGTTTACACCGAAGATAGACTCAAAATGCTTGAGTAACTTCTGAAAAAGGGTCTTGACCTGAATCGTCACCCCTGCCTTCTCTCCAGAGATGCTACCTATCCTGCTGCGTTACTCCAGCATTTTGGGTCTATCTTTTGTTGAGTTAAAGCGCTTAGTTTTCATGAGAAAGAGCTCTGACTGATTTTACCATGTCTTACGTGAGGGCAGCTTTGTGTTAAACAGCATTTGGAACAACAAATGCCGATGTATTGGGGGCTGGGTGACCCTGTCATCTAAAATTAGAACAAGATTTTTACCAAACAATCTTAAGAAGTGTAAGTTTGCCCTTTGGTGATACGGAAGGCAGTAGATGAGAAAGTAAAAGGCTGGGAGTAAGAATAATGAAGCGAGCGGTAGCAGCCATTTTAAATGGACACAGCAACAGAAGTTAGGGACATGGGGAAATCAATATGATTTAGATATTGATGCAATGTCTGATAAAACCTGCAGAATAGAGGTTAAATTGAAACAATGTTTTTAATTTAGTTTAGTTTATTATCACATGCACCGAATGACAAGGAAAAGCTCTTTTGTTGCGTTTTATCCAATCAGCGGAAAGACTATATATGATTACAATCAAGCTGTCCATAGTGTACAGATACATGATAAAGGGAAAAAAGTTTAGTGCAAGATAAAGTCCAGTAAAGTTCAATTATAGATAGTCCGCGGGTATTCGATGAGGTAGATTGTAGGTCAGGACCACTATTTGGTGATTTGATGACTGTTCACCGATGCAGAAAATAGTATTTGCCAAAGAAGGTTGTGGAGGTCAAGTCAGTGGATATACTTAAGGCAGAGATAGATAGATTCTTGATTAGTATAGGTGTCAGAGGTTATGGGGAGAAGGCAGGAGAATGGGGTTAGGAGGGAGAGATAGATCAGCCATGGTTGAATGGTGGAGTAGACGTGATAGGCCGAATGGTGTATTTTCTGCTCCTATCACTTATGATCTTATGATCAACATTTTAGCTCAGGACATGAACCTTAATTGGTCAATTCACCCTAGTTTAGTTTAGTTTAGTTTATTTCAGTTTAGTTTAGAGATACAGCGTGGAAATAGGCCCTAAGGCCCACCGAGTCCGCGCCGACCAGCGATCCCTGTACACTAGCACTAACCTACACACTGGGGACAATTTACAATTTTTATCAAAGTCAATTAACCTACAAAATTGTACATCTTTAGATTGTGGGAGAAAACTGGAGCACCCCGAGAAAACCCAGGTGGTCCCCGGGGAGAAGATCCATACAGACTGCACCATTAGTCAGGATCGAACCCGGGTGTCTGGCACAAAGCAACTCTACCACTGCGCAGCTACGCCGCATCCTAATGTACGTCATATTCACCTGCAACAATTATTCAGAGATTAAGACCCCTCTTTGTCAAGCTGACGATTTGTTGCACCTTTGTTGTATTTTTGCATTGCATTCACATTCCATTCATCGTACATAATGAGGCACCATCAGTTATTTCTCTGTTACAAAGATCCGTGTTGTGAAAATTGTTTCAAAATCCTTCGAATTGATGACAAAACGTGCCTCTGGTGTAATCTCTCTGTGTGCAATCTCATGCATTATTTAACAACCAAATTCCTTTGGATGGCAGTCGGAATTCTGCACGGTCTGCAAGAAACAAATATTTTTTAAACAACTTTATTAAATTAGTGACTGAGCTTATGATTTTTACATTGGTCTGTTCATGCGTTGTACCTCCATTCAGTTTATTGCGTCTCCTGCCCTACCCCCAAACATCATATAAACCTATCAAAATAATCTTTTGTACTTTCCTTTTTCATATGCTAATCTAGCATCTCAATCCTCCCTTACTCCAAAATTCCTTATTCAGTTATTGGCTCCTACTGAAGATAGACACAAAAAGCTAGAGTAACTCGGTGGGACAGGCAGCATCTCTGGAGAGACGGAATGGGTGACGTTGACCCGAAATGTTACCCATTCCTTCTCTCCAGAGATGCTGCCTGTCCCGCCGAGCTACTCCAGCTTTTTGTGTCTATCTTCGGTTTAAACCAGCATCTGCAGTTCCTTCCTACACATTGGTTCCAACCAATGGTTTCACTGTAGAGGTAGCACTAGGGCCATGGATCACCCTTTGGGTTTTGGGTGATTCAATTGTCTTATATTTCCTCTTTTCCTTTCTTAAACTTGATTTGAATTATTGATGTGTTCATGCACAAATAACTGGAGAAACACCAAGGGTATGTACGTAGCATATCTTTAAAATTCAAAATAAATCCCATCTATTTTTGGCCGATCGCATATATCTCATTAATATATTCCCACTCCCTCCTCTCATACCTCATTTCTGTAAAGAAACGCATCTATTTCCTTAAATGTATTCAGTGATGATCTCCACGGCATTCTGTCATGGATAATTCCATTGGTTTATCACTGCCTGCGTGAAAAAATGTCTCCTCAGCTCACTCCCAAAGGAGTTACCTGTATCCTTAGACTGTAACCCCTGACATCTGGACTCCGACCAGTGGAAACACTTTCTTTCCATTCCGCCTGCCAAGCCATGTTTCAATGAGATCTCTCATTCTTCTAAGTTCTAGGGAAGAAGGGTTTAGGGGCGGCTTGGTGGCACAGCAGTGGATTTGCCGCCTTACTGCGTCAGAAACCCGGGTTCGATCCTGACGACAGGAGCTGTCCGTACGGAGTTTGTACATTCTCCCTGTGACTGCATGGATTTCTTTCAGTCCTCCGGTTTCCTCCCATACAACAAAAACCTGCAGATTTGTAGATTAATTGGCTTCTGTAAATTGTTCCTAGTGTGTGGGATAGAATTAATGTTTGGATGATCGCTGGTCGGCACAAACATGGTGGGCGGAAGGGTCTGTTTCCACAATGTATCTCAAAGCTAAACTTAGACAAAACTAAACAGTCATAATCCCTGTGAGTCATCATCACAGGAATTAGGTATACTCTCTATATGATAACCGCATGCATTCTTAAGAAAGAACTGCAAAATTGTAAGCAGTAATCCTGATATGGTACACAATACCTCGGGGATCACTTTGGTTTAAAATTGAAGTATACTTGTGAACTACAGAGACAAAGCTCGAGTCACGATTCAGATGGTGCTCATTGAATGGCAATGGAGGTACAGTAGAAGTAGGATATGCCAGAAATAATGGATAGGTCAGGCATTGTATATAAAAAAACAAGTAAGCATTTCGTACTGACAAGATTTCTCTGCAAATTAAAACCTGTTTAACTTTTCCAAGTTCAAGAATCAAGAGCGTTTTATTGTCATTTGTCCTGAAAGGGAACAATGAACAATGAAATTATTACTTGCAGCAGAACAACAGGTATTTAAACATAGTACATAGTATTCAACAAAAGGAAGTTCAATATGGAAAATCAAACAAGCAATATAATCGAAGGATAAATCAATGTGCCCAAAGTCCCCAGAGCAATCAAGTTTGTAGTTTGGAGTTCATTTGGAGTTTGTAGTGATCAATCGCCTGATGATTGCAGGGAAGATGCTGTCCCTGATCTGGGACATTACAGTTTTCAGGCGCCTATACCTTCTTCCCGATGTCAGGAGTGAACTGAGAGTGTGGCCAGGGTGGTGTGTGTCCCTGATGATGCTGACTGCCTGTTTGAGGCAGCGCCTCCTGTAAATCCCTTTGGTGGTGGGGAATCAGTATCTGTGATGGAGTGGGCAGTGCTCATCCCATTTTGCAATCTTCTTTGTCCCTGGGTGGTCAAGTTGCCAAACCAGGCCGTGATGCACCCAGTCAATGTGCTCACTACCGTACACCTATAGAGGTTCAAGAGAGTATTCCTTGACATACCGAATCCCTTCAATCTGATGACAAATCACTGACTTGCCATTTTCCCTTTCTCTCTCCATAGATTCTGCTTTGCCTGCTAAGCGTTTCCAGCATTTTCTGTTCTTATTTCCTACATCCAGCAGCACAGTGTTGTTCTTTATGTACGTGCTGTAATATTCTGTCCAAGCTGATTTTCAATTTGATGTACAAGTGTTAAACTAGTGAATTGAATTGGCTGGCAAGGATTCAATCAATCTGATAGCAAGATGGATTTTATGACCAACAACCAATGTGTAATATGTTTGTTTGCTTCTTGGTGGAAGTTGAAAATCTGTTGAAAATCTAGAGGAAAGCCCTGTCCTTAACATGATGAAATCTGCAAGCACCAAGCTACTGCAGAACTTTAAGCAGAAAACTGGAGAGAGTCAGATTTGGCCAGTAGATCAGTAATTTTCTGCAACTTTGTAGACAAGAACTGTGGGAGCTTCAGCCATGCTGATCTCAGTTAGGGAATATTGAAAGGTTTAAGTGACACATTTGAAAGAATATTTAACTGATTAATATTGCAGACACCAGAAATATGATCTAAAATAAACAGTCTTCAGCAGTCAGCAGTTTTCCTTGAATTTCAGACCAATGTCTTAAATGTAATAGATTTTATCCAAGCGTAAATGAATCGGGAGGATAGAAACGTACAAAATGCTGGAGTAACTCAACAGGCCAGGCAGTATCTCTGCAGAACATGGGTTGTTAGGCAGATGGGACAAAGGCCAGAGATGAAAAAAACAGATGCGAGCCAAAATGATAAAGAGTTGTGAATTGTGGAGCTGGAGGATAGAAACGTTGTGATTTGTGAAGCTGGAGGAAGGAATGTGGTTGGGGGGGGGAGGGGAGAAACTGCTGCAAGGTCAGCCAGGGTTCAGAGGAGGGTAGTGAGGGGGGAAAGAAATAGGGGGGCAGGGGACATTGAAAGGGAGGGTGGTGTTTGTAGAGGTTACATACAAATTGGAGAACTTAATGTTCATACTGCTGGGTTGTAAGCTACTCAAGCTGAATATGAGGTGGTGTTCCACCATTTTGTCTGGCAAAAACAGTCGTCGGAGAATAGAATCTTTGCTGCCTTCCATTCTGTGAGAGAATGGAGAGCAGGAGCCCTTGAATGTCAAAAGATATTTAGTTTAGTTTTGAGATACAGTGCGGAAACAGGCCTACCAAGACCGTGCCGATCAGCGATCCCCGCACCTTAACACTATCCTACACACACTAGGGACAATTTACACCTACAACAAGCCAATTAACCTACATACATGTATGTCTTTGGAGTGTTGGAGGAAACCAAATTATGTCGGAGAAAACCCACTTGGTCACGGAGTGAACGTACAAACTCCGTACGCACAGCAGCTGTAGTCGGGATCGAACCCAGGTCTCTGTCAAACGCTGCAAACGCTGTAAGGCAGCAACCCTACCACTGCACCAACGTATGGTTAAAATGGTTTACAGATTATCTGGTGTTTTGTGCGTGGGAGCTTGTTGTGTGAGTTATGCAGGCAACCAGACGGTAATAAATAAAATGTGCTTCTTGTTGTTGTTGGGGGGGGGGGGAGTGGAAGGAGATAAAATTATTCGTTGTCATGCACACTTGTCATTGGCCGCCAGGGAATTTGTGACCCCCCCTGATGTTTTAAAAACGATTTACAATGGCTGCCAATGCCCTGAGCTGTCTGTCCCTGCGGCCGGTGTGGGTGTCAGGGGTTAAATCGCCCCGTGTGTGGGTTGGGGTCCGGGGGTCGGGGGGTGGGGGGTTCTGATGGTGGTGCATCGCAGTCAGTGACTCTGGGTGGGCGGAGCGACCAGCCCGTCCTACACCTCTGCTCCACCCGGTGCTGCCGACCACAGCCCATCACAGTGAGGCCGCAAGGGGGAGGCGAGGCGGAGGGCGGCCGTGCCTGTGGGAGAGTGGGGGCTGTCCTGAGGGATGAGCTCCTTCGCCGCTTACAACTTGGTGCTCGGGATCAGAGTGCCCAGTCACCTATGGCTTGTGTGGGAAAATAACCCCCGCCCTCCCATCTCCACCGGCCAGTGATGTGATGGACATGGGGGTCTGGACCAATCGCTGACAAGTCCCGCCCCCGGCGAAGCCATGTCCGTTATTTGACTTTTCGGCTGCGCGGCCATTCGGTTAATTGGCTTGTAGGCGACACAGCCTTTTGGTTAGTTGGCGTTTCGGCAGAGCGGCCTTTCAGTGAGTTTGCTTTTAGGCGACGCAGCCTTTTGGTTAGTTGGCTTTTAGGCATCCCGCCCTTTCGGTTAATTTGCATTTAGGCGTCCCACCCTTTTGGTTAGTTGGCGTTTCGGCTTTGTTTCCGTTCGGTTACTTGGCTTCCACTTCTTTGCTTTGGCTTCTCGTCCTTCGACGCCACGTCCGTACACGCCACACACAGTGTCAGACCTGAATGATGAAACAATGAAAAAAAAATATCAATAGCATGAACAAAAGAAGGATTTTAAGGAAAGGTGAACTGGGATAGAAAAATGATCACCAATTGGCACTTTCTAAAAGATGGAGATTGCGGCTGAAAATCAGAAATTGCAGAAAAATTGAGTTTTGAAGGCTACGCAGCGACTAATCAAAAATTAATTGTATTTTATATAGGTGCAATGTTGGGGAGCAAAGGGCAAGTGGGTGTAATGGAAGAATTAAAATGACAGGTTAGCAGAAATTCAGTCTCCCAATTGAATGGAGGAATTCTAGAAAGCAATCATCCAATCTGTACGTGGCTTTTCCAATGCCGAGGAAGCAGTATCAAGAGCTGTGAACTAAATTGAAAGAAGCATTCGTAAATTGGTTTCACTTGGGAGTAGTGGCCCATGTCTTGGATGGTGGGAGATACAAAATGCCCATCGTCAAACAGGGCAGGAGGGTGCTCTAAATGGGTGAGAAACCAACATGAATGGATCAGGGTGTCATTTTTTTAGTTACAGCATGGAAACAGGCCCTTCAACCCACCGAGTCCATGCCAACCAGCAATCACCCCATACACTAGTTCTGTCCAACACTCTGTGGACAGTACATTGTACATTGTTCCTAGTGTGCGTAGGATAGTGTTAGTGTACGGTGTTGGCTGGTCAGCGCCGACTTAGTGGGCCGAAGGGCCTGTTTCCACACTGCATCTCTAAACCCTAAACTAAACTAAACTAAACTAAACTAAACTAAGGAGTATGCTGGCTGGGAGTCAAGAATCGGTTCCCTAATACTCTCAATCAACGATTCTGAAGCCAACACAAAGTCCAGACATAAACGCTACCATTTATTCAATCTTTGCCTCCCTTCTGTTTTCAGAAATAGCAAAGTTAACCCAAACGTTGAACTAAATCTAAGGCAAACAGCCTCATTAAAAAATATTTTTGCACATCTACCATGTCTAGGCTATTGCCCATTCACCACTGCAACCATCAAAACTGGAGGTGGATAAGTTGGAACTGAGAAATAACTGTTTTAAAATAATAATATCTGACCCAATCTTTGCTGAGTGGCTAAAATCCCTTGTTTTGTTTGAAAAAATGACTTATTTAGTGGATAAGGCTGGTCAAACTTTGGACTGCAGATGATATGTGGAAAAGTGGCAAATGGGGAATTGTGTATTTGGGGAGAAGCATTAAGACAAAGGACTATAAAATAAATGTGAGGATATTGAACAATTTGGAGAGACAAAGGGCACTTGGAATGAATGCCTACAGAGCCTTGCAGATCACATGGCAGATCAATAAGATAAATAAATAGGCAATTGGAATGCGTTCCTTTACTTGCCAAGGCATAAAAAATTAAGAGTTTATGTTAAAACTGCACACATATAAGTTAGGGCGCAGTATGTTAAGGGAGTTTATGTTAAAACTGTACACAATATAAGTTAGGCCGCAGCCTGAGCACAATGTATAGTTCTTATCACTGCTTTACAGGGGGGATTTGATTGCTCTTGAGAGGGCAAGTGGAAGAATTATGAGGAGGTGTCTTTATCTAGAAGATTGTAGTTACGAGAAAAGGCTGGCTGTTTCATTTGGCAACAGAAGAGGCTGTAACAATACTTGATCAACAATCGACCATTCACTCTGTTGTGAGACTTTTGAGTATTATTTTAACGTTATTTTTTAAAATTATTTTAATAAATTCACAGATAAACACTATAGAATGCAAAGCGAAAAGAATTAACTATGCTGTGCCTAATAGCCCACTACTATTTTCATGAAATGTTTCTCTCATCATATACCTTGGGATTAAGGAAAGAGCGTTCATATTGCGGCCCTGTATCCATCAATCTTTCCACCACTAAGCATAAGAAGCATAAGACACCATTGCATGCAGATGCTGAGAAGTGTGTTCAGCTCTGGCTGAACAATTTCTAAGCTTATGATGTGGACTCGATAAGAAGATCATATACCCTGTGGCTTTATAAGTGCATGTGATCTTGAAAGCTTACAACTTTTCGTATTATTAATGGTAAATTATCCAAAGACTTAAACAATGTGAAAGATGCTCTTTTGCTAGTTAGTAGCACCTGGATTATGTACTATGTGCAACTATGCTTTCAAACTACTGATTAAACTATAAAGACATTGCAGTGGGATTGGGGAGTGTAATATTATGCCTGTTGATCAGATGCATCTGAACCATGATACAAATGTGCAGCAAATGATTACAAAAGAAGACTGTCATTTATATTGCACCTTTCACTCGGTATACAAGGCAGAGTTGTTCAAACTTAAATTATGAAGCTCAACTTCTGGCTTGTTTTTATATCCCATTGCAATGTTCTGCATGTGTAAATGACCAAAAAAAAGGTCAAGTATATTCCAGTTCGTGCTAATCCAAAATCTCACAAGAAAAATGGTAGTACAGTGTTGAATTGGATACTTCTAATAATTATCAATTTGGACTCTTTGAGGATCAAAATAAAATAATTTTACTCTACTTTATGGTCCAGCAAAATACAAATTAAAAACTAAAGGCATGCAAATGGTGGAATCTGAGCAAAGAACAAACTGCTGGAGGAGAGAAACGGACACAAAGTAGCAATGTTACAAAATTTTGAGATTTTACAAATCAAGTCTGCAATTTATCCCATCAAATAAAGCATAAAAAGAAGTTTAATTTGACACCTAATTCACTTTCATATCTTCAGTATTAAGAAAGTTATGACCCTTTTCATACTCGGAAATTAGCATCTTGTTCCCCATTGCCTTTCAATTGACTAAACTTAAAAACTGTGATCTAGAACCGTTAAAAGCACATAACTTTCTTAAAAATTTAGAGAACTCAATGAAATTTTCAGTTATTATAGATTGAAGCATTCCGAAACAAATATGAAACCATCGTACTTGGATGACCTGAAATTAAAGCATATAATTAGTTAGTTATCTAATTGTAGCTAATTACAAAATTCAATGAGTAGATCTAAACATCTATCCATTTCTTAAGAAAAGATAAACTTTTTTTAAATTGCGTAAGCGTCCAAATAACATTCACACAATAATCCACAATATAACATAATTTTTAAATCTCATTTTCATGAATTTCTGGGCCAAATTGAATGAATTTAGTGTTTAATGCCTGTAAATTAATGGCCATTTAAATCAACTAGCGAGTGGGTTTTAGTGGAATGCGGTGGATTGGAATGTTGCGGTTTGCCTTGAAGTCAGTATAAAAATAGTCGGTTCATACATTTTTTTTTTACCCCATTTCGCAACATGAAAATATTATTAAAGCCTCCATAAAAAACATCTTTTAATATAAAAATAAACGGTGTACCTTTTCTTCTCCCCTACGCAAAATCCTTCCCGTTGTCAGCTCTCACGACTTTTGAAGGTGATTTTAAAATTACTCTAGATAATAAATAATCTAGCGTAATTTAAAAATACCTTCATTAATGAAATGTCGGAGCGATTTTTCTTCCGCAACGAAATCGCCCGACATTGATCGACTTGCCCAGTCAGAAGAAAAACGACACTTTAAGCCCGCCCCCCTCTGAAAGGCGCCAAAGTCACGCACACGGGGAACAGCAGAACTGCAGCGCCGCTAAAGGTAAGTTTTGTAACATACCTACACAAAGTAGCAGGGTCTGAGGAAGGGTCCTGATGCAAAATGTTGTCTGTTCATTTCCTACTGCAGATGCTACCTGACCAGTTGAGTTCCTCCAGCTTTTGATTTTTAATCAAATACTGTGAAAGAAGGTGATGTATCAACACCTCTGGAAATCTCAGGCTAATATATTTATTTGTAACTGAGTGTAGATCACATTGCTAATCTTTGTTATATTGTATGCTTGCTGTTATATCCAGACAATATACCACAGTGAAATAGTGATGGATGCATGTACCACTACTATCCCTTCTAACTGGAATTTATACAGTGTCTTTCCAGCTCATGCTTTCTGACAATCAGACCAGTAGAATCCAGGAACCAATTTTGTTAAGCTTATCTGCTTAGCCAGAAGCATAAAGAAATAGACAAAATTCCTGAAATATAATGCAGATTTCAAAACTTGAAACGGAAGGGCAGATTAGTCGCATGTGATCGTTCGTTTAATGGAATGCTGAAGTGAAATATCAAAGGGTATGAAATGGAAATTTCTAAAATTCTAGTGCTCTCATGGCCAAGTATTAAAGGGACTAACTTTCAATTAGTTAGGCTTCACTACCTTAATGAAAATTCTATGCATAAAGACAACTGACTGACTGGAACGTGATGGTTACATTATCTGAAAGGATTGATAATATGCACAGCTGTACTGCCCAAGGAAATTTGGTGTCCCACATACAGTATTTATTTACCAGGTGTGGAGTAAGGAGCTCCTATGAATAAATAGGTTGCTGAAATCAAGCAATGATAAAAAGTGGAAAGATTTAGCTGGAAATATGTAATTTCCCCAAAAAACACACCATTGAACGAGTATCAATTTTGTTCACTGCATTTTAATCAAATAAAATGACCATTAACTCTGCCCCTTACAAAGTATTGCTTATTATTTTAATCAATACTTTATTAGATTGAAAAGGGTAATTGCATTTTCTGAATCAGTGACTATGTGGATTTAAATAATTAAATGCTTTCAGTTCCAATTACATATCAATTTAATTTTTTTTTAAATTTTATAATGTAATTTATTGCTAACTTAAATTTCCAACATCAAAATGAGGTTCTGTTTTTAATTACTTCAGATGTTCAATCTATTGTGAGACTTTCGAGTACCATTTTAACGCTATTTTTAAAAAAAATTAATAAATTGATAATTGCTTAATCTAAATGTATTATATACATTTGATTAAGCTACTCTTGCAGTATTGTTTTGAAGGGAATTTCAGGAAATTCAGGGAATTTCATTTCTTATGGCCCTGTCCCACTGTACGAGTTCATTCAAGTGCTCTCCCGAGTTTAAAAAAAAATCAAACTCGTGGTAAGCAGTAAGAATGAACGTAGCGGGTACGTCGGAGCTCGCGGACGTCTCTTAGCAGCTCATAACACTAACGGCAGGTACTCGGGAACCACGTTAAGCTCGGGAAGACTCGTGAAGATTTTTCAACATGTTGAAAAATGTCCACGAGAGCCCCGAGTACTGACAAGCGGCCATTTCCATAAATCTCCTAGTTCGAATCAGGGCAAACCCGGGAGAATTCTTTGAATTAACTCGTACAGTGGGACAGGGCTTTTAGACCGAGTAACAATAAGAGTCAAGAGTGTTTTATTGTCATATATCCCAGATAGAACAATGAAATTCTTACTTGCAGCAGCACAACAGTAAACATAGTATTCTGTAAACAATATAATAATCGGAACAAAAAAAGTTCAGTGTATATATACACATACTCACATGTCTGAAGAAGGGTCTCGACCCAAAACATCATCCGTTCCTTCTCTCCAGAGATACTGCCTGTCCCACTGAGTTACTTCAGCTTTTTGTGTCTATTTACACATATATACAGATCATATATACACACACACACGCACACGTACGTGCACGTAAAAAACAAATTTAAAAAATAGTGCAATAATAACAATAATAGTCTATGTAGTTCAGAGTTTATTTGAAGTTGTAATGTTTCATAAATAGATTAACCGAGAACTTACCGTTTGAAGTTTGATCTTTATTTTATGAGAAGTTAAAGTGAGGGACTACGTGAAGATATGGAAAGATACTCTTTTGGGAGTATGTGGGTGACCCTGAAAAGGGACTTACCTTGTGGTCTATAGTGGGCTCTCTTCCTGGAGTGGTGGACTTCTGTTTGTGATGTGGGATGTTTGCTGTTGGTCTTCAGATCATGTCGTTCTGCCATGGTACACTGCCTAGTTCGGAGTTGTAGTAAGTGCAGAGATGGTCCCTCTGCTCCCTGAGTCTCTTTTTGCTGGTGTTTCCCAGCAATCTCTCCAGTGGCACCATAGGTGCAGCCTGTCCTGTTCTCAATGAGCCTGGTGTGATGTTGCCTGTCTGGTTGTCCACTCTGTCACCCTCCTCCATGGCTGCTGCTGCTGCTCTTCTGGTGCGGATCAGGTTGTGGTGGACACATGCTGCATACACAATGGTCTCTACACAATGGGCTCCTGCTCCATCGTAGTCAGCAAGCATCTGAATCTGCTGGCGAGGATGCCAAAGGCGTTTTCCATGACCCTCCTAGCCCTGGACAGCCTGTCGTTGAAGATCCTCTGCTCCCTTGACATTTGCCTGTGAGGATATGGCTTCATCATCCATGGGCTGAGTAGGAAGGCATCATCTGCGACCAGTGTGTAGTGGATGTCAGGGTTGTCTTCTCCTGGCAGAGGTTCTGGATCAGGAAAGCCTGCTGTTCCTTCTTTCAATGCTTGCCCAATGGAGGTCTCTTTCCAGATCCTACCTTCTGCGACACTGCCAGGTATGCCCACATCTACAAACAAGAAGTTGTAGTTTGCATCCACCACAGCTTGGAGTATGATGGAATGGAACTTCATGTAGTTGAAGTAGATTGAACCTCCCTTGGGTGGACACCTGATGGCAACACGTTTGCCATCAACTGCTCCACATATGATCTGGAAGTTCCATCTTGTATCAAAGCCCTGCGCCACTCTCTTCCACTCATCTGGTGGACTAGGGCAGTCCATAACTTCATCTTCACAAGCATTGGTGATGGCCTCACAGGTCTCTCAGATGGTGTTGCGGGCCACAAGAAGGTTGTAGGAGAGGCTCTTGTAGGAGTCTCCTGATGCCAGGTAGCGGAGGGTGATGGCGAGGCGCAGGCCAGGTTCCAGTAGCTTCCTCATGAAGGTCTCCTTTTTCTCCAGGAGAGGGCCCACCAGTGTCATCAGCTCCTGAAACAGCAGGGATTCTTCTTCTACTGAGAGCAATGCCTTCTGAAGTTTCTTCATGGCAGTCATCACTCAGAATGATTGGAAACCCCACCTTGCAAACCCTTTAATAGTAAAATAGAATGATGTCATTACTTTGGTGGTCATAGTGATGCCGACAGGGTTGTACCTTGTTGTAGCTTGACTTCGGTTGGCGTAGGAGGGCGTCCTAAGTCGCCGTTATTGGCTCATCGGTTGTCGGGAGCTTGCTGTAGCGTGACTTCGACTAGGTCGTAAGTTGTTGTAGGTTGTTGTAGCTTGTGTTAGGCATAGTCGTAGGATGGGGTAGTCGTCAGTTTTTCCGCGATCTGACAAGACTATGACAGTTGCCAGCAGTTGCCTAAAATATTGCCCCAGTGTGATAGGCCCATATTGGCTGCAGGAAAGAAGCTGTTCCTGAAGCCGGACGTTACAGTTTTCAGGCTCCTGTACCTTCTTCCCGATGGCAGGGGTGAAATGAGTGTGTGGCCATGGTGGCCAGGGTGATGTGGGTCACTGATGTTAAAGGATCAGTGCTGATTTTCATACCAGTATTCATATACCAGTGTCCTTGCCCTTCTTGGTGGTAAAGACCAAGGATGTGGGAGATGCTCTTGATATAACCTGAAGGACTAACTGCGGAGCATGTTGTAGATGGTACTTATTACAGCTATTGAATGCAGACGGTGGAAGGAATGAATATTCAGGGAGGTTGATGAAGTTCCAATCAAGTGGGCTGCTATTTCCAGATTGGTGTCAAGTCTGGTGTTAACCAAGCAGATTATTCCATCCTGCTCCTGACTTGTGCATGATGGATGTAAAGGCTTTAGAAAGCCAGGAGTTGAATCACTCACTGCACGATATTCACCCTCTGATCTCTACATGTTATCATCGGGTGTATGTAGCAGGCCAACAGATACAAGAAATGTTCTGATCAATGATTATCCCTCCCTCGATAGACACAAAATGCTGGAGTAACTCAGCGGGACAGACATCATCTCTGGATTGAAGGAATGGTTGACATTTCGGATTGAGATCTGAATTCTCTGCCTCAGAGGGCAGTGGACGCCGGGTCTCTGGATACTTTCAAGAGAGAGCTAGATAGGGCTCTTAAAGATAGCGGAGTCAGGGGATATGGGGAGAAAGCAGGAATGGGATACTGATTCAGGATGATCAGCCATGATCACATTGAAAATCAGTGCTGGCTCAAAGGGCCAAATAGCCTACTCCTGCACCTATTGTCTATTGTCTAAACCGAGTAGTGCAAAAGACAGAAGAAATAGAGTGCAGAGGATAATGTTACTGCTGTAGAGAAAGTACAGATAAAGGAAAAGCGCAAGGGCCACAATGAGGTAGATTGGAAGGTCAGAAATTCATGGAGATCAGCTCATGGAGATTAGCTGATCAGAGGTTTTTTCAAGAGTCTGATAAAAGCGGGGAAGAAACTGTCTGTATCTAGTGCTACATGCTTTGTATCTTCTGTCCAATGGCAGAGGTGTGAAGGGAGAATGTCTGGGGTCCCTTATTATGTTGGCTACTTTCTTAAGGGTATGTGAAGTGTAGGTGGAGTTGATGGGGATGGGGGAAAGTATGGACTGGGGAGGATGGATTGGGCTGCATTTACAACTCCCTGCAATCTCTTGGGCAGAGCAGTAGCCAAATTAGGTTGTGATGCATCCATTCAGGAGGCTTTCTTTCATGCAATCTGTAGAAATTGGTAAGAGTTGTTGGAGAAATGCCAAATATCCTCAGTCTTCTGAGGAAGCAAAGGTGTTGGTGTGCTTCCTAAGCCCTGGGATTGTTGGAAGGATTTGTGTGTTTGACCTGCATACTAAATCTGACTTTCAACTTATTGGCTGTTAATCTTCTTTTAATGTTTATTATATTATCTATTGATTAATGTGTTTGCAAACCTGCTGTCCTGCTGAAAGTAAGAATGTCATTGTTCAGTTTCGATACATTACTTTAAACTTTAGAGATACAGCACGGCCCCTTCGGCCCACCCAGTCCGTGCCAACCAGCGATCACCCCTTACACTGGCACTATCCTACAAACAAAGGACAATTTACAATTTACAGAAGCCACTTAACCTACAAACCTGTACGTCTCTGGAATGTGGAGGAAATCGGAGCACCCATAGAAAACCCACAAGGTCAAAGGGAGAACGTACAAATCCAAACAGAAAGCACCCGATGTCAGGATCAAACTCATGTCTCTTGCGCTGTAAGGCAGCAAATCTACTGCTGTGCCACTGTGCCTCCATCCTGTTCCAAAACCTCCAAACACAGTGTTCATTAAAACTCCCCAATCCCTTGTTGTTTACTCCTTAAATGGGGAATATCGTCTCCACTTATGCCATAATGGATAGATAACTGGCACACAGCTTGTATTACATTTAGTGTGTACGAAGGAATTGCAGATGCTAGTTTACCCTTCCTCAGACATTACATTTACCCATGGGATAATTTGCTGTCCAGACTTGAAATACTTTAAATTTCCTTTTTTTTTTGTTATTTCAGAATAAAAATCAATTCCCCCAAACCTTTTTGTAAGAAAGGATCCGACGTAATCGACAGGCAAAGTATTTGACATTCCCTCACTTGCATTTTACCCGGCATATGCTGAACTTCAAGCACATTATACATTTGCATTCCAGGAGACAGGAATCCTGGCTAGTCACTGCCATATTAAAAGTCAGTCACTGTGAATACATCAGAACAAGCTTTACTAAAATAATTTAAAAACTCCAAATCAATAAGCAGTACATTTTATCCTTTTGGAAACACAATGTTCTTAAGAAAAACAATGTTCAAGAACACACCACAATTGTTCCAATATATCCCCTAAAATACCAACGTCAAATTCCCAATTTAAATAAACACTAATCGCCAAATACCCCAAATGTCAATTTCTTATTAAAATATTGGCTTCTCATATCTGGAAGATAGTCACTCATAGGTTCTTACGTTCATAAGTCACAGGAGCTGAAGTAGGCCATTAGGCCCATTGAGTCTACTCCGCCATTCAATCATGGCTGATCTATCTTTCCCTCTCAACCCCATTCTCCTGCCTACTCCCCGTAACCCTTGACACCCTTACAGGCCTGTCCCACTTACGCGACTTTTTCAGCGACTGCCGGTACCTGTCATAGGTCATTGCAGGTCCCCGAAAATGTTCAACATGTTGAACATCCAGCGGCGACGAGAACAAGGAACGACTCTTTGGGCGACTACCCACGACCATACAGGCTTCACCCCGCAACATGTCGCCACGGTGTCGCCTGTATGGTCGTGAGTAGTCTCTTCAGTCGTCCAAAGAGTCGTAGCGTCGTTCTGGTCGCCGCTGGATTTTCAACATGTTGAAAATTTTCGGCGACCTGCAACAACCTATGAAGGTGCCAGCAGTCACTGAAAAAGTCGCGCATGTGGGATAAGCCCATTACTAATCAGGAATCTGTCAATCTCCGTCTTAAAAATACCCAATGACATGGCAACTCTGTGGCAATGAATTCCATAAATTCACCTGCTTCTGACTAAAAACATCGTCCTCATCTTTTATTCTGAGGCTGTGCCCTTTGGTCCAAGACTCCCCCACCAGTGGAAACATCCTCTCCACATCCACTCTATCCAGGCCTTTCACTATTCGGTAAGTTTCAATGAGGTTTTTCCACATCCTTCTAAACTGCTCATACCTCTAGTACTTTGATCAGGATTTGATACAGCCAGTATGGTACATGGAATCTAAATCTTCCTTTGAGATCAATTCTAAAGGAAAGAAATAGGGAAAGAAAACAAACTTGAAAACACAACCCATGCTTGCACTTATCTTTCTGTAGGACCATTGACAAATAACCAGAAAACTAAGAGCAACCAGTTAATTTCCACAGTGAGGACTACTAATACATAGTCCAAAGAATAAAAGATGAATGGGTTGGAGGGGACCCGTTCAAATACTCGCATAATGTTTTAAAGAGGCACTGCCTCTCAGGACATAAGGGATATAGCTGTTTTATTTTGTATAGTGGAGCAGAACCATTCAATCAAACCCAATTCCAACTGGAACAGGGTCAAGTTAACATTCTCCCTGTGCAGTTTTAACAAACAATCACAGACTTTGCATTCACTCACTTCATACATTTTCTGTTCCTCTCATGCAAATCAAAATTAACTCACAAGTTGCCACACCTCATGCTGTATGTTAAAACTCACAGAAACTTCACATTCCCCCAAAAATACAATTTACACTTCAAAATCTAAACAAGGAATAAAACACAATCACGCACGCTTCGAGGAAATTGTTCAAATCCTGAAGACTTTGATGCAGAAGAATGCATCGTTCATGCAAAGACAATCGTTTAAACATCCCCACATCAACCAAAACTCTTGTAGCTTCCAATTCCCACTAGGATTGAACAATTCTGAGACATCCTGGTCCCTTTCCTGGCCTGCTGTCTGAGTGACCTACATTCACTGGCAAAGTGACCTGGTTTCCCGCAATTAAAACACATCCCTCTAGTTTCTATTCCTTCCCTGTTCCCTCATTTCTCCACACTACTGCTGACATCAGAGCCTCTTCTTTCTTTAACGTCTCTTTCTCCCAGGCTCACATTATTCGCCTCGACCTTCAAATTTTTTTCCCCACAGTCATTGTTATCTGAATCATGCACTATTTTAACCATCTCCTGAATAATCGGATTAGCAACCACCTCCTAGAATGATCTCTATTTTGTTGGACCTGCCAGCTTGCCATCCAAAATGCCACCTATCCATTTTCTCCGGAGATGCTGCCTGGCCCGTTGAGTTACTCCAGCACTTTGTGTCTATGCACTTGAAAACGTGGACTTTGAAAATGGCACCAAAACTGGGCAACTCTTGTATAGTGTCTCAGTGAACTATTTCCTTATGGGCCTGTCCCACTCAGGCGACATTTTAGGCGACTGCAGAAGACTTTGCAGTCACCACGTGGTCGCTACATGTTCGCTAGTGGTTGCCAGAGAGTCGCCTTTATGGTCGTGAGGAGTTCCTACATTTTTGGAACTAGTCGTGGCCTCATTATGGTCGCCGAGAACTTTTTCAGCACTAAAATTAAGTCGCCATGGTGATTACGAGAATTCTCGAGCCGTAGGTAGGTTGCAAGGCAGTCTTAGTGGGTTGCCAGGAGGTCAAAGGTTCTCGGAGGTTCTCGCAGATTGTAGCCGGTGCTGACCGGTGAATTTCATTGGCTCAATGGGGGAAAAAAAGGTGAGCAGTAGTTTTCAGAACCAAGGAACCGACCGGTAATGTTAAATGTCCGCCGAACTTCACAGCCGTGTATCTCTGGCTTCTTAAAAGTTGTCTCCACTCCTTCTCCCTCCTTCTCCCCCCTCTTTTAAAGGACACTGTGCACTGTGCTTTAGCTGTCTTAAGAAAAGCACCAACCTTCCTGTTCATCGAGGTGTGTGTCTGTATCATCTTGGCTTTGCACCGTGGGAATTTTTTTAACAGCACTCCCCCACTTGCCATGGCCCCCGCCTTTGCGATGTGTTTGGTGTGTGTGTGTTCTGCTCTGACAATCGCCATTCCAGTTCCTGGTCGCCGGCAGTCCGCTGAAAAATTGCCTAAGTGGGACACGCCCATTACACCGTGCATTTAAGATAGTGCTTATGCATAGTAATATTATACTGAACTGAATGCAAAAAAATAATTTCACTGTACTTCAGTACACCTGATAATAAAGAACCATCAACTGTTGAAGCATTGAATTTCGAGTTACCTGGCTAACTGTTCTCACAAACTCTACCTTTAACTCATCAAATATGCTTACTTCACAAGTTGCTCTGGGGGTTACCTTTTCCTTAACATTTGGTGGTAAGCATGCAAAAGGTAACGTCTTTTCCTCCTCCAAACCACCCCAGTCCATGTAATCTCCATCCACTGGCAGGGCGGTGGACTACACAGCCGCCACCAATCTCCCGTAGGGTGTCTTATGTTCCTCGTCCTATATGTGCTCTGCTAGAGTCATAGATTCATAGAGTGTGGAAATATACCATTCGGTCCAACATGCCAACATCGACCAACATGTTTCTTCTGCACGTCCCATATCCTGGGCCATATCCCTCTAAACCTGTCCTATCCATTTACCTGTACAAATGTTTCATAAACATTGCCTGTCTCAACTATCTTCCCCGGCAGCTCGCTCCATATACCCACCACCCTGTGTGTAAAAATGTTACCCCTCAGGTTCCTATTAAATCTTTCCCACTCACCAGAAACCTATGCCCTCTGGTTTTTGATTCCCCTTCTCTGGCAGGAGACTCTGTGCATCTATCCGATCTATTCCTGTCATGATTTTGTATACCTATATAAGATCTTTATTCTCCTGTGCTCCAAGGTATAGAGTCCTAGCTTGCTCAGCATCTCTGTATAGTTCAGGCCCTCGAGTCCTTCAAATCTTCGAATACTGTTGCTATCTTTACCTTTCCTTGTGGTTATTTGCCGTGTCCATGAGTATAATTATTTCATACTTCGCTTTTCCTTGTCCCTTCGAACAAGCCTTCTTCTCAGCAAGGACTGCCTCTGGATTGAATCCTTTGCCTATCACTTTTTTTAATTAAGTTTTATTGTGATTTACTATTGTTCGTGCTGCGATTTCCTTGGGACCACATTTGATGTCAGTGCATTTCATAATGGTAACATTCATTAGTATGTCATGTGCCATATCAATATTTTATACCACCTTAAGGTTTCTTCCCAACACAAGTCACCCTTGTGGCTTAATTAGATGGTGAATCTGTGGAATTCATTGCCACAGGGCTGTGGAGAACAAATTATTGGTTATTTTTAAGATGGAGATTGATGATTCTTGATTAGTAAGGGTGTCATGGATTATGAGGAGAAAGCAGGAGAATGGGGTTGAGAGGGAAAGATAGATAGCAATGATTGAATAGCAGAGTAGATTTGATGGGCCAAATGGTCTACTTATGCTCCTATGACATGAACTTATCAATGTCTTTCTTCTCCTCATCACTACCTGAGGTCCAACCGAGGATTTGTCCTTCTTTGGAGAACAGAACATACCTGGGCAATTGTTCACATTGTTATGTAGATACCACTGTTGAATCTGGATTGGCACTGCTTTGATGGAGGCTCAGCTAGTTCTGGAGGTGAAATGTCAGTGCTTCCACACCTCAACATTTTTTTTTCCTAAAATAGAATCCCAAATTTCCTGGAATTTGATGGCATTTCCTGAAATGTTCAAATTGCTTCCTGCGTGCTATTTGTTGTTGGTTTTTTTTTTACGGGCACACGTTAACAACACAAAGAAGAACAAGGCAAAACAGATCTATGTAACTACACTGTATCTGCCTACTTCTGTTACTCACTTGTAGTGACAATAGACAATAGACAATAGACAATAGGTGCAGGAGCAGGCCATTTGGCCCTTCGAGCCAGCACCGCCATTCAATGTGATCATGGCTGATCATCCCCAATCAGTACCCCGTTCCTGCCTTCTCCCCATATCCCCTGACTCCGCTATTTTTAAGAGCCCTATCTAGCTCTCTCTTGAAAACATCCAGAGAACCTTCCTCCACCGCCCTCTGAGGCAGAGAATTCCACAGACTCACCACTCTCTGTGAGAAAAAGTGTTTCCTCGTCTCCGTTCTAAATTGTTCTGGACTCCCGCAACATCGGGAACATGTTTCCTGCCTCTAGTGTGTCCAAGCCCTTAACAATCTTATATGTTTCAATGAGATCCCCTCTCATCCTTCTAAACTCCAGAGTGTGCAAGCCCAGCTGCTCCATTCTCTCAGCATATGACAGTCCCGCCAACCCGGGAATTAACCTTGCAAACCTACGCTGCACTCCCTCAATAGCAAGAATGTCTTTTCTCAAATTAGGGGACCAAAACTGCACACAATACTCCAGGTGTGGTCTCACTAGGGCTCTGACCAAACTGCAGAAGAACCTCTTTGCTCCTATATTCGATTCCTCTTGTTATAAAGGCCAACATGCCATTCGCTTTCTTCACTGCCTGCTGTACCTGCATGTTTACTTTCATAGACTGATGTACAAGGACCCCCAGATCCCGTTGTACTTCCCCTTTTCCCGACTTGATGCCATTTAGATAGTAATCTGCCTTCCTGTTTTTGCTACCAAAGTGGATAACCTCACATTTATCCGCATTAAACTTCATCTGCCATGCACCTGCCCACTCCCCCAACCTCACCCTGTCCAAGTCACCCTGCATTCTCATAGCATCTTCCTCACAGTTCATACTGCCACCCAGCTTTGTGTCATAGTGTTGTGCAAAGCAGCTTTCGTTGCCTCCAACAGCTTTCATTATCTTCGTTTTTTCAACCTGCTCTCATGTGTCTCAGTCTCTGCTCTCTCGCCCTCCCACTCTCCCTCCCTCTCACTCGCTCCCTCCCTCCCCTTTCCCTCCCTCTCTTCATCTCTCCCTCCCTCTCCATTCCTCGCTCCCTCGCTCCCTCTCCTTCTCCCTATCCCTCTCCCTCTCTCCCTCCCACCCTCCCCTCTCTATCCGCTTGCTCGCTCCCTATCAGCCTCTTCAGCCTACCCACCGTTCTGTAAAATCAAGGCCAATCACAATGTAACTGCAATCCCACTGGTAACTTTTCACCACTTGACTTATCCAGAATTCTACTACTGCCTGAAAAATAATTTAAGGCAGAAAGAAAATTCCAAAGACTCATTGTTATACGAGAATTTTCCCGAACAGTCTGTGACCCATAGCGCTGAGGCCATAGTGCTATGTGTAAAGCCCAAATCGTTGTGTTTAAAGCCTATAGCACTGCAGCCGGTAGCGCTACATTTAGAACCCATAGCGCTGCAGTCGACAGCACTTTGTTTAACTTCCCACACGTTAAACTGACAGTGCTCTGTTTAGGCCTTTGAGCGGCAAACTGGCAGTGCTGTGTGTATTACCTTTACACCCCTTCTCGGGCCAGGTGCGGAAATTTCCTAAAATCTCCCGAAATTATTTAATTTCCCTAAAATTACCCGAATACAACCAGAATTTCCCGAATTTCGGGTAATTTCCTTCAAAGTGGAAACACTGTGAAATGTACAACTGTACAACTGGGAGGTAGACACAAAATGCTGGAATCACTCAGTGGGCCAGGCAGCATCTCTGGAGAGATGGAATGGGTGACGTTTTGGGTCGAGACCCTTCTTCAGACAACTGGGACATTGGCTAGTTCGATACCTTTTCTGTTGTCACAGCCATATATTGATATGATGCAGAGGGAATTGAAGTGATAGTGGGTTCTGAGGGGGAAGCTACCAATGAAGTACAACACATTAAGCAGGTACATCCTGTGAGAAGCACTATGCACAATTTTGTTAAGTAAATTCAGGGCGGCACAGTGGCGCAGCAATAGAGTTGCTGTCTTACAGTGGCAGAGACCCGGGTTCAATCCTGATCACAGGTGGGTCTGTATGGAATTTGTACGCTCTCTCTGTGATGGCGCAGGTTTTCACCGGGTTTTCCAGTTTCCTCACACACTCCAAAGACCTACAGGTTTGTAGGTTAATCGGCTTCAATACAAACTACAACCAGAGAGCAATGGTAAACTACTATCTACCTCTTTGGTGACCCTCAACTTTGCAGGTTTCACCCTGCACTAAACATTATTCCCTTATCATGTATCTATACACTATAAATGGCTCGATTGTAATCATGTATTGTTTTTCTGCTGACTGGATAGCATGCAACACAAACTTTTCACTATACCTCGGTACACGTGACAATAAACTAAACTGAAACTAAACTAAACTGAACTTGCCCATGCCGACCAACATGCGCCATCTACACTAGTCCCACCTGCATGCATTTGACCAACATCCTTCTAAACCTATCCTATCCAACACATAACCCTTCCAACACCGAAGAGAATCTCAAGATCATTGGTAGTATTTTTCTTCGTCTATTGTTAAAAATGTTACTTCCCTATGCTGACAAGCAGGCTGATGATTATCTTTTCAGCTTTCCTACTTCCAGTTGTAAATTCTCTCTTATTTATTACATGCACATTTCACACAGCTGTTACATTTTACTATTTGTTTCTTGGCAAAGCAGACACAAATGGTTAAGGCTGATGGTAAACTTGCAATGTAATTAAATGTTCCTGACAGCTGCATCAACTTTCAATTGAAGAGATAAATAAGATTTTATAGTTATTTCTTTTAATTTAAAATATGTTCATGATTCTGTGACAAATATAACTGCATAAAAGATGGCGGACTGCAGGAGTGGGGGTACCGTTGTGTATGGCTGCTCTGCCTGCAGTCCGTCCTTTCACCCTTTTTTATTTTTATTTTTAGTCCTGTTAGATCAAAATGTTTGCTGTAGGTCTTCTTTTATGTGGTGGGCGGGGGGAGGGGAAGGGGGAAACTTTATTTCTGCGGTTCTCCTCCGAATTGCATCTTTGTCCTCTCCGTGCGGCCTACCATTGGACTGGAGTGGTGTTTCCTGCCGGGACCGGCCGTGGTGTCCGGGGCGGGAGCGGCCGCTCCAGACATTTCCATGCCACTGAGGACTTTTCACCCGACGCCGGTGTTCTATCTTCGCGGCAGGTGCCCCTACAACATCGGGCCGCCGTTGAGGCGACAGGCTGCGGAGGCCTCAAATAGGCCCGACCTCGGGTGGTCTAGGAGGAGGAGGAGGACTGGACTTTTTGGTGCCTTCCCTCACAGTGGAAAGTGTTGATTCTGCTGTGGGGGATGTTCATGTTGAATCCTATGGTGTATTGTGTCTTATTTCTTCTTTTTTATTTAATATGGATGGATGGAAATCTAATTTTATTTCTCTGTAAAGCACTTTGGCTTCAACATGATTTGATTTAAAAGTGCTATATAAATAAAAATTACTTACTAACTACTTACATATGGGTATGAAAATTTGTTTTTTTCACTTTTATTTTCCCATCGTTACCTTACTTTGTAAAGAAAGTGGGCGAGAAATATTTTCTGTTAGCGTCTAACCTCAAGCTGGAAAGGGTGCACAGAAGATTTACCAGGATGTTGCCAGGACTCTAGGATCTGAGGAATAGGGAGAGGCTGGACAGTCTAGGACTTTATTCTTTGGAATGCAGGAGGATTTGTGGTGAAGTTACAGAGATCTATAAAACCACGAGGGACATAAATATGGAGCGTGCACAGTCTTTTAACCTGAATAGTGGAATCAAGAACAGGTTTAAGGTGAGAGTGGAAAGACTTAATAGGAACCTGAGGTGCAACTTTTTCACATGGAGGGGGGTGGGTATATGGAATGAACTGACAGAGGAGGTAGTTGGGGCAGGTACAATAACAACATTGAGAACATATAGAACATAGAACAATGCAGCACAAGAACAGGTCACTCGGCCCACAATGTCTATGCCGAACACGATGCCAAGACCATTTTTTATAAGTATTAAGAAGTATTATGTACTTCTCGCAGGACTCCACACAGCCTCCAGTGTTCCAGAGCAACCAATCCAAGTCTGTCCAACCTCTTCCTGCAGCTCACAATCCCTAATCCAGGCATCATTCTGGACCTCGTATGATGTGGTGACCAGAACTGCATACAGTACTCCAAACGTGGCCTAACTAAAGTCATATAAAACCACATCGTGTTTTCTTGACTGTTCCGCTCCAATAGTTTCCCTACTACTGATGTGAGGCTCTCCAGCCTATAATTCCCTTGATTCTCTCTACTTCACTTATAACCATTTAACCATATAACCATATAACAATTACAGCACGGAAACAGGCCTTCTCGGCCCTTCCAGTCCGTGCCGACCATTTATTTTCCCCTAGTCCCATCTACCTGCACTCAGACCATACCCCTCCTTTCCCTTCCTGTCCATATACCTATCCACTTTACTTTTAAATGTTAAAATCGATCCTGCCTCCACCACTTCTGCAGGAAGATCATTCCACACAGCCACCACTATCTGAGCAAAGAAGTTCCCCCTCATGTCACCCCCAAACCTCTGTCCCTTAATTCTCATGTCATGCCCCCCGTTTGAATCTTTCCTACCCTCAATGGGAAAAGCTTATCCACGTCAACTCTGTCTATCCCTTTCATCATTTCAAAGACCTCAATCAAGTCCCCCCTCAACCCTCTGCGCTCCACTTCTTAAATAAAGCCACAGCATTATTTAATCTCCAATCCTCCGGGACCTCACCTGCAGCTAGAGAAGATGCAAAGATCTTCATCAAGGCTCCCACAATCTCCTCTCTTGCTTCTGAATAATGTGGGATAAATCCCATCAAGTCCTGTGGATTTATCCATCTTAATGCTCTTCAAGAGCCCTAATACCTCCTCCTTCTTGATTCTAGTCTGCCTTTGCACATTAGTATTCTCCACACAGATCTCCCTCCCCTCGATGTCCTTCTCTTTGGTGAAAAAGGATACAAAATACTCGTTTAGTATCTCCTCTACATCCTCAGACACCAGGCACAAATATCCGTGTGAGGTCCTACCTTCTTCCAGCTTATCCTCTTGTTTATAATATAAAAAAGCTTTGGGATTTTCTTTAATCTGATTTGCCAAAGGCCTTTTGTGGTGCCTATTGGCCCTTCTAATTGCCCACGAGTTATTTCCTCCTTTCATTATGCTCCTCAAAGACCCTGTCCGATAGCAACCTCTTAAACCTAGCAAATGTTTTATTTTTGATCAATTTTACAACCTCTTTGGCCATCCAAGGCTCTGTAACATTTCCGTCCTTATCCCTCCTCCTGACTGGAACATGCTGGTTCTGAACATCGATTAACTGGTCTTTAAACAACTCCCACATGTCAGAGGGTTACACAAAAAGCTGGAGAAACTCAGCAAGCTCACAAGCTCCCACATGTCAGATGTGGACTTACCCAGAAATAATTGCTCCCAGTGTGGCCTGCCGAGCTTCTGCCTAATAACATTGCAGTTTGTTTTACTATAATTTAAAATACATTTGGACAGGTACATGGATAGGAAAGGTTTAGAGGGTTATGAACCATGCATGGATATCATTTGATATTTCGCTTGGTGCAACTTACAACCCAGCGATATGAATATTGTTATCTCTAATTTCAGGCAACCCTTGCTTTCCCTCCCTCTCTGTCCCTTCCCACCCTAGTCATCCTGCTGGTTTCACCGTTCGTATTACTTCATTATCACCTCCTCCACAGCCAACAATGAACCATTGTGGGCTCCTTGGCCATCGGTGCTGGCTCTGATTTGCTCTGTACCTTTTCATACCGCTAGTTCCCCTCTCCCCTGATTCCCCTTAAGAAGTGTCACGACTTGAAACCTCGCCTATTCCTTTTCTCCAGAGATGCTGCCGGACCCATAGACTAACTCCAGAATCTTCTGTCTATCTGCAGGCAAAGGGAACTAGCTTTCAGGAGGTAAATTGGTCAGCATGAACAAGTTGGGCCAAAGGACCTGTTTCTGTACTATATGAATCTAAAACTGCAAAAGAAGCAACACTTCCCTTTTTTTTGCTGAATAATGGAGTGATTTACTTGTACATTTTGCAATTTAATATAACTTACCAGCTTTTTCAGCCTAGGGAAGAAGGAAAACTGCTTGGTTGACCACTTTTCAGAACACGTCTATGAAGTTATTTAAAGTTCCATTCAGTTATTTATGTTCTTATCTTATTTGAAATCCAATTTCTCTGTCTTGAGTTTTCACCAATGATTCAATGAAATTCCAGCATCTACACAACATTATTGTCTACCGGGGCTCAAATAATAATTTCAACTATTTCAAATAATAAACGTTTCAGCCTTTTTTTTAAATGTATTTATATTTTTCTTAGAAGCAGAGTACAAAAGTATAAACTGTGGCATATGACATAGTACATTTATTGTTCAGCTTCCCTTTTAATTTTAGAAAGATGAAATAGAAAAAGAGAGGAAAAGCAAGAAAGAAAGAAAGTGGAAGAGAAAGTGAATGTGTAAGAATAGAACCCCTAAACTACCAAATGAGTGTAGTCAAACAGTGAGTAAGTAAAACTTAAAGAAATAAAAAGACAAAAACAGAAAAAAGAAAGAAAAAATGTTGATATACCTACTTCATTTCTCTCCCCACCCATCACCCAGTTTGTAAATCTGTTTAATTCTGAAGTTGTGTTGCACCATACTATCCTTGCAATGAATCAATGAAAGGAATCGATATCTTTGAAAATTGCTCTGATTTTCCTGCTAAGACAAGTCTCATATCTTCAAGATGTAGCGTCTCAGACATGTTTGTAATCCACATTTTAAGAGTGGGGGCAGATGTATTTTTCCAAAATTTAAGTATGTTTTTTCGCCATTATCAGGCCATAATTAAGGAAACGTCTTTGAAATGTTGATAGTTCAGGGCAGGCTTCTGCTGTTCCAAAAATAATCAGTTCCGTGTGGGGTCCAGTTTTCTTTTAATGTTTTTGAGAACATTTCAAAGATTCCTTTCCAAAAGTTATGTAGTTTTATGCAAGAGGCAAATAAGCGTGTTATAGTTGCTTCTTGGAGGAGACATTTGTCACAATTAGGAGATACATTTGAAAATATCTTATTCATTTTAGTCAGAGTAGTAGAGTCTGTGCAGTATTTTGAATTGGTAAAAATGTATCTAACATTAATCGACAATTATGTAAATATAAGAGATATTTTTCCCATCTGTCTTTGGAAATTTTAGGGCCTAATTCCTCTTCCCATTCTCTTCTATTTGCGTCTGACAATGGAATTTCTATATTTAGAAGGGTATTATACAAGTATGATGTTAGATTGTTTGACTCTAGTCTCTATTCATACCTTCGTCTAATATATCTGGCAGCAGAGTTTGATAATCATGGGTATATGTTTTCAAATAATTTCGAATTTGAAGATATCTAAAATATTGATTACCTTTCAGACTGTATTTCAACTGTAATTTCTGAAATGACAGGAGATTTCCCATCTCGTACAGATCTCCAAGCTTTTTAATTTCTAGTCTTTCCCAATAAATAAACATTTTATCTATAATAGATGGCTTAAACAACGGATTATTAGCTATTGGTGAAAGAAGATAAATTTCTTAGTTTAAAAGTTGATTTTACTTGTCTCCAGATTGGTAAAGTGCTGTGAATAATCAGATTTTTATCATATATTGTGTTCTTCAACTTTATTGGGAGAGAGGAATCGCGCCTATATTAAAAGGCGAGCAATCCTCTCTCTCGATTGTTAACCAGTCTACCTGTTGACCTGCGTTATCCAGCCAGTAAATTACATTTTTAATATTCGTTGCCCAGTAGTAGTATAGGAAATTGGGGAGCGCCATTTCTCATCCCATTTCTTTGGGTTTACATAGATGTCGTTTATGAATTCTATGTGATTTATAATCCCAGATAAAGTTTGTAATCCGGGAATCAAGATTTTTAAAGAATTTTTTAGGTAGGTATATTGGTATTGATTGAAATAAATAGAGAATTGGTGGGAGGAAAATAATTTTTATGGCATTTATTCTGCCTATTAGAGACATCGGAAGTGTTTTCCAGAATTGAATAAGAGCGTTTAATTTAGTAACTAAAGGTGGGAAGTTTGCATTGAATAAAGATGTATATTTTCTGGTTACTTGGACACTCAGATATTTAAATTTTTCTGTGGCGATTCTGAAAGGAAATTTTAAAAGGTGTGTCGGCTCTTGAGGTTTTATTGCCAGAATTTCACTTTTATTCCAGTTTATTCTATATCCTGAGAGAGAACCAAATTCCTCTATAAGATTTAATATATTTGGAATATATATTTGGAATACTAACTTGAGAATTGGTTATATGTAATAATGCATCATCTGCATATAATGATATTTTGTTATTGGAGTGTTTAGTATTATAGCTGTAAATGTTCGTAAACAATTCAATCGCAAGGGCAAATAACAGGGGTGATAATGCACAACCATGGCTATTGCCCCTGAATAGTTGACATTTTGAAGAAAGTATGTGGTTGGTCAGTATTCTGGTAGTCGACCTATCATATAGCAATTTTATCCATGAAATAAAATTCTCTCCCATCTGAAATTTTTGCAGTACAGTGAAAAGGTATTTACATTATACTTGGCCATATGATTTTTCTGCATCTAATGAAATAATTGATAAGTCTTCTTCTTTAATTCTGTGTGAGTACATTATGTTAAAAAGCTATTAAATGAATGTCTCTTAGGTGTAAACCCCGTTTGATCCGAATGTATTAATTTATTAACGTATTACTTAATTTTCTTGCCAAAGTTTTCGCTAATATTTTCCAATCTGTATTTAGCAAGGCAATTGCTCTGTATGAACTGGGGTCTAGATCTTTATCTTTTTTGGATATAAGTGTGATTCAGCTAGTGTTTGTGGTAATGTCTGTTCTTTAAATGCATATGTATAAAGCTTGTGTAAAAGTGGTGAAATTACCTTGTGAAATCTTTTATAAAATTTGTTACTAAACCCGTTTGGTCCAGGGGTTTTACCGTTCTTCAGTGAATTAATTGTCTCTTCTTTTTCTTTGATTGATATCTGAGCTCCTAATTCCTCTTGTTCCAGCGGATTAAGTGTTGGAAGATTACAGTTGTCCAGAAAGTTTCTATTTTTTCTGCTTTCTGTTGATGTTTTGGATGTGTATAAATTTTGATTTAAAAAAATGTCAACCTTTTCAATTGCGATTCTTTCCAATCTTATTAGTTTAGTTTAGTTTAGAGATACAGCATGGAAACAGGTCCTTCAGTCCTCCAAGTTCATGCCGACCATTCATCACCCGTTCACAATTAATCTATGCTATTCCACCTTGGCATCCATTCCCCACCCACTCAGGACAATTTACAGAGGGCCAATTAACTTACAAACCAGCATGTCTTTGAGATGTGTGAGGAAACCAGAGCACCCAGAGGAAACCCACATAGTCACGAAGAGAACATGCAAACTCCACACAGACAGCACCCAAGGTCAGGTTCGAACCCTGGTCTCTGGCATTGTGAGTCAGTGGCTCTACCAGTTGTACCACTGTGCTGCCCCAGCTCCTAAGCTGTTACTTAGAAGAAATATACATGCTCTTCCAGAAATGTTTGAAATCTAATCATCACAGTGTCACAGCCCAGGGTAACAAATGGGGTTAACATTTTCCATAAACTGATAATAGAACAGGTTTAAGAAGAGAGTAATTGACTCTTGTTCTCATGATAATTTTTTGTGATATTTATACCCAGTTGTGTCATCATTTTGAACACTTAATGTTGCAGAAACAAATAACTACAAATGCTGGTTAATAAACAAAAAGACACAAAGAGCTGGAGTAATTCAGCGGATCAGGCAGACTGTCTGGAGAACATGGATAGGTAACATTTCAGGTTGGGACTATTATTCAGACCCTTGGATCTGACAAAGTCATTTACCTCTTCAATCTCGTTTGTTTAAAAGGCATTGAATCCAGTACTTGCCTTTTAAACATCTAGCTAGTTTCACTGTTTGCAACCCTACATTGTCATCTCTTCCACAGACAACAATGGACCATTGTGAGCTCCATCTTTTCAAGTCATTGGTGCTGACTATTTGTTCTGTACCTCTTTCATATCTTAAGTTTCCCTCCTCCCTGCCTCTCAGTCTGAAGATGGGTCTCGCCCCGATACGCCACCTTTTCCTGGGAAATGATGCCTGATCCGCTGAGTTAATCCAACATTTTGTGTCTGTCTTATTGGATATATTATGACTCTTTGCCTAAGATAAAATATATTATATTAAACAATTGATATTTCTGAATCAGAAGCTTCAAATTCTATTAGAGCATTTCATCAACATTGGCACTTTAAAGCAGTGTAAGAGAGAAGTGCATTATTAGATGCACCACGAGACATTAAATTGAGATTCTGCTGTTCAAATGGACTGTTATTTGAAGAAAAATGAGTTCCCATTCAACATTCTTTGCTTTTTTTTTCTCATTCAAATTCTACTGAATATTTTGTACCACAGGAATTTATAACACATTTGGGTAAAAGGTAGCTATTGACAGTCGCCTGGGTACATTTGGCAATTTTTAGAGAGACCTTTCAGATGGTCGCCCTCCAACACTCCTTAAAACAGAGAGCAAGCTGCTTAATATGTAAATTGGGGTTATAAATCTGTATGGGGCTTGGTTTACAAGTGACGTTGATAAATGGGTGCATATGCAAGGCACATTGTTAATCACAAGATAGATGATTCTTCTGCAGTTTTAAATTCATACAGTACAGAGACAGGCCCTTTGGCCCAACACGTTCATGCTGACCAATATGCCTCATGAACACTAGTCCCCTTTGCCTACAGATAGACAGAAGATTCAGACTGAAGTAGGGTCTCAACACAAAACGTCATCTATTCCTTTTCTCCAGAGATGCTGCCTGTCCCGCTGCCTAGTTACTCTAGCATTTTGCGTCTATCTTCAGTGTAAACCAGCAACTGCAGTTCCTTCTTACACATTATTATTTGGATTGTCCCAAGCAATGGCAGGCCAGGTACCCTGAGAGGTACCACAAGGGATTTACACAGAAAGAGTCGGCAGTTATTTTTGTGAAACTTCAAGGCCACACAATTCTGGGCAACTGAAAGTCTGTTTAGTTAATTTACTATTGTCACGTGTACTGAGATGCCGTGAAAAGCTATTTGTTGCGTGCTATCCAGTCAGTAAAAAGGCTACACATGATTACAATCAAGCCTTCCACAGTGTATAGGTGCAGGATAAAGGGTATAATGCTTTGTCTGAGAAGGGTCTCAACCGGAAACATCACCCATTCCTTTTCTCCAGGGATGCTGCCTTCCTGTTGAATAACTCCAGCATTTTGCGTCTTCCTTCGATTTATACCAGCATCTGCAGTTCTTTCCTGCACATAATGTTTTGTGCGAGCTAAAGTCCAGTAAAGTTCAATTAAAGGTAGTTCGAAGGTTTCCAATGAGGTAGATAGGAGGTTAGGACCGCATTCTGTCTGGCAAGGGGACGGTTCAGTTGCCTGATAACAGCTGGGAAGAAACTGTCCCTAAATCTGGAGGTGGTGCCTTTTCACACTTCTGTACCTCTTGCCTGATGGGAGAGGGGAGAAGAGGGTAACCGGGATCAAACTTGTCCTTGATTATGCTGGTGGCCTTGCCAAGGAAGCATCAATTGTAGAGTCAATTGTGGAGTCAATGGAAGGAAGAAACTGTCCCTGAATCTGGTTTATCTTTGTCAACAGTCTCTCAGTCCCTCAAAAAGGACACATCATGGTGTGATGGAGCCGGCCAAGTTTCCAGCACATAGTCCCCTGTCCACCTGGCTCTTGAGCCTTGGGTGATTTGAAAATTGGCAAAGATTCGAGATTGTAGTTGTGCTTTTGAACCAGTCAAGTGCTTGAGTTAACCTTAAGCAAGGACACACATGCTCATTTCACCGGGGAATGAAAATGACTGGTGAGTGCACCTTAAGGTAGAAATCCATCTTCAGTCACTTAGCTGCATGTGTAGTAAAGTAGCAGCTGTGAACTGAAGTCTGCTGGGCCAGAGATTTAAAAGCACGGGCTCTGGACAGTACAGTTTTGGCATGACAGGCCGGCTAACAGGCAACAGCAAGGATACTATTGCGATTACAAATTTAAGCATCTTTAAAGAAGTCTGGAGATGTGTGCTGCTCCGAACTGCAGCCAGAACATGTCTGACCAACCTGGAAAATCCATTGGAGGACACATTACTGAAATATAGTGAATTGAGCAGTGCTTGTGTCTAATGAGCACTTGACCGGATGTCGTGTTAGATTAGCCAAGTCGTTGAAATGTTTGTAGTTTCTGCATCTGGGTTCTTAACACCTTGACATTTTTTACGAGGATGTTGCCAGGACTTGAGGGCCTGGGCTATAGGGAGAGGTTGGGCAGGTCAGGACTTTATTTCTTGGCATGCAGGATGATGAGTGGTGATCTTATAAAGGCGTGTAAGATCACTAGAGGAACAAACAGTGTAATTGCACAGTCTTTTACCCACGATAGGGGAATCAAGAACTAGAGGACATGAGTTTAGGGTGAGAGGGGACAGATTCAACAGGAACCTTAGGGGCAACTTTCCCAATCAGAGGTTGGTGAGCACATGGAACCAGCTGACAGAGGAGGTATGATATGAACATTTAAGACATTTGAAGGTAGACAAAAAATGCTGGCGTAACTCAGCAGAACGGGCAGCATTTCTGGAGAGAAGGAATGGGTGACGTTTTGGGTTGAGGCCATACACTAGTGCTATCCTTCACAATAGGGAGAATTTACTTTTTTTTTGGAATGTGAAAGAAAACCGGAGCACCCAGAAAAACCCACATGGCCACAGGGAGAACATACGAACTCCGTACAGACAGCACCCGTAGCCAGGATTGAACCTGGGTCTCTGGTGCAGTGAGGTAGCAACTCTACCACTGCACCACCGTGCCACCTCACTGGTGCCGCTGTGGACAATGTATAGTTGTCATAATGATGGATGCACAATGGCCATAGTGCCCAGTACAAGCTTGCACAAACAACAGCGTGATAATAAAATAATCTATTTCAGTCATGTTGCTGGAAGGATAGGTTTTGTCAAGGTGCCAGGGGAACTTCTTTGCTTTTTACAAAATATAATAATGTATGTACAAGTCTGAGAAAGGATCTGAAAGCCAGAATTTTCTGATTCGGTGGCACAACACCTACTCCTGGGCCATAGCTGCAGAGCTGAGTTGTAGATAGGGGCTGTTCTCATCTTTGTGCAGTTCTATTCCAGGAGCTGGGCAGGTGATCAAGCTGTCCATGAACAAAAGGCCCATAACACTTTAGCTACTGGCATTCTGGACAATGAAATGTAAAATAGTCAGATTAAATGAGAACTTACCAGTTTGAAGTTTGATCTTTATTTTATGAGCAGTTACGATGAGGGAATACGTGAAGAAGCCCCGCCAGGCACATGCGTGTCATACTTCAAAGCAGTGGCGTGAAAACACCAAAACTATAGTCGAAGTGATATAGTAAGACTCAGAAGACTAGAACTACCAGATGATCTTTGTAATTATGAGGGCCGGGTGCGGAGGGCGCGTAATCCCTCATCGTAACTCCTCATCAAATAAAGATCAAACTTCAAACTGGTAAGATCCAATTTAATCTTACTATTTTACTTCGGAGTCACATGAGTGACTACGTAAAGATTTCAAAGCTCTGTGATTTCATGCTGTAGATCCATTCCATACGACCCACTGCCTCAGTTGACATGGTAGTGAATAAATAATGTATTGAACATTGCTTTGAATTATCCAATAATTATTTTAATAATAATAACAAACAAAACGGTAATAACCCCTCTGTCCCAGGGGGAAATTACAAATGAAATTTATAAAGACAAAGAAATCAAACTGCATTCCCAAACCCTGGCACTGTCAGGGCAGGTTTATCATAACATTTTGAGAAGGTTGCCTCCTTAGACCATCCTGCAGCCCCGAGGATTTGGTCTAGAGGCACGTCCTGCGCCTTCACTGCGGATGTTGATGCTGCCCTGTTGGAGTGAGATTTAAACACATGAGTGTTTACTCCAGCACAATCCAAAACCTGTTTTAACCATCTAGAAAGAGTTTGTACTGACACCTTTTTATGAGGTTTTTTGTGACTGATGAGCATTGCTGTCTCAGAGCCTCTGAGACTCTTAGATACCTCGACATATTGACTCAGGTGCTTAACTACACATAACATTTGATCAATGGGGTATGCTTTAAAGCTTACTTTGGTCCCGGCCATTCCTGGCCTGCTATGTTTGATTAAATCATACACATAAAATGTAATGCTATCTGCAGAATAATACATGCTATCTAGTCATAACTTTTGCAATGTTTGCACGCGTTGCGCTGATACTAGCGTCATGAGCATAACCACTTTAAGTGTTAACTTCTGAAAAGACAGTGACATAATTGCCGAAGCAGTGTGAGAACTATACTGACATCCCAGATGTATGTATATCTAGGCTCAGGAGGGTTCTTGTTAAAGATTCCTCTCATGAATTGGGACACTAACGGATGAGACCCGATAGATTGTTGTTCTGAAAACTGCCCTAAATAGGACAAAGCACTCCATGCACTATTAATGGCACTACAGCTCAAGTGTTCATTAAAATGCAATGTAGAACTCCAATACATCTGGTATGCTTGCAGAGTGATAAGATATATCTGACTGCAAGCAAAACATCTCCCATTTCTTAATATGAGACACATATTGTTTTTTAGTGCTATCTCTCCAAGCTGCAGTTATCACATCCATGGTCCTACTCTACAGACCAAGGCCTTGGAACGGTCTGGTCAGATCCTGCAGATTAACAAATTAATGCGATCATGAAATGGATGACTTTTTCCTGTTACTGGATGCACCAACAAATTACTGCAGTTGGGGACAGTCATGAATGACTGAGTCATCATTCGCAGCACCAATGGGAACCATGGCTGTGTAGGCCAGTCCGGAACCACCAAAAAGCCTGAGGCGGAGTCCTGCTCTATTTTGGTGAGGCATTGCCTAATGAGGCAGAATGGGGGAAAAGCATAAAAGAATGCAAGTCCCCAATGTACCGAGAATGCATCCACCGCTACTGCTCCTGGATCTGGTTCCCACAAAACGTATTTAGGCAACTGGTGATTTAGCCTGGATGCAAACAGATCAATATCTGGCAAACCATAGTGGCTGACCATCATTTTAAAATCATGATTTAACATCCATTCTATGTTGTCATTAAATTTCCGTGACCTGTTGTCCTGCACCACTTTATCTCTACCTGGTAGGTAGATAGCTGAGACCCAGATGTTTCTGGAAATACACCAGTCCCACATGAGGTTAGCCAGATTATCATATGATACTGACTTTATTCCTCCCATGTTATTGATATATGCAACAGTGGTGGTATTGTCAATCTGGAGTTGAACATGTAAATTATTCATTGTTGAACAATAAGCTTTTAATCTATAGAATGCATCCAGTAATTCTAAGTAATTTGTACCATGCCTGTGCAGGATTAAATCACCTTGCACACTCAATCTACCACCACAGCTAGACTCGCTGTCCATGGCTCCCATCCCGGAGCACTCACATCAGTGTAAATCCACTGAAGTTTGCTGAACCAAAATGTTTTTGGTAGTTTGTACAATACTGATAATCCACCATTGTAATTCAGCGATGGCTCTGGCTGGCAACTGCATAGGTCTATCAGAATGACCTGCATGTTCTTTAAGTGCTTGTTATCTAGCTCATTGCAGACTTTGACAGTGCAGGGGTCCAAACTACACTGCAGGGAAAGCCGGCACCAATTTGCCAATAACACTGGCTACTTCTCAGATGGAGGGGTGTTGTTTTTCAGCGAGACGAATACAGACCTCCCTGATTTCCACAGCCTTGGCTGTAGGCAAAGTCACCGACATATCAACTGAATCAATGACAAACCCCAAATAATCAATTTTGTGGGATGGCTCTAACTTGGATTTTGTTGGATGGACCAGGAACCCTAACCTTTCAAACAGGTGTTTGGTTGCTGAAACGGACTCCTCAGCTGTCTCACGAGTGTTGCTTATGATTAAAATAACATCTAGATAAGCCATTACAATGTGATTCTGGGCACAAAGTAGCGCCAGCGCTGGTTTCAACAAATAGGAGCTGAGGTTAACCCATTGGGTAATGCTTTAAATTCCCACAGTTGTCCCAGCCAACTAAATTTCAAGTATATCCGGTACTGGTGATCAATTGGTACAGAATAATATGCATCTTTCAGATCTATGGTTACCATATAACAACCTGATAACAGCTGTTTAGCAGTATTGAAGATGTCCATTTTAAAATGTCTATACTGGACATAGGAATTTTACTGGGTTAGATCCAGAATGACCCTCCATCCACCATCTTTTTTCTGTCTGGGGAATATATTGGACACAAATTGTTGAAGATGGTATGTCGTCCTCTCAATTACCCATTTTTGGGACAAAACCGCAATTTCTTCAATTACCTGCAGAGTTCTGGTCCAGAAAAAAACAATACCCGACTAGGCATATTTTGTGCAGGTGGATGAATTCCTGACATAAACACTATTCGAGACACTGACACCGTGTCCAGTATCAACTGATCAGATGTTATGCCAGCACCATTCATCATAAAATAACTGCAACCTACCCCCAGAAGATTTATCCTGGACTGAATGAATCACCCATACCTCTACATTCAACCTTGGAGTTCTTGTCCTTTTTGCCATACTGGGGTTGTAGTTGGGATATACAGGTGGGTAAAGGCCCTGTCTCACGGTGCGAGTTGACACACGAGTGACCCAGAGTGACAGACTCGTGGTTGTGTACGATATTCCAAGTTGATGTGCAAGTGTTTGAGGCGAGTTCCCACGGGTATGGTAATCTGCGATGTTCCGAGATCGTCTCCAGAGTTACCAAGTTCCCCTCCCGTTTGCTCTTGAGTTACCAAGTTCCTCTCCCGCTCAGGGCGTGTGTTGTTGCCGCAGTCCGGGATTCGCATTTAAAGCACTCGGTTATCTTCAGCAGTTCAGGCGAGGACAGGTTTGGGGGGGTGGGGGGGGCGAGGGATGGTGGAATTGGGAGAAGGCAAAGACTATGGGTGGGGAGGAGTGAGATGGGGGGGCTAGGAACGGCATCTGCGAAACGGGTAGTCAACCTTTAGGGTCCCGGCCCGAAACATCCCTATACATTTTATGATTTCCCTCCAAAGATGCAGTCTCCCGTGGTTTGTTTGCACAACTCTCTTCCCTCTCTCTCCCAACATTGGGGGGGGGGGGGGGGGACGACGACGACAAGACAGTTTAAACGGACCTTACCCCCACTTCATGCTTCTGTTGCGCATAATTCAGCAGTAAAACCTCTCTTCCCCTTACCCAGCGACGCCCGATTCATCGCACCCCCACAAGTTCACATCGACGAGGGAAGAATTAGCAGGGAGTCTGAAGAAGGGTCCCGACCCGAAACATCACCCATTCTTTCTCTCCAGATGCGATGCCTGTCCCGCTGAGTTACTCCAGCATGTTTGTGTCTATCGTCGGTGTAAACCAGCATCTGCAGTTCCTTCCTACACACGGACAGTGAAGTGCCTCGGCCAAATTAGGAACATTAGGATTCTCTGATGTGAAGGTAGTCTGGTTTGCGTTTCTTAACTTGATCATATCCGAAACTAAAGTATAGATAGACACAAAATGCTGGAGTAACTCAGTGGGACTGGCAGCATCTCTGGAGAGAAGGAATGGGTGGCGTTTTGGGTAAGTCTGAAGAAGGGTCTCTACTCCATTCCTTCTCTCCAGAGATGCTGCCTGGTTCGCTGAGTTACTCCAGCATTTTGTGTCTATTAAAGAGTTCCCACGGTAGACGCACGAATCACTAAACTTAACGCACGGGCCACTACGATATAACTCTGAGTTTAAATGTTTCAATTTTAAACTTGACCACGAAATTTGACTCGTGGAAAAAGTCAAACATGTTTGACTTTTTTCACGAGTTCACAAGTTTCACAGGTACCTGCCGTTAGCGCCACGAGTGGACAAGTTGATCGCGCGAGTTCCGACGTTCCCGCTACGTTGGCTGTACGTGATCACCACGAGTGAAAACTCGGGGTCACTCGTGGGCCAACTCGCACCGTGAGACAGGGGTTTAATACTGCCGTCCCACTGGCCCCACTCTGCTTGGCCCTGCCCCCGGATCTGCCCCCCTTCGGGTTCAAAATGACCTGCGAGGTGGCATCCTGGCGGAAGGAACGTATGACTTCATGAGGCCTATTGAATTGAATTTAATTCCTTTATTGTCATTCAGACCTTTTGGTCTGAACGGAATTCCGTGCCTGCAGTCATACATATATAAAAATAACAATACAATACCATACAATAAACACAAAATTAACATCCACCACAGTGAGTTCACCAAACACCTCCTCACTGTGGTGGAAGGCAAAAGTCTTAGGGTCTCTGTCTTTTCTCCCCTCCTTATTCTCCCTCTGCGCTGAGGGGATCCAGGCCGCCGCCACCGCTGACGCCGGAACGCCGGAACACCGCCACAGGGCCTGCCGCCGGAACGTCGCTGGAGCACCGCAGCTCCCGAAAGCCAGGCCGCCGCTGGAGCACTGCAGCTCCCGACACCCAGGCCACCGCTGGAGCACCGCAGCTCCCAACACCCAGACCGCCGCTGGAGCACCGCAGCTCCCAAAAGCCAGGCCGCCGCTGGAGCACCGCAGCTCCCGAAAGCCAGGCCGCCGCTGGAGCACCGCAGCTCCCGAAACCCAGGCCGCCGCTGGAGCACCGCAGCTCCCGACACCCAGGCCGCCGCTGGAGCACCGCAGCTCCCGACACCCAAGCCGCCGCTGGAGCACCGCAGCTCAGAGGGAGCCAGGCCGCCGCTGGAGCACCGCAGCTCCCGACACCCAAGCCGCCGCTGGAGCACCGCAGCTCAGAGGGAGCCAGGCCGCCGCTGGAACACCGCAGCTCTAGACACCCAGGCCGTCGCTGGAGCACCGCAGCTCAGAGGGAGCCAGGCCGCCGCTGGAGCACCGCAGCTCCCGAAGCCCAGGCCGCCACCGGAAGCCAGGTCGCCGCTGAAGCTCTGAAGGCCGTGCCGCCGCCGCTGGAAGCTGGAAGGTCGTCACCAGGGCCTCAGCACAGACGGAGACGGTGTCGGGGGACACGACAGGAAAAGTCGCATCCCCCCGAAGGGAGAGACTAAAACCCCGTTTCTCCCACCCTCCCCCCCCCCACACACACATACACAACCCAACAAACTAAAAATAAACACCAAAAACAGGGACGAGGACAAAAATAAAATAAAAGACAGACGGACTGCAGGTGAGCCGCAGCTGGCAAGCAGCGCCGCCACTCCTATTGGCTTGGCCTCTTCCTCCAAGTCTTTGACTTGTTTGAGCATGTCCACCCGAAATAAATAATCAGCCGCTTGAATATTGATGGACCTGCATAAAGCTGCAAATCGCGGGTTCAGTGTAGGTTTTATGGCTATTTTCCGGATACAATTCACCTCGAAATATGCATTACACAGCAGGGCCAACATATCCTGCTGTGTGCCGGACATTGGTGCCCCTCGGATTATTTTGCCAAAGTGATACCTGCTCCCACCAATTTGAGGGCCCGCTGGAAACGGATTTCTTGTCCACGCATCGTTGCACTCATTTGTGCCCAGATAGCAGAGTTCACAGTGGGCACTTTGAGCAACGCACAATTCACAGGTGTTTTGTATCTGGTGGCTGTTTTTTCCATTATTGTATCTTGTAGCTGGTGAGAGGCCATATAATTGTTGGCCGCCAGGTTTTCTTCCATGTACCTTCTGAAATAGCAAAGTTCACTAGTACGAAATAGCAATGCCTCACTAGTACCTTCCGAAATAGCAAAGTTCATTGCTATGTCCGGGACACCTGGAGCATGGCTCATGGGCTTTGGTGTGTGCTCAAAAGCAGTGACACCAACTTCAGGGTCAGACTCCTCCTGCCCTGGCTCTCCCGAGTCTTGCTCCAGGGAGGTCTCTTCCAGCCCTAAACGAGGTGCTGGAGAGGGCGATTCCCATTGTTATTCATAAGCAGTGTAGTCTTCACTGTTTGGGCATTTATGTGAGGCTGTCTGGGGAATCCTAGGGGCATTCGACCCCGATTGAAACATTTCATGGCTCATTAGAATTTGGAGCATCTTCTCCATCTGGTCGAGCCGTCCCCATACCTTTTTATTATCAGGAGGGGAGTCTTCCATATCATCAGACCCTTCAGATAAGACAGGCCTGAGAGATTTTCTCTCGGCCTTCCTCCCTGGTGGAGTGGCCTCAGTGCCCTGAAGCACTGGAACTGATGGAGGCAGTTGAGCTGCCGATAGAACAGCAGCCGGTATTGGAGCCGGCGTTACTGCAGCGGGTATCTCCCGACCCGATCTGCGAGCGGTAACCACGGGCCCGCGCGTTACGCTCCTACTACGGACACTTTTCTTTTCCACACGCTCCATACCTCCAACTCCTGCTGACTCCCGAGCCAGACTCATGGAGTTTAAATACTCACAGGAAAAGTTTTAAAATGGACTTACCTGTGGGTTTAGTACTTACCGCTGCGCTCTCCAGCCCGTCGGTGCGCCATGCGTTGGACGTAATGACGCGCATGCGCCTGGCGGGGCTTCTTCACGTGGTCACTCACGTGACTCCGAAGTAAAATGATGATTTGGGAGGCTTTGACCTGCCTGCATTCTGTGACCCGGTTTCAATTAGGGATTGGAAACTGCTTTGGGATGCCTATGTTATTTTTAGGGCACCACAGTGGGGCAGCAGTAGAGCTGCTGCCTTATAACGGCAGACACCCGGTTTTGATCCCGACTACAGGTGCTGTCAGTGCGAAGTTTGCACATTCTCCTCATGACTGCATGGGTTTTCTCCAGGTGTTTCATTTTCCTCCCTCACTCTAAGGACATACAGGTTTGTAGGTCAATTGGTTTCAGTAAAAAAATTAGTATATTTTCCTAGGTAGAATGGTGCTAGTGTACAGGGTGATCGCCGGTTGGTGCAGACTTTGTGGGTCAATGGGCCTGTTACCACGCTGTCTCTAAAGTTGTGTTCCTCAATGATTCTGGTAGCTAGATGCATTTTGTTTCTGTGCCTCTGCTATAGTTTGTGGCTCTTTCAGCTGTAATGAGTCAGGGCTAAAATGGGTATCTCCAGTTTCCTAGCAACCATCTTTCTGCTCTTGTTTCTCTATTAAATAATCTTGGCATAGAAAATTACAGTAAAGAGATTTTCTGGTAGCAATTTTGGAAGTGGACATTCAGCTGAAAGATCAGTCCAGGCATCAGAAGTGTTGTTTTATGACATCCATTTGCATTTGATAACTATTCTGGTAGCCACATGCACTTTGATTTGTGTTCCTAGTTTCTCAGAAGAATTGCAATAATTACCTTGATGAAGAGTAAACGTTTATGTTTCATAGAGGACTTTGAATTGGCTTCATAGATTGTATTAGTTTTAAGCCTCTAACTTGTTTGTCTTACACAATGGGGGACACTTCTACCAAATAAGGGTTTGGGGGGTTATGGGCGAAGGCAGGAGAAAGGGGTTGTGTGGGAAAAGATAGATGAGCCATGACTTGATGGTCTCAATGGTCTAATTCTGCTTCTAGAAGTTATTATAACATGCTGGTTATTTGTAAATGTACGCCTGTTGATGAGGTTCCCTATGGCAGGTTGGGATGAGTCAAATACCGTGTCTGTGCGTTTCATTTGTACGTGTCTCTGTTGGCTCACAGCGCCGGAGACCCTAATTCGATCCTGACATCGGGTGCTGTCTGTGTGGAGTTTGCACGTTCTTCCTGTGACCACATGGGTTTCCTTCAGACGTTCGGGTTTCCTCAAAAGTCCATGTCTTCACATCCTCTTCACAACATTTCTTAAATCTTGCCAGAACATTTCGTGCAAAGTTCAATCTTGTTTATCCTATTAAAAAAAAAATGTAAATAAATGAATAAATGTATGCTGCAAAAAATCTCATGTATTTACATTCAGAGTCAGTATGAGTTTAAGGATGACTACTTTTCTCAATTTCTTGTTGAATTGTGAGAAATAATTTAAGGTAAATAAGCAAAGTTTCTGCTTGAAGTCCTAGCATATATGATTGGTCAGGATTTGCAAAGTGCAAAATATTGATCCTGCAGAAAATTGCACTTGCTAAGAATGTTGTGTTTCTTTTCAAAACTAATAACGGACCAGCATCAGGGTTTGCAAAGGGGCAGATAACTGATTTGAAGTTGTGCTAAATAGATCAGGGCCTCCAAAGATGGAGGCCTGGGAGAATTAAACTCCTCTGCAACCAAACCCAAAGGCGATAAATTTGCTCGGTGAGTGCAAGTGAGGAATGCCACGAAGTGTATCCCTAGTCTCTGTTCCATCTATTACTGGGGGTCCATAGAAACCATGGCTCTCCATGGAGCAGCAGCGCCAGAGATCCAGGTTCGATCCTGACTTTGGGTGCTATTTGTGTTGAGTTTGCAAGTTCTTCCTGTGACCTCCCTGGTTTCCTGCCGGTGCTCCAGTTTTCTCCCATACGTATGGGTTTGCTGTTTAATTTCCCTCTGTAAGAAAAAAGTGAATGTGAAGAGAATGGATGAGAAAGTAGGATAACATGGAACAAATGTGATTGGGAGATAAATAGTCGGCATGGACTTGGGCAGTCATAGGGTGAGTTTCCATGTTGTATCTCTAAAAAAATATAAACTAAAAACACCGCCAGAAAAATAAAACTGGCAATTAAAAAAAGCCAGTTCCAGTAATGTTGCAAAGCAAGCTAAAGGATTTATGAGTTCATTAGTAATTGGAGCAGAATTAGGCCATTTTGCCCATTGAGACTACTCCGCCATTCAATCATGGCTGATCTATCTATCCCACTCAACCCCATTCTGCTGCATTCTCCCCATAACCTTTGACACTCTTACCAATTAAGAACCCGTCAATCTCCACTTTAAAAATACCCAATGATTTGACCACCACAGTCGTCTGTGGCAACGAATTCCACAGATTGGCTGAACACCAAATCTGTTTCTGAGGTGGTCATACAAACTTGTGAAATAGAAAAGTACTTTACCACTTGATTCATTGAGCCTCCTCCATCAATCAATAAGTCCCAGGCTGAGCAAACTGAAAGCTCAACTCATGGATAATCTTGGGGCATTGTCATATTTGAAGAGACGAACGATAATATGGAAATAATAGGTCTCTGATGCAGATGAACCTTAAATGTCAACCATTACTCTATTCCTCCCTCATGGGTTAATTCATTGTTGCACTGTGGAATTGGTAAAATGCCAAGGGCGGCAAGGAGGGAAGGTGGAGAGGTGGGCAGTTTGAGATAAAGTTACTTGAGACTTGGGGGCATTGTTTTTGTCTTTGCACTATTATTGTGTGCTTCTATTTTATGAGTGAACTTATTTTTTGTTGGTTATTATGGTGTTTGCAGTCTGTCATTCTGCTGCTGCTGCTGGTGAGAATTTCATTGTTCCGTTTCGGGACATATCACAATAAAAAAACCTCTTGACTCTTCTCAGGGTTCCCGAGGACCAGGAACGTCTGGTAAGGACACAAGCAAACATTTATGAAGCCAGTGAATTAATTCAGGATTTCCATTTTGATAGAGCGAAGGAAATGTTTCTCAGATCTATTGATTAATGCTTCCTCAATGCCAAGCTGTCAGGAACAAACAGGCACAAAACGCAATTCAATTGAAAAACTTCAGTCCAAAAACAAATAGTCCTGTTGAGTATTTGATGGATGTTGACACTAACAAGCAACGAAAAGGCAAGCACCAAGCTAATTTTTGTGAAACATATCATTTGTGAATAATATGACATTGCCATGGATACCACACTTCCTCTTTCCTGTAAATGATAATCTGCCTTCTTTCCACTTTTACCATGTCGCCCTATGCTGAGCATCACAGAATAGGAAGGAGTTCATGGTACATTTAACAGGCCTCATGATTGAAATCTTTTCCAGTTGTTCCTTCAGGCACAAAGAAGTAAATGTTTTATATGTATATATAAAGAAAGCCATTGCTATAAAATAGGTCATTTCATATTATTATTTAGGGAAGTGTTCCAGCAGACTGTTCCCGCTTTATTAAACAATGTTCAGAGCAATATAAGTGGCTCCCTATAAATCACAGTAATTGTTTCCTTATTTTCAAAAAACGTCGCTATCCTACAACAGGCTGCAATTAAGATGACATCTAGTAAAGTGTTGGGTTTGAACATTGATTACCTCAGTGTTGCTCATTATTTAGCAATAATGATTATGAATAATGCAACCTGTCAATGTTTAACATTTGACTTGGAAAGGTCATATTGGCCACACGCAAGTCAACTTAACACTCGTACACCAATCAAGTGAAATAAGGGAAATTCCCGATTTGATGGCAAAGCTTAAAACTGGAGACGAAGTACAAGGGAGAACATCCACTCAGTGTTTTTGTAACGAGTCCACTCACTTCATTTTCAAAAAGCACTTAGTCAAAGTATCACAGAGTTATACAGTGTGGAAACAGGCCCCTCAGCCCAACTTGACAACACTGACCAACCTACACTTGGCCCATCTGTCTGTGTGTGGCCCACATCTTTCTAAATCTACACTATCCATGTACCCGTCTAAATGTTTCTTAAACATTGTGATAATGCCTGCCTCAACTACCACCTCCGGCAGCTCATTCCATATACCTACCACCCTTTGTATGATAAAGTTACCCCTCAGGTTCGTATAAAAATCTTTCCCCTCTCACCCATGTTCTTTGATTCTCAATTCCCCTACTCTGGGCAAGAGACTCTATGCTTTTATCCTATCTACTCCCCTCTTGATCTTTTCACCTCTAGAAAATCACCCCTCATCCTCCTGCACTCCAAGGAATAGAGTCCTAGCCTGCTCAACCTCACCCTATGGTTCAGGCCCTTGAGTTCTGGCAACATCCTCGTTAAGATTTTGGTTATTATTTAATTCCAAAGCATTTTTAATCTCTGTGGAGCTGGACATAATTATGGCCTGAGTGGGACCTACTTCTGACAGATGCCCTTTGTTAATATGCACAGCTGCATCTCTTCAATTAGGCTGAGAATTAAGTAATTGTGGGACCTGGACTATTCTCAAGATCTACCAAAACCAACCTTGCCCCTTACTACACCATGGTCCATGTGCAGGGTGGCTAAAGGCTTCACTTCAAAGGTAGTATGAAAAATCTAGGGAAACCTAAAACTCATTAGAACCACTGTGGGAGGCACAGGGGCGCAGCAGTAGAGTTGCTGCCTTACAGTGACTATGGGTGCTGTCTGTACAGAGTTTGTACGTTTGCCCTGTGATCGCGTGGGTTTTCTACAGGTGCGCTGATTTCCTCCCACAATCCAAAGATGACTGAGTTTGTAGGTTAATTGGGTTCTGTAAATGGTAAATTGTCCCTAGAGTGTAGGATAGAACTAGTGTATGGGGTGACCGCTGGACGGCGTTAACTTGGTGGGTTGAAGGGCCTGGTTCCATGCTCCGAACTAAACCAAACTAAACTAGCTTTAGCCTATTTCCAGGCTTTTTAAGGAAGAAAGTGGTCTCTGTAGTGCCTGTTGTTTGGCTGCCTATTGGGTCAAAATACATTGTGCTATCTTCTGCCACAAACCAACTCCAGCTTGATAAAGGCATGACCAAGTTAGCGGCTAATGTACGCTGGGTGAACATGGGGCAAAAAAGTCATGACATCAGTCAGCACCTGGATTCTTGTGCCTTTTCAAGCTCAAAGCTCCAGATGTGTCTGCATTTAAACTTGCACCACTCTGTATTAAGAATGACCTCTAGCTATAGTTCAATATCTTTAGACTTTAAAGATACAGTATAAAAACAGGCCCTTCAGCTCACCCAGTCCGCACTAACCAGAGATCACCCTGTACACTAGCACTGTTCCACACGCTAGGGAATTTTTTTTTTTTTTACCGCAGCTAATTAACCTACAAACTTGCATGTCTTTGGAATGTGGAAGGAAATCAAAGGAACCCACGCGTTCACAGGGAGAACGTACAAACTCCGTACAGATAGCCCCCGTAGTCACGATCGAACCTGGGTCTCTGGAGCTGTTAGGCAGCATATCTACTGCTTCTAAAACATCAGCATTTTAAGAATTGTAACTTTTTGTATAAATTAGGTATTTAGGTTAGAAGAAATAGATATTACAGTGTTCTCTTTTTTTTTCAGTGGAAGAAAAAAGAAATAAAGAGTGTCGGAATAGATAGACAAGCGAGTAGAAACAGATAGCAAGTGAAATAAAGGACATAGAAGAGAAGCTGAAAAGATTGAAATAGAAGGAGAAGGTAAAGAAAAGAGAGATTAGGAGAGATCTACCTATTTCGTATTTTTGCCCATCCGTCACCCGGTTCTAAACCATTTAATTTCTGAGGTTATGTTATGTTGCACCATATGCTTGCAAAAAGTTGATAAAAGGAGACCAAGTGTTTGAGAATTGGTCTACTTTGCCTAGTAGGAGAAATCTCATTTCTTCAAGATGATGCATTTCAGACATTTGAAATCCACATTTTGAATGTTGGCGTGATTGCGTTTTTCCAAAATTTGAGTATAAGCTTTTTTGCTGTTATTAAACAGTGTTCTCTTTGACGTCTTATTTAAACTTTTAAAAACATTTTAAATGTTTATTTGTGTGTCTTTTAGGAGTCTTCTATGGACATCTGAATAATATGTCCCACCTATTGGAAATGTCCAGCTTTCATTAGATCTTTGATGCTGGGAATATTGATACCAATGTTGATATTGGTTCATTTTACTTCGAAGTCACGTGAGTGACTACGTGAAGAAGCCCGCAAGCCCGCATGCGCATTAATACGTCTAACGCTTGGCGCACCGCTGGCTAGGAGGAGCGTCGCTCCTCCAGCGGTAAGTTTAAAAACCCTGCAGGTAAGTGTTAAACTTATTCTGAGGTCGTATTTTTCGTTGGGAAATCTCTTTTACAGAGTTTACTGTGGATATGGAATCCAGGGCAAAATCCAGATGGGGGAAACCGGCTACGGAGGACCGCGGGAGTGCGGGTACCCAGCGGCCGTCGGGTTCGCCGTCCGAGTCGCTGACAGTGCAGTCAGCAACTTCAGACTTGGTGCTGGCCCAAAGCACCTTGGCAACCCCAAAAGGAGGGAAAGCCCAAAGGAAGTTTGACAGGCCTGTTTACTCAGGCCAGGAGGAGTCGCCACCTACAGTCATGGATAGCGTCTTTGGGCGTTTATCCCGGATGGAGCACCTTATGGAAAGTATGCTCCATCATGATATGCTCCGTGAAACTGAACCATATCAGCGCAGGTCTCTTTGTGGGCCTGCAGCAGTGCCTGGCCCAGGACTGCATAATGTCTCAGACTCTGAGGAGGGGAGTATACGGGGTCAGTATTGGACTGACTCTGAATTCGGAGGTATGTCTGGGGTACATACCGGGATGCACGATACACGTGAGGTCCAGGAATTGCCTGCCATGGCACCAAGGTTCGCGATACCCTCCCAAACAGGGGAGCCGCTGCAGGAAGAGCTAGATGCTAGCATAAACTACCTCACGTCGCAGCAATTGCAGGAACAGGTGATGGTGGAAACAACTACAAAGTACCATACACCCACAGATTGTGCGTCCCTGAAAGTGCTGGCTGTGAACAGATCTATCTGGGGATACATTGGAGGGGGCATCAAAGCCCAGGCGATGAAACTCCAAAGAATCTTAAAATTGCTGGCGTCAGGCATTACGGCATTTGCCAGGTCTGTGGATGGGGGACCCTTATCGGACATCCAGCAGGATGCCTTAGTGTTGATGTGCAATGCACATTTCGGAAGAACACTATTAGACCTGCCTTTAACCCCAAATTCGCAGGCCAGCAATGTGCAGCCGCCGAATCTTCTATTCGGGGAAGATCTACTGAAGCAGGTTAAAGACCTGGATGACGAAGCAAAAGCTATCAGGCTGATCAAGGTGCCGATGACGAGCAAAGCTTCACCATTTCGGCGGCAGCACCCCTATGCTTCCATCAGCAGTAAGCTGTTCACTGAAGCTGGTGGCAGCTCGAGAGCTGAATTCTCTTTGCAGAGGTCTTTTTTAGGCCAAGGCCCAAGCCGGCCCTCATGGAAAATGCGCAATCCGCGCACCCCAGCCGTCTTACCCTCCAAACCTCGTAGGCAGAAATAGAACCTACATCAAGGGCCTTTCGGCCTACCATAACACCACCTGTAACCATGGAGGTAGGTGGTCTGGTTCTTTCCGGAACATGGGGTGTGTGGACCAGTTACAAGTTGGTGGTAGATTACACTTGTTTTTGCATGAATGGCGTTGGATAACATCAGATCCATTTATACTGCACAGTTTACAAGGGTTCCAAATTGAATTTCTTCACAATTTATTGCCACCCGCACAGCATACACCAAGCCAGACGTTTGTTCATTCCCAACAGGAGTGTTTGGATATACAAACTGAAATTCACACATTATACACAAAAGGGGTAATCGAGAAGTCTAGTCATGAACATTACCAATTCTAATATATTCCCCAGACAAAAGAAATATGGAGGGTGTCGAATCATCCTTGATTTAACAAAACCTAACTCTTATGTGCAGTACAGACATTTCAAAATGGAAAACTTCGTTATTACAATCTGCTGATTTCCAAGGGATACTTTATGGCATGCAGCAACCTCAAAGATGCATACTATTTGGCGCCCATTTACAGGGATCACCGGAGATATTTGAAATTTATCTGGATGGGGCAACTGTGGCAGTTTAATGCATTGCCCAATGGGTTAACTTCAGCCCCCACATTGTTTACCAAATTATTGAAACCGGTGCTTGGGCTACTTAGAGCTCAAAAACACATTGCTATGGCATACCTGGATGATATTCTAATCATAGGGAAAATGCTGAAATTAGCTGTTTCAGCCACGAAACTCACATTTGAGAAATTGGGGTTTCTCATCCATCCAGTTAAATCCAAATTGATACCAACTAGAGTGATTAACTCTTTGGGATTTACCATTAACTCTATCAATATGTCTGTGACTCTGCCCTGGGTCAAGAGATTGGAGTTAATAGAAGCCTGTAACAACCTTGTCGTTATGGAGCAGCCATCTATTAGACAGGTGGCTAGTGTAATTGGGAAATTAGTGGCTGCCTTTCAAGCTGCACCATTTGGGCCTTTGCATTATCAGAATTTACAACATGCAAAGGAGCAAACACTAAAATACCATTTAGGACATTTTAACAGACCTATGCTATTACCAGTTGAAGCTATATCAGAACTACAATGGTGGATGACCAATATTCGGCATTGCTTCGGTAACATTTTGGTCAGTAAACCTTCAGTTATATTACAAACTGATGCTAGTGCTCAAGGATGGGGAACTACTAATTCCATCACTAGTTGCGGTGGCAGATGGGATGTGCAAGAGTCATCAATTCGTCAGTTACATGGTATTAACTACCTAGAGATGTTGGGTGCATTCTATGGGTTGAAAGCTTATTGTGGGAATATGCATCACTTGCATGTTCAACTACAAATTGATAACACCACAGTGGTGGCATATATTAATCACCTGGGTGGAATCAAGTTAGTATCCTGTGATAATTTAGCTAACCTCATTTGGCACTGGTGTATTAAAAGAAACATTTGGATATCAGTTACCTATTTGCCAGGTAAGTTTAATATGATGATGGATGCCAGGTCACGAAAATTTAATGACAACACAGAATGGATGCTAGATCATAAAGTATTTAACAACATTGTTGCTCGGTATGGAACACCAGATATCGATTTGTTTGCATCTAGGCTCAATCACCAGTTACCAAAGTATATTGCATGGGAACCAGACCCTGGGACAGTGGCGATAGATGCATTCTCGCTACACTGGAGAGGAATGTTCTTTTATGCATTCCCTCTATTTTGCCTCATCAGTTGGTGCTTGCAAAAAATCCAGCAAGATTCTGCTTCAGGCATTTTGGTAGTGCCTGACTGGCCTACGCAGCCATGGTTCCCCCTGATATTGGCAATGGTAACAGAACCTTATATGGTTGTTTCCAAATGCAAAAAATTGCTGGTTCATCCCGTAACCTGGGAAGGCCACCCGCTGCATGATCGAATCAATTTATTGATTTGCAGACTTTAAGACGACCTTCCCTGGGGCTCGGATTCTCAGACCGAACTGTGGATGTGATCACTGCTGCTTGGAGGGGTAGCACCAAGAAGCAGTACATCTCTTACATCAGGAGATGGGAAGAGTTTTGTTTGCAGTCTGACATAACGTATGATACAGCACGTATAACTAACGTCTTGGAGTTTCTCTCAAAACTATTCTTTGACGAAAGATTGAGTTATAATGCCATTAATTGTGACAAAAGTGCCTTGTCATCATACTTGTGGCTGGGATCGGGACTCCACTCTGTCGGGTCTCACCCGTTGATATCCAAGTTTATGAAGGGTATTTTTAACACAAATCCTCCCAGGCCCAGGTGCACGGAGATATGGGATGTTAACATTGTGCTAACGCTGCTTCGCCGGTGGGCTCCAGCTATATCCTTGTCTTTGGTCAAGCTCATGTATAAAATCGTTATGCTCATGGCGCTGGTTTCGGCGCAATGGGTCCAGTCGTTGCATAAGCTGCGGCTGAACAGAATGGTTACATCTACCGACAAGATAACGTTTTATATACATGAACTAATTAAACAGAGCAGACCAGCAGTGTCAGGTCTAAAACTGGAGTTTATGGCATACCCTATGGACTATAGATTGTGTGTGGTCACACATATGCAACAGTATTTTAAGATTACAAAAAGCCGTATAAAACGTGGAATTTTTGAACATGGTCAGTTTTTCGGAGCCCCGCGCGATGTTGGGACGAACTCCGCACAATTCGTACGGCTCCGGCGATCGAAGTGGGACCTGCCCCGCGACGCCGGATGGCTCAAGCGACCACGTTAGGTCGTGCTCATCACATACAGTTGCATGCTGGTGGGACAGGCCCTCTAGAGGCACCGAACTGGCAATGTTTATTAACTATAAAAAGCCACATAAGAGGGTGTCCTGCAGACCATCTTCAGGTGGTTAAGATGTGTATTAGCTAGTGCTGGAGTGGACAAATCTGGCAGTTCTAGTTTCTTGAATCTTCCTATAATCAGTTCAGCAACTGTTTCTGTGATTTCACACCGCTGCTTTGAAGGTTGACGCGCATGCGGGCTGGCGGGCTTCTTCACGTAATCCCTCATCATAACTTCTCATAAAATAAAGATCAAACTTCAAACGGGTAAGTTCTCGTCTAATCTTCCTATTTATCCTGGCAGAGTATCCAACTATCAACCCTCATTAGAGACCCTCGGACTATCTTTGATCAGACTTTACTGGACTTTATCTTGAACTAAACATTATTCACGTTATTCCCTTTATCTTGTACCTGTACACTGCAGACGGTTCGATTGTAATCAAGTATAGTATTACAATTGGTTCGATTATAATCATGCTAACCACTGAGTGCTTAGCATGCAACAAAAAGCTTTTCACTGTATCTCGGTACACGTGGTAATAGCCTAAACTCAAACTCAGTGGAACTGATTGATTTTGTACTTGGATGTGCTTGCTATTGTTAGCCCATGCATTTGAAGCTGACTCAAGATGCTGAGTGTAGGAAGGAACTACAGATGCTGGATTAAACTGAAGATGGACTCAAAACGCTGGCATACCTCAGCGGGTCAGACAGCATTTCCGGAGAAAAGTAATAGGAACTTTTCGGGTTGTGACCTTCCTTCAGACTGAGAGTCTGGGGAAATGGAAACGAGAGATGTAGAGAGATATAGAGCAAATGAATTAAAGATATGCCAAAAAGTAAGGATGATAAAGGAAACAGGCCATTGTTAGCTGTTTGCCAGGTGAGAATGAGTACACACAATAAGACTCAACAAAACAATTTTGAAGCTGTTACGACTTGGTCGGAAAGGGATGGAGATGCTTGGTAATGGGTATGAGATCTTGATCTTCCAACTTTCTTTTCCTGAGATGGCCAAACACTGTGCTGTCACACTGGAGGTTCATAAGTTCACAAGTTCTAGAAGCAGAATTAGGGCATCCAACGCATCAAGTCTACTCCGCCATTCAATCAAGGCTGATCTACCTTTCCCTCTCAAACCCCATTTCATTTCGGAGTCACGTGAGTGACTTCGTGAAGAGCCCGCCGGCGCGCATGCTTGACATATCGTCGTAACGCGTTGCTGCGACGGCTGGCGGTGGAGCGCGCTCCTCGCCAGCCCTTCATAAGGGGCCACGGAGGTAAGTATTCTACCTTTAGTTGGTGGTCCTTGTTGTCTGGTTATGTCTTGCAGCAAGGACATGGATGGGAGTTCGAAGGGCCGGAGGACGTCAGGACGAGTTCGCCGGTCAACAGTTCTGGGGCCGTTACCATCGGCAGTACCTGCAGCGCAGGCCGGGACACAGGCGGAGATGTGGGTAAGCCCTGTGTTCACAGGTCCAGATCCGCCAGCACACCACAGCTCGGAGGAGTTCGACGAGAGGAGTGTGGTGTGCCGCCAGAGCAGGGGGACCCTGCCATGGCAGTCAGGTCGTCAGCGGGCTCGCTGGCGGCCTCGAGCAGGGCACGTGCCGTTGCACGGCCTGTTCCACTCAGCCCTCCGAGAAGGGGGAGGGCAGGAGCCCAGAAGCCTAACCCTGTTAGGGCTAAGGCATTGCCTGTCGCGGAGGAGCGGTCAGGTTCCAGGGCGAGACCCGGGGCGGCTGTGAGGTCCAGCCGGCACACCCCGACTCTCGACGCCGGGACGGGTCGGTCGAGTCGGGTCTCGTCACGGTCGCCGAGCCCCCCATGGATGGGTGGGCGAGACCATGCGTCGGCATCGTCCACGATGTGGGCAGCCGGCAAGACTGCGCGGGCCCCAGGCAGCCATGCTTCGGCTGGTGCCGACACCTCGCCGCAAGTGCCCTTAGTGGCAGCGGCTTCAGCTCCCGCTAAACGGAGGCGGTTGAACACGCCCACGCAGGAATCGCGCAGTTTCGCCTCGGCGGCTGTTAGCGACAACTACCGGCACCGGCAGGGCCTCGACGAGGTGCGGGCCGATGACAGGAGCCCGGTTTTCTTTTCAGAGCCGGAGGACTCCGACCACCTGAGTGTTCAGGGTGAAGGGCGTATTGACCGTATGGAGCGGCTGCTGGAGCTCCTGCTTCAACGTCAACAACAGCAGGGCAGCAACAGGCACAGGGCGTCTTCACCAACATCTACTATCAGCCTGGAGCAGCAGGAGGAGGAGGTTCTGGTGGATCCTGTACCACCTCCGTTGGAGGTGCCAGCGGAGGAACTCTTGGAAGTGGCGACCAAATTCGCGGCCCCACATACGGCTGGTCTTCCTCTAAATACAAAGCTGGCAGCCACAGTGCTGCAGGAAGAAGTCCTCATCCAGGCTATGAGCCGTCACAAGGCTCCATCAAACTGCAACTCCCTCAACGTGCCTGTGGTCAATACGCCAATATGGGGCAACATCAGTGTGGCTATCCGTCAACAGGAGCTAAAATTGCAGCGGATCCTGAAACTCCTCACGGCCGGTATTACCGCCTTTGCGCGGTCGGTGGACGGGGACGAACTGAATTTGGACCAGGAAGATGCTCTGGCCTTATTGTGCGCGACCCAGCACAAAATCAACGGGTTTCGCAAAAACAGCATCCGCCCAGCACTCAACCCGAAGTTTGCAGGATTGTGCAAACCACCGCCGCCGCCGCCGCCCCGTCAGCTCTTTGGTGAGGACCTCTCGAAGAGAGTCAAAGAGCTTGACGAACAAGCCAAAACGGTGGGGATCATGCGCTCTCAGAGTGCCCCCACACCGTCAGGCTCAAAAGCTCCATACATTCGCTCACGAGGGTCGGCCAGTGCCTCGACGAGGACTCACCCTCTAGCTCCACAACGACAACAGCTCCAGAACCAGCACCAAGTGTCTTTTTTAGGACAGGGTCGGCAGAGACCTTTGTGGAAATCGAAGACGCCGCGCCCTCAAGCCAACCCAGCACCTCCACGGCCACCCACACGTGTCAAGGACCGCCGGTAACCACGGAGGTGAGGGGGTCTGGTTCTCTTTTTTCTCTCTGTTTAACTTCCCATGTTGGTGGTCGTTTACGGTTGTTTTTGGGTGCATGGGGTAATTTTACTGGTGATGAGTATGTGTTGCGGAATATTCAGGGGCATAAAATTGAGTTTATTAATGGCGACATTCCTCCATCCCAGCACATGCCTGGTCGTACGTTCAAATTGTCTGCTGCAGAACAGGCAGCAGGTTATAAGGAAATTTTAAGTCTGGAACAGAAGGGTGTGATTGAGAAAACGATGCATGAGCCAATTGAATTTGTTTCGAACATATTTACTAGACCTAAGAAGGATGGAGGCTGTTGTGTCATTATTGATCTAACCCGTTTGAATACGTTTGTAACATATACTCATTTTAAAATGGATACGTTTGAAACAGCCAAATCATTGATTTCTCATGGCTGCTTTATGGCATGCATTGATTTAAGGGATGCATATTATTCAGTATCCATCCAGAAATATGATAGAAGGTTTTTGAAATTTATCTGGATGGGGCAACTTTGGCAGTATAAGGCTTTGCCTAATGGGCTCACTACAGCCCCTAGATTTTTCACTAAATTGGTGAAGCCAATCATGGCTTATTTGAGACAACGACATCATATAGTTATGGCCTATTTAGATGATGTCTTTATTGTGGGCCACACCCTGCAATTGGCTGAACAGGGTGTTGCAGCTGCTGTCAATATATTTCAACAATTAGGGTTCATTGTCCATCCAGAGAAATCGAAGTTCTGCCCTGCCCAGGTAATTAATTACTTAGGGTTCACGGTGAACTCAATGAGCATGAGGATAACTATACCAATTAACAAAATTGAGGAAGTCACTCAGGAGTGCAGAGATTTAATTGGCACCAATATACCATCGATTCGGCATACAGCCACAGTAATTGGCAAGCTTGTGGCTTTGTTTCCGGCAGCACGATATGGACCTTTGCATTATCAGAATTTGCAAAGAGCTAAAATTATTGCGTTAAAACGGAACGCTGGTCATTACGATCGATCAATGCAGCTGCCGACCGAAGCGATAACTGAGTTGCAATGGTGGGTGTGTCACATTAGCAACTCATTTAAACCTGTTAGGGAGGCTAATCCGGTGGTATATTTACAAACTGACGCAAGCTCCAATGGCTGGGGAGCTACTGATAATTGCTCTAGTTGTGGGGGCAGATGGGACACCCTTGAGGCATCGATGTTGTTGAGTCAAGGGATTAACTATTTGGAGTTGCTGGCAGCATTCCACGGACTTCGTGCATATTGTTCCAAGCTTGTTGGAGCACACGTCCGTCTCCAAATAGACAACACCACAGCTGTGGCATATTTAAACCATATGGGTGGTACCAGGTCAGTTTCATGTGACAAATTGGCTAACTCAATTTGGCTCTGGTGTGTTCAAAGAGACATTTGGATTTCGGCTACCTATTTGCCAGGTGAGCTTAATACTGTGGCGGACACCAGGTCACGCAAATTTAATGACAACATTGAATGGATGTTGCATCCTGAGATTTTTTCTAAAGTCACAGCCAAATTAGGTAAACCGGACATTGACCTTTTTGCGTCACGGTTAAACCATCAGGTACCAGCCTACGTTTCATGGGAACCAGATCCTGGGGCAATAGCGCTAGATGCATTCTCGCTGGACTGGGGGAATTGGTTTTTCTATGCCTTCCCTCCGTTTTGCCTCATCAGTCGGGTATTGCGAAAGATTCAGGCAGATGCTGCCAAGGGCATCCTTATTATACCCGACTGGCCCACACAGCCTTGGTATCCGGTGGTCTTTGACATGCTCAACAAACCTTGGGTCCTTTTGAAGGGTTGCCCACAATTGGTTACTCACCCTGTCTCAGGGGAGCCACATCCCTGCCATGGCTATTTAAATTTGTTGGCTTGCAGGTTCTGAACAGGCCGTTAGTCCAATACGGCCTCTCGGCTCGGACCATGGATACCATCGGGGCGTCGTGTCGAGAGTCCACAAGGCGAAGATACCGCTCGCATATTAAGAAGTGGGAAGCCTACTGCAGCCGCTCTCGCATCACGTACGATGACGTGACAATAACCGACGTCCTGGAATTCCTCGCGGGGTTGCACCATGATGAACACTTAACACAGTTACAGTGCCATCAACAGCGCCAGAAGTGCGCTATCATTCTACCTCAAGATTGGGGTAGGATCCAACAGGCTAGTGTCCAGGCTCATGCGGGGTATATTCAATATGAATCCGCCTACACCATGCTATAATATCACCTGGGTTGTCAGGGACGTATTAACCCTGCTCAGGACGTGGTCTCCCATGGAAGGGCTCCAACTGGACCAACTCACCATGAAGCTGGTGATGTTACTAGCGCTGACTTCAGCTCAGAGGGTACAGACACTACACAAACTTCGTGTCGACAGAATGACATCTACCCCTACAGAAGTAGTCTTTTTCATTGACGAGCTACTAAAGCAGCATAGACCTGGGTGCACAGGGCTGCAGCTGAAGTTCCCGGCATACCCCGCAGATGCTAGGCTATGTTTAGCTTCACATATCCACCACTATGTCAAGGTGACGGCACGCATCAGAGGAATGGAGAGATACCTGCTTGTCACTCATAAGAGACCTCATCATCGAGTGACAGTCCAGACGATATCCAGGTGGCTTCGAGTCGTCTTGGGTAAGTCAGGTATCGACACTAATGTGTTCAAGTCTCATTCCACCAGGGCTGCATCGACGTCAGCGGCGAGGGTCATGGAGGTGCCCATGGACCAAATTCTCGCCACAGCAGGATGGGCGCATGAAGCTGTGTTCCAGCGTTTTTATAACAAGCCTGTTGCTGCTCCTCTACAGTTCGCAGAAGCCGTGCTGAATGCAGGTCAAGAACGTGGAGATGTCCCCGCATGAGGGGTTTTTGATTTGTTATTAATAAATATGCTCTTGTTTTGCAGTATGAACTATTGAGCAAGTTTGTTCCTCCCATCCATCCCTGGTAGTGGTGTGTCAGCATGGACGTGGTCCAGGGCGTGTAATCACAGAAGCTTTGAAGTCTTCACGAAGTCACTCACGTGACTCCGAAATGAAATAGTAAGATTGAACGAGAACTTACCAGTTCGAAGGTTGATCTTTATTTTATGAGGAGTCGAAGTGAGGGATTTCGTGCCCTCCTCGCCCAACCCTCAATCACCTTCATCTGGTAATCTTAGTCAATTCAATCATACTATGCAAAGTCATTTCTATTGTTGGTTCTGTGATTCCACGCAGCTACTTTGAAGTATGTCGAGCATGCGCGCCGGCGGGCTCTTCACGAAATCCCTCACTTCGACTCCTCATAAAATAAAGATCAACCTTCGAACTGGTAAGTTCTCGTTCAATCTTACTATTCTCCTGCCATCTCCCCATTGCCCCTAACACCCTTACTAATCAAGATTCTGTCAATATCCACCTTAAAAATGTTCATTAACTTGACCTCTGCAGCCGTCTGTGGCAATGAATTCCACCGATTCACCACCCTCTGACTAAATAAATTCCTCCTCATCTCCTTTCTGAAGGTAATGGTGATGGTGAATTTCATCACCGATATTAGCCTGCACTAAGATGTGGCTCAAAGACATGGAAAGTGAACAATCTTTCCAGCAAAAAATGCAGTGAAGAGTTATAAAGATGTTGCCAGGACTCTTGGGTTCAGGGGGAGGTTGAGCAGTTTAGGAATCCATCCCTTGGAGTCCAGGAGGTTGGAGGTTGATCTCTTAGAGGTATATAAAATCATGAGGGAATAGATAGGGTAGATGCAACGAGTCTTATATCCAGGAAAGGGGAATTAAAAGCTAGGCATAGGGTTAAGGCTAGAGGGGGAGCCTAAAGGGCCTGTCCCACTTGCCAATTTTGCCGAGGTCATATCAGTGTCGCCAAAAGATTTTGAACATTTCAAAATCCAGCGGCAACAAGAAAAATATTGCGACACTTGAAAAAACACCGTGCGTCATATGTCATCACGCCACGTCACCGCAGCGTCATACGTCATCACGCTGCGTATTTTTCGGTGACCTGATACGTCAGTGAATTATGCCAGCAGTCACTGAAAAAAATCTCCAAGTGGGACAGGCCCTTTAGCCTCCCCTATTAGAATTTAATAGAAACCTGAAGGGCAACATTATCACTCAGAGGGTGGGGGATATATGAAACAATCTGCCAGAGGAAGTAGTTGAGGCAGGTACTATAACAGCATTAAAAAAAACACACTTGGACAGGAACCGGGATAGGTAAAGGTTAGATTGATATGGATCAAATATATGGAAGTGGGAACAGCTTAGATGGAGTATCTTGGTAGGCATGGAAGAGTTGGGTCAAGGGGATTCTTTCCCTGCTGCTTGACTCTGATGTTCTTTTGGAAACGTTATTGAAAAGCATGGTCAGGATGGTACAGAATCTCTGTTTAATGCAAGGCCCATATGCTTTGCTCTTTTAAATTTGCATGTTACCTTAAAGAAGGCTGGCTGTTTGACATATTTGATGTTTAGAATCGCTGCTGAGGTGTCCAGCCAATTCACAACCCAATCAGCTCTAGATGGATGCTGAAGTAATTTAAATGGTCCGGCAGGAAAAAGTCAATGGACGCAGAATATCACTGCAATCAAATTAACTTGCTGATTTATTTTAGGGCGAAACATACCCATTTGGATCCCTTCACATTTATTTTTTATTTTTGTCTTGTCAACCTAATTTCTCAAGCCACCAATAAAACTGGTCAAGATCAAAAGTGCATTAGTGTCATATGTCCCGAAATTGAAATTCTTACTTGCTGCAGCACAACAGATATGTACACATAGTACTCTGTAAAGACAAAAAAAATGCCCCCATGTTCACACAGTTCGAAGCATATATTCGGAGGTTGTAGCTGCTCCTGAACCTGGATTTTTTCTGATAGTTTTCCGGCTCCTATACCTTTTTCCCGATGACAGGAGTGAAATGAGAGCGTGGCCAGGGTGACGCGAGTCCCTGATGATGCTGGCTGCCTGTTTGAGGCAGCGACTCTTGTAGATCCCATTGATGGTGAGGAGGTTAATTCCTATGATGGACTGGGCAGTGTTCTCTACTTCTACGTTCCTGAACCTTCAAGTTGTCGAACTAGGCCAGCTTATGGTCAGTTCTCTCTTTAATCCTTGCATTTTGCTCACACCATTTTGCTTTCCTTTTCTCAAAGCCTGAATTCGTCAATACCTGAATTCAACAGCCAGTTTATAACAAATGAAATGCTCAGTATTTGCCAATCCACATGACCTTTTCCATCAAAATCTAGATTACGTCCGGTGACAGACAGATAAATGAACTTATTCAAAATGCTTCAAAGTTTAATTAAGATATCAAAGAGAACACTGTAATATCTATTCCTGCTAATCAACCTAAAAAACCTAATTTATACCATGGCATAATTATTAAAATGCTGATGTTTGAGAAGATGCAGAATGATAATTGAAGGTCGTCCACCAATTTTCTGGCTTTATCTCAAATTTAGCAACTGATTTACTACTTGATATTGTTACTTGAAAGAAAATGTTACAGACTTTTTATTGTAGATCCTGCAGCAATTTGAGATTCTTACTTAATAATAGATGCTCTTCCATCATAATCTTTCCCAGAATGCCAGAAAATATATGAGGCTTATCAACTCTTTGTTAAAATAACACATATTTACAAATTGAATATTTACCATAGAAAAACATAACGCAGATGTGCAATCGGACAAAAATAGATACTGAGCTGAAGAAATAACTCAATAAATAGGAATTACTAAAAGCTTGGCCAAAGGGTTGAAGAACTTTGTACATGGAGAAGGGGCAGCACAGTGATGTAGTGGCAGTTGCTGCCTTACAGGGCCAGGGTCCCTGGTTCGATCCAGACTATGGGCGCTGTCTGTACAGAGTTTGCACGTTCTCCCCGTGACTGCGTGTGTTTTCTTCGGGTGCTCCAACTTCCTTACACGTCCCAAAGTCGTGCAGGTTTGTAGGTTAACTGGCTTCTGCAAATTGTCCCTGGTGTGTAGGATAGAACTAATGTGTGTGGGTTGATTGCTGGTTAGCGTGGACTTGGTGGACCGAAGGGCCTGTTTCCATGCTGTATCTCTAAACTAAACTAAACTACACTAAAGGAGGTGGATGATTGGTATGTTAGGAGTGGGGTATGGAGGGTGGAGAGGGGGGCTCGGTGAGGAAGCTAGAAGGACTCCAGAATTTAAGAACTAGATTGTTGGCAACACATCAACCTGGAACAGGTCAAAGGGATAGGCGACGTTTCGGGTCGAGACCCTTCTTCAGAAGAAGGGTCTCGACCCGAAACGTCGCTATCTCCTTCGCTCCTTAGATGCTGCTGCACCCGCTGAGTTTCTCCAGCTTTTTGTGTAACCCTCGATTCTCTAGCATCTGCAGTTCCTTCTTTAACACAGGTCAAAGGGAACCTGCTTAAGAACGTAGTATCAGGCAAATGGGGATTCTCAAAGGTTATGGCAGGAGGAAATGACAAATTATTCCATTAAAAATTGAAGTAAATGAACTGTTCTAATTCTGAGGGATGGAGACTGGGCAGAGATAGAAGACAATGAAATGTTTAAATTTGTTAACGTTTTCTGGTTATTAATGAGTTTTAGATTCAGATATAATTAATCATTATCTTTTAAATTAATTACAATTAGTTTTCATTTTGATGAATATAGATTTATAAATATGGAATTTGGCCATCAGTGCATTAACTGAAAATCCAATTCACCATTGCACTCATATCCATAATTGCATGATTCTCATGGTCTAACTTGAGCAGGAATGTGCAATTTAAATAAAGGCATTTATAAAATATGACAGACTACTATAAGCTGGTGCAGAAGGGAATCTTCACTATGATTAGCAGATTGATCAGAAGTGTGATTTTTTTCCATTACTGTTCCTATTCAGATTATGACGATGAAACTATTAAAGATTTTGCTCAATTGAGATTTATTTTCTAATGTATATAATTCCATTACGCAGAACAGCATAGAATCATTGCATAAATTAGGGATGAAAATGATATTCTTACCTGGGAAGACCAAAGAATATGTCAAGGGGGCACAAAAAGATGCAGATGCTCGAATCTTCACACGGAAAACAAAGTGCTGGATGACCTCAGTGGGACAGGCAGCATTTGTGGAGGGAAATGGTCAGGCGACGTTTTCTGGTGGATCCCTTCTTCAGCCTCGTAGTAAGGGAAAGTAAGCTGGAAAAACAAAGTATAAGGGTGGGGCATAGCTTTTCAAAAGACTCAAAGGTTATGGCAGGGGGAAATGGACAATGTGGATAAGGAAGATGGAAAGTCAGCTTGTCTCTATCTAACCCATGTTAATACTGATCTTAAAATCCTTGATGATAACCCGGGATGTCAAGTTTTTCACCACCTACGTTTCAAGAAATTGGGTTGCTTTTTCCGCACAAGAAGTTTTTTTAAAAAAGGGCGGCACAGTGGCGCAGCAGTAGAATTGTTGCCTTACAGCACCAGTAACCTGGGTTCGGTCCTGAAAACGGGTGTTATCTGTAAGGAGTGCATATGTTCTCCCCGTGAACATGTGTTTTTTTCTTCGGTTGCTCCAGTTGATTCCCACATTCCAACAACGTACAGGTTTGTAGGTTAATTGGCTTTTGTAAATTGCTCATAGTGTGTAGGATGCAAAACTGTGATAACATAGAACATAGGTGATCATTGGGTGATCATAGGGTGATCGTTGGTTGGAACAGACTCAATGGGCCGATGGGCCGAAGGGTTGTTTCCATGCTATACCAAACTGTAACACCAAATTTCTTGACTCCCATGAAGGAATGCAAAGTTTCACATTAATTCAGAACATTTTTTGTTATTTTTAATGGAAATATTTGATTGATTTAATAATATAAAATCTGACTATTTAAATTCCAAAGCTACTTTCCTGTAAATGTTACTGTAGTTTAAAATTATATCTGAACATGTCATTCATTTTGTGTTGACCATTGATTCATATTAAAATGATAATGGGAGGTGATTATCCCACTCACTCTGCTTGGGAACTGGTTAGACATTTGTATCCATTAGTTTAGTTTACTTTGGATTAATTTAGTTTAGTTTAGAGATACAGCACGGAAACAGGGCCACCGAGTCCGCACCGACCAGTGACACTACCCCACACACACTAGGGACAAATTACAATTCTACCAATTAACCTACAAACTTGTACGTCTTTGGAGGAAGCCGGAGGAAACCGGAGATCCTGGAGAAAACCCACACAGATCACGGGGAAGACGTACAAACTCCAAAAATACAGTCAGTATCTAACCTGGGTTTCTGGCACTGTAAGGTAACAACTCTGCCGCTGTGCCTCTGTGCTACCAAATGCTGCCGATGTGGGAAATCTGGCATCCGTAGGTGCCCATAAATCCTGATACATTAGGTAGTGTGTGTCAAATCTGATATTAGAGATGCACGTAAAGAAATGTTAGTCCCAGCATGAGTTATGTGGTTCATTAAATAGTTACATAATTTATACTTGTTAAATGGTGCCTTCGTATAGTTTTTTTTAAATTGACAACTCATTATTCTGTTCAATATTTCCACAAAAACGAAACAATAATTTTCCTTCCACTATTTCTTTTTGTCGTTGTGTAGATATCCCTTCTACATTCCCATTGACTAAGGACTAATATTGGCACACGATTAGTGAGTAGAAATAATGATTGAAATTATTGGTGGTGAAGCGGGGACTCGCAGGAGTCCAGCCAAAAACTAATTGGACACGAGTTGTGTACACTAGATGTGTATAATCTCTATAATACAGCTCCCTACTTGTCCCAGGACACGGGCATTGCCTGGCCTTCAATACCAGATCAGGTACCGAACCCGTGACTAGCGCCTCCCACACCAAGACACCACCCTCTAGAGCCGATGGTTCGTTGTGACCTCTGTGTAGAATCATTCTGGACCTGACGAGCTTGAACACTTTTGTATACTATAAACATTTCAAAATGGAAACTGTTTCTACTGCTAAACAGCTGGTTTCCAAAGGGTGGTATATGGCCAGCATAGATCTGAAAGATGCATATTACTCAGTGTCTGTTCATTGTGATGATAGGAGGTATTTGAAGTTTACCTGGATGAGTCAGTTACGGCAATTCAAAGCATTGCTCACTGGATTAACCTCAGCTCCTAGATTGTTTACCAAATTGTTAAAACCTGTTCTAGGGCTACTCCGAGCTCAGGGGCATGTGGTAATGGCCTATTTAGATTATATCTTAATTATCGTGAAGACTCGGAATGCAGCTGAATCATATGCTTCAGTTGTTAAACTCACTTTTGAGTAATTGGGGTTCATCATTCATCCAGATAAATCCAAATTATCACCAGTTAAAATTATTGATTACTTGGGCTTTACCATTAATGCAGATCACATGTTAGTGACTCTGCCCAGTGACAAAAGGCAGCAGTTAATTGAAGATTGCATTAACCTCCTTAGTGAGCAACGACCTTCAATTTACCGGTGGCCAGTTTAATTGGTAAATTGGTGGCTGCTTTCCCAGCTGTGCAGTTTGGACCTCTGCATTATCAACACTTACAACGAGCAAAAGAACAGGCACTGAGGACACATGCGGGTCACTTTGACAGGCCCATGGGATTGCCAGCTGAAGCTATTCCAGAAATACAATGGTGGATCACAAATGTCTCAAGAAGTTCCAGGGAACTTTTGGTTGAACCACCTTCCATAGTTTTACAGACTGATGTTAGTGCTCTAGGTTGGGGTGCTACGGCTATGTCTTCCAATTGTGGAGGCAGATGGAATAGTGATGATACGTCCCTTCTGTAATTGAGAGGGATCAATTATATAGAGCTTTTGGGAACCTTTTTTGGACTTACGGCTTATTGCTCTGCCAAGAGTCACTTGCATGTGCAGGTTCAAATTGACAACACTACAACAGTGGTATATGTCAATCATATGGGTGGAGTCAAGTCGGAATCTTGTGACAGATTGGCTAATCATATCTGGGGCTGGTGCATTGACAAAAACATCTGGCTTTCAGCAATCTATTTACCAGGTAGATCAACATAGTGGCAGACACAAGGTCACGCCAATTCAATGAGAACATAGAATGGATGATAAACAGGACATATTTAATCAAGTGGTTGCTCGATATGGAATGCCGGATATTGATTTGTTTGCATCTAGACGGAACCATCAGTTGCCCAAATACGTTTCATGGGAACCAGACCCTGGCACAGCAGTGGTCGATGCATTCTCGCTGTATTGGGGTAGAATGTTTTTATATACATTTCACCCATTCTGTCTCATTAATCGATGCCTGCAAAAAATCAAGCAGGACTCCACTTCAGGAATATTGGTAGTGCCGGACTGGCCTACTCAGCCATGGTTCCCTCTCGTATTGCAGATGGCTACTCAGCCTCATATGATTGTTCCCAAACATAAAAATCTACTGGTGAACCCGGTAACTGGCGATCAGCATCCTTTTCATGATCGTATTGATCTGTTAATTTGCATATTCTAAGAAGGCCATACCTGGGGAGAGGACTGTCTGATCGCACCGTGGATGTTCTCACGTCGGCCTGCAGGGATAGTACCCAGAAGCAGCATATCACCTCGATAAGAAAGTGGGAGGTATTCTGCTTACAGCAGAATATCTCATATCAAACTGCAGGCAATCCAGACGTGCTGGAGTTCTTGTCCACTCTCTATTTCGATCAAAACTTAAGCTATAGTGCAATCAATACAGCCAGAAGTGCTCTGTCTTCTTATTTGCCCATGGTGTCAGAATTATACTCAATAGGGACACATCCATTAGTCTCTAGATTTATGAAGGGAGTTTTTAATTCTAATCCTCCTAGGCCCAGGTATTCGGGTATCTGGAATGTAAGCGAAGTTCTTATGCTCCTTCGCCAGTGGACTCCTGTCACAGTCCTATCTCTAGCCAAACTAACCATGAAGGTGGTCATGTTTATGGCATTTGTATCAGCAGACAATACAGAAGCTACGGCTAGACAGAATGGCGGTATCGGCAGATGCCATCACTTTTTATGTTTATGATCGTCTGTTCAAGCAGAGTAGAATAGGCATGACAGGATGTAAGATTGTTTATTCAGCATACCCCAAGGTTTCTCGTCTGTGTGTAGTCATATTTGTCCCATTACATTGAGGCTACCAGAACCATAAGAGGAACAGAGTCAGCATTGTTTATTAGCCACAAAAAAACACACGGTAAGGTGTCGGTGCAAACAACTTCAAGGTGGCTAAAGCAGGTTCTGGGAAGTACTGGGATTGATACTGATAAATTTAAATCTCATTCCACCAGGGCGGCATCAACTTCCGCGGCCAGGGTGATGGACGTGCCTATAGACCATACCCTCACAGCCGCAGGATGGTCCAGTGAGCTGAAATTCCAAAGGTTTTACCATAAGCCAATTGCAAGGCTGGGGGTATTTGCTGAGTTTGTTTTAAGTTCAGTTATATAGTTTCCCCCTGATATAGAGGGGTTGCTATTGTTTTCTTTGTAATAAACCATTAATTTATTTAAACAATGTTATGATTGGTGCATTATTGATTATTTAATTGTGTTGAGTCAATCAATGCAGTGAGAGGCCGGATTTGAACCTGCGGCATGAAATCACAGAGCTTTGAAATCTTCACGTAGTCACTCACGTGACTCCGAAGTAAAATAGTAAGATTAAATGAGAACTTACCAGTTTGATCTTTATTTTATGAGGAGTTATGATGAGGGACTACGTGCCCTCCGCTCCCAACCCTCATTAATATCATCTGTTAGTTCTAGTCTTCTGTTATCTTACTATTATCTGTGATTTCACACCGCTGCTTTGAAAATTGACGCACATGCGTCTGGACGGGGTTCTTCACGTTGTCCCTCATCGTAACTCCTCATAAAATAAAGATCAAACTTCAAACTGGTAAGTTCTCATTTAATCTTACTATTCTTTGTCATTTGGGTGTAAGAATCTCCAAACTTCTAACATTCCAGAGTCAAGTAAAAAATGAATTAATCAAATTAGCTTATTTATTTGGAAGCACATGATCAGATGTAGACCTGTCAATCGTGGGGTTCAGACAACAGTTGAAATCTCCACCCATTATTAAAAAGTGTTCATTTAAATTAGGAAAGGATGCAATTAACTGTTTAAAAAACTCAGGGTGATCAATATTTGGTGCGTAGACATTCACCATAGCAACTTTTTGCATGTAAAGAGCACCAGTAATCACCAAAAATCTGCCATATGGATCAGAAATTGTTTCATTGTGAACAAACGGAATTGAGGGATCCATAAAAATAGAGACTCCTTTCACCTTAGCCTGTGAATTTGAATGAAACTGAAAACTTAAAAAATCGTAAATTGTCATCTTGCCTTACATGAGTTTCCTGAGCAAAGATAATTTGAGCATTTAGTCTGTGAAGAACTTTAAAAAAAAATCTTCTTAATGGGATGGTTCAAGCCATTCACATTCCATGAAAGTTAATTAATAACTTTATCCATATTGCTTGTAAAAAACATGTGGGATGTAATGGGTTAATTTCTTGAAGCCTAAAAGTTCATGATACTGGAAGAAGAAAAATCTAGGGCAGAGCCAGAAGTTACGACATTTCAGACATTTTTGTAGTTCAAACTTTGCACAAATGAAAAACACTAAATAAGGAACCAAGGACCTCTGCCACCCCCTCCCCCTCCCACCCCTGTAAAGCCCCAAACTGACCAATAGACAGTCAGCAAGCTACCTAATCCCTTCCCCTAACCCATCTCCTCTAGTAACAGCGCTCGGGATAGAGATAATAATTTGTAACCACTCCTAGTCATAACACATTCCTTATTATCTCTTTGAGAGAGAAGAAAAATAAATACAGACTGACATGAAGTTAACGAGCGAGAGCTACATATTATTATCCAAGGTCAGGATATGAAAAACAAGAACTGTGTTCTCTTAGTTTGTTTAACGACAGGGGAACATGAAATTAACAAAGAAATTCTTAAAAGAATATATATAAAAGAAAAACAACTCGTCCAGTTAAATTCTTAATCATTACCAAACGAAATATTGTCAAAATAGGAACAGTAAATCTCCAGTTATAACTTAATTAGCTATTGATTGGTCCCCTCCTCCTCGTTGCTCTCCAGAAAACTAGAGATAACTTGAGGATTGTTAAAAAATCGAAAATTACCGTTGAAAAATCGAATACGCAATCTAGCTGGGTATAAAAGAACTGGCCGTAGCTTTTTCTTATACAAATCAGACATTACATTATAAAAGGACTTTCTTATTTCCAAAAGCTCGTAACTATAATCAGGGACACACCGAAACTTGTGTCCTTCATATTCAACCACACCCAACTGTTTTGCTGCCTGGAGAATATTCTCCATCATTTGCCAAAAATGAAACCGAATAATCAAGTGTCTCGGTTTATTACCGGATTTCTTCCCGATCCTGTGAGCGTTATCCAAAAACAGAAGGATTTCATTATGCTCAATGTTAAAAGTTTCCTTTATCATTTCAGAAGCATATTTTATAATGTTATCTCCTTCTTTACCTTCCGGCAAACCAACAATTCGTAAATTCAAACGACGCTTGAATTTTTCTGTTTTCTCGGTCCATATTTTTAGTCTTGTATTGCTGAAGTGCTCGAGTGTTTTCATTCATTCTCCGTTCCAGTTTTTCAATCTTCAAATCTCTCTCCCGTCCCAGGGTTCGCAAGATATCAATTTCATCGTTTCGTTCACGAAGTTCATCTTCTAACAAAGACAGTCTTCCTTGGACTTTTGTCAATTTTGTCGAAACTCCTTTCACCATTTCTTCCAAACTGCCAAATCTTGTTTTCATTTCACTTTTCAGCTCATTTTTCAATTCATCGTTCATTTTTGATATTGCTTCTATGATACTGGAATCAGAAGCTGCAGCTGTGGTTGTGGCCTTCCCCTGTTCCTTCCTTGGGGAGCCTCCTTTCCTTCTTCTTTCCATCCTTTTCACGATTAAGGTGTGTAAAAGTGTTATCAACACTTTATGAAAAGTTAGACGGTGCTTGAAATCAAATAGTCCCAAGTAACATTGAAAGAGTGGTAAGTGGAAGTTAGAAGTTAAGGGAGCAAATGAATTTGCAGCCTTTACAGCATGCTGCCACTAGGAGATCTATTCCTCTCTTTCCTCTCTTGCACATAGCGTCAATTAAATCTTCACCTGTTTATAATTTTCTTGGGAGATTTTTATATGACACAGGCAGCATCACTGTCGCTGCATTCAAAACAATCCATCCATTCAAAACAAAGACAAATCTTTCTCTGGTTTCTTGGGTCCACTAGAAAGTTAGCCAACGTAGAGACCTGTCTGAGCAGGATAAATGCTTTGAAAGTAGTGGATTGATGAACTGTGAACCAATATGACTCATGTCACCAAAGGCAAGTAGAAAGTATCCAAACGCAGAAAAGATCTAGAACAATTGGCACCTTTTCAGCCCCTGACAAGAAGGAAATGGATTACTTCTCCAAATAGGATTTGCTTTAATGTTTTAAAGAAGGAACTGCAGATGCTGGAGAATCGAGGGTTACACAAAAAGCTGGAGAAACTCAGCGGGTGCAGCGCCTATCTCCTTCGCTCCTTAGATGCTGCTGCACCCACTGAGTTTCCCCAGCTTTTTGTGTAACCCATTTTTGCTTTAAATTGTGAGCAATATCCAACATCAATATATTGGGTGGCACTTTCAACCCAGCACGTTGATGGATTAGACAAAATGTGAGGAAGGAATTGCAGATGCTTTTTTTGTACCAAAGATAGACACAAAATATCAAAGTATCGCAACGGGTCAGGCAGTATCTCTGGTGAAAAGGAATAGGTGATGTTTTGATTTGGAACCCTTCTTCAAACAGAAAGATAGAGGTAGTGGGAATGGAACAGGGAGAACTGGAGGTGAGAAAAGGCCAGAACAAAACAGGGTAGACACCAAATGACCACAGGAAGAATGGAATTAATAATGGCCCATTGTTGGCTGGGGAAGATGTGCGAACGACAGGGATACAAGGATTCAAACTAGCAGGATGACGAGAGTGGGGGTGGAAGAGAGAGAGAGAGAGAGTGGTCAGGAGTGTGGGAGTTACTTGACATTAGAGAAATCAACATTCATATGGGTTGTAAGCTTCCAAAGCTAAATATTTGTACAGGAAGTTACTGCAGATGCTGGTTTACATCGAAGATAGACATCAAATGCTGGAGTAACTCAGCAGGACAGGCAGCATCTCTGGATAGAAGGAATGGGTGATATTCGGGTCGATACATTTCTTCAGAAATATTTGGTGGATTGCTTGATTGAGCAATCTTTTAACTTTTGGATAAGTTTTCTACTTATGGAGTATCTGAGTGACCACACATGAAGGAGGTTATATATCTGAGAGGGATGGGTCTGAAAAAGGAATTGGAGCAAAGGCTGAATTTCCAATACCAAACAAAATACCAATGTGTGCGAGCCAAGTTTGGGTGTGTATTTGTTTTGTTGATTCGAGCACCAGTAGAAAGGCTAACATTTATTTCCTATCTTTTGAACTGTGCGGCTGCTGTGTTACTTAACAGCTGAGAGCAATGGCAAGTCTGGACTCGTATATCAGCCAGAATGGATAAGAGTGGCAGATTCCTTTGCTGAAGGACATAAGTGAACAAGATGGATTCAGTGTAGTGATGATCGCTATTGACAAGTATTGACTGGGATCGGAACTCCAGTCTCCAGATTATTAACCCCAGCCTCTTGATTACTTTAGTTAAGTTTAACTTGGAGATACACCATGGAAACAGGCTTTTCGGCCCACCGAGTCTGCACCGACCGACGATCCCTGTACACTAGTACGCTAGTTCTATTCTGCACACTAGTGACAATTTTACAATTTTACCGGCAAATTAAAACTTACAAAACCTGCTCATATATCCTCTTTTTCCCCTCTCATCTCAAACCTATGCTCTCTAGTTGGTATTACCATCTTGGGAAAAATACTATCAATGCCCCTCATAATTTTGCATATTTTTTATCAGATTGCCCTTTATCATTGTACTCTCCAGCAAAAACAATCCACATTTCCCAACCTTTTCCCTTAGCTATTAGTCTCAAACCCTGGCAGTGTCCTACTGAGCCTTGCCTACGCTGTCTCCAAAGGCCCCACATTCTCCTGTAATGTGGTGATCAAATGGGGTCTAATCAATGTTTGTACAACTGCAACATGACTTATTCACTTTTATGATCAGTGCCATGACCAATCAACTCAAGCATGTCGTGTGCCTTCTTCATGGAATTCATTGTCACAGAAGGTTGTGGAGGCCAAGTCGGTGGATATTTTTAAGGTGTAGATTGACAGATTCCTGATTAGCAAGGGTGTCAGCGGTTAGAATGCTGGGGAGAAGGCAGGAGAATGGAGTTAAGGGGGAAAGATAGATCAGCCATGATTGACTGGCGGAGTAGACTTGGTGGGCCGAATGGCCTAATTCTGCTCCTCTCACTAATTAACTTCTTTACACCTTGTCTACTGTGTTACTATTTTCAGGGAGCAATGAATTTGCTTCCCAGATCTCACCATACATCAAATCTCTTCAGTCCTGCTATTTGCTATATTAGCACAGGGGCTCCGTGCACGCAGTGGAATAAGTGTAGCATCCCGTAAATCAGTCTCACGCATGCCCCATACCATCTCCCTCATCTGTGGAGGAATCTACAGTGGACATGTTAACAGTGTTCCCAGGGGACCATTGACACCTTGGATCGGCTACTGAAGCACACTGGCCAAATCTAGGTGCTCCAGGAAGGAGAATGATCAAGAGATCTCTGCAAATCTCTCTCCGACCATCTACACAACATTGAAGCAGGCAAATGGCTGAATGAAAAGGAAGGGAAAGATACTGAGTGATCTTGCCGAAAAAAGTAATGGTTTGATCAACTGTGCAGTCAACTGTGAGATGTGGCTGAGAGCATCAATAGCGGAACCCTGGACCGATCCCAAGGCCAGGAAGCTAAGAGTGACTGTAACCCTTACCTCCATCCACAAAACAGTTAAAGTACACCAATGATGTTGTATAAAAGTTGTGCAAAGTCTCGGATCTTAGTGAGGGCAAAGGAAGTAGCTTAAGTTCTGGACTTTCAAAAAAGGAAGGAAAGGAGGGCATGTTGAAACCGGTGCCTCATAATTGGATTTCATCCTCTCTGGTGTGCTAAACATCTGGTAGTTGCACCTCCTCAGTCTCCCAAACTAATTTACAAGTTTCCAAAAAAATCCATTAAAAACAACTTTGTGATGTTTCACACAGAATCTAAGCAGAGCTGGTGGGGTTGCTGGTGTGAGTTGCACACAGAGTCAGCAGGGCTTGGTCATGCTACAGACAGACGCAAAATGTTGGAGTAACTCAGCGGGTCAGGCAGCATCTCTGGAGAAAAGGGATGGGTGAAGTTTCGGGTCAGGACCCTTCTTCAGACTCACGCTATCTAACTAACCAATCCTGCACAATATGTTTCTACTTTTCTTTATGTACAAAGGGTAAACATTGTATTTTTTCCTCAAAGGCACGTGTTTCTATCCTAAGTGTAGGATTGCTACCTGATCCGTAATGTTAGATACTTGAATGACATCAGATAAATGGCAGCTGTTCTCAGGTGAATCACATTCACAAATGCCCGAGCCAATTTCCTGCTGGGCACGATTTTAGCCAACAGCGACTGCTTGAGCAACCTACACCTGATTAAATGCAACCAATGCACGGATCAATTTCCAGTCTTGTTCACTCTGTGAGTAAATAGAAACTGTTATTTTTCAGATCAGTGATGCATATAATCCCACTGCAGATGAAATGTGTAGGAAGGAACTGCAGATGCTGGTTTATACCATAGATAGACATAACATGCTGGAGTAAGCCATGGGTCAGGAGCATCTCTGGAGAAAATGAATAGGTGATGCTTTGGGTCGAGACCCTTCGTCAGACTGAGAGGTAGGGGGAGGAAAACTCAAGGTATGAAAAGGTGCAGAACAAACACTTCTGACCCTAAATGTCACCTATTTTTTTTATCTAGAGATTCTGTTTGACCCGCTGAGTTACCCGAGCATTTTGTGAGTATCCACCACCGATGAACTTTGTATGTTGTACTACTGTTGATGGCATCTTGAAAGAGATTTAACCTTATGCGATGGTGGGAGGGAACACAGTCAGCATCCAGAAAAAAAAGAGAATGAATTTCCATTTTTGGGACATTTACTGGAGTACTTTTTGAAGCATGTAACACGTAGGGATTTGGGACGTCAGAGAGTCATACAGCATTGAAACAGGTTCTTGGGGTCACTGTGTCCATATTAATCATCAAAATGCCATGTGTACCCGACACTCATCCCATTGTATACACTCCACATTTGCATCAACACACTCACCTCCTCCCCCCACCCCCCTCACACCCTCTACCATTCACCTACACACTAGGAATAGCTTAGAGTGGTACCTGCATTGTGGCAGTTAAGATTTGCTTTTCTATCAAATGGGCACAGTGGCAGAGTTGCAGCATTAGAGCATCAGAGTTGCAGCATCAGAGACCTGGGTTCAATCCTGACTATGGGTGCTACCTGTACGGAGTCTCCCCGTGACCACCTGGGTTTTCTCGGGGTGCTCCTGTTTCCTCCCACACTACAAAGACATACAGGTTTGTAGGTGAATTGACTTTGGTACAAATTGTACATTTTCGCTCGTGTGTAGGACAGTGCTAGTGTGCAGGGATCGCTGGTCGGCACAGACTTGGTGGGTCGAAGGGCCTGTTTACGCGCTATATCTCTAAACTAAACTAAACTAAATGGCAACACAATACTGTCCGCAGTCTATTTTAGTGATGTTGTGAAGGAGATATTGCAAATATTCCTAGATTAAACTAATCTAAACACGGTAACTTGAAAGCTTCCTCTTGTCTAGTGATGATGAAACTTTGGTGGACTGTGTCTGGGAAGCTTCCGTGCGTACATCCATTACACGTCTGATGAGATATTAGTGATGTGATCAGATTGACAAAGAGGGGACTCTGTACGGACTCAGTAACAGTTAAGACGAGACATTTCATTTTGTTTGCAGTTTCACCTATGCAGGTTCTAAGGATTGAGAACAGTGCATGCTGACCAGATTAACATCACTTTGTTAAACTGATTTTAACAGCTCCGCTAATGGCAGTCTGCTGTATTGTGGTGGTTTTCATTGACTAAACACTGCAATTCCCTCCCTTTGCTTTCTGCACTCTATCCCACTTTGCTTGTTTAAGACTTGTTTGTTTATGGTGGCATGGTGGCGTGCGGTAAAGCTACTGCCTTACTGTGCCACAGACCCAGGTTCGATCCTGACTACAGGTGCTGTCTATACGGAGTTTGTATGTTCTCCCTGTGACCGCGTGGGTTTTCTCCGATATCTTTGGTTTCCTCCCACACTCCAAAACATACAGATTTGTAGGTTAATTGGCTTGGTAAAAATGTAAAAGGTTGTCCCAAGTGTGTGGGGATCGCTGATTGGTGCGGACTCGGTAGGCCGAAGGGCCTGTTTCTGATCCCTAAATTAACCTGAACTAAACTAAATTTCATAAAATCTGCCTAGTCTTTAATAGACTTGCCCAACAAGTTTGAGTGGCAGCCAGGGCTGTGTCTCCAACTGGTGACCAAAGGAGTAACAATTTCAGGATTACTGCCTGTGCCACGTGACAGTGAGAGTAGAAATGGAATGAGGTGGAGGATAAATGCATGGCTGAGGGACTGGTGCAGTGGGCAGGGATTCAAGTTTCTTGATCACTGGGACCTCTTCTGGGGAAGGCATGATCTGTATAAAAAGGACGGGTTGCACTTGAACCCAAGGGGAACCAATATCCTGGCGGGGAGATTTGCAAAGGAGACTTTAAACTAGAAAGGCTGGGGGGAGGGACTCGGGTAGAGGGGGCTAGAGGACAGGGTGAGGGGCAAGAGGCAGAGAAGGGAAGCACTCGGATCCAAAATGTAGGCGAGAAAGAGGAAAAACATAATAAACAGAGAATAAAGGATGGTGGGTTTCTAAAATGTGTATATTTTAATGCTAGGAGCATTGTAAGAAAGGTGGATGAACTTAGAGCCTGGATTGACACCTGGAAATATGATGTTGTGGCAATCAGTGAAACATGGTTGCGGGAGGGCTGTGATTGGAAACTAAATATTCCAGGATTTTGTTGCTTCAGGTGTGATAGAATTGGAGGGACCAGAGGTGGAGGTGTTGCATTGCTTGTCAGAGAAGATATTACAGCAGTGCTTTGGCAGGATAGATTAGAGGGCTCATCTAGGGAGGCTATTTGGGTGGAACTGAGAAGTGGGAACAGTGTAGCAACACTTTTAGGGGTGTATTATAGACCGCCAAATGGGGAGCGAGAATTGGAAGAGCCAATATGTAAGGAGATAGCAGATATTAATAGTAAGCACAAGGTAGTGATTGTGGGAGATTTCAATTTTCCAAAAATAGACTGGGAAACACATTCTGTAAATGGGCTGGATGGTTTGGAGTTTGTTAAATGTGTGCAGGATAGTTTTTTGCAGCAATACATAGAGGTATCGACCAGAGAAGGGTCAGTGCTGGACCTCCTGTTAGGAAATGAGGCAGGTCAAGTGACGGAGGTATGCGTTGGTGAGCATTTCGGGACCAGTGATCACAATACCATTAGTTTCAATATAATTATGGAGAGAGTCAGAACTGGACCTTGGGTTGAAATTTTGATTGGAGAAAGGCTAACTTTGAGGGAATGCGTAATGATTTAAAAGGAGTGAATTGGGACATTTTGTTTTATGGGAAGGATGTAGAAGAGAAATGGAGGACATTTAAATGTGAAATTGTAAGAGTACAGAATCTTTATGTCCCTGTTTGGTTGAAAGGAAATAGTAAAAATTGGAAAGAGCCATGGTTTTCAAGGGAAATTGGACACTTAGTTCGAAAAAAGAGAGATATCTACAATAATTATAGGAGGCATGGAGTAAATGAGGTGCTAGATGAGTATAAAGAATGTAAAAAGAATCTTAAGAAAGGAATAAGAAAAGCTAAAAGAAGATATGAGGTTGCTTTGGCAAGAAAGGTGAAAGTAAATCCAAAGGGTTTCTACAGCTATATTAATAGCAAAAGGATAACGAGGGATAAAATTGGACCATTAGAGAGCCAGAATGGACAGCTATCTACAGAGCCAAAAGAGATGGGGGAGATATTGAACAATTTCTTTTCTTCGGTATTCACCAAGGAGAAGGATATTGAACTCTGTGAGGTAAGGGAAAAAAAGTAGAGTAGCTATGGAAACTATGAGAATCAAAGAGGAGGAAGTACTGAGACTTTTGAAATATATAAAAGTGGATAAGTCTCCAGGTCCTGACAGTATATTCCCTAGGACATTGAGGGCAGTTAGTGTAGAAATAGCAGGGGCTATGACATAAATATTTCAAATGTCATTAGAAACGGGAATAGTGCCGGAGGATTGGCGTACTGCGCATGTTGTTTCATTGTTTAAAAAGGGTTCAAAGAATAAACCTAGCAATTATAGACCTGTTAGTTTGACGTCAGTGGTGGGAAAATTAATGGAAAGGATACTTAGAGATAATATAAATAACCATCTGGATAAACAGGGTCAGATCAAGAATAGTCGACATGGATTTGTGCCCGGAAGGTCATGTTCGACAAACCTTCTTGAATTTTTTGAAGAGGTTACTAGGGAAATTGATGAGGGTAAAGCAGTGGATGTTGTCTATATGGATTTCAGTAAGGCCTTTGACAAGGTTCCGCATGGAAGGTTGATTAAGAAGGTTCAATCTTTGGGTGTTAATGGCGGAGTGGCAAGATGGATTCAACAGTGGCCGAATGGGAGATGCCAGAGAGTAATGGTGGATGACTGTTTGTCAGGTTGGAAGCCGGTGACCAGTGGCATGCCTCAGGGATCTGTGATGGGTCCACTGTTGTTTGTCATGTACATCAATGATCTAGATGATGGGGTGGAAAATTGGATAAGTAAGTATGCAGATGATACCAAGATAGGTGGTGCTGTGGATAATGAAGTAGATTTTCAAAGTCTACAGAGAGATTTGGGCCATTTGGAAGAGTGGGCTGAAAGATGGCAGATGGAGTTTAATGCTGATAAGTGTGAGGTGCTACATCTTGGTAGGATAAATCAAAATAGGACTTACATGGTAAATGGTAGGGAATTGAGGAATGCTGTGGAACAGAGGGATCTAGGAATAACTGTGCATAGATCCCTGAAGGTGGAATCGCATGTAGATAGGGTGGTAAAGAAAGCTTTTGGTGTGCTGGCCTTTATAAATCAGAACATTGAATATAGGAGTAGGGAAGTAATGTTAAAATTGTACAAGGCATTGGTGAGACCAATTCTGGAGTATGGTGTACAATTTTGGTCGCCTAATTATAGGAAGGATGTCAACAAAATAGAGAGAGTACAGAGGAGATTTACTAGAATGTTGCCTGGGTTCCAGCAACTAAGTTACAGAGAAAGGTTGAACAAGTTAGGTCTTTATTCTTTGGAGCACAGAAGGTTGAGGGGGGACTTGATTGAGGTCTTTAAAATGATGAAAGGGATAGACAGAGTTGACGTGGATAAGCTTTTCCCATTGAGGGTAGGGAAGATTCAAACAAGAGGGCATGACATGAGAATTAAGGGACAGAAGTTTAGGGGTAACATGAGGGGGAACTTCTTACTCAGAGAGTAGTGTCTGTGTGGAATGATCTTCCAGCGGAAGTGGTGGAGGCAGGATCGATTTTAACATTTAAAAGTAAAGTGGATGGGTATATGGACAGGAAGGGAATGGAGGGGTATGGTCTGAATGCAGGTAGATGGGACTAGGGGAAAATAAATGGTCGGCACGGACTGGAAGGGCCGAGAAGGCCTGTTTCCGTGCTGTAATTGTTATATGGTTATATGGTTATATGGTTACGGTGCTGAGGCTCAACATGGAAGAGTCACGTCAGGCAGAGCCACAGTGATGCGGGACTCGATAGTCAGAGGTGAGGACAGGAGATTCTGCGGCAGCAGGCGAGACTCAGGGATGGTGTGTTGCCTCCCTGGTGCCAGAGTCTCGGAGCGGCTGCACGGCATCCTCAAGGTTTTTGTGCAAGTTGGTAGGAAGAGGTGGGAGGTTCAGCAACATGAGTTTATGGAATTGGGTAGAATACTGTAAAGCAAGACCCTCAGAGTAGTGCTCTTAGGATTGCTTCCAGTACCTCTTGCAAGTGAAGGTAAGAACAGGAAGATAGGGGAAATGAGTGTATGGCTGAGGAGTTGGTGCTGGGGGCAGGAATTTAGGTTTCTGGATTATTGGGATCTCTTCTGGGGCAAGGGTGATCTGTACAAAAGGGACTGGTTACACCTTAACTGGAGGGGGACTAACATCCTAGCGGGCAGGTTTGCTAATGCTACACGGGAGGGTTTAAACTAAATTGTCAGGGGGTGGGATCTCGTACAGGACAGAGACACGTGAGAGGCTAGAAGTTGGTATGGAGGGTGGTGTGGGAAAGGTTAGTGGACAGAATAGGCAGGTGAAAGGCGGAGAGTGAGGAGGGAGGGTTGGTTTAAACTGCACGTATTTTAATGCAAGGGGCCTGAGGGGTAAGGCGGATGAGCTTAGAGCATGGATAGGTACGAGCGACTGGAGCCATGACTGAAACCTTGTTCAGGGAGGGGCAGGACTGGCAGCTCAATGTTCCGGAGTACAGGAGTTTCAGGAGTGAGGCGAAAAGAGGAGGTGTGGTTGCATTGTTGGTTAAGGAGGATGTCATGTAATAGGCAGAGGAATGGTTGATGGAATTTAATGCAGAGAAGTGTGAGTTTTTTTGTATTTTGGGATGTCGAACATGGGTAGGACCTACACAGTAAATGGTAGGCATCTGGGTAGTGTTGTAGAGTAGAGGGATCTAGGAGTACAAGTGCTTGTTTCCTTGAAGGTCGAGTTGCAGGTTAAAAAGGCTTATGGCACGTTGGCCTTCATCAGTCAGAGTATTATGGAAGTTGGGAGGTCATGTTGCAGTTGTATAAGATGTTGGTGAGACCACATTTAGATTATTGTGTTCAGTTCTGGGCATCATGTTATAGGAAAGATGTTGTCAAGCTTGATAGGGTTCAGAAAATATTCACGAGGATGTTGCCAGGACTAGAGGGTGTGAGCTATAGGGACCGGTTGAGTAGGCTGGATCTCTATTCCATGGAGTGTAGGAGGATGAGGGGGAATCTTATAGAGGTGTACAAAATCATGAGAAGCGTAGATTGGGTAGATATACAAAGTCTTTTGCCCAGAGTAGGGCAATCGAGGACCAGAGGACATAGGTTCAAGGTGAAGGGGAAAAGATTTAATAGGAATCCAAGCGGTAACTTTTTCACACAAAGAGCGGTGGGTGTATGGAACAAGCTGCCAGGCTGGGACAATCCCAACGTTTAAGAAACAGTTAGGTACATGGATAGGACAGGTTTGGAGGGATATGGACCAAGTGCAGGCAAGTGGGACTAGTGTAGCTGGAACACAGTTGGCCGGTGTGGGCAAGTTCAGCTGAAGGGCCTGTTTTCACACTCCATCACTCTATGACTCTAAGACTCTATGGTGATAATTTTGTTTTCCCTTGATCAGTTTCAAACATTAGGTAACATTTATGTTATAATGTTCCTGGCAAATGCTTCACAATATTCTATTAAGTGAAGAATGAAATATAAATATAAACTATTGCTTTTTATTCTTCTATTTCTAAGTACTTGGTGAGGCCGCACTTATTGCGTTCAGTTTTGGTCACCCTGCTCTAGAGAACATGTAGTTAAGTTGGAAAGAGTGAAGAGAAGATTTTCAAAGCTGTTGCCAGGACTTGAGGGCCTGAGCTACAGGGAGAAGTTGGACAAGCTAGGATGTTATTCCTTGGAGCACAGAAACGCAAGGGGTGATCATATAAGAGTGTACAAAATCATGAGGGGAATAGATATGGCGAATGCACAGAGTCTTTTACCTGGAGTAGGGGAATGAACAACTAGAAGACAATTTGAAAGTGATGGCGATTTTTTTTTTTCACAGAGGGTGGTGGGGATCTGGAATGAGCTGCCAGAGGGGGCTGTTGAGGCAGGTACAATAGCAGCATTACGAATGTGCCAGTACATTCAGACAGGTACATAGATAGGAAAAGTCTAGAGCGATATGGGCCAACCGTGGGAAGGTGAGATGAGCATAGGTGAGGCATCTTGGTCGAAATGGACAGATTGTGCCAAAGGACCTGTTTCTTTGCTCTATGACTGTATGAATCAATGACATTAGACATTAGACATTTTAGACTTACGGGGGTGGAAACAGGCCCTTCGGCCCAAGGAGTCCGTGATGACCAGCGATCTCTCTTACGGTAGTTCTATCATACACACTAGGGTGGAGCCAATTACAGAAGTCAATTAACATGCAAATCTGCACGTCTGGAGTATGGGAGAAAATCGGAGCACGCAGAGAAAACCCACGCGGCCACAGGGAGAATGTACAAACTCCATACAGTCAGCACCCATGGTCAGAATCGAACCCGGGCCTCTGGCTCTGTAAGGCAGCAACTCTACCGCTATGCCACCGTGCCAATTCTATGACTTCGCAAAGGATTACCATAGGTGGTGGCTAAAAAGTTACTCATTCATTGGCAACGTTTCTAAACACCTGGCGGATATTTATAGCAAGAAGCTAACAAATGGTTCTAAAAATAATGAATTCATTTAATTGGAGTGCCCTTCCAATTAACTAACGTACAGTTAATCTCTTTGAAGCTTTAATTGTCCACTTCTTGTGGGCATAATTTGGAAATGACATCTTACATGCCTGCACACGAAAAATGCAAGATTACAGGATACCACTGCATCAAAATTATTTTTTACATTAAGCTTCTTTCATTTTGAGGTGGACCCTTGTAACTCTGGTCTTGCCCACCCAGGGGAAAGTATGCTTCAAGCATAGGAGGCAGCGATCCATTGTGACTCCACCTGAATTTCAAATTAAGCCTTTTAGTCTTAATTATAGTCTTAAATTCAGCAATCTCGGTTGAAAAATGTAACGTGCAATTTTTTATATAATAGGTCATAAGTCTTAAGGTCATAGGTGATAAGAGCAGAATTAGGCCATTCGGCCCTTCAAGTCCACTCTGTCATTTAATCATGGCTGATCTATCTCTCCCTCCTAACCCCATTCTCCTGCCTTCTTCCCATATCCCGTGACACCTTATGAAATTATATTTTGTTATTATGAATGCATTCATGCACATTTCCTTTTCACTAGTTTTATTTTCTGGGGCAATAACACATTTAAAATAAACTAAGCAAATATGTGTTGTTAAAATAATGGAATTACATTAAACTGTGTTCAGCACAATGTTCGCACAGTTTCTCTTGTGAGTTTCTGGTGTTGAAAATGATATACAGTAAATCTTCGCAATAACGGACCTCTCGTTTCCCCTACTCTGGGCAAGAGACTCCGTGCATCTACCCGATCTATTCCTCTCATGATTTTGTACACCTCTTGAAGATCACCCCTCATCCTGTCGGTCAGTGCGGGCAAGTTGAGCTGAAGGGCCTGTTTCCACACTGTATGACTTTATGACTTTAAGAGTCCCAACCCTAAATGTCACCTCTCCATGTTCTCCAGATATGTTGCCTGACCCAATGAGCTGTTCATGTATTTTATGTCGATCTTAAGATTGGAGTGACTGGTTCTGAAGTGGAGGCAAAAAATATCATGAACAGTTGTCAATTTATCAGATAGATTAGCTCATGGGAAGAAAGTCTGAGGAAAGGATGGGTGTAGTAATGCATTTTATCTTAATCCTTGAGGAATTTCACAGAAAGGGTGCAGCGAGAGAGGGTGTTGTGGAGGGTGAGGGTGTTCAGTCTGAGAAAGGGTCTCGACCCAAAACATCACCTATAACTTTTCTCCAGAGATGCTGCCTGGCCTGTTGAGTTACTCCAGCATGTCTTCTACTTTGATCCTTGTCTGAACTGAGATTGGGCCTATGGGCCAACCAAACTGTGAGGGCAACCAAACTTGTGAAAGATTCCAGATAAGTCCTAAGTTCACATGTTGCAAGTTCACTGTCAGTGATTTTGCTGTCAGATCCTGGAATGGCACTGAGTCAGATGTAGGCACAGTGACTCAATTAAAATCTAATTGCTTCTCGATGAAATCCTGAAAAAAAAATTAAATACTGCCATTTATTTTCTTTTTCAAATGCCAAGAACAGTTTTTGCTCTCAATTTCTGCCATATATGAGGCTTGTTTATTGCAGGGTAATATTTGGAACATTTGAATAATCAGATAAATATTGATGGTAGACACAAAATACTGGGGTAACTCAGCGGGACAGGCGGCATCTCTGGAGAGAAGGAATGGGTGACGTTTTGAGTCAAAACGTTTCCAGTCTGAAAAAGGGTCTCAATCCGGAACGTCACCCATTTCTTCTCTCCAGAGATGCTGCCTGTCCTGCTGAGTTACTCCAGCATTTTGTGACCATCTTTGGTGTAAGCCAGCATCTGCAGTTCCTTCCGATAAATATTGCTGTTCTTCGTCCATTGGTTTTGACCATATTTGTTCATATTTTTACTCTTTTTTTGTGTGTGAAAAGGTGAGACTAACTGCTCTCCCTCTACGTGGCTTCACATCCTGTCAACAATTACTGATGCCTTCTGCTTAAAGACCACGATGAGCAGGGGGTCTAAATGCATCTGTTTCTCACATATAGAAGCCATCAATCATCTTGCTTGGTTGTGGCTGTGACATAACACTTAATTAATGGAAATATTAATGTAGTGCTTTTAAGACAATTCCAAAAAATTAATCCATCCACCAGATAATTCCACCAAATCCAAAGGTCTTGACAATTAACTCATCATAACGTCTAAAGTGCCATTTTATCTTTTCTGAATTTATCTCTTCAAGTCCATAAATGGTGTAAATGATCTAGTAATAAAAGAGAGATATCGCGTCACAGCTGTCAGGATAGGGTGATCTGCAGGGAAGCTGCCCTTTTACAGATCAAATGCAAGTATAGATTTCTGACTGGGACTTCATCTCTAAAGCTTGAAAGCAAACAAATGTATTAATTTATTCAGGATGAACCAAATGTGTTGGTTTCTATTATTTTAATTTAATATTAAATAATAACATGGTGCCGCATGTGTCAAATTGCTGCCTTAGAGCGCCAGAGACCTGGGTTTGATCCTGATCACGGGTGCTGTCTGTACAGTTTGTATGTTCTCCCTGTGACTGTGTGGGTTTTCTCCAGGTGCTCCAGTCTCCTCCCACGTTTCAAAGACATGCAGGGTTTTAGGTTAATTGGCTTCTGTAAATTGCCCTGAGTGCACAACGCAGTATGATTTTTATTTGTGCTTCATGAGTGTTTTTTCACAAGGTTTCTTTGCACCTGTACAAATGATGCATAATGTGCAGGTCAGAATATTACCACAGAGTGCATTAGATAATGTAAATTAAATTCTTCCCAAGTGTGAATATTTGTTTAGAAAAACATCTTCTTTACAAAATTAATAAACAATCCTTTCTTTCAAAAGGTCATTATGGAACAATCTGGAAAATCTCTTGTGGAATGTGGCATTTTTAAGCTATCTGACCTCTTTGCATTTGGATGCCCTGAGCATCTGTGCTGTGATCTGTAAACAACTTGGATCATTTACTGTGCTCATTTAGGGCAGGGTGCAAATGAAGTCAATCAGAAGATAGACTTGAACTGCCATGAGCTTGTTTATTTTCCTAATTGTGTTTTGCATTAAATTCCTTTTTTTTTGTTTGCGCAGTCTTCTTTTCTTTTCCATGTCTTGCAAAACTTTATGTGCAACTTATGCATAATTTATGTTTTGGCGCTTTTGACGCAACTGGATTTCAAGATATTTTCTGTACCTGCACCTCACTATATGTGTGCCTATGATTATAACAAGACTTGACTTGACTTTACACTGTTTGAGTCAAGGTTGGTTCTAAGTACCTACAGTAAGTGCTGCTGTTCCAAATGATAAAGCATTTACAATCTCACTCTAGTTTTGGCTCCATCGTCACTTTGTGGCTCTACCTCAATCTTTACTGTCTTCTCGTTATTGAAATGCACATTGAAGACTGTCACTCATATTCGCCCTTTATTATTTGAAAATCTAAAAATAACTGTCGTTATTTTGTGAAGCCAGTAAACAGCTTAATTACATACAGAACTAAACAATGACAGATTAACATTGTTGATACAATTATATGCAAGTTCAGAACAGGCATTTTGGGGTCAGTGTAATTTGGTGGAATCCTTGAGGTTTCGCTGACTTGGGGATATACCCAGGGACCTGTATTCTCGTGGGATCTCATGGGGTTAGACTATTGCTCTGCTTTCTCATGGGGATAGACTGCTTTCAAAGTCAGGCCGAATGGGGCAGAATCCTTGATCTCATGTGGTTTGCAGAGAGAGACCTGCAAGTGCACATATTGCAGGAATCACTTCCAAACTAGAATAAAACTAAAATTTAACGCAAATTCAGCCCCATTCCCACTCCTCCAAGCAGTCTTACATTTGCAGTGCATTCAGAAAGCATGCAGAACCCTTCACTTTTTCCACATAAGTAATCAGACCATTTACTCAGTACTTTGTTGAGGCATCTTTGGCAGAGATTACAATCTCAACTCTTCTTGGGTATGACGCTACAAGCTTGGCACACCTGTATTTGGGTAATTTCTCCCATTCTTCTCGACAGATCCTAACAAACTGCCAGGATGGATGGGGAGCATTTGATGCACAGCTATTTCAGGTCCCTCCAGAGATGTTCGATCGGGTTCAAGTCTGGGCTCTGGCTGGGCCACTCAAGGACATTCACAGACATGTGTAAGTTATTGGGGCAAATCCTCCAAAATTATAGAAGAACTCGGGGATAGGGACATGGACATTTTTAAAACAGACTTGCTGGCTGCAAAGAAAAAAAACCCAATCCACAAAGGAAGAACCAGTTTAAAATCTGTGTGTGGGCCTGGGCATTACATGACCATGCCAATGGTGTAAACAGGAAAGGCCGGGACGGAGATAACGAGATTATCTTGGAAAGACAAAGGAAGGAACAGAGCCGCAGCAGACGGGGATAAACAGCCCAGCAGCAAGACAATCACCATCGTAAATGGCCCATCCATCAGGACAATGGGAGCCCATCCAGGTGATGGGATAACGATCAGGCTGAGGTATTGTGACATCAGCAAACCCATTATCCTCGGAAGCCTGTTGTTCATGCCAGATCGAAATTGGGAATCATTGAAAGACCCTTTTGTCCAGAGGACCACCTGGTAGGTTTCAAGGGAGAAACTCGGGTATAAAAGGGACAGGCAAGCCAGAACTCGCTCTCTTTTCTGCTCTGTTGGACGGTTTCTGACCCTGCAACGATCTAGCTGTAAGTACCCCCAGACGACCTGGTGAAGTTCCCGAAATGGGTTAGAGGTTGAGAGAAGAAGGAGAAAGGGGGTGCATCTGTAATTAAAATTGTGTAAAGTAAGTTTTTACAACGTGCCCGATAATTTTCTTTCCATTGTCTTAGTTTAAAGCATAAGTTTAGCCACGTATTATGTAGTGTTGATGAGATTCGATTTCTCATTGTTTAATAAAGCCTGTAAATTTTAGACTTGCCTTGAGTCCGTCTTGGTTTCTGTTTTTCTCATCAGCACGCTCTGGTCAAGTCAACCTTTTTTATCATATCCCACCATAATTCCGAGGTCTAGAACCCAGGGGAACCCCTTTTTTTTGTATTCTCTCTTGGGAACCGCTCGAGTGGAGCGGTGGCCGTTTGACCCACTGACAAGGGTGAGAATCACTCGGGCTCTTGGGCCCGAAGTAGAGTAAAGGGAACTAAACCCCTACACATGTCACAAAGCCATTCCTGCATTGTGTTAAAGAAGGAACTGCAGATGCTGGAGAATGGAGGGTTACACAAAAAGCTGGAGAAACTCAGCGGGTGCAGCAGCATCTAAGGAATGAAGGAGATAGGCGACGTTTCGGGTCGAGACCCTTCTTCTGAAGAAGGGTCTCGACCCGAAACGTCGCCTATCTCCTTCATTCCTGCATTGTCTTGGCTGTGTGCTTAGGGTCGTTGTCCTGTTGGAAGATTAGCCTTCGCCCCAGTCTGAGGTCCAAAACGCTCTGGAGCAGGTTTTCATCAAGGATCTCTCTGTACTTTGCTCCATTCATCTTTCCCTCGATCCTCACTAGTCTCACAGTTCCTGCCGCTGAAAAACATCCCCACATCATGATGCTGCCACCATCATGCTTCACTGTAGGTATGGTATTGGCCAGGTGATGAGCAGTGCCTGGTTTCCTCCAGACGTGACGCTTGGCATTCAGGCCAAAGAGTTCAATCTTGGTTTCATCAGACCAGAGAATCTTGTTTCGCATGTCTTTTGGCAAACTCCATCCAGGCTCTCATGTGCCTTTTACTGAGGAGTGGCTTCCGTCTGGCCACTCTACCACAAAGGTTGAGTGCTGCAGATATAGTTGTCCTTCTGGAAGTTTCTCCCATAGAGGAACTCTGGAGCACCGTCAGAGTGACCATTGGGTTCTTGGTCACCTCCCTGACCAAGGCCCTTCTCCCCTGATTGCTCAGTTTGGCCGGGTGGCCAGCTCTATGGTGGTTTCAAAGTTATTACATTTAAGAATAACGGAGGCCACTGTGCTCTTCGGGATCTGTAATCCTGCAGAAATTGTTTTATACCCTTCCCCAGATCCTGTCTCGCCACAATCCTGTCTTGGAGGTCTTCCTTCATCTTCATGGCTTGGTTTTTGCTGCGACGTGCACTGTCAACTGTGGGACATTATATAGACAGGTGCGTGCCTTTCCAAATCATGTACAATCAATTTAATTTACCACCGGTGGACTCCAATCAAGTTGTAGAAACATCTCAAGGATAATCAATGGAAACAGGATGAACGTAAGCTCAATTTTGAGTGTCATAGCAAAGGGTCTGAATACATATGTAAATGTGATATTTCAGTTATTTATTTCTAATTACTTTTATTTTACATTTCTAAACACGTGTTTTCACTTTTATATTATGAGGTGTTGTGTGTAGATTGATGAATAAAAAAATGAATTTAATCCATTTTAAAATAAGGCTGTAACGTAACAAAATGTGGATAAAAGTGAAGGGGTCTGAATACTTTCTGAATGCGCTGTACATAACACCCCCTGAGACCACAATGCTGCACAATTCTTTGAGGTACTGTTGATTTCTTTGAAGTAGTTTAATCGGTATTTATAGTGATCATCCTGTACACTAATATTATCCTACACATACACGGGACAATTTACAATGTTACCGAAGTCAAGTAACCTACCAATCTTCTTCAGACTGAAGAAGGGTCTCGACCCGTAACGTCACCCATTCTTTCTCTCCAGAGAAGCTGCCTGTCCTGCTGAGTCACTCCAGCATGCAATGAAGGTGCCACAAATAAGAAATGACATGAACATTTTGTTTAAATGGTATTTTACTTGATTTCAACTTGAAGGAATTACATCTATCACAATTTTCTGAAGATATGACAATGTAGAATTGTGTGCCCCTTTCATGTTCCAAAATTGCATCTGATGCAGAAAGACTGACAAATCACTTCCATAAATTGGAAGAAGCATTAAAAAATTGTGTAATTCCACATAACACCGATTTTATGCTGCTATGCTTAGGATTGGAAAGCTATGTGCTAGATATATACAGGTACAGGTCATAAGGAATGATGGATTGCAGATGTAAATCATAGAATGGTTTGCTTTAATGGAAATAAAATTCAGAAAAAATACAACGCCAGCTGTAGATTCATTACGCCACATTTTACAATATGGCACAAAGTAGAAATTTAGAAGATTCATGAGACTTCATAAAAGGAAACCATTTTGCATGACATGCTAGTTTCTGCTCTTTGAAAGAATAATTCCAATCAATCCTACGTTTTAAACATTTTCCTCACTGGTCTCTAAATTTCTCCTTTCAAGAGCTTTTCCTGTTCTCCGATTAGTGGCTTTACTGAACACAAAAGGCTTTCAGGCAAAAGTCTCCAGATCATGATAACCCATAGTGTAAACTAGAAAGATTAAACAAAAACTTACCGTTTGAGGTTTGAGTATAGGAGCAGGGAGGTTCTACTTCAGTTGTATAGGGTCTTGGTGAGGCCACACCTGGAGTATTGCGTACAGTTCTGGTCTCCAAATCTGAGGAAGGACATTATTGCCATAGAGCGAGTGCAGAGAAGGTTCACCAGACTGATTCCTGGGATGTCAGGACTGTCTTATGAACAAAGACTGCATAGACTCGGTTTATACTCTCTAGAAATTAGGAGATTGAAAGGGGATCTTATAGAAACTTACAAAATTCTTAAGGGGTTGGACAGGGTAGATGCAGGAAGATTGTTCCCGATGTTGGGGAGGTCCAGGACAAGGGGTCACATCTTAAGGATAAGGGGGAAATCCTTTAGGACCGAGATGAGAAGGAATTTTTTCACACAGAGAGTGGTGGGTCTCTGGAACTCTCTGCCACAGAGGGTAGTTGAGGCCAGTTCATTGGCTATATTTAAGAGGGAGTTAGATGTGGCCCTTGTGGCTAAGGGGATCAGAGGGTATGGAGAGAAGGCAGGTACGGGATACTGAGTTGGATGATCAGCCATGATCATATTGAATGGCAGTGCAGGCTCGAATGTAGTGCAGTGCAGGCTCGAAAGGCCTACTCCTGTTTCTATGTTTCTATGATATTTATTTTATGAGATGTTGAAGTGGGGGACTACGTGAAGAGCCCGCCAGCCTGCATGTGCGTCAATCTTCAGAGAAACCACAGACTAGTTGCAGAATTTAAACTATAGAAAGATTAACGACCTTAGACTTACCAGATGATCTTTATGAGAATCAGGGTTGGGAGGGAACATATTCCCTCACTTCAGCTTCTCATAAAATAAAGATCAAACCTCAAATGGTAAGTTTTTGTTTAATCTTTCTATTTTATATCGAAGTCACGCGAGTGACTACGTGAAGCCTTCAAAGCTCTGGTTTCATGCAGTGAGCCAGTCTATATGTGGACACACTGCACCGATCAACCATACATGGGTGAAAGAAAAAACATACTTCATTGAAACATTATGTTAATTTACATACATGTACATGCTTTTTAATAGAAGCAATCCTTTTACCTCAGGGATAAACAATTATCTTAATCAACACAACGTAAAATTCTATTAGCAAATAAGCCAGGCCTGTTAATTGGTTTATTGTAAAACTTCTGAAAAGTATGCTCATCTGCCCATCCTGCTGTCGCAAGAATGTAATCCAGCAGAACTTCCATTTTATTTGCTGCCGAGGTAGCTGCAGCCCTGGTGGAGTGAGATTTGAAAATATCAGTATCCACTCCCGCATCTGATAACATACATTTTATCCACCCAGAAAGGGTTTGCACCGTTACCCTTTTGTGTGGCTTTTTATAACTTATGAATACAGCTTGTTCGTTACCTCAAAGGTTTTATGTAACCTCGATGTATCTCTTTACATAAGTAACCACGCACAACCTCCGATCTGGTGGATACGCCAACAGCTCTAATTTGTATCCCAATGCACCTGACCTGCTCTGCTTTATCAATTAATCCATGTAAAAGACTAGTTTTTTTGTCGGATATAACAGTGTTATTCAGTCGAAGTTTCTGCAAAGACTGAAGTCTTTGTGCTGAGACGAGAGCCATAAGCATTACCAATTTGTGAGTGAGCTGGGCCAAAGATAAAGATGCGGCTGGTGCCAAATTGTGAAGCAGCCTTAACACTACCTTAACATTCCATACCTCATGATATCTAGGCCTTGGAGGGTTCCTGTTAAAAACACCTTTCATTAAGTTAAATACCAATGGGTGAGTGCCAATAGTTTGACGTGTAGACCCGAGCACTGAATATTATGATAAGGCACTATGAGCAGTGTTAATAGCACTGCAACTTAACTCTTTTTCAAAATACAAAGCTGAAAGAAACTCCAATACATCGACTATATCCGCCGTAAAGTAATTTATACTGTATGTGCTTCGTCGCAAAACCTCTCCCATTGTTTGATGAATGAGTAGTACCGCTTCCTTGTTCCATCTAGCCAAGCCGCAGTTATTATGTCAACCATCCTGTTGGATAGGCCTAGCCCCTCGAAAGGCCTTCTTACATTCTGCAAATTAATAAGTCAATATGATCATGCAATGGAAGAGGTTCCTGAGTGACAGGCTGAATTAACATATGTTTATGTCTATAAACCACCATGGGAGGTTCCTTCAATAGTCCTTTTAATAATGGAAACTATGGTTGTGTAGGCCAGTTAGGAGCTACTAAAATGCCTGATGCCTTGTCTTGACTTATCTTCTGCAAGCATCTCCCAATAAGGCAGAATGAAGGGAAGACATAGAAATATATCCCCCCCCCCCGTCTATAGAAAATGCATCTATTCCTGCTGCCCCTGGGTCTGGTTGCCAGGCAATATATCATGGTAATTGATTATTAAGTCTGGAAGCAAACAAATCAATGTCTGGTGTTCCATAACAAGCTATTATCTCGTTGATTACTGCCTGATTCAGCATCCATTCAGTCTGTTCATTGAACTTCCCCGATTTTGCATCTGCTGTCATATTGTATCAACCCGGCAAATGAGCTACTGATACCCAAATGCTTCTATCTAGACACCAAGACCAAATAGCTTTTGCCAGAGCATCACGTGATAGTGATCTACAACCACCCATATGATTTACATATGCCACTGCTGTCGAGTTATCCAATTGTAACCTAATATGCACACCATGTAACTTTCCACAATATGCTTTCAAGGCATGAAATGCTGCTAACATTTCTAAATAATTTATGCCATATTTTTGACCAAGGCGTACCTCTTCCTTGTTCCACCTACCACCACAACTAGAGATGGAGTTAGTTGCACCCCATCCTAGTCCACTAGCATCACTTTGCAGTGTTGTTGTGGGTTTACTAGGTAGAAAGCAGCCAGAACAACCATGAATATTTGCAATCCACCATTGTAGTTCAGCTTTTGACTCTGTCAGCAACTTCATAGGTCTGTCAAAATGACCATTGTGGAGTCTTCGTGCCTGATCCTTTTCACGCTCCAGATTCCGAAAATGCATGAGCCCATAACAACTGGGAAGGTAGCTACTATCTTGCCCATAACCCTTGCAACCTGGCGGATAGAAGGCTTCTCATTAATCAGTAGAGCAGAACAAGCCTCTCCAAAATTCTGTTTTTTCTCCATGGGCAGGGTCACGGACATTTCTGCCGCATTAATGACAAACCCTAAATAAGAAATAGATTTTGTCGGTCTCAACCTGGATTTTGCTGGATGAATGAGAATTAGCAATTTTTCAAGGATTAGCTTGACAGCTGAAACAGCAAGACGTAACGTCTTCCCAACTATGAGAATGTCATCTATATACCCAATAATAATATGCCCTTCAGCTCTGAGTAGGACAAGCAATGGTTTAAGAATTTTTGTAAATACCCTAGGGGCTGAGCTCAAACCATTGGGTAAAACCCTAAATTGCCACAACTGGCCCAGCCAGATAAATTTTAGATATTTCCTGTGATTCTTATGAATAGGAACCGAGTAATATGCATCCTTGAGATCTATGGATGCCATAAAACAATGCTCAGTAATCAGCTGTTTTGTTGTGTGAACATTTTCTATCTTTAAGTGTTGATACTGCACATAGGAGTTTAAACTAGCCAAATCAAGAATGATACGGCATCTTCCATTTTTCTATTCCCTTGAAAAAATGTTAAAGATATATTCCTCTGTCTCATGGACCGACTGCTCAATCACTCTTTTTTTTATGCAATGCCTCTATCTCTGCTTGCATATCCAAAGTTTCCTTTTTGGATTGGCATGTCTTGGCGAGGAGGAAACTTGTCAGCCAAGAACTCAATTTTGTAACCCGTTATGCTATGCAGCATAAACGGATCAGAGGTTATCTGTTGCCATTCGTTTAAAAATAACCTTAGTCTGCCACCGACTCGAAATTCCTCCGCACACCCCATGGGACTGATGGATGCACGTCCACCTACCTCAATGGTCATAGGTGGTTTATCACTAGAGCCAGCCGACCCTAGATTTTGTTCGGTCTCCTTCCTTTTGTTCTGATATCTTGACCTGCTGGCAAAGGAGCCTGAATGTACGGTGTGCGAAACTTCCAAGTTGGACGAGATGGCCCTTGGCCTAAAAAAGACCTCTGGCTGAGTCTAAATTGAGTAGGCCTAGTACTCCAACCCGCCTCAGCGAAATGATTCCTGCTGCTTGTCATATAGGGGTGATATCGCCGGAGTACTGGAGCCTTACCCATATAGGGTGTTTTAACCATACCTGCAGCAGCCGTCAATTCTTCCTGCAACTCTTTGACTTGCTTACATAAATCTTCTCTGAAAAGATATTTAGCAGGCTGCACATTACTAGCCCTGCATAAGTGTACAAATTTATGATTTGTTTCGGGCCTGATGGCATCTTTACGGAAGCAGTTTATCTCAAAATGAGTATTACATAACAGTGCCATCGCATCCTGCTGTACTTCCAAAAGCTGAGTCCCATCTACTGACCTAGCAAAGGCCGTAATATCTCCAGATAGTAGTCTCAAGATTCATTGCAATTTTAGCTCTTTTGACTTTGTTCTGCCCCTAAGATTTTCCCAAATGGTAACATTGACCTTCGGGACATCCAAAGTCTTGCAGTTTTCTGGGCTGGGATATTTTCCAGCCGCATCCAGCATAACCTCCTCCTTCAGCTGATGAGACGTTAAATAGCTGCTGTTGCTGGCCAGTTCTTCCTGTAGTGGCTCCCCTGTCTCCGAGGAGATGGCAAATTTTGAGGCAAGAGCAGGTAGCTCTTCCTTATGGTGCGCCTGCCGCATATCATCAATTAAATCATGGGATCCACATATCTTACTGATATCCCCATAATTGGAGTCACCTCTGAAATACTTTCCGATACTCACCTCATCAGAGTGGGAGATATACTGCAACCCTGAGCCAGGTGTTGCTACAGGCTTTGGCTGGGGCTGCCTGTTAATGCCTCCTGAGCACGGAGCATATTTTGCTCCATCATTTTTTCAATGAGCCCTTCTAGCTTAGCTAGCCGGCATACAACATCTTCCATAGATGTTGGGACAGTATCTTCCTGTCCAGAATCGACCGATTGGACATTTCTTTTTGATTTAGTTTTGGCTTTGCCCCAACTCGGGGTTGCCAAGCTACTCCCTCTTGGAGCTGAATCAGAGCTTGCTGCACAGCTGCCAGCATTCCCGAAGTAGAAATGGATGGCCGTCGGCTTTTCCCACTGCGGCAGTTTTCTCAGCAGCCCATTTCCCTTTCGCTCTAGCTTTTTCCATTGCGACAAAACCTAGGCCAACGTCGGAATTAGTTTAACATTTGTACTCACCTGTTTGGCTTTTAAACCTTACCAGTGGGGAGTCCGACGTTCAACCCCAACCAAACCTCGCGCCATGCGTGGAAGTATTGACGCACATGCGGGCTGACGGGCTCTTCATGTAGTCACTCACGTGACTTTGATATAAAATAAGTAAGTAAGTAAGTTTACTGGCCAAGTATTCACATACAAGGAATTTGCCTAGGTGCTCCGCCCACAAGTAACAACATGACATGCAGTGACAGTTACGAATTACTCAGAAAACACTAAACATTAATAATAATAAAACATTAATGATAAAACACCATTGATCAAGCATGTGAACCAACAAAATACCAGATCAAAGGGAGGCTACAGAATTTTGGCTGTTGAGTAGACAAACTATTCGTGGATAAAAACTGGTTTTATTTCTGGCTGTGGCATTGACAGTCCGGAGTCGCCTTCCAGAGGGAAGTGATTCAAAGAGTTTGTGGCTAGGGTGAGAGGGGTCAGAGATGATCTTACCCGCTCGCTTCCTGGTCCTTGCAGTGTACAGTTCATCAATTGAGGGAAGGTTGCAGCCAATAACCTTCTCTGCTGATCGGACGATTCGCTGCAGCCTCCAGATGTCATGCTTGGTGGCTGAACCAAACCAGACCATGATGGAGAAGGTGAGAACAGACTCTACGATGGCCGTGTAGAATTGGACCATCATTGCTTGTGGCAGATTGTGCTTCCTCAGCTGCCGCAGGAAGTACATCCTCTGTTGTGCCTTTTCGACTGTGGAGTCGATGGTAGCCCCCCACTTAAGGTCCTTGGAGATGATGGTTCCCAGGAACTTAAAAGACTCCACAGATGTGACTGTGGTGTTGTTTTTGGTGAGTGGGGTGAGGGGAGGGGGAGCTCGCCTAAAGTCTACAATCAATTCCAGTGTCTTAAGAGCATTGAGCTCTAGGTTGTTGCGACGGCTCCAGGCCACCAGCTGTTCCACCTCCTGCCTGAAGGCAGATTCCTCCCCATCCTGGATCAGTCCAACCAGGGTTGTGTTGTCCGCAAACTTGAGAAGCTTGACAGAGGTGTCTGTTGAGGTGCAGTCGTTGGTGTAGAGAGTAGAGGAGAGAAGAGAGTATGCAGCCTTGCGGTGCTCCTATGCTGAGTGTTTGCGGGTCCAAGATGTGCTTTCCCAGCCTCACATACTGCTTCCTGTCTGTCAGGAAGCTGGTGATCCACCGACAGAGGGGTTCAGGCATAGTCAACTCGGAAAGTTTGGAGTGTAGTAGCTCTGGTACAATGGTGTTGAATGCAGAGCTAAAATCAACAAACAGGATCCTCGCATAGGTCCCCTGGCAGTCTAGATGCTGTAGGATGAAGTGCATGCCCAGGTTGACTGCATCATCCACAGATCTATTGGCCCAATATGCAAACCTTTATAAGAACCAGCAGGGGGATCGTGATATTTTTCAGCTTGACCATCATAAGCCTTTTGAGTGTCTTCTTGACTACAGAGGTCAGTGCGACAGGCCTGTAGTCATTAAGACAATTAATGCTTACCTTTTTGTGTACAGGGACAACAGTGGAGACTTTGATGCAGGCAGTGACAGTACATGTTTGAATGGACTGGTTGAAAATGTCTATATAGACCGGTGCCAGCTGTTTGGCTTAAGAATAGAGGGGGAAACATTGTCAGGTCCTGGAGATTTCTGGCTTGTTTATCTTCTGAAAAGCCTCTCCACCTCCTCTATTTTTATTGTTGATATTGGATAAGTGATGTTGTGCAGCACAGAGGGTGTGGGTGACTGAGTGTGAAGTGGTGATTGGAGGGGGGTTGGTGTAGAAGGGCCCAGTCTTCGCAGACTGAGTTGGTGTGAAGTGTTGGTTGGGGTGGGAAATGGTCCAGTCTTTTCGTACTGGAGTCTTGCCTCAAGTAGGTGTGAAGTGGTGAATGGGAAGGAGAGGGTGCAGGATCCATTCTTTGTAGACTTGGGTCTGGCTGTGTTGGTTGGGGAGGGGGGAGGGGTAACAGGGTTACGTTTCTGATTTTCAAACCTGCAGTAATACTCATTCAGGTACCTTTCCCGATACCACCTTGTGATACCTGATACCATCAAGTAATAAATATCCTCTTTATTCAAGGTATCCTCTCTATTTTCTCTATTCAAAGTTCCTTCTCAACATCCTGAATTCTCCATGCTCCCTGGGTACCTTCAATTACTCATCCCTCATACCATTCTCATATCCTACTCTTGGTATAATTAATTGCACCTTCTGCAAAGTTGAGGCATCTGCATTACTGAACACAATGTACAAGCTGAGGTGTATCTGAGCACAAATGTCTTAGTTTTATAAGCTGCAGATCTATTTTAAAAAACAGTCTGAGGCAGGGTCTTGACCTAAAACATCACCCATTCCTTCTCTCCAGAGATGCTGCCTGTTCCGATGAGTTACTCTAGAACTTTGTGTCTATCTTCGGTGTAAACCAGCATCTGCAGTTCCTTCCCAGACAGAGAATGTCTGTGTGTCCTGTGCATAACTCAGTAATAAAACAGCAAGCAATGTGAAATTTTGCACATGTCAGGTTTAGCATAAGCTGTGCACTACACTCTTAATTTTCCTAAAATCCCTGATAGGATGCCTTCCATGACCCAAGGGGGCCTAATTTTAGTTTTCCCTTTGATGGAAAAAGGAAATTGATGAGTTTTTTCATCAGATCTATTTTTGAAGCACTGTATATTTGGATCGATCCATTCCTAATATCTTTGATGCACCTGTATCATCTTAAACTGAAATTCTGTGCACCTGTTGGACCAATTGAATCCATTAGATTTTTGAGTTTAGACTTTACTCTTTAGAGCTATTGCATGGAGACATTTCCTTTGGCCCACCGGGTCCACGCAGACTAGCAATCACCCTGTACACCATCACTATGCTACGGGCTTGGGGCAATTTACAATTTACAGAATCGACCTACAAACCTGTACAACTTTGGAGTGTGGGAGGAAACTGGAGCACCTGGAGAAAACACAGGCTGTCACAGGGAGGATGTACTGACTCTGTACAGATAGCATCCGTAGTCAGGATTAAATCCAGGTCTCTGGCACTGTAAGGCGGCAACTCTATCACTGCACCACTGTGATACCTTAAATTAATGGATGAACATACCTGAGAGAAAAAAACAAGTTCAATGGAATACCAAAGAAAAGCCTTGTAAATAACTAAAGACTTTCTTTGAAAGTTTCTAGGACAACCTGTACCATATAAATCTATTGATAATGTGACAGATATTGATGAGCAGCACCATGTCGTGTTGGAGTTTTAAACTTTCTGTTACCATCTGATGTGCCACCATATCATTTTGAACAAAATGTAAGAACACCAATTTGCTACTCGGGAATTTGGATCCACCAATACTATGCAATGGCACAAGATTATCAGTTCAAAAAAATAATACCATAGGTAACAGAGGCTGCGAAAATGACTGGTAATTCTGTTGCGTAACCTCTCTCGACCCGCGGATGGCAGTGGTTCCATCTGATCTACCTTTTCAATTCAAGAGACTTCATTTCCTCGTTCAACTTAGTTTTGCTGTGAGCATTGACAAGGCACAAAGACAATCGCTAAAAGTTCTTGCCGTTAATCTCGAAACTCAATGCTTTTCCTCTGGTCAATTATATGTTAGTTGATCCAGAGATGGAGATAATACATTTTTAACAATGGATTCAAAAGTATGAAATATAGTATTTTTTAAAAAAATATTTTTTTATTAGAAGTAACCAATTTACAATGTTTAAAACAAATTTACAAGCATCAACTTAATTCAATATTTATACAAATAACACATTGATAGTTATTATCTTCTATTTTTTTGGAAATAAAGACAGAAAAAGAATAGAACAGTTATAAATCAATAAAGATGTGATTAAATAATGATTTGATTATATGTAAGAAAAAAGAAAAAGAAAAAAAAAAAAAAACCACAAACCAAACGGTAAAATATTATATATATATATATATATACATAAACGAAAAACAACAAAATATATTGTAAATGAAACTGTTACCAATGATAATATCAATAGAGACATGCATATTAACACTAGTATGAAAATGAATTCTTTTCTTCAAATCCCGTAGGGTACCTGTCGAGCCGTGATGCCAAGAACAGCTACTTCTCTAAATACTGTATATATGGAGACCAGAAGGAATTATATTTGTCCAATAGGACAAATCTAATTCTTTCTAAATGTAAAGTCTCCAACATCTCTGCTGCCCACATTTTAATTGTGGGGGATAATGTTCCCTTCCAAAATTTCAGTATAATTTTTTTCCCTATTATCAAACAGTAATCAAAGAAATTTCTTTGATTTACTGTAAGTACCAAATTTGAATCCGGAATTCCAAATATTATTAACTTTGGGTCAGGGTCCAGTTTAACTTTAAGAACTTCAGAAATAACTTTAAAAATTTCTGTCCAGTAATAATTCAATTTGGGGCATGTAACAAAACTATGTATTAAATTTGCTTCTAAATTCTTACATTTATCACAGATAGAGGAAACATTAGGAAAAACACTATTTAATTTAGTTTTCGAATAATGTAATCTATATAATACTTTAAATTGTATCAATGTGTGTCTAGCATTTAACGAACACCGATGTATTCGTTGTAAACTTTCTTCCCAATTTTCTTTTGTTATAGATAATCCAATTTCATTTTCCCATGCTTGTCGATATGTTTCAGTTGTTGGATTCTCCTTATCCAGGATAATGTTATATATATAAGCTATTAACTTTTCTGTATTTGGGTGCAAATTAAACAATTCATCTAATAATCCTGGTTCTTTATTTTTATAATCTTGTGTATTAGATTTAATATAATCTCTAATTTGTAAGTACCTAAACAAGTGTTGTGAAGACAATCCGTAGATATCTTGTAACTCCTGAAATAAAAGAAATTTTCCTTTTCTATAAAGGTGCTCTATCCTTTTAATTCCTAAATCGTCCCAATGTCTAAACCCCCCATCTAATATAGAGGGTTTAAATAATGGGTTATTCGTAATTGGTAGTCTAAGTGAAAAATTATCTAAGTGTAAAGTCTTAACTATTTGTTTCCAAATGCGTCTATTATTATAAATTATAGGGTTGTCCCTAAAAAATTTTTTTTGTATTTCCTTTGGGGCAAAGAGAATCGAGCCTACGTTGAAAGGTAAACAGTCTTCCTTTTCCATCTTTAACCACATTGGTTCATGATCCATATTTACCCACCAGAAATTCATATTCTTAATCTGGACTGCCCAGAAATAATATAAGAAATTTGGGAGTGCTAATCCTCCATTTATCTTAGATTTACATAAATGTTTTTTACTTATTCTATGATTTTTATAGTCCCAGATAAAACTATTAACAACATTATCAATTTTCTTTAAAAAAGTTTTTGGGAGAAAAAAAGGAATAGCCTGAAACAAATATAACAATTGTGGTAAAAACCCCCCATCTTTAAAGCATTTATTCTACCAATCATAGATATAGGAAGTGTTTTCCAATATAAAATATTTTTTCTAAGTTTATCTAATAGTTGAGCATAATTAGATTTAATTAATGAGTTATAAGATTTAGATACATTGATACCTAAATATTTAAATTTATCTGTGACTATTTTTAGTGGATATTGTTGTAATATATTTAAATTTATTCCAGTTATGGGCATAATATCACTTTTGTTCCAATTAATCCTATATCCAGAAAATGTACTAAATTTAGTTATAACATTAAACAGCATAGGAATACTAATTTCCGGTTTTGTGACATAAATCAAAACATCATCTGCATATAAAGATATTTTATTAGTTGTTGTATCAGTATTATAACCATATATTTCAGGTTCAGATCTAATTCTTTCCGCCAAAGGTTCTATCACCAAAGCGAATAATAAAGGCGATAACGGACATCCCTGTCTGCATCCCCTAAAAAGCTTAAATTTAGCTGATAGTATTTGATTAGTTAAAATTCTTTCAGTTGGATTCGAATATAGAATTCTTACCCATTTACAAAATCTATCTTCCAATTGAAACTTTTCCATTATATTAAATAAATATGACCATTCCACCTGATCGAATGCTTTTTCTGCGTCTAACGATATAACCGCTAATTCCGTGTCCCATACTCTTTTTGAGTATATAATATTAAACAAACGTCTAAGATTATGGGATGAATAGCGTTTTGGAATAAAACCTGTTTGATCACAATGTATTAATTTAGAGATCACCAGACTTAATCTCCGAGATAAAACTTTAGTTAATATTTTTTGGTCTGTATTTAGAAGAGCAATTGCTCTATATGATCCAGGATCTTCCAAATCCTTGTCTACCTTAGGAATGAGTGTGATTGTGGATTCATTTAAAGATTCTGGTAATTTTCCATGTTCATATGCATATCTATACACTGTATGTAATCTTAGGGAAATCAGATCTTGAATTTTTTAATAAAATTCTGCACTCAGGCCATCGGGGCCCGCAGCTTTTCCATTCTTTAACGAACCGATTGATTCTTCAATATCTTTTACTGATATTTCAGCATTTAACAAGTATCTTCCTTCCTGATCTAAACTATTAATTTGACATTCTTGTAGGAATGTTTCCATTCCATCTGTTTGTCCTGTTAATTTCGATGAATAAAGATTTTGATAATATTGTAGAAATCTATCATTAATGTCTTTTGGTATAGTTAATATATTTCCATGCGCAGATCTAATTCTATGTATCATTTTTTCATCATCTAATTTTCTGAGTTGTCGGGCCAGCAATTTTTGTGGTTTATCTCCAAATTCAAAATGCACTTGTTTGGTTTGTTGAAAAAGTTTAATGACTTGGTTAGAATATATTTTGTTTAATCTATATTTTAATAATGCAATTTTATTACTTAACTCTTTAGAAGGATGTTTTATATTTTCACTATCTAGTTGTTTTATCTCCTTTTCTAACTTTTGTTCCATCTTTCGATTTTCTTTATTAAAATATGCTTGTGCTGATATTATTGCACCACGCATAAATGCTTTAAATGTATCCCAAAGTAGCAATGGTGAAATTTCAGGTTTGTCATTAGTTTCAAAAAATAATTTAATCTGTTCCACCACATGATTACAACAGTCCTTGTCCTTTAATATCTGGGGATTAAATCTCCAAGTAGTGGTTTTGTTAAATATATCTTTTAATTTTATCTTGAATGTTAGTGGCACATGGTCTGAAATAATAATATTATGATATTTTACATCATACGTGAAAGGAAGTAGTTTTGAATCTATTAAAAAATAATCTATCCTCGAGTAAGTTCCAAATACGGGCGAGAAAAAGGAATATTCTCGTCCGGATGGGTTATCTAATCTCCAAATATCCTTAACATTAGATGTGTTAATAAAAGAATTTATAAATTTACTTGACTTAGAGGCAGCTTTCCTTTTTGATGAAGATCTGTCTAGATAGTTATCTAAAGTACAATTTAAATCACCCCCAATTATTAAATTATATTGAGTGGATATAGGGATATTATTAAATATTTTCTTAAAAAATAAAGGATTATCAAAATTAGGGGCATATATATTCACAAGAATTACTTTTTTTGAATATAATTCCCCTGTAATTATTACATATCTGCCCTCCTTATCCTCTATTATAGAACTTTGTTTAAATGGTATACCTTTACGAATAATTATTGCAACTCCTCTAGATTTATGTATAAATGAAGAGTGATACACCTTAGAAATCCATTTAGCTGTTAATCTATGTTGAGCATCTTTTTTAGGATGAATCTCTTGAAGGAAAATGACATCTGATTTCAATCTATTCAACTGAGCTAACACCTTTCCCCTTTTAATTGGTTCATTAATTCCCTTAACATTCCAACTACAGAAGGTAATTCCATCACCCCCAGTCTGCACATTCATGTCTTGCATTTTACCGTTAGGGTGGCTTTTTTTGGTGTAGCCTTCTCGACTCCTCCAGCTCAACATTATACCCAAACATCAATTTGATGAAAATTACTATCCTTATTAATTCATATACATGTCTTCTTAAACTAATTATGTAATATCGATCGTTAATACATTCATATAATATATAATATAAGATCAAATATTTGATATATAAAAAATAATAAAAAATGTAAATAAAAAAAGAGTAAAGGGTGTTAGTAAAAAAAAGAAACTACACTTGTATGTTGTGTAGTGTGCATTAGTGGAAGCCACACTAGCGTGGCTATTAATCTATTGACTTCCGTTTAAAAAAAAAGATGTTAATTGTTCCAGCTCCTATCTAGGATACTGTGTATATTGGGGTGGGGTACTAACTTTATATACTTAGTAGTTATTTCTATTATTCATATTACTAGTTTCTAGTTACTAGTTTCTATAATTATTAATATTATAATAAGTAATACTATGTTAGGGGAATAATTGAAATTTTTAATAATTAATACAAAACTACAACTTCGTGTCCATTATTCCTCCTCTTTCTCAATGAGTAATTCATAACCGCAGGTCGGTGATAAAAGTTCAGCCATCTACTTCTTCCTCCAGTGCTTCTTCTTCTTCTGCTTCCTCTTCTGCCTTCTTCTGTATGTCTCGAGCGAATTCCAGTGCTTCAGTACGCTTAACGAAACGGTATTCCTTGTTATCGTAGGTTACTCTCAATGTTGCTGGGTACATCAAGCCATATCTAAGATCCTTTGTATCCTTTATATTCCTCAGAATGCCTCTTGTTTCTGTGAATAAAGATCTTCTCTTAGCCACTTCTGCTGGGTAATCTCTGTAAATACTGATGTTGTCTCCCTCGTATTTCAGATTTTTCTTTCTTATTATTATCTTCATCATTTCTTCAAAGACGTGATCATAAGCCACCTTTACAATCATTTGTCTTGGTGGTGCTCCTCTCCCAGGAACCCGTCTTAAAGCCCTGTGGGCACGGCCCAACAGGGGTTCTTGATCCAAATTCAGAATGTCCTTTAGGAGTTTTGCAACAAATTTTCGCGGGTCTTGATTTCCTTCACGACCCTCGCTCAATCCCACTATACGCAAATTCTTACGTCTTTGTCGTCCCTCCAAATCAATACATTTCTCATTTATTTTGCGTAGTAGCTCTGAGAGGCGTTTATTCTCGGCGCGTAGCTTCTCTCTCTCCTTATTACTTGATACAGCAAGTTCAGTCAGTTCTTTAATTGCATCATTTTGTTGGTCGAGTGAAATTAAAATAGGATCTATCTTCGCATCAATTATTTGTTCCATCCCAGCAACTTTCTCATTTACCTCAGTCATTTGGGTTTGTAACTCAGCGTCCGCCTTTACTTTCCATTCATTCATCATAATCTTTACCGTCATTATGACTTCTTTTGTTAATTCATCTTTAATTCTTTCATGAAACACCGGGATATCTGCTCTTAAAGTTTTTATTTCATCTTTATATTCCTTCTTCATTTCCTTCTGCAGTTTCTTCATCTCACTTAACATGGAGTTTTTAAGTTCCTCCATTTCGCTTTTCTTCAGTGAGATCTCTTCTTGGGAGGCAGCCAAACTCGAGCCCGAGGCTCCGGTGAGGCCTACCTCCTTTTTTACAACTTTTTTTGCAATGGGGGGAGGGGAGCGATGCATTTTAAATTTCTTACTAGAGTCGCGCGCCTGATGACGTCACGCAGCTTGCGATCGCAACCGGAGCCGTTCAGAGTCGTTCTCCTGCGGTAAGTACCGTTAGCAGTCCCCTTTACCCCCATTTTTTTTGCAGATTTTTGCGGAGCTGATCTGGCGCGATTCCCTCTTAGAACATGGCGCCACCGGAAGTCCGAAATATAGTATATTTTGAGGCACATCGCCATTCAAATCAATTAAATTTATATGTTATGCATAGCTACATACAGACTTAAATTTTGATAACTTACTTTCTTTTGATAACGCGTTAAACTCCATACCTTTTTTACTTTAGCCCACCTTGTTCAGAATTTTTACTACCCTAATTACATTATTCATGCATTAATTATATATTTGAGTTATATTTTATTTCATTTTCATGGAGTGTTATAAAACGCTATTGTGTGGAAATAAATGCAAATATCATAACTGGCAGCATTGTAGGTACAGCAGGTAGTCAATTAATAAAGTAAAGGATTCCATATTATTATACAGGTCCACCACCGATTTTCCAGCTACTAGTGGTCTGGTGCCCCCTTTAATCTGGACAAAATTACGTGAGCGCACATGAAATCCCCCACCCCCCCCCCCCGAAAATATCATGCCTAGGCCGGGTGAGGCGGCCGATCTCAACCTCACTGGAACTTCCGTTAACAAAGAGTAAACAAATATGCTCAACAACGCTACCGACTGATTACAGTAAGCCTGTGACGTCATCAGGCGCGCGACAATACCGACGGTATGTCTACACAACATACCCCCCCAAACTGATCAGTGGGTCTAATTTGCCGGCTGTAGCCGGATCTCTGGAACTCCGGCCTGGCCGGAGCATGCAAATCCATGCCCTTAGAAGACATCTGTGCCAACATTGCGGGGTCCACCCCTTGACCCCCCCAAAGCCGTGATCGCTGTTGGGCCGGCAAAGCGAACACATCCGTGAAGGACCTGTAACACCAAATAATATGACTAAAGCATCTTAGAAAATTTCCGACACAGAACGAGAACATTTGAACCCTTGTGTCTGTGTTGGAATGTTACACCATTTTGAGATTTAAAAAATCAAGCCAGTAATTTATCCCATCGGATAAAGCATAAAAAGAAGTTTAATTTGATACCTAATTCACTTTCATATCTTCAGTATTAAAAAAGTTATGGTCATTTTCATACTCAGAAATTAGCTTCTTGTTCCCTATTGCTTTTCCATTAACTTGACACAAAAGCTGTGATCGAGGGCCGTCATTTAACATAAAAGCCCATAACTTTCTTAAAAAATAAGAGAACTGAATTAAATTTTCAGTTATTATAGATTGTAGCATTCTGAAACAAATATGATACATCTTACTTGGATGACCTGAAATTAAAGCATATAATTAGATACCTAATTGTAGATCATTTAAAAATTGACCGTTGTGACAGAAATAGTAATAAACACCCAGACTGCCATGAAAATTCAAAATTGTGATATTCTCAAGATCAGAACTTTAATATTATTGTAACGTTAAAACAAATAGTAAATACCCAACAAAAGAATCATATTCATCAGTGTCATCAAATCAATTAAATTCATCTACATTCAATTACTAGATCTAATCATCTATCCCATTCTTAAGAAAAGGCAAAAAATATATTTTTAAATAGCCAATTGTTCTTAAATAGACAATAACACAAAATATAGATGACAGTTATAGATGAGTTACGTAGATGAGTTAGACAGATATAGATGAGTTATGTTCTTATGACATGATTGTGCAAAGAAAAAATAATTTGGTTATCTTGAGAGTGGATTGTGATAGATCGGAATGTGGCTGCTGCCATGATTTAAGTCCCGCGATATCAGCAGGCAAGACAGGGCCGATATCGGGGCCTAAATAACATATTGTGAGTAATCAAATTAAAATGAAACCACACCAAAAAGCATGGTAAGACGTTAAATAAACGATATGGAAGTCTTTTTTGTCCTGATGTGGAAGTCTTTGATGTTGATTTTGATCCATGATGTTGAAGGCATTAGAAGTCGCGTTTAACTTTAATCCAGACTTCCGGTGGCGCTATGGAGTAGGCAGACTCGCACCATTTAGCACCAAAAACCCAAAAGAAAAAAACAGGGGCAAAATCGGGACTTACCTGCTCAACAACGCTACCGACTGATTGCAGTAAGCCTGTGACGTCATCAATACCGACGGTATGTCTACACAACATACCCCCCCAAACTGAGAAAAACCGGTAGGTCTAAGGAAGTAGGCCCAACTGAAGCCTCGACCTCAGGTTTAACAGCGTCCCAAGAAGAAATCTCAAGGAAAACAAAGTCAGATGTGGAGGAATTAAGAAGTTTTCTCGCTTTAAAAATTTCAAAAATAATGGCAGAATTTAAAAAACTCAAACATGACTTTACAGATGACTTGAAAACTTTTAAAAAAGAAATTAAAGAAGAAATTAGGAAAGATATTGTTGCTATCATACATGAACAACTGGATTCCTGGAAGCTGACCACGGAGGAAAATCTAAATCAAAAGATTGAAGAGGTAAATGTTAAATTGAAACTGATGGAATCCGTATTTAATTCGAAGTTGGACCCCATCTCGCAGGCAGTAGAACAACAACATAAATCTGTAATCAAATTAGAGGAAATCGCTGAAACAGGCTCTAAAACTACAAGCAAGCTTCTCTTTGAGAACAAACATTTATCGGACTTATTGCATAAAATAACTGAAAAATGCATTGACTTGGAGGGACGACAGAGACGCCAGAATCTTAGAATTATTGGCGTCCGGGAAGGAAGAGAGGGGAACCCCGTGAATTTGCTGCAGATCTACTGAAGAAAGTTTTAAATCTGGATCAAGCACATTTACTTTCTCGGGCACATAGAGCACTGAGACGTCATCCAGGGGTGGACGCCCCTCAAAGACAATTGATAGTGAAGGTGTAATATGACCATGTCTTGGATGACATGATGAAGAAAATCGTTCACAGCAGATATCTTGAATTTGAAGGAGACAAGATCAGCAGATTTCGAAACTACCTGGCGGAGGTTGTCAAGAAAAGAACATTGTTTATAGACCCAAGAAGAATACGTAAGAATATAAAGAACCTGAGATATGGATTGGTGTACCCTGCAACATTGAGAATCACCTACGACAAGAAAGGATACATCTTTATGGACCACACAGAGGACTTTAAATTTGCAACGTACATTGAAAATTTTGAGAATATTGAAATTACCGAGGGCGAGAGCGAAAAAGAGGACAATGAGGATTAATACTTAACACTAAATATATACGTGAGGATATTGGATTCGGTACTTTATTGTGAAGAAACTGAACTTTAAATTACTATACTCAAGGACTGTTATGAATTTAGAATTAAATTGATTATTGTTATATAATATTTTATATTATAGTACTAATTATTACTAATCATTATTCATCATAATTATTAATTATCATCAATTATAGTTAATTGGATTAATTCAGAATTAGTTAAAAGGATGAACCATAAGTTGATTAAAATAGAAAATGGAGGTTTTCTCCTTGATATTTGATATTATTTTGACTAATCATGGACTAATACTCCTGTCATATGAAACTAATATTTTACTTACTTTGAGATTATTAACTATTCCACTATTGGAATATAACCATTATTTCCCCAACCCCCCCCCCACCCACGTATAATGTTTTTATTTATTGAATTTGAAGTTTTTCATTCAAGGAAAGTACGGAGCTAGTAACATTTTTTTTTACCAAAAGCTACGGAAGTCCTTAGATGCCTAGCCACATTAGGGTGGCTATCACTAACTGCACTAATCATAGATGTAGTTTTTTTCTTTCTTTCACACTGTACTAATATAATAATCTCTTATCTTTTCTATTTTATAGTATATTATAATCAGTATAATCATTACTTAGAATGGAATTATAATTATTATTTAAGGAGATATGACCGAGAAGAAAACTTAAAAGATCTAAAATTCACCTATCTGAGGTCCGGGTGTATGGTATGGTTTAACGTGCTGAATCATCTGCTCCATTATAGACCACCCTAATCATAAGATGCAAGTCGTAAAAGTGAAAACTGGGGGTGAAGGAATTACATTCTGCAGTTGGAATGTTAGGGAATTAATGAACCCATTAAGAGAGGCAAAATATTAGCTCACCTAAAATTACTTAAAACAGACATAATTTTCCTCCAAGAGACTCACCTTAAAAAGGAAGCGCAATATAGATTGAAACCAAAATGGATTGCTCAAACATATCATTCCTCATTCACACATAAATCTAGAGGGGTTGCAATTTTAATCCGTAAAGGTATACCTTTCAAACATATATCAACTATAGAAGATAATGATGGTAGATATATCATAGTAGTAGGCGAATTATACTAAAAAAAAGTGACTCTCCTTAATGTATATGGACCAAATTTTGATAGTCCACTGTTTTTCAAGAGAATACTTAATACTATTCCGGAATGCACACAAAATAATTTAATAATTGGTGGAGACTCAAATTGTACACTAGATTCATATTTAGATAGATCATCAACTCAAATAAAATCAAAATCTCTGTCAAGTGAATTTTTAAACTCATATATAAACAATACCAATATTAAGGATGTGTGGAGAATTGAAAACCCATCCGGATGAGAATATTCATTTTACTCACCTGTGCATAAAACATATTCAAGAATAGACTATTTCTTAGTTGACTCTAAACTAATTCCATTTACTTACAAGTCACAATATCATAACATCATAATTTCTGATCATGCTCCATTAACGTTTATGATTAAACTAAATGGAATGGACAAGAAACAGGCACAATGGAGACTTAATCCTCAAATCTTAAATGAACAGGTATGTTGTGAATATCTTGTAAAACAGATTAATATTTTTTTTTAGGTCAATGACCAGCCTGAAATCTCTGCTTCCCTTCTCTGGGAAACATTTAAAACATTTATACGAGGGGCATTAATCTCCTCTCAGGCATTTCTTAATAAAGAGAATAGAGCTAAACAACAGAGATTGGAAATGGAAATAAGGCAATTAGACATAGAAAATGCAGGAGCACCTTCATTGGCAAACCATAACAAAATAGCAGCACTGAAATATAAGTTGAATAAATTATACTCTGACCAAGTAATAAAACTTTATCAACACACAAAACAATTAAATTTTGAATTTGGTGATAAACCACAAAACTATTAGCACGCCAGCTTCGTAAATTGGACGGGGAAAAAACGATTCATAAGATTAGATCAGATAAGGGAGAAATACTAACACTCCCCAAAGATATTAATGACAGATTTTCACAATACTATCAAAATCTTTATTCAACTAAAGTGACAGAACAACCAACAGGAATGGAAGCATTTTTACAGAAAAGTAACCTTAAAGGCTTAGATTTGCAAGAGCAAGAATTATTAGGAGCTGAAATAATGACAAAAGATATCGAAGAGTCAATTAGATCTTTAAAAAATGGAAAGGCCGCAGGCCCTGATGACCTAAGCTCTGAATTTTATTTAAAAAAATTATGATCTGATTTCTCCACGCTTACAAACACTGTATAAACACATTTATACTCAACAGCAACTCCCGGAAACTTCAAACGAATCTACAATAATACTTATACCTAAAACTGATAAGGATCTGGAAGACCCGGCCTCATATAGAGCAATAGGTCTATTAAATACTGATCAGAAAATATTAACCAAAATACTATCTTATAGATTGAGCTTAGTGATTAACAAATTAATACACCCTGACCAAACAGGTTTTATCCCAAAACGTCACTCATTTTACAATCTGAGACGATTATTTAATATTATATACTCAAATAGAATTGCTAACGGGCCTAAGAAAAGAGGCTGGTGCCACCAAAGCCTCGGGCTCGAGTCTGACTGCCTCCCAGGAAGAAATCTCACAGAGAAAAGTGGAAATGGAAGAGTTTAAAAATTCCATGATAGGTGAGATGAAGAAACTGGTGAAAGAAATAAAAGATCTGAAGAAGGAATATAAAGATGAATTTAAAGACATGAAGAAAGAATATAAAGATGAAATAAAAAATCTAAAAGCGGAGATTCTGGTGTCTCACGAGAGAACTAAAGTGGAATTAACAAAAGAAGTTACCGAGACGGTAAAGATTATGATGAGCGAATGGAAAAGTAAGACGGAGGCTGAATTTCAAAACCGATTCTCTGAGATAAACGCCAAGGTTGCTGGGTTGGAACAAATGCTGAATGATAAGATAGATCCTATTACCATTACAATTGACCAACATAATGATACACTTAAAGATTTGGCTGATTTTGCTGTAAAAAGTGCCAAGGAAACTGAGAAGTTACTTGCCGAGAATAAACGCCTCTCAGAACTACTTCGCAAAATAAATGAGAAATGTATTGATTTGGAGGGCCGACAAAGACGTAAGAATTTGCGAATTGTAGGATTGACTGAAGGTTGTGAAGGAAATCAAGACCCACGAAAATTTGCTGCAAAACTCCTAAAAGACATTTTGGAATTGGATGAAGAACCACTGTTGGGCCGTGCCCACAGGGCTTTAAGACGGGTCCCTGGGAGAGGTGCACCACCCAGACAAATGATTGTAAAGGTGGTGTATGATCACGTCTTTGAAGATATGATGAAGATAATAATGAGAAAGAGAAATTTGAAATACGAAGGAAATAACATTAGTATCTTCAGAGATTACCCAGCGGAAGTTGCTAAGAGAAGATCCTTATTCACTGAAACAAGAGGCATTCTACGGAATTTAAAGAATACAGTGGATCTCAGATATGGTTTGATGTACCCAGCAACACTGAGAGTGACCTATGACAACAAGGAACACCGCTTCGTTAAGCATACTGATGCATTGAAGTTCGCAAAAGGCATACAGAAGAAGGCAGAAGAGGAGGAAACAGACGATGAATCACGGGAGGAAGAAGACGACGACTGAACATTTTGGACTTTTATCATTAACCTGCGGTTATGAATTATTCATTGAGAAAGAGGGAAAATAATGGGAATGTAGTAGTGGTTTGGTATCAATTTGTAGAATTTCAATAATTCCCCTAACATAGTATTATTTATTATAATACTAATTACAATAGAATAGTAATTAATAAATAGTTTCATGAATAATAGAAATAATTACTAAACCCTTAAAGTTAGTACCCCACCCCAATATATACAGTATTCTAGTTGGGAGCTGGAATATTTAACATCTTTTTTAAACACGGAAGTCATTAGATTAATCGCCACGTTAGTGTGGCGTTCACTAACACACACTACACAATCTATCAGTGTAGTCTTTTTTTTCTTTGGGCACCCTTTTAACACTCTTTTTTCTTTTTTCGCTTATATTTTCTATTTTTTTTAATATATTAAGTATTTGAATTTATGTGATATATTATATGAATGTAATTATGAGCAATACCGTATAGTTATTTTAGATAGACATGGATATGGATTATTGAGATTGGTAATTTTCGTCGGATTGACGTTTGGGTGCTTTGTTGAGCTGGAGGGGCCGAGGGGGCTACTCCAAAAAAAACCACCCTAATACTAAAATGCAAGATATGAATTTGAAGACTGGGGATGATGGAATCACTTTTTGTAGTTGGAATGTTAAGGGAATTAATGAACCAATTAAAAGGGGTAAGGTGTTAGCGCAGCTGAATAGATTGAAATCAGACGTTATTTTCCTCCAAGAGACGCATCTCAAAAGAGATGATCAATATAGATTAACAGCTAAATGGATGTCAAAGGTATATCACTCTTCATTTATACATAAATCTAGGGGAGTCGCAATAATTATTCGTAAAGGTATACCTTTTAAACAAAGTTCTATAATAGAAGATAAAGAGGGCAGATATGTAATAATTACAGGGGAATTATACTCAAAAAAAGTAATTCTTATGAATATATATGCTCCTAATTTCGATAACCCATTATTTTTCAAGAAAATATTCAATAATATTCCTATATCCACTCAACATAATTTAATAATTGGGGGCGATTTAAATTGCACTTTGGATAACTACTTAGACAGATCCTCAACAAAAAGGAAAGCTATTTCTAACTCAAGTAAACTTATAAATTCTTTCATTAACTCAACTAACGTTAAGGATATTTGGAGATTAGAGAACCCTTCCGGACGAGAATATTCTTTTTTCTCGCCCGTATTCGGAACCTACTCGAGGATAGATTACTTTTTAATAGACTCAAAACTGCTTCCCTATGCATACAATGCAAAATATCACAATATTATTATTTCAGATCATGCACCATTAACATTTAAGATAAAACTAAAAGATATATCTAATAAAACTATGACTTGGAGATTTAATCCTCAGATACTGAAGGACAAGGATTGTTGTAATCATGTGACAGAACAGATTAAATTATTCTTTGAGACAAACGACACACCTGAAATTTCACCATTGTTACTTTGGGATACATTTAAGGCATTCATGCGTGGTGCAATAATATCGGCACAAGCATATTTTAATAAAGAAAACCGAAAGAGGGAACAGAAGTTAGAAATGGAGATAAAACAACTAGACAATGAGAATATAAAACACCCCTCTAAGGAGTTAAGTAATAAAATTGCAATAGCAAAGTATAGACTAAACGAAATATACTCTAATCAAGTCATCAAACTTTATCAACAAACCAAACAAGTGCATTTTGAATTTGGAGATAAACCGCATAAATTGCTAGCAAGACAATTAAGAAAATTAGACGATGAAAAAACGATACATGGAATCAGATCAATGCAAGGAAATATACTGACCATACCAAAAGATATTAATGATAGATTTTTACAATATTACCAAAATCTTTACTCATCAAAATTAACAGGACAAACAGATGGAATGGAAACATTTCTAAAAGAATGTCAAATTAAGAGTTTAGATCAGGAAGGGAGACATTTGTTAAATGCTGAAATATCAGTGAAAGATATCGCAGAATCAATTGGTTCGTTAAAGAATGGAAAAGCTGCGGGGCCTGACGGCCTGAGTGCAGAATTTTATAAAAAATTTCAAGATCTGATCTCTCCAAGACTACATACAGTGTATAGACATGCATACGAACAAGGAAAATTACCAGACTCTTTAAATGAATACACAATTACACTTATACCTAAGGTAGATAAAGATCTGGAAGATCCTGGTTCATATAGAGCGATTGCCCTTCTAAATACAGACCAAAAAATATTAGCTAAAGTTTTATCTAGGAGACTAAGTTTGGTGATCTCTAAATTAATACATTATGATCAAACAGGTTTTATTCCAAAACTCTATTCGTCTCATAATTTAAGACGCCTGTTTAATATTATATATTCTAAAAGAATACGAGATACGGAATTAGCAGTCATATCGTTAGACGCAGAAAAAGCATTTGACCAGGTGGAATGGTTATATCTATTTAATATAATGGAAAAGTTTCAATTGGGGGATCAATTTTGTAAATGGGTAAGAATCCTATACTCAGATCCTACTGCAAGAATTCTAACTAATCAAATACTATCAATTAAATTTAAACTCTTTAGGGGATGTAGACAAGGATGTCCGTTATCGCCTTTATTATTTGCCTTGGCGATAGAGCCTTTGGCGGAAAGAATTAGGTCAGAACCTGAAATATACGGTTATAATACTGACAGAACAACTAATAAAATATCCTTATATGCAGATGATGTTTTGATTTACATCACAAAACCTGAAATTAGTATTCCAATGTTGTTTGATGTTATAAATAAATTTAGTACATTTTCTGGATATAGGATTAATTGGAATAAAAGTGATATTATGCCAATAACTAATATAAATTTAAACATATTACAACAATATCCATTATCAATAGTTACTGACAAAATTAAATATTTAGGAATTAATGTATCTAAATCACATAACTCATTAATTAGATCGAATTATCCTCAATTATTAGATAAACTTAAAAAAAATATTTTATATTGGAAAACACTGCCTATATCTTTGATTGGTAGAATAAATGCTATAAAGATGGTTTTTCTACCACAATTATTATATCTGTTTCAAGCTATCCCTTTTTTCCTTCCGAAAACCTTTTTTAAAAAAATTGATAATATTGTTAATAGTTTTATTTGGGATTATAAAAATCATAGAATAAGTAAAAAACATTTATGTAAGTCAAAGATAAATGGAGGATTAGCACTTCCAAATTTTTTATACTACTTCTGGGCAGTACAGATTAAGAATATGAATTTTTGGTGGGTAAATACGGACCTGGAACCAACGTGGCTAAAGATAGAAAAGGAAGATTGTTTGCCTTTCAACGTAGATTCAATTATTTTTGCCCCAAAGGAAGTTCAAAAAAAAACTTATAGGGACAATCCAATCATTTATAATAATAGACGTATTTGGAAACAAATAGTCAAGACTTTACAATTAGACAACCTTTCATTTAGATTACCAATTATGAATAACCCATTATTTAAGCCCTCCACATTGGATGGAGGGTTCAGACATTGGGATAATTTAGGAATTACAAGGGTAGAGCACCTTTATAGAAATGGAAAATTTCTTTCATTTCAGGAATTACAAGATATCTACGGATTGTCTTCACAGCATTTGTTTAGGTATTTCCAAATTAGAGATTATATTAAATCTAATACACAGGATTTTAAAAATAAGGAACCAGGATTATTAGATGAATCGTTTAACTGGCATCCAACCACAGAAAAATTAATAGCTTATATATATAACATCATTATGGATAATGAGAATCCAATAACTGAAACATATCGTCAAGCATGGGAAAATGAAATTGGATCACCTATAACCAAAGAAAATTGGGGAGAAAGTCTACAACGAATACACCGGTGCTCGTTAAATGCTAGACATATATTAATACAATTTAAAGTATTATATAGATTACATTATTCAAAAGCCAAATTAAATAGTATATTTCCTAATCTCTCCTCTATTTGTGATAAATGTAAGAATTTAGAAGCAAATTTAACACACAGTTTTGTTACATGTCCTAAATTGAATTATTATTGGACAGAAATTTTTAAAGTAATTTCTGAAGTTCTTAAGGTTAAATTAGAACCTGACCCAAAGCTAATAATACTGGGAATTCCAGAGGCTAATTTGATATTTACACCAGACCAAAGAAATTTCCTTGATTATTGTTTGATATTGGGGAAAAAAATAATATTGAAATTTTGGAAGGGAACATTATCCCCAACAATTAAAATGTGGGCATCAGAGATGTTGGAGACGTTGCAGTTGGAAAGAATCAGATTTGTCCTTTTGGACGAGTATAATTCTTTTCAACAGATATGGTCTCCATATATACAGTATTTAGAGAAGTAGCTGTTCTTGGCATCACGGCTCGACTGACACCCTGCGGGATTTGATGAAAATAATGTATTGGTATACCAGGATATATGCATGTCTTTACTGATATTATTATTTGTAGTTGTTTCATTTATAATATATTGTGTGGCTTTTAATTGATATATATACATAATATGTCTTTTTTCTTTTTCTTCATTTTTTCTTTTTCTTTTATACCAAATAATTATTAAGGAATTATAATTTTATTGATTAATAATGGTATTTCTCTATACCCACTTTTATTTTCAAAAAAAAAATAAGATAATAATCATTAGAGTACAAATATTGATTTAAGTGGATGTTTATAACTCAGTTTTAAACATTGAGAATTGTTTATTGCTAATAAAAAAAATTATTCAAAAAAAAATAAATTTAATCTTTCTAGAGGTTGTAGACAAGGATGCTCGTTATCTCCATTATTATTCGCTTTAGCAATTGAACCACTCGCAGAAAATGTCAGATCTAATCCAGAAATACATGGGTATAATACTAAAGATACAATGAATAAAATTTCTCTATATGCAGATGATGTACTAATATATATTACAAAGCCAGAAATTAGTATTCCAAATTTATTAAATCTAATAACTCAATTCGGTCAGTTCTCAGGATATAGAATTAATTGGAATAAAAGCAAAATCATGCCAATAACGGAACTCAATTTACATATACTACATCAATCACCTTTTAAAATAGTTGAGGAAAAATTTAAATATCTAGGTGTTTATGTAACTAAGGCGTATACTTCTTTATTTAAATTAAATTTCCCACCTTTACTGAATAAACTAAATAAGAATATTCAATACTGGAAAACACTTCCTATTTCAATGTTCGATAGAATTAATGCTATAAAAATGATCTTTCTGCCACAATTATTGGACTTATTTCAGTCAATCCCGATATATATTCCAAAATCTTTTTTTTTTTAAATAGACTCTACTGTTACAAGTTTCATCTGGGATTACAAGAATCATAGAATAAATAAAAAACATTTATGTAAATCAAAGATTAATGGAGGTTTAGCTCTACCAAATGTTCTGTTTTATTTTTGGGCAGTCCATATTAAAAACATGAATTTTTGGCTGGAAGAAATGGATCAACAACCAGACTGGTTAAGGATGGAAAAGGAGGACTGTTTACCTTTTGAAAACGGTTCGATTATATTTGCACCGACAAAATTGCACAAAAAAACCTATAGGGAAAACCCTATAATATAGTGGAACACGAATCTGGAAACAACTAAAAAAGGCTTCAAAATTGGATAATATACCACTCTCCCTATTGTAAACAATCCCTCATTCAAACCTTCCATGCTGGATAAAGGTTTTACACAATGGAAAAACTATGGAATCAAAAAGATGGAACACCTTTATAAGAAAGGCACTTTTCTTTTATTTCAGGAATTACAACAGAGTTATGGATTACACTCAAATATTTTTTTCGATATCTACAACTCAGAGATTATGTCAAATCACATACACAAGATTATAGGAATAAGGAACCAGAAATCCTTGATGAATGTTTGAATAAGCATCCTAATACAGAAAAACTAACAACTTATATTTATAATACCCTTTTAGATAGCAAGATACCATCGACGGAAGCATATAGACATACATGGGAAAATGAAATAAACCAACCCATTACGAAGGATATATGGAACAAACGTTTACAATGTATACACCAATGCTTGCTAAATGCCAGACATGCTTTAATAAAATTTAAAGTATTACATAGATTACACTACTCAAAAGTTAAATTGAATCGAATCTTCCCACAGGTCTCCTCTATCTGCGATAAATGTCAGCATCCAGAGGTTAATTTAACACATACTTTTGCAAATTGTATAAAAATTAAGAATTTCTGGACTGAGACTTTTAGAATAACTTCTGAAGTTATTTATACTAAATTGGATCCAGACTCAAAATTAATAATACTTGGAATATCAGAACAAAGTTTAACACTTGCAACAAGTCAAAGAAATTTCCTAGATTACAGTATAATAATTGGGAAGAAATTAATATTAAAATTTTGGAAAGGCCCTATATCCCCCACAATTTAAATGTGGATTACGGAAATGTCGGAGACCCTACACCTGGAAAGAATCAGATTTGCCCTAATGGACAAACAAGAGGTTTTCGTTAGAATATGGTCTTCTTTCATTGATTACTTAAAAGGGTAGATCGGTTCGGCAGGGAACCCTAACTGAAACTTGGACTCAGGATTAGATGAAAAGTAATATTCTGTATTCCATGAACTTATCTCCAATGATGTATTAATGGTAAATTACTCCATTCTTTATGATTTATTTTTGATTTTGATTTTATTTTACTCACTGTTTTTCTCTCTTTTTATTAAAAAAAAATTATTAGAGACAAAATGATTCATTTGATAATATTAATAATGTATGATTGTTGTAAACAAAATATTGCTATCATAATATGTTTGCTAATTCACTACTTACCTACTCTAATAAAAATATATATTCATAAAAAAAAATTTTAAATAAAAAAAAACTTTAATCCAGCAATGCAATCACACAGCAACTTTAAAAAAAAAATGGAAACGCAATCGCACAACGGATTTTCTTTATCAACTTGTAAGTCAGAGCAAATACCTCTCTGACCACCAATACAAACCTGAATTTTAATACCGTTCCCTCCCCCCCCCCCCCCCCCCCCCCACCACAGCCTCCGGAATCGCACGCACACGCACAGGCAGTGGCAGATCTGGAGCGCCGTTGATGGTAGGTTTTGTAACAATGCTAGTCTCTGCCAGTCAAAAAAGAGCCATCCAGCTTAATTCCACTTTCTAGCTTGAGCTCTTTTTGTCTATGTGATACGATTTATCCAAGTACATTTTTTACGTGAAAAGTAATTCTTCATCCATTTAAGACATCATTTTCCAGACTCCTACTGCCTATTGTGTGAAACCTATGTTCCTCATCTCACATCTAATCTTTCTACCACTGCTTCTGATCTTTACTTCAAATAGCAGAGAAGATGAAAAATGTGCTTGGAGGTAAATATTCTCAGGGGCTTGTTTAAAAACAGAAGTAGATAGAAAAGTCAATGGAGAGAATTCCAAAGCTTAAGTTAGGCAGCTGAAAGCACGTGCCAATGTTGGAGGCGTAAATTGCTTGTTTCTAAGCTTCCCCCAGTCTAGTTTCAGTAAAAACACTGAATCAAGCACTTTAAACGACTAAATTTTATTTTAACAAAAGCACATTACAGTTGAACTACTGTACCTATCCCACCGCAGGTTCGATCCTCGTATCTGCCTGTTCAAGCCCTCTAGGCCTCGCTCAGACAAAGAAACTCCAGAACTTCACTCAGTCCCAAGCACTCTCCCAAAAGATCGACGCTGGACCACATGGTAGTGGACTTTTATATGTCCCGGGACCTAGAGGGGCCAAATCACATGAGGGTGGACTCTTAATAATCCAATTACAGACATTGATTAACCCCATACATAACAGACATTTCCCTAACCCAATAATACAGCAGTTCAATACACTGTATTCAAATCGGACTTCGCAAGGAAGTCAACTTAGAAACATTTACCCTGATCTGCCAGAAACCCAGACAAGGCTCAATACCTCAGCCAATCAAAGCTCGGCAAAGCAGAACTCTGCAACATTTTTTACAATTATTTACAAGATGTATGTCTGGTTTGCAGTTATCCAATCCATCTATGCATTTTGCACCTAATTGACAGGGTCTGCAGATGTTCTTATTCTTTGCTTGTAAATAGTATCTAGGCTCTAGACACACTGGCACCACTCCACAGCTTGACCCAGCTCTGCAGAGAGCAATTACAAATTGACCAAATCTCCCAGCAGCCATGAAGCTTTTACCCCATTTTGAAGTCCTAGCCTCTCCAATTTAGTCAGTATTAACAGAGGGATTTAAATTGGATTCATAGAAGAGGCCTGAACTGAGGGACTGTCAAAATCTGCAGGGCTGTGGTATGAAATTAAAAAGTACTGAAAAAACTAGAGCAGATTATGATGAATGAGTGAAGGAAAATTGACGGAATAATAGAGTCATAGAGCTATGCACCACAGAAACAGGACATTCAACCCACTTAGCCCTCTCTCTAAACACTCCCTACCCATACATCTGCCCAAATGTCTTTTAAAAGTCATAATTATATTTGCTGCCATAGCTTCCTCTGGCAGCTCATTGCAGATACTGAGTGAGTTAAACAGTTGTCCCTAAGGTCTTTCCTAAATCTCTCCCCTCTCAGTTTAGGCATATTTTCTCTGGTTTTACTATCCTCTGCCATGGGAAAATGACAGTGCGTGTTCACTTTATCCTCATCATCTTGTACGTCTCAGTAAGGTCGTCCCTCAGCCACCTGCACTCCAAAGAAAAAAGTCCCAGCTTATCCAATCTCTCCCTATAACTCAAGCCCACACACCTAAATACAATCCTGGTGAATCTGTTCTGCACCCTTTCCAACTTAATGATATTCATTCTTTATCTGGGTGACCAGAACTACATACAGTACTCCAAGTGTGGTCTCACCAATGATTTGTACAGCTGCATTATGATATGCTAACTTTTGCACTTAATATCCTTCCCAATGAGGACAAGCATGCCGTACGCCTTCTTCAGCTCACTGTACTTGTGATCCACCACTTTTAGAGAACCATGCACCTGTACTCACACATCTCTCTTGGTCTACAACAATCTCCATGGCTTTACCATTTACTGTGCAATTGGTGCCCTGGTCTGACATATCAAAGCGCAACACCTCACACTTGTCAGAATTGAATTCCATTTACCATTCATTAACCCATCGGCCCAACTGATCTGGTTCCTGTTATATACTTAGATACCCTTTCCAATTTCTCAATACCAATATTGGTGCCATTTAAAAATAAAGAATGCACCTTTAGTCAAGATTGAACCCGATTTCATTTCGGAGTCACGTGAGTGACTTCGTGAAGAGCCCGCCGGCGCGCATGCTCGACATATCGTCGTAACGCGTTGCTGCGACGGCTGGCGGTGGAGCGCGCTCCTCGCCAGCCCTTCATAAGGGGCCACGGAGGTGAGTATTCCACCTTTAGTTGGTGGTCCTTGTTGTCTGATTATGTCTTGCAGCAAGGACATGGATGGGAGTTCGAAGGGCCGGAGGACGTCAGGACGAGTTCGCCGGTCAACAGTTCCGGGGCCTTTACCATCGGCAGTACCTGCAGCGCAGGCCGGGACTCAGGCGGAGATGTGGGTAAGCCCTGTGTTCACAGGTCCAGATCCGCCAGCACACCACAGCTCCGAGGAGTTCGGTGAGGAGGAGTGTGGTGTGCCGCCAGAGCAGGGGGACCCTGCCATGGCAGTCAGGTTGTCAGCGGGCTCGCTGGCGACCTCGAGCAGGGCACGTGCCGTTGCACGGCCTGTTCCACTCAGCCCTCCGAGAAGGGGGAGGGGAGGAGCCCAGAAGCCTAACCCTGTTAGGGCTAAGGCATTGCCTGTCGCGGAGGAGCGGTCAGGTTCCAGGGCGAGACCCGGGGCGGCTGTGAGGTCCAGCCGGCACACCCCGACTCTCGACGCCGGGACGGGTCGGTTGAGTCGGGTCTCGTCGCGGTCGCCGAGCCCCCCATGGATGGGTGGGCGAGACCATGCGTCGGCAACGTCCACGATGTGGGCAGCCGGCAAGACTGCGCGGGCCCCAGGCAGCCATGCTTCGGCTGGTGCCGACACCTCGCCGCGTGTGCCCTTAGTGGCAGCGGCTTCAGCTCTCGCTAAACGGAGGCGATTGAACACGCCCGCGCAGGAATCGCGCAGTTTCGCCTCGGCGGCTGTTAGCGACAACTACCGGCACTGGCAGGGCCTCGACGAGGTGCGGGCCGATGACAGGAGCCCGGTTTTCTTTTCAGAGCCGGAGGACTCCGACCACCTGAGTGTTCAGGGTGAAGGGCGTATTGACCGTATGGAGCGGCTGCTGGAGCTCCTGCTTCAACGTCAACAACAGCAGGGCAGCAACAGGCACAGGGCGTCTTCACCAACATCTACTATCAGCCTGGAGCAGCACGAGGAGGAGGTTCTGGTGGATCCCGTACCACCTCCGGTGGAGGTGCCAGCGGAGGAACTTTTGGATGTGGCGACCAAATTCGCGGCCCCACATACGGCTGGTCTTCCTCTCAATTCAAAGCTGGCAGCCACAGTGGACTTTCTTAATAATCAGGTGCTGCAGGAAGAAGTCCTCATCCAGGCTATGAGCCGTCACAAGGCTCCATCAAACTGCAACTCCCTCAACGTGCCTGTGGTCAATACGCCAATATGGGGCAACATCAGTGCGGCTATCCGTCAACAAGAGCTACAATTGCAGCGGATCCTGAAACTCCTCACGGCCGGTATTACCGCCTTTGCGCGGTCGGTGGACGAGGACGAGCTGAATTTGGACCAGGAAGATGCTCTGGCCTTATTGTGCGCGACCCAGCACGAAATCAACGGGTTTCGCAAAAACAGCATCCGCCCAGCACTCAACCCGAAGTTTGCAGGATTGTGCAAACCACCGCCGCCGCCGCCGCCCCGTCAGCTCTTTGGTGAGGACCTCTCGAAGAGAGTCAAAGAGCTTGACGAACAAGCCAAAACGGTGGGGATCATGCGCTCTAAGAGTGCCCCCACACCGTCCGGCTCAAAAGCTCCATACATTCGCTCACGAGGGTCGGCCAGTGCCTCGACGAGGACTCACCCTCTAGCTCCACAACGACAACAACACCAGAACCAGCACCAAGGGTCTTTTTTAGGACAGGGTCGGCAGAGACCTTTTTGGAAATCAAAGACGCCGCGCCCTCAAGCCAACCCAGCACCTCCACGGCCACCCACACGTGTCAAGGACCGCCGGTAACCACGGAGGTGAGGGGGTCTGGTTCTCTCTTTTCTCTCTGTTTAACTTCCCATGTTGGTGGTCGTTTACGGTTGTTTTTGGATGCATGGGGTAATTTTACTGGTGATGAGTATGTGTTGCGGAATATTCAGGGGCATAAAATTGAGTTTATTAATGGCGACATTCCTCCATCCCAGCACATGCCTGGTCGTACGTTCAAATTGTCTGCTGCAGAACAGGCAGCAGGTTATAAGGAAATTTTAAGTCTGGAACAGAAGGGTGTGATTGAGAAAACGGTGCATGAGCCAATTGAATTTGTTTCGAACATATTTACTAGACCTAAGAAGGATGGAGGCTGTCGTGTCATCATTGATCTAACCCATTTGAATACGTTTGTAACATATACTCATTTTAAAATGGATACGTTTGAAACAGCCAAATCATTGATTTCTCATGGCTGCTTTATGGCATGCATTGATTTAAGGGATGCATATTATTCAGTATCCATCCAGAAATATGATAGAAGGTTTTTGAAATTTATCTGGATGGGGCAACTTTGGCAGTATAAGGCTTTGCCTAATGGGCTCACTACAGCCCCTAGATTGTTCACTAAATTGGTGAAGCCAATCATGGCTTATTTGAGACAAAGACATCATATAGTTATGGCCTATTTAGATGATGTCTTTATTGTGGGCCACACCCTGCATTTGGCTGAACAGGGTGTTGCAGCTGCTGTCAATATATTTCAACAATTAGGATTCATTGTCCATCCAGAGAAATCGAAGTTCTGCCCTGCCCAGGTAATTAATTACCTAGGGTTCACGGTGAACTCAATGAGTATGAGAATAACTATACCAATTAACAAAATTGAGGAAGTCACTCAGGTGTGCAGAGATTTAATTGGCACCAATATACCATCGATTCGGCATACAGCCACAGTAATTGGCAAGCTAGTGGCTTTGTTTCCGGCAGCACGATATGGGCCTTTGCATTATCAGAATTTGCAAAGAGCTAAAATTATTGCGTTAAAACGGAACGCTGGTCATTACGATCGATCAATGCAGCTGCCGTCCGAAGCGATAACTGAGTTGCAATGGTGGGTGTGTCACATTAGCAACTCATTTAAGCCTGTTAGGGAGGCTAATCCGGTGGTATATTTACAGACTGATGCAAGCTCCAATGGCTGGGGAGCTACTGATAATTGCTCTAGTTGTGGGGGCAGATGGGACACCCTTGAGGCATCGATGTTGTTGACTCAAGGGATTAACTATTTGGAGTTGCTGGCAGCATTCCACGGACTTCGTGCATATTGTTCCAAGCTTGTTGGAGCACACGTCCGTCTCCAAATAGACAACACCACAGCTGTGGCATATTTAAACCATATGGGTGGTACCAGGTCAGTTTCGTGTGACAAATTGGCTAACTCAATTTGGCTCTGGTGTGTTCAAAGAGACATTTGGATTTCAGCTACCTATTTGCCAGGTGAGCTTAATACTGTGGCGGACACCAGGTCACGCAAATTTAATGACAACATTGAATGGATGTTGCATCCTGAGATTTTTTCTAAAGTCACAGCCAAATTTGGTAAACCGGACATTGACCTTTTTGCGTCACGGTTAAACCATCAGGTACCAGCCTACGTTTCATGGGAACCAGATCCTGGGGCAATAGCGCTAGATGCATTCTCGCTGGACTGGGGGAATTGGTTTTTCTATGCCTTCCCTCCGTTTTGCCTCATCAGTCGGGTATTGCGAAAGATTCAGGCAGATGCTGCCAAGGGCATCCTTATTATACCCGACTGGCCCACACAGCCTTGGTATCCGGTGGTCTTTGACATGCTCAACGAACCTTGGGTCCTTTTGAGGGGTTGCCCACAATTGGTTACTCACCCTGTCTCAGGGGAGCCACATCCCTGCCATGGCTATTTAAATTTGTTGGCTTGCAGGTTCTGAACAGGCCGTTAGTCCAATACGGCCTCTCGGCTCGGACCATGGATACCATCGGGGCGTCGTGTCGAGAGTCCACAAGGCGAAGATACCGCTCGCATATTAAGAAGTGGGAAGCCTACTGCAGCCGCTCTCGCATCACGTACGATGACGTGACAATAACCGACGTCCTGGAATTCCTCGCGGGGTTGCACCATGATGAACACTTAAGTTACAGTGCCATCAACAGCGCCAGAAGTGCGCTATCATTCTATCTCAAGATTGGGGTAGGATCCAACAGGCTAGTGTCCAGACTCATGCGGGGTATATTCAATATGAATCCGCCTACACCACGCTATAATATCACCTGGGATGTCAGGGACGTATTAACCCTGCTCAGGACGTGGTCTCCCATGGAAGGGCTCCAACTGGACCAACTCACCATGAAGCTGGTGATGTTACTAGCGCTGACTTCAGCTCAGAGGGTACAGACACTACACAAACTTCGTGTCGACAGAATGACATCTACCCCTACAGAAGTAGTCTTTTTCATTGACGAGCTACTAAAGCAGCATAGACCTGGGTGCACAGGGCTGCAGCTGAAGTTCCCGGCATACCCCGCAGATGCTAGGCTATGTTTAGCCTCACATATCCGCCACTATGTCAAGGTGACGGCACGCATCAGAGGAATGGAGAGATACCTGCTTGTCACTCATAAGAGACCTCATCATCGAGTGACAGTCCAGACGATATCCAGGTGGCTTCGAGTCGTCTTGGGTAAGTCAGGTATCGACACTAATGTGTTCAAGTCTCATTCCACCAGGGCTGCATCGACGTCAGCGGCGAGGGTCATGGAGGTGCCCATGGACCAAATTCTCGCCACAGCAGGATGGGCGAATGAAGCTGTGTTCCAGCGTTTTTATAACAAGCCTGTTGCTGCTCCTCTACAGTTCGCAGAAGCCGTGCTGAATGCAGGTCAAGAACGTGGAGATGTCCCCGCATGAGGGGTTTTTGATTTGTTATTAATAAATATGCTTTTGTTTTGCAGTATGAGCTATTGAGCCAGTTTGTTCCTCCCATCCATCCCTGGTAGTGGTGTGTCAGCATGGACGTGGTCCAGGGCGTGTAATCACAGAAGCTTTGAAGTCTTCACGAAGTCACTCACGTGACTCCGAAATGAAATAGTAAGATTGAACGAGAACTTACCAGTTCGAAGGTTGATCTTTATTTCATGAGGAGTCGAAGTGAGGGATTTCGTGCCCTCCTCGCCCAACCCTCAATCACCTTCATCTGGTAATCTTAGTCAATTCAATCATACTATGCGAAGTCATTTCTATTGTTGGTTCTGTGATTCCACGCCGCTACTTTGAAGTATGTCGAGCATGCGCGCCGGCGGGCTCTTCACGAAATCCCTCACTTCGACTCCTCATGAAATAAAGATCAACCTTCGAACTGGTAAGTTCTCGTTCAATCTTACTAGTCTCTGGCGCTGTAAGGCAGCAACTCTACCGCTGTGTCACTGTGCCGCCCCTAGTTCCAGCAGTCGAGAGCAGACCTAATTTCTGTTCAATGTGCAATCTTGGTGGCTGCGTGTCTGTTTGGAGAGCCATAATAATCTGCACTCAGCTTCAATGATGATTCACTAATAACTTTAAAATGTCTGGCATTAGAATCTGTATTTTTACCCCTCACTGCAAATCAACAATCTTTCTGCAGCTCTTGTTACTTCAACAGATCTTCACATGATTGTAATAAACTGTTAAATCAGTACTGTAGCCAATATATCACATACTGATTCAATGAATCATTTAGATTGCTCCTACACATTGTGTGGGATGTCCTAAAAATAGCTGGCATCATTTGATCCTAATGATCATCAGCAATCTTGATTAGATTTGCGTCATTTACATTGCAACAATACACAATGTAGTATAAATAGTCAGTATCTGAAAAACCAAATGTATGTTGGTATTTGATGTACAATTTACCATAACGGAAGGTGAAGCAGCCATTATGTCCATTGTGGCACATATCACTGGTACATTTTCAGCAAATTCCACTCACTTCGATCCAAAAGCCAAAAATAAGGATTTCCTGCCTATTATTCAGCAACATGCTGCATGTCACCTTTGGAGACATTTACAGTCAGTCGAGAATTTAGCAAATTTTCAAACTGTTTATCATTAATATGAAGTAAAGAAAACAAGGTTATAAATGGCCCGAGGAATGCACAGAAATGATGGAAAAACATTTAGCTAATTTTTACTAGGACGGTACGGTTGTGCAGCGATAGAGTTGCTGCCTTATAGCGCCATAGACCCAGGTTCGATCCTGACTACAGGTGCTGTCTGTACAGAGTTTGTGACCGTTCAGGTTTTCCCGGGTGGTTTGATTTCCTCCCACATTCCAATGACGTACAATCTGTAGGTTAATTGACTTCTGTTAATTGTAAATTGTCTCCAGTATGTGTAGGATAGTGCTAGTGTATTGGGGTGATCATTGGTCTGCGTGGACTTGTTGGGCTGAAGGGGCTGTTTCCGCGTTGTAACTTTAAACTAAACTAAAAAAAACTGAAGAAATTAAGAAAGAAATCTAACACTTTAATCTTCATACATGCAATGATTTAAATCTGTTAATCACATCAGTTTTAATAGTATGCAATGGCAATATTATTGGACTAAATGATGCAACACATTTCAATGTTATAGTACATCCTTAGTGTAACTTTTCATGGTTGGTTTTGAGAAATGCAATGTGATTGGACTTTTCAGGTTGTATAAATCTTTAGACTTTAGAGATACAACGTGGAAACAAGTTTTTTGGCCCACTGAGTTCCTGCCGACCAGCGATCACCCTGTGCTCTAGCACTATCCTACTCACCAGGCACAATTTATAATTTACAGAAAGCAATTAACCAGAAAAACCTGTACATCTTTGGAATGAGGGAAAAAACCAAAGAAAATCCACGTGGTCACAGGGATAACGCACAAACTCCGTACAGACAGGACCCGTAGTCGGGATCGAACCCGGGTCTCTGGCACTGTAAGGCAGCAACTCTACCGCTGCACCACTGTGTCACAGCAAGCTGTGGTGTGAAATCAAAAAGTACTGGAAAACTCAGCAGATCATGCAGAATGAGTGAAGGAAAATTGACAGAGAAATAGTCATAGAACTGTGCAGCACAGAAACAGGACTTTTAGCCCACAATGTCCATGCTGACCAAGTTGGCTTACTGGGCGAATCCCATTTGCCAGCATTTGGCCCATAGCTCTCTCTCTAAATACTCCCTACCCATATATCTGTCCAAATGTATTTTAAAAGTCATAATTGAATTTGCTTCCATAGCTTCCTCTGGCAGCTCATTGCAGATACTGAGTATCCTTTGAGTGAAAACATTGTCCCTGAGGTCCTTCCTAAATCTCTTGGAGCTTTACCTAAATTGGAGCAAGATCCAGGAAGCTATGTAGCACATTTCAGCTCTTGATTTATATGTTCCTAATTGTTGCTTTATTGTCTCCAATCTGATTTCTGACCCGTCCACATCAAGAAATGTTGAGAATAAAATTCACAAGTCATGCCCACTATAACTACCTCTGCTTTACGCTGACACTCAGCCTTACCATCCTTCTCCAATGTTTTCCCTGAGAAGCCTGAGGAAGGGTGGGGGTGGGGGGGGGGGGGGGGGTGGGGTAAGGGGGTGTATGGGGAGCATAGTGGTACAGCTGTGTTGCTGCCTCGCAGCGTCAGAGATCCAGGTTCGATCCTAGTCATTGTACCCACAGACCCAATGGGTACATTCATATGGAGTTTGTATGGTTTTGGCTGGGTGCTCCGATTTCCTCCCACACGCCAAAGTCGTACAGGCTTGTAGGTTAATCGGCATCGATATTAATTGTGTGTAGGATAGAACTAGTGTGTGGGTGGTCATTGGATCGTGTGGGCCAAAGCGTCTGTTTCCACGCTATGTCTCTAAACTAAGCTAGTTAGGAGTTATAGGGAGGCTGGAGAATGGGATTGAACAGGAAAGATAGATCAGTCATGATTGAAATGCGGTGTAGACTTGATGGGCCAACTGGCCTAATTTTGTTCCTAGAACTTATGAAGATGATCTAAACCTAGTTGAACAGGTCTGCCCCAGCTTATTTCCACTTTCAGCTATCTAACCGAGGTCAAAGCATCTTCAGCACAGATCTCTGAACATTGGATTGATTGGAGTTTGTCTCATCTCATTTCCATTTCTTGGCACCATTATCTAATGACTCAGTGTCTACTTTGACATTTAAGTTGATTTTCCATTGTGTTTATTACCCAATCGCTTTAGTTCCACAGCTCCTGTGCCTTCATCGTTAGCTTGACGTTGACATATTTTACCCTCCCATTATATACTTTGCTTATTAGCCAATAACTAGCCACTAGCCAAAGTATGTAGGTTAATTGGCTTGGTGTAAATGTATAATTGTCCCTAGTGTGTGTAGGGTAGCGTGAATTTTTGTTTCGTTTTAGTTCAGAGATACAGCGCGGAAACCGGTCCTTCGGCCCACTGAGTCCGCGCCGACCAGAGATCTCTGCACACGAACACTATCTTACATACACTAGGAACAAATTACATTTATACCAGGCCAATTAACCTACAAACCTGTACATCTTTGGATTGTGGGTGGAAACCGAAGATCTCGGAGTAAATGTGCAGGGATCGCTGGTCGGTGCATACTCGGTGGGTCAAAGGGCCTGTATCTCTTAAACTAAAACAAACTAAAACTAAATTCTGACCCCTTCCCAATGGTTCAGTTTGAATTGAATAGGTCACGGCCTTAATGTCCCATTGACCCAGAATCGCAATAACCAATCCCACATCCGCTCTTTCATTAAGAACGCCCACTTCTTTTTCTGAAACATCTGCCTCAACCCATCTGCTCAAAATCTAATACATCACAGAAGGCTGTACTGTCCATTATATCTGTATCAGCTCCTTCAAAGAGTTATTTAATTAATCCCATTATCCTGCTCCTTCTCAGAGAGCTGCAAATTGATCCCTTTCAGGTATTTATCAAATTCCTTTCTGAAGGTTATTATTAAACCTGTTTCCAACAAGCTTTCACATTGTACACTCCGATTCAGGACAATTTACTGAGCATTTCTTGCCTTGTTTTATCTCTGGCTCTTTTGACTTTTACTGAATCTGTGTTCCCTGGTTACCAACACCCCTTTAGACTTTGGAGATACAGCGCGGAAACAGGCCCTTCAGCTCACTGAGCCCGGCGCCAACCGGCCATCACCCTGTACTCAAGCACAATCCTACACATTAAAACCCACGTGCTCACAAGGAGAATGTACAAACTCGGTACAGACAGCACCTAGGTCTTTGACACTGGAAGGTAGCAACTCCACTGCTACGCCACCATGCCACCCTTAAACTCCTGCTGATGCAAATACTCATATCCTGATTGATTGCATCAAAACTCATCCTGTCTTTGTCACCTCCAGCATGGATTCAAGTGTTGTGATATTAATAATTCTGAAAAGTTCTCCAAATGTACAATGTACAATGCACAATGTCATCATATGTATCAAGTGCTACGGACTCTGTATTTTTGGAGATTTAAAATTATTTATCATTTCACTACCTAATTTTTAAAATACAGCTTTATTGCTTGCATTTAACCTTGCCATGATAGAAAATTGATATATTAATTGGAATTAACTATCCTAACTAACACAAATTACACAATGGACTAGGCCAACACAATGGTGTAGCTGGCAGAGCTGCGGTCTCACAGCACAAGAGACCTGGGTTCGACCCTGACCTTGGGTGCTGTTTGGAACGATTTTGTACATTCTTCCTGTGACTGTGTGGGTTTCCTCAGGGTGCTCTTGTTTCCTCCCACATCCCAAAGAAGTGCAGGTTTGTTGGGTAATTGGCCTTTCTACATTGCTCCTAGTGTGTAGGGAGAGAATGCAAAAGTGGGATAACACAAAACTAGATGCAAAGGGGTAATCGATGGGCAGTGTGGACATGATGGGCTGAAGGGCCTGCTTCCAAGTTGTATCTACACTCTAAAGGACTTGCATTCATGTGCAGTCATATTTTCTGCTGGTGGCAGCTGAGGATGAATAGCTAGCCAAACTCTTTAAATATATATATAAACTGCATTTCAGGGAGCATACTTCTCACTATTGTCATTTGAGAGGCGGAGAGTGCAGAAAACCTACTTACAGTCACAATGAACTTCATGCAGATTACATCCCTACTGGTTAATGTCTTTCTTCAATTGTGCACTCTAACACAAAAGAATGGTGAATGAAATGTTCCCCAATTATTTCCTTATTGTTTTTTTTTCCCCACAACCTGCACTCACTTAAGCACTAGGCCATTTTCTTGACTGTAATTCAGATTTGAAGTGTGCGAATTAAATGCCATTCTTTTGACAAACTACCTGAACTCAACATTTGCCATCTGCGGCACATTTCACTTAAGATTTCAATTGTAAGTTATGCTTGTAAAAGGTTTTCACGTGTTCTTGCACAGTTTTCCTTCTGGCATTGTGTGTTGACTGGTACTCAGCGAATAACAAGCAGTCCATCCCTCCCATATGAACAAATCATGCGATGCAGCATGAGACATCTTTAGTTCTACTTTTGAAGAAAGCTCATATTTTATGTAGTATGTCTAATTAGTGCAAGTGTCGTAGTTTATTTCTGGGCAACACATGGGCTAATAATACAGTGCAGCAAAACAGCACCCCTATCACATGGGAATTGTCACGATTCATGAGTTGTTTGTGCCCACTTCATATGAACTCTAACTGGCAGAATCTTTCAGTTCCCAGCATAGAGTTAATGACACATTTTCAACATAATCTTCATTGTGGTCTTATTACCCAGGTATTTTATTCATTCTATTCTCTTCATGTTTTTCTTGAATATCTCACAGATTCATGGTCATATCGCCCTTCGGCCCAATGCCCATGCCGCCCAACATGCCCCATCTACACTGATCCAACCTGTCTGCATTTGTCCCTCAACCCTCTAAACCTATTTTATCCATGTACCTGTCCAAATGTTTTCTTTAAACATTGTGATAGTACCTGCCTCAACTACCTCCTCTGGCAGCTTGTTCCATATACCTACCACCCTATGTTGCCCTGCAGGTCACTATGAAATCTTTCCCCCTTCACCTTAAACCTATGTCCTCCGGTTCTTAATTCCCCTTCTCTGGGTAAAAGACCATGCATTTATCCGTTCCATTCCTCTCATGATCTTATAGATCTCTATAAGATCACTTCTCATCCTCCTGTGCTCCAAGTCCTAGCCTGCTCAACCTCTCTCTATAGCTCAGGCCCTCGAGTCCTGGCAACATTGTCATAAATCTTTGCTGCAACCTTTCCAGTTTAACAACATCTTTCCGATAACAGGGTCTACACTGTCTGAAGCCAATTGCACCCATTCCTCAGAGGACTGCAACTGCTGCTGAAACGCTATGAAGAATTAGCACAGCCACAAGTAAGAAAAAGGCTGAAGGGTGAATAGTCACTGACTGTATTGCTTTTGTTAAATTGGATGTACAAAAATAGGTGGCACAGTGTCGCAGCGGTAGAGTTGCTGTCCTACAGCTCAAGAGACCAGGGTTGGATCCTAACTACGGGCGATGTTGTACGGAAATTGTACATTCTCCCTGCGAGCGCATTTTTTTTCCTCCGGACGCTCCAGTTTCCTCCCACACTCCAAAGACGTGCAGGCTTTTTAGGTTAATTGGCTTAGATAAAATTGTAGATTGTAAAGTTTGTAGGATCGTGCTAGTGTACGGTGTGATTGCTGGTCGCCACGAACTCGGTAGGACGATGTGCCTGGTTTCACACAGCATCTGTAAACTAAACCAAACTAAAAATGCTTGACTATCTTCTTTCAGTGTTAATGATTCGTGCTAAATGGACAAATGGAGATAATCAGCAACCGAGGGAGGGCAAAGCAGGAAATGTGCAGGAATGGGATGTTAGACTCGCCTTTATCCTTAATCACGCAAGATGTGGGCACTGCTACAGATCAGCATGTAGTAATCATACATAATTGCCACTAAGCAGGTGCCGAGAAGCTGTTTCGCGGTTGTGTTTATGGTGTAGCAACTTGCACAGTAAAGCCTATTTGTGTCCTTTGGCAGAATTAGCTACATTGCTGTCTCTCTCGTGCATCTCTTGTCATGATCATAATGCTGGACATGCCGGTATCTTGAGTTCCACTTGCCAACCATCATTGAGGAGTGCAAAGCCATCTTCAAAATTTATATCAGCCCCTCTTCAGTCTGAAAAAGGGTCCTGACCCAAAACTCCACCCATCCATTTTCTCCAAAGATGCTGCTTGACCCGCTGAGTTACACTTGGAGTCTGTCTTTTACATCAGCCATATAACAAATACATGGTCACAGAATCAGAGAGTCATACACCATGGAATCAGGCCCTTCAGCCCAAGTTACCCATGCAAACCAAGTTGCTCCATCTACGCTCTAGTCCCACCTGCCTTCATATGGCCAATCTCCCTCAAAACCTTTCCTATCTATCTAAGCTGCAGAGGTTCCATTGCAGGTAGAGAAAAAGTTGCCAGCTCAACTTTTTAATTGCCGGTTGCAAAATAATGACAGCAGTCGAGTTTAGTTTAGTTTAGTTTATTGTCAGGTGTACTGAGGTACTGTGAAAAGCTTTTTTGTTGTGTGCTAACCAGTCAGCAGAAAGTCTATACATGATTACAATTGAGCTGTCCATGGTGTACAGATACATGATAAAGGGAATAACATTTAATGCAAGATAAACTCCAGTAAAGTCTGATTAAATGTAGTCCGAGTGTCTTCAGTTACAAAGATGGTATCTTAGGACCATTCTGTAGTTGTTGGCAGGATGCCTGATGACAGCAGGGGCAAAACTGTCTCTGAATCTGGAGGTGGGCCTTTTCACACTCATACCCTAGAATACCCTGATAACAGTCGCAGGACAGGTATAATCCTTGTATAAAGACCACAGAGGAATGACCACTTGAAAGTTAACTTGCAGGGTTGTGAGACTGGAAAAGCACAACAAGGCAAATGGAAGTGATGCCTTAATCTTCCGCCATCTTAAATGTTGGATAGTACCATTTATGAATGATAAAAAAGGCTGCTAGAAGCTCGCTGAGAATGTTTGGAATGACCTGTGCGAGTTGACATTCTGGGAAAACAAATTTAACAAATAATGATGCATTAGTGTGGCTTTAATGTGAGAGATGCAATGTTTAAGAGAGATGTAAGGGTCAAGTTTTTTTTTACACAGAGGGTAGCGAGTGCCTGGGGTGGTGGTGGTGGCAGATACGATAGTGGCATTTAACAGACTTTTGGATAATGCATCGATATGCAGGGAAAGGAGGGATATGGATTATGTGCAAGCTGATAAGGATAGGTCTTGTCTTCATGTCAGCACAGACATAGTGGACCGAATGGCCTGTTCCTATGCTCTATTGTTACATGTTCTTTGCTCAATGTTCTATCCCTTTTCTCTCACTGTGTGCAAGTGCCCCAAGTTGTCGGGAGTGGATGAAAAATTGCGACAACATAGAATCTGTGTGAAGGGGAGATCGATGGTCAGTATGGACTCTGTGGGCCAAAGGGCCCGTTTCCACGCTGTATCTTTCTATCAATCATTTCAATAAACCAATGCATGTGCTACCATACTTGACAATTGGTTGAGTCGCACTAAAATGAATTATTTATGTGTGATGCAGAGATAAAATTGGAAGCTGTTAAAATGTGAAGAGACCCACACTGTGCTGGCCAATTTTGCAATGTTTCTGTTATTCATAGATCTTTCATGAATTTTTTTTAAAATCTCTTTATGGTGAGTTTTATAAGATACAGTCCAGATAGAAGGAAACCTTATTAATGGAAATAAACTACTGTAATACTTGGTCCATGTCAAATTGCATGCGCTGAAATATGTTGCAAAGAAAAACAGAATAGTTTGGGTCAGTGACACTGATAAACCAGTTGTTTTTTCGCTCTCATGCTTTATAATCTCTCCTCTTCATCTGCCTCGCCTTTTCAGGTCCTCGAGACAATGTGATTTCAGGTACATTCACCAATGCATTCATATTCCTTTGGTTTTTTCTCTGTTGAATATCAAATTCTTGGAAATACAAATGAATCTTTGGAGAGAATTAAATAACACTTTCTACTACATTGGTTTCAATAAATAAGCCATTGAGTGGGCACAGATAAGAAAGTAAAGTTGAATAAGTTAAGATCTTTCTGCTTTTGCGCCCCATAATACTGTATCAAGAAAAATGCAATCACTGAAATAAATATCGTGGAATGCAGGCATTTTATAAAATTCATTGAAATTTCTTTCCTTTGTGACAGTGCCGTCTTGAGCCACCCACGTATAATACACGGACATGTAAGAGATGAGAGGAAGGAGCCTGCGAGATCAGAGGGCACACACAGGATAAAGAAATCACTTATCTACTTTTTTAACCTTACTTCATGAACTGTCTTCCCAGCTCAGCATTTAAAACATCATGCAAACCTACATGTCTTCAGGTTAAAAGGAAATCAGCAACTATTTTTAACTTTGGCTCTGTCATTTCTCTTTGTTAAGTTAATAGATTCATCTGCAGGCTTCTGTAATTGGAGGGTTGTGCCTCACACCAGCAGTCATCACAGTTTAATATTTAATTACATTTATAGTTATTAAGTAACTGTAGGCTTGATTTCAGTTAAATTTATTCTGCAATAATTCCTAAAGGAAATTATCCCACTGGGCATCCATCAAATAAAGTGACTTTTGCTTAAATGTATACATTTGTCTTCTTTTATGTATCAATCTGCACCAAAGTAGCAGCTAAAGTGAATTATTTTCACATTTCCATGCCTGTCTCTTTACCTTTAATCAGTGGAAAAATTAATAAAAAAATATTTGAGGAATATACCAGGGCTGATAATGTTGCAGTGTTAGCAGAATGCAATGCGTGTGGTGAATTGATCTTGCCTGCATTTGTGAGATCAGTTCACTTAAATTAGCAGAAACCACTCTGCCAATATAGGTTCAGGTGAAAGAAATGTGGCAAATTACTGAGAGTCAAAAGTTGTATAAATGTACTGTTACATTTCCTGATCTTATGGATGGAAGAAGATAGAACATATAACATAAACCAGTACAGCACAGGAAGAGGCCCTTTGGCACACTATGTCTGTGCCGAAATTGATGTCTTGTGTCCGTCCTGACTTCAACATCCTGGGATCCCTTTGCCGAGGGCCGCCAGTGTGAATCTCCACCCAGCTTGGCCTGTGGACTTCGGGAGCCGCGGTTTCCGGTAGGAAGTGGCCGATTCGGAAGTCCAAGCCGCTGAGAATGTTCTCCCGTTCCGACGTTGCAGTTCCATCATCAGGCGGGCGACCCTGAACATCGGGCCACCCGTAGCGGCGACAACGATGGGTTCAGCTGCCCCCTGACCACGGGTGAACAACAGAGGACAACAGAGGAGGATGACTGAACTTTGGTGCCTTCCCTCACAGTGGGAAACTTTGATTCCGCTGTGTGGGGATGTCTATGTTAAAGATTATCGTGTTCTGTGCTTTTATAAAATTCGTATGGCTGTATGGTGACCACACATTTCACTGCACCAATTGGTACATGCAACTAATAAATGTCTCTTGTCTCTCTCTTACACATGATCTGCATCATTCTAGTCCCCGCATATCCATGTGCCTATCGAACAGCCTCTTAAACACCGCTGTCGTACCTCTGCCTCCACCACCACTCCTGACAGTGCAATCCAGGTACCACCACTCTGCCCAAACTTGCCCAAGGCATCTCCTTTAAGGATAGACACAAAATGCAGGTGTAACTCAGTGGGTCCATTCCACCAGAATTTTATGTCAATCTTTGGTATAAACCAGCATCTGCAGTTCCTTCCTACACATTTCCTTTAAACTTTAGAACCAAGGAATTGCTGAAGCTGGTTTACACAAAGTGCTGGAGTAATGGGCCTGTCCCAGATGGTCGCCACATGTTCGCGGGTGATTGCCGGAGAGTCGCCTTCATGGATGTGAGGAGTTCCCGCATTCTGGGAACTAGAAGCAGAAATGAGGGAACTCCTCACGACTTGCTGAAAAATTAGCTGCGACTAGAATGAAGCCACCATGGAGAGTAGCGAGAGTTCTCGAGCCGTAGATGGGTTGCAAGGAGGTCCTAATGGGTCGCCAGTAGGTCGAAGGTTCTCGGAGGTTCTCGTAGGTTGTAGCCGGTGCTGACCGGTGAATTTCATTGGTCATTGGGGGAAAAAAAATGGTAAGTAGTAGTTTTCAGAACAGCGCCAACCTTCCTGTTCATCGCGTGTGTCTGTTTCACCTTGGCTTTGCACCATTTGAATTTTTTAGGCAGCGCTCCCCCTGCTTGTCCTGTCTCCCGCCTGCATAACGGGCTGGTGAAGGAAGTGATGTGTTTGTGTGTGTGTGTGTGTTCAACTCTGACAGTTGTTGTTCCAGTTGCCGGTTTTTCAGGCGGCTGCCGGCAACTTGACAGACCAATAACTCTTTGGGTCAGGCAACATCTCTGAAGAACATGAATAGGTGATGTTTCGGGTTGGGAACCTTCTTAAGTCACCTATTGATTTACTTTGGGCTGACATATCCAGTGACTAATCTTCCTATTCTCCACTCCCAGTCCTTTAAGTATAAACTCCCAAACAAGAGCACGAGATGCTTGTGTAGGAAGGAACTGCAGATATTGGGTTACACCGAAGATGGCACCAAATGCTGGAAAGGAGTAGATGACGTTTCAGGTCGAGACCCTTCTTCTGTCGATCACTAAGTGGTTGACAGCCTTGGACAACTGTATAGAATCAACGACATCTGACATTGGAGAGAATTATATGCTTTAAGTAGATTAGCACGAGGACCATGAATTAGATATATATTCCATGATTGTATATTACAAAATGTTGCCTGTCATCCTGTTTCACATCTGCTGTTGCACTGCACCATGTCTCAGCACAACCTTACAGATTTTCCATAGTTTTCTTATGCAAGTCCATTCTTCACTGGAGCACGCAACCAGACAGCAATTTATAATTGAAAATGTTAATGCTCCGTTATCATTGCACATCACAGTGTCATAACACAGTGTATGTTCCTATCTGACTACGGAATGAGCTGCAGGCTGTGGAAACTTGCAACATCGCTGCAATATTTCAACCAGGAACTGTATTATTCAAAGATGCTGCAAATACTACAAGAAGATTCAAAACCCGTTCCTGTATAAAAACTCCATCACACATGGAGTCTCTCTCAAGCCGATGGAAATGAACGTGAAGCAAAACAGGTGCAAGCCTGCAACAATAGACTTTAGAAACACAGCGCAGAAACAGGCCCTTCGGACGAGTCCGAACCGACCAGTACACTAACACTAACCTACATACTAGGAACAATTTTACTGAAGCTAATTAACCTACAAACCTGTACGTCTTTGGAGTGTGGGAGGAAACCGGAGCACCTAGAGAAAACTCACAGGGTCACAGGGAGAACATACAAACTCCACACAGACAGCACCCATAATCAGGATTGGACCCGGGTCTCTGGTGCTGTGAGGCAGCAACTGTACCATTGCTCCACCGTGACGTTGTTTAACGTTTCCACTGGCTAGGACAGGAAATGGACAAAAGTCCTCTCCAATTCAAACTACAACTGGCCCAAACAAGTCCCATCAGCACGGCGAATGTGCACTGCTTTCTTGTTCCACGTTGTCTCATATTAGAACTTGGCAATGAGTGCAACAGACCATACCGTCAACCCCTCTGATATTTATCTCTTTTGTATTCCCATTCCATTTGCATCAGCAAAGGTAACTGTGGACAATGAAACCAACTTTGATACATGTCTGTGTTCAGCTGTTTAAAGGTGGATGGGGTTTGTTGCCGAGAACAAAGGGGAACCCGGCGTGGCGTGGGGGCGCGGCGCTGAAAACTAAGGGGGACCCGGTGGTGGGGACGAAGAAGGGATGAGTACTTTTTGTAACTTTGTCGGCACCTTTGTGGCGACTCTTTTGTGTACTTTGAATTCAAAATCAAAGACTTTCACTGCAGCTAGCTGGGTACAAGTGACAATAAAGTATCATCATCAGATGACGATGACCATGTTACTTTTTCCCCTTGAACATTTTTAAGAGAAGTTGTAGGTGCCGTAAATCTGATAACAAGATGGCGGGCATGGTGGCATAGTTGTAGTGTCGTTACCAGACAGCACCAGAGAACCGGGTTCGATCCTGACTACCGGTGCTGTCTCTACAGAGTTTGTACGTTCTCCCCGTGACCTGCATGGGTTTTCTCTGGGTGCTCCGGTTTCCTCTCACACACCAAAGATGCACAGTTTTGTAGGCTAATTGTCTTGGTAAAATTGTAAATAGTCCCAAGTGGGTGGAGAACAGTGCTAGTGTAGCTGGTTGGCGTGAACATGATGGGCTGAAGGGCCTGTTTTGATGCCGTATCTCTGAACTAAAATCTAAGACCTCTTTCAAGTGTATCCCTGGAGGAGTTTCGGGAACTAAGGAGTAAGCTAAAAAAGTAAATCAGAAGGGCAAAAAGGGGACAGGAGATAACTTTGCCAGATAGCATTAAGGAGAATCCCACTGAGATATTATAAGCACATACAGGGAAAAAGCGTAACCAGAGGGAGAGAAGGACCCCTCAGGAATCAATGCTGGTCAACTCTTTTTAGAGCCACAGGAGATGGGCAATGTCTTCAATGAGTATTTCTCCTCGGTTATTACCATGGAGAAAGACAGGAGGATTGGGGATCTTCAGAGCAGTCAGTATTAGAGTTGCAGATGTGATGAATACCCTGACATGTATGAAGATAAACAAATCTCCCAAGCCTGATCAGATATACCTGAGGACTTTGTGGGAAGTTAGAGCGGAAAATGCAGGAGCCTTCGCTGAGATTTATGTCATTGTTAAATACAGTTGAGGTGCCGGATGACAGGAGGGTGGCAAATGTTGTGCCTCTATTCAAGTATCTCAATAACAGATAAAGTGCAATAGGCTGTTATAGTTCAGATTTCATTTGAAGTTGTGATTAATAGTCTGATGGCTGTGGGGAAAAAGCTGTTCCTGAACCTGGATGTTGCAGATTTCAGGCTCCAGTACCTTCTACCTGATGGCAGCGGAGACATGAGTGTGTGGCCAGGATGGTGTGGGTCCTTGATGATGCTGGCATCATTTTTGAGGCAGCGACTATGAGAGATCCCCTTAATGGTTGGGAGGTCCGAGCTGATGATGGACTGGGCAGTGTTTACAACTTTTTGCAGCCTTTTCGGCTTCTGGATGCTCAAGTTGCCGAACCAAGCCACAATGCAACCGGTCAGCAGGCTCTCTACTGTGCACCTGTAGAAGTTCGAGAGAGTCCTCCTTGACAAACCGACTCTCCATAATCTTCTCAGGAAGTAGAGGCGCTGATGTGCTTTCTTTATGATTGCATCAGTTTTCTAGGACCAGGAGAGATCTTCAGAAATATGCACACCCAAGAATTTGAGGTTCTTGACCCTTCCACCATCAACCCATTGATATAAACGGGACTGTGGGTCCCCATCCTACCCCTTCCGAAGTCCACAATCAGCTCCCTGGTTTTGCTGGTGTTGTGAGCCAGGTTATTGTGCTGGCACCATTTGGTCAATCGGTCGATCTCACTTTTGTACTCTGACTGGTCCCCACCAGTGTTACGTCCCACAACAGTGGTGTCGTCGGCGAACTTGATGATGGAGTTTGCACTGTCCGACTACACAGTCATGAGTATAGAGTGAGTATAGCAGGGGGCTGAACACGCAGCCTTGAGGTGCTCCCGTGCTGATTGTTATCGAGGATTACACATTTTCATCAATACGGACAGACTAGTCTGTGAATGAGGAAGTCAAGGATCCAATTGCAGAGGGAAGCGTAGAAGCCTAGATCTGAAAGCTTGGTAACCAGCTTGGAGGGGATGATGGTATTAAATGGTGAGCTGTAGTCAATGAATAACAGCCTGTCAGATGAGTTTTTGTTGTCCAAGTGGTCCAGAGCAGAGTGGAGTGCCAGTGAGATCGCATTCACTGTTGATCTGTTGTGGCGGTAAGCGAACTGCAGTGGGTCCAGGTTTTTGTCGAGGTAGGAGTTGATTTGCGCCATGATCAACCTCTCAAAGTACGTCATCACCACAGACGTTAGTGCCACTAGTCGATAGTCATTGAGGCATGTCGCCTTGCTCTTCTTGGGCACCGATATTATTGATGCCCTTTTAAAGCAGGTGGGAACCTCAGACCTCTGAAGTGAGAGGTTGAAAATGTCCGGAAAAAGTTCAGCCAGTTGGTCCACACAGGTTTTTAAAACACACCTGGGTATACCATCACGTCCAGGCGCTTTCCGAGGGTTCACCCCTCTGACATCAGCCTCTGTGACTGTGACCGAAATACCATCATGGCGAATGGGGGCTCGGGAAGGCACATCAGTGTTCTCCCTATCAAAGCGTGCATAAAACGCATTGAGCTCATCAGGGAGTGATGCTTTGCTGACATTTGAGCTGGGATTTGAGCTCCTAATTTCGCCTTGTAGGAGCTGATTGCATTCAAGCCCCGCCACAATTATCGAACATCCGTCTCATCCTCCAGCTTAGAGCAGAAGTCCCTTTTGGCTTGTTGATGGCCTTACCAAGGTTGTATCTGGACTTCTTGTAGACCTCTGTATCTCCAGACCTGAATGCCTCCAGATCTGGTCTTCAGAAGAATGCGGGTCTCATGGTTCATCTAAGGCTTCTGGTTAGGAAACGCTCATAGGTTTTTGTTGGAAACTATGTAGAACGGGAGATTGGACAAATTTGGATTGTTTTCTCTCGTGTCAGAGGCTGAAGGGAGACCTGATAAAAGTTTTCAAAATTATGAGAGCATAAGTGAGGTATACGTTCCGAAACATTTTCCCAGGGTGGAAATTTCAGAGATTGGAGGGTATAGCTTTAAGGTGAGAGGGACGAAGGAAATATCTACTCAGCATTGACTTCGTTCCCACGGAACAATTGCACCTTCTAGCCGAACATACAACCGCCGACGGCACTCTCCAGCTACTCTCATCCATAATCAAAAGAGGCTGGCCAGACAGGCAATCCAGCACACCAATGGAGGTGCAGCCGTTTTTCTTAGTCTGTGATGAACTGGAAATACCGGACGGTGTCATAGTTAAGGGCCACAAAGTCGTGATCCCTTCATCCTTACATGACGAACATGACGATATCATCTTTACATGGCATTGTATAATACCCTTCTAAATATAGAAATTCCATCATCAGACGCAATTAGAGGAGACTGGGAAGAGGAATTAGGCCTAAGATTTTCCAAAGACAGATGGGAAAAAAATATTTTATACATGCATAATGGTTCGATTAATGTTACATTCATTTTAATCCAATTTAAAACACTGCACAGACTCTACTACTCAAAGACTAAACTGAATAAGATGTTTTCAAATGTATATCCTATCTGTGACAAATGTCTCCTTCAAGAAGCAACTATAAGAAATTCCTTTGCCTCTTGCATAAAACTACATAACTTTTGGAAAGGAATTTTTGAAATTTTCTCAAAAACATTAAAAACAAAACTGGACCCCCAAACGGAACTGATTATTTTCAAAACATCAGAAGCCTGCCCTGAGCTATCAATATTTCAAAGAAGTTTTCTTCACCGATGCTGGGGAAGTTCAGAACAAGGGGTCACAGTTTAAGGATAAGGATAAGGAGTCTTTAAGGACCGAGATGAGAAAATCATTTTTCACACAGAGAGTGGTGAATCTGTGGAATTCTCTGCCAGAGAAGGTAGTTGAGGCCAGTTAATTGGCTATATTTAAGAGGGAGTTGGATGTGGCTCTTGTGGCTATAGGGATCAGGGGGTATGGGGAGAAGGCAGGTACAGGATACTTAGTTGGATGATCAGCCATGATCATATTGAATGCCGGTGCAGGCTCGAAGGGCCGAATGGCTTACTCCTGCACCTATTTTCTATGTTTCTATGTTTCTAATACTACAAAGAGGCACACTACGGCCACCTAGGCACCGATGCCACGCATGGAATATGTTTTACTGGCCTGGGATGGCCAAGTACATACGGAACAAGTCAACCTCTTGCCCCATCTGCAACAGCCTGGCGCCGCAGCAACAGAGACAGCCCCTGTTACAACAACCTCCACCAGCACTGCCCTGGATGTTGCTGGCGGCAGACATTTTCGAATGGCACGATAAACATTATCTAGTCCTGGTCGACCCCTACTCTAACTAGTTCGAACTTGATCTACTGCCCTCTATCACATCAGAAATGGTCATTCAAATGCTACCTAGCCACTTCTCCACATTCAGCGCACCTGTCTGCTTGCAAACCGACAACGGAAGACAATTTACCAGCCACACGTTCAAACACTTTGCCAACCGATGGAATTTCCACCATGTCACGAGCAGCCCTGAATGCCCACAAAGTAACGGGCTCACTGAACGGGCAGTCAGAAGCGCAAAACAGCTAATGGCCCACCTAGCCAAGTCGGATGTGTGCCTTGACCTCTTAAACCTCAGAAACATAGCTAAAGATGGGGTCCTGTGCTTACCAGCCCAACGCCTGATGTCCAGAACACCAAGACCACCGAAACCAATTGGCTGGTGCCACGATCCAGAAGCATATCCAGGAGAAACACGACATCCAGAAACGATCACATCACAAGTCCAGCAAACCACTTAAACCATTACTGCCGGGCCAAGTCGTCTGTTTGCAAACTACTTTGGGACATTCCCATCTTGGTTGCGTTGTTGGCCTGTCCAAAGAACCCGATCCTACCTTGTCGACATCTATGGCACCTTGTACCATCAAAGCCGCCAATACTTGCTGGCTGTGAAGGAACCATGTCCCCCACCAGCTGATCCTTTCGCTCCACCTCTACAGTTTCAGCCGTCATCTGCCATGGCCACCACTAGTCCCAGCGTGTCCCTTTCTCCACCGCGACCGGCGGCTATGACTAACAACAACACTACCTCTCCCGCATGCTCTCCCTATCGGTCAACACGAGTGTCCCCTGCTGCTCTCTCATCATGGCTTCGGGTCCCGCCAGGTTAAGTAGGAGGGAAGCCTTGACAGCGTCAGGTTCATTTCGGTGGATGATATTGATGTAGTGTTCGTAGTCAATTTCAAAGAGTCTCCATTGTTCCCCGATGTCAGAATCGACGATAAGCTGCGCAGGCATTCTGCATGATTGAGCCATAGTAATGCAAGAAATACTGATAAACGGAAATAAAAAACGATAAACGGACGCAGTGGGTCACTCCAAGCTTAATGACACCATATTCATGTGTTAGAAAGTCCAAGTCCGAATGGGAAGGGGATCAGCATCGGCAGTTCCTACCTACACGACACACAGAGATGATGGCCTGGAACACATTTCCAGTGATGACCTTGCCACATGGACAATCTCAGACAGCAACTTTTCTGTTGAATGCCAGTCTTGTTGAGAATAGGTCAATAATTCTAGTTGAAGTCTCAGATGAGGAGTGGAGCACCAGCATTAGTTTGATAAGCATAAATAATCTGACAAAATAATATTAGGTTATGACCTTGCACTGGGCACTGGTAAACTTTGATACAATAATCCTACAAGCTGCAGTCATCTGTTTTTTGATTATTTTGGCATTTATCATTGTTCTCCCTATGTATTACGACATTTGCGCTGCAAAGGCTATAGGGGGGTAGGGTGGTTGGGAAGGGGGTCCACACCTAAATCCAATTGAGAATCTCTGGCAAGAGTTGAAAATTGCTGTTCAAAAACGCTCTCCATCCAATCTGACTGAGCTTGAGCTATTTTGCAAAGAAGAATGGGCAAAAATTTTAGTCTCTAGATGTGCAAAGCTGGTAGAGACATACCCCAAAAAACTTGCAGCTGTAATTGCAGCGAAAGGTGGTTCTACAAAGTATTGACTCAGGGGGGGCTGAATACTTTTGCACGCCACACTTTTCAGTGTTTTATTTGTAATAAAATATGGAAACCATGTATAATTTTCCTTCCACTTCACAATTATGCACCACTTTGTGTTGGTCTATCACATAAAATCCCAATAAAATACAGTTACGTTTGTGGTTGTAACACGACAAAATGTGGAAAAGTTCAAGAGGTATGAAAACTTTTGCAAGCCACTGTATCTCTGCCCTGTGTAAACTTCCCGGGAAGTGGTCTTATTTATCTTGTTAAAAGAGGTTCCAATGAATTTTTTTTCCTCAGATGAAGAACTCCAAAATGAAGGGAAGGAGTTAGCTTCCATTTCTGGAGGAGTCAAATGCTTGCTGCAATGTGTACAGAATTTTGCAGCACGACACAGACCATTAAACTGCATCGGTCTGATAGTTGTTTATGGTCCAAGTCTCCTCCCGTTCCATCTTCATCATTTCAACCTTGCAGCTTTTTCTTGTTTTATTTTGTTTTCTTATAGTCATGTTGTTTGCTTCAGAAAGCATGAAAGGAATTGCCTCAACTTGCTTTGGTAGCAAGTTTCACATTCTAACTGCTCTCAGCACAAATAAATATCTTCCTTCTCTGCTGTATATAAAAACAACTATCTTGTGTATATATATGGAGACTTTTTCAGGACACTTTTGCCTGAAGCATTCTTTTGAAGCCAATCATCATTGTAAAGATTTTTATCTGACTATCTCTAAGTCGTCTTTATGGTCAAGATTTTTTTTTTGAGATCTGTAATCTTTTCGTCCTGGTGCTATTCTTTAAATCTTTTTTTACACTTTCTCCAGTTAGGCTGTGGAATTAGGTACAAACCACTAATTGAACCTGACCAAAATCTAATACAACAGTGGACCAGGCAGCATCTCTGGAGAAAAGGAATAGGTGATGTTTCGGGTCAGGACCCTTCGTTACACTGATTGTATGGGATAGGAGAGCAGAACCTCTTCAATATAGGCCTATCTCCAATAGGGGAGATTTTGCAGTGAAATAGTGAAGCAGGCAAGATGTGAAAAAAATGAACTGCAGAAGCTGGTTTACACCAAAGATAGACGCTAAATGCTGGAGTAACTGATGGCAGTCACCTCTGGAGCCAAAGGAACCACTTGATGAAATACATCTAAGCTGGCAGTCTAGTGCAATAGTGAAGATGATGGATTGTCAGAGGCACTCTCTTTTGGATAAGACACTAAACCAAACCCCTTTCTGCTCTCTAAGGTGAGCTCAAAATATCCCGCTGCACTGCTTTGAATAAGAGATGGGTTACTATCCTCCATGTCTCAGCCAATGATTTCCCCTTCAATCAACATCACTAAAACTCGCCTAGTTATAGGAAGGATGTCAACAAAATAGAGAGAGTACAGAGGAGATTTACTAGAATGTTGCCTGGGTTCCAGCAACTAAGTTACAGAGAAAAGTTGAACAAGTTAGGTCTTTATTCTTTGGAGCACAGAAGGTTAAGGGTGGTCTTGATTGAGGTCTTTAAAATGATGAAAGGCATAGACAGAGTTGACGTGGATAAGCTTTTCCCATTGAGGGTAGGGAAGATTCAAACAAGAGGGCATGACATGAGAATTAAGGGACAGAAGTTTAGGGGTAACATGAGGGGGAACTTCTTTACTCAGAGAGTGGTGGCTGTGTGGAATGAGCTTCCAGCAGAAGTGGTGGAGGCAGGATCGATTTTAACATTTAAAAGTAAAGTGGATAGGTATATGGACGGGAAGGGAATGGAGGGGTAGGGTCTGAATGCAGGTAGATGGGACAAGGGGAAAATAAATGTTCGGCACGGACTGGAAGGGCCGAGAGGGCCTCTTTCCGTGCTGTGATTGTAATATGGTTATATTGTTAAACAGATAGGTGGGAATTGGGGGGGGGGGGGGGGGGGGGAGAGAGATAGGGGAGGAGTATGGAGGTGAGAAAATGCCAAAACAAATTACGCCTGGCAACAGATGAGCTCAGGAAGGGTGGATTCCAGTAATTGCCTCTCCCTGTCTCCTCCTCTCCCTCCCTCTCTCTTTCTCCCTCACTCTTCTCTCCCCATCTCCCTCCCTCTATTCCTCCCCCTCTCCCTTCTTCCCCCTCACAGACACACATACATGCATATGCACGTGCACATGCAAGTGCACACACACGCATTCGCACACACACACAAACACACACATAAATGCGCACACACACAAATACATACAAAGACACCCACACAGAGAGAGAAACATTTCAATTGTTCAAAACAAACCGATATATCTATTAATTTCAATGGTTTAATGAGCAAAGTGTGATTTACCCATCATCGGGGTAAGCCAAGCATCCAGAACAGGGCCAGTTTATTCATCGCTGCAGTTTCCTGACTGCCAGCAAACTATTGTCATGTGCAGTGGCATTCATAGCATCTGGCACTGTGCTTCACTTGAGCTGTGATTGTTCTGCATGTTCTAATTATTCTGCATCAATGAATGATGGATAATTTCACCAATTATTGATTGCTGGTGACTGATGAAGGGTTTGTTGGCTATTTGTGGGTGTGAGGGTGTAGAGGACTGTAACAGATTGGGCCCTCGTGACAGTGAAAGTAAGATAGCTGTTATAAACGGTCCAGAAAATACGCAATAAACCATTACCGGGCTACAAGGCAGCTAATCAGGTATCTGTCCTGGATAAATGTAGTTTTCAATCATTTGAAGCTTACAGCAATACTTTTAGCACAAAATAAGACTATGCTGGAATTTAAGATAATTAGACCCCGTCATAACTTGTAACAATAACATCTAGGTTAATATTTTGTCACACTACAACAGTGACCACATTTAAAAATGACCTTGCTGGGACATTATGAAGTAATAAAGAACGCTACATAAATATAATACTTCATTTTTGTTTTACATTACTGTCGAAAATAAGGCCAGATGTCTCAGGCTTGGTCGATGCTGGGAGAACAGAATGGTTTGAATCAATTGCACTGAAGTGCCACCTGATGCATCAGAAATTCTTCTAATCTATTTTTCCAGCTGTTTCTATTCAGCAAGTGTGGTAGCCTACCTTTTCAACTCCTCCACAAAGTGAATGGAGCACCCTAGGTTGCTTCTGGAGAGAAAGTTTTAACAAACAGCAGGTAAGCAAAGCTTCAGCTCTGACATACAGTAATAACCCAGCTTGTTTTCCGGAAATAAATAAGGACATTAAAATATTAACAATTTCGCTGTGCTGTGCCTGTTATTCTTTTGTGTAATTTTGGGCAATTAACAGCAAAGCACACAAATCCCACAACGCCGACAGCAATCATACGAAAGTCAAGCCCTGTCAAGATTTCGGGTGGAGAGCTAAACTGCCTTCTTCCATGCATTTGTGAGCTTTTAATATTGGTATGCCAAAGGTAAAGACTGGAGTATTGTCCACCAGCCTGTATTAAATTATGAATTGGAATACAGCACTAACATAATCTCATCCCAGACACACCCTCTTCTCCCCTCTCCCATCAGGCAAGAGGTGCAGAAGTTTGAAAACGTACATCTCCAGATTCAGGGCCAGTTTCTTCCCAGTTGATATGAGGCAACTGAACCATCCTATCACCAACTAGCGAATGGTTCTGCCCATGGCTGTCTGAAGGGGAACGGCGGGGAGGGAAGGGGGGGGGGGGGGGGTGCTATGGGTGCACCCCACTAATACAGAGTAAAGAAAAAAATCGGGGCACAATATTTTTTTATTCCACACCAGGACAGAGGGAGCCTTGCATTTGGGCTCCGTGATCCTCTTGCAGCCGAACAGCCACTGGATGACCCTGGCGTTTCGCTACCCTACCCTTCTGCCCTTCCATCTCCCCCCTCTCCCCCCCTTTCTCCTCTTCCCCGCTTCCTCTCTTCTCCCTGCTCCACTCTTCTCCCCTTCTCCATTCCCCCTTCCCATTCTCCCCCTCTCCCCCCTTCCATTTTCCAACCCCCCCCTCCCACTTTCCCCGATGCCCCCCATTAGTGGACTCAGCCTGCGACCAGCGATCTCGCACACTCTATCCCACACACGCTAGGGACAATTTATACAAACCTGTGCGCCTTTGTAGTGTGGGAGGAAACCCTAACCCTAATCCTAACCCTAACCCTAACACTAGCCCTAGTCCTAACCCTAACCCTAACTCTAGGGTGATAGGCTTGGTATAAGTATAAATTGTCCCTAGTGTGGGATAGTGTGTGGGGATCGCTGGTGGGTGCGAACTCGGCGGGCCGAAGGGCACTGTACCTCTGAACTAAATATGACACAGGGGCCCCAGGGGTTGAACTCGAACCCCCAATGTTCTGCCTGCTCCTCATGGGAACTAAACTGTGGCCACGAATTGACCCAGAGGCAGATCTCCCTTCCAATGGTCTCTCCAAACCCCCATTGGCAGCGGGCTGTTCAACTGGATTCAGGCAATGTTGTAAATGTATCAGTGCCACCCACCTGCTCCGGCCACTGAGTCTAAATACCCACCACCTGTTTTGAAGCAAGGTGAGGGGGGGGGGGAGAGGGTAGGGGGAGGTGTTGTTCCCAGTCTGCATTTATCCCATAGTCAATGTTACTAAAACAGATGATGTGGCCTTTGTACAGTACTATTAGTGAGATCTAGCTGTCACCGGCTGGGTCCAAAAATGGGGGACGTCAGTGAAAGTGGAGAATGGGAGAAGGGAGGGAGTGGGGGAGAAGGGGATGTGAGGGGGGGGGGGGGTGTGGAGAAGGGGGAGAAGATTGTAGCGGGGAGAAGGGAGGAAGAGGGGGGAAGGGAAGAAGGGGGAGAGGGGAGGGGAGAAGGGTAGGGGGAGAGTGGAGAAGGAGGGATGGGGGCGGGAGGGGCCAGAGGGGGTGGAGGGGAGAGTTCAGTCTACACTCACTGAATCCATCCCTGTAAAAAGTTAGAGACGCTGATTGGATCTGGAAGTGGACCAATACATCTGTAAATAAAATTGAACGACTCGGACATCTTTTCATTTGCACAATAGATTTTATTATATTAATTTTAATATATTAATGTTTCAAATCCATGCATTGAAGGAAGAATATTTCACAGCCCATCCTTAACCCCAACCTTAACCTTAACCCTAACCGAGCGTCACCCGCAGGGCAGCATACATCAGCGTGTGATGGGGCGTAAGACATAATGAGACACCCAGATGTCGCCCCTGGATTTTGAATATTCCAAAATCCAGTGGCGATAGGGAGACACAGTGTGTCACTACATGCATCATGCCACGTCACGACACGACCGACCACGACGCGACAACCTCTTTTCAGGCTGTCGTCAAAAATGACGCCCAAGTGGGACAGGCCCTTCATGCTGCGAAACTTGAGTGCAAGGCTTGCGGAGGTGTCGTCGGCAGCAAACCTCCCTGGCCAGGTTCTCGATCAGAGTCCGCAGTGCTCGAAGAAACTGTCCAAGCCAAGCAGGCTTGGGAGAAGCGGCAGCTGAGATCGGTGTGCGAGCACCGCAATCCGCCTTCACCAACCCGCCGCTTGAGCGGCTCCTTGGGGCGACCTGCTGCTGCTTCTAGGGGGCGCTGCTGGAGTGGTTACTTGTGCACCCTTGGGATGCTGCTGGCGTGGCGACTGGTGCTTCCTGGCGCGCTGCTGGCGTGGTTACTTGTGCACCCTTGGGTGCTGCTAGTATAGTTACTTGTGCACCCTGGGGTGTTGCTGGTGAGGCTGCTGTTTCTTCCTGGAGTGCTGCTGGTGTGGTTAATTGTGCATCCTGGGGTGCTGCAGCCTCTGTACCCTCTGCTAATTCACCCCCTTCCGACGTTGCTGCTCTGGTTGCCAGCCCTTGCTGCTTGTCGCCCTGGCCGCTAGAGCCGGGCAGCAGTCACCAGATCAGGCTACCACCGCCCTTGGAGCTGTGGGCGCTGCTGGTGGCCTCTGTTCCCTGCACAAACTCACACCTCTGCCGGTACATGACCAGTGAGTCGGGCCTGAGCTGCCTCTTGGAGCTGGAGTGACGCATGATGTCAGGCGGGAGCCCCGGCTGCCCGCTCTACTGGGGGCTGCCGGAGGCCAGGTAAGTCTTCATGCTGCTGCTGCTGGCCCCGTTGCTGCTGCTGCTGCCTTCCTCGGGGGCAGAGCTGCCCAAACCATTGGGCTCCACTTGGCACCCCCTTCATGTACTTGGCCTTGTCGGCAGCCGGTCACTCCACGGCACTCTGCCGACCCTGCCTGTCCCCCTCCATTTGACTGCGGAGGTAGCCGAGACCTTTGGTCAGGAGCCTGAGTGGCAGAGAGACGCTTGCCTCGGGTGGCATGCTGGCATTAGTTGCGATCTCGCTCGGCATCTTACTTTGATCCATCCAACGAGGACAAACACGTTTTCACATCCGCGAAGAAGCAAAGACCAGGACTCCCATGAGCAATGACAGGCTGCCTGCAATCGCCATAATCCACATTCACTATGATTTTGTCCTTAACTTGGATAAAGTGGTGACTAGGGTTGCACAGTTACATTCTCGGAAAATGGAACTGGAAAATATGATTTATGGCTAAATGGCAATATATGCTGGTCTGCCAAGAGTGTTGTCAAAGTCTGTGAGCGGAATCCTGAACTGTCTGCTACTTCCCTCACACTTTGGGAGCCCAAAAAGGGCACTGCAAGAAGAGGTAGAAGTCGGGCTTCCCACATCAGTGTACTAACTGCGGAATGACACAGGCCTTGGACAGCATTAATGAACTGAGGACTGCCATCAAAGATAAAGTCACACTTTGGGAGACCAAACGGGGCACTGCAAGAAGAGGTAGAAGTAGGGCCACCTGCATCAGTGTACTGCAGAACGACACATGCTTTGACAGCATTAACAAACTAGGGACTGCCATGCTAGATAAACTGGTCTGAGGTGCTGTATTTGTGGAACCATGAATGGCATATAGACTAAGGCCAACGAATGCCCTTCCATTAGTAGAAGTAGAGGTAAATGGCAATATACATTCAGGAGCGCCTGAATGATTTTGCAGCATCATACCAGCATGCTGTGTGCTGAATGACAGTGAAATAAGAACTCAATCCAGTCATGCGAGTCAGCATCGCTCAACAATAGTAACACTGAGTGACTTTTTTAAATTGTACTCACCTTTACGTGACATTTACCAGGAGCACTTGAATGATTATGCAGCATCATGCCAGCATATTAGATTGTTTGGTAAGCTATATGATGAATTTTATATGTAACTAGACTATTGTGAATTGTGAATTTGGGAATGTTATATGTTACTAGATTCTGTCGGACTCGTTAGGTCCCAGCATCACATGGGAGGGCTGGTCCCTCAACGCAATATTCCACCTCTCCACCCATTCCAACATTGGTGGTCATTGTGGGGGGGCTTTCTGGAGCGCTAGTATGGGTGTTGTGGGTTGCAGGGACAGGTTTCCAGAGGGCTAGTATAGACATTGTGGGCCAAATGGATTCTCGTGCTGGTGGCTTAGTCACTCATGGCTGGTGGGCTGGTAGATGACATGGCTATTCCTTGAAATTCCATTTCAAGCAGGGTGCAAGGCCACCAAATTCAAGTGCAGTTTCTTACCACTTCAAGCAGGGTGCAAGGCCACCAAATTCAAGTGCAGTTTCATACCATTTCAAGCAGGGTGCAAGGCCACTAAAAACAGCGAGTCGTGACTTCTCCCTCCTCCATCTTGCAGAGACTGAGCCAAGCCCACACTTCTGGGTTTTATAGTCCCTCCCCTCTCCACCAGAAGGGGCGTGGCCTTCATTGCATGATTGACAGGAGAGAATCTCAACATTTTTTAAACACTAAAAACTCTTTTATTTTTGATCAATGGGAAAAATCCTCAGCACCTGATGAGCGGAGGGGGACTGAGTAAGATGGCCAAAAATCACAGCTTACGTGGTAGCGTTCTTTCTAAAATTAATATAAAGCGCAAACAGGAAGTAGTCAAGATTAGACTTTTAATTATATATATATAGAAGGCAGCTTTAATTAGGCAAGGCAGCTTTAATTAGGCAAGGCAACTTTAATTAGGCAAGACAACTTTAATTAGGCAAGACAACTTTAATTAGGCAAGGCAACTTTAATTAGGCAACACAACTTTAGCATTCCCAAACCAAAGGCAAACAGCTTTAGCATTTCCAAACTATATTTTCAAACCACATTAAGGGCACTGACAGGTCAGTAAAACCACTCACAGTTTAGTAGACATGTGTTCAGTGTTGTCCACAGCTCAGACTGAGAGACATGACCCTCTTGCTCCCCCATCTTACAGAGACTGACTGTGGAACTCAACACTTCCGGGTTTTATAGTCCCTCTGGAAGGGGAGTGGCCTTCAGGAGAGAGAATCTCAACATTTTTTAAACACTAATAACTCTTTTATTTTTAATCGATGGGAAAAATCCTCTTGTTCTGCACAGTGGAGGGGGACTCTGAGTAGGATGGCCAAAAATCACAGCCGTAAGCGTCTTTTCTAAAATCAATATACAGAACAATAGGAAGTGGTCAAGATCAGACTTTTAGTAATGTAGATGTTATTATATGTTATTGAATCCAAATCAAGAATTATAAATTCACATTTTAAAAATAGCTTCACATTTCAGTAGTACTGATTTTCAGTATTCCGTACTGATTTTCAAAAATACAGTTTCTGTGTAGTACGTTCTATTGCATTTATGTGAGAAATACCGATTTCCCCAACAAAACACTGATTTTCAGCCATCAAAATACGGAAATGCTCGGTGAAACTTGCCAACTCTGCACTTATTCACAATCACATTGTGTTTCAGAATTCAAAATGTGATTTGTGATCTTGTTTATGAGTCATCATGGAACTAGAATTTATTATAATAGTATGACAGTAAAATAGGTTAGTTTGAAAGCGATTATAGTAATATAAATGCACCAGTTAGTTTCATGGTGAAAAGTGAAGTCAAACTAAACGTTGTATTCACATCACTATTCCGTGTATGTGATGTGAAGTTGTTAGGTCAGGAGGACCACTAAAGGTGCACTGCACACACTAACACAGTCCAACAGTATCAGGCCATCAAATTAACACACAAAACATTTTCTGAAAAAAGTTTTTCTTTACTGCAAAAACTTACAGTATTTTAATTGCACTTTTTGCATGCTCCTTCATAACATTTTACATAACATTTTACTACAGTACAACTTGATTATTAAAACAAGGACAACTTCAATTCTTGATCTAAAAAAATGTATACAACATGACCCCAATCACCCCATTCCACCCATTCATTAATCTTGACAACCAAAATTATAAATATTGGTCATAAATTTGGAGCAAAAATGCTCCAAAATAAGGCTCAGAATGCACAGAGAGCATCTAAAACCCCAGAGTTTCCAGGGCCCTTATGTGGGCTCTGGACCCCGGCAACAAGGGAGTTCACACTTCACGTCCTGATGTGCTCTGCGCGCAAATTATTTCACATAAAATTTTTGTAATGCTGTCATGCCACCCCCCTATTTGAAAAGCTTCATATGGGCCTGCTGCCCTCCCAAGTACCGCATTGGAGACCTTAAAACTATATTTAATCTAACTTTACTGGCCTTTAACTTGCACTAAATGTCATTCCCATTATCCTGTATCTGTACACAGTGGATGGCTTGATTGTACTCATGTAGAGTGTTTCCGCTAACAAAAAACCTTTTCACTGCACCTCAGTACATGTGACGATAATAAACTAAACTAAACTAAACTAATGTCAGTGTTTGGCATTTCTGTGGATCATGATATTCAGCTTCTGAATTAAATCTAGAGCAACAATGTGATTAAAAATAGCCTCAAAGGCGAAGTGTTGAAAGAGAAATTGGCCAAAAATCATGCTTTTTTTGCTGATTTCACCAGGATAATGCCTTTTCCATGATCGAGTGCCAAAATCAACCTTTTTTTGCCGTTATGCTAGAAGGTCATGCTATTTTCTCTAGTTGTACTGGGATTACAATTACTTTTCTATGTTAATACGTTAATATGAATGTTATTATTAACGTGTTAACAAAGTATAACTTTCAAGAAAACGTCCACCACTGGGGTGAAACCGGGAGTGCCATTGTTGGTCATTCATTCGTTCATGCCGCTGCCCGCTGGTTCAGCCTTCTCCAAGATCTATTTAAGAAAGAACTTCAGGTGCTGGAAAAATCAAAGGTAGACAAAAAATGCTGGAGAAACTCAGCAGGTGAGGCAGCATCTATAGAGAAACGGATTAGGCGACGTTTCGGGTTGAAACCCTTCTTCAGACTGATGTAGGGAGGGGGGCCGGTAAAAAGAATGGAAGAGGTGGAGACAGTAGGACTAGGAGGAGAGCTGAGAAGGGAGAAGATGGAGAAGACAAGGGCTATCTAAAATGTAGTCAATGTTGATGCCACTGGGTGGACTACCCAAGCTTGTCTCCTCATCCATTTACTGCTGGCTCGAGTCGCAAATCTGAATTTGAGAGATCTGTGCAAGGCATTCGTTGATGCTGAAATTACACTGTGGAAATTGGGAAACAAATTTCTCAGAGGTTTTTTAGTGAAATACACAAACGAACATATACCAATCAAGTCATCATTACGGAAAAATTATGTTGACAGCAACTTCAACATTGTTGTGCAGAAAATTAGAGATGAAGTTGCATGCAACAAAATAAGGATCTCAATAGACGAGACAACCGATGCTGTGGGGAGATATGTTGCCATTGTGAACATCGGTAAACTGGAGGCAGGTCAATAATCAAAGGAATATTTATTGACATCGGAAGTATTGAGGAAGTCAAACAGCACAACTATCGCTCAGTTGTTTACATCTTAACTTGCCGTACTTTGGCCAGAATTATAAAACACGAGAATGTTCTTCTGTTTGTGACTTAATGTTTTATTCCCCAAAATCTTGCATTTGACATGCTTAGCTCCAGGACTTCATAGAATTGCCAAGCACATATGTAGCTTGTTTCCAAATGTCGATCGCCTTGTTTCCATTGTCAAGAAAATCTTTCTCAAAGCACCATCACGTGTGCAGTTGTTCAAGGATATGGCACCCGAGATTCCGCTACCTCCTCAGCCCTCGTCATGTAGCCACTAGGTGGGGTACATGAATTTCTGCTGTACTCTACAGTGCTGCAAATTTTGAAAAGATAAAAGATATCGTCAACTGTTTTGAAGAAGAAGAATCTGCTGCAGTCAGGATCGACAGTGAAATCATAGAAACATAGAAACATAGAAAATAGGTGCAGGAGTAGGCCATTCAGTCCTTCCAGCCTGCACCGCCATTCAATATGATCATGGTTGTTCATCCAACTCAGTATCTCGTACCTGCCTTCTCTCCATACCCCCTGATCCCCTTAGCCACAAGGACCACATGTAACTCCCTCTTAAATATAGCCAATGAACTGGCCTCAACTACCTTCTGTGGCAGAGAATTCCAGAGATTCACCACTCTCTGTGTGAAAAATGTTTTTCTCATCTCGGTCCTACAGAGCTTCCCCCTTATCCTTAAACTGTGACCCCTTGTTCTGGACTTCCCCAACATCGGGAACAATCTGCCTGCATCTAGCCTGTCCAACCCCTTAAGAATGTTGTAAGTTTCTGTAAAAGCCCCCCTCAATCTTGTCAATTCTAGTGAGTACATGCTGAGTCTATCCAGTCTTTCTTCATATGAAAGTCCTGACATCCCAGGAATCAGTCTGGTGAACCTTCTCTGCACTCCCTCTATGGCTCTAATCTTTCCTCAGATTAGGAGACCAAAACTGTACACAATAATCCAGGTGTGGTCTCATCAAGACCTTGTACAATTGCAGTAGAACCTCCCTGCTCCTATACTCAAATTCTTTTGCTATGAATGCTAACACACCATTCGCTTTCTTCACTGCCTGCTGCACACTGCCTTTCTTCACTGCCTACTTTCAATGACTTGTGTACCATGACACCCAGGTCTCGTTGCGTCTCCCCTTTTCCTTATCAGCCACCATTCAAATAATAGTCTACTTTCCTGTTTTTGCCTCCAAAGTGGTAACCTCACATTTATCCACATTAGACTGCATCTGCCATGCATTTGCCCACTCACCCAACCTATCCAAGTCACCTTGCAGCCTCCTAGCATCCTCCTCACAGCTAACACTGCCCCCCAGCTTCGTGTCATCCGCAAACTTGGAGATGTTGCATTCAATTCCCTCATCCGAATCATTAATATATATTGTAAATAGCTGGGGTCCTAGCACCAAGCCTTGCAGTACCCCACTAGTCACTGCCTGCCATTCTGAAATGGACTTGTTTACTCCTACTCTTTGCTTCCTGTCTGCCAGCCAGTTCTCTATCCACATCAATACTGAACCCCCAATACCATGTGCTTTAAGTTTGCATACTAATCTCTTATGTGGGACCTTGTTGAAAGCCTTCGGAAAGTTCAGATATAACACATCTACTGGTTCTCCCTTATCCACTCTACTAGTTACATCCTCAAAAAATTCTATAAGATTCGTCAGACATGATTTACCTTTCATAAATCCATGCTGACTTTGTCCAATTATTTCACCACTTTCCAAATGTGCTGCTATCCCATCTTTAATAACTGACTCTAGCAGTTTCCCCACTACCGATGGTAGTGGGGAAACTGGTCTGTAATTCCTCGTTTTCTCTCTCACTCCCTTTTTAAAAAGTGAGGTTACATTAGCTACCCCCCAATCCTCAGGAACTACTCCAGAATCTAAAGAGTTTTGAAAAATTATCACTAATGCATCCACTATTTCTGGGGATACTTCCGTAAGTACTCCAAGATGCAGCCTATCTGGCCCTGGGGATTTATTGGCCTTTAATCCATTCAATTTACCTAATACCACTTCCCGGCGAACCTTGATTTCACTCAGTTCCATCTCATTTGACCCCCGGTCCCCTGCTATTTCTGGCAGATTATTTATGTCTTCCTTAGTGAAGGCAGAACCAATGTAGTTATTCAATTGGCCTGCCATGTCCTTGTTCCCAATGATCAATTCACCTGTTTCTGACTGCAAGGGACCTACATTTGTTTTAACTCATCTTTTTCTCTTTACATATTTATTCTTTTGCCAAACTGGGATGAACAATTTTTGTAGTTCATCCATGCAGTCTTTAAATGCCTTCCATTGCCTATCCACCATCAACCCTTTAAGAATCAATTACCAGTCTATCTTGGTCAATTCACGTTTCATACCCTCGTAGTTACCTTTCTTTAAGTTCAGAACCCTTCTTTCTGAATTAATTATGTCACTCTCCATTCTAATGAAAAACTCAACCATATTATTGTCACTTTTGTCCAAGGGGCCACGCACAACAAGACTGTTAACTAACCCTTCCTCATTACTCAATACCCAATCTAGAATAGCCTGCTCTCTCATTGGTTCATCTACTTGTTGGTTTCAAGCAGAAAAAGTCCCTCCACCGCAATCCTGTGTTTATTGCTTCCAATTTTACAAACTTCCCATAAGCTATCACTTCCCTTGAGGAACGTGGCGAAACATTAGTGAACACTTGCAGGTTTTCAACAAAGTAACTGATGATATTTGTAAATTTCCTGGCAATGTAGGTAAAGTCATACAAGGAAAATGTGAGAGAGTGATTTTAGCTCACAAAGATCTTGAAGAAATAGAAAACATAGCTAAAGTTCTCAAAGGTAGTTGTAATGCACAAGATATCAATATGAATATAGAGTCTGTAGCTTGTTTCAGGTATGCGCCAGTGACCTCAGCTGAGGTAGACAGAAGATTCTCACAACTAAAGCATATTCTGTCTGAAAGACGGCATAGTTTGTCACCAGATAATTTGAAAAAAATGCTGGTAATTTTGTGCAATCAGGCAACTTTGGTCATTCAATGTAGTATACCTTTATATTATCATTTTAAACCATATTTTGGTGGTGGAAATAAATGCCTTTTTATGCCTTTTTTGTAATTTTATTATGCCTTTTTGCCTGCCTATTTCAGCATTTTATAGTGCCTAATCATCCTGGCTCTACTGATAACCATAATGTCCGATAGGGATTTGGGTCCTTATAATCCCATACTCCTGGTGGTTTTGATTAACCCCTGGCAGAGCAAGGTTGCAAACATACTCTTTGTTAATTATCCTTCTCTAAACACCTTTAAGAAGTACATTTATTTATTGCAATATGTTCGTATGTTGATCTTGGAACGAACTGAGGTTCTGATGAGTTCTCCATTAGTCCTGTTTCATGACGTTCTGCTATGTGTGGTGTTCTTGAATTAATTCACCATAGACCCAATCTCTGTGCTGGCTGGTGTTAAGTGAGGCTGCAACATCTCCCCACCCATTTTAGATAGACACAAAATGCTGGAGTAACTCAGCAAGTCAGACTGAAGAAGGGTCTCAACCCGAAATGTTGCCTATTCCTTTTCTCCAGAGATGTTGCCTGACCCGTTGAGTTACTCCAGCCTTTTGTGTCTTTCTTTGGTGTAAAACAACATTTGCAGTTCTTCCCTTCCCACCATTTTTCTTTATCTCCCATGAAAACACTGTACCTCCTCTCCAGCATGCATTATGTTATATAGTGTTGATCTACAAGACAAAGGATCAAACTGTTCAACCTACTCTGTCTCAGCTCGAGAACCAAGGTCGGCCCAGCTCAGGTCCATGGCATTTTGCATGTGCATGTCATGCAGCTTACGAAAGAATGAGTTTACCCTTACAAAGTCCCTATATATAATTGCCCATGCTGTGCAACAATGTCCTCCCAGAACAGCACCTATGAGACTCTGGAAAGCATGAACCCCTTCCCAAATGTCAAGATCCACCTTCAATGTCCCCACACAATGCCTGTAGTTGGAAAAGAGTGATTGAAGATCAAAATATTAAACCTGGAGAACGGCCAATTGTCTACCAAGAAACAATGATATATGTGCTTTTGTGTGATTCTGTGACATGGATTATATATAACAAAGCAATGGAGAAATATCATCAATATTCTCTCTGCAAGTCTACCAAATCCATAGATAGAATCAATATAAATATCATCTCCTTGATCAAATCTTTGGTCAATGTTCCCATTATTGAGGCTCTTATCGTGTTCTGCTACTTCTGATGATTACACCACATTGTTCAAATGTCTGACACTAAAAGAGAAAATATATTTCAAGCTCCATCACAACATGGGACCATGTCAGTAGTGACAAAGACTGAAAGATATCCAACAAGCTTGCAGCATTAATAATTGGCCTCGGTGTTAATGTGAATCACCACAGAGCAATGCTACAGCAGTTGTAATACTCTCTTCAGCAGAGATACCATTCAACTGGCTTGCTCTATCCTAGGCGTCCGTATTCTTGAATGTTGTAGGAGCTGAATCCATCCAGGCAACTGGAAAGTACTCTCCCAAGCTCTTGACTTCTGCCTAGTAGAAGATGGTAAGGCTTTTGGCATCTGGTCAGAGTATCAACATATTCACAGCAAAACTCTGTAATTGATCCATAATCCTACGGGTGGAGAGCACCGGATCATTTCATCTTCTCATCCTCTCTGGTCCTATTCAAAATGAGAGAGAAGATGTGGACTTCACTCTTTCTCATTTGCCTTTGGCGTAGCTATCCTTCACCAAACCAGATCTATCAACTAATACCTGTGAATGGGTGAGATTACCTGCAACAATCAATAAGAGTAGTTTTGCCTGAATATCTTAATAACAGATTCCAGAAATATTTGTACCATTGACATTAGGTGACTACGTCTCTAATATTCTATGTTATCTCTGATAGCTTTCTTTCAATGCCTGCGGAAAGCAATGCATTTTCTGCACAAAAAAAGTTATCTAGATCACTTAACAATATCCATGAACATGTAAAAGAACATGTGATTCTGTTCCATTCTGTTTGTAGTTTGTTGGTTGTTTGTTGGTTTGTATTTTTGCACAAAGTCCGCAAGCACTGCCACTTTTCATTTCACTGCACATCTCGTATGTGTATGTGATGAATAAACTTGACTTGACTTGATGACCCAGTAATTCGATAGAAGTTGTGATCCCAATGTTGATCCCAAGGGCAGGTAGGGTAGAAGGGTCAATAGGGGGTGGAAGTGCGTAGAATAGCAGGAGGATCCGTTCATACCAGGATGCTGGGCATTTATTTCATAACTTTAGATTTCCACGGGAAAGGTTGTGCTTGAATCTTTCCTCTGGGTTCCTACAAAGTAGACTCAGTCTCTCCGAGTCATTTGGAATGTCCAGTCCTAGAGCAGACTGAAGGATTTCATCCAGCATTGGAATGGCTGCACTGATGGTGAAAGAAAGATATGTTCTTCTTTAGTGTAGGTAGGAACTGCAGATGCTGGTTTAAACTGAAGATAGACATAAAAAGCTGAAGTAACTCAGTGGGTCAGACTGCTGTCTGTCCAACCCGCTGAGTTACTCCAGCTTTTTACGTCTATCTTATGTTCCTCTTTGGGTTAGCTGGGGATCTGATCTAACTGAGACAGCTGATGAAATCTTACATGTGCCAGTGTGCTGCGCCATCTATGCAGATGTCAATCTACAGGATTTACTTACTTACTTACTGCCTATTATGCCTCCTGCCATGTAGGGCAGCAACGAAGGTCCTCCACTCCTGTCTGTTCTGGGCTAGCTTCTGGACACTACCCCAGGTCAAGTCCATTGTTTTCATTTCCTCCTCTACAATTCGACGACAGGTGGTTTTGGGTTCCCCTCTTTTCCTTTTCCCTTCCGGTGTCCAGTGTAGGGCTATTCTTGGGATGCTGTCTGGTTCTATTCTCAGTATATGGCCAATTCAGTTCCAGCGCCTTCTCTTATGTTTGGCATTTAGAACTTCCAGTGGCTTCCTTTCGACTTTCACCATTGACATTCATCCGAGCATCTGTCGATAGCCCTGGAAGTCCATCACACCCAGTAGTGTTGATTCTTTCAGTCACATTTTCCGTAACATATTTGTTTTACGAGACAGGGTTGTTAGCCTGTTACATTTTAGACTTTAGAGATATAGTGTAGAAAACAGGCCCTTTGGCCTGCCCAGTCCGTGCTGACCAGTGATCACCCCAAACATTAGCACTATCCTACACGCTAGAGACAATTTACACTTTTTACCTAAGCCAATTAACCTAAATTGGGGATGCGGGAGGAATCCGGAGCACCCAGAAAAAACTCACACGGTCACAGGGAGAATGTCAAAACTCCGTACACGCAGCACCCGTAGACAGGATCGAACCCGGGTCTCTGGCAGTGCAAGGCAGCAACTCTACTGCTGCACCACCGTGCTGCACTTAACTTGAAAAGACTGTCGAGCACAGTATGTAATTGATTGCCTTCATAAATGATCTTCCTTGCACAATAGGGTGAGAAGTGGTGATGTTCACTGATGATTGCATAATGTTCAATTGTTGTTGTAATTCCTCAGCGAATGAATGGATGATGTAGCAAGACCTAGAAATGTTCTGGCACAGGATGATAAGTGGTAGGTAACATTCACGTGATGGAAGGGCCAATAATGACCATCTATAACCAGGAAGATTCTAAATACTTACAGCTGACATTCAATGTCATTCCTATTGTTGAGGTCCCCACTATCAACATATTGTGGGTCACCACTAATGAGAAACTCAACTGGACCAATTGTATATGTAACTAGCCGGTCAGAAGCTGGATATCTGTGCTAAGTGAATCTCCTCCAGATACTCCAGAGTTTCCCTCCATATGACTGGTTTATACTTTCAATCTGTTCTATTCAGCATTTGCGTAGCTTGATAGACTTGTCAACTAGTCATTACCCAGCCTTTGCACTTCTGTAATTTCAACAATCGTAAATCAAAGTCATTAAAATGGGTGTTATCATGTCACTGTGGATAGATAAAGATGCTTTTGTATTGTGTGTGAGAGTGTTTCTAAGAGAGGTGTATTGTACTTGCTCATCACAGCAGGCCAAGTCTTCCCCACAAATGTCGATAACCTTCCAAGTCAACCAGCTCCTGCTCAATGAAGATTGCATGATGGTTTGCTCTGTTGTTTCATTGATCCGAGCATTCTTCACAGAATCTAATAATCAGTGCACAAGAATTTTTTGTCAGTCAAAATCTGTTATTTCATAAAATAGAAATAGAAAACACTGAATATGTCAGAAGGAACTGCAGATGCTGGTTTAGATTGAAGATCGACATTGGAGTAAGTTAGTGGGACAGGCAGGAACTCTGGATAGAAGGAATAGATGACGTTTCGGGTCTCAAGTTACTCCAGTATTTTGTGTCTATCTAGAAAACACTGAAAATACGCAGCAGATCATGATGAAAAATATTTGACCTGAAACATAAACTCTTTGTTTTTTTTTACAGATTCCGTCTGACCTGGCTGCTTCCAGCCTTTATTGATTTTGTTACATCTTTCCGCCTTCTGCTGTTTTTCTGTTGATTTTCATCCATTTCATGGTTGAATCCATTGTGCTAGCATAATGCTGCATCTTGACGGATTCTGTGGTTATGCTGCAGTTTACTCATCCTTATCAAGCTCTTTTACAGCCCCCACTATATTCCTCCCAGTTCATCATTTTCTTCCTCTTCTATATCACCAGAGCCAAATGGATAGTGTTTCACTTGACTTCAAGTGGTGAGTACATTGAATATCAATGACCAGCACATTATGTGGCTTATGGTATTATGGTACACCTCCAACAGTAAGTAGGTAGTCTTAATCCTAGCACAAACTATATTTCTCATACATGCCACATTCACTATCAATCACAGGTTTGTATCTTGAGGAATACAATGACACAATATGTGATTGTCAAGCACCCAGAGAAAACCCACCGGTCACAGGAAGAACGTACAAACTCGGTACCGACAGCACCCGTGGTCAGGATCAATCCCGGATCTCTGGCGTTGTCAGGCAGCAACTACCACTGTGCCCTTTTCAGAATTAAAAAATGGTTTATTTGACTTTAATATGTATGCTGATTTCCTTTGGCTAGTTTCGATGATGGTGCCACTTCCCATCTATCCATTAAGCTCTTTAAGATCTAGCTCTTACCTGTGTTTGAAAGAACTGCAGATGCTGGATTAAACCGAAGATAGACACAAAAAGTTGGAGTAACTCAGCATGTCGGGCAGCATCTCTGGAGAGAAGGAACGGGTGACTTTTCGGGTCGAGACCCTTCTTCAGACTAAAAGTCACGGGCAAGGGAAATGAGAGATATAGACGATGATGCAGAGCAATGAATGAAAGATATACGACAAAGTAATGATGATAAAGGAAACAGTCCATTGTTAGCTGTTTGTCGGGTGAGAATGAGAAGCTGGTGCAAATTGGGTGGGGGAGGAATGGGGAGAGAGGGGTAACCGGGGTTATTTAAAGTTAGATAAATCAATATTCATACCACTGGATTGTAAGCTGCCTGAGCAAAATATGAGATGTGCTTGCTCCAATTTGTGTTTAGCCTCACTCTGACAATGGAGGAGGCCCAGGTCAATGTGGGAATGGGAAGGAAAATTAAAGTGCTTAGCAACCGGCAGGTCAGGTAGGTTCAGGCGCACTGAGCGAAAGTCTAGCTTTTATCTGTGCTTTGTTGTATGTTAACTGTTGCTGAATTATTCTCCTGTGAGGGCATTGGGACATTTCCTTTGATCAAATATAGAACTGTTAGCAATTACTGTACCTTTGTAAGTGTTAGGAGGTTCAGCGATACAATGTAAATGTGAGAGTATATTGCCAATGAACCTTGTTCAAGTCAGAGTTGGTGCCAGAACAGTGAAACCGTTCACTTCAATGATGAAGAACAACTGCAAAGGAGAGTGGAATGTTCACAACTATTTATCTTTTAAAAATTATTTGAGTTTGTTCAGTCATAACCTTTTCAAAGTGAAAAGCCAAGTTTTAATTTTTAATTTTTTGAAGATTGTATACATACATTTTAATTTTTAATTGATTTTCATAATTTTTAAATATCTCGACGTTAAAGTCCTTGATCTCATTTTGGGCAAAGTCTTGGGGCATAATTTAGCCATATTCTTCTTCATGGCAGGATCTTCAATGGGCTTGTTAGTTGCATTGACAGTTCCATTTGGTGAATGCTGCTTTGAAAGCGAATGTTATGATGATAGGGCACGCATTTATATACATAGTTTTGTTGTGAGATACAACATGAAAAAAAGCCTGCGGCCCACCTGTACACTGTTATCTGTACACTGTGGATGGCTTGATTGTAATCATGTATAGTCTTTCCGCTGGCTGGTTAGCTTGCAACAAAAGTTTTTCACTGTACCTCGGTACATGTGACAATAAACTATACTAAACTAACCTAAATTAAACCGTGTCCTCACCGAATATACACTAACCGTTCGCACTAGTTCTATGCTAGGCTACTTTTTCATCCATTTCCTACACACTAGGAGCATCTTACAGAAGCCAATTAACCTACAAACCCACACATCTTTGGGATGTGGGAGGAAACTGGAGCACCTGGTGAAAACCCACCTGATCACAGGGAGAACATGGAAACTCCACATAGACAGTACCTGAGGCCAGGATCGAATCCGGGCCTCTAGCATTGTGAGTCCGCAGTGCTACTGGCTGTGCCACTGTGCCACCCATGTAACTTTGTAAGTGATGTGTGCAATTATAATAAACTCCTATAATTCATGGCATAATGCACACAACACATGGCACATCATGTGCATAGTGGAATCACATCAGTGCAAAAAACAGGACTAATTTAATGAGCCATTTAGGATGCAATCGAATTTCACGCTCCACATGGCTGCTAGATTAGCCAACAAAGTGATATTTCTAAGAAAGGGAGGTGAATATTTAGTCAGGGATTCCAAAATCGCTTGTTGTCATGCACAATGCTAAGTGTGTTTGGCTACGGTTCAATGGTTCAATGGCATTTTATGGTTACAGGTATCTAGGTACAGTGAAATTCCTTCCTGCATACAATTCAGTAATGTATAATGATATATAGGCACCATCATAATTAAACACAAGAATGTAAGAATAGTAGATTACACCGAGGCAGTATACAAGAGTTGCCATGTTTCCAGCACCATCTTGTATCCATCAAGTTTCAAAGTACTTTGAAATGTAAAGTCTTAACTTGGCCTTAAGGGCTGGTGTAGGTTGGAACTGCAGATGCTTGGTTTATGCCAATGAAGGACATAAAATGCTGGAGTAGCTTAACGGGTCAGGCAGCATCTTTGGAGAAAAGGAACAGGTGACGTTTTTGACTGAAGAAGGGTTCCAACCCGAAGCGTCACCTGGTCTTTTTCTCCAGAAATGCTGCCTGGCCTGTGGTTATTCCAGCCTCTATCTAAAAGGTCGGGTGTCCTGGTGATGGCATTGACCCGTTGAGTTACTCCAGCATTTTGTGTCTATCTCCATCTATCACTTGCTAGATTTTGTCCCACCTTCACCTCTCTTCCATCTTTCTCCCTCTCTACTACAATCAGTCTGAAGGGTCCCCACCCTAAAAGATCGACCATCCATGTTCACCATAAATGTTGTTACTCCAGCACTGTGTGTCTTTTTCTGTAAACCAACTTCTGCAATTCTTTATGTCCAGTTTTAATGACTGGGTTGTTTTCATTCCGCCAATAAATCCCTGAGATATTGATATGATACTGCACATTGATTTCATACTGCACATCAATAAATGCAATCAAATCAATATAAATCACAATCATCATTATCATCATCATCACCATCATCATATGGCATACCGTATGACAGGCTCCGAACAATTTCTCCTTCTTTCCTTTTTAATTTTCGATAAAATCTTCCATCTTTGTAAACACCGTTCTTTCCCACCAAGTCTTTCACACGAAGAACACATATTTCAACCTCCCATTCTATCACAGTCAGCACACACACACGATAATTAATTTTATTTTTTTCTAATGCGTGACACAGGGCGTAGCTAGTAGAGCTGCTGTCTCACAACATCAGAAATCCGGGTTCGATCCTGACTTCAGCTGCTGTCTGTGGACTTTGCACCGTCTCCCTGTGATCGCGTCAGTTTCCCCTGAGTGCTTTGGTTTCCTTCCACATCACAAAGAATGCGGGTTTATAGATTAACTGGCTGCTGTAAATTGCCCCTGATGTGCAGGGAGGGGATATGAAAGTTGGATCACATAGAGCCAGTGTGAACAGGTGATCGATCGATGGTCAGTGCGGACTCGTTGGGCCAAAGGGCCTACTTTCATGCTGTATCTTTCATTTAATCAAACAGTAGAGGTCAAATTGATAGCCATCGCACATCACACAAAATGCTGGAGTAATTCAGCGGGTCAGGCAGCATCTCTGGAGAAAATGGATAGGTGATATTGGTGACTCTCCCTCACACTGATTATAGGGGATAGGGGAGCCGGAGAACTTCTTCAATGTAGGCCTACCTTGAGGAGATTTCACAGTGGAGCAGACAAGATGTAATAAAAATGAACTGCAGAAGCTAGTTTACACAAAAGATAGACAACAATATGCTGGAGTAACTGATAACAGTCACCCCTGGAGCCTTTGAAAACACTTGATGAAAGAAATCTAAGCTGGCAGTCTAGTTCAATTGTGAAGATGATGGATTTTCGGAGGTACTGTCTTTTGGATAAGACACTAAACCAAACCCCTTTCAACTCTCTAAGATGAGCTCAGAAGATCCCGCTGCACTGCTTTGAATAAGAGATGGGTAATTATCCTCCATGTCCCAGCCAATGTTTTTCGCTTCAATCAACATCACTAAATTAGAATACCTTGGTACTATTATGGCTGCTTGCTCTGCACAAATTGACTAGTACATTTCTCACACCTCCAAAGTACTGCTTTTTTTTTGTTGCAAAGCACTTCAGAAAGACCCAAGGCCATGAAAGGTGCTTTTTAAACACAAGCCTCTTTTTTTTTTAATTGATGGCATCAGTCAAACTAGCTCTTTCTTGTGTCATTACATACACCTCCTCATTACTTTTCTTGTCTATCCACTATAATTTAACTGTGCTTTTCCAAACCCACATCTCAAAACTTTTCTTCACATTTCAATACAAATTTGAATACACCTTATTTAAAGGATGATTATTGCATTCAGGGCTCTGAGCCTGAAACTTTAGGCTATAGACTTTCGACTGCAGAGATACCTCAGAAATGGGCCCTCCAGCCCGCAAAGTCCGCGCGGACCAGCAATCACCCCCCCCCCCCCCCCCATATGCAAACACTATTCACAAAAGCAAATTAACCTACAAATATGTACGTCTTTGGAGTGTGGGAGTTAAACTGGAGCATTCGGAGGAAACCCACTCGGTCACGGGAAGGACATAAAAATCCCCGTATAGACAGCACCCGTGGTCAGAATCGAACCTGGGTCTCTGGTTCTGTAAGGCAGCAACTCTTCCGCTGCGCTAATGTGCTGCTCTGCGAGGTTGTCACAGTCAAGTCCAGAAGCACAGAACCATTTGTCGGTATTTGATTCTGTGCCCTGTTTCCCACCAGCTTCCTCCTCTGTAAGCTTAAGCGAGAGTTAGAACGTTGCTTTTAACATTGAGAAGCAACTTCTTGGAACGATGCAGCCCTGGCGACAATGCAACAATGGCTGTGGTGGTGGACGGAGGAGACTACCAGTGCCAGTGAGCAGGCTGGCGTCCCACCTCCTGGAACCTCAGAGCAGTGTTCTACGTGAGCTGCAGAGGCACCGAAATGCATGGCCAGAGTGGTGGCCATGGGAAGTGAGTGTCCACGTCGAGGGTGTTGATGGAGTGGGCCGCTAGAGGCCCTGCAGCAGCCTGGGGATCGATTGGATCATGCGCCGCTCCTAGAGGCGGAACGCAGCAGTCCGATGCGGCCTGCAGTGGCGCGGAGCGGCCGAACAGCGTTGAAGGACATCAAAGCAGTGTCTGGCCAGGCACGTTGAGTTATCACGTGCTAGATTTTCGGAGCCTGTCATACGGTATGCCATATGATGATGGTGATGATGATGATAATGATGATTGTGATTTATATTGATTTGATTGCATTTATTGATGTGCAGTATGAAATCAATGTGCAGTATCATATCAATATCTCAGGGATTTATTGGCGGAATGAAAACAACCCAGTCATTAAAACTGGACATAAAGAATTGCAGAAGTTGGTTTACAGAAAAAGACACACAGTGCTGGAGTAACAGCATTTATGGTGAACATGGATGGTCGATCTTTTAGGGTGGGGACCCTTCAGACTGATTGTAGTAGAGAGGGAGAAAGATGGAAGAGAGGTGAAGGTGGGACAAAATCTAGCAAGTGATAGATGGAGATAGACACAAAATGCTGGAGTAACTCAACGGGTCAGGCAGAAGAAAGGTCTCGACCTGGAACGCCACTTGTTCCTTTTCTCCAGAGATGCTGTCTGACCCTCTGAGTTACTGCAGCGTTTTGTGTTCATCTCTGATATAAACCAGCATCTGCAGTTTCATCTGACACAAGTAATAAGCGGAAGCAGGTGAAGGGGGTTTTGATAGGCACATGGTTGTACAAAGCCCCGAGATGAAAAGACAAAAGTTGTGAGTTAAGGATAGAAGAGGCGTGAAATGTGAAGCCAGAGGAAGGAACGTAGGTGGAAGGGAACAGAGGCAAGTTGAAAATAGGGGGGAGGGATGTTGTGTGCAGGAAGGAACTGTAGATGCTCTAGGTTAGTTACCAAAAATTGGAGAATTCAATCTTAGAAAACAAAATACTGAGCTAAATTTCCAAATTTAGAGTAAAGAAAAAAGGCCACCTTGCTGAAGGCTATATTAGGCTGTGGTGATGCTGTATCCTGAATAATGCATTCAACTCCGATCCGGTAATCTTCAAAGCAGTGGGTAAGAAGCACAATGAAGCTGATTACTACTGTCACTGGACCGCAATGTACGGAAAGGTTAGCAAAAGCCAGGCTCCAACCTTGGCAGGAAGCATATGACAAGTGACGTTATGAAGGGATACGGGACTCTAAATGGAAGAGAAAAGGTTAATTCCGAGCACTATTTCAAATTAAATGATTGCTGCAGGACTAGAAAACAATAAATCAAATTGATAAATGGGAGGTTCAGTATTTATGTCAGGATGCACTTCTGTATATAATGTGATTAATCCGTGGAATCAAGTATAAAAACATACAGTTGCTGAAGGAACTCCAAGAACTCAAACGTAATACAATAGAAATTAGTCAGTAGGACTTCAGTGCCAGAATGCCCAATACGGCACTTGCACCTCTGCATCTGTTCACCTATGACCTGCCATGTTTTACCCTGCCAATGAAGTTGGTTGGATGGACAACATCCTTATCTTATGGGAGGTTTATTCAGTAGTCTAATGACAGAAGCTGTTGGGATGGGGGATTACAACCTTCACGTGGTCCGCTCTGTTCCGACGAATGCAATCAACCTGGCGTGCACAGTCAAATAAGATCAAATAGAACAAGTTGTCCTACAACTTTAGCATGTGCACGCCATATGCAAGAAGAAGACAGAAGCTGTTCCTGAATCTGGCGGTATGTTTTTAAAGCTGTAGTATCCTTTGTCCGATGGAAGAGGGGATCAAAGGGATTGCAAGATTGATTATGTTGGCTGCTTTGTTGACGTTGCATGAAGTGTAGAGTGAGTGGATGTTGATGTGGATGTGGAGTGAGGGGAAGGGGTGTGAGGCTGGTTTGTGGGACGGACTTGGCAGCAACCACAACTTTGTGCAACTTGTTATTTGGGCTTTTGTTGAGCTGTTGCTAAGGCAATTTGTGATGCATCTAGATAGGGTGATTTCTACTGTGCATCTCTAGAAATAGTGAGGAATCATTAGAGCCTTGTTGGATTTACTAAGTCTTATGAAGAAGTAGAGGTGCTGCTGTGCTTTCTTGGCTGTACCCTCAATGTAGTTGGACCATCATTGGATTATTGCTAGGAACTTGAAACTCTCAAGCATTTTCACTTTGGCACCATTGACACTGATTGGGCGTTTACATCACCCCGTTTCGATGACAAACTCCTTGGTCTAGCTGACATAGAGGGAAAGGTTGTTGACACCATGTTACGAAGCTCTCTATCTCCTTCCTGTACTCCTTCTTGTCATTGTTCGATATCCAGTCTACTCGGGTTGTGTCATCTGCAAACCTGTAGATGGAGTTAAAGCAGAATTTGTCTGCACTGTCATGAATGTATAGAGAGTATAGTCAAGGGCTGAGAATGCATCCTTGTCAGGTACCTGTGTTAAGAATGGTCATGGCTGATATTTTGTCATCTACCCTTATTGATTATGGTATATATGTCAAGAAGTTGAGGGATACAGTTGCAGAGCGGACTTACTAAGTCCTAGATCCAGGAGTTTGAAGATGAGTTGGGTTGGACTTATGGAAGGTGAAATTATCATTAATAAATAGGAATCATGTTACATCCCTGATAACATTTACTGGTGTTCCTTTAATGGTTACAGTACATGCAGTAATTTTCTGTTTTGCTTCAGGACAGGAAGGTTAGTGGAATAGTGATCATGACAGACTTGGTAGAAACAAGGAACTGCAGATGCTGGTATACAAAAATGGGCACAAAATACCGGAGTAACTCAGCGGGTCAGGCAGCATCTCTGGAGACCATGGACAGGTGATGTTTTGGGTCCGAAGAAGGGTCCTGAAACATCAACGATTAGAATAAAAGGACGTACCTTTAGGAAGAAGAGGAGGAATTTCTATAGTCAGAGGGTCGTGAATCTGTGGAATTCATTGCCACAGAAGGCTGAGGAGGCCACGTCAATGGATATTTCCGCACTGTATCTCTAAACTAAACTAAAACTAAACTACCTTGAATATATTATTCTGATGTCTGCACATTACACATGTTACTGCACTCTCCAACGTGCTGTCGAGTTTCAGTCATGCTAAAATGCATACTCGCAATTTGCGAATGAAATTGGAAGTAAATCTTTGCTAGGCCCGTGCAGACTGATTCACGGCACCATTATCAGCGTCAATGAACTTTTCATTTTCTGGAAAGTTTCACATCAACTACGCAATAAAACAAATCTGCCATTGTTTTTTTCAAGGTTACGATGGTGGAAAGGAAAGAATTCCAAAGAAATCCAGAACAATAAGCAGTATTCATAAAACAAAAACCACAGACACATCAATTGGTAGTTGCTGCGATCTTTGTCATAATGCACCATAAAACCATCCTAACTATGCATCATAAGTCATTGAGTTAAGATTTACATGTCATTAGTTTACAGTGGGTGACAATTATTCCACACCCACATAAAAAAGTACACCGATGATTTATGTTATATGCTTGTTATTCGTTGACCTTCATAACTGTAATGAGATTGAAGCATAATTCGCCATACTGAATATTCTCTTCCTCATTGACACATAGTTATTAGATCCTGCCAATTAACGTACATAGAATCATAATTGTTAATCTTAATCAGTAGCTCTTCCCAAGCAATGGTCTTTCATTTTCTGTGTTGTATGTTTTCTTATTCTATGAAAGAGGTAAATTAATTGCAATGGGATTGAAATGGGACATAAAGATGGGCAAATAATGGGTGGTCGTATAGGAGGGGTTTTGTTGAGGTTAGTTTATTGTCACTACATTTAAAATTATGTTTCTAACCCATCTTCTTTCTAAGATAAATGCAACTTGATTGAGTTGTTTAGTTTACTTTAAAGATACAGCATTGATACAGGCCCTACGGCCACCGAGTCTACGCTGTCTATTGATCACTCATTCACACTAGTTATCCCATTTCACACTAGGGGCAATTTACAGAGGCCAATTAAGCTACAAACCTGCATGTCTTTATGATGTGGGAGGAAACCAAAGCACTCGGAGGAAGCCAACGTGCAATAGAAAGAACGTAAAAACCAAGAATCACCTGCACACTGGTTCTATCCTACATACTAGAGGCAGTTTCACAAACGACAATTAACTACAACCTAGGACGTCTTTAAGTTGTGGGAGGAAACGGGAGCACCCGGAAGAAACACATACAGTCACAGGGTTTAAGTTACAAACTCTGCACAGACAGCACCTGTAGTCAGGATCGAACCCAGTCTCTGGCGCTGTAAGGCAGCAGCTCTACCATCGCGTCACTGTGCCGCCCAAGATTTGGCTAAAGTACCAATGTAAAAGAAGGTCAAAATACTGCCTGTAAACAGAATATTTATGGAAACTTTGAATTATTTTTTATGAAATTAAAATTTCTTAGCAAATGGTTTTGCCAGTGTGGGGGTGAAAATGACCAGTATCAGAATAGTCTCATGCTTGCATATCCATTTAAGAGTCAGTTATTGCACAGTAGAGAGCATCATTACCTCTGGGCGAATGAATGCGGCATTGTTAGAGATGCTGATTTTCAGAGGAGATATTAAACTAAAACCCTATTTGCTCTCACAGTTCCCACAACACCATTTTAAGGGAGGACAACAAAGTTACTTAGTCATTGTTATCCCAGTTACTTGGTCATTTTTTATTCCTTGATTAAAAAATGATTAACATCTTGTTGTTTAAATGGCCGACATAATGGCGCAGCAGTAGAGCTGCTGCCTTACAGCGACGGAGATCCGGGTTCGATCCTGACCACGGGTGCTATCTGTAAGGTGTTTGTACTTTCTCCCCTTGACCTGCGTGGATTTTCTCCAGATGCTCCAGTTTGCTCCAGACACTCCAAAGACGTACAGGTTTGCAGATTAATTGACTTTAGTAAAATTGTGAGTTGTTCCTAGTGTATGTCGGGTTGTATTGGTGGGTGCGATTTATTTCCACACTGTATCTCTGAACTAAAAAATACTCTTTCCGGGATCTTGCTTCAAAGAAAAGTTTGGATGAGCTTTAGTTTAGAGATACAGTGTGGAAACAAGCCCTTTGGCCCACTGAGTCTGCCCTGACCAAGTGTGTCACGTGTACACTATTACTCTCCCACCTTAGAGACAATTTATGGAAGCCAATAGACAAATTGGCAAGTATGATGTTGTGGAAATTACAACTACAAGAGGATCAGAGCTGGGAACTGAATATTCAGGGGTATACCTCCTATCGAAAAGACAGACAGGTGGGAAGAGAGGGTGGGGTGGCTCTGTTGGTAAGAAATGAAATTCAGTCACGTGAGGGGTGACATAGAATCAGGAGATGCAGAGTCAGTATGGAGAGAACAGAGGAATTGTAAAGGTAAAAGGACCCTAATGAGAGTTATCTGCAAGCCCCCAAACAGTAGCCTGGATATAGGGTACAAGTTGAATCAAGAGTTAAAATTGGCATGTAGCAAAGGTAATGCTACGGTGGTTATGAGAGATTTCAACATGCATGTAGACTGGGAAAATCAGGTTGGTACTGGACCTCAAGAAAGGGAGTTTGTGGAGTGCCTCCGAGATGGATTCTTAGAGCAGCTTGCACTGGAGCCTATGAGGGAGAAGGCAATTCTGGATTGAGTGTTGTGTAATGAACCGGATTTGATAAGGGAACTCAAGGCATAGGAGCCATTAGGAGGTAGTGACCATAATATGATAAGTTTTAATCTACAATTTGAGAGGAAGAAGGGAAAATCAGAGGTGTCAGGATTACAGTTGAGCAAAGGAGACTATGGAGCCATGAGGGAGGAGCTGGCCCAAGTTGACTGGAAAGATACCCTAGCAGGGATGACAGTGGAACAACAATGGTAGGTTTTACTGGGAATAATACAGAAGGTGCAGGATCAGTTCATTCCAAAGAGGAAGAAAGATTCTAAGGGGAGTAAGAGGTGACCATGGCTGACAAGCGAAGTTAAGGACAGTTTAAAAATAAAAGAGAAGAAGTACAACGTAGCAAAGATGAGCGGAAAGCTAGAGGATAGGGAAAATTTGAAAGTGCAACAGAAGATAACTAACAAGGCAATACGGGGGAAAAGATGAGGTACGAAGGCAAGCTAGCTAAGAATATAAAGGAGAATAGTAAAAGCTTCTTTAGGTATGTGAAGAGGAAAAAAAATAGTTAAGACAATGTGGGTCCCTTGAAAACAGAAACAGGTACATTTATTATGGGGAACATGGAAATGGCAGACGAGTTGAACAGTTACTTTGGATCTGTCTTCACTAGGGAAGACACAAACAATCTCCCAGATGTACTAGTGGCCAGAGGACCTCGGGTGATGGAGGAACTGGAGGAAATTCACATTAATCAAGAAATGGTGTTGGGTAGACTGTTGGGACTGAAGGCCGATAAATCCCCAAGGCCTGATGGTCTGTATCTCAGGGTTCATAATGAAGTGGCTCTAGAAATCGTGGATGCATTGGTGATCATTTTCCAATGTTCTATAGATTCAGGATCAGTTCCTGTGGCTTGGAGGGTAGCTAATGCTATCCCACTTTTTAAGAAAGGTGGGAGAGAGAAAACAGGGAATTATAGACCAGTTACCCTGTCATTGGTGGTGGGGATGATGCTGGAGTTAATTTTTAAAGATGAAATAGCAGCACATTTGGATAACAGTAACAGGATCGGTCCGAGTCAGCATGGATTTACGAAGGGGAAATCATGCTTGACTAATCTTCTGGAATTTTCTGAGGATATAACTGGGAAAATGGACAAGGGAGAGCCAGTGGATTTCGTGTGCTTGGACTTTCAGAAAGCCTTTTATAAGGTCAATAGGAGATTAGTGGGCAAAATTAGAGCACGTGGTATTGGGGGTAGGGTACTGACATGGATAGAAAATTGGTTGGCAGACAGGAAACAAAGAGTAGGGATTAACGGTCCCTTTCAGAATGGCAGGCACTGACTAGTGGGGTACCGCAAGACTCGGTACTGGACCGCACCTATTTACAATATAAATTAATGATTTAGATGAAGGGATTAAAAGTAACATTAGCAAATTTGCAGATGACATAAAGCTGGGTGGCAGTGTGAACTGTTAGGAGGATAGTATGAGGATGCAGGGTGACTTGGACATGTTAGGTGAATGGGCAGATGCATGGGAGATGCAGTTTAGTGGCAAGAATAGGAAGGCAGATTATTATCTGAATGTTGTCAAGTTAGGAAAAGGGGAAGTACAACGAGATCTGGGTGTCCTTGTACATCAGTCAATGAAAGTAAGCATGTAGGTACAACAGGCAGTGAAGAAAGCTCATGGCATGTTGGCCTTCATAACAAGAGAAGTTAAGTATAGGAGCAAAGAGGTCCTTGTGAGACCACATCTGTGTGCAGTTTTGGTCTCCAAATTTGAGGAAGGACATTTTTGCTATTGCGGGAGTGCAGCGTAGGTTCACGAGGTTAATTCCCGGGTTGGCGGGACTGTCATATGTTGAAAGAATGGAGCGTTAGGGCTTGTAAAACCCTGGAATTTCGAAGGATGAGGGGATCTTATTGAAACATATAAAATTATTAAGGGATTGGTCATGCTAGAGGCAGAAAACATGTTCCCAATGTTGGTTGAGTCCGGAACCAGGGTCCACAGTTTAAGAATAAGGGGTAGGCCATATAGAACGAAGATGAGGAAAAACGTTTTCACCCAGAGAGTTGCGAATCTGTGGAATTCTCTGCCTCAGAAGGCAGTGGAGGCCAATTCTCTGGATACTTTCAAGAGAGAGTTAGATAGGGCTCTTAAGGATAGCGGAGTCAAGGGATCTGGTGAGAAGGCAGGAACAGGGTACTGATTGTGGATGATCTGCCATGATCACAGTGAATAGCGGTACTGCCTCAAAGGGCCGAATGGCCTACTCCTGCACCTATAGTCTATTGAATTAATTTATTTGCACATGCATAGGTAACATTTCAGATCAAGACCCTTCTTCAGACGGAAGAACAGACTTCTTCAGCATCCTGAGACATCACCCATCTATAATCTCCTGAGATGCTGCTGAATCTGATGAGTTACTCCAGAACTCTGTATCCTTTTATGTATTAACCAGCATCTGCAGATCTTCGTTTCTAACACACTTGCACAGTTTCATGTGGAAAATGGACAAAATAGCACGAACATCCTAACCATAAATGTATTCTCTACTGACCTTCACTACAGCTCCATTCATAGAAAAACATAGTGGGATAGAAATGCATACTTTCCTGCACATACTAATTATGCAATGGTAGGTGTATGCCTATTGTAGTCTGCTTTTGAAATTTTGGATGCATTGAAGTGAATTTCTGAGGCGGAGCACAACTGGTGAAATACATTCCATGTTGAACAAATGCAACAGAGGGTGAATCTCTATCAGTAAATGTTTCCATTGTTGTGACTAAATAGCGTAGCTACATCACCGCAGTCACTGATTTTCAAATTAACATGATGTGCAAAGCTCTGTTTTAAGGAAACATATTAAGAAGCTGCACCAGGGCAAGACTTGCTTCTCAGTGCCCTGAATAAGATGAATCTAGCCGAATGCAACCCAACTTTCAACGGATAGAATTTCATTAGACAAATCTATACTGACTGAACCTTAGCCTATCCTCGCCCCACTCCCTACTGCCCTCCTCCCTGCCCTCACCGCGCCCCTACCACACCTTCCCAGCAATATTTAGATGCACAAAGTTGTCCAGTGCCAAACCAGTATCCTTTATCAAGGGTTGCAGTTTTAGCCCAGCATAAACAAGCAATAAATCTATTTTTACCCATCCTGTTTCCTTATTGTCCATTGAAAATAAATATTAAATGCAGCCAATTGACCTCCAAACCCTCATGCCTTTGGGGTGTGGATGGAAACAGGAGCACCCGGAGGAAACCCACGAGCGGGAAGCTTGGGGAGCACCTGTGGGGATGGACCGCACCTTTTACATGTCCTGAAGCAATGGTCACTGACCTACAAGATTAGCATTGATTCTCCTTCTACAGATGCTGCCTGCAGTGTTCGGTATTTGTGGATATTTCAGTGGGTTTTTTCCCCAGTAATTTGCTTCTTTCACCTAAGGAATTTTAAAGACTTGCTTCTTTGTTAGTTTACATTCTAGTTTAGTTTAGTTTAATTTGGAGATGCAGCACGGTAATTGGCCCTTCTGCCCACTGAGTCCATGACAACCACCGATCACCCGCTCATACTACTTCTTTGTTATCTCACTTTCACATCCACTCCCTATGCAACAGAGGCAATTTACAAGTTAGTTTCGTTTAGTTTAGTTTAGAGATAGTTTAGAGTGCGGAAACAGACCCTTCGGACCACCAAGTCTGCACTGACCAGCAATCCCCATACATTAATATTATCCTTCACACACACTTGGGACATTTAACAATTTTACCGAAGCCAATTAACCTACAAACCTGGATGTCTTTGGAGTGTGGGAGGAAACCGGAGCACCCGGAGAAAACCCACGCAGGTCACAGGGAGAAAGAACAAACTCCATACAGAGTTTGTAAGGCTGCTCCACAGTGCCACCCTGTTTTTCGTGCAGCCCGTTCTCTGAGCATGTATCCATGAAGCAAAGCAACACACTGAGGTCCGTTACTACAGCCATTAGCAAACTGCTACATCTGTGTCGGCACTTTTGTGGGTGTGCCGTAAAATGACATGAGATTCAACTTTGGTGGGGTTGGGGAGGGGGAGCAGTGTCATTTTGCAGACAACCGTTCTGATGTAGCACCATTGTTTACAGATGCAGCTTATCCACCTGCTTCTTCTCTGGGTGGTATCATTGGATCACAGTAGTGATTGGTGATAATTACAGGCTGTGGATATGGGACGCGTGCCCAGAAAAGCTTCCGCAGTTTACCAACTGGGAAGCATTAGCAGGATAGTGGAAGCGTCAGCTCACTACTGAGAGAACAGCTGCCAAAAGCAGTGAGGCAAGTGAACTTCCAACAGAGTAAAAGAAAATGGCTTGGCATTGAAGAGCCATCTATTTTGCGATAACTTCTGCTCACCCGAATCAATTATGGACAGTAAGCTGATCTGTGCCTTGCCTTGATCGAAAATAAATCTGGTAAATAAAAGACTTAGCCGGCGTTGGGGTTTTTACCTTTGGACTGGTGCACGGAAGAAAAGATTTAATTTAAGGGTGAAAGACTTGCTGCTGGGAAGGAGATGGGCCTCCATTTACCTCGGAAAACTAGTGACTGCGTAACTAAAGAGAGTTTGTTGTGCCTGAAGGAGGGAGGCTGCATGACTATTTGTTTCAACGGCAGGGAACGGATTTGGGAAAGAGAAACCAAACATACTTTCACGCAGATAAAGAAGCCCACAGAAAAGAAAAAGGTCACAAATTCTTTGTTGTTTTTAAATGACATCATCAGTGCAGAGGTCCCATCTCAACTGTTTTTGTTAAGGTTATAAAAAATACATTATTACAGGGCAAACGTGAGGTTTCAACCTCTCATGGATTCCATGGGACTTTTATAGAAGCTCGATTGAGGCCGATGGCACTTTATATCAATGCGATTCAGATTCCTTTCCTTATCTTTCTCAGAGGGGAATGCCATTGCGATTCTCCACCGAGATTGTCAAGCTACAATTGCAGTCAAGTTCCCATGACAACATGGGAATCCAACAAGCCTATAAGAAGATTCCAGGTATCCTCGCTGGCTGCTCAGTGGAATAGATTAAAAATGAGAACTAACAGCTCTTGGGCACGGAGGTATCAAGGGTGATTTTAATTGTCCAAACACCCAATTTGTTAATGAGGGGTGCGTCATTGTTTAAATTGTGACTCCAGACTGGGACATGTAACTGCTGCTTATTGTTGGTGTTGTGGCTTTAGTCAAGGATAGTAGGTAGACACCTTCCACTCACCATCGAGTTAACATTAGAGGACACAGGGATGTAACACCATATTTAGTTTAGTTTAGAGATACAGCATGGAAACAGGCCCTTTGGCCCACCACGTCGACGGCGACCAACGATCACCCATTCACTACGCCCTAGGGGGAATTTTACAGAGGCCAATTAACCTAGAAACCTGTACGTCTTTGGAATGTGGGAGGAAAATGGAGGATGCGGATAAATACCCATGCGGACATTGAGAGAATGTGCAGACTTCCCCCAGTGACAATACCTGTCATCAGGTTCGAATCCGGGTCTCTGGTGCTGTAAGGCAGCAACTCTACTGCTGCGCCACTGTGCTGCACTCAATGTCACGCTGTTTGATTAAAATCACATCCTCTTCCTTCCCCCAACCCACAGTTTGTGTCTCAAGATGGCGGTGGCAGCGGGCGGAGCTGAAGATCGATAGCTGTGAATGGGCTGTGAGTTCGCCAACCGCACCCTTGGAAATGCTCTAGAGGTTCCGGGGTCAGCTACGTATACGTAGAGTCGCCACGTATGGGGCACTGGCAAAGTTACAAAGTGTTCAACGTAGTCCCAATGGTCCCTCTTTCTTTTCTCAGTGGCCTCCCATGCCACGTCCCTCTTTGTCCTCTCGGCATCCCCTCCTCGACTGATCTCGGGCACCCACCGTGGGCCCGTTTGACCTGCGGCTGACACTGGCAGCACTGCTGGGCTGGGCCGAACCTTACATCACTGACCCCGTGTCACCGCCATGACAATGGGTCATTCAGGCCAAGATTAGACTCGATATTTTACAGAATTTGATACTTGGAAGATACAAAATGGCACTGGAAACATAGCAACTCTTTGCGCATTTCCTCAGATAGAATCTGCTATTTTTACACTGCAATTGTCGCACTCTTGTACTTATGTATGCTTGTGTTTGTGTCTAGTCTGACTTTAATGAGTTGTCGGCAAAACAAAGAATCTCACTGTATCTAGGTTCATGTAACAATAAAGTACTATTGACTACAGACAAAATGCTGGAGTATCTCAGTGGGACAGGCAGCATCTCTGGAGAGAAGGAATGGGTCGAAAACTTTCTTCCCTGAAACTTTCTTCTCAAGACCCTAATTTTCTTTGGGGATGCTTCCTGTCCCACTGAGTGACTCCAGCATTTTGTGTCTGTCTTCGGTGCACACCAGCATCTGCAGTTCCTTCCCACACAAGTTCTATTGACTATTCACTCTTCACTATTGTGTCAATACATTTGTTACAACCCAATATTTACCTAACAATCTGAAATGTTCCAATTTAAATCACTATAGAATTTGGATAAACATCAGCACACATCCACAGGGTATTATTTTCATATCGAATGCTTTGTTATGTGGCTGATCAGGAATATTATCCAGTATCTAGAGCATGTTAAGGAACTGCTGCAATAGCTGATCCATTCTAAAACGATGCACAGCTGGGGTACATTTATCAAGGAATCAATAGCTTTGTGGAAAGCTTGCATGATGTACACATTACATATGTAACAATTGACTTTATAGGTTATTCTTTACGGAAATGTGAGACATATCCGTGAGCCAAACAGTTTTTAAATTATGTATAACATATAAATGTGCCACCAGTCGTCTATGTGGCATTTTCAGAAGTTCAACAGCAGTTTGCAATAAAATCTGACAAATGATGCCATTATTGAATTTGTCATGTTCAGTACAAAATAGGAATCAATACAAAAAACCTAAGGCAATTGCTACAGCACAGTGCATGCAAACTAATTAAGACATCTACTTCCATAAATCCATTTATCTTTTAGATTTTGTACATAACTGCTAATTATTCATTTACGATAATTCCCTAAAATATAGTACGAAGATCAAACTTTTGCTTTGGGATATAAACAATGATGATCATCATGTGTTCTTATGGTTATTCAACTGCGGGTGGAGAAGACGTGGAAGAATAATGTGTTCAGCCACTTAGGCAGTTGACAATGCAATAATTTTTCCAATGGTCATTGCTAAATAGTCTTTCCCCAAGTTGGTGTAACAGTGTGGCAACTCTTTGCGTTTTGGACCCAGAGGGGAATCTACAATCACAGAGTCATAGATTCATGCAGTGTGGAAACAGGCCCTTCATCCCAACCTGCCCACACCGACCAACATGTCCCATCTACACTAATCCCACCTGTCTGCGTTTGGCGCATATCCCCCTAAACCTGTCCTATCCACGTACCTGTCCAAATGTTTCTTAAACATTGCGATAGGACCTGCCTCAACTACCTCCTCTAGCAACTTGCTCCATACTCCCACCACCCTTTGTGTGAAAACGTTACTCCTCAGGTTCCTTAATTATCCGATACAAGTGGCCCACTCTTTTAAATCCCTTTTCTACTTCTACAAGGGGAGAGAGGGGGAGAGGAGGGGGAAGAAGGGGAGAGAAGGGGAGAGAAGGGGAGAGAAGGAGAGAGAAGGGAGGAGAAGGGGGGGAGAAGGGGGGGTGAAAGGGGGAGTGAAAGGGGGGGAGAAGGGGGGTGAGAATGAGTGGAGACACTTTTAAGAAGCCAGACAACTTTTAATAAAGTTTAGCGGGCATGACCGGTTGGTTTTCCTTGGTCCTGAAAACTCCAATGAGCCAATTAAAATGCCCGGTCAGCAAAGTAGATTACCTATGGATACCTCAACTCCTAGCAACCCCACTCCACTGCACTACAAGTTCAAAAGAATCATGCCGACCAATTTTTACTCGTGGAAAATTTTTCAGCATGCTGAAAAATGTTCCTCAACCAAACTGAGGTCGCGAGTATGCGGGAACTTCCCTCAAGAATTAAGGAGAGTTCCAGTGTCCTCCTAGGACCTCTTAGGACCACGTGTTGACCATGCTGCGAGTTTGAGTCGCAAGGAAACTCTTCTAAACTCACAAATTAGGTCGCCGCAGTGGGACAGACCCTTATCTTTCCCTTCACTCTACCTACTGTTCTTGAGTTTGGCTTGATTCTGTTTATGTATAGTATTACGGGTTTGACTGGATAGATATACTGTACCTCGGTATACATGACAATAATAAATCTAAAACTAAGATATTACCATCATTATTATTCGAAGTTCTGAATTTATTGCTGAATGATGATTTTGGAGGACTCTCTGGTCTTCTCAAAGCGGATTCCCTTAGTCTCGTTCACTGAATTAAAAACAGATGTTTTGTTGGTCCCTGTGATATTTTCCTGGAGCAATGAAAGGCATCACTGGGGATTAGTTTGTATTGTGAGTATGATTTATATAAAAATAATGGTGTAATATGGATCAGATACGAGGGCCAAAATCAATTATATGAAAAAAGCATAAATTCTCACCATAACCACGGTAACAGCCATTGGAATTATGAACCTGAAGTGATGCAATTAAGTGGGTGTATAATGGACACGATGATTAATTTTTTGTTATCCTTCTCTCAGACAATGTTGTGGATGAATGTTGAGTTTGGCTCCTCATGCCTTTAACCCACTGAGGGATGTCCCACTTTATTTTAATTGCATTCATTTGCACAGTGGAAATAAATAGAGTTTTGGTTCCACAAGTGACCAATGAACTTACTTCAGTGAAAACTTGAAGTGTCAAATCAGAAACCTTTTAGACTTTACTTTAGAGTGTAGAGATACAGCGCAGAAACAGGGTCTTTTGCCCACCGAGTCCACGCCAACCAGCAGTCACCTCTTGCACCAGCACTACCCTGCACACTAGCTACAATTTACAATTTTTTACTGAGGCTAATTAACCTACAAATCCGTACGTGTTTGGAGCGTGGGAGGAAACCGGAGCACCTGGGGAAAACCCGAGTGGTCAAAGGAAGAACATACAAATGCCGTGCAGACAGTGCCCGTAGTCAGGATTGAACCCGGGTCCCTGGCGCTGCAAGATAACAAGTCAACCACTGCGTCACTGTGCCACCCCATCTCATAGTTCACAATCCTGCTTGATCTGGACGGAGTATTTTGTAAGGAATAAAAATTAGAGAAGATACTTTATTTAACCAAAGATGACAAAAAGTACTTTTACTTGGTAAGGCGCTGTCGAATGTATTGTAGGATTAGAGGTGCGGCATGGAGGCGCAGCGGTAGAGTTGCTGCCTTACAGCACCTGAGACCCGGGTTCGATCCTGACTACGAGTGCTGTCTGTATGGAGCTTGCACATTCTCCCCATGACCACATGGGTTTTCTCCAGGTTCTCGTTCCGGTTTCCTCCCCCATTCTAAAGACATAAAGGTTTGTACGTTAATTCACTTTGGTAAATTGTCCCAAGTGTGTGTAGGATAGTGCTAGTGTATGGGGATTGTTGGTTGGTGTGGACTAGGTGGGCTGAAGGGCCTGTTTCCATGCTGTACCTCTGAAGTCTAAAGTCTTCTGCATATAGGGTAAATAATCAGAACCTTTAACACAGGGTAGGAATGTCCAGGACTCAAGGCCATAGTTTTAAGGTGAGAGGGGGAAGTTTAAAAATTAAAAGACCCAGAGTGTAGTGAGTGCCTGGATTGGACTGCCAGGAATTGTGGTGGTGGCATTTAAGAGATCTTTAGATAGGCACAAGGATATGCAGGGAATGGAAGTGTGTTGATCACATGCAGGCAGAGGAAACTAATTTAACGTGACATCATGTTCAGCATGGACATCGTGGACTGAAGGGCCTGTTTCTGTGTTTAACTGTTCTATGTTCTGTGTTACATTTTAATTTCTGCATCATTTACATCCTTCACTGTGAAGTACTAATTTTAATATACTTTATTTATGAAGGTTGTATGAAGGTTAAAAGACCCAACCTTTGGGTCCAATTCCTGGGATGAAATAATTTAAATCAGTAGCGCACATTTTTATGCGTGGGAAATGAAACTCGTGTTGGGATGACGTGTGACAGAGAGGATGAATTGTTCCCAGATCACTTTCCCAATGGGCAGGATTTTAACAAGTGCAAACAAATCCACTTAGCTCTCAACTAACACATCAAGAACCAAATTGGCATCTGAAAGACTTTGCTGTCCATGAATTGGATATTATATCTGAATACAAAACAGTGGTGACGACACTTCAAATACAATTCAATGACAGAAAGTACTTTCTAATGACCCAGGCTACATGAAAGCGACTAACTCTCTCTTGACAAACGACAATTGCCTTTTTTTCGCTTCACAACTTCTTAACCGTCGCATTTTGGTGAATTTATGTGACTTGCTGCCGTACTGCTGCCACCACTTTACTGGAAGTTTGAAGTAAACTCTGCTAATGCCTGTAAATTAGCATATTGCTGCACTTCGGAGAAAGACACGGCAGGGATTACAAAAAGCATTGAGGAAACTCAATCCTTTTTTACCCAAAATGGTCGTTGTGATATATTTTCCAACCGATATAAATACAGTACTGTAAATACTGCCACTGTGAATTGTGAATGTGTTCCAAGGGGTATCCTGTAAGTTATTTGAGCAATTCTTAAATAGTATGGTAAAAAGGGTAAATGTAATGACAATAGGTACAGTTTTGGGTGGCATGGTGGTGCAGTGGTAGAGATGCTGCTGCACAGTGCTATCCAGTATACTGATGAGTTATAAAGAAAGTCCATCAACGCCTCTACCTCCTGAGAAGTTTGTGGGGATTTGGTATGTCAGAAAAGATTCTTTTGAAGTTCTACAGGTGTTTAGTAGAGAACGTATTGACTGGGCGCATCACGGCCTAGTTTGGCAACTTGAACGCCCAGGAGAGAAGAAGACTTCTAAAAGTGGTGAACACTGACCAGTCCATCAGGGGTTCTGACCACGAAGGGATCTACGGAGCTGCTGCCTCAAAAAGGCAGCCAACATCATCAGAGACCCACACCATTGTGGACACACACTCATTGCACTCCTGCCATCAGGAAGAAGATATAGGAGCCTGAAAACTGAAATGTCCAATTTCAGGAACAGTTCTTGCTTACAGCCATCAGACTATTAAACACTACAACCTCCGCTATGACTACAAAAAAGCTCTGAAATACATATTGGGGGCATTGATTTTGAATTTCTGCACTATTGTTTGTTTTTATGTGCATGTATGTGTGTGTGTGTGTGTGTGCATATGTATATTCATGTATGTATATACATGTGTGTCTATGTATGTATATAATGTGTACGTGTGTGTATATGTGTATGTATGTGTATATATATAAACACACACACACACATATATATGTATATATATATAAAATGTGTGTATAACTTTATATATATTTATATATATATATATCTATATTACTAAAAGTCTGATCTTGACCGCTTTTGGCTCACTGTGCTGTGATGTCCGAGACGCCACCATCTACGGTTATCATTTTTGGCCACCTCGCTCAGAGTCGCACTCCGTCTTCCTGGACCAGAGGATTTTTCGCATCGATGAAAAATCATAGAGATATTAATGTTTTTTAAAAAATTACCATTCTCTCTGCTGCCCCTGCTGGCGGCAAGGGGAGGGACTATAAAACCTGGAAGAGTCATGGCTCACTCAGTCTCTGCCAGACCCAGGAAGCCAGAGGGTCACGGCTCTCTGAGCTGCAAATAACACTGAACGTATTGGTTGTATAGTGTTTGCAAATTTGTTTCTCTTGGCTTTTAAAAAAATGTTTTCAGAAAATGTATTGGTTGTAAAGAGTTTGCAAATTTGTTTCTCTTGGCTTTTTAGAAAAAAAAAATTAAGAAAATGTATTGGTTATAAAGTGCAAATGTTTTTATCTTGTCTTTAAAAAGAAATGTTTTCAGAAAACGCATTGGGTGTAAAATATTTGCAAATTTGTTTGTCTTGGCTATTAAAATGGTTGCAAAGGTTTTCGGATGGATAAAGCGTGAATAAACATTTTATTATATCAGGACTGTGTTTAATTGCAAAATTGGCGCTCATTCCGTGACTTCTGCTTAGTGGCAAGATGACGCAGGTGACATCATTTCCAGATCGTGACAAGATGGCGCTGACTGCAGAAGACACAGAGTGAAGACGTTGTTGAATAATTCAAGAGACCTGACTGCTCTGTCTATGGTAAGTGTGTTTGTTGGACGTTATTTAAAGCATGTTTTTGCTTTAGCAGCACCTCTACAGGAGGCTTCAAACGTTTGAATCATTTGATTTACACACTGTATGTTTACCACGTTCTGAAGTTACTTGGAATTTTGGTATTGGTTGTGAGTGTGTGAGTGAGTGTGTGTGTCTGTTCGTTTTTTTCAGAAAATGTATTGGTTGAACAATGTTTGCAAATTTGTTTGTCTTGGCTTTAAAAAAATATTTTCAGAAAACGTATTGAGAAAGTTTATCATTAAAAAAACCTCCAGATTTACGAGTGGTGTGTGGAAAAGTAACTTTTCTATCATTATGCTATTGAGATGTATATTTTGGCAAATAATAAAATGCCCTGACAGCTTAAACACCCACTCCCTTTCAATATGATATTGTCAATAACCTGAGGTTGATTATGACCAATTAACAGCTAACAATTTTGCCATGCCTTGGCTTGCATCTGTGTGAAATGTAATTCAAAACCTATGTATGGTTTGAGATTTTTTTTAATGATAAATCTTGCTGCAGAGGCGTTTTCTTTTTAAAATTTTACAGCGAGATTTATCACTTCTGAAACTTTTTAGATGCCAAAGGAATCAAGAAAAAACACAAATAATGCCTTACTGTTGAAGAAATGCAGTGAGTAAATGCGATAATCCAATATTTACAATCTCGATATCTGCACGGCCAATGTTCGCCAAGCACTTTAGCTTTTGTAGTCCTTTCAGCTCTCGCTTCTATCTACCATCATTTCTCCTCACTTTTGGAATTCTGAAGTAGGATAAATGTCTCTCACGCTTATCCCGATTTCCATAATTATTTACAGTGCAAAGATTGACCATTTCGGCGGGTTATAACGGGCCCGCTACGCTGGAAACAATGGTCAGTGTTTACCTGCAGTTCATCACCTGTACTCAAGTTGGCGTAGCGTAGCAACAGTATGGGTCACGGTTGTGTGCCGACTCTCGTGCAACCTACCTATATATATGTGTGTCTGTGAGAGTCCGTGTGTGTGAGTCTGTGTGTGTGAGTCTGTGTCTGTGTGACTGTGTGTGTGAGTGTGTATGTGTGTGTGAGTTAATAGATTTAATAGGAACCCTCAAGCGTAACTTTTTTACATAAACGGTGATGGGTACATTACCAGAGGAAGTTGTTGAGGCAGGTAACACAGGTATAACGTCAAAGAGACATTTGAACAGGTACATGGATAATGGGTACATTGAGGCTTATGGGCCACGCGCAGGCTGGTGGGACACATATGGATGGGACATGTCGGTCGGCTTAGGCAAATTGGCCAAAGGGCTTGTTTCCACGCTGCATGAATCTATGATGCTATGACACTAATTATGTATATGCCAAATAAACGAACAAAAATAGACCAAAGTAAATACCTGTTGACACCATAAACAGGAAGACTGTTAAGGTCGGAGACTTTTTCAGTTAAAAATAGTCAAATTTTCCATTGCCTTGGGTTAAAGGAAGGCTGGAATTGCATGCTGGAATCTTGAGCGAAACACAAAGTGCTTACTGATTTAAAAAGTAGAATGAAAAACATCTAAGAAATTGTAAAACAAACAGAATTAAAGTTATATAGATGCAAAATTCATATAGTTTTAATGTATTTCCAATTCCCTTTGTGCCTGCTTGCTTTCTGCTTTGTCATGATTGATTCATATTAGACTTGATAGGGCCAAAAACAATTTCCTTATTCAAATAACAAAAGATGCATATAATAATTTGCAATCCTTTTACAAAGACTGTTATTTGTCATGTCAAATTTTCACTATTTGAGGAGGTGCACCATTCTAACAGCAATCTGAATCGAGTACATGTTTATTGTTCACTGATTTCACCCAGCAGGGGGTTTCATCAGAAGGTTTATTAATTTGTGGGTTTGTCTAAGCAGTTTAAACATGGGACAGGTGATAAGAGAACTCAATATCAATACTTAACATGCCCCTAAGATATTCCCATTTATTTTAATTTGTTCACATAATATTTCTCAGAGCCGTTACGCTTATTTTGTTATTAGTTCCCTTAAAATAAATTTCTACTCCAGAAGCAGAAAGTGTACCAAAGCTTTTCAGCACTAAAGGATCAGTGAGTAATCTCCGAAGAAAGGTCTCGACCCAAAAGAGCTCCCATTCCTTCTCTCCAGAGATGCTGCCTGTCCCGCTGAGTTACTCCAGCTTTTTGTGTCTATCTTCAGTAAGTAATAATCTATTGAATTAAGGACAAATATAACTAAACATATAGTCAGGATAAAACTTGTCCAGGAGATCGATGTAACTATTACAAATTATGCCAGTAAAAGCTTACAATGTGGTTCCCTAAAAGTCAAAAGTCAAGAGTGTTTTATTGTCATATGTCCCAGTCAGAACAATGAAATTCTTACTTGCAGCAGCACAACAGAATATGTAAACAATATAATAAATGAGAAAAAGGTTATATACATATATCAAGCACATGCCATGAGTAATTACTCAGGATAGGCAGTCAGCCGGCTTTAAAAAAAATCTTAAACCTCGCATGCGCAGATTGTTCTCTTCGTAAAAAATAAAAAAATAAGTAACAATTCAATTTTCCCAAGGGTTCTAAATCTCCTTCAATTTTTAATTACTGAATGGGTGGGGGACGAAGGATGAAGGCAGGTGGAGAGATGGTGGGAAAAACGGGAGCACACCGGGACAATCAGTTGTCATTTTATTGAATGACTATACTAATTCAAGGGTCCATTTGGAGGGAGAGTTCCTTTCACAGCGTGTGGAGAGAGGGGTTAAATATGCAAGAAGGCAGAAGTGTTGAGAAGGAGGGGGTCAGAGATCATATCAAAGTCACTCACTGCTGCCGCAGCGCTCCGGGCACGGACAGCAGAACTGGCCGGCACTTCCGGGGATAGAAGCAGAACCGGCTGCTCTTCAGCGCCTTCTGATCACCTCTGGCAGTGATCTTCATCTGAATACCTCTCACCTGCCGTTCGCTGGCTTCGCTCATGTCAACCGCGTCCCGTAATTCCTTAAATTCCCACAGCCAAGTAACGTCAACTAGTCCCGTGAATGCGCTGTCGGAATTTACAGATTTGCGGGAAGTCGGCCGGTGAGCGGCAGGTGAGAGATGTTCAGACGGAGAGCACTGCCAGAGGTGAGTGGGGACCAGCAGAAGGTGCTGAAGTGGCAGGGTCCTGGCCGCCACTTCCGAGTGGCCGCCAGTTCTGCTGTCTGTGCCCTGAGTGCTGCGACAGCCACCCGAGCTAATTCACTCCCCGGTCACAAAAAAACCATATAGCAATTACAGCACGGAAACAGGCCATCTCGGCCCTTCTAGTCCATGCCGAAAACTTACTCTCACCTAATCCTATCTACCTGCACTCAGACCGGAGCGTGGCAAGTGGGTTACTGACCCCATTCCCCTCCTTCACAACGCCAGACTCCCCAAACACTGTGAGCGGAGCTCTCCCCCCACCCCGGGAAATACAGCATTTAAAAACATAAAGCACCAAGAAATGCACTTACCACGTAATTGGTACATTAAGTCCATTCTTCACTCTTTGTTTCCTAAGATTCTATTAAAATAATGGCAATCCATATTTGAAAATCCCGCCAAGAAACTCGCGCTGCGCGTACGCAGTAGGCGTCTACGCATGCGCAGTACTGCAAAGGCAGAATTTCTGCTGCCTTCAGCTCCCCTTGAAACTGACGGCTCAGGCAACGCTGACGGCACGCGGGCTGCACAGACCTTCCCGTGTTACAAGCGCTGCGGATGAAAGACACGGAGAATTATACCTACCTCAGAGATCGATCTCTTAGATAGGCATAATTCTCCCATGCCTTTACTATTTATATTTAATAATTGCCATTTCATAATTTTAGTCAGGGTAGGCAGTGCCTGACATATATATATATATATATATATATATATATATATATATATATATATATATATATATATATATATATATATATGTCATATACCGGGACAGTTGGGTCCCAGCATCACATGGGAGGGCTGGCCACCCAACGCAATATTGCACCTCTCCACCTATTCCAAAATTGCTGTCCAGTGGGGGGGGGGGGGGGGGGGGAGGGCTTTCTGTTGCGTTAGTATGCATGTTGTGGGCCGAAGGGACTGGTATCCAGAGAGCTAGTACGGACATTGTGGTCCAAATGGATTCATGGGCTGGAAGCCTGGCAGTAGAGTCACTCAGACCTGGCAGGCTGCCAGCTGAGAAACTGCCAGAAATTCGGCCCAAAACCAGTGACAGACTCTGTGAGAAAGAAGAGGGAGAGTGTGGAGTGAATGGAATATTGGGCTGGCAGTGAGTCACCCACTAATCACACCCCTCCTGTGTCTCTAAAGTACCATGGGCTGCAAGAAACCTATGCCCCTGTTCCACTTAGGAAACCTGAACTGAAACCTCTGGAGACTTTGCGCCCCACCCAAGGTTTCCGTGCACTTCCCAGAAGTTCCCAGAGGTTTTGTCAGTCCCCCTAATGGTCGAAAGTGGTTTCCTTTTTAAAAATCGGTCATTTTTTTGTCGAAGCAGGTTGCGTTGCTAGTTGAAGGTGATTGCTGGAGGACAAAAACCTCCGGGAGCTGCACGGAAACCTTGGGTGGGGCGCAAGGTCTCCAGAGACAATATATAAGACAAATATTAAATGTAAATTAAATTAACATGCATTTCTTGCAATAAACCTGCATTTCTTGCATGGTCACCGGTTAATGAGTTGCCTTTGGAAGTTTCGATGACTGGTGGATCGGCAGCTGCCTGCAGGGCTAAGGTGCCACTTTACTGGTAGAACCACTGGTCCAACCACTGGCAACTCGAGATTTGCTGATGCTGCTGAAAGTGCGGTAGGCCAGGCACGCCTGCTGTTCCCGCCATCCATTGCGGGCTCCGTGAGGAGTCGAACGGCACTGGAATGGTTTGCCTCGGTCACTGCAAAGTCAGCCTTGGAAATCGGCTATGGGAACGGAACCTCCAACTCTGGCCAGGCCGGAATTCCAGAGCCCAGGTTGCAGAAGTCCTGACCAGGTCGAGATCAGTCGCCTCATCCAGCCGAGGTGCCACGTTTTTAGTTGGACTTCTGGGCATTCTCATAATTCTGGGCATTCTCATAATTTTCTGGAAAATCAGTGATGGTCCTGTACTATGATCGCATATTTGTTGCGCTACAACAATTAAGAATTATATTGTTCCATTTTGGGATATATGATAATAAAACACTCTCAGTGCCTCTGCCTCTTGAGGTGGGCACAATGGTGAACCAATCCTCCAGCCCAATTTGTCCCACTGAAGCGATTAACTACATGTTGCCCTGAGAACAATGCTGGGACTGTGACCTGACCGTCACAAAGAGACTGTAGGGTCTGATAGATTAGTGTAGTCAGCAAAGGGTTCACAAAAGTAGACGTACTGTACAATCCAGTGCGGGGGGGCTGAAGGCTGTACTGAATGGGTGTTAATGCTCACGTATCAAGGTAGGCACACATATCGTTGACACTTGACATCTGTGCACTCACATACTGGCAAGCTCACACACAGAGATAAATATCTGCACACACATACACACACAGATACATACAGACACATACACATGCAAGCACGCACGGACGCACTCCCATCCACACACACAGACGCACACGCGCACACACACACACACACACACACACACACACCCACACCCACACACACACACACATCTGTGCACTCACATTCTGGCAAGCTCACACACACAGATAAATATTTGCACACACACATACACCCACAAACACACACACATACACACACACATCTGTGCACTCACATACTGGCAAGCTCACACACACAGATAAATATTTGCACACACACACACACACACACACACACACACACACACACACACACACACACACACACACACACACACACACACACACACACACACACACACAGAATCAGAGACCCAGGTTCGATCCTGACCTCGGGCACTGTCTGTGAGGGATTTGCCCGATCTCGCTGTGGGTTTCCTCCGGGTGTATCAGTGTCCTCCCACATTTCAAAGATGTGCAAGTTCATAGGTTTGACCTTTGTAAATTACACCTACTGTAAAGGAGTGGATGTGAAAGTGGAATAACATAGAACTAGTGTGTACGGTTGATTGATGGTCGGCATGGACTCTGTGGGCCGAAGAGGCCTGTTTCCATGCTCAATTAAAAAAAAATTGTTTGTCTTGCTTCTTGCAGTCCTTTATTGGGCATTAGTAGCAGCAACAACTAGTGGGAGGGGTGGGTTGGGCTGGTGGTGGTTAGAATTAATCAATGCAAGTCAGCGCACACCAAAGGTGTTGGAATGATTTCCACTGGGCACACAATGGGGAGTTGCATGGTTAAAAGCTGTCTCTGAAAATCTTCCTACCCACTCCCATCTGCGGCTGCCTTAACTGGGTGGTTTAATTAGGTGTTTGAGGCGCCTGCCAGCCACGGCGGGTGGGGAAAGCCATTAATATGCAAATTGGATTCCTAGGTATGTTTGTGGCCCAGATCACAGTCTCGCTGGTGAGGGAGAGGGGGGCCAGTCATGGTTGGCCCTCTCAGTAAAGTCTGTCCGTGAGGAAGTGGAGGCTTTAATAAGTTTTAAACAACTCCCTTTAATCTTCTGACATATTCGTACTTTCTATACCTCACTGCACCTTCCAAAACTGTGCAGAGAGTAGTGAAGAATGATGAAAAGTGACCATTTGCAGAAATATATATATGTTAGATTTGTTTAGTATAGTTTAGTTTAGAGAAACAGCACGGAAACAGGCATCTTCGGCCCACCGAGTCCGTGCCGACCAGCAATCGCCGCACATTGACACTATCCTACACACTAATGAAAATTTGCAATTTTTATTGAAGCCAATTAACTGACAAACCTGTACATCTTTGGAGTGTGGGAGGAAACCGGAGCACCCAGAGAAAAGCCAAATGGCCGTGGGGAGAAGGTACAAAATCCGTGCAGACAGCACCCAGACTCAGGATCGAAGCTGGGTCTCTGGTGCTGTAAGGCAGCGACTTAAAGGGGCTGTCCCTCTTAGGCGACCTAATTGGCGAGTTTGACAAAATGACATGTTGAAGACCTCCTTAGACTATGTAGAAAACCCCCTTCGACCTCCTTCGACTATGTTAAGGACTAGCTTCGACTAGCTACGACTAGCTACAACTATGGGAAAATTGGACACCGAATAGTGGCGAGTGAAGACGATCTCCTTCGATCTCCTTCGACTGTGATGAAGACTATCTACAACTACCTTCGACTACCTTCGACTACCCTCGATTGCCTATGACTAACATGCCGACCTACTACGACTAAACCTATGAGTAAAAAAAGAATCGATTTTTTCCATGGTGACCTTTTTTTACTCGCGGGCATTTTGCAACATGTTGAAAAATACGCCGCGACCTAGCTGAGGCCTCGAGTACATGAGGACTACTGTTGAGCATGAAGGGGAGTTACAAAGACCTCCTACGACCTCGTGTCGACCATGCTGCGAGTAAGAGTCGAGGGCAAACGTGCCAGAACTCGCGGATTAGGTCACCCAAGTGGGACAGTCCCTTAACCACTGCACATCTGTGCCATTGTGCTGCTCCTTTTGCGCATGTTATTGTAATGGCTAGATTCACACAACTATTTGACCAGTCAGAACTATAGCCATAATTTTACAATTTATATAAATAACCAGTAAATTAAAAGATGGGAAACTGGTCAGCAGCCCTATAATTTGATGATATTCATTGTAGATATGAAAAGCACCAAAAGTGTAAACGTCCATAAGACAAATGAGCAGAATTAGGCCATTCATTCACAATGCGACAGTTCAAAGAGCATTCAGTATTGAAAAGGGTTAAATCTATGCCTTTCATTCCTGTGATCTGTGCCAATAAGATGGTAGCTTTGAGTGATCTGTGCTAAATTACACTTGAAAGCTGTTGTGCCTAGTTTGAACGTTATCCCATTGTGTCTCTCAGAACTGTTTCAAAGCATTCTGAATCTACGGTATGGCAGCCCCATTATGGAGCAAAGTGTGGCAACCTCCTTGTATATACAACAAGTGTCAAGATGATTGACCTGATCAGATTTTAACAGCAACGATTGCTGGGTAACCAGGAGAAATCCCAGCTTCTTTTGAAATAGTACATTCAAATATCCAGCATTGCAGAAATGGCTATGCATCCAAAATATATAATTGGCTATAAAAGGCCCTGGGGTACTCTGCAGTCAGAAATGGTCCGATGCAAATGCAATATTTTCATTAATAGGATTTTGAATATTTACTCTAACGATCAGATCAGGAAATCAACCCGTTCAAAGGACCATGTCTCTGAAATAATATAATTTATCTTTAATGCTGGTTAAGAAATGTGATTCAAGGTTTGTTGGTGATATGGTGGTTATGTTAATAAATCAGTAATACAGAGACCTGACATTTCCCATTATAATCGCTGTGGAGTTTAAATTCAGTAAATAATCTGAAAGTTTTAGTTACAGAACTGTGGGATCATGGTAACCAAGTCTTAGTAACTGAACTGCCAGAGACACTGTTTTAAAATTTCATTTTTATTATTAATGCTCTTCAGGGGATGAAATCAGCTATCCCTGGCTATACATTTTAGCCTTCGCTGTCTCTCCAGATCTACAACAAACAGGCTGACTTTGAAATGAACCAAAAAGCCAGTCTGTTCAATTCTGAAGAAGGGTCCTGTCCTAAAAGGTCACCCATCCTTTATTTCCAGAGATGCCGCTTTCTTTATTTCCAGTTACTCCAGAACTTTGTGTCTAATTTCACTCTGTTCAAGGACAGTTTGGGATGGGCAATAAATGCTGGCCCTGCCAGAGGAACATCTGAACAACTAACGAATTAAAGAAAATTGACCTGAAACCGCAGAACACAGCAAAGCCCAAATTCATATTTAAATAAGCAGGGATATAATGAAATTAAAAATAACAATTGGGTATTTTTGGAAACAAGATACCTTTAAATTTAATTAAAAGCAAAATCATTAACTTGCCTTCATTCCTCAAGGCATTCCTTCATTGCTTTCTTCTTTCCTCCTGCTTCTTTAAAATCAGAGCAAAAATGGATTAAAAAAACATTTCAGCATAATTGTTAGGGCAATGTGCACTCAATACAGTTAGTCCCAATAGCTTCCGTGTCAACTCTAACTTAGTTAGGCTGACAAGCATGATAGTAAGCTTATTGTATCCGTCAGCGTATAATGGGCTGCCACAGAAATGAGGCCAAATTGCAGGGAGGAAAGAACGTGTGGGCGTAATATCCTCAGTACAATACCAAGATTCTGCACTCGACTGAGATCTAACAGTCACTCCAGCAATTTAGATAATATTGTTTTCTTCTGTTAAACATTAGCGGTTTTACAAGGGTTTTTTGTATGTGTGAAAGTCATTGTTTTATATCATTAGCAGGAGGATTCAATATTAGTGATTCCATCAAGAACAACAGTGGGCTATGACATACCACTCATTTAATGAGAATCCTCCTCACTCACATACCACAATATAAACATCAAGGATATCTTCATGAATGCAATATAAACTTAAAATCCACATTATTCATAAATAATTATGCTACCAACTAGAATACCTCTTAAATATTTTAAGACATTATTTTTGAAACATCTTTGCCTGTGTTAAATGAACAGCCTGCAGACATTAAATAAAAGCTTCCAAGCAATAATTTTTCCAGAGATATAGTGACACACAGTAGAAACAAGTTTTAGAGTTTAGAAATACAGCAAGGAAACATTCCCTTCAGCCCATTGAGTGCATGCCGACCAGTGATCACCCTGTACACTAACCCTATCCTACACACAAGGGACAATTGACAATTTTTTATCAAAGCCAATTAAGCTACAAACCTGTATTTCTTGTAGTGTGGGAGTAAACCAGTGCACCCGGAGAAAACCCATCAGGTCACAGGGAGAATGTGCAAACTCCATACAGATAGCACCCGTAGGCAGGATCGAACCTGCGTAAGGCAGCAACTCTACCGCTGAGCCACCGCACTGCCCTTCAGTCCAGCGTGTCCATGCTGAAGGAACAAAAGCATGAAAACATGTACCACCAGATTCAGGTAGAGAAAATAGTGAATAAACTCTGACATAGATGTCCTTTTTATCTAGTTGTTCCTGAGATGAGTGTAGGACATTGGAGATGGCATTTGCCTTGGACCTGTGTGACTGTAGGCAAATGACAGTGGATCAAGGCCTCTGGCTTGCTTGAATTAATGTGTGGCTTGACCAGACCCTCGAAGAACTTCATGATGGTGAATATCAGAACTAATTGTTGGCAATCACATCTATTCGTATCCACCAATATTCCTTTTAAAAACAAACGCCCACAAAATAACCATTTGAATTTAGCGTGTTTTGCAAACACATTGTGGGCCCTTTCCATATATTTTAACTATGTTCCAGAATGCCCGAGTGGAAGTCTCTTCAATTTTTAATCATAACTTGGGTCACTGACAGCAAGGACCATACTTGTCACTGCTTTTAGCACAGAATCTATTGTTTGTACATCCTCCTTGATTATGAGTGAGTAAGGTTGATCGATGATCATACTACTACTAGATAAAGAAAATAAATGGTTTGATCAGGAGCTTGTCATGCATTTATTCACCAGGATATTATTAAATAGAATTTCTTAAATTTCTTAAATTGGACAGCACAAAAATAAGCTACTTGGTAGATAGATGCCAGGGTTTCACACTAAAATTCATCCTCCTTAACCCATCGCATCTTATCTATTGCACTTCTTTCTTCTTAATACAATTACCAGACTTTGCCTTCTTCTTCTTCTTCTTCTTCTTCTTCTTCTTCTTCTTCTTCTTCTCCTTCTTCTTCTTCTTCTTCTTCTCCTTCTTCTTCTTCTTCTTCTTCTTCTTCTTCTTCTTCTTCTCCTTCTCCTTCTTCTTCTTCTTCTTCTTCTTCTTCTTCTCCTTCTTCTTCTTCTTCTTCTTCTTCTTCTTCTTCTTCTTCTCCTTCTCCTTCTTCTTCTTCTTCTTCTTCTTCTTCTTCTTCTCCTTCTCCTTCTTCTTCTTCTTTTTCTTCTTCTTCTTCTTCTTCTTCTTCTCCTTCTTCTTCTTCTTCTTCTTCTTCTTCTTCTTCTTCTTCTTCTTCTTCTTCTTGCATGTGGCGTGCACAGCCTAAAGCTGTAGGACAAGTTGTTCTATTTGATCTTATTTGATTGTGCACGCCAGGTAGATTGCATTCGTTGAAACAGGGCGGACCACGTGAAGGTTGCAATCTCCCACCCCAGACTTTGCCTTTAATACAGTTATATTATACCTGTATTGTGTTGTAGCACAACTGAAGCAAGGTTCTGCTGATTTCAACCTTTAATTGGTTTTCATGATTACTTCACGATACTGGATAGAAATATTTAGAATAGATTTTGAGGCTGCAAAATTCAACTGTATAGTGCTCTTTACTTTGGCCTTAATGGAGTCCATTTCGACCTGGAAGATTGACTCGTGATTACTATAGTTAAGCACACAATGCCGGAGTAACTCAATGGGTCAGGCAGCATCTCTGGAGAAAATGCGCAGATGGCGTTTCAGGTTGGGACCCTTCTTCGGACTGATTGCAGTGGGGAGAGGGGAAAAAACAGGGCGAGAAGTGGGGGGCAGACAAATCACAGCCTGTAATCGATTACCATACATAGTTGCGAACTGTAAAGCCTGCTGCCTGGCAGAATTGTTGTTGTTCTTCTTCTTTTATGTGGCGTGCACAGCCTAAAGTTGTAGGACAACTTGTTCTATTTGATCTTCCGTTTGTGCACGTCGAATTGATTGCATTAGTCGAAACAGGGCCACGTGAAGGTTGCAGAGTTGTTCTCACCCTCAACAACTTCTCCTTGACTAGCTTTAGTACAAGTTAACGGTGTAGCCATGGACATTTGCTTGGATCCCAGCTATGCCTGCCTTTTCATTGGTTACATTGAGCAGTCCTTGTTTCAGACATTCACTGTCCCTATCTCCCAACTCTTTATCTGTTGCATTGACAACTGCATCTAACCTGATCCACTGCTTTGGCTGTTCACAAAGTGGACCCCCATACATCAACGAGACAAAGCTTGTACTCATGACCGCTTTGGCGGACACTTACGCTCAGTCCATCATGTCCTACTGAATCTCCCAGTTTCTAACCATTTAAACTCCCCTTCTCATTCCCATACTGGCCTTGCTGTCCTGGGTCTGCTCCATTGCTAGTCAGGCCACACACAAACTGGAGGAACAGCATATCACATTTCGCTTGGGTAGCTTACAACCTAATGACATGAAAATGCAATTCTCCAATGTTAGATAACTATCATTACTGATGCTCAAGAAGGAAGTGCTAATGATTAAACGAATGGGGTTGTTTTTTGGATGATTAGCCATGATCATGTTGAATTGTGGAACTGGCTCAAAGGGCTGAATGTCCTTCAACCCCAATAACCTTGTGTTGAAACAATAAATGTACTGCCACTGCAGTAATCAGCAGCTTGTGTCTGATGATACCCTTTATCCATCCTTTATCTCCAGAGATGTTGCCTGACCCGCTGAGTAAAGGGGCTGTCCCACTGTGGCAACCTATTCCACGAGTTCAGATGAGTTTGCCCTCGACTCATACTCGCAGCATGGTCGACATGTGGTCCTAGGAGGTCTTTGTAACTCTCCTTCATGCTCGAGAGTATTCCCCGCAAACTCGAGGCACAGCTAAAAAAAGTTTGCCATGGAAAAAATCAATACCTATTTTACTCATAGGTTTAGTCGAAGTAGGTCGTAGTAGGTCGGTATGTTATTCGTAGGTAATCGAGGGTAGTCGAAGGTAATCGAAGGTAGTCAAAGGTAGTCAAAGGTAGTCATAGATAGTCTTCAACATAGTCGAAGGGAGATCGAAGGAGATTGAAGGAGGTCGTCTTCATCTCCACAATTCGGTGTCCACTTTTCCCGAAGCTAGTTGAAGTTAGTCGAAGCTAGTCTTCAACATAGTCGGAGGAGGTCGAAGGAGGTTTTCCACATAGTCGAAGGAGATCTTCAACATGATATTTTTTAAAGCTCTCGTAAACTCGCCAATTAGGTCGCTGCAGTGTGACGGCCCCTTTACTCCAACATTTTGTGTCTATCTTCAGTATATCACAGCATCTCCAGATAAAGAGTTTAGCTTTAGTTTAGAGATACAGGGCGGAAACAGGCCATGCCGACCAATGATCACCCATTCTATGTTATCCCAATTTGGATCCTACGCACTGGGGGCAATTTACAGCCGATTAAGCTACAAATCTTTAAGTCTTTCGAGTGCGGGATGAAACCAGAACACCTGGAGAAAACCCACTCGGTCACAGGGCGAATGTGCAAACTCCATACAGACAGCATCAATATTCAGGGTCAAACCCGTGTCTCTGGCACTGTAAGGCAACAAATCTACCACTGTGCCACTGCGCCACCCTACAGTGAAGTACTGAATGCTATAATAACCTGCAATCATAAGGGCTCTGTCCTTGTCACCAGCCAAATGGGGAGCACCACAAGGAGGAGGAACAGGAACATCAGTCTAAGCACTCTGCTTTCTGTCAGGCTGCTTATGAACAATTCATGAGTTGCCTAACCAATAAACAAAGCCTCAGTTCCAACCTTATCTTCCTTCTGAATGAATGAATAGCCTTTATTGTCATTCAGACCTTTCGGTCTGAAAGAAATTTTGTGCCTGTAGTCATACATATATAAAAATAACAAAACCACACAATAAGCACAAAATTTAACATCCACCACAGTGAGTTAACCAAACACCTCCTCACTGTGGTGGAAGGCAAAAGTCTTAGAGTCTCTGTCTTCTTCCCTCCTTATTCTCCCTCTGAGCTGAGGAGATCCAGGCCTCCGATGCTGCCGTCCACCAGGCCCGCGGCCAAGCCTCCGAAGCCGGGCCGCCGCCACCGCTGTCGCCGGAATGCCGGAACACCGCCACAGGGCCCGCCGCCGGAACGTCGCTGGTGCACCACATCCCCGGAAGCCAGGCCGCCGCTGGAGCACCGCAGCCCCGAAAACCAGGTCGCCGCCGGAACGCCACTGGAGCACCGCAGCCCCGAAAACCAGGTCGCCGCCGGAACGCCACTGGAGCACCGCAGCTCCGAAGCCAGGTCGCCGCTGGAGCTCCGAAAGCCGTGCCGCCGCCGCTGGAAGCTGGAGGCCGCCAACTCCGCCATTAGGGCCTCAGCACAGACGGAGACGGTGTCGGGGGACACGACAAGAAAAGTCGCATCCCCCCGAAGGGAGAGACTAAAACCCCATTTCTCCCCCCCTCCCCCCCCCCCCCCCCCCCACATACACAACCTAACAAACCAAAGATAATCCCTAAAAACAGGCACGAAGACAAAAACAAAATAAAAGACAGACGGACTGCAGGTGAGCCGCAGCTGCCAAGCAGCGCCGCCACTTCTGTGGCTGACAATCAAAGCGTTTGCTTTACAACAATGTAGCAATACTCGTCAGGACATTTTAATGTTCCAAGCCAACTTTATAAATCGAACCATTCCAAATGACATACAAGTATCACTTAATCCCAGTGGGCATCCCTTTGCTGCCTATCTTCCCACGACTTTGCCTGTTATAATTCTGAATAAGGCGGCACAGTGGCGCAGCGGTAGACTTGCTGCCTCACAGCACCAGAAACCTGGGTATGATCCTCACTATGGGCGTTGTCTGTATGAAGTCTGCATGTTCTCCAAGTTGTGCAGTCTCACAGGGGGACTAAAAGGCAACTGAGCTGTTTCTGCCAGTTTAAATCCAGCTAGAATAATTTGTAGATCAAATTGAGTCATTGCCCATTTAATTTTCACTCAAGGATGCAAATTCCAATTGGGAAACTTGGAAATACAACTCTGTGATGATTGGTGTAATGGGCAGCAGACCATGACAATAGACAATAGACAATAGGTGCAGGAGTAGGCCATTTGGCCCTTCGAGCCAGCACCGCCATTCAATGTGATCATGGCTGATAGGGTATAGGAAATATTTTGCAGGGTTTTTAATGTTGTGCCGTCTCCGGAAGATGCAGGATGACAGGTTGTCCAAGAAAGAATTGGAACAGTTGAATCTTAAAAAAAGAAATATATTGATGAGCACTTAAGAGTCAAGAGTCAACAGAGTTTTATTGTCATGTGTCCCAGATAGGACAATGAAATGCTTACTTGCTGCAGCACAACAGAATATGTAAACATAATACAGAATGGGAGATAAAGTTCAGTGTGTCTATAGACTATATACCATATATATACACAATAAATAAGCAGATAAAGTGCAATAGTAATAATAGTAATAATAATTCAGAGCTTATTTAATGTTGTGTTAATTATTTAATAGTCTGATGGCTGTGGGAAAGAGGCTGTTCCTGAACCTGGATGTTACAGATTTCAGGCTCCTGTACCTTCTTCCTGATAGCAACGGAGAGATGAGTGTGTGGACAGGATGGTGTGGGTCTTTGATGATATTGGCAGCCTTTTTGAGGCAGCGACTGCGATAGATCCCTTCGATGGCGGGGAGGTCAGAGCCGGTGATGGACTGGGCAGTGGTCACAACTTTCTGCATTCTTTTCCGCTCCTGGACGATCAAGTTGCCAAACCAAGCCACGATGCAGCCAGTCAGTATGCTCTTTAATGTGGACCTGTTCGAGAGAATCCTCCTTGACATACCAACCCTCCGTAATCTTCTCAAGAAGTAGAAACGTTGATGTGCCTTATTTATAATTGCATCAGTGTGCTGGGACCAGGAAAGATCTTCGGAAATATGCACGCCCAGGAATTTGAGGTTTTTGATCCTTTCCACCATCGTCCCATTGATATAAACGGGATTGTGGGTCCCTATCCTACTCCTTCCAAAGTCCACAATCAGTTCCTTGGTTTTGCTGGTGAGAGCCAGGTTATTGTGCTGGCACCATTTGGTCAATCGATCTATCTCATTTCTATACTCTGACTCATCACCATCTGCGATTCGTCCAACAACAGTGGTTTCGTCGGTATAAACATAGGTAGCTGACATAAAGGGTGTGCCTGGTTACGTTATGGAGCCGGAAATAGGGGACCACTTTCTGCAGATCTGTTTATCAGCTGATAATGATATGTAACAAATGTGAACAAAGTGAACACACTCACACAAACCTTGAAATAAAGGAACATTGTGTGGTTTACCATTAAAAAGGCTTAAAATAGAATGTTTTGTGTATAGTGGACTAGACATATATTTATTGTCTTTAGACTTTAGAGATACAGCATGGAAACAGGCCCCCCGGCCACCAGGTCCAGTCACCCGTACACTATACTATCCTACACACTAGAGGGACAATTTACAATTTTACCAAAGCCAATTAACCTACAAACCTGTATGTCTTTGCATTGTGGGAGGGAACTGGAGCACCTGGAGAAAACTCACACGGTCACAGGGAGAACGTTTAAAATCCATACATATAGCACCCGTAGTCAGGATCGAACCCGGGTCTCTGGTGCTGTAAGACAGTAAGTCTACCGCTGCACCATTGCGCCGGCCTAAGCATATATGTAAGTGCGCCTGTTTCACGTTGTCCAAAACCGTTGAACTCTCTGCGACTGAAGGTATACAGATGGTGCTAGATTAAGAAGTTCAGGATATAGGGACAGTAATGCCTGTCTAGGTCAGACTGTTGTGGACTTGAACGTGAAAGAGGCAACCAGTTGGTTTTGTCAGGAAGTCTGGTGGAATCACAGATATATGTTGAGGTATTATGGGAGGGATGGCAATCTGCTTCAAACAAGAAGTTTCTACATACATTGATGAGCTGCAAAAAATCCGGGAAAGGATTGCAATTGATGCAGGCAAAAATTCTTACATTTTAAATAACAATAATCAGCCTTCACTCCCCTTTCTCCCCCTCAATCTCCTCTCCCCACCCCCCCACCCCACCTCACTCCTGTGCCCCACCTGGATAGGCACCTATTTTTCCCCTCCCCCATACCTCTACCTGCATTCCTTCCTCTGGCTTCACAATTCACAACGCTTCAATCCTTTTGTCTCACCCCTTCTGCTTTTTCGTCTCTGGCCTTGGCCCAACCATCTGCCTGTCAAAACCTCCCCTCACCCATGTTCACCTATTTCCAGCCATACATTGTCTTGCTTCTCCTCTCTTCCAACTTTCTGCCTCCCCACCCCCACCACGATCAATGAGAAGAAGTGTCCCAACCCAAAGCGTCGCCTATCCATGTTCTCCAGAGATGCTGCCTGACCCGCTAGGTTACTCCAGCACTCTGTGGCAGAATCTGTCTTTAGTTGATGAACTATTGTGGCTACCTTTTTGACAATGGACCACAGGAAATTTGGGGTGCAGTCTATTAGATGTGCTAATAGTTAAATAATTTGTATGGAAGTTATAAACAGGTTTACACTTCAGAACATGATGTTCAAAGATAAGGTTATGGAAAAGTTGGGAGATAGCGAATGTTTTGCAATAATACAGATGTCAAAGATGAAAGAGAAGGAATAGCTTGTTGTGAGGCTGATCTACATCAGCAACAATGTTGTTGTAAATAGAGGGCTAAAGGGCAGTGCCTTGAGATCCATCTTTGGTTGGTATCACTAAATGAGCTTTGTAATAGGATCAGCTGGTTACAACCTGCCTCCAAATTTCATCCCATTGAAATCAGAGGATGAATTACAACATGCTGAGCTTCTTCAGTGCTACCGGCTGTGAGAGATTCTCTAGGAAAATATATTTGAAGGTTTTGAAGTGCAGTTATAAAAGACTTGAGTGAGTGTTTAAACAACCATGACATGGCCTTTTCCCAGAGTTAGACCAAATATTATTCTTAATTGGAAAACTTCAGAAGTATCACAGGACCCATTCCAATTTGAATAATTAACTATAAATGTCTTCCAATGATGATAATATAGTAACCAACTCCTCAATTTGGTTACTATATTAGTACTATATTATTATTTCTGATGCTTTTAGGCATGTGGGGACCATGCATTGTGCCAGGGATGGATTGAAGATTTTTGAGTTAACTGCCATATTGACAAAAATCTTCAATCAATCCCTGGCATAATGCATGGTACCCACATGCCTAAAAGCATCAGAAATAGTGCCAGTTCTGAAGCAGACAGCCGTAACCTGCCTCGGCCGGTTGCACTAACACCAATAATCATGAAGTGCCTGGTGAGATTGGTCCTTATGCATCCTCCATACTGATCACTGAGGGCGATGAGTCAGCTTACAGGGAGGAGGTACAGAGGTTAATAGGCTGGTGCTCAGAGAACAATTTAGCAACCCAATTCAAAGAAAAACAAAACAGCTCATCATTGAAGCAGGGTGACCATCCCCCACTGCACATAAACGGAGAAAGAGTGGACAGAGGCTACAGTTTCAGGTTCCTGGTCAACTAACACAAACCCCCTGGTAAAGAAGGCACAACATCTGCTTTACTTCCTAAGATCACTCAGGAAAGTCAACTTGCCACAACAGGTTCTAGTGTTATTCTACCATTGCTCCATAGACAGTGTCTTGACACATGGTATCCTGGTGTGGTGTGGCAGCAGTTCTGCAGCTGAGAAGAAGGCTCTGCAGAGAGTCATCAACACAGCCCAGAAGGTCAACAACACACACCTGCCTGCCCTGGAAGAGATCTATAGCTCTTGTTGCCTGCGGAAGGCATCACGCGTCGTAAAGGACTCATCTCATCCCGCACATCACTTGTTTGCCCTTCTGTCCTCAGGAAAGCGTTACAGGTCCGCACCAGCAGCGTGTTCGTCATTTCAACTTTTTTTGTTTTTTTAGTATGTCCAAATGTTTGTTTTACTGTTTCTCGGTGTGTCTTGTGTGGGGGGTGGTGAAGGGGGGAAAGGGGGGAACCACTTTTGGTCACCTCCTCCACGGAGAGGCGACTTTTTCCATGTCGCCTCCCTCGCGGCCTAACAACAAGGATTGATGCGGCCTTTCCCAGAGTCAGGCCCGGAGCTTCAGCAGCGTGCGCAGCGTGAACATTTCATCGCGGAGCAGGCGAGCCCTCGCTGGGGGTCACCAGAAGGGAGTGCTCCGATCGCTGGCCTGTGGCAGCCTGAAGTCCCGACCACGGGGAAAATTGTAGGAGGACTGACTGAAGTTTGTGCCTTCCACCTCAGTGAAGAATGCTGTGGTGGATATTTTGTGTTAAATGTTTTATTGTATATTGGGTGTTCTTTTATATTGTACTGCTGCTGGCAAGTTCATTTCACTGCACTGCATTGTGTATGTGACGAATAAATCGGACTATTGACTATTGACTATTGACTTCAAATCACACACCACAAGATTAACAAACAGTTTCTACCCCAAGGCCATTACCACTCTAAACTCTGCACTGAACACAAAGCCCCCATAGCCAATATTTTGTACTGCCACAACATCACATTGTAAAATATTGTACATTTGACGTTTTTCTTGCCGTTTTTGTTGTTTCATTGTCATTATTATTTATCTGTTACGTTGGAGCTCCGCTCGGTCAGTGCGCCTGAAATTTCGCTGTATGTATTTACAATGACAATAATGTGTATTATTATCATTAAAAAGTGCCTGCCTATCTACTGAAGATGATTTTGAAAATAATTCACTGTTGCCCCTGAAGCAGTTTGGAAGATGTGGTAAGCCAATGTATGGAAATGCATATATGGTGAGATCTCTGATCATCCAGATATCACCTAAGCTGATGCTCAAATAAGTAAAACATCTTCTCAAACTGGAACACACTAATAAAATGAAAAAGACTTGTTATTAAATCATAAAGAAATCCAATGTCCTCCAGTGATCTTGACGTAGTTATATTATGACAGTTATGGAAGTCACTTCAATATTTTGACTTTATTCCTGTCTTGCTAACAATGCAAGAAATTCATTATTTCCTATGCTGTATAACAGCCCTTAATAATCTTTCAGTGCAGTTTAACATTATTTATTGACATTAGCATCTTATTTTTTTATTCATCCTGGGTTTCTTAAAATAAGAATATTTGGGAGATCTGTAATGGGTTTGTTAACTTGAACACCAGTGTCAGAAGGGATTAAATGTATCCCAACAGGTAGTGACATATAGATGTACTAACTTCCTAGTGTTAGTTGGAGGAGTGGCACTTCACAATGTGTCCACAATAGTTACCTGAAGTCATACGTTTGCAATTCAGGTGGAAGATAAATTTTTCTCCAGAGAAGATGCCTGACCCATGAAATTACTCCAGCATTTTGTGTTTATGTTCCGATTATAGATGTAGCAGGTCCGCATAAGGCCTGGTGTCTACAGGTGATATTGGCCCCGATGTACAAATGGCCATCAATATAGAGTAACCCCCAACCTCAACTTTTATTGACTAAACTGTTCTTAGGTCACCATTGCCAATCCTGGCCCACTTGTAGGCCTGATGGGGAGGGTTGATCTCATGAACTGGAGGAGAGGTAGCGGTTCAGATAAAAAATCATCTCCAAGCAGTGTAGTGCAGGGGTCTTGCTTCTGAGGGAACTTCACCAACAGCAAAACTGGGGATAGGCTTTGGCTTCAGTCATGCCTATGAGCTTTTAAGAAAGGCGGGAGAGAGAAAACAGGGAATTATAGACCAGTTAGCCTGACATCGGTGGTGGGGAAGATGCTGGAGTCAATTATAAAAGATGAGAAAGCCAAACATTTGGATAGCAGTAGCAGGATCGGTCCGAGTCAGCATGGATTTACGAAGGGGAAATCATGCTTAACTAATCTTCTGGAATTTATTGAAGATGTAACTAGGAAAATGGACAAGGGAGAGCCAGTGGATGTAGTGTACCTGGACTTTCAGACAGCATTTGATAAGGTCTCACATAAGAGATTAGTGGGCAAAATTAAAGCACATGGTATTGGGGGTAGTGTGCTGACATGGATAGAAAATTGGTTGGCAAACAGGAATCAAAGAGTAGGAATTAACGGGTCCCATTCAGAATGGCAGGCAGTTACTAGTGGGGTACCGCAAGGCTCGGTGCTGGGACCACAGCTATTTACAATATACATCAATGATTCGGATGAAGGGATTCAACGTAACATTAGCAAATTTGCAGATGACACAAAGCTGGGTGGCAGTGTGAACTGTGAGGAGGATGCTATGAGAATGCAGGGTGACTTGGACAGGTTGGCTGAGTGGGCAGATGCATGGCAGATGAAGTTTAATACGGATAAATGTGAGGTTATCCACTTTGGTAGCAAAAACAGGAAGGCAGATTACTATCTAAATGGCGTCAAGTTGGGAAAAGGGGAAGTACAACGGGATCTGGGGGTCTTTGCATATCAATCTATGAAAGTAAGCAGGCAGGTACAGCAGACAGTGAAGAAAGCAAATGGCATGTTGGCCTTTATAACAAGAGGAATCGAATATAGGAGCAAGGAGGTCCTTCTGCAGTTGTACAGAGCCCGAGTGAGACCACACCTGGAGTACTGTGTGCAGTTTTGGTCCACTAATTTGAGGAAGGACATACTTGCTAATGAGGGAGTGCAGTGTAGGTTTACAAGGTTAATTCCCAGGATGGCGGGACTGTCATATGCTGAGAGAATGGAACAGCTGGGCTTGTACACTCTGGAGTTCAGAAGGATGAGAGGGGATCTCATTGAAACATATAAGATTGTTCAGGCTTGGACACGCTAGAGGCAGGAAACATGTTCCCGATGTTAGCGGAGACCAGAACCGGGGCACAGTTTAAGAATAAGGAGTAAGTCATTTAGAACGGAGAGGAGGAAACTCTTTTTCTCACAGAGAGTGGTGAGTCTGTGGAATTCTCTGCCTCAGAGGGCGGTGGAGGCAGGTTCTCTGGTTGCTTTCAAGAGAGAGCTATATAGGGCTCTTTAAAATAGCAGAGCCAGGGGATATGGGGAAAAGGCAGGAACGGGGTACTGATTGGGGATGATCAGCCATGATCACATTGAATGGCGGTGCTGGCTTGAAGGACCGAATGGCCTACTCCTGCACCTATTGTCTATTGTCTATTGTCTATTGAGCACTTTCGTCAGTGGGGGGGGTGGGGAAGAAGCTACACTTAAATGCCACACTTGTCGCTTTACCACCCCCTCGACTCCATCCATGGACCCAAGCAATCTTTCCAGGTGAGGCAGAGGTTCACCTGCATCTCCTCCAACCTCATCTATTGCATCCGCTGTTCAAGGTGCCAACTGCACCGGTGAGACCAAGCACAGGCTTGGCGATCGCTACGCCCAATACCTCAGTTCGCATTCTAACCTGATCTCTCAGTGGCTCAGCACTTCAACTCCTCCTCCCGTTCCAAATCCAACCTTTCTGTCCTGGGCCTCCTCCATTGCCAGACTGAGTCCCACTGCAAATTGGAGGAGCAGCACCTCATATTTCGCGTGGGTAGTTTAGTCCCCAGCAGTATGAACATTGACCTCCAATTTCCAGTAGTCCTTGCTTTCTCCCTCCTTCCCCTTCCTTTCCAGCTCCCCCACAGCTCACGGTCTCCGCCTCTTCCTTTCTTCTTCCCGCCCCTTCCCCCCCACCCCCACATTAGTCTGAAGAAGGGTCTTGACCCGAAATGTCACCTACTCCTTCGCTCCATAGATGCTGCCTCACCTGTTAATGAGAACTGGTCATAGCTCTGACAGTTCATGTCAGACAGTAGACTGCAAACAATGTCCTATTTGATAGAAGATGCCTGTAGTTGTTGGCAAATCCATCTCCATGCTCCCCCAAATACTCATTCATATGTACGGGCTGTGCATTGAACAGGTGAATCTTGTATTCAGCATCATTGCCAATAATGTGGCTCACTGGCCTTTTGGACACTTAAAGTTGAGCTTTCTGTAAATTCACTTTGTAAGTTGGGAGGAGTTAAATTGATTAAAAAATTAAGCTGCATTAAATCATCATCAAGGACCTGGCTACTCCCTCCTGTCTTTTCCAGCTTTCTCCCCCCTCACACCAATCATTCTAAAGAAGGGTCCTAACATGACATGTTGTCTGTCCCTTTCCCTCTACAGATGCTGCCTGGCCCACTGAGTTCCTCCAGCTCAAGATCACACCATTTGCAGTTTCTTGTGTCTCCAAGCTTCTTGACGTTCCTTTTCAAATCATTAAAAACATTATACTAAATCATTAAAAATAATAACTTTCCACCCACCTTCCATGGGCAGGAATCTACATTCAAATAAAACATGGTCTTTGATGTTATCCGGTTAATGATATAGGACTAGAAGGCTCAATGAGAAATAGGAGCAGAATTAGGCCATTTGGCCCATCGAGTCTGCTGCACCATTCAGTCATGGCTGATCTATTTTTCTCTCTTAATCCCATTCTCCTGCATTATCCCTGTAACCTTTGATGTCATTACTAGTCAAGAACCTATCAATCTGTCTTAAAAATACCCAATGTGTTGTCCTCCACAGCCACCTGTGGCAATGAATTCCACAGTTTCACCACCCTCTGGCTAAAGAAATTCCTCCTTATCTCCATTCTAATGGAAGATTTCTGTGGGTATGGCCATATTCCAGTACATCTTTCTGGAAACTCTTCATGCAGCACAGTGGTGGTACAATGGTGCAGCGGAAGAGTTGCTGCCTTACAGCGCCACAGACCCAGGTTCGATCCTGACTACGGGTGCTGTCTGTACGGAGTTCGTATGTTCTCCCTGTGACCATGTGGGTTTTCTCCGGGTGCTTTGATTTTTCTCCCATATTCCAAAGTAAATTGTTCCTAGTGTGTAGGTTAGAACTAATGTATGGGTGATTGTTGTTTTTATGGTGCAGACTCTGTGGGCCGAAAGCCTTTCCATGCTGTATCTCCAAACTGTATCTCTAACTAAACTGAATTCAGGAATTTTCAACTCTTCATCCATGTCTCTGAATATTGTTTTGTTAGTTAAGATTAGAGATACAGCGCAGAAATAAGCCCTTCGGCCCACCGAGTCCGCACTGACCAACAATCACCCTGTACACTAGTTCTATCCTACACACTTGGGCCAGTTACAGAAGCCAATTAACCTAACAATCTGTACGTCTTTGGAATGTGGGAGAAAATCAAAGCACCTGGAGAAAACCTACGTGGTCACAGGAAGAAGGACAAACTCCGTACAGACGACACCCTTAGTCAGGATCAAACCTGGATCTCTGGCACAGTAAGGCAGCAACTCTACCGCTGCGCCACTGTGCCACCCTGACCCAATCAGGGCAGGATTGCTGGAGCCGCAACCAATATCTCAGTCAACCATGAAGTAATGATCCAAGCAAGTGAATGATGGTGTCTTGGTCAAGATAACACCAGGTTTGACATCAGTGGGGCCTGTCACCTCTGGCTTGACATTTCACTCCTCATTAGTCCTTACCTCACAGCCTTTTGTCTACTTTTCATCTCTGGTCTTTGTCCGTCTTTCCACTAATCAACAAAAAAACCTCACTTGAATCTACCTATCACCTCCCTCCCCTCTACTTTCTGTCTGAAGAAGGGTTCCGACCCGAAATGTCACCTATCCTTTTTCTCCAGAGATGCAGCCTGACCTGCTGAGTTACTCCAGCACTTTGTTTCTATCTCCACCTATCGCTTACCAGGCTTTGTCCCACCTGCACCTATTTTCCTCCTTTCCCTCCCCGACTGCAATCAGTCTGAAGAAGTATCCCAATCCAAATTATTCTCCATTCTAGTTTCTCCATAAATGCTGCCCAACTCATTGAGTTACTCTAGCACTTTGTGTCTTTTATGCTTGTAAATCAGCATCTGCAGTTCTTTGTGTCTCCAGAAAGAACTGATACCTGTATTAGATGATGTGGCTGGCTCCTTCAGGTACAGGGCACCATTGAGAGCACAGATGTAGCATCAACAAAATCACCAGACCACTTTGGCAAGTTCAGAAACTGGAAGTGTTTTCACGTGTTTGATGAGGACTAAGAGATCTCTTTGCAAATCCACATACAATTCTAAAGTACTTGGATGAGTACTTAGTAATCAGCAAGGCCACAGAGCAGGTACTATGAAGTGGGATGGGCACATTTCCGTTCTGTACTTCCATGACTCTCTGAGTCAAAGCCTCCATTTTGTGACCACAAATTCCAGGTCCATAGTCTTCACTTCACGCTAATTGCCATTTATTCGCTCTCCAATAGTGAGGCTGCAGATTGGAGAAAGAACAAGCAGAAAATTACGCAATTATGTTATAAATGAGAGAAGATATTTATCGAGATTCCCTTGCATTCCCTTGCTTGACTGCAGAAGTTATTGGGAAAAAAGTAAAATTAAAAGCAGGTGATTAACTTTTATGCTTGTTTAATTCAAAAACAATTATACTTGCATGCTTTACTTTATTGGCTCTGGTGTATAATCATGATATGTTTACAAATGTGAGTAAAAATGTGCAGTTGCTTTACAATGTTCTTCAAACTACATCAGCACAATGGGCATGATTTTCCTGTATAACTATGGGGTGGCTCTCAGTTCTCTCACATTACTCATATCAATAGAGTCACAGAGTCATGGAGTCATACAGCCATGAAACAGGCCATTTGGCCCAACGTCCGTATTGACCTAGGTACCCCAGCTAAGCTGATCCCATTTGCCCATGTTTGGCACGTATCGCTCTAAGTCTTTCCCATCCATGTATCTGTCCAAGTGTCTTTTAAATGGTGTTATTTTACCTGCCTCAAATATCTCCTCAGGCAGCTCATTCAAAATGCCTATCATACTCTGAGTGAAAAAGTTGCCCTGCGGGATCCTATTAAATCTTGTCCCTCTCACCTATGTCCTCTGGGTCATGATTCCTCTACCCTGGGGGGAAAAATGCATTCCCATCATGATTTTATACAGCTCCAAAAGATCACCCCTCTGCTTCCTGTGCTCCAAGAAATAAAGTGCTAGCCTACCTAACCTTTCACTATGGATCAGGCCCGTCAGTTCTGGCAAAATCCTCGTATATTTTCTCTGCACTCTTATCAGCTTAACGATTTCCTTCTTATAGCAGGGTGACCAAAACTGAACACGCTACTCCAAACGTGGTGCCACCAGCATCTTGCACAAATACCCAGTGATTTTATTAAGTCCTTGTAATTATAAAAGAAATCATGGTACTGATTAGGGGATCTCTAGCGTTTAATAATCCATGTCAAATTAACAACAAGCTGGGGACCTATTTTGGAGACTAAGTGAATTCTACTCCTTAGCATAAATGTTTCCCAGCCCTTGCTTCACACAATTAGGATGAAAAGCAGAAAAATTCATAATTTTCGAAATGTGAAAACAGAAACTTGATGCAATATTTGTGCCATGTTGGTGATATACCATGATGGCAAAAGAAGAGCACTAGAAATGTTATTTATAGGCGGCATTATTAAAATTGTCTGGACTTTTATGTCTTAACAAATGGCTTTAACAATATTGTTCTGCATGTAATTGTTTGGTCATTTGGTAAACAATCAGTTCTGTGTCCCATTTAAAACTGGGATTCTAACAATTTCACAAGAGTACAGCGGATGAGTTTGTTGTGATAAATGGTTGACATAAATAATGACAGTTAATGATTCTGAAGACAATTGCTGACATGACTTTAGACCACAGAGATACAGCGTGGAAACAGGCCCTTCAGCACACTGAGTTTGTACTGACCAGCAATCTCCGCACACCAACACACTTTAGACAATTTACTATTTTTGATCAAAGCCAATTAACCTGCCAACCTGTACATCTTTCGAGCGTGGGAGGAAACCGGAGCACCTGGAGAAAACCCACGTGGGTCACAGAAAGAACGTGCAAACTCCGTACAAACAGCACTTGCAGTCAGGATCGAACCTGGGTCTCTGGCGCTGTAAGGCAGCAGCTCTACCACAATGCCACAGTGGCGCACCTTCTGTGCATGCAATCATGTTTAGAAGTCTGCGACTGAATTGACCAGTGAAAGCAGTGACCTGCTGAGAAAAGGTTCCTCATGCACCTTGCAATCATCGGGCTTATGCAACAAATGGATTCACTGACCCTGTGTCAAATGATAAGTGCCATTAAGTGTTTTACCTTAATGCTTTGAATCATTTGTTAGCATTTTAAAACACAATTTAAAAAAAGTTACGTCATTTTTAAAACACTCTGTCATAAACAATTAAAAACTGTAAAAAAAAAGGCCTTTGAATACAGCAGGCTGCCAAAGGTTCAGATTACTTTGCCCCATCTAACCAAAGTAATTTCCACAAATTAGTGGGTGCAGGAACTAAATGCAGTGAAGATGAGTAATGGGCTAAGTCCAGAACAACACAGTCTTATGTCAGGGAAAAAAAAATATGTCCATGGTTTCTAAAACAACTTCATATTTTCTTTGTCTCAAGCTCATATCTCTCATATCATTAACAACAACAATTATGCAGCAGCAGCTAATGTTGCCACATGATTATTTTTTAACGTCCATTGCTCATAACTAGAGCCAGGATTTTGCCATAAATGCCTTTTTCACGATTGAGTGCCTTTTTAACCTTTTTTGCCACTTTAACGTAACTTACAGAAAATTTACACCACCGGGGCAAAACCCAGCTGCAAGTGGGTGTGAAGTGGTGATTGGAGAGGGGTGTGTGGGAAAGGGTCCAGTCCTTGCAGTCATGCTTTAACTAGCTGTGAATTGAGGATTGGGGAGGAGTAGGTGGGGAAGGATCTATTCTTTTCAAACTGGAGTCAAGCTGTGAGTAGGTGTGAAGTGTTGGTTGGGGATGGGGTGTGGGGGATATCAGGGTTAAGTTTCTGTTTATCGAACCTGCAGTAGAACTCGTTCAGGTCGTTGGTCAGCTGATGATTGTACACGGAGAGGGAGGTTTCCCTCTTGTAGCTTGTGATTTCTTGCAAGCCCTTCCACACTGAAGAAGTCATTTGCTGAGAACTTGCTCCTCAACGTCTCAGAGTACCTTTCCTTGGCAGCTCCGATTCCTCTTCTCAGCTTGTACATTGCCTGCCTGTAGAGGTCTGCATCCCCGCTCTAGGATCTACCCCTGCAAACGTCAAAACACCTAAAGTCTAATCAATGCCTTGTAAAAAACTGAACGATTTGGTGAGAGTGTACGGGAGTGATATATTTTCTACAGACAACTGTGTGCTGTTTTGCAAAGCATGTGAGAAAGCAGTGAATCATGAGATGAAATATTTCATCTCCCAGCATGTACAGACAGCTAAACACAAGTCAGCGGCAGGTAGGAAATACGCAAGCTTGTCTCCTCACAACATTTACTGCTGGCTCCAGTCGCAAATCTAAGTTTGAGTGATCTGGACAAAGCATTCATTGATGCTGGAATTCTACTGTGGAAATTGCCAAACAAATCTCTCAGAGGTTTTTTAGAGAAATACATAGAGGAACATATACCGAGCGAGTCATCATTATGGAAAAAATATGTTGACAGCAACTTCAACATTGTTGTGCAGAAAATTAGAGATGACGTTGCACGCAACAAAATATGGATCTCAAAAGATGAGACAACTGATGCTGTGGGGAGATATGTTGCCGATGTGGTCATCAGTACACTGGAGGCAGGTCAACCATCCAAGGATTATTTCTTGACATCGGTAGTATTGGAGAAGTCAAAGAGCTGAACCATTGCTCAGTTGTTTACATCTTCACTTGTACTTTGTACTTAAAGTTTTTGGCAATTTAGGTAGAGACATACAAGGATAATGTGAGAGAGTAATTTTAGCTAACAAAGATCTTGAAGAAATACAAAACATAGCTAAAGTTCTCAAAGGTAGTTGTAATGCACAAGATATCAACATGAATATAGAGTCTGCAGCTTGTTTCGGGTATGCACCAGTAACCTCAGCTAGGGTAGAAAGAAGTTTTTCACAACTTAAGCATATTCTGTCTGACAGATGGCATAGTTTAACACCAGATAATTTGATAAAAATGCTAGTAGTTATGTGCAACCAGGCAACTTTGGTAATTTAATATAGTATACCTTTATATTATCATTTTTAACCATATTTTGGTGGTGGAAATAATAGCCTTTTTATGCCTTTTTTGTGTATAAATGCCTTTTTCGTGCTTTTTTTGTAATTTTATTATGCCTTTTTGCCTGCCTATTTCAGAGATTTTTAGTGCCTAAACATCCTGGCTTTACTCATAACACTTGGTATAATATTCAAAGAATTTGGACAGATCAGAAAGTCAAACAGTGTGGAAACTTTCAGACACCAACCAATATGTCCCATCTACACTAGTCACACTTGCCTTTGTTTGGCTTATATCCCTCTAAACCTCTCCTACACACGTACCTGTCCAATTGCTTCCACACACCCACTACCCTTTATGTAAAAAAGCTATCCCTCATATTCCTATAAAATCTATACCCTCTCCAACGGGATCCCACCACTAGTCACATCTTCCCCTCTCCACCCCTTTCCGCCTTCCGCATAGACTGTTCCCTCCGCAACTCCCTGGTTAACTCATCCCTTTCCACCCAAATACCCTTTCCCCAGGTACGTTCCCCTACAACCGCAGGAGATGCTACACCTGTCCCTATACCTCCTTCCTCGAACCTCGACAGTCCTTCCAGGTTAGACAGAAGTTTACTCCCACCTCCTCCAACCTCATTTACTGTATCCGTTATTCAAGATGTGGACTCTTATACGTCGGCAAGACCAAACGTAGGCTGGGCGATCATTTCACTGAACACTTTCACTCAGTTTGCCTGGACCTGATCTCCTGGTTGCTAAACACTTTAATTCCCCTCCCATAACCACAATGACCTTTCTGTCCTAGGCCTCCTCCATTGTCAGAGTGAGGCTAATTGTAAATTGGAAGAACAGCATCTCATATTTCACTTGGGCAGCTTCCAACCCAGTGGTATGAATTTGATTTCTCTAACTTCAAGTAACCCCTGCACTTGTTCTCTCGCCATCCTTTCACCACGTAAGTCGCACCAAGTTCCCGTTCTCACCTAGCAAACAGCTAACAATGGCCTGTTTTTTCACCCACCCATTCCTTCTCTCCAAAAATGTTGCCTGTCCCGCTGAGTTACTCCAGCATTTTGTGTCTATCTTTGGTTTAAACCAGCACCTGCAGTCCCTTCCTATACCCTGCACCTTAAGCCTATGTCCTCTGCTTCTCGATTCCCCTACTCTGGGTAAGAAGCTCTGTACATCTACTTGATCTATTCCACTAATGATTTTATACACCTCTATAAGATCATCTCTCAACCTCTTGCTCCAGGGAAGAGAGTGCCAGCATTTCTCAACCTCTCCCTATAGCTCAGACCCTCTAGTCCTGGCAACATCCTTGTAAATCTTCTCTGCATCCTTTCCAATTTAACAACATCTTTCCTATAACATGGTGCATAGAACTGAACACAATACTCCAACTGCGACCTCACCAATATCTTCCATACCTGCAATATGACCTCCCAACTATACTCAATAGTCAGACTGATAAACGAAATGTGCCAAAGCCTTTTTGACCACCCTATCTATCTGTGATGCCACCTTCAAGGGACTATGGATAGGTATGTGGCTCAGATAGTGGGATTTGGAGGAATTTAGAAGGATATGTGCCAAACACCTGGATAGAGAGGCAGGACTGGCAATTTAATGTTCCAGATTGCATGTGTTACAGGTGTGATAGAGGTGGGGGTAAAAAGAGAGGGGTTATACTTTCTTCTTCTTCTTGCGTATGGCGTACACAGCCTAAAGTTGTACAACAACTTGTTCTATTTGATCTTATTTGATTATGCACACCAGGTTGATTACATTTGTCAAAACAGGGAGGACTATGTGAAGGTTGGAATCTCCCACCCCAATGTGAAAAATATACATCTTCTAGATGAGCTGGGACGCATCCTCAGTGATGTGACCTGGGGTCATCGGGTGTTTTGGGTCTCACAACATCAGACACCCTCGCCCAGGCGACCCAGCCGGGGTTGATCAGGCCCCGACTTGAGTCCCAGCAGCAACCGCCCACGGATCAGCCATCTTAACAACTACTCTGCAGGGGTTGGGAGACTCTAGTGCGTGGAGGGACTGGGCTCTGTGGGGTGACTCCCGGCCGGGCTCCTCCTGCGTCTCACCAGGTTCAAGCCTGTGCGCTGCACCTCTTTCTCCTTCTCCGAGCATTTCATTCTCGCCTGATGGATGTTTAGAATGGATTCTCCTTTATTGATTAAGGAGAACTTCACGACCCTTCAAGAGAGATGATATTACTGAAGAATCATCCAGTGAGGTGAAATGTGTGGAGCAAAGAAATAGAATGGGGTTGATCACTTTGATGACACATTACTATTAGTCCCAAGTAGTTAATGGGAATGAGAGGAATAAATATGGCAAGAAATTGCAGACAGCTGCAAGACTAATAAGGATGCCATTGTAGAGGATTTTATTCTCCCATTATTGTTGGGGCTGCCATCTATATTGGGGTGGATGGAGTGGAATTTGTCGAATGTTTTCAAGAATGTTTCTTCAGGCAATATATGAGGGCCATACAAGGGAAAGGGCAAAACATGTCCTACTCATATGGAATTAGGCAGGGCATGTGAGGTAAGTGTTGGTGGGTGAACGTTTTGGGACCAGCAACTACAGATCTGTTAGCTTTAGAATAGTCATAGAAAAGGAAGTCCCTTTTGATTTATGTTTCAACACCTTACCCTTCCTTATATCTAGTCTCCCTCTCCATGACTCTCAGTCTGAAGAAGGGACTCAACCTGAAACGTTACCCATTCCTCCTCTCCAGAGGTGGTGCCTGGCCCACTGAGTTACTCCAGCATATTGTGTCTATCTCTGGATAAGGATGGGACAGGTCCACAAGTTAAAGTTCTAAATTAGGGTTATGCAAACTGATGTTATTAGACAGCAACTTGCGAAGGTTCGTTAGAGTAGGTTACCTACCGGCAAAGAGATGTCTGTTAAGTAAGATGCTTTTAAAAGTATGAAAGTGAGAGTTCCTGATAGAGTGAGTGGCAAGGCAGTGGACTAGGGAACACTGGATGGTGCGAGAAATGGTGTCACGAAAAAGAAGTAGGTGTTGGTCAGGTGTAGGCAGCTTGGATCAAATAATCCTGGAGGATTATAGGGATTGAGGAGAGTACTTGAAAATAAAATGAGTGGGGCAATAGATGGGCATGAGATAGCTCTGGCAGACAAGATTAAGGAAAATCCAAAGAGATTTTATAAGCATATTAAAGGACAAATGGCAACCAAATGGAGAATAGCACCTTTCATCTCTGTGTGGAGCCATGGTTGATGAGCAAGGACCTCAATGAATATTTATCTTTTGTTTTTACAATGGAGAAAGACATGAAGACCAGGGAACCTGTGAAAGTTAACCAAAGTGTCTTGAGGTGAGTCCGTATTATAGACAAAGAGGTACTGGATGTACTAAGACAATGAAGATGAATAAATCTCTCAGGGCTGATCAGATATACCCAAGGATACTGGGGGAAGCTTCCAGAAGTCCTGGCTGAGAAAGATGAATCATTATTCTATACAAGTGAGGTTCCAGAAGATGTGGAGGTGACTAATGTTGTGATTCTACTTATGAAGGACTGCAAAGGCAAACTTGGGAACTATATAGATAGACACAAAGTGCTGGAGTAACTCAGCGGGTCAGGCAGCATTTCTGAAGAAAAAGGATGGGTGACGTTTCAGGTCAGGATCCTTCCTCATACAATAAATAAAGCATGTTGTCCAATATTAGCAATCAAAACGGGTATATATGTCCGTTCTGACAAAGTTCTGAAGAAAGAGGAAATGGCAGCATAATTTCCACCTATATATCTGCAGCAGGCATTTGAACTCACAAGGGAGTGAGGGCATTTGATCACAATTGTTGCCCTTTGGGGTCCGTACCCTGTAGTTTTCAGAAGGACGAATATTTAAAAAATGAGGATATGTTTTCCGACTAATTTCTGGATTATTTTAATATAATAAGTCTTTGCACCTATTTATGGGCAACATCTTGTTACTCATGAAAAAGAGTGTAATTTCTACTTCTGCATTTTTAATTTGCCCCAGTAAATGTGGAATCGGCTACTGTAATAATTGGCATGGTGCTCCCCGTAGTTCTCTGTTGTTGAAAGTGTGAGCTGATTAAGCACACTTATAAAACCAAGAATCAATCGTTGAACAGAAGTGGTTTAATTTACAAAGCCCACCGGGTTCGCGCTGAACAGCCATCACTAACAGTACTAGCACTATCCTACACACGAGGGAGAATTTACAAACATGCACGTCTTTGCAATGCGGGAGGAAACCGGAGCACCCGGAGAAAATCTACGCATCTCAGGCGGAATAGAAACATAGAAAATAGGTGCAGGAGTAGGCCATTCGGCCCTTTGAGCCTGCACCGCCATTCAATATGATCATGGCTGATCATCCAACTCAGTATCCCATACCTGCCTTCTCTCCATACCCCCTGATCCCTTTAGCCACAAGGGCCACATCTAACTCCCTCTTAAATATAGCCAATGAACTGACCTCAACAACCCTAACAGCCTTAGGGTGGTTGAGGTACAAGCTCTGCACAGACCGCACCAATAGTCAGGATCAAACCCGGGTCTCTTGCACTCTAAGGCAGCAACTCTACCGATGCACCACAAAAGGTGGGATTATTTGCCACAATGGTAGCAAATAAACATTGTGCCGCCTACAAATGTTCATGTTTCTGTGCGTTTTATACAAGCTCTTGCAATCAAACTTTTAATTGTACCTGTACCTCAGCTACTTGTGCATTTGACATTAAACTCAACTTGACTTGACATGAAGTTTAATCTCTGTTGCAATGTTGAAAATGGAGCTTCCAATGGTGCTCCCACAAGCCAATATCTCCTGCTTCTTCTTATGAAGTAACGAGGGGTCTTGCCTCTGTATGTTCTAAGATGACCAAAGACATATGTTGGGTCCATGGAATCTGCTGCAGGAGGAGAGGAAGTGCTCGATGGGTCCGGTAGATGGACGGTACAGGACGACCGATCATTTCCTTGACTTCCACATGGTTCTGATAAAGAGGCCCGAGGTTTTCATTGCTATCCTTGTTGCTTCCGCTCCATCTTCATCTGCTCCAGGCTAGGTGATCCCATGAGTCAACGAAGATGGCAGGTTTTCTCAAGGGAACTTGGAGAACATTGCTGAACTATTTCTTCTGTCCTGAGCTTGGCGCAAAGTGCCTTTTTTGGGAGTCTGTTGTTGAGAGCGTGATCAAGTTGGACTGTTTATCAAACTGGCAGCGAGGATTCTAAATCACACAGATGGGCCCATATCACCTAGACCTCTCTTTAAGGGATGCTGACTACCCCATAGTTTTATACTAGTTTGGGGTATCTATAGTTTTATAAGCTTATTAAGCTTGATACAACATTTGATGATGGTTTTCAAAAACTCATTTCTTCTAACAGCCAATGCAGACACACTGGTCGTGGAGGTGGATTTAATCATGAATGTCCCGCTTTCCTGAGAGATGTTTCTCAAGATATGGGAAGTGGTCTACATTTTCCAGATAATTATTAAAAAATAACTTACAATTAAGGATAAATATTTGCTCTCATGTAATTAAAAAGAAACTGCAGATGCTGGTTTATACAAAAGATAGACACATATTGGTAGAGTAACTCATCCGATCAGGCAGCATCCCTGGAGAAAATTGAAGACTTATTAATTGTGGGGACTTGCTTGTCAGTGTTAAAGCCAAGGCTGAAGCATTTGTAGTCTAGTTCACCCAGATATGCCGAGCGCTTGATTCATCTTGGCATACACTGGACGTTCTTCAAACGTACTGAAGTGGCGTCCCAGCCCAAAACATCACCTACCCATAAATATTTGCTTGCTCATTAGGCAATTGAACATCTTTTATTTCTTCCTGAGAGAGCAGATGGGGACACAGTTTTGCATCTTGTCCAAAGGCAGCGCTTTCCTCACTGTAGACTGAGCTGAGAGTTGGAATTCTATGCTCATATTTCTGGAATGGGAATTGAAGCCTTAACCTTCTGACTCAGTTGCAAGGATGTGACCAACTGTGCCCCAGCTGATACTCATTGATATGCATGAACTCAAATATAATTAGTCTCTGTAGTGTACTTGATGATGGACTGTGATCCAATTTTGCTGCACTGGCAAGTGCTAACTAAAGTAATCACCAGAAAATATCAAGAGCTTCAAATCCAGAGTGCATACTCTACTGAAGACTAACAACCAACAAATGTTGGGAGACACAAGAGACTGAAGATTCTGGAATCTGGAGCAGCAAACAACCTGCTGAAGGAAAGTGCTGGAGGAAGTCAACAGTCCGACAGGCATCGTGGCACAGTGGTGCCTTGCAGCGCCAGAAACACGGTGCAATCCTGACTATGGGCGCTGTCTGTATGGAGTTTGTATGTTCTCCCTATGACCTCCTGGGTATTCTGTGGGTGCTCTAGTTACCACCCACACTCTATCGACGTATATGTTTATAGCTTAATTGTCAAAACTAAAATTGTAAATTGTCGCTAGTGTGTGCACAGGGTGATCGCTAGTTGGTGTAGACTTGTTGGGCCAAAGGGCCTGTTTCTGCACTGTGTCTCTAAACGCCACATCTGTGGAAGGACTGGACAGGCTATATTTTGGTTTAGGGGCCCTTTTTCAGATTCCTGAGATGCTGCCTGACCCACTGAGTTCCTCCCGCACTTTGTGTTTTGCTCAAGATTCCAGCATCTGCAGTTTCCTCCATCTGCAAGCTGCCAGAGGAACTCTGTGGATCGAGCAGCCCCTGTGGTGGGAAAAGCAACGTCAGTGTTTTGCATTGAAACCATACATGTAGACAACTGATTACCTCGCAACTCTGATGATGCCAGTGTTGGTATAATGCCAAATACATTACATTAACATTACATTAAGCAGCTTTCACTCCAACCAAGGTTGAGTGGTGCCATCTGCATTTTGCAGTTTTGCTCAAGGGCAAGCTGGGCGGATGAGCAGTCCACTTCCAGCAAGAAAGAAAGAACATAATATGCAATAGAAATTAAACACAAAACACATAACATCCACCACAGTGGGACCAGCACTTCTCGCTGTGATGGAAGGCACAAAGGTTCAGTCAGACTTCCTAGTTCTGTGGACCCGTGGTCAGGGCCCTGAACCCTCTGCAGTTGCTGCAACGGACGGCCCGACGTACAGGCCCTCTCGCCGGGATGATGGAAACTCTGACGTCTGGACGGATCGGAACACCCCGCGGCTCGGAATTCCCGAATCGGCCGCTACCCACCAGAGACCGTGGCTTCACGATGCCAGGTCCACCGGCCCAGCGGTCGGAGCACCTCTCCAGGCAATCCTTGGTGAAGGTTGCAGGCAGCTCCACAATGGTAAAATTCGTGCCACGCCCACGGCTACAAGCTCCACGGACTGAGCTCCATGATGTTAGATCAGACCCCCGCAGTTGGAGCTCCAACACTGGAGCTCCACGATGTTGAAGTCCACGCTGCATCAGCTGCTGAAGCTCTAGGCTCTGGGCCGGTCTCCGGTTGGAAAGGCCGCACCAATCCAGTTGATAGGCCACGAGGGCGACAAAAATGCGACACGAAGAAAAGTTGCATCTCCGCCGAGGTAGGCGACTGGAAATGGTTTCCCCATTCCCTCGCCAGCACCCCCGGCGTAAGACACACCGAGAGACACTAATACATACACTAGGACACACTAAAAATAACAAAAGTGGAAAAAAAACCACACAAGCTGCTGGCAGGGCTGACTCTCGCGTCGCCATCTTGGCGGAAAGTCATGCCAAATACATGTAATATTTGTGCATCAGTTTTGAATGAATGAATGAATATGTTTATTGGCCAAGTATTCACATACAAACAATTTGCCTTGGTGCTCCGCCCACAAGTGACAACATGACATACAGTGACAGTTAAGAATGATACATAAAACATTAAACATTAATAAAACATTATTGATTAAACATGTGAATTAAATAAAATACCAGAGCAAAAGGAGACTACAGATTTTTGGTTATTGAGTAGAGCTACTACTCGTGGAAAAAAAGCTGTTTTTATGTCTGGCTGTGGCAGCTTTGACAGTCTGGAGTCGGCCTCCAGAGGGAGGTGATTCAAAGAGTTTGTGGCCAGGGTGAGAGGGGTCAGAGATGATCTAACCCACTCGTGTTACTGGTCCTGCAGTGTACAGTTCGTCAATGGAGGGAAGGTTGCTGCCAACAACCTTCTCAGCTGATCGGACGATTCGCTGCACCAGACCATGATGGAAACGGTGAGGACAGACTCTACGATGGCTGTGTAGAATTGAACCATCATTGCCTGTGGCAGATTGTGCTTCCTCAGCTGCCACAGGAAGTAATCCTCTGTTGTGCCTTTTTAACTGTGGAGTCGATGGTAGTCCCCCACTTAAGGTCTGTGTAGATGATGGTTCCCAGGATTCCACAGATGTGACTGTGGTGTTGTTGATGGTGAGTGGGGTGAGGGGAGGGGGAGCTCTCCTAAAGTCAACAATCAATTCCACTGTCTTTAGAGCATTGAGCTCCAGGTTGTAGCGATGGCACCAGGACGTCAGCTGTGACACTTCCTGTCTGTAGGCAGATTCCTCCTGGATCAGTCCAATCAGGGTTGTGTTGGTCCGTAAACTTGAGAAGCTTGACAGAGGTGTCTGTGGAGGTGCGGTCATTGGTGCAGAGAGAGTAGAGGAGAGGGGGAGAGTACGCAGCCTTACGGTGCTCCTATGCTGAGGGTTTGCGGGTCCGAAATGTGCTTTGCCAGCCTCACATGCTACTTCCTGTCTGTCAGGAAGCTGGTGATCCACCGACAGAGGGGTTCAGGCACAGTCAACTCGGAAAGTTTGCAGTGTAGTAGCTCTGGCACAATGGTGTTGAATGCAGAGCTAAAATCAACAAACAAAATCCTCGCATTGGTCCCCTGGTGGTCTAGGTGCTGGAGGATGAAGGCAGGCCCAGGCAGGCCCACTACATCATCCACAGATCTATTGGCCGATATGCAAACTGTAGAGGGTCCAGCAGGGGGTTCATGATATTTTTCAGCCTGGCCAGTGCAAGCCTTTCAAGGGTCTTCATGACTACAGAGGTCAGTGCGACAGGCCTGTAGTTATTAAGACCATTAATCCTTGCCTTTTTGGGTACACGGACAATAGTTGAGACTTTGAAGCAGGCAGGGACAGTACAGGTTTGCAGGGACTGGTTAAAAATGTCTGTGTAGACCGGTGCCAGTTGTTCGGCACAGAGCTTGAGAGTAGAGAAGAAACATTGTCCGGTCCTGGAGATTTTCGGCTTTTCTGTCTTCTGAAAAGCCACTCCACCTCCTCTATTTTTATTGTTGATGATGGAGAAGTGATGTTGTGCAGCTTGTAGGTAATTGGGTGTGACGTGGTGATTGGAAAGGGTCCAGTCTTTTCAGACTGGAGTATTGCTTTAAGTATGTGTGAAGTGGTGAATGTGGAGGAGTGGGTGTAGAAGGGCCCAGTCTTTGCAAGCTGAGGTCAGGCTGTGAGTGGGTGTGAAGTTTTGGTTGGGGTGGGAAAGTAAGTAAGTAAGTAAGTTTATTGGCCAAGTATCCACATACAAGAAATTTGCCTTGGTGCTCCACCCACAGGTAACAACATGACATACTGTGACAGTTACAAATGACTCAGAAAACACTAAACATTAATAATAATAAAACATTAATAGAAAAATAGAAACATAGAAATTAGGTGCAGGAGTAGACCATTCGGCCCTTCGAGCCTGCACCACCATTCAATATGATCATGGCTGATCATCCAACTCAGTATCCCGTACCTGCCTTCTCTCCATACCCTCTGATCCCCTTAGCCACAAGGGCCACATCTAACTCCCTCTTAAATATAGCCAATGAACTGGCCTCATCTACCCTCTGTGGCAGAGAGTTCCAGACCCACCACGCTCTGTGTGAAAAAAGTCCTTCTCATCTCAGTCCTAAAGGATTTCCCCCTTATCCTTAAGCTGTGACCCCTTGTCCTGGACCTCCCCAACATCGGGAACAATCTTCCTGCATCTAGCCTGTCCAACCCCTTAAGAATTTTGTAGGTTTCTATAAGATCCCCTCTCAATCTCCTAAATTCTAGAGAGTATAAACTGAGTCTATCCAGTCTTTCTTCATAAGACAGTCCTGACATCCCAGGAATCAGTCTGGTGAACCTTCTCTGCACTCCCTCTATGGCAATAATGTCCTTCCTCAAATTTGGAGACCAGAACTGTACGCAATACTCCAGGTGTGGCCTCACCAAGACCCTATACAACTGAATAGAACCTCCCAGCTCCTAAACTCAAATCCTTTTGCTATGAAATGATAAAACACCATTGATCAAGCATGTGAACCAACAAATACCAGATCAAAGGGAGGCTACAGATTTTTAGCAGTTGAGTAGAGCAACCACTCGTGGATAAAAACTGTTTTTATGTCTGGCTGCAGCAGCTTTGACAGTCCTGAGTCGCCTTCCAGAGGGAAGTGATTCAAAGAGTTTGTGGCCAGGGTGAGAGGGGTCAGAGATGATCTTGCCCGCTCATTTCCTGGCCCTTGCAGTGTACAGTTCATCAATGGAGGGAAGGTTGCAGCCAATAACCATCTCTGCTGATTGGATGATTCGCTGCAGCCTCCAGGTGTCGTGCTTGGTGGCTGAGCCAAACAAGACCATGATGAAGAAGGTGAGAACAGACTCTACGATGGCCGTGTAGAATTGGACCATCATTGCCTGTGGCAGATTGTGCTTCCTCAGCTGCCGTAGGAAGTACATCATCTGTTGTTCCTTTTTGACTGTGGAGTCCACTTCAGGTCCGGAAAGGGTCCAGTCTTTTCAGACTGGAGTCTTGCTTTAAAGCAGGTGTGAAATGGTGAATGAGGAGGAGTGGTTGCAGAAGGATCCATTCTTTGCAGCCTGGTTTGTTGGGCAGGGGGGGAACCAGGATTACGTTTCTGCTTGTCAAACCTGCAGTAGAACTCATTCAGGTCATTGTCCGAAGAGCGGGGGGCTTTCCTCTTGTAGCTGGTAATTTCTTGCAAGCCCTTCCAAGCTGAAGAAGAGTCACTAGCTGAGAACTTCTCAGAGTACCTTTCCTTGGCAGCACGGATTCCTCTTGTCAGCTTGCACTAGGCCTGCCTGTAGAGGTCTGCATCCCCGCCCCTGTAGGCCTCTACGTGGCATTGTTCTGAAGCATGGTTATCAGGAAAATATAAACTACAATTATTAATATAATTTTCATTGGAATGTAATACAGAGGAAGATGTTGACCAGCAAGATTTTGTCAGGCTGAAGATAGGATGTGTGAAACTGGCTGGGGTTTCTTCATCGTTCATTCCAATTGTCACTTGTTGCTCAGCAGCTTGCCTTTCTTTGATGGACACCTGCGTACCTTTTTTGTATCCGGGTGTCCTTGAAGTGAATTCGAAGGAAATTGTCTTGTTTGAGTCAAGTCTTTTGTGCTCTGTGGGAAACACAGTGTAGATCGACCTAAATCTCCATTGGTGCTGTTTTAACATTACAGGCACCTCTAACCTGGTGCCGGTGAAATTAGGAATCCTGCCTGGATATCACCCAGATATTGAGGTGGCGCAGCAGTCAAGTTGCTTCCTTACAGTGCTTGCAGCGCCAGAGACCCGGGTTCGATCCCGACTACGCGTGCCATCTGCACAAAGTTTATACGTTCTCCCCGTGACCGCAAGGGTTTCCTCCAAGATCATCGGTTTCCTCCCACACTACAGAGACATACAAGTATGTAGGTTAATTGGCTTGGTGTACATATAAATTGTCCCTAGTGTGTGCAGGATAGTGTTAATGTGCTGGTCGGCACAAACTCGGTGGGCCGAAGGGCCCGTTTCCGCACTGTAACTCTAAACTACATATTGCCTGCAGCCAATATACATAGACCCTTCTTTAAATAAATGCTGACTGCCTTTTTAAATAGCATTACTAAAGCCGTTTTATTTAATGGTTCAGAGGCTATGATCATCAATTGGAATGCTGTTAGTTTTATTGTCCATCTTTAATTGTCCTGAATTGAAAAGTATTGAAAGTCCATAATATTGTGGGTCTGGATTTGAATATAATGAGGCCCAGATCTGAATGGCACTTTCCTTTCCCTGAAGAAAATGTTTACAACAAGTTAATAGTTTTCCGCTTACAAGAACCACATTACTGCTTTTTAAATTTCATTTTCAAGAGTTAATTGAATGTGGTTGCAGGCGATGGGTGTGCTTATCATGAGTGGATATTAGAGGTTAGCAGGGAGAGGAATATTACAAATGGACGATTGCATTCTGTGCAAAATGCCTGATACAGGGAGCATTTAGTTCTGCTGTTACTTGATGCAAGTGTGCATTAGCGATGCGGCAGCAGAGAGGCAGAGGGAAAAGCAAGGGCAGGGTGACAAATAAAAGCAGATTGGTGGCAGATTGAACGTGGGAGAGCTAACTGAGCAGAGGGCCAAGCTGAACACTATGGTTCCACTTCTTCGGGGTCACCCTAAGGAGCCAGAAGGAGGAATGAATTTAAAGAACGATAACTCAGGCGAGATCAAAAATCTTATCTTCTGACTCGAACCCTGCTTTGTGCTACAAATACCAAGTTGTGGGAGCATTTAAAAAATAATGTGATCTTCAGCTTTGCTCTGTAAGCGCTGGCACTTGAATGCCTAATGAGCTTGTATTCTGATATGCTCACAGCATTACTTCAAAGCTTATTAGTTATTCCCCTGTGGTGTTGCATGCGGTGTCAAAGAAAATGCTCTCTTTCACCTGTCTCTGCAGTCTTTGTCATTCTCCCCCTTGTTTTTGTTTGACTTTCATTTTTTCACCCTTTTAACCTTTCATGTTTTATTTTCTGTCTTCTGCTTCTCACCTTTTCATCTCCCTTCTGTGGTGGAGGTAATGGTGGATGTGCTGTGATTTTGCAGGTGAAGAAGTCTGAAGAAGGGTCCCGAGCAGAAATGCCAGCCATCCTTTTCTTCCCAGAATTGCTGACTGACCTGCCGAGCAGCTCCAGCACTTTGTGTCCATCGAAAGAATTCCCTCCTTTGCTGCAAGCAAGTGTTTGAGTCACAAGTTAACTGTGGACATCTTTGCATGAGTTCATCTGTTGCCAGCGCAATTAGTCCTCTTTTCTTTCTTACTTTCAATTTCCCACACTCCCCCACCTCACCCCCGCCTACACTACAATCCAGTCAGAAAAAGGGTCCATTTTCTCCAGAGATGCTGCCTAACCCGCTGAGTTACTCCGGCATTTTGTGTCTATCTGTGGACATCTAATACTCCCTTGTCTCCAAGCACACTTCTGCTCTTGTTGCCACTGTACCTTCCCATAACTTTATAGCCTCCCTGCTGCCCTTTCATTACTATTATGAGTCTTACCTCTTCCTCCGCAAACAACCTTGTGAATTATTACATCCTTCCCACTGCCTTGTTCCCCATCACTCACCTCAGCATTATTCTTCAATTAACTCACTCCCAAATTCATTCCCCTAAAGAGGATGAAAAGACCCCATCAACCAGAACCCCTTCCCTACACAGCCCACTCCCCTCTCTACCCGCTCGGCCCACTTCCTTCACCCTGGACATTTAGCCAGCTTCACAGTGGACAACAATGTATCCCAATTGAGATCACACCTTCCCTAGCCAACAATTGGTGTACCATGAAACCACTCTGCCTGAGGTCATTTGTTGCTGGCCATGATTTGTCCTGGTCGTTTCTCACCTCTAGTTCTCCACTCCACCCCCTACTTTCAGTCTGAAGAAGGGTCTGGACCTGAAACGTCACCCATCCTTTTTCTCTAGAGACACTGCCTGACCTGCTGAGTTACTCCAGCACTCTGTGCACTACAATATTGTTTAGCTTACTTCAGTTTAGGGAGCAACCAGGCCTACCGATTCCACACCGACCATCGATCCCCCATTCACACTAGGTGCATATTATCCCACTGTCGCATTCACTCCTAACAAATTAAGGAGGATTATACAATTAACCCTTCCTTTCTGCCTTAAGGGCCTGTCCCACCAGCATGCAACTCTATGCGATGAACGCGATCAAACCGGCAGCGGAGGCCGCGTGGAGGTCGGGTGATCCCCTGTACAGGGCCGTTCCCACCAGCATGCGCCTGCATGCGGCAAGCGCAACCAAACCGGCAGTAGGGGCCGCGTGGAGGTCGGGTGAGTGGCGCAACGCGGCGCAAAGTGAGGCGAACTTGGAGCGAAGTCCAAGGTAAGTTCGCCAGGACAGAGAGGGGCACACAGAGAGGGGCACCGAGGCACACACACACACAGGGCCACGGAGACATACACATAGAGGGTCACGGAGTCACTTACAAATAGGTTCACGGAGGCACGATGTCCGGGCGGTGTGTAAATGTCAAGGCGACTGCGAGCCGACAAGCCGTTGCCGCGCGGAATTTTTGGACATAGTCGGTTTTTCGGAGCCCCGTGCGGTGTCGGGACGAACTCGGGACGAACTCCGCACAATTCCGCATGGCTCCGGCGATCGAAGTGGGACCGGCCCCGCGACACCGGACGGCTCAAGCGACCACGTTAGGTCGCGCTAATCGCATAGAGTTGCATGCTGGTGGGACAGGCCCTTTACAGTGCTTGGAGTTCAAAGTTTGATTTCTTTTTTTATATGGATATCAACATGGGAATTATGAAAGGCACCATGATCCTGTAATTCTTCGACATTCACATAACCAACACCTTAGCAGTGGAGTAGGAGCAAAATCCAGTTTAGACAACAACCCATATAATCCAAGCCAAATAGATATATGCGTGGCAGATGTATTGCACCTACTAAATGTGCATTGGCAGTGGCTGTCCTCGTGCATGCTTTGAAACCCGATCAACCTGCTGCTTCTCCTTCCAAGTTCAATAGCTCAATCCTGGAAGCATCAATTGTCTTAACTGAATGAATATTTTGAGTGCTTCAGTAGACTTCAGCCAGATGATTTCAGCTGGGATGCAACAAGTGGTGAGCACTGCCCAGTCCATCATGGGTACTGACCTCCCCATCACTCCCTGGTCAACTCGTCCCTTACTACCCAAACCACCCCCACCCCTGGTACTTTCCTTTGCAACCACAGGAAATGCTGCACTTGTCCCTGTACCTCCCTCCTCGACTCCATCCAAGAACCCAGGCAGTCTTTCCAGATGAGGCAGAAGTTCACCTGCACCTTCTCCAACCTCATCTATTGCATCCGCTGTTCCTGGTGTCAACTGCTCTACATTGGTGAGACCAAGCGCAGGCTTGGCGATCGTTTTGCCTAACACCTCCGCTCAGTTCGCAATAACCAACCTGATCTGCCGGTGGCTCATCACTTCAACTCCCCCTCCCATTCCGAATCTGACCTTTCTGCCCTCGCCCTCCTCCATGGCCAGAGTGAGTCCCACCGCAAATTGGAGGAGCAGCACTTCATATTTCGCTTGGGTAGTTTACACCCCAGCGGTATGAACATTGACTTCTACAACTTCAGGTAGTCCTTGCTTTCTCCCTCCTTCCCCTCCCCTTCCCAGCTCTCCCACAGCCTACTATCTCTGCCTCTTCTTTTCTTTTTCCCGCCCCCCCCCCCCCCCCACATCTGCTGAAGAAGGGTCTCCACCTGAAACGTCACCTATTCCTTCGCTCCCTGGATGCTGCCTCACCCGCTGAGTTTTTCCAGCATTTTTGTCTATCCCCATCATTTTTGTTTATCCCTACGTCAGTGTCGCTGCCTCAAAAAGGCAGCCGGCATCATCAGAGGCCCACACCACCCCGGCCACACTCTCGTTTCACTATATCCAGAAGATAATCTGTAATGTACAGGTTCAGGAGCATGGCTTCCCTAAGGCCATCAGGCTATTAAACACTATAACCTCCAAATACGTTCTGAACAACAAAATACTTATTTGTCTTTTTGCACAATTTTTTTGTTTATTATGTTTTTTTGCAGTATTATATATACATATTCTGCTGTGCTGCTGCAAGTAAGAATTTCATCGTTCAGTCTGAGACATATGAAATTCTATTGACACTTGACTCTCTAGAACATGTTGAGATTTACCAAAGAAATAATAGGCAGAATACTGAGAACACAGAATCGGCTTGGCGGCTGTGGAAGGTGAAGGGGAACGTCGGCAGCTGTGAAAGGTCCATGAACTCACCTCTCACCTCCTCAGAACGAGCCATAAAGTTTCCTGATTGGTTTGGGATGCGGAACGGTGGCACAGCGGTAGAGTTGCTGCCTTACAGTGCTTGCAGCACCGGAGACCCGGGTTCAATCCACACTGCGGGTGCTGCCTGTGCGGATTTTGTACGCTCTCCCCGTGATCGCGTAGGTTTACTCCAGAAGCTCCAGTTACCTGCCACACTCCAAAGACGTAGAGGTTTGTAGGTTTATTGGCTTGGTGTAAGTGTAAATTGCCCCTAGTGTGTGTAGGATAATGCTAATGTGCGGGGATCATTGGTTGGCACGGACCCGAAGGGCCTGTTTCCACACTGTATCTCTAAACCTAAAAGTTAAAAAATGGAAAAGAGGGCAATCCCGGTGCGGGGAAGTGGAAGGGTGGCTGCTGGAGGCATCGAGCGACGGGTTTTGCAGAGGCCGCGTGTCCTGGTGTTGACGGAGGAAGCCGTGGGAAGCCCCACAACAGCTGGAGGAGTGAGTGAAGAGAGTGCAGACTGTGGCAGCTGCACAGACCAGCGACGGATGGAGCAGGTGGGCTTCACGCTGAGCCAGGCCAACCCCTACTTGATTGATCCAGTGCTGTCAGGTCACCAGGCCTTAAAGTGAGAATAACGGCAATTTCATTTCTCCTTGGGCCAAGGTTGGACTTTACAGACACATGCAAGTTACAAGACCGCACTGGAATGTGGCGACTCTCTGCGTTCTATCCGAAAGAGGAGCTATTTTACTCTTGTATGGTATCAGTTGACTAGATAGCATGCAGAAGGTAGACACAGAATGCTGGAGCAACTCAGCGGGTCAGACCTGAAGAAGGACCCAAAATGTCAGTGGACCAGGCAGCATCTCAAGAGAAAAGGAACAGGTGACCTCTAGGTTCGGAACACATCTGCAGACCTGAAGAAGGATTTTGACCCAAAATGTCATGTGTTCCTTTTCTCCAGAGATGCTGCCTGACACACTGGGTTACTTCAGCACTTTGCATCCATCTTCGGTATAAAGATATGCAGATCAAGCATCTCACAGTATTGCTGTACATGCAACAATAAATTAGCCAAACCAAACCGAACCAGCCTGCCAGCGGCATGGAGGAATGCCTCTGCCTCCTTAGATGATTGAGGAAATTTGTTTCATTGATGAATACTCTCTTGAGCTTCTACAAGTGTCCAGGAGAGAACATATTGAGTGGTTGCATCACAGCCTGGTTCAGCAACTCAAACTCCCAGGAATTAAGGAGATTACAAAAAGTGATGGACTCTAGAAAGGATATATAGGAGGTGGTGCCCCAAATGGGTAGCCAGCATCATCAAGGACCCACACTGCCCTAGCCACACTCACATTTTACTCCTGCCAATGGGAAGAAGGTATAGGAATCTGAAAACCATGACTCCAGGTTCAGTAGCAGCTTCTTCCCAACAACACTGCAAATACCAACTAAACTTAGAACTACAAACTGTCTTGGTTGCCTAAAGACTTGGGGCTTTTGTTTTGCTTTGCACTAATATTGTTTGTTTATTTATTGAACTTTTTTTAAACTTTATTTTCTTTTGTTATTTATTGAGTACTGTGTCTTCCTTATTCACTGAACTCTTCGCAACGAGCTACCTCCGACACCTCTGCATTATACACTCCGCACACTCGTGGCTTCAGTAAATTACTGCACGAGGAAGGCCACATCAGATTATCCACATCAGAGCTCACATTATATTTTACAATTGTTATTTCAACTTAATTGGAAATAGATTTAGTTTAGTTTGGTTTTGTTTAGTTTAGAGATACAGCGCGGAAACAGGCCCTTCAGCCCACCGGGTCTGCGCCGACCAGCGATTCCCGCACACCAACACTATCATACACCCACTAGGGACAATTTTACATTTACCAAGCCAATTAACCTACAAACCTGTACGTCTTTGGAGTGCGGGAGGAAACCAAAGATCTCGGAGAAAACCCACGCAAGTCACGGGGAGAACGTACAAACTCCTGTACAGACAGCACCCATAGTCAGGATCGAACCCGGGTCTCCAGCGCTGCATTCGCTGTAAGGCAGCAACTCTACAGCAGCGCCACCGTGGCTGCATTGTATTACACATTCTGGATAATCATCTTTATGGTGTCATCTACATGCATGAAACTATTGTGTAAACTTCACACAAGGTCCATTAAATCCTATTGATAAATAGTTAGAAATCAAAATAAATATCTTCTCCAAACTTTCCTTTCAGATTGTCAGCAAGGCTTTCAACTCTGTCCCTGTGCACTCTGACTATTCTATATTAGATCTTCAGAGCTTTTGAATTGCAGTCCTCACGAAAAGCAACCAACTCAATCCATGGTTGATACAACACATTGAGCAACACAAACAAGAGATCAAAGCAGATGATAATGAGGAATTTAAATAATATAATTGGCTTTATGCCTTACCCTCCCATATATCTCCAGTTTCCTTCTCCCCTGGCTTTCAGTCTGAAGAAGGGTCTCGACCCGAAATGTCACCCATTCCTTATCTCCAGAGATGTTGCATGTCCCGCTCAGTTACTCCAGCATTTTGTGTCCTTTTTTGTAAACCAGTATCTGCAGTTCTCTGTATATATGGTCTCACTTTGTCCACTGATTCTTGCAGCGACCAATTTTTTGCTGTAATTTCTGTAACCTGTCCCTCTCATTCTGTTCAAATTCATTGCAAACTCTTCCTTTGCACTGCTTGCTTTCAAGATTGGTGACTAGTCCCATTGTTTGAGAAATGCTAAATCTCTTTTGCAGTGACTTAGGCTACTTACGGTGAACTTTCCATGACTTTGGTTATCTTTTTCTACTTATATTATCATTTCTCTGTCTTTCTCCTATTTTATATTGCTGCATTTCATTATTCTGCATCCTCCACATAAGAACTTAACACATTTTGTTTTGAGGACATATGATACAAGTGCCCACATATACTTGGAGTTCACAGCTGACTTTGTCACTGCTCCAAGTGGAGAACATTGGTCTATATTTTCCTCACGTGATCTAACTGATCTGCTACTCTCTCAAGCAGCAATATCGTAAACTTGATGCCAATGTGGTGTTTGAAGATTCCTTTGTGTTGCTGCTTGCATAAACAAGTAGACAGAGGAGAGTTATGGGACGGTCCCACGTAGGCGATTTTTGCGCGGACTGCCGGTGACTGTCAAGTTGCCGGCAGTCGCCTGAAAACCGGCATCTGGAACGGCGACTGTCAGAGTGGAACACACACAAACATCGCTTCCTTCACCAGCCCGTTATGCAGGCAGGGGACAGTGCAAGCAGAGGAGCGCAGTCTGAGTGAAGTTCACACGGTGCAAAGCCAAGTTGATACAGACACACACCGCAATGAACACGAAGGTTGGCGCTGTAATTAAGACGGCGAAAGCACAGTGTACGGTAAGTCCTTTAAAAGAGTGGGGGAGAGGGGGGAGACAACTTTTATTAAGCCAGAGATACACGGCTGTGAAGCTCGGCGGACATTTAACATTACCAGTCGGTTATCCTTGGTTCTGAAAACTACTGCTTACGTTTTATTTCACAATGAGCCAATGAAATTCACCGGCTACAACCTATGAGAACCTTCGAGAACCTTCAACCTCCTGGCAACCCACTAGGACCTCCTGGTGACCCACCTACGGCACGAGAATTCTCGCTACTCTCCATGGCGGCTTCATTCTAGTCGTAACCATAATGAGGCCGCGACTAGTTCCCAGAATGCAAGCACTCCTCACGACCATGAAGGCGACTCCCCGGCAACCACCTGTGAACATGTGGCGACCATGTGGCGACTGCATAGTCTCCTGCTGTAGCCTAAAACGTCGCTTAAGTGGGACAGGCCCATTACAAAGAGAACATGCTTTACTGAAGGCAAGAATTCTTAAATAAAGCCATTAAAGAAATGTGTAGGAAGGAACTGCAGATGCTGATTTACACCAAAGATAGACCCAAATTGCCGGAGTAACTCAGTGGAACAGGCAGCATCTCTTGGATTTGAGGAATGGGTGATGTTTCGGGTTGAGACCCATCAATGCACACAGAAATACAACAGGTAATGAAAGCAAAGAGAAAAATACCAGAGTGCAGAATATAGTGTTACAACATCAGAGCATTACAGTTCGAAACAAGATCTGTAATCAGGGAGGTTGGATGATTGGGTCTACAAAGCATGGGAGACCATTCAGTAATCGAATAACAGCAGGGAAGAAGCTGTTCCTGAATCTGGTGGTACTTGCTTTTAAACTTTTGTATTTTCGTACAATGGAAGAGGGAAGAAGTGAGAATGATTGGGGTAAAAATGGTCTTTGATTATGTTGGTAGCATTGCCAAGGCAGTGTGAGGTGTAGATGGAGTCAACAGTGCGGAGGCTAGTTAGTGTGACAGATTAGCCTGCATTCACAACTCTCTGCAACTTTCTCCTCTCTTGGTAGAACTGTTGCCAAACCAGGGTGTGATGCACCCCAGCAGCAGGCTTTCTATGTTGGATCTGTAGAAGTTGGAGAAAGTTGTGGGAGACATGCAGAACTTCTATATTCTGAGGAAGTAGAGGCATTGGCCACCTTTAAGGTGCTTAGTCCAGAACAAATGTGATGATATTTACACCTAAGTATTTGAAGCTCTCAACAATCTTGTCTTTGGCACCACTGATGCTTAAGTATTAGCAATTGAAATTTATTTCACAGCTGGAAGCAATTAGCATTTATCTTTGCTAACTGTCAACAAGACACAGTTATTTGGCAAATAAAATCTCTGTGTGGTTTCTTTATCAAAATGTCATTATTATCATGAGGTAAATCACACCATTCCAGTCAACAAAGAATGCTGCTTTTGGTTAAAAGGAATTTGTCTGTCAATAACATAACTCAAAGCGTGGAAGTTACATGAAATGAGCTTCCAAAGGAGGTAGGGTACACAAAAAGCTGGAGAAACTCAGCAGGTGCAGCAGCATCTAAGAAGCGAAGGAGATAGGCGATGTTGCGGGTCGAGACCCTTCTTCAGACTGGAATAGTCTGTGGTGCCAAAGACAAAATTGTTGAGAGCTTCAAATACTTAGGTGTAAATATCATCACATTTGTTCTGCCTCAACTACTTCCAAAGGAGGTAGTTGAGGCAGGGAGAATAACAACATGTAAAAGACACTTGGACAGGTACATGGGTAGGAAAGGTTTAGAGGGATACAGGCCAATTGTGAACAAATGGGGCAAGCTTAGATGGGGCATCTTGGTCAGCATGGACAAGTTGGGCGGAAGGGCTTATTTCTGTGCTCTCTGACTCTATATTCCAGACCAGAAAATAGTATTGTAGTATTTGTTGTTTGTCACATTGCATCAAGTACCATGGAAGATTCTGTAAAAGGGTACTGACCCAAAACATCACCCATCCTATCTTTGCTAATGTCCCTGTAGGGCTGCAGCAAGTCAGAATTTCACTGCACATACAACAATAAAATTCTCTGAAACTCTCTTGAAAGAGCTTTAAACTTTAGACTTTAGAGATACAGCATGAAAACAGGTCCTTCGGTCCACCAGTTCATGCTGGCCAGCTGACGATCGCCCCAGACACTAGTGCTACCCTGCACACTAGGGACAACTTACAATTTTTACCTACAACCTACAAACTATATGACTGTTTGACACTATACTGAAGGTATATTTCAAGTGATGTGTAGGAAGGAACTGCAGATGCTGGTTTAAATCCAAAGATAGGCTCAAAACTTGGAGTAAATCAGTGGGTCAGGCAGCATCTCTGGAGAAACGGAATAGGTGATGTTTCCGGTCGAGAGGTGTCTGAAGAAGGCCCTCTACCCGAAATGTTACCTAATCCTTCTCTCCAGAGATGCTGCCTGGCCCGCTGAGTTACTCCAGCATTTTGTGTCTATTATCTTCCATCATGGCGATGGGGTGGAAGATTGCAACCTTCACGTGGTCCACCCTGTTTCGACTAATGCAATCAACCCGACGTCACGAACATTACAAACAGGTCTATCCATGACCTACAACTTTAGGCTGTGCACGCCATACACAAGAAGAAGATTCACGGTGATGCTTGATTTTCTCAGAAACCGCAAGAAAGATCCAGTCATAGGAAAGGGAACTTGTTCACAGGTGGAGGCTCCAATTGTTGTTCAAGCCCTTTATTGGGCAAGGGATATGTAGATCACATGAATAATCCGCTGATTTACTCCAGCAGTTTGTGGCTATCTTTGAGATAAACAGGCATCTGCAGTTCCTTTAAATTACAACAATGGGTGAATTGGATAGTTTTGGAACAGGGGAGAGAGTGTCTACTCCTGCTCACTCGCACTGCAGTGAAATGCTCTCACTTTGTGGATTTCCCCTTGTCACTTGATTCTAGTTGCCAGGTTTCTTGAGCACAGTGAATCAGATCACTTGTAATTAAAATAAAATTGTCAAAATGAAGATTGATAGTCTTAATATAATATTTATATAACCAGCTTGCAACATACAGGCTGAATAGCTGCCTTGACTCTTCCTGTCTCAGTTAAAACTATAAGGGACAGGTACAATTTTTTTTTCTCCATTTCAGCCTTTGGCATGACTCCAAGCCACCTATATTTAGGAGTTAAGATCAGTGCATTATCTAAGAATGGAAAGTATTTTTTTGTTTTTGCACATAGCCTACTTCATAACACTTCCAGCTGCTTTAACAATATAGCTTTCACATAGTATGTAAAAAAAATTCAAACTCTGTTAGGTAAAATTACTGATGGAAGGGTAAGAAAAGCTTAAAAGATTTGCATAACAATGCAGCGTTGCTATTTTAAGTGGTAGTGTCATTAAAAATACATGGGTCAATGAATTTATCAAATGGCATAAGCAGGAATTTCGCACAAATGCATTAAGATAATTGGACTAACAGTAACTTCTGGTCTCCCATATGTAATCCTTTGGAACTCCCGAAATACTTTTAATGATTAATAATGCAATAACAAAATATAAAACATTGCACTGGGTAAAACTAAAATGGCTTAATTCCTGACCACCATCTCTAAGACCAGAAACAAATTTAGAAAACTTGTCAATTGTCAAATAAAACATTGCTCACCTGTTAATAACCCATGCTTAGAATTGCTCAATTAAAGAGTTCAAGAGTTCAAGAGAGTTATTGTCATGTCTCCCTGATAGGACAATGAAATTCTTGCTTCGCTTTAGCGCGCCAGAACATAGTAGGCACGAATACTGAACAGATCAGAGTGTCCATAGTGACATTTGAAAATATCAAGACAAATCTTTACATAAATTATTTTCTTGTCATCTGTATTTACTTTATTTTATAAATCCAGTCAGTACTTGGCCATGGAAAGAGGTTTGTGGTATGGAGATATAAATTGGTCCTATATCTCAATCTGGTTTCAACCAAGTCAAGGTATCGACTACAGAAGTTAAGACAATGTGTTACAGTTGGACAATACATTGTTGAGGCCGCATTTGGAGTACCGTGTTCAGCTTTGGTCACCCTGCTATAAGAAGGATGTCATTAAGCTGAAAAGAGTGCAGAAAAGGCCTACAGTGCTGTTGCCAGGATTCAATGGTCTGAGTTATGGGGAGAAGCTGGACAGGCTAGGATCTTCTTCCTTGCAGTGCAGGAGGCTAGGGTTGATCTTACGGAAGTGTATAAAATCATGAGGGGAATTGAGAGGGTGAATGCACAAAGTATTTTACCAAGAGTTGGCGAATCAAGAACCAGAGGATATAGGTTTAAGGTGAGAGGGGCAAGATATAATAGGAACCTGAGGGGAAACTTCTTCATTCAAAGGTTGTGAGTATATGGAATGAGCTGCCAAAGGAAGTAGTTGAGGCAAGTACTATAATAGTAAGATTAAATGAGAACTTACCAGTTTGAAGTTTGATCTTTATTTTATGAGGAGTTACGATGAGGGATTACGTGAAGAAGCACCACCAGGCGCATGCGCGTCATTGAAGTATGACGTGCATGCGCCTGGCGGGGCTTCTTCACATAAGCAGCAGCGTGAAAACACAGAAACTATAGCCGAAGTGATATACTAAGACTCAGAAGACTAGAACTGCCAGATGATCTTTGCAATTATGAGGGCCGGGTGCGGAGGGCACGTAATCCCTCATCGTAACTCCTCATAAAATAAAGATCAAACTTCAAACTGGTAAGTTCTCGTTTAATCTTACTATTTTACTTCGGAGTCACGTGAGTGACTACGTGAAGATTTCATAGCTCTGTGATTTCATGCCGTAGATCCATTCTATACGACACAATGCTTCAGTTGACACATTGGTGAATAAATAATGTATTGAACATTGCTTCGAATTATCCAATAATCATTTTTTTTTAGATAACAATACAGTAATAACCCCTCTATCCCAGGGGAAATTACAAATGAAATTTATAAAGACAAAGCAAATCAATTCAAACAGAACTCAAAACAGCATGCCCAAACCCTGGCACTGTCAGGACAGGTTTATCATAAATTTTAGAAAAGTCGATTCCTTAGACCATCCTGCGGTCTCGCTGCGGATGTTGTGGCGCTCTGGTGGAGTGAGATTTAAACACATGAGTGTCTACTCCAGCGGAATCCAAACCCTGTTTTACCATCTAGAAATAGTTTGTACCGGCACCTTTTTATGAGGTTTTTTGTGACTGATGAGCATTGCTGTCTCAGAGCCTCTGAGAGTCTTAGTTACCTCGATATATTGACTCAGGTGCTTAACTACACATAACATTTGGTCAACAGGGTATGCTTTAAAACTTACTTTGGTTCCGGCCATTCCTGGCCTGCTTTGTTTGATTAAATCATACACATAAAATGTAATGTTATCTGCAGAAGAATACATGCTATCTAGTCATAACTTTTGCAATGTTTGCACTCGTTGCGCTGATACTAGCGCCATGAGCTTAACCACTTTAAGTGTTAACTTCTGAAAAGACAATTACATAATTGGAGCCCATTGTCGAAGCAGTGTGAGAACTATACTGACATCCCAGATTTCTGTATATCTAGGTTTAGGAGGATTTTTGTTAAAGATTCCTCTCATGAATCGGGGCACTAATGGATGAGACCCGATAGGTTGTTGTTCTGAAACTGCCCTAAATAGGAGGACAAAGCACTCCGAGCACTATTAATGGCACTATAACTCAAGTGTTCATCAAAATGCAATGTAGCAAAGAACTCCAATACATCTGGTATGCTTGCAGTATGATAAGATATATCTGACTGTAAACAACATCTCCCATTTCTTAATATGTGTCTCATATTAAGAAATTGTTAATCTGCAGGTTCTGACCAGACCATTTGAAGGCCTTGGACTGTCAAATAGGACCATGGATGTGATAACTGCAGCTTTTAGAGAAAGCACTAAGAAACAGTTTCAGAACAACAACCTAACCTTGGCCAGTCCGGAACTACCAAAATGCCCAAGGCAGAGTCCTGCTCTATTTTGGTGAGACATTGCCTAATCAGGCAGAATGGAGAAAAAGCATAAAAGAATGTACGTCCCCAATGTAGCGAGAATGCATCCACCGCTACTGCTCCTGGATCTGGTTCCCATGAAACGTATTTAGGCAACTGGTGATTTAGCCTGGATGCAAAAAGATCAATATCTGGTAAACCATAGCAGCTGACAATCATTTTAAAAACATCAGGATTTAACATCCATTCTATATTGTCATTAAATTTTCGTGACCTGTTGTCTTGCCACCACATTATCTCTACCTGGTAGGTGGATAGCTGAGACTCAGATGTTTCTGGAAATACACCAGTGCGATATGAGGTTAGCCAGATTATCACATGATACTGACCTTATTCCTCACATGTGATTGATATATGCCACAGCCGTGGTATCAATCTGAACATGTGAATTATTCATTGTTGAACAATAAGCTTTTAATCCATAGAATGCACCCAACAATTCTAAGTAATTTATACCATGCCAGTGCAGGATTAAATCCTCTTACACACTCCATCTACCACCACAGCTGGACTCGCTGTCCATAGCTCCCCATCCGGCAGCACTCACATCTATCTGTTAAACCACTGAAGGTTGCTGAACCAAAATGTTTTTGGTAGTTTGTACAATATTGATAATCCACCATTGTAATTCATCTATGGCTCTGGTTGGTAACTGCATAGGTCTATAAAAATGACCTGCATGTTCTTTAAGTGCTAGTTCTGTAGCTCGTTGCAGACTTTGATAATGCAGTGGTACAAGCTGCCACCAATTTACCAATAACACTGGCTACTTCCCGGATGGAGGGATATTGTTTTTCAGCAAGACTGGTACAGACCTCTCTGATCTCCACAGCCTTGGCTGTAGGCAAAGTCACTGACATATCAACTGAATCAATGACAAATCCCAAATAATCAATTTTTTGGGATGGCTCTAACTTGGATTTGGTTGGATGCACCAGGAACCCTAACCTTTCAAACAGGTGTTTGGTTGCTGAAACCGATTCCTCAGCTGCTCCTGAGTGTTGCTTATGATTAAAATATCATCTAGATAAGCCATGACCATGTGATTCTGGGCCCGAAGTAGCGCCAGCACTGGTTTCAACAATTTCTTGAACAGCCTTGGACCTGAGGTAATGGGTAATGCTTTAAATTGCCACAGCTGTCCCATCCAACTAAATTTCAAGTATCTCCGATACTGATGATGAATTGGTACTGAAAAATATGCATCTTTCAGGTCTATAGTTGCCATATAACAGCCTTGTGATAACAGCTGTTTCGCAGTATTGAAGGTGTCCATTTTAAAAATACCTATACTGAACATAGGAATTTCACTGGTTTAGGTCCAGAATAACTCTACATCCCCCATCTTTTCTCTGTCTGGGGAATATATTGGACACAAATTGTTGAGGATGGTTTTTCGTCCTCTCAATTACCCCTTTTTTAGGACAAAACCGTAATTTCTTCTTTTACCTGCTGAGTTTGTGCAGAAAACCCCAATACTTTATTAGGCATATTCTGTACAGGTGGATCAATTCCTGACATAAACTCTATTTGAGCTTGACACAGTGTCTAGTATAAACCGATCAGATGTTATCCAGCACCATTCATCATAAACAATTGCAACCTACCCCCATCCGGAGGTTGTTCCCCAGAAATCTTATCCTGGACAGAATGAATCACCTGTACCTCTACAGTCGGCCTTGAAGTCCTCCTTCTTCCCATATTGGAGTTGTAGCTGGGATGCGCAGGTGGGTAATACCATCGTCCCACTGGCCCCACTCTGCTTGGCCCTGCCCCTGGATCCATCCCCTTTCACGCTGAAAACGACCTGCGAGGTAGCATCCTGGCAGAAGGGACGTATGTCTTCATGAGGCGGATTCATTTGGCCTCTTCCTCCAGATCCTTGACTTGTTTGAGGAGGTCCACCCCAAATAAATAATCTGGGCTGCCAGCATATCTTGTTGTGTGCCAGACATTGGTGCCCCCAGACCATATTTCCAAATGCAGTGATGCCTGCTGCCACCAACTTGAGGACGCGCTGAAACATGATTTCTTGTCCACGTATCGTTGCACTCATTTGTGCCGATATAGCAGAGTTCACGGTGGGCACTTTGAGTGACGCACAGTTAACAGGTGTTTTATATCTTGTGGCTGTCTTTTCCATAATCGTATCCTGGAGCTGGTGAGAAGCCATGTAATTAAAATTGGTGGCTAGAGTTTCCTCGATAGCCTCACCAGTCCCTTCCGGATTAGCAAAGTTTAACGCTACGTCCGGGACACCTGGAGCATGGCTCATGTGCTCTGGTGTGTGCACAAAAACAGTGACACCAGCTTCAGGGTCAGACTCCTCCTGCCCTGGCTCTCCCGAGTCATGCTCTAGGGAAGTCTCTTCCAGCCCTAAACAAGGTGCTGGAGAGGATGATTCCCACTGGTATCCATAAGCGGATTTTTCTTCTTCGCTGTATGGACCTCTGCGAGAGGCTGTGGGGGGAATCCTAGGGGCATTCGACCCCGATTTAAATTTTACATGGCTCTTTAAATTTGGAGCATTTTCCCATTTGGTTGAGCCGTCCCCATACCTCTACATTAAAAGGAGGGGAGTCTTCCACATCATCAGACCCATCAGATAAGGTGAGCCTGAGAGTACTTTGTTCTGGCCTTCCTCCCTGATGGAGTAGCCTCAGTGCCCTGAAGCACTGGAAACTGATGGAGGCAGTTGAGCTGCCGATAGAAACAGTAGCCGGTATTGGAGCCGGCATCAGCGCAGCCGTTATCTCCAAATCCGATCTATATAGCGGTAATCGCGGATCCGGCTTTAGCGCAGCCGTTATCTTCCGACCCGATCTATAAGCGGTAATCGCGGCCCCCGCTCGTTCCGCTCCACTACGGCAGTTTATATTTACAATTTACCTCCATATCATTAACTCTAGCTGGCTCTCCGAGCCAGACATACAGAGTGTTAAAATACTCGCAGGGAAGGTTTAACATTGACTTACCTGCGGGTTACTACTTACCGCCGGTGGAGCTGAGTTCTCCAGCCCGTTGGTGCGCCACGCGTCGGACGTAATGACGCGCATGCACCTGGCGGGGCTTCATCACGTAGTCACTCACGTGACTCCGAAGTAAAACATCATTTAAAAGACATTTGGACAAATACATGGATAGGAAAGGGTTTGATGGTTATGGACTAAACACAGGCAAATGGGTCTAGCAGGAAATTATGAAGCTATGAATTTGGTTATGATAATCTTTTAATTCTCCATTTGTTTCTGGAAGGTGAGGGGAAAGGCTCCACAGTCATGAGATAAATATGCCTTGGCAACAGAGAACTTCAACTGATCTCACTTACCAGTTTTCCTTTGATTCTTGTGGTCAATCCAGTTTCTCATCTCTATGTTTTGCTCAATCTTTGGTTGAGGCCGAGATCTCTCTGCATGATTAAGTGCATATTCATAGCCTTCTTCTCAAAGCCCTCTCCTAAAAGTTCATGATGAAGCACCATCAATTCATCCTTGTATGAAACTGAAAAACACTAAATCTTTGTTGAAGCTTCTGTAAATTGCAGTTTATTTCATTCAATTATTAATGGGGAGATTTTGTTAAGGACAGCATTTTCACACTCATTGGCATGGGTTTTTATTACTTTTCTCAGCATTCTTGGTCAAATAGATCACCATTGAAGTAGAAAATAGGAAGGGCTTTTTTTAATTCATTTTTGGGATGCAGTCATTTCTGGCAAAGCCATCAAAATTATCGTCCATCTCTAATTTCCCTCGAGAAATTGGTGGTGAGCTGCTTTCTTACATTTCTGCAACGCTGTTGATGAAGGCACTCCCACAAGGCTCAAGTGTATGGCATTTCCAGATTTAGACCCAGCGATGATAAAAGCAAGATATTTCTTAGTCAGAATAGTGTGAGAATGTAGAAACAAGAATTGCTGATTCTAGTTAACACTAAAACGGACACAAGGTGTTGGCGTAACTCAGCAAGTCAGGCAACATCTCTGGAGAACATGGATAGGTGACATTTCAGGTGGAGGCTCATCTTCTGAGTGATTGTAGGGGGGGGAGGTAGAAGACACCTAGAAGAGGAGAGAGGCAGGCCAAAGCATGGCAGGCAATAGGTAGTCACAGGATGAATCATCAAGTTTAACTGATTTGGGATTTTTTTTTCCCCTCCTCCTCCCCTTTACTTCCAGAGATGCTGTCTGTCCCGTTGAGTTACACCAGCATTTTATGTCTAGGTTTAGGAGTTCTATTGTTTTGCTTGCAATGTTCATATGACCACCCAGGAAAACTTCTAACATCTTTTGTTATGTTATAAAAATATAAAATTACTTGTAATCACCAATTCATAACTTGGTCGCACAAGTAAGATTTGGAATTTAGCTCCTAGCTCCTTCTTACAATTAATTCTGTTTGATTCCCTCATGTATCACAGGAACAATATCTTTCGTAGAGTTTGCTTATTCTGCAAAGACTCTCCTTATTCAAAATCATTGATTGATTTTGAAGATCTTTTAGATGCGATTTTCTCTATGAATTTCCGACGAAGATTACTTTGCAACATTTTATATATAGTTTCTAACAGGAATATAGAGCTGGGAAATATATAACTAAGAAAGAGAGGTTTTTTTGGAAGTTGGGAGTTTAACACAATATTTAAAGAGGGCCAATGGATCACCCATCTTTCAATTTCTGTTTGAAATTAATCCATGCAAATACTGACATTTTAACAATATATAAACCCGCAAGACATGACCAATTGATGACTTTGTTTCTTATGGAAATAAAAGACCTAAAACTTGTAATATACTTTATGCTTTGGTGAACATCACTGGCTAATTCAACAAGGCAATTATATACTTTTTTTTTATTAGTTTGAAGAAACAATCTGGTTTCTAAATTAGTCTTTTCAAGTGCAAGGTGCTGGTTACATTTGACATTTCACATTATACTGTCGACCAGCTCATGGGGTTAGAAGCAATTTAAAGCAGCCACTGGAAAGAGAATAATCACCAGTAACTGTGCCTCTGAAGTCTAGTGATAAGATAAAACACTTCTTGAATAAAACACCATATTTAATTGCAGCAGTTGTACCTCAGTAAAATGTAATTAATTTCCTTAGGACTCTGTTACAGAACATACTTGTATGAATTTTAATACGTTTTTTTTCCAGAAAGCTGGCAACAAATTGAAGACTATCTTTCATGTAAAATTTAACACGGTAAATCCACCAAATAACAAGAAATTGTGATGATTGGGAATTTAACATCTTGTAACAACCGCTTATGGAGGAAAGGGCCAGTTGGTACACAGGGCACGTAATTGTTAACAAATGAAGGAAGCATAAACATAGAATATAGAATATAGAACAGTACAGCACAGGAAGAGGCCCTTCAGCCCACAATGTCCGTACTGAACATGATGTCAATTTATACTACTAACTATAACTACAGTTTGACTGCACGTAATCCATGCCCCTCCATTCGCTGCCTATCCATAGGGCTATCAAAAAGCCTCTTAAATGCCCCAATAATATATGCCTCTACCAGGAGGCCCTTCGGCCCACAATATTTGTGCTGAACATGATGCTAAGTTTTAGTTACTACCTCTAACTACAGTTTGCAGCACATAATGCATATCCCTCCATTCCCTGAATATATCCATGTGCCTATCCTAAATCCTCCAAAATGCAATTATCGTATCTGCCTCCACCACCATCCCTGGCAGTGCATTCCGCTCACCGAGTTGTGAATTAGCATTACTATCTCCTTTATAGAGTTATAGAGTCATATAGCACATAAACAGGGTCTTTGGCCAACTTGTCCATGCTGGCAAAGATACCCCATCTAAGCTTGCCCCATTTACCTGTGTTTGCCCCATATCCTTCTAAACCTTTCCTAACCATGAAGCTGTCTAGCTATATTTTAAATGTTGTTATAGTGCCTACCTCAACTACCTCCTCTGGCAGCTCCTTCCATACACCGACCATCCTTTGAGTTAAAAAGTTGTGCCTCAGGTTCCAACCAAATCTTCCCCTCTCACGTTAAACCTATGCAATCTGGTTCATGATTCCCCTACTCTGGGTAAAAGACATTGTGCATTCACTCTATCTATTCCTTTCATGGTTTTATACACCTCTATAAGATCATCCTTCAACCTCCTGTGATTCAAGGAATAAAGTCCTAGCTTCTACAACCTTTCTCTATGGTTCAGACCCTTGAGACCTGACAACATGTAACAGCTTTAAAATATTATTGGACAGATACATGGATAGGACAGGACTAGATGGATACGGGCCAAATATGGACAAATGGGACCTGCGGAGATGGGGAATCTTGGTTGGCATTAACATGTTGGGCTGAAAGGCTTTGTTTCCATGCTATTTGACTGTGACTTTATAAGTCTCTGACTAACATCCCCATAAATGTTCACCAAATTCCTTCCAGCTTAACGGTCTTTGGGTACCTGCAATTTATTCAGTAAATGGAGAAACTGGAATAGGAATTAGTTAAGACTGTTCCTGCAAGGAGGCAGGCTATTTTTAACTGAAGTGATCTGAATTATTTTTAACTGAAGAGTTATTGCCCTAACATGGTAGTTCATTCGCTCTTCCCTGCTGCTTCCTGGCCTGCTGAGCATCTTCATTTGTATTTTTGTATTTTAGCATTTAGAACATGCTGCTTTTGTTTGACTGTTCCATCTACACTGGGAATACTTTTGAGCTTTTACTTCACATTTTCCTGCCAAATTGAATGGCAGAGCAGTTGAGGTCCTTACTGAAATGGCAGTTATAATTTTAAAATAATTCCTGTGATATTAGAGAGATTACAATTATCCATTCAATGGCATGCCAATCTGCATAAATTAATATTTCGAATGCAAGCTTTTGCAGAACATAAACAAGATATTGACTTTATTAAAGTCTGAACGATGATAATCAAACTAACTATTTACAAAATTTCTTTGTGTAAACAATATTTTTTCCATCATTATTTCAGAATAAGGAGAAATCAATGACATGTTCCTCTGTTAGACATCAGGGTTAATAGCTCACAGGCTGAAAAATGTGGGAAAAGGGGCAAGACATTAAGAAGGCTCCCCAGATTGATCAACATAACATCAAGTGCATCACAAAACCAATACATGTTATTCTACATTCTAAATGTTTAATCCGCATTGGTACAATAAGCCATTTGTTTAGACATTTTATTCCAGTACATTTTCTAAGTACTTATCCAATTAGATTGACATAATAGTATCTAGAGTACTTGCATTCAATACTCCAAAATAACAAAAAAAACACTAAAAATACCAATTTACAGTAAAAGTCAATAACAACATAACAAAAATATATTTGCATATGTAATTTCATGAACCACATAATTGTCACTAAAATAAACTCATGAATATCTATGTAAGGCACAGAATATTTGTAGCAAAATAACGTTCTCACTAAGAGATAATTTAACACAATTAACCATGAAAATGTTTTTATTATGATCACATTCCCCAGTAGACTTTTAGTTTGAAATTTATTTATGCGAGCAATTTGATTTTGAAAAGTCAAGCAAATTATTATTGATGGAGTTTATAATATCTTTCTGTAATTCTAAGTTTAATTTTGATTTGTGAGCTGCAGAGAAATTGACCTAAGTGACCTTGCTTCATTAATTATGTGGAAGGAATCTAAACTAATTCTATTACTATAGAGATGATAGGGATTGAATCCCCTAGACTTAGTTGTATAAGCATATCTTAATATTGTTTCAGTGTTACGATTACGTTTCTTTTGGTAACAGTAATCAGAACAAAAATAGAGTATATAAACTTACAGCTTATTCCTCACTGCCTGCCCAACGTCTTTCTTTCTTTCTTTCTTTTAAAATCTTTTTATTCGTTTTTTTCAAAAACAAAAACAAACCAAAAAAAAAAAAATAATGATAAACATAACAATTATATTGATACATAGGGATCAGGATTACATTAATAACAGGTATAACCTAAATATGAGTCCAGTGTCAAAATACACATTGAATATAGACCTCCCGGTCTCTATGTAAATATAGTTAAGTGTTTAAAAGAGAACTTGTATATATAAAAACACAAAGATCTTTAAAATAAAGCAAAAAAGAGAAAAAAGAGAAAAACAAAACCCCCTAAACTAGAAAAAAAAAGCAAAACAGAATCTGGACTGCAAAGAATTTCAACAATTTAAGTCCCTGTTTGTCATCAAGTCCGTTCCACCGTACAAAGGTAAAATAATTATTATAACAGTTGGAGAGGGAACAATTTATATCGTGTGAAAATGTTGAATAAAGCTTCCCCAAGTCCTATCAAATTTAACCAAGGGTTCAACAATGTCACTCCTAATTTTTTCTAAAATTAAACATGATATCGTTTCAGAGTACCAATGGAGTGTGGTCGGATGATTAGAGTCTTTCCATTTAAATAAAATAGACCTTCTGGCAATTAATGCAGTATAACGCTGCAGAGAAATTGGTCCAAGTGACCAATTATTCACTAATTAGGAAGGAATCTAAACTTCTTAACTTCCTCCTCCCTCAATCTCTTCACCCTATCTCTCATCCCCCCACTCTTCTCTTCCACTCCCTCTCATCCATACTCTGTCCACACCACATTCCCCTTCCTCTGTAACCCTCTACACCCCCTATCATTGTACCCTGATCTCCCTCCCCACTAACTCTTACTCATGGCCGTCTTCGTGTAGAGCCACAAGACATGGAGGAGATATGAAATGAATATTTTCCATCTGGTTTTACTGAGGAGGGGGTCATGAAAGCTAAGGAATGGAGGCATTCGAGTTGTGACATCGTAGATCACAGACAAATTACCAAAGAGGAGGTATTGACAGTTTTAAACCAGCACCTGCAGTTCCCTGTGCCTACATAAATTTCACTGTTGAATTCTTAGGAACTCCAAACAGAAGGAGGCAGATACTTTCCGAGATATTAGGTTGTTAAAGACTTTTGCTTCCACATGGAACTGCTACAGTTGCTTAGTCAACATAAATGTCGACAGGTTTGGGAGTCATGCCTGAATGTAGAAGTCCTGGATTTGAGAGCAAACCTATGCTGATTATTATCTGGCTTTGCTCCATTGCTGAGCACCACGTGAAGCCTACCATTGGAATATCAACCTGCTGCCATTCCCAGGCATTTATAGAGAATCTGTTTATGGATCCAATGCCAAGATTAATTTAACCGGAAATCTTGTTGTGCACAAATCAACTGCAGGTGCTGATTTACAACAAAGATAGACACAAAATGCTGGAGTAACTCAACGGGACAGGCAGCAACTCTGGAGAGAAGGAATAGGTGATGTTTTGGGTTGAGACCTTTCTTCAGACCTGATTCCTGCACGGTGGAAGCTTAGATTTGTAACAATTATTAGTGCTTGCGGTGGTGTTTTTAACTATGTTCTTGATCATTTTATAAGATCTCAGACCACATATCACTAGTATCTGCGGCTACACAGGAGCTCCTTAAAAGCATGATGCAAACGTCCTTGACCAGCGGTTTATTTTATGGATGTGGATAAGGGTGGAGCAAATGTACATCATAGTAATTAGTGGTAAACCGCACTCCGGAAATTCTAAACTGTTATCTTAAGCTGGGTCCCATGAATGGTTTGTACTATTCCCATTTATTTCAATTTATATCACTGAAAGCATTTTTAAAAATACCACAGATGCTGGAAACCTGAACTAAGATCAAAAATGCTGGAAATACTCAGTGAGTCAATGATATAAAATATTAATTCTGTTTTTCTTTCCAGAGATGTTGCCGGCCTGTTGGGTATTTCCAGCATTTAGGTTTATATCTTTTTATATCTGTATATGTTTTCATTTAGTTTAGTTAAGTTTAGCGATACAGCACAGAAACTGGCCCTTTTGTGGAGAACGTACAAACTCCACACAGACAAGCATCCGTAGTCAGGATTACGTACGGGTCCCTGCACTGCAAGGCAACAACTCTATCACTATGCTACTGTGCCGCCCTAATATATTTCCTTAGAAAATACTCACCTTGTAAATTGTATGTCCTCAATTTTTCTTCTGTAGATAATGTTGCGTAGGAGTCAGTTCATTGGAGTTTTGCCTATCCCTACACTATATAGAAATGTATAAGTGCAATGAATTCAGCAGATATTACTTGATCTCAGAATGAGAATTCTTCCTATCCCAAACCTCTTCAAAAGTATTACATTTTAAAACATTTAATCACAGTGAATAACCACAATCAGGGCAGCACAGTGGCACAGCCTTATGGCACCAGACAGTTCCAGTTTCTGCTGCCTTACAGCACCTGAGAGCTAGAGTTGATCTGGACTACGGGTGCTGAATGTGTGGCGTTTGTACATTCTCCCCTTGGGGTTTCTCCAGGTGCTCTGGTTTCCTCCCACATCCCAAAGATGTACAAGTTTGTAGGTTAATTGGCTTTGATAAAGAAATTGTACATTTTCCTCAGCATGTAGGATTATGATACTGTATGGGCTGCTTGCTGCTCGGTGCAGCCTCAGTGGGCCGAAGGGCCTGTTTCCACGCTGTATCTCTAAAGTCGGAAGTAAAGTCTAAGGGATAAAAACAAAATCCCAAACCAATATGATCATCGCAGCATTTTTTGCAATGATTTAGAAATGATAAAAATTGGTTATTTTGAATTTAATTCTGTAATTTTATATTTATTTTGATTAATATAACAGAATAATACATCCAATTTTTAAAATCCTTCAAGCCAGCATTTTAATAACCGTCACAGACATATTTCAGTTCAAAAGGAAAAGTCGTTTTCTGCAGCTTTGCACCACACCAACATTTTTATCTATTTCTTATGTCATCTTTTATATATGAAGTGATAGTTTATTAGAAGGCGATATGGAAAATAACTTTATGGTGCCATGTAAATGTCTCTCACAGCAGGAGGTGTGTGTGGGCAGCTGCCAGCATTAAGGTATTGTAATGGTGGAATTACATTTAACACAATCATTCTGACAGCTCCGAGGTACCTGGTGGAAGTCATGAATTTGAAGAGAAATGAATGTGACTAGGTGGAAAAAAATTGTTGGAAACCTTTTAGGAACTTGAATAGAAAGTCGCGAAATGTGCAAAAGAGTCAGTATTTTTTACGCCAGTCCTTCACACCTGCTTGGAGAATAATTGGGCAAGCAAATAGATTTTGCCTCCCTGAAAGAAAATGCCACATATAATAGATTATAAATAACTTGCGATGACCTAGACTGAAGGATAGGCAGTCGACCATTCATGATCAAGGACAAATATTAGCCATATCTCACTCTGTTGGTGAATGTATGCATCTTGCTTTGATATAGTGTTTCTCCTCCAAAGAAAAATCATGTCAGAAATCACAATTAATAATTGAAGTCCCCTCAAACATGGCCACTCTCTGGTTGAATTTTTCTACAAAATATTACGAAGAATAGAAATGTTATACAAATCCATGAGGTAAGTGCATCAGTTTCTTATCAATGCATTTTAGCATTTTAAAATTCACTTTACAGTTTTATACTCAAAACATTATATTTATGTTTCATACACTCATAGTCATACAGTGTGGAAACAGGTCTTTAGCCTAACCTGCTCACGCCACCAACATGCCCCATCTACGCTACCCACCTGCGTGCGTTTGGCCCATATCCCACCAGACCTGTCCTATTCATGTACCTGTCCAAATGTTTTTTTGAAAGTACCCATCTCGACTAACTTCTCTGGCAGCTCCTTCCATATATTTGCCAAGCTTTGTGTAAAACAGTTGCCCCTCAAGTATCTATTACATCCTTCCACCCTCACCTTAAACCTATGCCTTCTGGTTCTTGACCCAGTTTAATTTTTTTGCGGTCTCTTTAAGTTGAATGGTCATATCTTTAAGGGGGGTAGAGTGGGGATAGGGATGAAATGGAGATTGGGATAGGAAGAGGTGGGGGGGGGGGGGGGGGTAGGACTGGGGTGGGGGGATCCCTTCCTTGCCCACCTGAATGAGGCCAGACTCATGACTGTCAATGGTTTGATGAGTTCTTAAGACTTCACAAATACAATGGCAGATATTACATTTGCCATACCTTACTTACGTCAAAATATTTGTCAGAGGAGGTTTTCCCTGGGATGATTGAATTATGTGAGTGTTTGACGGCACTGGGCTTGTACTCGCTAGAGTTTAGAAGGATGAAGGGGTACCTCATTGGAACGTACCAAATAGTGAAAGGTCTGGATAGAGTGATAGGTCTGGAGAAGATGTTTCGACTAGTAGGAGAGTCTAAGACCAGAGGCCATAGCCTAAAAATAAAAGGATGTACCTTTAGAAAGAAGATAAAGAGGAATTTGTCAGAGGGTGGTGAATCTGTGGGATTAATTTCCACAGAAGGCTGTGGAGGCCGTCAATGGATATTTTTAAGATGGAGTTTGGTAGGTTCTTGATTAGTAAGGGTGTCAAGAAATATGGGGAGAATGCAGGAGAATGGGGTTGAGAAGGAGATAAAAATCAACCATGATTGAATGATGGCGTAGACTTGATGGGACTAATGGCCTAATTCTGCCCCAACAACTTATTAACTTATGAACACTGATGTTCCAATGGCTGATTTCAGACAAATGTAGATAACTGCAGAGTACATGAGCACAATAGTTCTTAACCTCTTATGAAGGTCATTACAGTGTACGGACATAAGACTTGACATACAAAGAGTTCAACCAGTTCTCAGTTACCCTACTCCTTCCCCTTCTTTCGCACGCTCATCTCTCATCCTTGGTACACGTGACAATAAAAACATAGAAACATAGAAATTAGGTGCAGGAGTAGGCCATTCGGCCCTTCGAGCCTGCACCGCCATTCAATATGATCATGGCTGATCATCCAACTCAGTATCCCGTACCTGCCTTCTCTCCATATCCTCTGATCCCCTTAGCCACAAGGGCCACATCTAACCCTCTTAAATATAGCCAATGAACTGGCCTCAACTACCCTCTGTGGCAGAGAGTTCCAGAGACCCACCACTCTCTGTGTGAAAAAATTCCTTCTCATCTCGGTCCTAAAGGATTTCCCCCTTATCCTTAAGCTGTGATACCAATAAACTAAACGTAACTGAATCTATCATTTCCCTTTAATATTCCACCTATCCTCTCCCCCCACGACCCCTTCCACCCGTATCCCTCAGTCTGACTTTACATGTCACTCCTCTTCAATCTTTACTGATACTCTTTTGTCTCCTTTTCATCTTTATGTCAATAACTCCATCCATCTGCAAATCAATCTCTTCTCACCTGTATCCACCTATAAATTGCCAGATTTTATCCCACCTCCACCTTTTTTTTTCCAGCTACAATTCCTACTGATTTCCTACTGATTCCTACTACAATCTGTCTGACAAATTGTCCTAATCCAAAGTGTTGCTTGTCCAATCCCTCCGCAAATGCTGGCTGACCTGGTTTGTTTAGGCGGACTCTCCAGCACTTTGCTTTTTGTTCAAGCCATATGTGTGGTTTATTGAAGGGCTCCTCACAGGCTGTCTCTCAAACTTTCAATTATCAATTTTACAGCAATTATTCATATGTCAACAATGTTTAAATAGTTGAAGCAACAATTAATATTCACAATCAATACCTCCTGTAATAGACATCTATACACCAACACCCAATGCTGGCTGACATTCACTCATCAGATGACTGGCACATTTTACAGGTAGAAAGACAATTCACCCATGTTTGGCATTACACAGCCAGGCAACACCCGACAAGGCCATCTGGTTCTATCACATTGCTTCTCTAAATTACAATTTGCAGTAGAGAGATCCCAGGTGGCAACCTGTTATTAACCTGCTGAACCTTCCTTGTGACTGAAATGTGTACGTCCAGTTGCACATTATCCATCAGGTATATCTCAGAGTTTCCTCGAACTCCCAAAGATTCCATTCTTTCTGCCCTCTTCAAGCTCGCTGGTGAAATTATGACTTGTGAGAGATACTATAGCTCATGCCATCTGTATGTCTTAAATTCTTACCCCTCGATCATCTCTAAAACTAATCATTTCAACATCGGTTACGCTTAAACATCGGTGAAACCAAACGTAGACTGGGCGATCGTTTCGTTGAACACTTTCGCTCAGTCCGCCTGGACCTACCTGATCTCACGGTTGCCATCTTTTGCCTTCTGTTTGTATTTTGTTGGTTGTTTGTCTGTTTTTTGCACAAGGTCCGCAGGCACTACCACTTTTCATTTCACTGCACATCCCGCATGTGTATGTGACGAATAAACTTGACTTGACAAACAGTTTAATTCCCCTTCCCATTCCCATACTGAACTTTCTGTCCTGAGTCTCCTCCTTTGTCAGAGTGAGGCTAAATGCAAATTGGAGGAGCAGCATCTCATATTTTGCTTGGGCAGCTTACAGCTCAGTGGTATGAATATTGATTTCTCTCACATCAAGGAACCCCTGCATTCCCTCCCTCCCCAATCCTCTTCCTTCTCACCTAGCAAACTGCTAACAATGGCCTGTTTCCATTATCATTATTATTTTTTTGCATATCTTTCATTCATTTGTTCTATATATCTCTACATCATCGTCAATATCCTTTGTTATCCTTTCCTGTGACTTTCAGTCTGGAGAAGGGTCTCGACCCAAAACGTCACCATCCCTTCTCTCCAGAGATGCTGCCTGTCCCGCTGAGTTACTCCAGCATTTTGAGTCTATCTCTGTATACTCTTCTGCCAGTTCTAATACTCCCTTTACAAAATACTCCACTTTCCTTTCCTCCTTTTAAGTCACATTTTAAACTGTCCCTTTGACCAGCCTTTTAGTCATAATTTATCTTTATATGGTTTAGCTTCATTTTTGCTCTGATTAATCCTCTTTTCAGATGATTTTGTTTGGTTTACAGGTGTACACAAATGATTATTGTTGTTGGAAATACTCAGTCAGGCAGCATCTCCAGAGAACATGGATAGACTGCTTTTAAGGCCGGGACCCTTCTTCAGACTGCAGAAGTTGTGAGGAGCAGGAAATAACTGCGAGAGACATGGAACAAAGCCAGGTAATCGATAGGAGGATGTGCATGAAGGGGGCTAATTGGCGATGGGTGAAAAAAGGCCAGAGATGAAAAAGGGGACAAAAGACTGGAGGATACGCAGAGAAGAGGCGTGAATTGTAAGTCCTGAGGATGGGATGTAGGTGGAAGTGGACAGGGAGATGGAGAATGGGAAAAGGGGGCACGATAGTGGATGAAATGGGTGAGCATCCAGATGGGGCACAGGGAAGAGATGGGGAGAAAAAAGCAGTAGGGGGGGGGGGGGTTGTTGGACAGCTATTTAAAATTGGAGAATACAATGTTCATACCACGCTCACTCATGCCAGTGAGCGTGACAATTCCTCCACAGGTTGTGAGAAAACCTCATGTAGGCGGCACAGTGGCACACCAGTAGAGTTGCTGCCTTACAGCGCCAGGGACCTGGGTTCGATCCTGACCATAGTGCTCGAAGTTACTGCATGTCAGATGATTAATTCATGTTCTGACCTGAAAAGGTCCAGTAAATGATTCACTTTGCCACCCCTCAGACAGCATGGATCATTCCTCTTTATCTTCCAACTTCACTAGCTGGAGATGCATTTGGTCAATCAGAGATCGTTAATTCCCCAGCTACAAACATGTAACTTTAGACAATTTAGTTGAACATTTGAGTCAATGGCAGTTTGAATTAATTCCTACACCAGATTATTGAGATTCACTTTTGATGGAAATGGCCCAGTTAAAAGGGTAAAGTTATACTGTGTGACAAATCAAATAATTTTGTGCTTGAGCTTGCGATGCGAGAGAAATTATTAATCACCCACATTTTGACCTATTTCTATTTTTTCATGTTACCAGAATAACATCTACTCCAATGTTGATCTTAAAAATTGTTAAATTGCAATTTTTTCAAAAAAACAAAGGTAATGTTTAGCAATCTTATATGTTTTGGGATGATACTTAATATTGTTTTTAATTTCAATTAAAAAAAATTGTAATAAAATATCTAAACAAAAAAACATACAAATCTTTTAAAACATATTTAGTTAAGTTTAGGGATACAGCATGGAAACAGACCCTTCAGTGCATCGAGACTGCGCTGACCAGTGATCACCTGTACACTAGTTCTATCCTACCCTTTAGGGACAATTTACAGAAGCCAATTAACCTACAAACCTGCACGCCTCTGGGATGTGGGAAGAAACCAGAACACCCAGAGAAAACCCACGTGATCACAGGGAGAACGTGGAAACTCCATACAGACAACACCCGTAGTCAGGATAGAACCTGCATCTGTGGTTCTGTGAGGCAGCAACTCTACTATTGCACCACTGTGTTGCTCATACTATACTCTGTGGTGTTACCACCTCTCTTTATGCATAGCGCCATTTCCACTTATGTAGTCCTGTGGGGTGATAACCCTCTGTTGTTTGAGTGGTGTTCCCACCAGACTGAGCCTGTCAAAGTCTAGCAGCAGAAGGACCTTAGACTGTGGTCCTCCCCCACACTTAGCGTTGGCTACAGTATGTCCCGCAGCACATACTTCTGCAGTCTGGAATGTGCCAGTTGCCAACATTCTCCTGCGAACATTTGACTGTGCTGGAAGACAAACATCTTCTAGGCAGACCATAGCGAGCCTTTCACCAAATTGATGGTCCTCCAGCAACACTTGATGGGCAGTGAGTCCCATGGTACAACTTGTAAATCAGAGAATCCTCTTTTACACAATTGTTCAGGGTGAGCTGTGACAAGACAATCAATGAGCAAGCTTGCCGGAATGTGGCCACTGTTGTGATGCAAGGAGCACTGGATCCAATTTGAACACATGCATCTATCACAAACGTTAACATGATAATGACCAGGTAATCTGTATTAGTAGTGCTAATTGGAGATTAAATGTCAGCCTTCATTGATCAGAAAAACTTGCACTTTAGACTTTCAGGATACAGCATGGAAACAGGTCCTTTGCCCACCGTGTCCACACCGACCAACGATCACCCCGTACATCAGCACCACCATACACACTGAGGATCATTTTACAATTTAAAGAAGGTATTTAACCTAGAAACATGTCCTTCTTCGGAGCGTTGGAGGAAACCGGAGCACCTGGAGAAAAACCATACGGTCACAGGGAGAATGTACAATCTCTGTGCAGAAAGCACCAGTAGTCAGAATTGAACCTGGGTCTCTGACGCTGTAAGGCAGCAACTCAACTGCTGTGCAAATATGCTGCCCTAACTACACTGTAATTAGAATGATGAAACATAGTCCAAAATCTTTTGAAAAACGATGTCATCAAGAATCTTTATCTTAACAATCATCTGAAAGCATTTTTATTAAGTGCTGGGTCATAGAATCATACAGCACCAAATTGGGTCCTTTCTTGGTCAAGTTAAAGCCTTTTTACTTTGCCTCCACCTCCACCTTTGGCAGTTCATTCCAGATATTTGCCGCTCTTTGTTTTGAAAAACTCACCCCTCAGATTTCTGTTAAATTTTTCCACTCTCACTGTAAACCTGGGCTCCCTATTTCTAAACTCCCCTGCCCTGTGAATAAAATTCAGACTATCTATCTATTTCCCAACAAGGTCACCCCTCAGCCTCCGACATGCCACTGACAATTTACCCAATCTGCCCAATCCCTTTTTGTAATTGCAGCACTCCATTCCATGCAATGTCCTGGTGAATCTTTTCTGCATTCTCTCCATTGCTACCATATCTTTCTTGTAGGAGGTTAACCAGAACTATATGCAATATTCTAAGTGTGGCATAACCAATGTTTTCTACAACTGGAACATGCATACTAAACTTTTTGTTTTTTATTACTGGTTTTACTGAGTACTATGTTTACATCTGGTATGTCAGAATTTCATTGTTCTGTTTCAGGACAAATAACAATCAAACACTCTTGACTCTTGACTCCAATCTTACTTGCAAGTGTCATTTCATTGTTCTATTTTGCCTTCTTAATTTCTTTAACTATTCTCCTATATCCCCTATGAACTTCAAGGAATTCCTTCGAGAACATTCCCTTTACCTGGAGACATTCCCTTTCCCTTTACCTTGTTGTACCTCCATTGATTTCAATTCAGTTCTGAAAAAAACTCTCTTGACATAGCGTTACAACCACTTTAAAAAAAAAATCGATATATCAAACAGCAAACAGCAGAAACTCTTCAAAGTAGCAAGAGTCCTTTAGGTGCAGTCTATTCTTTTGGGGTCAAGGAAAGAGCGTTCACGTCGCGGCCCTGTTTCCACCAATCTTTCCAACACCACGCACAAGAAGCACAAGAAGCGACAAGAAAATACATCATTGTATGCAGATGCCGAGAAGTGTGTTCATCTCTGGCTGAACAACTTCTAATCTTGTGTGTGGACTTGATAAAAAGAAGTCTATTCTTTTGTAAACAGATTGCATACACGTGGTTATTTCCTTTATTTCGTACTGTTCTGACCAGAGAAGTTGGCTGATTGGTTTTATTCCTTTTGTGTGATGTTTTCAATTATTTTAAATGCCCACTGTTAACTCAGCTGAATTAACCGGTCCAATCACTTAAAAATGTATTTCAGAATTGCTTTGATTTCTCATAACTAACACAGACATTCAGAATAATTGCCTGTTCCAAGTTGTCTTGATTCTTTCTCAAATTTATAGTTTAATAGCCCTTTGAGTAAATCATCAAAATAAGCTTGCAATTGGGATTTGAACAGCAACCCTTTGTTTAGCTACTTATGTGCCGGGATTGGATGTAAAGCAGGGGAACTAAATTAAATAGAGATATTACACAAGACTGTCACTTTGAATTGTCAAACCTACACACTGGTCAGCAAGCTCATAAAGCCTCCCAGTGAACTACTGCATTAAGTAATTACAGAGTTGAATTATTTTCCAGGCCTTATCTTGGAATTGAGGGTGGCTTCCCACACTCTGTTTCCTCGGAGTCTGTGGTGATTGAAAGAGTGCCGAGAAGATTCACGAGGATGTTGCCAGGAATTGACGACCTGATCTATAGGGAGTGGTTGGGCAAACCAGGACTTTATTCCTTGAAGTGCATGGGGATGAGGAATGATTTTATAAAGGTGTATAACATCATGAGGAGAATAGACAAGGTAAATGCACAGAGTCTTTTACCCAGAGTAGGGGAATCAAGAATCAGAGGATATAGGCTTAAGGTGAGAGGGGAAAGATTTAAAAGAAACCTGAGGGGCAACTTTTTCACACAGGCAGTGGTGAGTATATGGAAAGAGCTGCCAGAAGGGGCAGATGCAATAACCACATTTAAAAGCCAATTGGACAGGTACTTTGAAAGGAAAGGTTTAGAGGGATATGGGCCAAATGCAAGCAGGTGGGATCTAGAGTAGATGGGGCATCTTGGTTGGCATGAGAAAGATGGGCCGAAGGGCATGTTTCCACGCTGTATGACTACGACTCAATGACTGATGGAGTATTGTCTTTCCGCTGACTGGTTGGCATGCATCAAAAGCTTTTCACTGTACCTGAGACTGAAGAGTCTTCGAAACTTGTTCGAGACTGAAGAAGGGTCTCGACCTGAAAAGTTACCTATTTGTTTTCTCCAGAGCTGCTGCCTGACCTGTTGAGTTACTCCAGCATTTTTATCTATCTTCAATGTAAACCCGCATCTGCAGGTCCTTCCTACACATGAGTTAAGGTCATAAGGTCATAAGGTCATGTGATCGGAGCAGAATTTTGCCAATCAGCCAATCAAGTATACTCCACCATTTAATCATGGCTGATCTATCTCACCCTCCTAACCCCATTCTCCTGCCTTCTCCCCATAACCCCTGACACCCGTACTAATCAAGAATCTATCTCTATCTGCTTTAAAAATATCCATTAACTTGGCCTCCACAGCCTTCTGTGGCAAAATAATTCCACAGAATCACCACTGACTAAACAAATTCCTTATCATCTCCTTTCTAAAGGATTGTCCTTTAATTCTGAGGCCATGACCTCTAGTCCTCTACTCTCCCACTAGTGGAAACATTCTCTCCACATCCACTCTATCCAAGCCTTCCACTATTTGGTATGTTTCAATGAGGTCCCCCTCATTCTTCTAAACTCCAGCAAGTGTAAGCCCAGTGCTGTCAAGAGCTTATCATATGTTAACTCACTAATTCCTGGAATCATTCTTGTAAACCTCCTCTCGACCCTCTCCAGGGCCAGCACATCCTTCCTCTGTTATGGTGCCCCAAATTGCTCACAATACTCCAAATGTGGCCTGACCAGTGTCTTAAAGCCCTGCCCCACTCTATGAGTTCATTCAGTTCTCCCGAGTTTGCCCTGATTCGAACTCGGAGATTTACGGTAATGGCCGCTCGTCGGTACTCGGGGCTCTCGTGGACATTTTACAACATGTTGAAAAATCTTCACGCGTCTTTACCTGCCATTAGCGAGCCTTCCCGAGTACCTGCCGTTAGCGTTATGAGCCGCTAAGAGACGTCCCCGAGCTCCGACGTACCCGCTACGTTCATTCTCCGTGCTTACCATGAGTTTGATTTTTTTTTTTAACTCAGGAGAGCTCTTGAATGAACTCGCATCGTGGGACAGAGCCATTATAGATCCTCAGCATTATATCCCTGTTTTTATATTCTAGCCCTCTTGAAATAAATGCTAGCAAAAATAACCAACAATGCAGGATTAAATGAGTTGAGAGGAGTTCCTTTGTGTTTATAATGTGCTTAAGTAATGTCGCAGTTATGTTTACATTGAATCTTTAAATTGGGGAAAAGTGGGTGACCAAAAGATTATTTCTTTCACTTTTAAAGATTTACAACAGGTTTGTAACTTAAAAAAAATTCAAATGCATTTTAAAAACCAATCAAACACAAAACATATAAACAATATATTCCAAATTGATGTCCCTATCTAAAGATAAATATTGGATAGTTCCTCCACCACAAAACTGGAAAGATTTACACATTTTCAGTTAAAAAAATGACATTTTGAAAAGTACCAGCCGTAAGAAATATTGGTAAGAAGCAAGGAAGGTAATTCGTTCTTCTCTGGTTGAATTTATGTCATGTTAAACATGGTTCACTTAATCCAGCATTGCTGGTTCTTTTTGTCTTTTGTTGCCTGGGTTCCAATAGGTTGGATGGCAGGTAAATTACAGATTGTCAGCACAAAACTGCATGTTGGATCGTAGAGCCAGACAATCCATTTAGCTGGTACTTACTGCAACACTCGGTTTTTCACGATAAAAAGCGGGGAGGAGGGACAAAATGGAGCAGTATGGCTCTGTTTTTTTTTTTCGTTCGCGGCAAATCAAAAATGATCCCAATCTTTTTTTTACTTGTGCCATAATTTGGGAAGTTTATTGGTGAGAATAGATAAAAGGTTAAGGGGTGTTACGGTGCAGTAAACTCATCAAGGTGATGTCAAATAATACACCGCAGAGACATTTCAGCTTTTACCTCCTTCCTCATCTTTCTATTTTTTATATAATAAACACATTAATCTTTTAAAAATTGTGAAATCCTGATTATACGTTGTATCTATGTAAAAAGTGCGTGCCTATCTTATGATTGCCACTTTGATTAAAAAATTATAAGTTGCAACATTGCAAAAATTGCTGCCCTATATTTAAATGACACAAAACTAGCATGTAGGTGTGATTTTCACCAGGTTTTATTGTAGTTTCACTATTTAATTCTAGTCTTTAAATCTGTGTCAGATTCTTATGGAGTGATGCCAGTACATATCGTAAGGATATTGTATGACAATAAGCATGTGATATCAAATAATCTGGTTGGGAGACGGTATTACGGAGATCTGCTTGTTCACTACTGTGTATGCCTTTACCATTTCTTGAATGAAATCGCTGTCCACATAAAAACGTGAATTTTTACAATCTAGCAGAGAAAGGGGGAAAATAACCATATGCCATGCTATTCTCCACAGAAATTTGTTTTCTGAATTGTTACAATAATCCAATCCCTGCTGTTGTAATAACGCCTCGTTTTAGGAGATTGCCAATAGCTTGCTGACTGGAGAAACCCATGTGAAAGAAAGATAATAATGGACAAAAGGGTGAGATTCATTCCTCCTTTAAATTGGCGCACTGCCAACCAAACTGCGAAGCTTTTGCATGTGATGAGAAAGACTCTATACTCCCTATACTCCCTGCACCAAGATCATGTTAAGTAGGTCATGCAAAGAAGTCAGCTGCACCCACTAATGCTGGTAACGATACAATGAATATATTACCGTTTGTCTAAGTACTTGCAAATAGATTTCGAATAATTCTTTGCATGTGAAGCACTTTGAAATATTGTTGAGATACAATATTTCGGCTATTGCTTTGTTATTCCATTAACACGTGTCATTGCTTTGTTTTAAATTAACTTTTCAATGCTCATCTAAATAACGCCTAGAGCATTTTCCATTTCAGGCAACTACAACAACTTGTATTTAAATTGGATCTGTTGACAATGTCAAGCACCCTCCTATAGTGAAACTGTTTGTGGAATAAGGCTCCCCAGAATAGAAGTTAATTTACTTTGCACACTTCCTCCTAAGAGGCAGTTGCGAGGGATTTTCAATCCACAGAGGGAGGAAGGTCTAAACCTAGGATGTCAGGCCAGTTCTGCAATCCATTCCATTCTTCTTCCCATCAGTTATATTTAAAGTCCAGAAATATATCATAAAGCCATAGATCATAGAATCAGGCCACTTATCCCACTATGTCGGCAATATTGAATGCTGTCACGGGCTACAAGCCCAAATCGAGGGCAATCTCTGGCAACAATACATCACTACAGCTCAATGCCTTATATGCCCATTTTGAACAGTCAAACCAAACCATTAAGGCATGTTTCCCCACCCCGCATCTTCCACAGTTCTCAGTGATCTTCCACTAGCCTAGTTCAACATGCTTGTTCCATGACCTTCCTAGTTTTAGTGCCCATTCTAAGCCCCAGGTAATAAATACAATTATCCCGTATACTATCTTAACCACATATCTACTTATGTTGTTGCTGTGTGGCTGTTGTGGATCCTTGGATGTGCTTCTTGGGGTCCCACCATATATTTAGTCCTCCCAAAAGGTATAATCTCATATTTTTCGGGATTACATTCCATTTGGTATTTATCTATTCATTTTACCAACTCAGCAATATTGTGTTGTAGCCAAAGATACTGTTCTTCACTGTTGTTTCGTTTGAATGCTTCCCGCTGAGCCATGGGTGTGGACCAGGAACGCAGCTGCAGGCCTTTATTGAGGCGCTGCGGTCTCGGGGGCTCCCGGAAGGCCACAGAGTCTCGTGGAAGCCAGGGCCGGAGTCTCGTGGACCGGAGCCTGGGCCGGGGACTCCCGGGACGGAGGTGCCTCCGCAGCTGGGGCCTGGGTCAGCATCATGGATGCATCAGGAGGGAACCCGGCAGCAATGTTGGAGAGGTCGGTGCGGCCATCGATGAGGGCGCTGACTGACGTATGAGGACGCACCACATGGAGTGAGTACACCGCTGCAGAGTGAAGGAACCAAGGAGAACTCAGCATGGGGGGACCACAGTGAGGAGGGAGAGGGAGGGAGAACAAAGGTGGACCTGGTGCGGTGTACTTTGTAACTTTGTACGCACCCTTTATGTGGCAACTATTGCATACCTTGGGTATTCAAGCAAAGAATTTCATCTTGACTTGTCAAATGTAACAATAAACCATTCATTCATTCAATCATTCATTCATTTATTCATTATTCTTGAAAGATTCAGCAAGTGTGGGCCGAAGGGTCTGTTTCCAAGCTATATCTCTAAGCTCTAAATATGACTTGGTCAAGAAAGCGTGGAGCTTTTTGTGAAGACTTCTCCAAGCAGGGCAAGCGTTACCTATCCAAGATCAACTCAGATTTTTGTGATTGGAGGTGTTTTACACATTAGGATTGTGCATTAGGATAAATTCATCCAACATTTATATTTCAATGGGTTTCAGTAACATTGACCATGCTAAATCTCTTAGAAACATGGAACTGTAGATGATAGTTTACAAAAAATAACTAAAAAAGTGCTGGAATAACTCAGTGGGGCAGGCAGCATCTTTGGAGAACATGGATACAGGACTTTTAGGGCTGGGACCCTTCCATAGAGTAACTCAGAGTAACCCATTTTGCCAATTATGTTTTCTTTTATTTTAAGAGATACGGCATGGAAACAGGCCCTTCGGCCCTCCGAGTCCGTGCTGACCATCGATCACCCATACAACTAGATCTATGTTATCCCACTTTCACAACCTGTAAACTAGGGGGAATTTACAGAAGCCAATTAGCCTACAAACCTGTACGTCTTTGGGTGATTCTTCAGTAAGCGTCTACTTTGAGGTTTCTGGAAACCCTATTATAAAACTTACATTTTTGCAACTAAATGTTGGTTCACATAGATGAACATCTCTACAATGGAAAAAATATGTTTGGCGCAATCCTTGAGAGAATTTAATTCTTTTTTTTTCTTTTTCCAGGTTGCCCATTGCATTCAGTCATATCCATCGCATTTTTATTATGAACAACACTGCAAAATGTAACTGATTTAAGAATAAAAAGTCATTTTTTTGTCGCAGTTTTTCAAATTATAGAGTATCTTCCTCAAATAAACCACCAAAAAAAAACTTTTTTCAGTCTAACGCATTGATTTTAAACCTTCGCAATTATTTACTGCCGAAAAAAGTGGTGATTTTCAGCAAGACTGGTAACCGTCACATAACTTTTCATCAACTACCTCTAAAACAATATTAACTTCAGATAAATAGGCAGAGGCATACTGTTTATTTATCTATTACAATTCATAATTATGGTGATTGTTGTATTATTTTACATATTATGAGCATAAAATACTCGTGTGACGGATATGACTCCTCGTCATGGAGACACCCTACTGGACCATAGTGATATAGCTGGATTGTTTTTTGTTTAATTTTGACAAATTAAACAAAAATAAACCCTTATCAAGTAAACATTGACCAGCTTGACTTCTCCACTTCCTTCACCATTTCAAACCTTATCCTGCATTCTGGTCACTTCACCCCAATCCCCAATCTTGTCATCAAACCTGCAGAGTATTTGCAGAGGAAATTATACACAAAGTGCTGGAGCAACTCAACAGGTCAGGCAGCATCTCTGCAGAACATGAACAGGTGATAGTTCGAGTTGGGACCCTTCTTCAGATTCTTCTATTGAGTGTGAAGGAGGGTCCTGACCTGAAATGTAACTTATCCAGAAATGCTGCCTGACCCGCTGAGTAGTTCCAGCACTTTGTGTGTTTTATTGAAACCAGCATCTGCGGTTCCTTGTATCTATTGATTAGTTGCAGGGTCTTGACCTGAAATGTCAACTATCCCTTTGCCTCCATAGATGCTGCTTGACCTGTTGAGTTCTTCCGGAAGTTTGTTTATAGCAGAAAGAAAGTGCTCATTTGTTTACAACTCCAGATTCCATCATCTGTAAGTCTCTTGTGCCTCCAAACCCTGATTAATAAAATAGAACTGCAGATTGTGGTTTATACAAAATATAGACACAAAATACTGGAGTAACTCAGTGGGTCAGGCAGTATCTCTGGAGAATGTAGCCTGTCAGAGAACCTCTTTGCCTGAGGTCTTTAGTTGCTGGGTCTGATGTTCTGATTTTTTTTCTCCACTTCCAGTTTCACTTTCCCCTGCTATCTCTACTACAAACAGTCTGAAGAAGGTTCCCGAGCTGATACGTCACCTATCCATTTTCTCCAAAGATGCTGCCTGACCCGTTGAGTTACTCCAGTATCTTGTGCTTATCTTGATTAATTATTTGTTATTTCACTACTAGTTGACCATTACCAAAATCAGTAACATCTGGGTATATTTGTGTTGTCATTGAATGTTCAGCTGTGATCTTATAATGAATAAATATATGAATGCATGTACACCTAAAACCCTGTCCCACGGTACGAGTTCATTCCAAGAGCTCTCCCGAGTTTTAAAAATATCAAACTCGTGGTAGGCACGGAGAATGAACGTAGCGGGTAGGTCGGAGCTCGGGGACGTTTCTTAGCGCTAACAGCAGATACTCGGGAAGACTCGTTAATGGCAGGTAAGCACGGGAAGACTCGTGAAGATTTTTCAACATGTCGAAAAATGTCCATGAGAGCCCCGCGTACCGACGTGTGGCCATTACCGTAAATCCCCGAGTTCGAATCAGGGAGAACTCTTGGAATGAATTCGTACCGTGGGACAGGGGTTTTTACGGTAACGCGATCCCCCAGAGCTTCAGCCAAGTAAGCCTGGCAGGGAGTTGCAGAGAGGTCTCTGTAAGGTCATGTGTGCAACTTATAAATACCAACACAAGAGACTGCAGAGGCTGGAATCTGGAGCAAGAATCAAACTGCTGGTGGAACTTAGGGGGTCCAGCAGCAGCATCAGTGGGAGGAGGGAAGGAATTGTTGATGGTTTCAGCTGAGATGCCCACAGATTTTCAGGGCCCTTGCCTCTCATATTCTTTCAGCTATTCTTTTATTTCCTATGTGCTTGTAAAAGTGTTCCATAACTCCCACTATGCTGACTTTTAAAACTTCTTTCAAAAACCTACTGCAATTAACCTAATTGCCTTTTTGCTTATTTTTCATTGCCTCCACCAAATGCATGAAAGATTGGTTAGATACAGGATCAGTGACCGGGTGCAGGAAAGAAAATGACAGTAGGATTGTTTTTATAGTTATTTTTTCATGGTGGAAAATGAAAAACATTGATGAACACTTAAGTGTCTTCCTTTATTTGTATTAGTGATTTAGACTTTATTCTTTAGAGATACAGTGCAGAAACAGGCCTGCCACAATTACCCATACACTAGTTCTATCAGAGAAACATAGAAAATAGTTGCAGGGGTAGGCCATTTGGCGCTTCGAGCCAGCACCACCATTCAACATGATCATGGCTGATAATCCAAAAGCAGTACCCCGTTCCTGCTTTCTCCCCATATCCCGTGATTCCCTTAGCCCTAACTCATCTAGCCTACACACTGGCGACAATTTACAGAAGCCAATTAACCTACAAATGTGCACATCTTTAGAAAACATAGAAAACATAGAAAATAGGTGCAGGAGTAGGTCCCTTCGAGCCTGCACCACCATTCAATATGATCATGGCTGATCATCCAACTCAGTCTCCTGTACCTGTCTTCTCTCCATACCCCCTGATCCCTTTAGCCACAAGGGCCACATTTAACTCCCTCTTAAATATAGCCAATGAACTGGCCTCAACTACCTTCTAAGGCAGAGAATTCCACAGATTCACCACTCTCTGTGTGAAAAATGATTTTCTCATCTCGGTCCTAAAAGACTTCCCCTTTATCCTTAAACTGTGACCCCTTGTTCTGGACTTCCCCAACATCGGGAACAATCATCCTGCATCTAGCCTGTCCAACCCCTTAAGAATTTTGTAAGTCTCTATAAGATCCCCCCTCAATCTTCTAAATTCTAGCAAGTACAAGCCGAGTCTATCCAGTCTTTCTTCATATGAAAGTCCTGCCACCCCAGGAATCAGTCTGGTGAACTTCTCTGTACTCCCTCTATGGCAGGAATGTCTTTCCTCAGATTAGTAGACCAAAACTGTACGCAATACTCCAGGTGTGACCTCACCAAGGCCCTGTACAACTGCAGTAGAACCTCCCTGCTCTTATACTCAAATCCTTTTGCTATGAATGCTAGCATACCATTTGCTTTCTTCACAGCCTGCTGCACCTGCATGCCTACTTATAATGACTGGTGTACCATGATACCCAGGTCTCGTTGCATCTCCCCTTTTCCTAATCGGCCACCATTCAGATAATAGTCTACTTTCCTGTTTTTGCCACCAAAGTAGAAAACCTCACATTTATCGACATTATACTGCATCTGTCATGCATTTGCCCACTCACCCAACCTATCCAAGTCACCTTGCAGCCTCCTAGCATCCTCCTCACAGCTAACAGCTATCTTTGGAGTGTGGGAGGAAACCGGAGCACCCGGAGAAAACTGACGTTGTCACAGGTAGAACGTACAAACTCAATACAGACAGCACCTGTAGACAGGATTGAACCCAGGTCTGTGGCACAGTAAGGCAGCAACTCTACCACTGCGCCACTGTGCCACTCTTTGTTCTTATGTTTTAGCAATAATTAGCATTTATCAATTCCTAGTTCAAATCGGAAACACGAAAGACGACAGTTGCCGGGATCCTGAGCAAAGTGCTGGAAGAACTCAACAGGTCATGCGGTATCTCTGGGGCAAAATGGACAGACAAAGTTTGGAGTCGGGACCCTTCTTCAGACTGATGGAGTGGAGGAGGGATAGTTGGGAGAAATAGGTGAAGGGGAGGGGAGGAGCAAGATCTGGTAAATTATTTATGGATCCAGGAGTTAGGAGGAAGCAGGGGGTTGATTGATCTGGGGATGCCCTTGTGGTACTGTTCTTCATTAGACTGCTCACTCCCTCCAACCCTTCAGCAGAACTCTTCTAACTCCCGCTCATCACTTTCTCAATTGCATCGATTAATCCAGTAACTGCCCTCCTGAAGGTGGAGGAGTGCTTTTGATATTGTGGAACATCCTAGGAAGACTAAACTTCAGAGATTGCATTTGATGAGCTCTTGGCCAGAAGAGCTGGAACTTATTAAATATCGATAAGAATGAAATGAACGATCACAATTCCAGCATCGTGTCAGAGAGGGAAACCCAACCACTGTACTGTGTCTGAAGAAGGGTCTCGACTCGAAACGTTACCCATTCCTTCGCTCCAGAGATACTGCCTGTCCCGCTGAGTTACTCCAACTTTTTGTGTCTACTTACACTGTACTGTAGACCTCATAATTGAAAGAATACAGCAGCTTTAACAAACGGTGGCATGACTTCATAAGTTCATAAGAGGTAGGAGCAGAATTAGGTCATTTGGCCTATCAAGTCTACTCCGCCATTTAATCATGGCTGATCTATCTTTCTCTCTCAATCCCATTCTCCTGCCTTCTCCCCATAATCCCTGGCACCCGTACTAATCAAGAATCTGTCAATCTCCGCCTTAGAAATATCCATTGGCTTAGCCTCCACAGTCGTCTGTAGCAATGAATTCCACAGGTCAACCACCACCCTCTTCATCTTCTTTCTAAAGGTACATCCTTTTATTCTGAAGCTATGGCCTCTGGTCCTAGAATCTCCCACTTAGTGGAAACATTCTCTCCACATCCACTCTATGCAGGCCTTTCACTATTCGATCAGGATGACCCACAATGGTATTTCAATGCCATAAGATGGCTTGAAACAAGGGCTTATTGTTCAAAATGCATCAATGATCGCAAATGTCATCCTAATCCTTCCAAAGGGAAAGGGGTAAGACAAGAAATGAAACACCAATTCGATTTATCTGAATTGTCGGAAATCTTTACATTTATTTCTCGGGAAAATAAGAGTAGGCAAGGATGGTCACGTCTTGTAAATGGGTCCTATCTCTGGGTGGCCATTCGTTAAGGTGGGTGATGTGTCAATTTCTTCTAAAGTTCCTAATCATTCAAATTATTACAGACATCATTGATAGGGGATCTGTAAGGTCATAAGGTCATAAGGGACAGGAATAAAATTAGGCCATTCGACCCATAAAGTCTACTCCACCATTCGATCATTGGTGATCTATCTCTCCCTCCTAACCCCATTCTCTTGCCTTCTCCCCATAACCTGACAAGAGAGTCAATGGACCATGGAGGTGGAGATTGATGGAGATTGAAGGGTTCTTGATTAATAAGGTTGTCAAAGGTTATGTGGAGAAGGCAGGAGAATGGGTTTGACAGGGAAAAATAAATCAGCCATGATCGAATGACGTAGTGGACTCCATGGGCCACATGGCTTAATTCTGTTCCTATGTCTTCTGGTCGTATGGCAATTTAGAGTAATTTAAAGTCTTTTGTCGTTTCCAACTTTCAAGAAGAGTTTATCATGCGTTGCTTTTATGGCATGACACTGCAAATCTTCACTTTTCAATGATCTATCCAATGTCTTCAAGGTATAGACAATATTCAGGTACTGTCTTTCCGCTGACTGGATAGCACGCAACAAAAACTATTCAATGTACACATGACAATAAACAAAACTAGATGGAACAGTAATAAAAACCTATACCAGGCTGCACATGCACAAGCGCACGGATACACCACTCATCAAAATGCCCACTTACACATGCACACACACCTTGCCTAACAACCTGAGTGAAACAAGTGTCACAAGATAGACACAAAAAGCTGGAGTAACTCAGCGGGACAGGCAGCCTCTATGGAGAGAAGGAATGGATGACGTTTCGGGTTGAGACCCTTCTTCAGACATCTCCAGAGATGCTGCCTGTCCCGCTGAGTAACTCTAGCTTTTTGTGCCTATCTTCAGTTTAAACCAACATGTGCAGTTCCTTCCTAAAAATGTCTCACAGATTATTGAAATCAACTTCTCCCTGGAGCATCCACCAGTTGGCCACTCAAATGGCAAAACAGTCTTCTGAACACAGACTGGAGTTAGTGAGCATTTAAAAAGTCATGAGCCAACGCAGGATAATGCAAAGGGTTAGCTGATGCTTGACTAATTTAAATGAGGGTTTTGATGTAATCACAGAGTTTATAGATTGAAAGAGTGTGCCACATGGACATTGATTAAACAATGACATTTTACATGATAGTTATTAAAGATATAGTAGATAGATGTGACATTAAACGTGACACTCAGAAATGTAAGATTACACGTTTCAAGAAATGGAGACAATGTAAATGAATAAATGAAATGACAAATTATTAATCCACCAAATAATGAAGTTTATGGGCATGTTTAGTTTAGTTTAGTTTAAACATATAGCACGGAAACAGGCCCTTCGGCTCACTGAGTCTGCGCCAACCAGTGATCCCCGCACATTAACACTATCCTATAAGGCAGTAATTCTACTGCTGGGCCACCGTGCCGCCCGAACAATCATTAATTGATTTAATGTGTTTTAAATTAATATACAAAAGTTGGGAAGATGGAACATGAGTTGCTAGATGAATAGATCTTTAGTAAGTTTGCAGAAAACGGAAAACGGCTGAAAATTATTTATTGAATAATGCTAAAAGCTAAAACATATTGAATCAGCATTGAACTTAGGTCATAGAACAGTATAGAACAGGAAGAAGCCCTTCACCACACATTGTCTGTGCCAAACATGATACAAAGTTAAAGTAATTTATTTTGCTTGCGCGTGATCCATTATCCCTCCATTCCATGCATATTCATGCGCTCTAAATGCCACTGTCATAAGATGATAAGTGATAGGAGCAGAATTAGGCCAATCGGCCCCTCAAGTCCACTTTGCCATTTAATCAAGGCTGACCTATCTCTCCCTCCGAACCCCATTCTCCTGCCTTCTCCCCATAACCTCTGACACCCGTACTAATCAAAAAACTATCTATCTCTGCCTTAAATATATCCACTGACTTTGCCTCCACAGCTTTCTGTGGCAAAGAATTCCACACATTCACCACCCTCTGACTGAAGAAATTCTTCCTTATCTCCTTCCTAAAAGAACGTCCTTTAATTCTGAGGCTATGACCTCTAGTTCCAGACTCTCCCACGAGTGGAAACATCCTCTGCACTTCCACTCTATCCAAGCCTTTCGCTATTCTGTAGGTTTCAATGAGGTACCTCCTCTTTCTTCTAAACTCTAGCGAATATAGGCCCAGTGCAGTCATACGCTCATCATAAGTTAACCTACACTATATCCTCTTTTACCTCCACCATTGACAGCACGTTCCAGGCACCCATCCCTCTTTGTGTTAAAAAAACTTGCCTCGCTCATCTTCTTCAAATGTTCCCCCTCTGACCTCAAGCTATACCCTTTAGTCCTTGACATGTCCATGTTGGGAAGCAGGGTCCAACCATCTACTCTCTCTAAGCCTCTCATAATTTTATATATTTCTATCAAGCCGACCTTCAGTCTCCGAGGCTCCAAATAGATTGATCTAAGTTTGTCCAGCCTCTCATTATAGCTAAAGGAAAGCAAGAAAAGGAATGGAATAAAGCAGTGTTTGACCTCTCTTTACTACCCGCATCTGAATGCAGAAGCAACAAAGTCATTTTTCAAGATAAAGGAGGCACAGAAGAAATAGATTAAAATGCGTTAATGGAAAATGAACATGAAAGAGCAGCACCTATTTCTTTCTGAGATCTAGAACCACACTTCAACATGAAGTATTCCTGCTGAAATGTTAATGAATTAGAGACCCAGAATCAGCTTCAGTCTAACCAAAAATAGACACAAAGTGCTGGAGTAACTCAACAGGTTAGGCAGCATGTCTGGAGAACATGGATGGGTGACATTTCAGGTTGGAACCCTTCTTCAGACTAATTATGTCTGGGGATGGGGGAGGGGGGGGGGGAGGGGAGAAAGACATTTGAAAGCGAGGAGGGGCAGGACAGATAGGTAATAGCCTGGTCTGGCATGTAATACTCTAGATTGATACCGGTCAGGGAGTATTTTGAAGGCAGATGTTGGACAAAGGCCAGAGATGAAAAGACAAAAGAATTGAAGAGTTGAAGAATTGAATTGTGAATCTAGTCATAGAGTCATAGATTGAAGGGATCATCAGGAGTCACTGCCTCAAAAAGGCAGCCAACATCATCAGGGATGCACACCACCCAGGCCATGCTCTAATTTTACTCCTGGCATCAGGAAGAAGGTATAAGGCTGAATACTGTGACATCCAGATTCAAGCAGCTTCTTCCAAATAACCATCAGGTTTGCACTTTTATTGGTTTTTTTTTTATCTATTGAACTTTTTGTTGTTTATTATGGTGTTTACAGAGTACTATGTTGACATTGCTGTTGTGATGCTGCAAGTAAGAACTTCATAGTTCCGTTTTGGAACATATGATAAAAAACACTCTTGACTCTCCGGACTGTTGATATTATTTAACCCATTGACCCTACTCCAATTCCAAGAAAATTCCCAGGTCAATACCATGGAGTTTTACATCGACCTATGTGGACAAACAAGATCTCAGTTGAAATCTGATCTGCAAAGTGGCATCTCTGACATGTTGGCACCACCTCAATGTTGCACTGAAGAAGGTGGATTACATGGTTGTCTCTTTCTTCTGTTCCTTGAAACTTGGACATGCTGATAGAGGCAGGAGTGAAGCTGCTGAATAATGTGCAACAAAATACATTACTCCACCACACTCAGCACGCAATTTCAATCTGACGAACTGACCATACCACAAAACGCTGCAGCAACTCAGTGGGTCAGGCAGCATCTCAAAATAAAATGGATGGATGATTTTTCGGGTGGGACCCATCTTATGACTGATTGTAGTTGGAAGAATGGGGAAGAAAAATTAGTACAGATGCAAAAATGACATACAGATTTGTAGGTTCATTGGCTTTGGTAAAATTGGAAATTGTCCCTAGTGTGTAGGATAGTGCTAGTGTATGGTGTGATTGCCGGTCTGCATAGACTCGGTGGGCTGAAGAGATTGTTTTTGCTCTAGAGCTCTAAAGTAAAGAAATAATCTAATGTGCTATCAGTGTCCTGAGTATCATCAATCACATAAAAAAATCTCGTCAGATTATTAATATAAATGCAGTGGCTACAAGGACAGGCCAAAGGTTGGTATCATATTGTGAATGACGCCCAACATAATTTCCACCATTTACAAGTCAGAGGTCAGGTGCAGGATGGAATAATCCCCACGTATGTGCTTATATCAGAATCCAGCTGCAATAATATTAGACCATCTAGGGCCAAGCAACTGGCATCAGTGGCACCCTGCTCACCAGCTTAATTAATCATTCCCTTCACTATCAGTGACCAACAGTCAGTATCATCTGCAACTGGCATTGCATTTTTCTGACAGCACCTCCTAAATCTGTGACCTTACAGAAATGCACAAAATTGTGAGGGGAATAGATCAGGTAAACACACAGAGTATCTTGCCCAGAGCAGAGGAATGGAGAACCAGGGGACATAGGTTTAAGTTGAGTGAGGAAAGATTTAGTAGGAACCTGAAGGGTAACTTTTTTATACAAAGTGATGGGTGTATGGAACAAGCTGCCGGAGGAGGTAGTTGAGGCAAGTAGTATCTCAATGTTTCTAAAAACATTTAGACAGGTACATGGATAGATTACCTTTAGGGAGGTATGGGCCAAATGCAGGCAGGTGGGACTAGTGTAGATGGGACATGATGGTCAGTGTTGGCAAGTTGGGCCGAAGGACCTGTTTCCACGCTGTATCACTCTATGACTCTACCTGTGACTCCAAATCCTCTGTTCACATAATTTTCCAATCTTTGTGTTTTTCCTCCTATTTACACCCCCTATTTACGTTCATACTTACTATGACACAGGAGTCTATTCAGCCCATCAACCACTTGCTGGCCCCCAACAGAGAATTTCTGTCAGTCTTATTACATCCGTTGGTATTAACTCTGCAAACTATTCTCTCTCTGATGCCCATCAATTCATCTTTGAAGGGAGGGAGCGAGACCATGCAGAGGAAGTCCATATGGAAGAACATGTAAAATAGTAAGATTAAACGAGAACTTACCAGTTTGAAGTTTAATCTTTATTTTATGAGGAGTAATGATGAGCGATTACGTGACGAAGGCCGTCAGCCGCGTGCGCGTCAATCTTCGAAGCAGCGGTGTGAAGTCACAGATAACAGTTGGTGAACTGATAATAGTAGGATTCGAGAACTAGAACTACCAGTTATGTTTTATGAGAAGGGTTGGGAGCAGTGGGCACGTAATCATTACTTCTCATAAAATAAAGATCAAACTTCAAACTGGTAAGTTCTCATTTAATCTTGCTATTTTACTTCAAAGCCACGTGAGTGACTACATGAAGACTTTGAAGCTCTGTGACTTCAAGCCGTGGAACAAGTCCATGCGTCACACACTGTATGATTGACCAGGAAGGAGTGGAAAATCAAGTATTCAGTCATGACATAAATTTTTAACATGCTGAAAAAAAGTATTTAATGAACAAATTATAATCGAGAAACCTCTTACACTCGAGAGGGGTTTACAAAATAGAACTTAATATAGAATGTCCGAAAACATTTGACCTGGTTACAGGCTTATTGTAATACGTCTGGAAGGTGTGTTCTGAGGACCATCCTGCAGCCGCTAGGATTTGGTCCAACGGGACATCCAGAACCCCTGCTGCGGATGTTGCTGCAGCCCTGGTGGAATGAGATTTGTACACATCAGTGTCTATACCTGCAGCTGCCAGAACATGCTTTAACCACCTGGAGATGGTCTGGGCTGAAACCTTTTTATGCGGTTTCTTATGACTCATGAATAATGTCAGTTCTGACCCGCTAAGAACCTTAGTTATTTTAATATATTGGTGGAGGTTTGTGACCACACACAATCGGGGGTCCAAGGGGTATGCCATGAGTTGAAGCTTAATACTGGTAACACCAGGTCTGCTCTGTTTTATTAGATCATATATAAAAAACGTTATTTCACTGGCAGAAATCATCATCCTATCCAGACGCAGCATCTGTAATGACTGGACCCATTGAGCTGATACTAACGCCACGAGCATCACTACTTTGTAAGTTAGCTGGAGAAGGGACAGTGATGTAGCTGGAGCCCATTGGCGAAGTAGTGTTAAAACCACACCTACATCCTATATTTTGATATACCTGGGCCTGCGAGGGTTTAAGTTAAAAATACCTCTCATAAATCTGGCTACTAATGGATGGGACCCAACCGTATAACCTTGGCTTGGCAACAAATATGATGACAACGCACTTCTGGCACAATTCAGAGCACTGTAGCTTAACCTCTCATCAAAGTGAAGTTTGAGAGAAATTTCAGAATGTTAGTCATGTGCGCTATCTCATACGTGGTGTTTGTAAACAGAATTCTTCCCATTTCTTTACGTAGGAGACATATTGCTTTTTAGCACAGTCTCTCCAGGCCGTGGTTTGTACGTCCACTGTTTGGTCAGCTAGTCCCATCCCGAGAAAGGGTCTTCTTAGAATCTGGAAAACAAAGTTTTTCGCTGATAATGTAGGGAATGTTCTTCCCCAGTGATGGGGTGGAGAGCAAATTTTAGCATTTAGGAACCTCCATAAGGGTTCCATGACCACACCTAAGATGAGTGGATATCATGGCTAGTGGCCTATCAGGGCAATTAGAATGCCTGAGCCCGAGTCTTATTTGACTTTAACAGGCATCGACCGATTAGTCAGGATGGGTAGAATATAGAACCTTATTCATCCCAATGCAGCAAGAATGTATCAATCGCTACTGCCCTTGGGTCTGGTTTGCAACCAATGCACCTTGGTAACTGTAGACTTAAGTCTGAACAGAACCAGTTATATCCGGTGTATTATACCTAGAGATAATTATATTAAGTGCTTCATGATTCAACATCCATACTGTGTTGTCATTTATTGCGTGGCCTGGTTTACCATAGCTACTGACTTGATTCAACCCTTGTGATTTAAGGTAGAGTTAACAGAGGTGTTTTTTTTAATTGGGTGCTAAGGTTAACCCATTAGCCAATGCTTTAAACTGCTATGGCTATCATCCAGTTGAATTCAGTTATTCCCGGTGGTCCTATGACTAGGCACCAATAGTATAAACGTGGTGTTTATCCAACATCCAAACTAACGTAATTCTTTAACCAACATGTGAATGTGCCACCCTCCGTATATTTAGAGAACCCAGATCACCTACCTCCATGGTTGCTGGTTCATGTGTGGTGTGTATTGGCATGCTCCAATTGCCCCTGTATGGAGTTTGTGGGCTAGCGCTTTGCCACGAAAAGCGCCTTTGGCTGGCTCTGTCGATCCTAGAACCGGTACTGTCCCTGTTGGCCATCTGCTGCTACCAGATGCATAAGGGTGCTGCCGTCGGAATGCTGATGGTCTGTCTGCTGGTGAGGGTCTGAGTTGCCCCACTGGCTTTGCCTCATCGTCCAACTCTTTGATTTGTTTGGACAAATCCTCTCCGAATAGGTAATTGGGTGGCTGTATGTTGGTGGATTTGCATAATCCCGTGAATTTTGGATTAAGCACCAGTCGAATGGCATATTTTCTAAAACAATTCATCTGGAAATGTGCATGGCACATCATAGCCAATGCATCTTGTTGTATTTCTGAGAGGGGGTTGGTATCCACAGACCTGGCAAAGGCAGTGACTCCAGCAGCTAGCATGCTCAGGATTTTTTGAAGTTTTACTTCCTGAGTCTTAATGCCACCTCCCATGTAATACCAGATCGAGCTATTGACCGTCAGAACTTTAAGCGAGGGGCAGTTGATGGGTGTCTGGTACTTCAATACTGTTTCCAGCATCACCTGCTCCTGGAGTTGATGGGAGGTCATGTAATCTATACTGGCCGCTAACTCAGAGTTCAACGGCCCACTGACCTGGGACGGCATTGCAAACTTAGACACCAAAGAGGGTATTGTTGTATCTAGTGGGTCTGGTGCCGCGGGGTCTTCTGTCATGGCATTGAAAAGTGAGCCCGCCCAGGGCTGTTGACCTACACTCCCGTCCGCAGATTGGGAGATATAACGCAGCCCTGCACCGGGCGCTGCCACGGGTCCCTCAAGCCCGTGTTGTTAAAACTCCTGTTGCTGGAGTATGTCATGTTGGAGCATCTTCTCTATAAGATACTCTATACGGGAAATTCGTCCGAAGACGTTCCCTGTAGGTGAAGGCGAATCCTCCCGGCCGGACCCATCCGAGGAAACCAGCCTGTTGGTCTTTTGCTTGGATTTCCCGACTCGCGGGGTAACCAATAGGCACTGTATCGGCAGCTGCTGGCTGTGCTACCAGCGACCGAGGTGGTGAGACTGACGGCCGCCCGCTAACCGCACTCCCGTGGTCCTCGGAAGCGGTTCTATCCGTGGCCCGCCTGGTCTTCACCTTAGTTTTATCCATCTTGTAAATTCGCTTCCTAATTTAAACAAGGAAATGAAAAACTGACCGCTGGTTAAATTTGAACTAACCTGTTGGGCCGTTTTAAACTTACTGCTGTAGGAGCGACACACCTCCTAGCCAGTCGCGGCGCCATGCGTTGACCTAATGACGCGCATGCGGCTGACGGCCTTCTTCACGTAGTCACTCACGTGACTCTGAAGTAAAATCCACAAAGAAGGCACCTCAGGTCACTGTCAAATCCAGGTCACTGGTGTTGTGAGGTCACAGCATGATCTGCTACAATAAAGTGCTGCTTGCAGGTATTAAAGACCTGAGCTCTAAAATTCCCTCCCTCCGCCACCTCTGTCTCTTTACTTCTCATTCTCCTTTTTTTTTTAATTAATAGTTTTTTATTGGAGGGGAAAAAAAAGAAAAAAAAATTCACAGTACATCTGATGTATGGCATTACATTTTCCTCCATTTTGTTTTTTTATAAATAATAATAATAATAATAATAATAATAATAATAATAATAATAATAATAATAATAATATAAACAAAATAACCCCAACCCACCCTCCCTAAACACCCCTTGGCAGCTTATTTTTTCACAATCCAAATATATCACAAAATCAAATGCACTTTTTGACAATAATAAAGTAACAAAACAGAATAAAGGCAGATCCCCACTTAATGTCAAGTGCCCTCAGTCAATAGGTAGTTCCTTTAGACCCTCAAAGTATGATAAAAAGGGTTCCCATTTCAAATAAAACTTTTTCACAGACCCCCTCAATGTGAATTTAATCTTTTCTAACCTTAAAAAAAACATGACGTCTTCTAGCCAAGCAGCGGCAGATGGAGGAGTGGTAGATTTCCAGGCCAGCAAGATTCTCCTACGGGCCAAAAGTGATGTAAATGTAATGATATCAGACTGGGTTGTATTTAAACCCAAGGTTTTATCTGTTACACCAAATACAGCTACAAGCGGGCAAGGTCTCACTGTCATCCCAAGGACTTCACTGATGGTTTTAAAAACCACTGCCCAGTAGTTAACAAGTTTGGGGCAAGACCAGAATGCATGAGCTAGATTGGCTGGAGAGAACTAGCACCTGTCACAGCCAGCGTCCGTCCCTGGATATATGTTAGCAAGCCTGGCTTTGCTTAAATGAACCCTGTGTAAAACTTTAAATTGTATGAGCCCCAATCTAGCACATGATGATGAGGAGTGGACGTTTTTCAGCGCTTCTGTCCAGCATTCCTCAGACAGATCCAAACCAAGGTCATCCTCTCGCCTAGCTTTCACTTTGTTCAGGTTTTGATCTCCTGAATACATCAATCGAGAATATACTGCAGAGATCAGTCCTTTATTTGCAAAGGTAAGAGTGAGTTTATCCAACACTGTAACAGGAGGGAGATCAGGAAAATAAGAAAATGTTTTCATGACAAAGTGGCGAACCTGAAGATAATTAAAGAAATGATTATGTGGGAGGCCATGTTTTTTGTGTAGGTAGTCGAAACTATCAAATATGTTGTTAGGGTGTAAATCCTTAATGGACATAAGACCATTCAAACCCCACTGTCGAAAGGTTGAGTCAAGTGTAGAGGGGGGGGGGGGGAATAAATGGTTACTGTGAATGGGACCCAGAACTGAAGTTGATGTAAGCTTATAATGGCAACAAAATTGGTAAAAAATGTTGATGGTTGATAGTACGACAGGGTTGGATGTAAATCTAGAGGGTTTCAATGGCAGGGAGGAATATACTAAAGCTGGGAGAGACGAGGAGTAACAGGATTGTGATTCAAGCAGACACCAGTCTGTATCTGGTCGGTGGAGCTAGAATAATACCTTTTGGATGCCCAGTAATAATTAATAAAGCTAGGAAGGCCCAGTCCACCTACTTCATGACCTCTTTGGAGAGTGCACTTATTGACCTTTGGAACCTTGTTACCCCATATAAAGGAGGTTATAGATTGGTTAACTGAGTTAAAAAATGACGTGGGGAGGAAAACCGGCAAACATTGGAACAAGTAAAGAAATCTGGGAAGTACAGTCATCTTCACTGACTGCACTCTCCCAGCCATAGTGAGTGGCAGACTACGCCATCTCTCAAAGTCAGCCTTAATTTGGCTAACTTGAGGCATGTAGTTAGCTGCAAACAGGGATGTGAAAAAGCGGGTGATGTGTATTCCTAAATATACAAACCCTTCTTGAGATATGGGAAAGGGAAGGGTTTCCTGTTGGATCTGTAGGGCTAAGTTGATGGGAAAGCATTTGCTTTTTTGGAGGTTTAGTTTATAGCCGGGAAAAGTCCCAAACTGATCCAACAAGGACACAATTGCAGGGCTACTGGCTATAGGGTCGCTCACATAAAGAAGGAGGTCATCAGCATATAGAGACACACGATGTTCCCTGTTTCCTCTCCTAATGCCCTGGAATAATGTAGTTGACCTAAGTGTAATAGAGAGGGGCTCAATTGCAATCGCAAAAAGAAGCGGAGACAATGGGCAGCCTTGACGAGTGCCACGTGTTAATTGAAAATAATCAGATCGCAAATAATTGGTCTGTACACATGCTAAGGGTGAATGATATAATAGCTTAACCCAGGCTACAAATATTTTGCCAAATCCAAATCTCTCGAAGACTCTGAACAAATATGGCCACTCCACTCGATCGAATGCCTTCTCCGCGTCCAAAGAGATAACATTCCTCCTTTAAAGCACCTGTTAAAACTGCTCTTTGACTGTCATTGTTCAACTGATCCAATATCCCATGTAATTCGCTGCTAATATTTGTTTGATAATACTTATGTCAATTGCCTTGAGATGTCTTGCGATGTTGACAGGGATACAGAAACACCAGTTGTCATGGGAACTCACCATGGCAAATGTAACTGTTTAGATGTTCCACCACAGTCTTGTACCCAAGAGATTAAGGTCAGGGAAACGTGAAGATGGCTAGATGATTCTCAGTGTAGGGGATAGTACCACTTGAATGCCAGCCACCCTTTAAGATCATGCCTGATTTCCCTTACCATTGGTATCTTCTCCTGAGACCCCAGTTTAAAATCAGCCTTAAATGTTTCAGTTCTGTGCTCTGCAGTGATCTCATTCGCAAATTAAAATACATCTTGAAACGAACCAAGCTGTAGCAGATTTTTGGCAGTGACTAACAGACTCTGCTGCCAGTAGCCTCCTGAAACTATCATTGCTGTTGAAGAATAAATGCTTTATTCTAGTGATGATGGCAATGAAATTAATAGACATGAAGAAAATGACATCTATTTCGACTTGGATTGTATTTCTTTTGTTTAAATCAAGTGCTGCTATGCCCATGTCAACGTGTTAAAAAGTTGTGATGAATGATGTGCCAAATAGAGAAGTGTTTTTGTTAGATAATGTGGTTATATTCACAGAAAACATGATGTGAACCAGCACGAGTAAATCTTTGCAAGAAAATTAATGTTAGATAAATTTGTTACACTGGTAAGTCACAGCTGATATTTCCCCTCAACTATCATCATTAAAACAAATTATCCAGTCATTATCACAGTGCTATTTACGGCATTTTGTTACGTGTAAAGTGCCTGTCTAATTTCCCACAGTTCAACACTGCATACACTTCAAAAATACTTTGTTAGCTTTACAACGCATTGGAATAACCCTAGGTTGCAAAAATTGTTACATACATGCAAATTCTTTAAAGATCTCTGATCTCATTCATATATCAAGAAGCATTGTTATTGATATGTGAAGCCGTTCATCTCTTACCCTTATTAATAACGGTAGGAGATGAACAGCTTCTCATATCATAAGAATGCTTCTTAATATATGAAAGAGATCAAATATGATATCAGATCTGATATGGGTGACAGGGTGGCACAACAGTAGAGTTACCGCATTACAGCGCCAAAGACCCGAGTTTGATCAGACTACGGGTGCTGTCTGCACTGAGTTTGTACATTCTCCCCGTGACCTGTGTAGATTTTCTCCAGGAGCTCTGGTTTCCTCCCACGCTCCAAAGACGTTGAGGTTTGTTAGCTAATCGGCTTCAGTAAAACTGTAAATTGCTGGTTGGCACGGACTTGATGGGCCAACGGGCCTGTTTCCGTGCTGTATCTCAAAACTAAACTAAAACTAAAGATACTTTATTTTGAATTAGTATGATAAGTCCTTAGTTCAGATAACATAACAAATTTAGGTTACATGATCTTATTTGCTGTATAACAGCTAAAACCGTCCTCCATATTGTTCATGGATCCTCACATTCTCAATGCAATTTCATGGAGTTTTTCTATAAAACATGTTTCCACAATGCAAATTGTATATATTGTAATTAGAGAAAACTACTTGTGTTATGCAGGCCAAATTGTTTATAACACAGTTTCAACCAGGGATTAGAGAATCTCTTAAAAGATACTTTAGAAATTAGCACATAGAAAAAAAGCTGTTCTGTAAAAAAAATGTTTCCTTGTAATGTCCCTACAGTAATCAGATACCATTGTCGCTTAAGAACCCAGCTGCTACTATCTCTGTGGGTGGCCATTGAAATGAACACGCAATCGCTTCTATTGCCACTTGTGCAAGGTTACTCCATTAATCAGTGTAACATATGATCTTTAATATTTTTAGCAAGCAGTAACAAAAATAAACATATATGTACTGAGAAGTCCTTTATTTTTGAAAATCCTGAACTTTGTTATTATGAGTCTGAAACTGTTTGACCCAAACTCCCTTTCTCCAATGATTTTAATACAAATTTTCTCAGGAACATAACTGTCCCATCTCATTGTTTTAGAGTCATAGAATCATACAGTGCGGAAACAGGCCCTTCAGCTCAACTTCCCCGTGCCGACCGCATCTACACTAGTCCCACCTGCCTGCATTTGGCCCATATTCCTCTAAACCTATCTTATCTATGTACCTGTCCAAATGTCCCTTAAAAGTTGCGACAGCCCTTCCTTCAATTACCTTTTCCAGCAGAGTGATCCATACACCCACAACCCTTTGTGTAAAAGTTATCCCTCAGGTCCTATTAAATATTCCCCCCTCTGCTTAAACCTACACCTCTGGTTCTTGATTCCCCTACCCTGGGCAAGCGACTCTGTGCGTTTATCCGATCTATATATTGTTGCTCTCATGATTATTCCTCTCATTGATTTGATCGTAGGGCGGCACGGTGTTGCTGCGGTATAATTGCTGCCTTACATCGCCAGAGACACGGGTTTGATCCTGACCAGGGTGCTGTCTGTACGGAGATTGTGTGGGTTTTTTCCAGGAGCTGTGTTTTCTTCCACTCTTGAAAGACGTACAGGTTTGTATTCTAATTGGCTTGTTTAAAATCGCAAATTAACCCTAGTGGGTGTTAATTATTCGGGGAGCACTGGTCGTCGCAGATTGTGGGCCCAAGGGCCTGTTTCCGCACTGAATCACGAAACTAAACTAAACTAAACTAAATTAAGCTACTTGCACTTCCATGTACCTATAAGGTAGAACAAAGTGGCATGTGATTAACAATCACATGAATCTCAGAGCAACCATAGCAGTACAAGGTAGTTTGATGTTGAGATCATGTTGTGGATAGGGTTGTGCAGGGTGGTTCAAAAGCCTGATGGCCGGTGGGAAACTGGGTTTACACTTGGCTTACATCAGTGTAGAGGAGGCCACATCGTGAGCACATTGGAGTTTCCAATTTTGTAACAACTCCCCTTGTGTTCCTTCTCCACTCCCTCCAGTCCTCCCAGAATCACATTAGCTTTTCCAATTATTCTCCACACCATCCCTCCACCATTTCTTAGACTCTCCCCCCCCCCCTCCCCCACCTGGGTCCATACACCTATCACCCACATACCTATCAACTTGGGTGTCTGAAGAAGGGTCTCGACCTGAAATGTCACCCATTCCTTCTCTCCAGAGATGCTGCCTGTCCTGCTGAGTGACTCCAGCATTTTGTGTCTGTTTTCCTTTCCCTTAGTTCACTGGTCCTACCTCCTCCCCTATATGGTTCCATCTGCCCATCAGTCCACTTACAGCACACCAGCATATCTCTCTACCTTTCATTCTCCTTGCTCCTCCTGACTACATTTGTTCAATTTTTTTATCCTTACGTTTCCACCTCTCACATAACAATCTCTGTCTCAACTCCCCCCCCTCCTCCTCCCCCACCTGTCTCATCTGCCAAATATCAGGCGGGACGGTGGCACAGTGGTAGAGCTGCTGCCTCACAGCGCCAGAGACCCGGGTTCGATCCTGAGCATGGTTGCTGTCTGTACGGAGTTTGTACGTCCTTCCTGTGACCACGTGGGTTTTGTTCGAGTGCTGCAGTTTCCTCCACACTCCAAAGACGTAGAGGTTTGTAGATGAATTGGCATTGGTAAAATTGTAAATTGTCCCTCGTGTTTAGGATAGTGCCAGTGTACGGGTGCTTGCTGGTCGGCGTGGATGCTGCGGGCCAAAGGGCCTGTTTCCATGCTGTATCCCTAAAATAAAGAGGTGAGGACTGTACAGAGCTGGTCGGGGAGGCAGAGGAACAACTCCAGGACTGCTTGGAGTCTGTGAACTGGGCAATGTTCAGGGACTTGGCAACGGACCGGAATGAATACACCACAGTCGTCACAGACTTCATAAGGAAATGTGTGGAGGACTGCGTTACAACAAAAACGTTCTGAGTGTTTCCTAACCGGAAGCCTTGGATGAACCATGACCGCATTCTTCGGAAGACCAGATCCCGGGCATTCAGGTCTGGCGATGCAGAGTCTATAAGAAGTCCAGATACAACCTTGGTAAGGCCATCAAAAAGGCCGAAAGGGACTTCTGCTCTAAGTTGGAGGGTGAGACGGATATTCGGCAACTGCGGCAGGGCTTGAATGCCATCATTTCCTACAAGGCGAAATCAGGGTGTGGCTCAAACAACAGCGAAGCATCACTACCTGACGAGCTCAATGTGTTCTACGCACGATTCGATAGGGAGAACACTGATGTGCCTTCCCGAGCCCCTATTCGCACAGGACCACTTGGACAATAAAAACAATTACGTCAGGCTGTTGTTTATAGACTACAGGTCGGCGTTTAATACCATCATCCCTTCCAAGCTGGTTACCAAGGTCACGGAACTGGGCCTCTGCGTATCCCTCTGCAATTGGATCCTCAACTTCCTCATCCACAGACCACAGTCTGTTCGAATTGGAGGAACCACTTAATCCTCAGTAAAATTAGTACGGGAGCACCTCAAGTCTGCGTGCTCAGCCCCCAGCTTCACTCACTCTATACCCATGACTACGTAGCCGGTCAGACTGCGAACTCCATCATCAAGTTTGCCGATGACACCACTGCGGTTGGACGAATCACAGATGGGGACGAGTCAGAGTATAGAAGTGAGATCGACCGACTGACTAAATGGTGCCACCGCAACAACCTGGCTCTCAACATCAGTAAGACCAAGGAACCGATTGTGGACTCCAGTAGGGGAAGGATGAGCACCCACAATCCTGCTTATATCAACGGGACGATGGTGGAGATGATCAATAACTTCAAATTCCTGGATGTGCACATGTCAGAAGATCTTTCCTGGATCCAGCACACCGATGCAATTGCAAAGAAAGCACATCAGCGACTCTACTTCCTGAGAAGATTACGGAGATTCGGCATGTCAAAGAGGATTCTCCTCAACTTCTACAGGTGCACGGTAGAGAGCATTCTGACTGGTTGTATCATGGCCTGGTTCGGCAACTTGAACGTCCAGGAGCGGAAAAGACTACAAAAAGTTGCAACCACTGCCCAGACCATCACCGGCTCTGACCTCCCCACCGTCGATGGGATCTATCGTAGTCGCTGCCTCAAAAAGGCAGCTAAAATCATCAAGGACTCACACCATCCCGGCCACGCACTCATCTCACCACTGCCATCAGGAAGAAGGTACAGGAGCCTGAAGACTGTAATCTCCAGCCATCAGGCTATTAAACACAACAAATAAGGTATGAGCTCTGAACTGCAAAAAACGGTATTATTATTTGTTATTTGCACTATAATTGTTATTTATTGAACTTTTTCTTTTTTTTTCCCGTTATGTACAATGTTTACATATTCACATATTCTGTTGTGCTGCAGCAAGTAAAGGGCCTGTCCCACTTGGGCAACCTAATCTGCGAGTTCTGGCGCATTTGCCCTCGACATACTCACAGCATGGTTGACACGAGGTCATAGGAGGTCTTCGTAACTCTCTTTCGTGCTCGAGAGTGGTCTCCGCGTACTCTAGGCCACAGCTAGGTTTTCAATATGTTAAAAAATGCCCCCGAGTAAAAAAAGGTCGGCATGTTAGTCGTAGGTAATTGAGGGTAGTCGAAGGTAGTCGTAGATAGCCATCAGCATAGTCGAAGAGAGGTCGAAGGAGATCGAAGGACGTTGTCTTCACTCTACACTATTCGGTGTCCAATTTTCCCGAAGTTAGTCATAGCTAGTCGCAACTAGTCGAAGCTGGTCTTCAACATAGTCGAAGGAGGTCGAAGGAGCTCGAAGGAGGTCTTCTACATAGTCGAAGGAAGTCTTCTACATAGTCGAAGGAGGTCTTCAACATGTCATTTTTTCAAACTCTTCTAAACTCGCCAATTAGGTCGCCCAAGTGGGACAGCCCCTTAAGAATTTAATTGTCCCATCCGGAACATATGAAAATAAAACACTCTTGACTCTTGACTCTTAAAATCTAAATCTCTTAAAGCCCTGTCCCACTGTGCGAGTTCACCCAAGAGCTCTCCCGAGTTTAAAAAAAATCAAAATTCTGTAAGCACACAGAAATTTAAGTCAAAAGCTGTATTTCAAAGTGGGAATTTGAAGATAGGGACAGAGATGCTACACAGAGATTTTGATAGGAAGGAAACGTTACAGCAGCTGAGTAAAAGATTGGTCAAATGGTAGGTTCACTGAAGATCGGGCGAGGGGGATTGGAAGTGGGGGGGAAAAGTATCTACAGTTTGGGACTTGCCTAAATGAGTACTGAGATGGATTATCATTCCACACCAAATTCCTTAGACAATAATACCTTTTATGCAATAATAGATTTTATGCTGGATGAACGGACTATGTATGGTACATGCTTGTAAATTAGTAAAACAAATGTTCTTTAAGTACTGTTGTTTCTGGGATGGGGTGACTGATTACAAATAACCTACATTCTATATTTTGTCATAATGTGCCTGAAACAATGGCATATTTTGTGATATTTAATGAGATAGAAAGATACAACTGAGCTTGGGCAAAATATTACCCTGCAACATTCTGTATGTCTGATAGATATTGTGAAATGGAACTCAGAAATTATGGGAGGTTTACATAAAACTACAATTCAAAGGTAATGAATATACAGAGTATTCTATTTCCATCATGAACATACAATAGTGATATAGGACACCAGGTCCTACTACGGTAAACTCACGAGCTACTATGGTAAACTCACGAGCTACTACGGTATGACTATGTGTTAAAAAGTATCAAATTTTTACATCCCGAGTATATTTTAATCGTGGACATTTTTCAACATGTTGAAAAATCTTCACGAGTTACCACGTTTCCTGAGTACCTGCCGTTAGTGCTAAGAGACGTTCCGAGCTCCGACGTACCCGCTACGTTCTTTCTACGTGCTTACCACGAGTTTTGATTTTTTAAAAACTCAGTAGAGCTCTTGGGTGAACTCGCAGTGGGACAGGGCTTTTACTTCTTTCCATCCATCTCCCATCACCCTCCGTCTCACCCCTTTCTCTCATTTTTTTATACTGACTGTCATCCCTCAACTCTCCACCCGGGTGCAGGGTCTCAACCCAAAACATCGACCATCCCTTTGCCTCCGCAGATGCTGCTCGACCTGCTGAGTTATTCTAGCAGTTTAATTTTGCTCCAGATTCGGGCATCTGCAGTTTCATGCGTCTCTGGAAAAAAAATGCGTACGTTAGAGGAAAATCTATTCCTTTATCTTTATCTGCACACACTTTCCTCTCAGCGGGTGGGCAGATAAATAGCTTGCAGATTGCTCTGTGTCATAGAAAGGAGTGAAATTCAATTTTTTTGCCAATTGATATAATGACCTAGGAATTAATATGAAATTCAAAAATACCATGCTATTTGATACTAATTTGCAATTTATGTAGTTTTTGCCAGATTCTATCTTCAGGTCAAGCAATATTTCTGGTCTGCTCAATAAGCTTCATGTAATCTGAATATTTTATATTAATATTCTCTGCCTTTCACACCAGTATGAGTGCCTCTATCATTTGCCCTGGAATATATTAAGATGCGAGTAGTTCTGAATGCTTCTTTTATCTCAAAATCACTTGACACTTGCTGAACAATGCAACATTTTGATAATCACTTTCCACTCTATTATGCACCTCTGACTGGTGGAAGATCATTGTTATAACTCGCAGTTAAAATGCAGATGCTTCAATATAGATAGCTCTCCTCAGGATTAGGTTAAATTTATATTAAAATATTTTTAAAAATCAGATGCAAATTGTGGTCACACGTGACTGTGTGATGCATATCTATAAACAAGGTGCTATCATGTTTAGTGTAAAGACAAATAGGCTATCTCCTTTAATTTAAACCATTAAAGTGCCTGTCCCACTTGCCGACTTTTTCGGCGACCGCTGGCATCATTGACTGACGTATCAGGTCACCGAAAAATTTGCGGCATGATGCGGCGGTGATGACGTATGACGCGCAGTGTTTTTTCAAGTGTCGCCCCATTTTTTTGTCGTCGTTGGATTTTGAAATGTTCTAAATCTTTTGGAGACACTGATATTGCGCCGGCAGTCGCTGAAAAAATCAGCAAGTGGGACAGGCCCTTTATGTGGTATTCAAGCGAGAGTTAGACATAGCTCTTAGGGCTAACAGAATCAAAGGATATGGGGAGGAGGCTGGAACGGTGTACTGATTTTGGATGATCAGCCATGATCACATTGAATGGCGGTGCTGGCTCGAAGGGCCAAATGGCCTACTCCTGCACCTATGTTTCTTTGCTTCTATGTTTACTTGATAAAAGTAAGTCATTCTATTGTCTTTTATTTCTATGAATAATGTTTGCAATTTAAAACCATTGTGAGTGTTCTATAATTCTACCTATAATTAGTGAAATATTCAATTGTTTGTCTATAGCCAGCAGTGAATATGCTCATTGAGGTATTCTCGGATGTACCATACAGCATGGAAACATGTCCTTGGGCCCACTGAGCCCATGCTGGCCTCGATCACCTGTTCATACCAGTTCTATGTTATCCACTTTCTCATCCACACCTGAAAGAGTAGGGCAATTTACAGAGGCCAATGAGCCTATAAGCTTGCATGTCTTTGGGATGTGGAAGGAAGCTGGAGTAACTAGAGAAAATCCATGTGGTCACCGTGAGAACGTATAGATTCCACATAGGCAGCACCCGAGATCAGAATCTCTGGTGTTGTGAGGCAAGAAAGAGAAGGGTTGTTACCTAAAATTGGAGAATTAAAAGCTCATGCCATTGGGTTGTAAGGTACCCAAGTGGAATGTGAGGTACTGTTCCTTCAGTTTGCATGTGACCTTACTCTGGTGATGGAAGAGGAATGGTTAGGAACCGGAAGATCCCGCATGCCTTGGCAGTCTGAGCACGTTTGCTCGGCAAAACGTTCCCTAGTCTACCTTTGTGTCATTTGTGTAAAAGAGAACACATGCCGTAGTTGAGGTTAGAAGATTGCCAGAGACAGCAATAGCCTGTCTCATCTTTTTCTTCTTTTGCGGTTTTGGTCTGTGTTTACTTGTATGCTTTTAGTGTACCTTTAGTTTTTGTATTATGTGTGTGTGTGGGGGGGGGGGGGGGGGGGGGAGAACCTTTTTTATCTCTTCCCTCGATGGAGATGCAACTTTTTCATCGTATCTCCGTCTGCACTGCAGCTTTAACATCTTGGACCTGGCGGTCCCTTTGTTAAGGATTGACGTAGAAATAGAAACATAGAAAAATAGGTGCAGGAGTAGGCCATTCGGCCCTTCGAGCTTGCACCGCCATTCAATGTGATCATGGCTGATCATCCAACTCAGTATCCCGTACCTGCCTTCTCTCCATACCCCCTGATCCCTTTAGCCACAAGTGCCACATCTAACGCCCTCTTAAATATAGCCAATGAACTGGCCTCAACTACCTTCTGTGGCAGAGAATTCCAGAGACTCACCACTCTTTGTGTAAAGAATGTTTTCCTCATCTCGGTCCTAAAGGAATTCCCCCTTATCCTTAGAGACTGTGGGAGCTTCGACTGCCCCGATCGCAGAAGCTTCAAGCACCCCGATGCGGGAGCTTCGATCGCTGACTGCGGAATTTTCGATTAGCCCGACCGCGTGAGAAAAGGAGGAAAGAAGGTATAAGCTATTTGCCTTCCATCACAGTGGGGAATGTGGGGTCCCCGAAAAAACACAGATGGAAGTGCTGTCTGCGCAGGTGAGGACTCAGAGGGAGTGCCGTGAGTGCAGTGATCTCGGTGTTTTGCGGGGACATGGCTCCATGAGGACATCCCGGAGACTGGTTGGTGTGAGTGTAGACGGCTTTCTGACTGTTCAGGCGGACAGTGACTGCAGAGAGAGTGACAGTGGTCGGTACAACTCTGGGCACATCACGATGAAGGAGCGTGTGTGTGGCCCGGACATTGAACTGATGGCTGTGGGTCTCCGCTTATGCTGTGTGCCCTAGGGATTCGCACACGCCATTGTGGTGGCTGCTTAAATCTATATTTAATTTTTATGTGGTTATTTATCTTGTTGCTTTTTTGTATGAATGTTGGCAAATCAAATTCCTTGTATGTTTATGTACTTGGCTAATAAATTAATTCCAATTAAATTAATTACAAAGACGTGCAGGTTTGTAGGTTAATTAGCTTCAGTAAAGATCGTAAATTGGCCCTTGAGTGTAGGATAGTGCTAGTGTGCGGGGATCGTTGGTCGACACGGACTCGGTGGTCCAAAAGGCCTGTTTCCGTGCTATATCTCTAAACTAAATTAAAATAAAATCAAAATCTCCTGAGAATACAATATGAAATTTAAACTTGTATTTGCATTGCAATCTTGAACATATTGTGTAAGGAACTGAGAGTTTGACTCTTAAATAAATTGCTTAAGGCATGGCTTTAAGATTTAGAAGGATTGGCTGCCCTCAGTCATGGCGTTATCATTGTATTGTTGGAAAAAGATATAATTATTCCACACAGTGCCAAATAAGTAAATTGAATAAGAAATTTTGAATTGGGATTATTACTTGTAGAATTTGCAGAAGTACAACAGAAAATAAAATCTAAATATCTTTTTTTGTAGGAATGAACTGCAGATGCTGATTTACACCAAAGTTTCTTCCCAGCTGTTATCAGGCAACTGAATCATGCCACCACAACCAGAGAGCAGTGCTGCAGTGCTGAACTACTATCTATGTCTTTGATGACCCTCGGACTATCCTTGATCGGACTTGCTGCCGTTACCTTGCACTAAACATTATTCTATCTATATCAGTGTATCTATACACTGTAAAGGATCAATTGTAATCATGTATTGTCTTTCTGTTGACTGGTTAGCACGCAACAAAAAGCTTTTCACTGTACCTTGGTACACGTGACAATAAACTAAACTAAACTGAACTGAATATAGGCACAAAAGTCTGGAGTAACTCTGCCCCAATATTCCCTTTCTCTCTGCCCATCCCCCACCCTAGCAGTCCTGCCAGTTCCACTGTTCGCATCCATACATCCCTTTGTTATCACCTCTGCACAGCTAACAATGGACCATTGTGTGCTCCACTTTTCCTTGGTCATCAGTGCTGGCTCTGATTAGTTCTGAACCTTTTAATACTTCTAGTTTCCCTCTCCCCTGACTGTCTGATGAAGGGTTTTCACCCAAAACGTCACCTATTCCTTTTCTCCAGAGATGCTGCCTGACCTGCTGAGTTACTCCAGTATTTTGCCTCTATCTAAAGATCTGTTTGTTTGTCTTACCTATCATTGCAACTACAAGTTTCCAAGCTTTCAATATGTTTCAGAAACAGAAACCCTGAATACATGCAGAGGTCTAAAAATGATCTTTGGTAGTCACTACTTTTTATTCCTCAATCTCACAGTTTAATACTACGGATTTCAAGTGTGGCGATATTTGTGAAATACAACTGAGATCCATTAAAGCTTCTTTAAGTATTCAGTCTCCCACTGTCACATTGCCTAGTTTTCGATTTCTAAAATAAATCATCGCATGGGTGGTTTGACTTACTTAAGAGATACCTTTGCTCTTGATTTTTTTTCTGTTTTTGAGATACAGCATGGAAACAGGCCCTTTGGCCCACTGAGTCCACACCGACCAGTGATCCCTGCACACTAACACTATAGTCAGGATCGAACCCGGGACTCTGGTGCTGTGAGGCAGCAACTCTACTGCTGTGCCATCATGCCCCCCCATATGCAGTGGATAATGACATATTCAGGCACACTAGGATTATCTCCATAGCAATGCCAACAACCTACAACTGCTTCTGATCCATTAAGGCAGATGCAGAAGTAGCTTGGAGAGGGACAGAAGTAGTGATTCAGAAATTCTTATTGAAGAGAATTTCACCCTGGTTCAAAGACCATCTATATGAACAAAAATGAACTAAGCCATAAATAATCATTTATATGTTTTCCAAATAATATTTGAATTAGATTAAGCACAATATTTTAGCTGTAATTAAATAATCATCCATATGCAATGAGGAATCTTTATAGAGATGAAAATCACATGCAGCAACAAGCAAAATGATTTACCTAATCTAATTTTTGCTTAATGGATGAGCTAACAATTTATTACACTTTACTTAATCTATGGGCAAAATAATTTTGCCTATGCTCAATGAAACTAAAATTAATAATATTTTTTAAATTATGTTTGACAGAGTACAGAAGCAATTGAATGTTATAAGTAATAATGCTACATCATCCTATCTTCTCCCCAACGAGAGAGTGATCCTGGCCTGCCATCTACTTCATTGGAGAACCTCAGACTAACTTTAATCAGAATTTATCTTGCACTAAATGGTATTCCCTTTATCCTGTAACTGTACACTGTGTACGGCTTGATTGTAATCATGCATCATCTTTCCACTGACTGGATAGTATGCAACAAAAAAGCTTTTCACTGTACCTCGGTGAACATGGCAATCAACTAAACTAAACTAAACTACATCTTGGACAACTCTTTTCCTCTTGGACAATATTTAGCCCTGTGGACAAGCACATCAACCATTATACAAAACCACAAAACATTTTCAACTTTTCCTTTCATCAATGTTCAAACAATAATTAACTAGCACCCCAGAAGTAATGTTTGAACAAACATGAAAAATTATAGAAGAAGAAATTGAAACAAGGAACTTCAGATGTTGGTTTACAAAAAATGACACAAAATGTTGGAATAACTCAGTGAGTCAGGCAGCATCTCCAGAAAAAATGGATAGGTGGCGTTTTGGGTCAGGACCTTTCCTCAGACCTAATAATGAAAATTATCAATTATCCAGTAAGATTCTAAGAATTCACACTAGTTCTGATCCATCAAGATGGACGGGGCAGCCACGGTGGCACAGCAGTAGATTTGCTGCCTTACGGTGCTTGCAGCGCCGGAGACCCGGGTTTGATACCAACTATGGGTGCTGTTTGTACAGAATTTGTATGTTCTCCCCGTGACCACATAGGTTTTATCCGAGATCTTCAGTTTCCTCCCACACTCCAAAGACATACAACAGGTATGCTGGTAAATTGTCCCTGGTGTGTGTAGGGTAGAGCTAATGTGCGAGGATCGCTGGTCGATGTGGACTCGGTGGGCTGCAGGGCCTGTTTCTGCGCTGTATCTCAAAACTAAAAGAAAGGATTGTGTTTCATATCTCCATGTCATCTGCATATTGTACCATTTCCTCATGGGAATATTTTACAGCTGTAATTATGAACACAAAATTTCAATAACAGTTAGTTACAATGAATCTTAATTATAAATATACATACTGCAAATATTAACTGCGGTAATAATTTTTTTAAAGATTGTGCAATTCATATTTTCATTGGCAAAAAAGTAAGTCCGAATGTCACTTGATAATCGGACGTTTTCCTTGAACATCGTCCCCTTTGATCTGTCATTTTCACACCTTACCCTTCCATAACTCTATGTCTCACTCTTCCCTGGCTCTCAGTCTGGAGAATGGTCTCGAGCCAAAACATGACCCATTCCTTCTCCCCAGAGATGCTGCCTATCCTGTTGAGTTACTCCAGCATTAGTGTAACTTGATAATAACGTTTTTAAGATATGTATAATAATCTGCAATATTGACAGTTTCCAGTGTTAATCATGGAATTAGCTTGAATATGGTGGATAGAATTCAACTGTGGAGGTTGCAGAAAAGAACTTCCTGAATAGCAAACCTACGTTAAACCCTCCTTCCATTGTGAAGGAAATTTGGTGAATGTTACCTGGTTTGTCGATTCACAATTTTCCACTCAGCTAAATTAAAATTATTTTCTCAAAGATCCAAAATTGTCTTAAACATTGTCTTAATGATTCAATCTTTTTTTTTTATGATTTGAAGTCCAATCATTCTTGAATGTTAATTGATGATATTAAAAAAAACTCAATTAAGTTTTCCTTCAGGCAAATTATCATTGTATACACTGTTTTTAATACATTGTTGTTAATATTCCAGCAATAAGTTTTATAGCAGTTGCAAATTGACTCCGCATGACTATTAATAACCAGGGTAAATATCAGTATTAACTACAGTGTTTAATTTTGCTAAATAGGCAATTTGTTTTTTTCAATGTCATGTTTTTCTAACTGATTCAATCTTTTTGTTCTGAAGAAGGGTCTCGGCCAAAAACGTTGCCTATTTCCTTCGCTCCATAGATGCTGCCTCACCCGCTGAGTTTCTCCAGCATTTTTGTCTACCTTCGATTTTCCAGCATCTGCAGTTCCGTCTTAAACAATCTTTTTGTTCAATATTTTTCCCAAATTAATAATATAGTCCTGATTTATTTCGTTTTTTTTCAACCGTTTCAACTTGATTTATCTGATGGTGCCGTTGTTATGGATCCACATATCTACTCATTTACATAGCCAAAGGTGATAATTTCAAAATGGATTCATTTTACACATAATTACACACTTCAATTGCATTTCATTAACTTGTTTTTCATCTCCATAGGAGAAGCTTGCCCATTACACAATGCCACACTATTGTGAGGAAAAGCACTGTGGCACGAGGGTGACACAGTGGTACAGTGGTAGAGTAGCTGCCTTACAGTGCCAGAGACCTGGGTTCAATCCTGACTATGGGTGCTCTCCATAGGGAATTTGTATGTTCTCCCTGTAACCACATTGGTTTTCTCCAGGTGCACTGCTTTCCTCCAACATTCTTAAGACGTGCAGGTTTGCAGGTTAATTGGCTGCAGTAAATTGTCCCTACTATGTAGGATAGAACTAGTGTCTGGGTGATCATTAGTCGGCATGGACTTGGTGGGCCAAAGGGTCTGTTTCCACTCTGTATTTCTGCACTGAAATAGACTAAATTAAACTAAACAAAACTAAACTAAACTAGATTCAACTTTCCTTCGGGCAAATTATCATTATGACCCTCTTGCGTATATTGCCTTTAATACATTGTGTTTACTATTCCAATAATAACTTTTGTAACAGTTGCAATTTGACTATATAACTATTATTAACCAGAGTAACTATGAATATTAGCTATAGTGTTTAATTTTGCAATTTGTTTTCTCAAGGTAATGGTTTTCTAAGTGATTGAATCTTTTTGTTCCATATTTTTCCCAAATTAAAAATGAATTCATAATTGTTTTAGTTTTTTTACATAATTCCGTGCAGAATTTGTACTTCTCCCTATTTCCTCCAGGTGCTCTGGTTTCCTTTCACATCCCAAAGACGTGCAGTTTGTAGGTTATTTGGCTTCTTTAAATTGTCCCTAGTGCGTGGGATAGAACTGATATACAGGTGATCGTTGGTCCGCAAGGACTCGTGGGCCCAAGGGCCTGTTTCCATGCTGTATCTCAAAACTAAGCTAGAGGAGCAGTATTGCTGTGAATACCCATCACCCACAAGAAACCATCATCAGATGTCAGAGTTTGCAGGAGAGGGAAAGGAAGTGAGCAGAAAACAGAAGTCTGATAACAGCTTATTTGAGGCAATGGCAGCTTCTCAAGTTTTTATGTTTTTCAATCCCTTAAAAAAGTAGCCATTTCCCCAAAGGGAATTATCAATGCCAGTACACCAGTTAAAGCTTATATATCTCTTAAGTCCTAGGGATGTCTTGCGGGATGCGGTAAATCCTTCTCCTGACCACCCAAGCACTCCGAGAGGAATCTTCAGCCGTCTCTTATCCACAGCTGCTGCCACTCCATCAAGCTGTTTCCCCGAGTCTATCATCATTCCAGAGAGACCCTGACAAGTGAAAGCATTTTCACTGGAAAAAATGCCGTGAAAAAGAACGAGCAGCTAGCAGTGGGACAGGTTGAGATTGCTATTCCTTCACAAAGGATTACAAAACCATGGCTTAATCTTTGGCGACACAAATTCTAGTGGCCCTTCAGGGTTATTTAGACAAAGGAGCAGTCCATTCAATCAACAGACAGTAGACAATAGACAATAGGTGCAGGCGAGGCTATTAGGCCCTTCGAGCCAGCACCGCCATTCACTGCGATCATGTCTAATCATCCACAATCAGTACCCCGTTCCTGCCTTCTCCCCATATCCCTTGACTCCACTATCTTTAAGAGCTCTATCTAAATCTCTCTTTAAAACATCCAGAGAATTGGCCTCCACTGCCTTCTGAGGCAGGGAATTCCACAGATTCACTCAACTCTCTGGATGAAAAAGTTTTTCCTCATCTCCATTATAAATGGCCTACCCCTTATTCTTAAACTGTGGCCCCTGGTTTTGGACTCCCTACACTAAAACTCTGATCTTGTGGTCTTCCGGTTTGCGTGGTTTTTCTATTTGCGCAAAAACAGTACACGATAGCACCTCGATTTTTCACCATCTTACTCACCATTCTCCCGTGCTCAGGTGCAACAAGTTTTGTTCCAATCGATGCGATAGTTTAAAAGTTATTAAGGCTTAAAAATCTTAACAACCATGCATGCACAGATTGGTCTCTTATCCTGCCGGTCACCGCCACGCAGATTGGTCTCCTCTCCTGCCAGTCACCCAGGACGGCGACGCCTCCTCCGGCACAACATCACCGCACTGTTTGGCTGTGTCCTCTGTCACTCACCAGCGGGGAGAATTGAAGGAGCAGAGCGAGCAGAGTTTGTGCATCACTGCTGGCTGGAGCGCGGTTGGAGTGGCGTCGCCCAGAGCCTGGCTGATTCCGACTTTGAGGCCGACTGAGGCCAACTCCAAGGCGGACTCCGACTCCAAGGCTGACTCCAAGGACGACTTTGATTCCGAGTCCGACTCCTGCAACCTCAGGAACCTGGGGAGGTGAGGAGGGAGAGTGGGGGGATTGAGGGAGAGGAGAGGGTAGGGAGGGAGAGGGGGGAAAGTGGGGGAGGTGAGGAGGGAGAGTGGGGGAGGAGAAGGAATAGTGGGAGAGGAGTGGGGGAGGTAGGGAGTGGGGAATAGAGGGTGAGGAGGGCAGTGGGGGAGGTCAGGTGGGATAGTGGGGTGGATAGGGTGAGGTGAAGAGTGGGGAGGTGGGGGGGGAGATGAGTTATGGAGGGAGGGAGGGAGTGACTGAGGGTAGGGCAAAGGAAAAGGAGAGGTGAGGGAGGTATTGCGCGAGGGGAGGTGGAGAGGGGAAAGAAGAAGGAGGATGAAAAGGAGGGGGAAGGAGTGCTGATGGATGTGGAAATGATCAGCACCTGTTAGGGGCTATGGGTGAGTGATGTAATATTATGTTGATGGAACAGGTTGTGTTGGGGGAACGGGTGACTGTTGGAACATTGCGTTGGGGAACAGGTTGCGTTGGGGGACCAGGCCTCCTTTGTGACTGGGGCCCAATGGGTCCCACTTAGTCTAGTATATTACTAAAACTCTCAACTTGTTTGTTTGCAAGTTTGTGTTGTACTTCTATTTGCGCAAAGACGGTACATGAGAGTGCTACAATTTTGGCCCACCTTACTCATCATTGTCCCGTGGTGTAAATGAAACAAGTTTTGTTCAGATTTATGGTATATTTTAAAGGTTATTAACATTTAAAACTTAAATAAAATAAAACAGCGTCCCCACCCGCGCATGCACAGTTGGGGGAGCGTTCCCATGCTCATCTTTACTGATGTCACAAAGGGCACCCAATGGGTCCTCTGCCACCCCTGCGCAGTTGGGGCCTTTTCAGAAGTCAGATCGCCATCTTTTTTTCATGATGACGACACGGGTAAGATAGCTTCGATTTTACTATTGCTCCGGGCCTGCGGGGATCTGCAGCATAGGTGTTGAGTCTGGGGATGCATCTGTGGGTGGCGGCGGCCGGCTCGAGGGGCAGGGAGAAGCCGCGCCGACAATTCGTGGCATGGGCGCTGAGGCTGGCTCTGAGGCCGATGGCTGCTGCTGCTGCTCCGGGCCTGCACGGCGGGCTCCGGGGGCGGGGCGAGGCCATGCCAAGGATTCGAGGCCTGGGCGCTGAGCTTGGCTCTGAGGGCGGCAGTGTTGCTGTTCTAGGCATGCAAGGAGGGAAAGGAGTGGCACCCTTGAGATCCTGGGGAGGTGAGGAGGGATGGTGGGGAGATTAAGGGAGAGAAGAGGGTTGGGAGGGAGAGGGGGGAAAGTGGGGGAGGTGATGAGGGAGAGTAGGGGAGGAGAGGGAATAGAGGGAGAGGAGGGGGGATTGGAGGAGATAGGGAGTGGGGAATAGATGGAGAGGAGGGCAGTGGGGGAAGTGAGGAGGGACAGGGGGGATAGAGGGAGGTGAGGAATGGGGAGGTGGGGGATAGAGGGATAGGAGGGGGGCTAGGGAGTGGAGAGGAGATGGAGGGAGGGAGGGAGTGACTGAGGGTAGGGGGAAGGAGAGGGAGGGAGAGGTGTTGGAGGGATTTGTGGAGAAGAGGAGAGGGGAAAGAAGAGGGAGGGGAAGAGGAGCTGGAGGGAGTGCTGGGGAAAAAGGGAAATGAGCCATGCTTGTGCATTTGGGGGTTATGGGTGAGTGGTAGAGTATTGCGTTGGAGGAACGGGTTGCGTTCGGGGAACAGGTGAGTGGTGGAATATTGCATTGGGGAACGGATTGTGTTGGGGGACCAGACCTCCCGTGTGACAGGGACCCAACGGGTCCCACTTAGTCTAGTAATCTTATATGTTTCAATAAGATATCCTCTCATCCTTCTAAATTCCAGTGTATGCAAGCCCAGTCGCTCCATTCTTTCAACATATGACTGCCCCGCCAACCCGGGAATTAACCCCGTTAACCTACGCTGCACTCCCTCAATAGCAAGAATGTCCTTCCTCAAATTTGGTGACCAAAACTACACACAATACTCCAGGTGTGGTGTTACCAGGGTTCTGTGCAAGTGCAGAAGGACCTCTTTGCTCCTATACTCAACTCCTCTTGTTATGAAGGCCAACATGCTTTCTTCACTACCTGCTGTACCTGCATGCTTACTTTCAGTGACTGATGTACAAGGACACCTAGATCTCGTTGTACTTCCCATTTATTTCATTATTCAGCTGGATTTTGCTGGACAATTTTCAGAGGATGTAAGGTTGGTGAGCATTGTACTAACATGGAGACAAACATATTTTGCTTATGATAATTAAGAGTTGTCCACAAGAAATATGTGGAAACAAGGAACTGCAATTGCAGATGCTGATTAATACACAAGAGGACACCAAATGCTGGAGTAATTCAGCAGGTCGGGCAGCATCGCTGGAGAACATGGACAGGTGACAATTTGGGTTCGTCCCAAAATATCACCTACCCATGTTCTCCAGACAAGCTGCCTGACTGCTGAATTACTCCAGCAATTTGTTTTTTTTTTGTCCACAAGTAAATCATGTAACATTATTGTAAATTATGCACTTCCGGTCAACTCTGAGTACTGCAGCGGTTTAGGAATATGTGCTGGTGCTAAGTTCTAGCTTTTCACTGTGACAATAAACTAAAGCAAACTAAACTAAACTAAATTAACATTTAATAATATTTGCTTCCTGAGTAGCAACTACTGTAACATGCATCGTGAAAAAATTGCTTGTGTTTTGGAGCTCATAGAACTGCACTGAAATTAAATAATAGGACATCTGGGCTTGTGTCTAGCTGAAGTATGTTGCCAAGGTATAGATTACTCTGCTCAGGGGACACTGAGACTCTTTCATCTTGTGTTGATGCATAAAATAGCATCAGACTGGAGCCTTGGTGGAAGTTGGCCCTTTTTGGGACAGTTGCTTTACTGAATTGAGAGTCCAATTTATTTTCAAATATTAAATGGGTATCTTTGCTGTTCATCAGGTTTGATAACTTTGATGGGCTGGCTAGTGCTTAGAATAAAGTAATATAATTAATGTAAGTTATCCAGCTGGGTGTATGGAACAAGCTGCCGGAGGAGGTAGTTGAGGCAGGTTCTATCGCAATGCTTAAGAAACATTTGGACAGGTTCATGGATAGATCAGGATTAGAAGAATTTGGGCCTAACATAGGCAGGAGGGACTAGTGTAGATAGGGTATGTTGGTCGGTGTGGGCAAATTGGGCCAAAGGACTTGTTTCCACGCTGTATGATGCTATGATTCTATGAGGTGTCATTAAATCACTATTTGCATGTAATTACATTGATCAAATTGATTGCCAGTTTTTCACATGACAACAGCAAATACACTGCATTAACTTTAAACTTTTTTTCAGATGCCCCAAATTCCTGAAGGATACTAGATAAATATATATCGTATATTGTTCAGGCATATATGCCCAACCAAACACTGGAAGATTTCCACACTGATCATCAAGCACTCATTTTGCACTAATCCTACCCTGACCAATTTTGTTCTCCCAACATTCCCATTAACGACCCCCTAAATTCTAATTCTCATTTACACATTGGGGGCAATTAATCGACCAATGCATATATTGTTGGAATGCAGAAAGGAACCAGAGCATTTGAAGAAAGCCATTATGGTCACAGGGAGATGTATAAACAAGGAACTGCAGATGCTGGTCTACAAAAAAAAAACTAATTTGCTGGAGTAATGCAGGCAGGACATCCAGCATGCCTGAGTTACTCCAGCATTTTGTGGTCACAGTGAGAATGTGCAATCTCCATACAGACAGCACCAGAGGTCAGGATTGAATCTGGGTTACTGGAGTTGTTGGGCAACGATTTTGATGCATAAGCCATTTCAATATTCGTGTCATTTTTACCTTGCTTAGTTAGGCAACTAATTTTGCTGATAAGTGGGCCCTCATAAATGGCAGCATAAATTTCTGAGCTGAGCTGTAAAACAAAATACAGGGAAGCTGGTGCTCCATCAAATCCTCATCAGCCACAAGAAGTTAATGCTGCAAAACTGTCTAATCGTCTAAAATTTCCTCTTCAGTTCCTGCAATTTTTTTAACCTAAAACGTTGAGCCTTCTTCATAAATGTCACCTTGTTACTTTCTCATTATCTGATTTTCTGAATAACTGGAGCGATATTTTCTATTAACATCATGCATCAATAACATATTATTTAAGATGTTTCTGAAATTTGGGGGAAACGTTATTGTAAAATTGTTCACCATGGGTGTAACATGCATATCTAAGATGAAGCAAATGCTTAGGCCCCATGTAACAATTGTGGCAAAACAAGTAGATAGCTTGGCAGAGAAGGTGTATGGCGTGCCTGCCTTCATCAGTCGGGGTAATGAAAATAATAGGCGGGAAGTCATATTACAACTTCATGAAACTTTAGTTAGGCCACAGTTGGTGTACTGTGTGCAACTAGTCACTTCATCTCAGGGAGGAAGTGGAGACTTTGTAGAGGGTGCTGAAGAGGTTTACCAGGATACTGCTCAGAATAGAGAATATTAACGATAAGAACACAAAATACCGGAGCAACTCAGCAGGTCGGCAGAGCATGGATAGGTGACATTTTGGATCAAGACCATTCTTCCAGCTGATAGTTGGGGAGGAGAAAAATGCTGGAAAATAGGAGAGACAGGACAAAAAAGCATGCAGGTTACAGGTCGATACAGGCGAGGGGGGGTGGGGTTGATAGGCAAAAAGATGGATCAAAAGTCAGAGGTAAGAATAGAAGATGTGATACACGTTTGACGAATTGAGCATTGTGATGCCAAAGTTAGAAAAATTAGCACGGGAGGGAGGGGTGCGTGGAGGGGAGAAATAGGTGGGTATCTACGCAGGTGGGACACAAGGGAGGGAAGAGAGGGGTGAGGTGTTGTTGAGAAATGGGGGGAGGCGGGCAAGGGATCAGTGATGGTGGTAGCAGATATGATAGTGACATTTATGAGACAATTAGACTGGCACATGAAGATGTATGGAATGGAGGGATCTGAATCAGCTACAGGTAGATGAGGTTGGTATAATTTGGCATCATAGTCTGCGTAGACATTGTGAGCAATAGGGCTTGTTTGCTAAACTGTTTCATGTTCTCTGACCATACCTACTCCTGCAAACTGTGAAAAATTGAGAGAAAAGCACTGAAATCCATCATAGGAGAAAATGTAAACATGCATGATTAAATGAAGAAATTATTATTAACATATTAACATTTTCAACATTAATGTTCCCTTCTTGCTTTCAAGTGTCTTGATTTTCTGAATAATTGAGTTATATTTTCAATTGCCACCATACATAATAACATCTTATTCAAGATGTTTCTTAAATTTGGGTAAAAGCATTACTGTAAAGTGTTCACCAATTTTGTGTAACATCCAAGATGGAGCAAATGCTTCAACCACATTAAATTACTCCATTCTCTCAGCATATGACAGTCCCACTATCCCGGGAATTAACCTTGTAAACCTACGTTGCACTCCCTCAACAGCAAGAATGTCCTTCCTCAAATTAGGGGACAAAAACTGCACACAATACTCCAGTTGTGGTCTCACAAGAGCCCTGTACAACTGCAGAAGGACCTCTTTGCTCCTATACTTGACTCCTCTTGTTATTAAGGCCAACATGCCATTCGCTTTCTTCACTGCCTGCTGTACCTGAATGCTTACATTCATAGACTGATGAACAAGCACCCCCACATCCCGTTGTACTTCCACGTTTCCAAACTTGACACCATTTAGATAGTAATCTACCTTCCTGTTTTTGATACTAATGTGGATAACTTCACATTTATCCATCTTGTTATGCATCTTGAGATTGACCAGTGTATTTTTCGGTATCATTTCCTGTGTCAGATGATTTTGCTTTAATTCACCTTCTCCCTTTTTTTAAATAAATCTATATAAACTTTATTCAAGTAAAAAATATGTACAATACAGAAACTGTGCAAACCATTCTTCCGACATCCTCGGAGGCTCTACATACATTCAATACTGTTTACACAAATTGCACAATTTTACACAATTTAACACACACTTGTCACTCATATGCCCCCCCCGGCATGAAATCCCTTCCCTTAGTTTGAGGGGCGCCTCCACCAAACCCTGCCCCGCAATGTCCAGCAGCGGAAGGACCGTCCATCTTCTCACTTGGTATCTTAGCTGAATTTAGCAAGAATGTAAAAGGGCTTCTTATTTTATGATACGGCATATTGATTTACCAATAAACTATGGTACGGGACACTTTAAATTTACCAAATGCAGTTTTGAATATCGAGTAGTTAAAGCAATGTTGGGCTTTAAATGACTGCCTAGCAATTGGAGCAGTAAAAAAAAAATATATATTGTTCCTACTTTTCAAGTGAACAACTCTTTACTTCATTTTGTTTATTGGGGTGAAAAATCCCAACGGCCAGATGGTAAGTCCATGGCTAGTGATTAATAAAATTGACTTTGGCTTTGGCTTTGACATTGACTTTATTGCCAACTAGTCCTTAAAACTAACCACAACGTTTAAAACTGATTTATGAATAGTTAAATTTCAACTCCATTTAAATTAATCTTATTTTAAACTGCTAAATATCTTGATGCTGTAAGATCAATGGGCAAATATTTACCTATCAGTCATTTTAATGGCAACTTGCTTCACGCAGTTTCGATCCTGAATTGCGTGCTGTATGTACGCAGTTTGTACGTTTGTCTCTGTGACCCCGTGGGTTTTCTCCTGGTACCCCGGTTTCCCCCACTCTCTAAAGGTTTGTACCTTAATTGGCTTCATTAAAAAAAATGTTAAATTCTCCTTCGTGTGTAGGATAGTGCAAGCAAATGGGGTGACTGCTGGGTGGCATAGACTCAATGGGCGCCAATGTGTCTGTTTCTATGCTGTATATTTAAAGTCTAAAGAACAAAAACAAACTCTTGGAAATTTGACCACCAAGTGGTGAAAATATCTAATTCTCCTGCATCTTACATACTGCTTGTCACCCTAAACATATAATAACAATATCTTCCGCTTTCCCCAAACAATAAATTTGGGTCAATTCAAATCAACAGAAGCAATTACTTGTGAAAAGTGAATTGAATTTTTGCATGGTTCCTTTGTCCAAAAATGGATGAGTCAACATTTAGTTTAGTCTTGGCTCTGTCATTGTAGTCCTCCTTCTGAGAATTTGAAAACATAACGCTAGTTCCACAGTATGTGGTTGAGCATTTAATTTAGCTTGATGCTGACACAGATAGAACTGCAGCACCGCCAACAATGCAATCTTGTAAATTGTAGTGTGGACTCTCTCCCTGCAAAGTGTGCATAAAAGATTCCACGCTGTTACTGAATGAAAAACTGAGCCAGTTATTATCCTTGGACCAATATTGCTTAAAGAGTTTATCTGGTCTGCTGGCTGCATCCAATTTGCTTGTTATTCAATTGCACTTCAAACATACTGAAGTTACCATGAAGCTACCAAGGTTTCAGGGGACTCCAAGATCATGAAAGGAGTTGTGCAAATGCAACTTCTTTCATTCATTAAAGGGCACATTTTACAAATGTGGTCTCCTGATGCAGAGCATTTCCTCCCAGGAATAAATATCACAAGGAAGAAGAAACAAGGAATTGCAGATGCTGGTTTACAAAAAAAACCCTTTAAATTGCTGGAGTAACTCAGCGAGTCAACAAAGCATCTCTTGAGCACATGGATAAGTGGCATTTTGGGTTGGGACCCTTCTTCAGACCAAATTCTGTGTGAATATTTCCTAGCATTTAGCATCCATTAAATTTGGAGGAAGTAAAAGTAAAAAAAATGACAAATGTCTAGGTTGCATAACTGAAGGTTGAAACAACTGGAAAAAAGAACTATATATAACCATATATATAGGAAGGAACTGCAGATGCTGGTTTAAACCGAACATAGAAACAAAATGCTGGAGTAACTCAGCGGGACAGGCAGCATCTCTGGAAAGAAGGAATGGATGACGTTTTGGGTCAAGACCCTTCTTCAGTCTGATAATCCAGTATTTTGTGTCTATTAACCATATATATATCTTCTATATTACTAAAAGTCTGATCTTGAGTGCTTTTGGCTGCGATTTCCGAGAGAACGCTGCCACCTACGGCCGTCACTTTTGGCCAGCTTGCTCAGAGCCCCCCTCCGCCTTCCTGGACCAGAGGATTTTTTCCCATCAATGAAAAATCAGAGATATATTAATGTTTTAAAAAAATTCCCAATTCTCTCTGCTTCCCCTGCTGGAGGGAGGGGGAGGGACTACAAAACCAGGAAATGGTGTGCCTCACTCAGTCTCTGCAAGATGGAGGAAGCCAGGGTCACGTCTCTCTGAGCTCTGAATACATGTCTACTCAACTGTGAGTGCCCTGAATGTGGTTTGAAAATGAAAATATGGTTGGTTTGAAGTAAAAAGGCCTACAAATTTTTGTTGGGAGGTTTGGGTTGAAGTTAAAAGGCACTACTGCAAATGGTGGCTTGTGTGCTTTGGGCTGAGGTTAAAAGGCACTACTGCAAATGGTGGCTTGGGTGCATTGGCTTGAAGTGAAAAGGCACCACTGCAAATGGTGGCTTTGGTGCTTTGGCTAACTTCCTGTTTGCACTGTATATTCATTTTAGATAAAATGCTACCACTTACGGCTGTGATTTTTGGCCATCTTACTCTGTCCCCCTCCGTTCACCAGGTGCAGGGGATTCTTCCCATCAATGAAAAATAAAGGTGTTATTAATGTTTGAAAAATGTTGAGAATCTCTCTCCTGTCAATCACGCCATGAAGGCCACACCTTTTCCGGAGCGGGAGCGGTTATAAAACCTGGAAGTGTGGGTGTGGCTCAGTCTTTCAGACAGAGGTCACAACTCTGTCTGAGCTGTGAATCAACTGAACACACTGAATGTCTACTGAACTGTGAGTTTGGTGTTTTGTGTGGTTTTATGGTGGTTTCACCCTGCTTAAAATGGTATGAAACTGCATTTGAATGTGGTGGCCTTGCACCCTGCATGAAATGGTATGAAGCTGCATTTGAATGTGGTGGCGTTGCACCCTGCATGAAATGGTATGAAGCTACATTTGAATTTAGTGGCCTTGCACCTGCTTGAAATGGTATGAAACTACACTTGAATTTGATGGCCTTGCACCCTGCTAGAAGTGGTTGGAAACTGCACTTGGATTCAGTGGCCTTGCACCCTGCTTGAAGTGGAAGGGAAATGGATTTGAATTTGGTGGCCTTGCATCCTGCTTGAAATGGAATTTCAAGGAATTTCCATGAGTGAATTGCTAGCCCACCAGCCGTGAGTGAACTGCCAGCACATCAGGCTTGAGGGACTGAGCTGCCACCCCAAGAACCCTTACCAGCACTCCAGAAAGCCCCCCCACTGGCCACCAATATTGGAATTGGTGGAGAGATGAAATATTGCGTCGGGGGACCAGTCCTCCCATGTGAACATGCAACCCACTTAGTCTAATATGTGTGTGTGTGTGTGTGTGTGTGTGTGTGTGTGTGTGTGTGTGTGTGTGTGTGTGTGTGTGTCTGTGTGTGTCTGTGTGTGTCTGTGTGTGTCTGTGTGTGTCTGTGTGTGTCTGTGTGTGTGTTGGGTCCCAGCATCACACGGGAGGGCTAGTCCCCAAATGCAATATTCCACCTCTCCACCAATTCCAATATTGGTGGCGAGTGGTGGTGGGGGGGGGGGGGGGACGTGGGGGACGGCGGCTTTCTGGAGTGCTAGTATGCGTGTTTTAGGCTGAAGGGACAGGTTTCCAGAGGGATAGTGTGGACATTGTGGGTCGAACGGATACTTGGGCTGGCGGCTCAGTCACTCAAGCCTGTTGTGCTGGCAGCTCACTCATTCACGGCTGGTGGGCTGGCAGTTGACCAATGGCTATTCCTTGAAATTCCATTTCAAGCAGGGTGCAAGGCCACCAAATTCAAATGCAGTTTCATACCATTTCAAGCAGGGTGCAAGGCCACTAAAGACAGCGAGTCATGACCTCTCCCTCCTCCATCTTGCAGAGACTGAGCCACACCCCCATTTCTGGGTTTTATAGTCCCTCCCCCCTCCCACCAGAAGGGGCGTGGCCTTCACGGCATGATTGACAAGATAGAGAATGTCAACATTTTTTAAACATTAAAACTCTTATTTTTCATCGATGGGAAAAATCCTCGGCACCTGATGAGCGGAGGTGGACTCTGAGTAAGATGGGCAAAAATCATAGCCATACATCATAGCATTTTTTCTAAAATCAAATAAAGTACAAATAGGGTCAAGTTTAGACTTTTAATTATATAGAGGGCAAGGCAACTTTAATTAGGCAAGGCAACTTTAATTAGGCAAAGCAACTGTAATTTGGCAACACAGCTTTAGCATTTCCAAACCAAAGGCAACACAGCTTTAGCATTTCCAAAACCAAAGGCAACACAGCTTTACCATTTCCAAACCAAATGCAACACAGCTTTAGCATTTCCAAACCAAAGGCAACACAGCTTTAGTATTTCCAAACCAAAGGCAACACAGCTTTAGCATTTCCGAACCAAAGGCAGCACAGCTTTAGCATTTTCAAACCCCAGTAAGGGCACTAACAGGTCAGTAAAACCACTCACAGTTTAGTAGACATTTGTTCAATGTTATTCACAGCTCAGACTGAGAGACGTGACCCTCTCGCTCCCCCATCTTGCAGAGACTAACTGAGGCACTCAACACTTCCGGGTTTTATAATCCCTTCGGAAGGGGCCTGGCCTTCAGGAGAGAGAATCTCAACATTTTTTAAACACTAATAAATATTTTATTTTTTATCGTTGGGAAAAATCCTCTTTTCCTGCGCAGTGGAGGGGGACTCTGGGTAAGAAGGCCAAATTTGGCAGCGTTTTTTCTAAAATCAATATACAGAACAACAGGAAGTGGTCAAGATCAGACTTTTAGTGATATAGATATATAGATATTGGATTAGTTCAGTCTGATCTGATATGGGATCAGTTTGAAGAAGGATGTTAACCCAAACCATCACCCATTCCTTCTCTTCAGAGATGCTGCCTGTCCCGCTGAGTTATTCCAGCATTTTGTGTCGACTTGGGATTAGTTTAGGATGAATAAAAATGGGCGCTTTGTGATTAGTGTGCTTTCAGACAGCCGAATGACCTGTTTCCATGATGTACGACTGCATACTTCTATTTTTCTATTGCTACACAAACTTAAATAGTGTATGCAATTAAATACAGAATAAAAATAAAAAGTACACCTATTTGCATATTGTCTGTAATATCACAGAAGATGCTTCCCAGCTGTGCTCAAACTATTTAAATGATGTTATTTAAAGCAACTCTATCAGCGTATGTGTTTCCTGCATAGCAGTTAGAAACCGCATGCCTTTCTCCAGCAGCTAGGGTCAATATTACTCTTGTGTGACTGCTATTTACCATGGTCCCCTGTTGCCTTCTTTTTCATACTCCAGTAAAGGTTTTGTAAGAAAACATCCTGCTCTCAGCAACATGTTGTTGAAATCCAGCACCATTTGCAATCACTAAACACCTGCCCTTGAAGTGTTGCAAGTCAGGGTTTGGTTGTCACTGCCCAGCTCCACCAATATAGGCTAGTTTCGGCACCAAGTCCAGCAGTAGCATGATTAACAATGTTTAGTTTAGTTTAGTTTATTGTTGCATGTACCGAGGAACAGCGAAAAGCAATTGTTGCATGCTAACCAGTCGGCAGAAAGACAAGACATGATTACAATCGATCCATTTACAGTGTATAGATACATCATAACGGAATAACGCTTAGTCCAAGGTAAAGCCAGCAAGGTCCAATCAAGGGTCACCAAAGAGATAGATAGTCATTCAGCACTGCTCTCTGGTAGCTGGTAGGATGATCCAGTTCCCTGATAACAGCTGGGAAGAATTAGTCCCTGAATCTGGTGTTGTGCGTTTTCACACTTCTTTACCTTTTGCCTGCTGGGAGAGGGGAGAGAAGGGGGAGCAAAGTGCCGGAGTAACTCAGTGGGTCTGGCAGCATCTCTGGAGGACGTGTGGGTGTTTCTGTAAATACAGCACTCAGTATTGAAGCTGAAGGTCTCCAAACTTCCAGGTTATTTTCCTGTTTTTTATGTAATATTCCCATTGTTTCATATCCTGTATTTTAAGTAGTATAGATCATGGTGTTTAGCCAAAATAATGAGATGAAGCAAAAATGAATAAATCTGTATTTACAAAGAAAAATATCAGTCGTGTCCCTGTGTTTTCTTGCTTTTTTTGTGACATTTTTCAAGCAGGATTTCATGAAATTCTTAGGCTAATTAATACCAGAAAGATTACATTAATTTTGTAATTAAATAACTCTATATAAGCCAAATTATGATTTTTATTATTTATTACCCAATAAGATGGTTTTCTGAAGTTTTTGTAGCAGAACATGAGTAGTGGTGTCCACTTGGTCACGTGGGAAATGTGTGCATTAAAAGCAAAGTAAAGCCACAGTCCCACTCTCACGACCTCTGCCAAGTTTGCCCTTGACTGATACTCGCAGCATGGTTGCCATGAGATCGTAGGAGGTCGTAGGTAGGTCATAGTAGGTCATAATGCTAGTCGTAGGTACTCGTGGCATCAAGTAGGTCGTGGCGTTTTTTCTAGCCTGATACAAAATGTCCACAAATAAAGAAAAGGTCGGCATGGAAAAAATCGATACTTTTTACTCGCAGGTAGGTCATAGGTAGGTCGTAGTAGGTCGTGATGCGAGTCGTAGGTAGTCGTAGGTGGTCGGAGGCAGTCGAAGGTAATAGCTCTGGGGTGAAAAAACGGTCAGTAGAAAAACAAGCTTATTTAAACAGCAGAATGTCACCTCTATCACTCCAAGGCATGTTCATTCATAGCTGGAGAGGTTTTTGGAGAGGAGACTTGTGTTTTAGAGATGGCACCAAAAAGGCAGCAGCACAGGGGGACGGCACAACCCTAAAAAAAACTGCAATGCAGGTGTTGCCGACCCAAGAGGAGGAGTGGCAGGAGATGATGCCACAGGAGGTGATAGTGCAGGAGGAGGTAGCCCTGCATGAAGCAGCCCTGCAGGAGGAGACAAGGGTGGTAGTATATGTCCCCACCACCACCCCATCCTTCGCTGCCTCATTTGAAGGCAGCAAAGCAGCCCTTTCTCCTGTGTCGGACTCAGCATCAGAGGCAGATGCCCCATTGGTGGTGAGGGAGGGCTGGAGGAAGGTTATGCCCTACACCTTCACCAGGGAGCAGGAGGGGGACCTTGAGGAATGGTTCCAGCAGAATGCCATGCTGTACAAAAAGGAAAATGAGGGGTACAGGGACAAGAATGGCATGCTTGCCATCCACTGCCCCACATGTGTGCTTAAAGTTCCATCTTTTGTAAAAGCCCAGCGCCACTCTCTTCCAGTCATCTGGTGTACTGGGACAGTCCATCACATCATCTCCATTCGCCCATTGAGACCTCTTCTTGTGCTCTTCTTCGCCCTTGCTCATCCTGCCTCTCTTAAAAGGCTGCTGAAGCAAAAGATCTACTGCAAACAGCAGTAAAACGTACATGGTCGAAGCCAGTCTTCAACATAGTCGAAGGAGGTTGAAGGAGATCGAAGGAGGTCTTCTTCATAGTCGTGGGAGGTCTTCAACATAGTCGTTGGAGGTCGTAGACATAATCGTGGAAGGTCGTGGGAGGCCGTACACATAGTCGTGGAAGGTCATGGGAGGTCATAGGTTACCACGACCTTGATTTATCTTTAGGTCGTTTAAGGTTGTCAGAGGTCGTGTATTAGGTCGTGAAAGTGGGATGGACATAACTGTTTTTATATTTATTGTTTCTCTTTTTATTGTTTATATATTGTGTTTAAGCTTTCCATTGAAATACTTAATAATGAATAATAAATAGAACTTAAATTAATGAAAAAAAATGTAGTTTGCTCACCTATTTTAGTGATGTCTCATTCTATAATCCCTCCCATTGAGTAATGTTGTCAACGCTATTTATAGCGCTATAACGGGGTTCTTTTGAGCTCGTCACGCTTGAAAAAAAATTTCTAACAACGCAATTATAATGACCCTGGCATGAACTACAGGCCTTGTGGTGGGTTAGGTGCTGACATTTTGTAAGGTAGCTTAGAAATCACTAAGTGTCCTATATGTCTTATAGGTCTTATAAATATTTTTTTTCTCATTTTTTCCACAAATTTTGAAGTATTCAAATTTGGCCGATTTTGATCACAAAAGATTAAAAGAATCATAGGGCCCATTATTTATGTTGTGGTAGTTCATTATGATTTAATAACATTCAAATTTGGCAACCCATGTCACAAGTTGGCATCCTTATTTACGGAAAAACCCATGTATAGGTTACTTTTCAGGTCTGAGGAAGGATCCCAACCCAAAACGCCACAGATATATGTCCTCCAGAGATATTGCCTGACCTTCCAGCAATTTTTTTAAACTTGTAATTGTACCCGGCTTTGCCCATCTACAATGCCATTTTACTTCGAAGTCACGTGAGGGACTACGTGAAGAACCCGCCAGACCGCATTGCGTCTAGCGCATGGCACTAGTCAGGGCAGCTCCCGCGCTGCTCTGCAGGTAAGTCAGTTTTCTTCGGGCCGTTTTTATAGCGGGCCCCAAAAAAGTAGCCGCTCCACTGGAGCTAGGATAGGGAATATATACTTTAGCTTCTTCAGTCACCGACGTAAGCAAGCGGCTCTAGTTAGAGGGTTTATGTGGCTTTTGCCATTAGTCTGCTTGGCAGGGGGCGACCCAGTTCAGAACCAACAAGCTCTTTTACAACTGGGTTACGGCTGTAGCCGTTACAGTCTACAGCAGACGGCCCTATTTATAGAAGCTGCCGAAATCACAGCTCCACTGGGAGCAGGCAGCCAGAGTTACCAATTCAGTGAACTTACATTAATTGTGGGTATTACTACAGGTGAGCTTTTTAAAAAGACCGCTTGGGTAAGTTCAGCTTGCTACAGCACCAATCAAATTCAATGGGTTGCTGCTACAGCTATGTTATAGTATATATAGTGCATTCTTTTAATGTATGGCTACAATAGAGTTGGCATTTATAATAGTTGCCACTGGGTCACGTTTGTGACTATCATAGCCAATACATCTTATGAGCTGCAAACTCCACACAGATATAACTGTGGTCAGGATTGAAGCCAGGTCTGGTGCTGTAAGCCCAGGTCTCTGGCATCAGCTCTACCAGCTGCACCATTATGCTGGTATCCTCTGACTGAATATATCAGTTCAGGTTTTATTCTTGGCTATATCATAAATATGTATTATCATGCCAATTTAGTTAATGTTTTAAAAGAGAGAAATTACAAGGAATATTTATTATCACTTACACCAATAAAAAGGTGTAGTGGAATTAGACCTTCCATGGCAGTCTAGAGCTCCTGGCTTGGGAAGCCTTGTTGAGCTGTGCCTATCAGTTACCTGTGGGATCGACACATGGTGGCGTCATGGTAATTCTACACATTAGAGTGGAGTGTGGAAGATTATTTCCCAAAGATGCCAACTTTATACATATCAATAAAGTAATCAAATCTCTGATTTAATTGAGATAGGGTTTTTTCATTCATGTAAATGTCATTGCCTATGACAAATACCTGGCAGGTTTTTTCCAGCATTTCTCCCACTCTGTCTGGCGTATGGGGGCCAGAGGCACTCCAGTCCTTCCCTGTAATACTGCTTTGGCACTGGAAGGGAGCAGGACTCGGAGTCACTAGCACCTGCAGCCTGTTTAGTAAATGAGGATACCAACAGAGTATCGATTTGTACAGCTAGTCCTGGTGGTTGCTGAAGGGAGTAACCTGATAGCCCCAACTCAGGGCAAAGTGCCAAGTCTCGGGACATCTATGTCAGACAAGATTGGGACTTGGCTCAGTTACAAACATCTGACGAATCAAATTACAACACTAAGAATGCTCCATGTTAAGGCATGTCAGGCAGCAGATCATGCAAATTTCTTCCCACTCAAATGAGCGGAGTGGTGAAGATGGTGATAAAGAGTATGCACATATGCCTGAAGCAACACCTGGTTCAGGGTTGCAATTCCTCCCACTCGGTTGAACGTAGTGATGATGATATACGCACACGTGCCTGAGGCAGCTCCTGGTTCTGGTTAGCATAAGTTTTCCCATTCGGATGGATGAAGATGGAACCATATATATTATGCCCCGTATTACAGAAGCATACACAGGCAGTTCAAGTCATATGCCTGTAGCTGCCTTGGTTCAAGGTTCGCTTTGCCTCCCACCCAAAAGACTATGGGAGATGGTGTCGCAAAATATGTACGGTATAGAAGCATGCACAGACAATTCGAGGAATATGGATGGTAACACCTGGTTCAGGTGCAATTTACCCCCACTCTAAGAGTGTGTCAAAGGTCAGTATGGACTAACTCCAAACATGAGTTTTACTCAGTGTTCCCGTGGATTTTGAAGCAACAGCAACAAAGAGAAGCAGGAGAAAGCACTGATTGGCTCTAGCCCAAGTGGGAGGAGAGTTCTCAGTGAGTCAGAGGGGGAAAGCAGTTGAAAACTGAGGAATTTGGTTTGTAAATTAGGCAATTGAACAGTCAATATAAGCAAGGCAGCTCTTGGGGAGCGGCCTTGTGAGGGAAGTGCCCTGTGAGTAAAGTGTGAGTCTTTGGCTCGAGAGTCTTCGGAGAGGAGGCTGCGCAAAACACTGGATAGGGAGAGACCGAGGCAAAAGAAGGAGATGTCAAGCAAGCTGATGCAGTGTGATGCTTGCAGTATGTGGGAGGTCAAGGACACTGCTGGTGCCTCTGGATGCTACAAATGTGAGAAGTGCATCCAGGTACAGCTCCTGAAGGACCATGTTGGGGAACTGGAGAAACAAGTGGATGACCTCAGGTTCATCCGAGAAACTGAGTCGTGCTCGACAAGTCCTTCAGTAAGATTGTTACACCCAAGGCACTAGAAGATAGAAGGTGGGTGACAGTGAGAAAGGGAGGAAAACATGGAATGCAAAGGTCCCCGGGTGTTGTACCTCTTGTGAACAGGTTCACCCACGTGGAAGCTGCCGGGTCAGAAGACGGTATCTCACTGAGCGGCGGACTGGCTTGCAAAACAAAAAGGGCTGATGAGCCAAAACCAAAGAGGCCAAAGTCGGGCAACGCCATTGTAGTTGGAGACTCCATTGTGAGAGGTACGGACAAGGGTTTTTGCGGCAACAGACGGGATTCCAGGATGGTGTGCTGCCTTCCTGGTGCCAGGATCCAGGATGTTACGGACAGAGTGCAGACAATCCTCAAGGGCGAAGGTGAACAGCCGGAAGTGGTCGTGCATGTTGGCACAAATGATGTTGGAAAGAAGGAGATGAATTTTTTGCAGCGGGACTTCAGAGAGCTCGGAAAAATGCTGAAAAGCAGGACTTCCAGGGTTGTTATCTCCGGTTTGCTTCCAGTTCCTCGTGCTGGCGAGAGCAGGAACAGGGAGATACGGGACCTGAATGTGTGGCTGAGGAACTGGTGCAGGGGGCAGGGATTTAGATTCTTAGATCACTGGGATCTGTTTTGGAGTAAGGGGGAACTGTACAAAAGAGACGGATTGCATCTTAACAGGTGGGGGACCATCATTCTGGCCGGCAGGTTTGCCACTGCTACACGGATGGTTTTAAACTGAATAAGGGGGGTGGGGTGTCAAATGGGATAATCGAGAACGGAGTTAAAGGGAAAGAGAGTAAAGGGATGGTTAATGACCCCAGAATTAACGGGAAAGAAAGCTCACAAAGGGATAGGAGAGTATGGCCAAGTGTAATAGGGATCGATGTGAAAGGGGCCACTTGTCAACATAATTGTATAAGGAGTAAGAGTGTTGTAAAAACAAGCCTGAAGGCTTTGTGTCTCAATGCGAGGAGCATTCGCAATAAGGTGGATGAGTTGAAGGTGCAGATAGCAATTAATGACTATGCTATAGTTGGGATCACGGAGACATGGCTCCAGGGTGACCAAGGCTGGGAGCTGAACATCCAGGGATATTCAATATTCAGGAGGGATAGACGAAAAGGAAAAGGAGGTGGGGTAGCGTTGCTGGTGAGAGAGGAGATTAATGTAATAGAAAGGAAGGACATTAGTATGGAGGATGTGGAATCGATATGGGTAGAGCTGCGAAACTCTAAGGGGCAGAAAACGCTAGTGGGAGCTGTGTACAGGCCACCTAACGGTAGTATTGGAGTTGGGGATGGCATCAAACAGGAAATTAGAAATGCGTGCAACAAGGGTAACACGTTTATAATGGGTGACTTCAATCTGCATGTAGATTGGGTGAATCAAATTGGCAGGGGTGCTGAGGAAGAGGATTTCCTGGAATGTATGCGGGATAGTTTTCTCAACCAACATGTGGAGGAACCAACGAGAGAGCAGGCTATTCTAGACTGGGTATTGAGTAATGAGGAAGGGTTAGTTAGCAGTCTTGTTGTGCGTGGCCCCTTGGGCAAGAGTGACCATAATATGGTTGAGTTCTTCATTAGGATGGAGAGTGACAAAATTAAGTCAGAAACAAGGGTTCTGAACTTGAACAAAGGTAACTTTGAAGGTATGAGATGTGAATTGGCCAAGATAGACTGGCAGGTGATTCTTAAAGGGTTGACAGTGGATGAGCAATGGAAGGTATTTAAAGACTGCATGGATGAAGTACAAAAGTTGTTCATACCAGTTTGGCAAAAGAGTAAATCGGGGAAGGTGGTGCATCCATGGATAACAAGGGAAATCAGGGATAGTATAAAAACAAAAGATGAGGCATACAAATTTGCCAGAAAAAGCAGCCTACCGGAGGACTGAGAGAAATTCAGAATCCAGCAGAGGAGGACAAAGGGCTTAATTAGGAAAGGGAAAATAGATTATGAAAGGAAACTGGCAGGGAACATAAAAACTGACTGCAAAAGTTTTTATAGATATGTGAAGAGAAAGAGACTAGTTAAAACAAATGTTGGTCCCTTGCAGTCAGAAACAGGTGAATTGATCATGGGGAACAAGGACATGGCAGACCCATTGAATAACTACTTTGGTTCTGTCTTCACTAAGGAAGACATAAATAATCTGCCGGAAATAGCAGTGGAACGGGGGTCAAATAAGATGGAGGAACTGAGTGAAATCCAGGTTAGCTGGGAGGTGGTGTTGGGTAAATTGAATGGATTGAAGGCCGATAAATCCCCAGGGCCAGATAGTCTGCATCCCAGAGTACTCAAGGAGGCAGCCACAGAAATAGTGGATGCATTAGTGATAACTTTTCAAAATTCCTTAGATTCTGGAGTAGTTCCTGAGGATCGGAGGGTAGCTAATGTAACCCCACTTTTTAAAAAAGGAGGGAGAGAGAAAGCGGGGAATTACAGACCAGTTAGTCTAACATCGGTAGTGGGGAAACTGCTAGAGTCAGTTATTAAAGATGGGATAGCAGCGCATTTGGAAAGTGGTGAAATCATTGGACAAAGTCAGCATGGATTTACGAAAGGTAAATCATGTCTGACAAATTTGATAGAATTTTTCGAGGATGTAACTAGTAGAGTGGATAAGGGAGAACCAGTGGATGTGTTATATCTAGACTTTCAGAAGGCTTTCGACAAGGTCCCGCATAAGAGATTAGCATACAAACTTAAAGCACACGGTATTGGGGGTTCAGTATTGATGTGGATAGAGAACTGGCTAGCAGACAGGAGGCAAAGGGTAGGAGTAAACGGGTCCTTTTCAGAATGGCAGGCAGTGACTAGTGGGGTGCCGCAAGGCTCAGTGCTGGGACCCCAGCTATTTACAATATATATTAATGATTTGGACGAGGGAATTCAATGCAACATCTCCAAATTTGCAGATGATACCAAGCTGGGGAGTATAGTTAGGTGTGAGGAGGATGCTTGGAGGCTGCAGGGTGATTTGGATAGGCTGAGTGAATGGGCAGATGCATGGCAGATGCAGTATAATGTGGATAAATGTGAGGTTATCCACTTTGGTGGCAAAAACATGAGGGTAGACTATTATCTGAATGGTGGCAGATTAGGAAAGGGGGAGATGCAACGAGACCTGGGTGTCATGGTACACCAGTCATTGAAAGTAGGCATGCAGGTGCAGCAGGCAGTGAAGAAAGCAAATGGTATGTTAGCATTCATAGCAAAAGGATTTGAGTATAGGAGCGGGGAGGTTCTACTGCAGTTGTACAGGGTTTTGGTGAGGCCACACCTGGAGTATTGCGTACAGTTTTGGTCTCCAAATCTGAGGAAAGACATCCTTGCCATAGAGGGGGTACAGAAAAGATTCACCAGACTGATTCCTAGGATGTCAGGACTTTCATATGAGGAAAGATTGGATAGACTCGGCTTGTACTCGCTGGAATTTAGAAGATTGAGGGGGGATCTTATAGAAACTTACAAAATTCTTAAGGGGTTGGACAAGCTAGATGCTGGAAGATTGTTCCCGATGTTGGGGGTCCAGAACAAGGGGTCACAGTCTAAGGATAAGGGGGAATTCCTTTAGGACCGAAATGAGGAAAACATTCTTTACACAGAGAGTGGTGAGTCTCTGGAATTCTCTGCCACAGAAGTTAGTTGAGGCTAGTTCATTGGCTATATTTAAGAGGGCGTTAGATGTGGCACTTGTGGCTAAAGGGATCAGGGGGTATGGAGAGAAGGCAGGTACGGGATACTGAGTTGGATGATCAGCCATGATCACATTGAATGGCGGTGCAGGCTCGAAGGGCCGAATGGCCTACTCCTGCACCTATTTTCTATGTTTCTATGAGCCCGAATATGACTATGTGCCGGGATCCCATGCTTTAATGCATGATGTACGACAATCGCATGAGGGAAAGCGGTGTGCTTTTGCCTCTAACATTGCTGCTCCATCGGAGACAGACTAGCCACTACAAGAGAAGTTGGCCAGCAGCATCAGCTATCTAACAAAAATGACAAACATGATGGACAGAGTCTGCGAATGAAACTTCGCTAAAGCTCCAACAAAGGTAAGCGACCTTGATTTAGAGACGCTGGTAAGTAGGTCTCATTATTCACCTCTGTGAACTCTGAAATGGAGCAGTCTGTTGGCCCAGCTTAAAGTTTACTACCAGCATGGGCTGTCTAGTTGTTTTTTCATTGTGTCTGGGATAACATCAGGTTGATGTAGAGAATTGGCAAGGTGCCTTACACAGTAAGCTCTGTACGTTCCAAGTAGGAACAGTTTGGTTACCCTGTATCAGGGTAGATCATCATGAAACTGGCTGACTATACGAGTCATTGTCACCAGAGAAGCACTGCTTCATCACCCATGAGAAGTATCAGACTGGACAATAGAAATAAGTAGTTGAAGTTTTTCTCAACATATGGTTTATTTTCCTCATTTACCCGAGTCACTGGTTCATGGTAATCTTCATTGCCATTTTTCTCTGGGACAGATAGTTACCAGCAGAAAGCTCATCTGTAATATATTATAACCTTTCTGACCTGCAGGTCATGTTGTCAATCAACAATGTATTTATAATATCTATAGGTTCCCAATACCACTATTCCTGATTGAGTGGTGCGTCCAACAAATTGTTTTTGAGATTTAGACATGTAGTCAGTCAAAGGTCTGCAAGATAATTCTTGATTCAGCTTGCATGATACTATCTCCATTCTGAAGGTAAACTCTATGTATCCATCGTGGTTCTTAGTCAAGAGTTCATAGGGAACTAGTTTTCTCACATTTAAGGGGAGCTGTGGTTCAGGTCTAGTCATTAGCTGCTGATTATATTATCAGCGACATGTATGAATAGCTAGATATGCATCTTCCGCGGGCAGCAAAGCCTCACAAAAATTCAGTCCGTAGGCTCTACAGAGGAACAGCGGTTCCAAGTACATTCAGTGACAACTCATCCTGATGATATGTGGTCTGACCGAGGTCTAGAGCGGTATATTTCTCAAGATTACAGAAATATGGTGCAGGCCAAATGAGGATACCATTAGGCTACTCAAATTATGGGTTCAATTACCCAGTTTAAGATGGATGATTGGGTATCTGCAATTTAACTAACTCAGAGAATCGATCTTGTAGTTGTATACTCTGTCATATCTATACACATAGGCACAGTTTCCACTGTTTATAACAAAGCTAGTGGTGAAAGCCTATGCTGCCCTTCTCAGATTAAGGGCATTATGTCACCGAGTTGTGGGTATTATGCAAAATTGCAAATGATAAATCTTATGCATTGTCAGTAGATAGTTTGACTATATTACATTTAAGGCAACATGGAATTTCACAGTACCAGTTTGCCTATTCAGTCATGCCATGGCAGGCGGCTGAAGCTACTCTTATTTACTCCTTCACATGTGACGGCTGGGACATCCTGTCTTCTTGGCCAGCTAGCGCTGCATGATTATATGAGAAGCTTGTGAACAACATGTGTGAGTCAATTCTATATGGATGTAACAAAGTTGTGTGGCTCCCAGTTTGAGCTTCGAGAAACTTTATGGGACAGCACAATTGACAGTTTCCTGTGCTGCTTTATCATGTCTGCTATACCATAAGTGGGACGTAAATGATTAGTTCTTCACCCACTATTCTCTCACGTTATGCAGGGAGTCCTTTATTTCACCACCCTAATAGCCTACACTCATTGTAATGTGCGATGGATGTCAGTATTTGTTGTGCAAATATTCATCAAATTTTCCCTAATGGGGCCAGTATTTTTATATGATTATGCTTTCAGCAGCTGATCTCAGCATTAAGAACATCCTTGCTCAATCTCTGGCCTAGTCTATGTCACACTGACATTAGGGTAGCTTGTCACAGAAATATCTCATAAGCAAATGGGCAGGATTGTGTGCATTTGAGGTTGACAGCATAACAACCACGGCAGAAATCAGGGAGGACATTAGGCATACAAGTGCTCTCAGTTGCTCGTGCCTATGATATGGAACATAATTCTTTCTTTCAATACTCTCAAGATATTGCTGATGGCTCACGAGCAGCCAATACAATGGGTTTCACTTTCATCATGCAGCATGAGGTTTACATAATGCAGTTTAACAAATTATAAATTTGGTGGAATATGTCTGGATGTTGCAGATAGAATTATGCACTTTCTTGCATACGTTATTGTCTAACTCAGCAGTCTTTGGGACTACAGGCCAATTTAGAGCTATGGCCATGTGTGCAAGTTAGCGTTGTGATGTTAATACCTCATGTTTTTTCCTGCCATTAATGATAATCTGTTTTAGTGTTTTCACACACAGATTATGTCACAGTGTGAAACCACAGAGCTTTGAAATCTTCACGTAGTCACTCACGTGACTTTGAAGTAAAATAGAGAGATTAAACAAGAACTTACTAGTTTGAAGTTTGATCTTTATTTTATGTGAAGTTGCGATGAGGGATTACGTGCCCTCCACTCCCAACCCTCTTCTAATAAAGATAATTCGGTAGTTCTAGCCTTTCAATCTCTCTATAGCTTAGATTCAGCAACTATTCTGTGGGTTCATACAGCTACTTTGAAGATTGATGCGCATGTGGTCTGGTGGGGTTCTTCACGTAATCCCTCATCGCAACTGCTCATAAAATAAAGATCAAACTTCAAACTGGTAAGTTCTTGTTTAATCTCTCTATTGTGTGACGTTGCCAGCTGACCTCCCTAGCAGTATCCCATATCTAGGGTCTGGCAGCAGTGAAGAGCACCGAGTAGTATTTCCTTGTAAACATGGTTTTTTTTAGGATCTTGCTGGATATCAGTTGACTGAAAGCCCCATGATTGGTGTCCAATAGTGGCACTTCTATGACTTTCCTTGTTCTCTTGTCACAATAGAACGTCTGCATCCAGGGTGTGACCTGCTGCACATCAATGATTTAGACTACCAAATCTAGGCACCCCTCAGTGTTTATAGATACAGCACACCACAAATACCCTGAATCTGTCCAGCATCCAGTCAAAACACAAGGTCCCAATCTCTTCTGTAAAGTAATACAATCCCATTTATCTGCCTGGCATGAAAAAGAGTAATTTATGAAAATAATTTATCTACTGTATTTTTTTAAAGGAATTGTTGTACAAACTTTCTGCTATGATGTGATTTTTTTAAAAAGTGCCTCCTTTTTTGATGATCATTTCAAAAGTCAAGAGTCAAGAATCTTTTATTGTCATATGTCCCAAAATGGAACAATGAAACTCTTTCTAGCAGCAGCTCAACTGGTATGTAAACATAGCACTCTGGAAAACCCATAATAAACAAAAATAAAAATGTTCAGTACATACATCAAAAAAACAGATGAATCCATAGACAATAATAGCGCAATGATGATATCACTGTCTATATATTTTGGAGCCTATTTGGAGGTTGTAGTGATTAACAGCCTTTGGTTGTAGGGAAGAAGCTGCCCCTGAACCTGGACGTTACAGTTTTCAGGCCTTAAATAGCTTCATCTCTAATGGTTTATCAAAAGCCTATCAGAAGTTTTGTTGTTAAGTTGCATTTCACAAAATTGCTTCCTGTTATCTTAATTCTATGGGTTTTTTTCTTTAACCTGCTTTCAAGTAGCAGTAGGCAACGGATAGGAATGCTCGGTGAACCTTTGCAACTTGTCTGCACCAAAACGTGGCGACACTTGTGTTGTGAGGTCTGCAACTTAATTTTACTACAAAACAAAGCATTTCACTGTACCTAGATATATATTTCACAATAAAGTATCATTGCATCATTGAAGTATATTGTGTGAACATTTACTAATGAATTCCAATCCCAGGAAACAGCAACTTCCACTGGCCCAAATAATGTAACTTGGAAACCATCAAAAGTTTGTTGCGATCCAATGGCATTTTCTCTCTAAACAGCTGTACAACTACTTGTCAGTGTATCCCCAGGGTTCTGTGAATGGGATCAAAACGAATTACATGGACAGTCTTTATAATTTACAAATTATAAATTACAAATGGTCAGCACAGTTTAACTGTTATCAGCTAATTATTTGTGCTGCTGTATAAAATAATCTGTAGCAGCAGCTGGATTATTTTTGTGAAAATATACTTTCATTCATCTGAGTAGGTTGAGAGATCTCTTTCATCACATATTACAAACTGGTAGCGCTATTAAATGGATAATCTCCCTCTGGCTCTTTAAACCACTGCAGTACCTCAAGAAGGGGGCAAAGGTGACAATCAGCAGAAAATTGTGATTTGTCAGCCTACAATGTAAATATGTCCAGCCGCTGTTAATAAAAAAATCAGAAAACCATTCTGTACTCGGGAGCTTGATGAATTAATCAGAAGCATCCCCCAGTGACTTTATGATGGAGAATTTTAGACATTGAACTATAATTTGAAAAATACATATCAGTTTCAGAGAACATTCATAAGATAAATGATGAGGACATACCATGGAAAATGTTAAAACCCATTCATTTAAGCAAGTGAGGTTGCTTTGCTTCATATTTAATTGAAGAAGTGCAAAACCTCAGGCTTTTCTCGATTCTTCATTTCTTTCTCATATTAAGAAACAGTTAGACAGGTGCATGGATAGGACAGGTTTAGACGGATGTGAGCCAAAGGCAGGCAGGTGGGACTAGTGTAGATGGAACATGTTGGACAGTATGGGCATGTTGGACTGAAGGGCCTGTTTCCATGCTATATTTCTCTACGACGCTATGACTCTATCTCAATGAACAGAGTTTCATGTTTCATGGATCCAGAGTCAGTTCACACCTATGTCGAGGAAGGTAAATCTCAATCGCAAATCATGTGCAGAGCAAGGCAGCTCAGATCTGATTACAGATTGACCTAGTTATAAATATAACGTGTAGACAAGAAATTCAAAGTAAAGCCGCCGAATTGTGACTATTGTTGCAATAAAGGACTTTAATTTTGAATGCCAAAGAAAGATAATTTATATTTGGCACAGATTAATTAATTCGGACCATTAATCCACTCATTTAAAATCTGTTATGAGTCACTGTGAAATGGGGTCAAGAAAAGAGCGTTCACGTTGCGGCCCTGTTTCCACCAATCTTTCCACCACCACGCACAAGAAGCACAAGAAGCGCCCAGACAGACACCATTGTATGCAGATGCCGAGAAGTGTGTTCAGCTCTGGCTGAACCACTTCTAATCTTGTGTGTAGACTCAATAAGAAGAAGACAGTGAAATCAGGAATTACTTCGTTTCTTAGCCTGGAACATATCTGATGAATAGACCACAATCTAATTTAGGGGAAAACCCTTCCTTGCGATTCAAAATGATCAATACAACTAATTAAAGGATTATTTTAAAGGCTAATTGTCAATTTATATTTCATTATTCTAGATGGTGTGCATTGATGTAACAATTGGTAAAACCAATATAATTATTGGAAATCTATAATCTGTTTGTGGCTTTGAAACATAAATGAGGTAAATCAAACTAATTTAATTTAATAACTGAGTAACGGAGTTAACTGGCTAATTTTATTGCTTTATAAGAATGTTCACTATTGATACAGTTCTCGCATTTTACTCTCAGTAATTTATTCTATGACAAAAGATTGTATACGGATAAGTCACATGTAATCAACTGAGTATCACAGACCAAAGCCTTCTTTGATTGAATTCCAGGCTGCTCCAAGTGGCGTCAAGATGGTAGTGGAGTCATTTGGACATGATCCCTTGTTTAGTTTAGTTTAATTTAGAGATACAGTGCGGACACAGGCCCTTCGGCCCAAAAGTCCACGCTCATCAACTGTCCCCACATTTTAACACTATCCTATGCACACACTACATTGTGTACATTTATATTTTTATACAAAACTATTTAACCTACAAACCTGCACATCTTTGGAGTATGGGAGAAAAACGAAGTTCTCTGCGAAACCCCACGCGGTCACGAGGAGAACGTACAAATTCTGTACGGATAGCTCCCCTAGTTGGGATCAAATCCGCATCTCTGGTGCTACAAGCATTGTAAGGCAGCAGGTCTACCGCTGCACCACCGTGCCACCTCTTGTAAGGAGGGCAGAAGTGTTGAAGAAAGAAAAAGAGCTACAGACGCTGGTTTATACCAACGATAGACACCAATTACTGGAGTAACTCAGCTGGTCGGGCAGCATCTCTGGAGAAAAAAGGAGAATGTGTTGAGTTGTGATGCACTCAGCAATTGAGTGCAACCATTGTACAACTCACCTATACTCCAATGACTTGACTCCTAAATGAGTAATGACTCATTTTGTTAGAGATACCAGAGGACATTTATCACTGGAGCCAGGATGTTTAGGCACTAGAAATTTCTGAAATAGGCAGGCAAAAAGGCATAATAAAATTACAAAAAAGGCACGAAAAAGGCATAAAAAGGCATATAATTTCCACCACCAAAATATGGTTAAAAATGATAATATAAAGGTATACTACATTAAATTACCAAAGTTGCCTGGTTGCACATAACTAGCAGCATTTATTTCAAATTATCTGGTGTTAAACTATGCCGTCTGTCAGACAGAATATACTACAGTTATGAAAAACGTATTTTTACCCCAGCTGAGGTCACTGGTGCATACGTGAAATAAGCTACAAACTCTACATTCATGTCGATATCTTGTGCATTACAACTACCTTTGAGAACTTATGCTATGTTTTGTATTTCTTCAAGATCTTTGTTAGCTAAAATCACCCTCTCATATTTTCCTTGTATTTCTTCACTTCCATCGCCAGGAACTTTAAGTACAAAGTACACCAAGTGAAGATGTAAACAATTAAGCAATGGTTCAGCTCTTTGACTTCTCCAATACTTCTGATGTCAAGAAATACTCCTTTGATGGTTGACCTGCCTCCAGTGTACCAATGACCACGTTAGCAACATATCTCCCCACAGCATCAGTTATCTCATCTATTGAGATCCATATTTTGTTGCATGCAGCTTCATCTCTAATTTTCTGCACAACAGTGTTAAAGTTGCTGTCAACAGAATTTTTCCGTAATGACGACTTGCTTGGTATATGTTCCTCTGTGTATTTCCCTAAAAAACCTTTGAGAGATTTGTTTTCCAATTTCCACAGTGGAATTCCAACATCAATGAATGTGTTGCACAGATCACTCGAAAACTCAGATTTGTGATTGGAGCCAGCAGTAAATGTTGTGAGGAGACAAGCTTGCATATTTCCTACCTTCTGTTTCTCTCTCGCCAACTTGTGTTTAACTGTCTGTACAAGCATGGAGATTAAACATATTTTCTCATGATTCACTGCTTTCTCACATGCATTGCAAAACAGCACACAGTTGTCTGTAGAGAATGTATCACTCCCGTAAACTCTCACCAAATCGTTCAGTTTTTTACAAGGCGTTAACTTGACTTTAAGCAATTTGTCGCTTGCAGGGGTAGACCCTACAGGAGCGGGAATGCAGACCTCTACAGGCAGGCCAAGTTACAAGCTAAAAAGAGGAATCAGAGCTGCCAAGGAAAGGTACTCTGAGAAATTGAGCAGCAAGTTCTCAGCAAATTACTCTTCTTCAGTGTGGAAGAGCTTGCGAGAAATCACAAGCTACAAGAGAAAAACCCCCCGCAGTTCAACCCTTCCAAATGTGAAACCATGCGTGTCACCAGAAAGAGGAATCCAGGCGTCACATCTTACAACATACTTGGTGTCACCCTTGAAGAATCCAAACAAACCAAGTATCTTGGCATCAAATTGTAGAATGATCTAAGTTGTAATGGTCAGACTCATCATGTAACAGTGAAAGCAACAGGTGTCCTAAACTTCCTGAGGCACAACTTCCATCATTGTTCAGCTTCTGTCAAGGAGAAGCTGTATTTCACCCTCGTTAGACCTCATCTGGACTACGCAGTTGCAGCTTGGGACCCATACACAGATAAAAACATTTCATCCATCGAACGTGTCCAAAGACAGGCCGCTCGACTTGTTACTAACACCTATGAGAGAGAAGCGAGTGTCACCAAACTTCTGAATTCTCTGGGGTGGAACCCTCTCCAAGACAGACGTGAAGCTCGCCGTTTGACCTGTTTTTACAAAATGTTAAATGGTCACTAGACATAGATCACAAGACCTACACCAACCTCAAACCAATTAGGAACAGACGAGGGCATTCAATCCAATTTGTGGTCCCAGCCTCAAAGATAGATGTGGACAGCAATTCGTTCTTTCCACGCACTATTAAAGCATGGAATAATCTCCACCAAGCCACGGTTACCCAGCCTGATGCAACTAAATTTAAAGTGGTACTTTCTTCCCAATAACCCTCTCTAGCTAAACCCCTCCCTTCACCACCTCCAGTTTAAATTCCAGTTGGAATATTTTGGAGGACCAAGTAACCAAGAACAAGAACCAAGAACCCGCTCCTTGGACAATCGTCAGCTGACCAACGACCTGAACGAGTTCTACTGCAGGTTCGACAAACAAACTTAACCCAGGTAACACCAACCAATACTTCACACCTACTTAAAGCATGACTCCAGTTTGCAAAACTGGACCCTTCCCCACCTACTCCTCCCCAATCACCACTTAACACCCACTTACAGCTGGGTTTCGCCCCGGTGAGGTAAATTTTCTTGTAAGTTACGTTGAAATGGCAAAAAAGACTGATTTAGGCACTCAATCGTGAAAAAGGCATTATCTTCCTGAAATCATTAAAAAAAAGCATGAAAAGGCACTCTTGGCATTTATGGCAAAATTCTGGCTCTATTTATCACCGATGGTAACACACACCAGCAAAGTATCAAAACCAAAGCAAAGAAGAAATTGGTGACCAGATTCTTGCAGTGTTTCTGGAATGTGATTCAAAACAGAAAACTGTGAGCAATTTCATTTGTTATTTAGTTTAGATAAGACAAGACTTTATTATTGTTTTTTTTATCTTTCCCTGTATCCTGGTATCTGGTCATTTCCATTCAGATGCAACCCAGAGTTTTCAGCAAAACAATTGGACACAATTTTAAAGAAGTGAAATCAGGAAAGGTCTAACTCAGGGAGTACCTCAGCAGGTCAGGCAGCACCTCTGGAGAACATGAATAGGTGACATTTTGGGGTGAGACTGGCTGATTTGATTCTGGTACCAGGTGGATCCCCTTACATGTGTGGTTAGTACTAGTGCCAGGTAAAATAATAGTGTTGGTCTTTAAAACACAAACCATGATGCTACTTCACACAGATGGAGAATTCCAAATGGCTAAAAAGGATAAAACCTGGTATTGATCAGATTCTTCCAACGTTCCAATTTGGATGTTTATTTTGGGATCTATATAAGGAAAAACATTTCAATCCAATATGAATTTTGCAGGGAAATATGCAGTTCATTCTAGATTCTCAACAGCAAATTTGAAATTCCCGCTCGTTTTTTTGAAACTTTTGAATAATACTTATAAGAATACGGATACATCCAGAAGCATTAAATGCATTTTGACAGACTTCACAATCAAGGTGGAAGAGTTGGATTATTGCAATGTTAATAGTTCTCAGCATTTGTGGTGGAGCTCGCCTTGTTCCTCAACTCCTTAGAATGAATGTAGGTTCAAGATGGGGTATTTGCCTCACTGTCAAGACTGGAGCCAACACTTGAGTATGATAAATTTGACAAGATCAGCAGGAATTGTGTGTGCCGCTCTACTGATCACAAATTTTGTGCCAGGGAAATTTGGTTCAGCTTTCATTAAACACTGAACCTACACTGAATTCTTTTGATATCCCCAGAGCACAGGCGTAGAGAGAACCAAAAGGGACCCAGTGGAGGGGGGGGGAGGGGGAGGGGAGGGGCGGGGAGGGGAGAACAAACATGATTCCAATGAGTACTTTTGTAACTGTGTCGGTGCCAGAAATGTTGCGAGTCTTTGTGTACTTTGCATATTGTTTGCAAAACACAAAGATTTTCACTGTACCTGGGTAGATGTGACATAATGTATAATTGAATAATTGAATCATCAATGTAAATATCGTTCACTACATTGCTGTATACTTCTCCATGATGTTCACTCCTCTGTTCTCCAGCCTGTCCATCTGCATTTGGATGACAGTTGACTATTCAAAGTTGTTAACTAATATGCAGTGTTTGGTATAAGCTGTAGAATTTACTGAAAATCCCTTGCAAGCAATTTTGAAGAGGTTCAGCTGTACAGGAATAAAAGTTTCTTACTAAGTAAACTGAATCCCTTATTTGCTTCACTCTCGCCATCTCCGATAGCCATGGTTACATGAAGCTCTCAGAACGCATTCTCCTAAAATCATGCTGAGAATGTTCTGCTTAATAAGGGTTGCTTACCATATGTTTCTTGTCCCACTGTCTACATTTAATCCTGTTACTGAGATTTTGCATCAAATTCAGCCTCATGAGCATTTTACCCGAATATAGCATTGCTTTGACTGTGTTTCTCTTGCCAGCTTACCCCTCCATCTTTCATCCTACCTCTCTGTCTCTCTCGCCGACATTGACTCATTGCTACATTAAGACTCCATGGCTGCAGTCTGCAGTCTGCTGCTTCACACCAGTGACCATTATTCATGGGCAAACCTTGACATGGTTGGCAGGCTATTCAATCACGAGGTGTTATGTCCACATCGCATCCCATCCCCAGCTGACAACCACACTCACAGTCCCTGTAGTGATCACTGAACAGAGAAAAGAAGCCCCACTCCTGCATTCTTGCCTTCTTTAACTCAATGACACCTGCAACCAGCAGAAGATGTTAAAGTAAACTGTAAATAAAAAATCAAAGTACTGGAGGAGCTCGGCAGGTTAGGAGCATCTGTGGAAGTAAGTGGACAGATGACGATTCGAGTCGGAGCCCTTCTTGAAGACTTTATTCAGTCTTCAAACGTAAACCAAAACTTAATTTGTCAGAGTCTTGCAGAAGTGTGCAACCTGCAAAATTATCTGTCCATTTCCCCCCTACAAATGCTGCCTGATCCCATGAGTTCCTCCAACAGTTGTTTTTTTTTGCACAAGATTCAAGAATCTGCAGTCTTGTGCCTCCAAACTCTGGTTCATACTTGGGATGTTCCTTAACTAGGAAGCTTTGGGACTTTGCTGACCTATTAGGTACAAAATAAACTCTCTTATAGCAGTTCAATGGCACAGCAGTAAAGTTAATGTCTTACATTGTCAGAGACCCGGATTCAAACCTGACTATGGTTGCTGTCTGTACGTTCTCTCTGTGACCACGTGAGTTTTCTTGGGGTGCTCTGGTTTCCTCCCACATTGCAAAGAAATGCAGGTTTTTAGGTTAGTTGGCTTCGGTACAAAAAATTGTGAACTGAAGCCTAGTGTGTAGGTTAGTGCTAGGGTACAGGGTGATCACTGGTCGGTGCAGACTTGGTGAGCTGAGGGGCCCGTGTCTGCGCTGTATCTCTGAAATAAGGTATAGTCTAAAGTTTAATTATGGCCCTATCTTCTGGTTTTCAAGAAGACATACAATCAGTAAAGTCAGGAGGTCAGTGAAACGAGTCGAAGAACTTGGATGGGGGAGGGATGGAGGGAGAGGGAAAGCAATGGATACGTGAAGTTAAATAATTCAATATTCATATCGCTAGGGTGTAAGTTGCCCAAGCCCTAGCTGCATTATTGTATGTTTGCCAATTCTCTTAAAATACAGTTTCTCCTTCACAACAGTGCGGTCCAGATTTGGCAGAGCTGGCAGTCCAGATTGCATACTTAAGTCATAGGAATTTAGCTAAATTAGACTAAATTTAATGTCTAATTAAATTGGTGGTAAATTGGTGATTAAAATTAGAGCACATAGTATTGGGGGTAGGGTGGTGACATGGATAGAAAATTGGTTGGCAGACCAGAAGCAAAGAGTAGGAGTGAACGGCTCTTTTTCAGATTGGCAGGCAGTGGCGAGTGGAGTGCCGCAAGGCTCACTGTTCAGGCCGCAACTGTTTACCATATATGTTAATGATTTGGAAGAGGGAATTAGGAGCAACATTAGCAAGTTTGCGGATGACACAAACCTGGGTGGCAGCGTGAACTGTGAAGAGGATGTTAGGAGGTTGCAGGGTGACCTGGACAGGTTGAGTGTGTGTGCACATGCGTGGCAGATGCAGTTTAATATAGATAAATGTGAGGTTATCCACTTTGGCTGCAAAAGCAAGGGGGCAGATTATTATCTCAATGGGGTTAGGTTAGGTAAGGGGGAAGTGCAGCGAGACCTGTGCGTCCTTGTACACCGGTCACTGAAAGTTGGCTTACAGGTACAGCAGGCAGTGAAGAAAGCTAATGGGATGTTGGCCTTCATAACAAGAGGATTTCAGTATAGGAGTAAAGAGGTTCTTCTGCATTTGTATGGGGCTCTGGTGAGACCACATCTGGAGTATTGTGTACAGTTTTGGTCTCCTAATTTGAGGAAGAACATCCTTGTGACTGAGGCAGTGCAGCATAGGTTCACGAGATTGATCCCTGGGACTGTCATTTGAGGCAAAATTGAAACGACTAGGCTTGTATTCACTGGAGTTTAGAAGGATGAGGGGATATCTTATAGAAACATATAAAATTATAAAAGGACTGGACAAGCTAGATACAGGAAAAAATTTCCCAATGTTGGGCGAGTCCAGAACCAGGGGCCACAGTCTTAGAATAAAGGGGAGGTCATTTAAGACTGAGGTGAGAAAAAATGTTTTCACCCAGAGATTTGTGAATTTATGGAATTCCCTGCCACAGAGGGCAGTGGAGGCCAAGTCACTGGATGGATTTAAGAGAGAGTTAGATAGAGCTCTAGGGGCTAGTGGAGTCGAGGGATTTGGGGAGAAGGCAGGCACGGTTTATTGATAGGGGACAATCAGCCATGATCACAATGAATGGCGGTGCTGGCTTGAAGGGCCGAATGGCCTCCTCCTGCACCTATTGTCTATGTTTCTATGTTTCTATGAGCTGTGAACTTGTAACTCTGACAAAATTACTACTACCAACAATTTTTGACAAATACTTGTCTTAGACTTCTGATTCTCAAAAGTTGCTGTGCAAGCGAAGTCAAATTAGAATTAGTACCCGGGTCAGAGGAAGTGTGCTTGCAGATTTCTGAATAAACTAAATTATAGATGAGAGAGAATTGAAAGGTGAAAATTTCAGTATTCATTCCTATTCCTAGTTAATATCCTCCCCTTCTTATTTAGAAGTCAGTTCCATGTGAGCTGATAGCATGAATAACCTTCAAGCAGTTAACTTTTAGAACACTAATGAAGTACGACCATGCTTTTGGATAGTGCCTATTAATCTTGAAATATTTAAATCAGAGATGCTTATTGAACACAAGGAAACTGGTACTTTTATTAAGTAGCCTGTAGAAGGTTTTATCATTCAGCCTATGCATGCGATTTAAGGTGCAATTAGAACACTCCATTTTCCTGTTGTATGTTGTGAGTTTTGATATGTGGGTACTTACAGATCAACCGCGTACGTTATAGCTAGTACCCAATGAATGTATGCATGGTATGCTGCTCTGGATGGTTAGATCACATGAGATCCAAGGAGAGTCTACCTCATGACAGAAGGGGGATGAATTGTACAGTACCTCTATGTTAAATAGTTGTACAGTACCTCTAAGTTAACCCGCTTTTGCATCCGCTCCTTACACGCAGGGGCAATTGACAACGGCCAAGTAAACTACAAACCCGCACGTCTTTGGGATGTGAGAGGAAACCGGAGGCACAGACAGCACCCGAGGTCAGGATTAAATCGGGGTCTCTGGCACTGCAGAGAGCTGCGCATGGTTGTGGTTTATATATATTTATAATTTGTTGGGGTGGTCATGAATAAGCACTGTAAGATGGTGCATTTGGAGTTTAGAGCTGGTCTGGTGGCTTGTAGGGGCGGAGGGAGGCAGTCAGTGATAAGGGTAATTAGCTGGTTGACAGGGCCCAGTGGTTTGTGGGCATGACCTGGGGTTGGCACATTTGTCAAGGCCCACCAATGTATCGGACAAGTAGTTTGTTGTGCCAGGGAGGGTCAAAACTTGAACTGCCGCTTGTTGTTGGATGGTGGACAGAACTTGCCACTGACTAAATGGGTGGGGGATTCAGACTGGCAGTTTGTCGAAGGAATGTGATGCTTATGCATGTGAACAATTGGTTTGGGGGATAGGGAATGGGCTGGGAATATGCGGGCTGCGGTGTGGAACAGATGGGGCATTAGGTGTGATATGGATGAGAGCCAAGGATGAAGGTAAGCCCTGAAGTAGGGTCCCGACCTGAAACAATTTCAGGTAAAAAAAGAGACACACAGTGCTGTAGTATCTCACCGGGTCAGGCAGCATCTCTGGAGAACAAAGATAGGTGACGTTTCGGGTCGGGACCTTTCTTCAGAGCCAAAACGTCATCTATCCATGTTGTCCAAGGATGCTGCCTGAACTGCTGGATTATTCCAGCATTTTGTGTCTTTGCTATGAAGGTAATAACTGGAATAGATGTCCCCAGTCTGGTTCCTTGCCACGGTTATGTTATCCCCGGAGCAGTGGAGCACACATTGGCAGGTGTTCTATAAGTTCCCTGGAAATTCCAAATGAGTGATGCACAGGAAAAATGTCCAATCTTCTGCCTAACATAAGGTTTGCAAAGGTGACCCATGAATGAAAGTACCTCATCAAACTGACAAAGAGAATGATTATCATTTTATCTTCTTGGGGAAAAAAAAATCAATTTTCTGTAGCAAGATACCGAAGGGTGTTATTCAATGGAATTTCCAGGTAAATGTCTATATTATGGATTAATTTAAACTTAATTGTAAATATTGCATTGTTCATTCAAATAATGAAACATAAATCAGCTTGTCAGTTTGTAATTGTCCATGTCTTACTGGAACATGCACAGGTCTGGTGTCTGGGTGATAGAAGAATTGCATTTAGCATCATATGTAAGATTAATGTCCTGTTCAGATAATTAAAGAAGATTTAATTTACATCCTTCGGTTTATATTACCTTATGATTAGTTACTTGGCAGCAAAAGTATATTCATTAAAGTCAGGGGCTAACTAATGGAAGAGACCTGAAATACTTAACCCAAGAAAATTCTGATGAAGATCGAAATTTTATGTAGTAAATTATACAGTTTTGCATGCTTTTGTCTCGTACGTTTTGCAATTTTAAATATTTTTTGCTACAGTTCGATTTCCTTCATAGATCAGGGCAAAGAATATAAAACTTGGAACATTGTGCTGTAACTTTACTAAATACTGGTTAGACTGTACTTGGAGTATTGTGCGCAGGTCTGGGCACCATACTATAGGAGGTATCAAGAACAAGAGGGCACAGATGGAAGGAGGTAATTTGAGGCAAACGTTTTTACACAGAGAATGGCTGACATCTGGAATGAGCTGTGGTGGAATCAGATGCAATCACTGTCAACATTGAGACAATCTCAAATGTGGGGGGAATTAAACTAAATTATTGTAGGGTTAGTGTAAATGGGGCGGTGCTCGCTGGAGTTTAGAAGGATGAAGGGTGACCTCATCGAAACTTACCGAACAGTGAAAGGCCTGGATAGAGTTGATGTGGAGAGGACGTTTCCTCTAATGGTCTGTCTTGGACCAGCGGGCACAGCCTTAGACTAAAAGGATGCAGCTTTTGAAAAGAGATGAGGAGGAATTTATTTAGTGGAGCTCTGTGGAGTTCATTGTTGCAGACAACTGTGGAGCCCAAGTCAGTGGGTATATTTAAAGTGGAGCTTGACGGATTCTTGATTAGTATGGGTCAGAGTGATCATATCAGGCATTTTGGATGCTTGACAAAATGGAGGATTTCTGCTTCTGTGAGACCTGCTTGTCATCTTTTGCAAAAGCTGCAAATACCATGAGGATCATGGCTCCAGAGTGTCTGTAGCCTGGGACGAGGTTGAATAAAGATTGATGCTCCTCCCCCCCACCCCCACCCCACCCATGTATTTTCGCGCCAATGGTCCGTAAGGGTATAAAAGAGGGGAGAACACATTGGGATGTGCCGATCCTCTGGGATAGCGCATTGGAGTGTGCTAATCTTCTGGAGTTGTTCTAGTCGCACGAGGATGACGGGCTCGAATGAGTAGAGACAAGGATCGGACCTGCAGTATTGGACTAGGTATTGTATTGGTGTTGTACAATAAAGAGAGTTGGATTCCAGTGTTTCGTATTCGATGTATGACTGAACCAGACTAGTGGGGTAAGATTAGGACCGGAATTAGAAGGGGTTATGGGGAGAAGGCAGGAGAATGGGTTTGAGAGGGACAGGTAGATCAGCCATGAGTGAATGGCAAAGTAGACTTGACGGGGTGAATGGCCCAATGCTGTTCCTATGACTTATAAATTTATGAACCCATCTTTGCAAATGTCAATGACCATGTGCTGTCACACTCCCTTTGACACAATAAACTCAGTTGGATAATATTGCACATATCTGTGATTGGGAAATATGTTTCCGTTGCAGTTTTTTATTCTCTCCACAGCATTGGATCTTCATCAATTATACATCAGCTCTGCTTCCCCAAGGTTTGTGGAAGATTGTGTTCTGAAATTAATCTGCAAATCAGGAATTCTGAAAATTCTTGAAATATAGGTTGACCTGTTTGCTGGCAATAACTCATGACTCTTAAATACCTGATATATTTGTTCATAACATTTGCCAGGCCTGTTCCATTTTGTAAATCTTTTCACCCAATATGTAAAGGTCTGTTTCCTGCAGAGATGACTTTGTATGCATTGTATGACCAGTGTGTGCCCTTTACTGCCACTAGTCACGTCTTGGCACAAAGCAAAATGATTCATTTCGCTTCATTAAACTGCTACATGGAATAACTTAAATTAACATCTGCTTGGGTGTCTTTGAAAACCACCAACAGAATGTTAAGATGTACCGATCAGTGTATGCAGTGTTAAGTGCTCAGCAATATATAAATGCAATTCCTTTACACCCACATTCTAAAATTGGGCATTTTTATTCTCTTACTACCTCCAAGACATATGGTTTGTTAACATCTTCATCTGCTGCCGATTGCAAAGCCAAAATGACTTGCTTTGCATCTTTGAGTGCGGTCTGCACTTGTGAGGAAGGATAAACAGCCTAGAAAAAGGAATGTGCAGTACTCAAATCTTAGCCGTCAAGTGTGCACAAAATACAAACTTTATCTGAAGTGGTGCTGCAGTAGAGGTTCGACCTTGCAGCGTCGGAGACCCGGGTTCAATGATGACTAAGGGTTATGTCTGCATGGAGCTTCTATGTTCTCCCTGTGACTGGGTGGTTTTCTCTGGATGCTCCAGTTTCTTCCCACACTGCAATGAGGTACCGGTTTGTAGGTTTAAGGAAGAACTGCAGATGCTGGTAAAATCAAAGGTAGACACAAAATGCTGGAGAAACTCAGCAGGTGAGGGAACATCTATGGAGAGAAGGAATTGGCGACATTTCGGGTCAAGATCCTTCTTCATACTGATGTCAGGGAAGGGGGTAGGACAAAGAAAGAATGTAGGCGGAGACGGTGGGACAAGTGGGAGAACTTGGAAGGGGGAAGGGATAGAGAGAGAGAGAGCAAGGGCTACCTGAAGTTAGAGAAGTAAATGTTCATATTGCTATTGGTGTAAACTATTCAAGCAAAATATGAGGTGCTGTTCCTCCTATTTGCAGTGGGCCTCACTCTGACAATGGAGAAGGCCCAGGACAGGTCAGATTGGGAATGGGAGGGGGAGTAGATGTAGAGCTCTTCCTCCGTCGCCTCCGCCTCCGTGCCTTTCTCTATGGGGAGGAGTCCTCACCACACAATGATGACCCCTTCTCCTGTCTCCAACATACCCCTTCTTCTTGGACTCCCCTGGTTGGTTCTCTACCCTCTTTAGACCTTTTCATTTCCAACTGCCTGGGGGATATCAACCGCCTCATATTTTCCACTCCCCTTACCTACTCTAACCTTGCCTCCCATGAACGTATAGCCCTCCGCTCACTCTGCAGCAATCCCGACTTGGTAATCAAACCCGCCGACAGGAAAGGTGCTGTGGTAGACTGGCGCGCTGGCCTCTACCGGGCTGAGGCCAGGTGACAACTCTCAGACACCTCCTCCTACATATCCTTGGACCATAACCCCACAGATGAGCACCAGGCCTTAATATCACACACCATTACTAATTTCATCACTTCTGGCCCCTAAAGCCTCGAACCTTATCGTTCCCCAGCCCCGCACGGCCCGATTTTATCTTCTCCCCAAAATCCACAAACAGAACTGTCCTGGCAGAACCATTATTTCTGCTTGTTCATGCCCTACCAAATTAATTTCCACATACCTCAACTCCATCCTATCCCCCCTGGTCCAATCCCTCCCTACCTATGTCCAAGAAACCTCACACGATCTTCGTCTCTTCAATGACTTCCGTTTTCCAGGCCCCCACTCCCTCATCTTTACTATGAATGTCCAGGCAGGAGGGTCTTAAAGCCCTCTGTTTCTTCCTCGACCGCAGAACCAGCCAATTTCCGTCCACCAATACTCGCTTCCGCCTAGCAGAGCTGGTCCTCACCCTTAACAACTTCTCCTTCAACTCCTCCCACTTCCTCCAGATCCAAGGCGTAGCTATGGGCATTCACATGGGCACTAGCTATGCCTGCCTCTTTGTAGGGTATGTCGAACAAACCCTGTTCCAGGCGTGCACTGGCTCTATCCCCAACTCTATCTCTGCTACATTGACAACTGCATTGGTGCTACCTCCAGCACCCATGCTGAACTCACTGACTTCATCAACTTCACCACTAATTTCCATCCTGCGTTCAAATTCACTTGGACCTTCTCCGACATCTTCCTACCATTTCTAGATCTCACTGTTTCCATTACAGCAAACAGACTATTGACCAACATCTACTACAAACCTACTGACTCCCATAGCTATCTTGACTACACTTCTTCCCACCCTTCTTCTTGTAAAGCCTCTATCCCCAACTTCAAATTCCTCCGTCTATGCCGCATTTGCTCGCAGGATGAGATTTTCCACACTAGGGCATTGGAGATGGTCTAATTCTTCAAGGAACGGGAATTTCCCTATTCCATTATAGATGAGGCTCTTACTAGGGTCTCCTCAATATCCGCAGCTCTGCTCTTGCCCCCCCTCCCCCCTCTCGTAACAAGGACAGAGTCCTTTTGTCCTCACCTTCCGCCCCATCACCTGTCGCATACAGCACATAATCCTCCAACATTTTCGGCACCTCCAAAGGGATTCCACTACTGGCCATATCTTCCCATCTCCTCCTCTTTCTGCTTTCCGCAGAGACCGTTCCCTCAGTAACTCCCTGGTCAACTCTTCCCTTCCCACTCAAACCACCCCCTCCCCAGGTACTTTCCCCTGCAACCGCAGGAGCAGTAACACCTGTCCCTTTACCTCCCCCCTCGACTCCATCCAAGGACCCAAACTGTCTTTCCAGGTGAGGCAGAGGTTCACTTGCACCTCCTCTAACCTCATCTACTGCATCCGCTGTTCCAGGTGTCAACCTCTCTACATCGGCGAGACCAAGCGCAGGCTCGGTGATTGTTTCGCTGAACCCCTCTGCTCATTCTGCCTTAACCTAGTTGATCTCCCGGTGGCCCAGCACTTCAACTCCCCCTCCCATTCCCAATCTGATCTTTCTGTCCTGGGCCGCTTCCATTGTTAGAGTGAGGCTCAGTGCAAATTGGAGGAACAGCACCTCATATTTTGCTTGGGGAATGTAACACATCATTCCAATAAGAAATTAATCAGATATTTCTCCTTGGTAAAATAGTGAAATATATTAAAACATAATATTGACATAGTTCTGCTTTCACAATAATTCCAATTAATTACCAACCAGTGCTAACTGGGCCTTCAAAAGCTACAAGCTCAGGCAAGATTCTTTTTTTTATCCTTCTTCGTGTTAAAATAGAGCTAATTGCCAGGTGAGTTTGTTTCTGGTCCCCGATTAACCTTGTAAGTCCATAATTAAAATAGAATTAGATTTCTTACTTTTTTTTGCTCTCAATTGAGATGGAAGCAATATTTTACCATCTCCACATGAGCAAAGTGAGAAAGATCCTCTGCTGAAAGGGATAACAGAAGGCATTTGCCTGCAAGTATTAATGTTATGATCAAACCTGAAGAGCTTTTCAACCTAACTTGACGGTAAACTTTGACTACCTTTTTCTGCTTCCTCTAGACATCTTGGCTCACTGTCCTTCTTTCATCTCTGTCCTTCCAGCATGTGCCTCATTGCTGACTTCATCATAGAATCATAGAATCATAGAAAATAGGTGCAGGAGTAGGCCATTCGGCCCTTTGAGCCTGCACCGCCATTCAATATGATCATGGCTGATCATCCAACTCAGTATCCTGTACCTGCCTTCTCTCCATACCCCCTGATCCCTTTAGCCAAAAGGGCCACATCTAGCTCCCTCTTAAATATAGCTAATGAACTGGCCTCAACTACCTTCTGTGGCAGAGAATTCCACAGACTCACCACTCTCTGTGTGAAAAAAGATCTTCTCATCTCGGTCCTAAAAGACTTCCCCCTTATCCTTAAACTGTGACACCTTGTTCTGGAGTTCCCCAATATCGGGAACAATCTTCCTGCATCTAGCCTGTCCAACCCCTTAAGAATTTTGTAAGTCTCTATAAGATCCCCCCTCAATCTCCTAAATTCCAGCAAGTACAAGCCGAGTCTATCCAGTCTTTCTTCATATGGAAGTCCTGCCATCCCAGGAATCAGTCTGGTGAACCTTATCTGTACTCCCTCTATGGCAAGAATGTCTTTCCTCAGATTAGGAGACCAAAACTGTACGCAATACTCCAGGTGTGGCCTCACCAAGACCCTGTACAACCGTAGTAGAATCTCCCTGCTCTTGTACTCAAATCGAGACTTTGGCAAGTCTGTCATTGGCAAGACTGTCTTCTGCTTTCCAATGTGCAGGGAGATGCTGGTTTAAACTTAAGCCAGACACAAAATGCTGGAGTAACTCAGCAGGTCAGGAAGCATCTCTGGAGAAAATGAATAAGTGACGTTTTGGGTCGAGATCTATTTGTTTTTTTTTTGTCATTTTCCTTTTGGCTCAATGTACTGTTTTTTTGCATCTCTGCAAAATGCCTTTTATTGCAATTCTACATTAAGGACACTATATACAGGCACAAATGTCTATATGAATACCATTACTCTTTATTTGTTTAGTTGTCTTTCAAACGGCTTTTATTTGGAAAAAACAACTGCGAGGAAGGAAAAAAAGTGGCTTCCCTGGAGCTCAGTTTAATTGGATACCAAATAAAAATATGCATGATAGATTTTGTATAAAGGTCAACAGTTTTGTCTGTTAATTAATACTTTTACAATGTATTATGGGCGGTAATACTTACAGTGATCTAGTTAAAAGGTTGAAAAAGCAACATGACATGGCATTAGATAAAATGTCAATATTTGCCCTTGCAATTCACTGAAAAATATTGTACTATATGCTAATATTTAGTCCATAATGATCAAAATATCACCATTGTTCTACGAGAACTCACCAGAGGATCTACATTACTTATTTTACCATATATAAAAAATATGTAATCAGCATCGAATTTAACAAAATCCACCCATCTCAACGCTTTCTTAAGATAAACACAGAAAGCTGGTGTAACTCAACAGGTCAGACAGCATCTCAGGAGAAAATGAATAGGTGACGTTTCGGGTTGAGACCTTTCTTCATCGCATTTTCAATGCTTTCTTATACTACCTTTCACACTGCTCTCCGTGACAGAAACATAGATATTTGTTCCTTAATCCTAATGGGTACTTAAATAGATTTTATCGGCCACAAAGCCCTCAAACATCATTGCCCATTGATTGATTTTCCTTATATTTTAGTTGAAACTTGAACCTTTAATGATGCCCCTAAACTTGTGCCCTGACGTAAATGACCCATGAACCTGATTAAAATATTGCATTATTACTTTAGCATTATTATTAGAGAAACAATGCAATATTTTTAACATGCAAGGGTTGTTTACAATGCGTTGTGGCACGCTTTTTTTCTGCAGGTTAATGGAAGAGCCGGGTGGCACAGTGGTGCAGCGGTAGAGTTGCTGCCTTACAGTGCCAGATACCCTGGTTCAATCCTGACCATGGGTGCTGTCTTTACGGAGGTCACAAGGAGAACGTACAAACTCCGTAAAGACAGCACCCATGGTCAGGATTGGCTTCAGTAAAATTGTGAAAATTGTCTCGAGTGTGTAGGATAATATTAGTGTACAGGCTGATTTCTGGTCGGCGTGGACTAATGGGAAACCCTGTTTCCTCGCTATATCTCTGAAAAGTCTAAAAAGTAAAGGTTGCACCTTAGTTCCCATTTCCTTCCTGAACATAAACAGCACAGTTATACATGAAAACTGCTTATTTGTAATTGATATTCCTCAAGTGTAATATGTAGGAAAGAACTGCAGATGCTGGTTTAAACCGAAGATAGACACAAAATGCTGGAGTAACTCAATGTGACAGGCAGCATCTCTGGAGAGAAGGAATGGGTGACATTTCGGGTTGAGACCCTTCTTTCTGAAGAAACGTCACCCATTCCTTCTCTCCAGAGATGCTGCCTGTCCCACTGAGTTACACCAGCATTTGTGTCTATCTTCCTCAAGTTAAAATATGTGCACACAAAATATAACACCAATTGAAGCAAAAGTGAAAACCTTGCATTGAACTCCAGCCTGTTAATTTGAAATATTTGTTTATTAGCATTGTAATGTGATATTAACAAAATAGAAATAAGACATTTGATTTTTTCCAGATGGCTTTTCACTTGATGTAGTCTTAGTCATGCAAGTTTAGCCAAGTTCAGTATTGTCAAGTGTACCGAGGTACAATAAAAAAAATGTTTTGCATGCTATCCAGTCAAATAAAGACTCGACGTGAGTTAAAGACCCTGCTACCTTCGGGTAGAAGGTACAGGAGCCTGAAGACTGCAACAACCCGGTTTAGGAATAGCTACATCCCCACAGCCATCAGGCTATTAAACCTGGCTCGGAACTCTGAACATTAATATCCCTCCATCTGTTATTTGCACTTTATTAATTTATTAAGTCATGGGTGTATTTATGTATAGAATCGTAGTCAATGCCTTCTATGTTCTGTTGTGCTATGCAAAGAAAGATTTTCATTGTCCTGTCAGGGACACATGACAATAAACTCTTTTGACTTTGACTTTGACTTTGAATACAAGTAAGCTGTCCACAGTGCACAGATAAAGCATAAAGGGCACAGCATATAGTGCAAGATATAACATTGAAGGCCAAGATACTACATTGCATCTGGGTAACTTATAACTTTCAGGGCCAGCTTCCTTGAGATCAACTGTCATACCCATTTCATATTTTTCATAGGTAAGCATGAAATGGAAGGAACAATCAAGTTCTGTGGTGTTTGCAAAAGATTAGGGCATCACAAAGCATCTAGCAGCCCATTCAGTACATTAGGAAAACGCTGGACATTGCAACATGTCCAAACTAAAAACATTTTGGGGCATAGCAACCTCCAGCAAACAGAAATGTAACAAAAGATGAGAGAATCTCTGGAGCAGGGTTTTTTTATTCAGTTACGTTTGGTTTAGTTCCGAAGAAACAGACCCTTCGGCCCACTGTGCCCGCGCGGACCAGCAATCCTTGCACAGTTACACAATCCTACACACACTAGGGAGATTTTATAACTATACCAAGTCAATTAACTTACAAACCTGTAAATCTTTGGAGTGTGGGAGGAAACCGGAGAAAACCCACACAGGTCATGGGGAGAATGTACACACTCCATAGGGACAGCAGCTGTAATCAGGATCAATCCTGGGTCTCTGGCGCTGTAGGCAGCAACTCTACCACTGCACCACAGTGCTTTGTAACATTGATTATCACTTTCATTTTTGCTGTAAAGATGCCCAATGATGCTCTCTAATGCTTGTCAATAAACATCTGGATTTCCTTTACTGCAGGCAATATCTCAAAACTTTAGCTTGTTATGTTATTTCAGATGCATGTGAATACAGACTGTAGTTTCAAGCTGACTTCTCTACTGGTCTGGCCTCGGGTGAAATTAGAAGCACATAATCCATCCATTATTGCATTGCAGCCTCACCAAGCTCTTGACTAATATTTTACCGCTATGTTTAAGTACCCATTATTGTACTTCAACACTTCACTCTGCCTCGGCAAGGCCACCAGCATAACCAAGGATGTATCTAACCCCCTAATGGTACCCCCTCTTTCCCCTCTCCCATCAGGCAAGAGGTTTAGAAGTGTGAAAATGCATACCTCCAGATTCAGGGATGGTTTTTCCCCAGCTGTTATCAGGCAACTGAACCATTCTATCACCAACTAGAGAGCGGTTCAGAACTACCTTCTACCTCATTGGAGACCCTCAAATTACCTTTAATTCGACTTTACTGCACTTTATCTTGCACTATGCATTATTCTTTTTATCCCGTACACTGTGGACAGCTTGATTGTAATTATGTATAGTCTTTCCGCACGCACCAATAAAGCTTTTAACTGTAGCTCGGTACTCGTGACAATAAACTAAACTAAACTAATGTTGCATTAGTTTGTGATGAAATTGATCACCTATGTATCATTGTGCATGCATGCATGGTCTGAGACGAACCTCAAATGAAACAGACATGCATGTTAGAGTTCTCCATGTTTCCCAAGACAGGAATTCCAGCGGAATATGGTCTCATATTTCTAAATTTTGGTGTAACTGTTAGTGATAGTAATATAGGAAGAAATAAATCTTCCTCTACTATTTCTACTTGATTCAACCTTTCTCAGATTTCTTTACAAATTAAAAAGTTAGTTTCCTACAGGAGCACTTCACATGACTTTAGACTTTAGGCTTCAGAGATACAGCGCAAAAACAGACCCTTCCGCCCATCGAGGCCATGCCGACCAGTGATCGCCCCATGCACTAACATTACCCGACACACTAGGGGCTACTTACAATTTCACCAAAGCTAATTAACTTACAAATCTGTACATCATTGGAGTATGGGAGGAAACCGGAGCACTCGGAGAAAATCTATGGGTCCATGGGGAGAACAGACATTACCCATAGTCAGGATCAAACCTAGGTCGCTGGTACTCTAAGGCATCTCTACCGCTGTGCCACTGTGCTGCCTTGATATACGTTTCTCAGATTTCTTTGCAAATGAAAACGTGAGTTTCCCACATAAGCATTTCACATGCAAGTTAAATTTATGTCTCTGTAGCTTTAGAAATGGTTCTCTTTTGTATCAACACCAGAATGCTGATGGTTCAGAGATTAGAGTTTGGCTGAGGATCCTCAGAAGCGAATGAGGACGATTATAACCATATAATAACCATATAACCATATAACAATTACAGCACAGAAACAGGCCTTCTCGTTCCTTCCAGTCCGTGCCGACCATTCATTTTCCCCTAGTCCCATCTACCTGCACTCAGGCCTTACCCCTCCATTCCCTTCCCGTCCATATTTACTTTTCCACTTTACTTTTAAATGTTAAAATCAATCCTGCCTCCACCACTTCTGCAGGAAGATCATTCCACCCAGCCACCACTCTCCGAGTAAAGAAGTTCCCCCTCATGTTACCCCTAAACTTCTGTCCCTTAATTCTCATGTCATGCCCTCTTGTTTGAATCTTCCCTACCCTCAATGGGAAAATCTTATCCACGTCAACTCTGTCTATCCCTTTCATCATTTTAAAGACCTCAATCAAGTCCCCCCTTAACCTTGTGTGCTCCAAAGAATAAAAACCTAACTTGTTCAACCTTTCTCTGTAATTTAGTTGCTGGAACCCTGGCAACATTCTAGTAAATCTCCTCTGTATTCTCTCTATTTTGTTGACATCCTTCCTATAATTAGGCGACCAAAATTGTACACCATACTCCAGAATTGGTCTTACCAATGCCTTGTACAATTTTAACATTACTTCCCTACCATAAAGCAAGGTCTCTTCTGGCCTCATGGTGCTATTTGAGAAGTAAGCTGAGTAGTTATCATGCCATGCACCTCCCTGTTTGTTGATAAACTGTAACAAGTAATTCATCTCAGATTCAGATTAGTTTATTGTCACGTGCCAGGGTGCAATTAAGTTTCTCGTTCCCACGAAGCTCAGAGAGAAAACAGCACATGGTAATGAGAGATGCAACAATAAATACAATAATGAATGCAAAACTGCACAATGGTGCAGAGATTGTAGTGCAATTGGAGGAAGTGCAAATATAAAATACTAACATGCAATGATGAAATAACCAAATGAGGTAGAGTTAAGATGGAGTATGTAAGAGCAAGACTATCGCAACTTTTAAGAAGCATTTAGACAGTTACATGCGTAGGATGGGTTTGGCAGGATATAGGGCAAATGAGGACTAGTATAGAAGGGGCATTTTTGCCAGTGTGGACAAGTTGGGCCAAAGGGCCTTTTTCTACAGTATATGACTGACTATGTGGCAGCACCACTGGGAAGGGGGTGTGAAAGAGGTAACTATGTCAGATGTCTGATAGCCTTGGGAATAAAGCTGTTCTTTAATCTGGATATCCATGCATTTAGGCTTCTGTATCTTCTTCCAGAGGATAAAAGAGAGAAAAGAGAATGGCCAAGGTGACAGGCATCCTTGACAATATACTTCCAGCCTTTCTGGTAGGGACACCCAGAGCTATGCAGATCAGTTAATTGGCTTTGGCCCAACTTCCATGCCGACCAAGTTGGCATTCTGCTCTTATCCTAGTGACAAACACCGTAAAGACTAGATGAAGGGAATTACAAGCCAGTGATGGACCGAGCTCGGTTCCTCTGTCTCTGCAGGTACATGTGATCAAGATCAGAGTAGTTGCCACACTAGGCTGAGATTTATTCAACCTAAATAGTTTCTGCAGCAGATCTGTAGAAGGTCATAGTGAGTGACACAGTGGCACAGCAGTCTGCCCTAAAACATCACTTATTCCTTTTATCCAGAGGTGCTGCCTGTCCCATTGAGTTCCTCCAGCATTTTGTGTCAACCTTCTGTTTAAACCAGCATCTGCAGTTCCTTCGTACACAAGTAGTGAAGTCAGTTGCTGATGGAGCAAGGTGAAAGTCCAGAAGTTTAGGGGCAAGTTTATTTTGTGTCATGATGTTGAAGTCTGAGCTACAGTCAATGACCAACATACAGACATAGGTGTTCATATTGTCAAGGTGATCCAGAACTAAAACCTATACCTATAAACCTATACGGTGCTGTCTGTACTCTCTTGGCTGTTGCATCGATGTGGTTGGTCCGCAACAGATCATTGGTAACATTAGTACCAAGGAACTTGAAGTTCTCAACCGTTTCCACTTTGGCACCATTGATGTTGATTGAGGCATGCACTCCACCACGCTTCCTGAAGTCAATAACAAGCTCCTTTGTCCCTCTGACATTCAGGGAGACATTATTTTCCAGACACCATGTTACTGAGTTCTCCATCTCCTGACCCATGCCAGTTTGCTTACAGGCCAACCCGCTCCACAGAGGAAGCTATATCCTCCGTACTCCATCTGAGCCTGGAACATCTAGAGGAGAAGAACACTTATGTGCATTCAACACAATCATCCCACCAGAGTGGTGTCACCTGCTTACGTGTACACATAGAAACATAGAAAATAGGTGCAGGAGTAGGCCATTCAATATGATAATGGCTGATTATCCAAAATCAGTACCCCCTTTCTGCTTTCTCCCCAAATCCCTTGATTCCATTAGACCTAAGAGCTATGTCTAACTCTCACTTGAAAACATCCAGTGAATTGGCCTCCACTGCCTTCTGTGGCAGTGAATTCCACAGATGTAGATGGCCATAAACCAAGGAATGTATAGGAAGTATAATAGTAAGATTAAATGAGAACTTACCAGTTTGAAGTTTGATCTTTATTTTATGAAGAGTTACGATGAGGGATTACATGAAGAAGCCCCGCCAGGCGCATGCACGTCATACTTCAAAGCAGCGGCATGAAAACACAGAAACTATAGTCGAAGTGATATAGTAAGACTCAGAAGACTAGAACTACCAGATGATCTTTGCGATTATGAGGGCCGGGAGCGGAGGGCACGTAATCCCTCATTGTAACTCCTCATATAATAAAGATCAAACTTCAAACTGGGCTGGTAAGTTCTCATTTAATCTTACTTTTTACTTCGGAGTCACGTGAGTGACTACATGAAGATTTCAAAGCTCTGTGATTTCATGCCGTAGATCCATTCCATGCGACACACTGCTTCAGTTGACACAGTGGTGAATAAATAATGTATTGAACATTGCTTCGAATTATCCAATAATCATTTTTAATAATAATAACAAACAAAACAGTAATAACCCCTCAGTCCCAGGGGGAAATTACAAATGAAATTTAGAAAGAAAAATAAATCAAATCGAACTCAAAACAGCATGCCCAAAACCTTGCACTGTCAGGACAGGTTTATCATAAAATTTGGAGAAGGTTGCCTCCTTAAACCATCTTGCGGCCCTGAGGATTTGGTCTAGAGGCACGTCTTGTGCCTTTGCTGCGGATGTTGATGCCGCCCTGGTGGAGTGAGATTTAAACACATGAGTATCTAATCCAGCACAATCCAAAACGTGTTTTAACCATCTAGAAATAGTTTGTACCGACACCTTTTAATGAGGTTTTTTTGTGGCTGATGAGCATTGCTGTCTCAGAACCTCTGAGACTCTTAGTTACCTCAGTATATTGACTCAGGTGCTTGACTACACATAATGTTTGGTCAATGGGGTATGCTTTAAAGCTTACTTTGGTTCTGGCCATTCCTGGCCTGCTTTGTTTGATTAAATAATACACATAAAACGTAATGTTATCTGCAGAAGAGTACATGCTATCTAGTCGTAGCTTTTGCCATGTTTGAACTCATTGCGCTGATACTAGCGCCATGAGCATAACCACTTTAAGTGTTAATTTCTGAAATGACAGTGACATAATTGGAGCCCATTGCCGAAGCAGTGTGAGAACTATACTGACATCCCAGATTTCTGTATATCTAGGCTTAGGAGGGTTTTTGTTAAAGATTCCTCTCATGAATCGGGATACTAACGGATGAGACCCGATAGATTGTTGTTCGGAAAACTGCCCTAAATAGGAGGACAAAGCAGTCTGAGCATTATTAATGGCATTATAACTCAAGTGTTCATCAAAATGCAATGTAGCAATACATTGCTTCAATACATCCGGTAGGCTTGCAGTATGATAAGATATATCTGACTGCAAGCAAAACATTTCCCATTTCTTAATATGAGACACATATTGTTTTTTAGTGCTATCTCTCCAAGCTGCAGTTATCACATCCATGGTCCTACTCGACAGTCCAAGCCCTTGGAACGGTCTGGTCAGAACCTGCAGATTAACAAATTAATATGATCATGTAACGGATGACTTTCTCCTGTTACTGGATGCACCAACAAATTACTGCAGTTGCGGACAGCCATGAATGGCTGAGTCATCATTCTCAGCACCAATGGGAACCATGGCTGTGTAGGCCAGTCTGGAACCACCAAAACGCCTGAGACAGAGTCCTGCTTTATTTTGGTGAGGCATTGCCTAATGAGGCAGAATGGGGGAAAAGGGTGAAAGAACGTACATCCCCAAATTAGCAAGAATGCATCCACCGCTACTGCTCCTGGATCTGGTTACCACAAAACGTATTTAGCAACTGGTGATTTAGCCTGGATGCAAATAGATCAATATCTGGCAAACCATAGCAGCTGACAATCATTTTAAAAACATCAGGATTTAGCATCCATTCTATGTTGTCATTAATTTTCCATGACCTGTTGTCTGCCACAACATTATCCCTACCTGGTAGGTAGATAGCTGAGACCCACATATTTCTGGAAATACACCAGTCCCAAATCAGGTTAGCCAGATTATCACATGATACTGACCTTATTCCTCCCATGTGATTGATATAGGCAACAGCCGTGGTATTGTCAATCTGGAGCTGAACATGTAAATTATTCATTGCTGAACAATAAGCTTTTAATCCATAGAATGCACCCAGCAATTCTAAGTAAATTATACCATGCCTGTGCAGGATTAAATCCTCTTGCACACTCCATCTACCACCACAGCTAGACTCGCTGTCCATGGCTCCCCAACCCAAAGCACTCACATCTGTTTGTAAAACCACTGAAGGTTGTTGAACCAAAATGTTTTTGGTAGTTTGTACAAGATTGATGAACCACCATAGCAATTCAGTGATGGCTCTGACTGGCAACTGCATAGGTCTATTAAAATGACCTGCATGTTCTTTAAGTGCTTGTTTTCTAGCTCGTTGCAAACTTTGATAGTGCAGGGGTCCAAACTCCACTGCATGGAAAGCCGCCACCAATTTGCCAATAACCCTGGCTACTTCCCGGATGGAGGGGTGTTGTTTTTCAGTGAGACTGGTACAGACCTCCCTGATTTCCACATCCTTGGCTGTGGGCAAAGCCACTGACATATCAACTGAATCAATGACAAAACCCAAAATAATCAATTTTTTGGGATGGCTGTAACTTGGATTTTGTTGGATGGACAAGAAATCCTAACCTCTCAAACAGGTGTTTGGTTGCTGAAACCGACTCTTCGGCTGTTTCCTGAGTGTTGCTTATGATTAAGATATCATCTAGATAAGCCATCACAATGTGATTCTGAGCACGAAGTAGCGCCAGCACTGGTTTTTAACAATTTTGTGAACAACCTAGGAACTGAGGTTAACCCATTGGGTAATGCTTTAATTTGCCACAGCTGTCCCATCCAACTAAATCTCAAGTATCTCCGGCACTGATGATGAATTGGTACTGAATAATATGCATCTTTCAGATCTATGGTTGCCATATAACAACCTTCTGATAACAGCTGTTTAGCAGTATTGAAGGTGTCCATGTTAAAATGCCTATACTGGACATAGGAATTTAACTGGGTTAAATCCCGAATGACTCAACATTCACCATCTTTTTTCTGCCTGGGCAATATATTGGACACAAATTGTTGAGGATGGTATGTCATCCTCTTAATTACCCCTTATTGGCCAAAACCGCAATTTCTTCATTTACCTGCTGAGTTTCTGGTCCAGAAAAAAACAATACCCGACTAAGCATATTTTTGCAGGTGTATGAATTCCTGACATAAACTCTATTCGAGACCCTGAGATAGTGTCCAGTATAAACAGATCAGATGTTATGCAGCACCATTCATCATAAAATAACTGTAACCTACCCCCAACCGGAGGTTGTTCCCCAGAAGATTTATCCTGGCCTGAATGAATCACCCGTACCTCCATAGTCGACTTTGGAGTTCTCGTCCTTCTCGCCATGTTGGGGTTGTAGTTGGCGTATACAGGTGGGTAATACCGCCCTCCCACTGGCCCCACTCTGCTTGGCCCTGCCCCCGGAACTGTCCCCCTTCGTGTCGAAAATGACCTGCGAGGTGGCATCCTGGCAGAAGGAAAGTAAGTCTTCATGAGGCCTATTGTCTTGGCCTCTTCCTCCAGGTCTTTGACTTGTTTGAGCAGATCCATCCCAAATAAATAATTTGGCGCTTGAATATTGGTCAACCTGCATAAAGCTGCAAATCGTGGGTTTAGTGTAGGTTTTATAGCTATTTTCCGAATGCAATTCACTTCGAAATATGCATTACACGGCAGGGCCAACATATCCTGCTGTGTGCCGGACATCGGTGCCCTCGGACCATTTTACCAAAAGCTATGATGCCTGCTCCCACCAATTTGAGGACCCGCTGGAATCAGATTTCTTGTCCATGCATCGTTGCACTCGTTTGTGCCCAGAGAGCAGAGTTCACAGTGGGCACTTTGAGCGACGCACAATTCACAGGTGTTATATATCGGGTGGCTGTTTGTTCCATTATAGTATCTTGTAGCTGGTGAGAGGCCATGGAATTGATGTTGGCCGCCAGGTTTTCCTCCATGGCTTCACCAGTACCTTCTGGAATAGCAAAGTTCCTTGCTACGTCCGGGACACCTAGAGCATGGCTCATGTGCTTTGGTGTGTGCTCAAAAGCAGTGACACCAACTTCAGGGTCAGACTCCTCCTGCCCTGGCTCTCCCGAGTCTTGCTCCAGGGAGGTCTCTTTCAGCCCTAAACAAGATGCTGGAGAGGGTGATTCCCACTGATATTCATAAGCGGTGTAGTCTTTTTTGCTGTGTGGGCCTCTACGTGAGGCTGTCTGGGGAATCCTAGGGGCATTCGACCCGATTGAAACATTTCATGGCTCATTAAAGTTTGGAGCATTTTCTCCATCTGTTCGAGCCGTCCCCATACCTTTTTATTATCAGGAGGGGAGTCTTCCTCATCATCAGACCCTTCAGATAAGACGGGCCTGAGAGATTTTCTCTCGGCCTTCCTCCCTGGTGGAGTGGCCTCAGTGCCCTGAAGCACTGGAACTGATGGAGGCAGTTGAGCTGCCGGTAGAACAGCAGCCGGTATTGGAGCCGGCGTTACCGCAGCGGGTATCTCCCGACCCGATCTGCGAGCGGTAACCGCGGGCCTGCGCGTTACGCTTCTACTCCGGACAAATCTCTTCTCAACACGCTCCATTACCAAAAACTCCCGCTGGCTCACGAGCCAGACCCACGGAGTTTAAATACTTGCAGAAAAAGTTTTAAATTCACTTACCTGCGGGTTTACTACTTACCGCTGGTGGAGCTGCGCTCTCCAGCCCGTCGGTGCAGCATGCGCGGACGTAATGATGCACATGCGTCTGGTGGGGCTTCTTCACGTAGTCACTCACGCGACTCCGAAGTAAAATTGGAGACTGAGAACACATTATACCGGGTGATGTGAGTTATTGTGCTTGATAATCAGTGGGTGCTTGTTGGGAGAAAGTTCCTGTTTCTATGATGTCATCTCCCCATGATTCAGCAGAATAACCAAGGACAACTTACTGGTGTATGTAATTAACACTGGAATAAAGGCAACTTTCGGTCTGTTGCCATTAATAGCTCTCTCCTTAGGCTGATTAGATTGGACCTTTTAAACTTGCTTCAGTTTTCATTCTTCAATTGACTTGCAGAATCCTTGGTACTTAATACCTAACTTGGAAGACATCCAAATGTCAGCACACAATTTGGGACACCGTCTGCTTTTTGAATGATTGACACTAAGCTCCCATACCAATGACTGACAATAGGAAATATGTAACACTTTCCAACCAGCTAAGGAGGGAAAATTAGGCTGTGAATGTGGGATCCCGGGTACCCTTTATCTGAACATAATGGGTGCTGATTTGATTTTGATGTTATCTATGACTTGCCTATGTACAATTGTTAGTGCATCCTGTGTCACATGCCTTAGTGTAGCAGTGTTACAAAATTTTGAGATTTTAAAAATCAAGTCTGTAATTTATCCCATCAGATAAAGCATAAAATGAAGTTTAATTTGACACCTAATTCACTTTCATATCTTCAGTATTAAGAAATATGACCATTTACATACTCGGAAATTAGCATCTTGTTCCCCATTGCCTTTCAATTGACTTAACACAAAAGCTGTGATCTAGAACCGTTAAAAGCCCATAACTTTCTTAAAAATTAAGAGAACTCAATGAAATTTTCAGTTATTATAGATTGAAGCATTCTGAAACAAATATGAAACAATCTTACTTGGATGACCTACAATTAAAGCATATAATTAGCTAGTTATCTAATTGTAGCTAATTACAAAATTCAATGAGTAGATCTAAACATCTATCCATTTCTTAAGAAACGATAAACTTTTTTAAAATTGCCTAAGTGTCCAAATAACATTCACACAATAATCCACAATATAACATAATTTTTAAATCTCATTTTCATGAATTTCTGGGCTAAATGGAAGGAATTTAGTGATTAATGCCTGTAAATTAATGGCTATTTAAATCAACTAGCGAGTGGGTTTTAGTGGAATGCGGTGGATTGGAACGTTGTGGTTTGCTGTGAAGTCGGTATGAAAAATACAGCCGGTTCATACATTATTTGGACCCCATTTCGCAACATGAAAATATTATTAAAGCCTCCATAAAAACCAACTTTTAATATAACTTTCAGTGGTGGGCAAATTAATGGAAAAGATACTTAGACATAATATATATAAGTATCTGGATAAAGAGGGTCTAATTAGGAACAGTCAACATGGATTTATGCCTGGAAGGTCATGTTTGACTAATTTTCTTGAATTTTTTAAAGAGGTTACTAGGGAAATTGACGAGGGTAAAGCAGTGGATGTTGTCTATATGGACTTCAGTAAGGCCTTTAACAAGGTTCCTCATGGAAGGTTGGTTAAGAAGGTTCAACTGTTGGGTATAAATGCAGGAATAGCAAGATGGATTCAACAGTGGCTGAATGGGAGAAGCCAGAGGGTAATGGTGGATGGCTGTTTGTCGGGTTGGAGGCAGGTAACTAGTGGGGTGCCTCAGGGATCTGTGTTGGGTCCTTTGTTGTTTGTCATGTACATCAATGATCTGGATGAAGGGGTGGTAAATTGGATTAGTAAGTATGCAGATGATACCAAGATAGGGGGTGTTGTGGATAATGAAGAGGATTTCCAAAGTCTACAGAGTGATTTAGGCCAGTTGGAAAAATGGGCTGAAAGATGGCAGATGGAGTTTAATGCTGATAAATGTGAGGTGCTACACCTTGGCAGGACAAATCAAAATAGGACGTACATGGTAAACGGTAGGGAATTGAAGAATACAGTTGAACAGAGGGATCTGGGAATAACCGTGCATAGTTCCTTGAAGGTGGAATCTCATATAGATAGGGTGGTAAAGAAAGCTTTTGGTATGCTAGCCTTTATAAATCAGAGCATTGAGTATAGAAGCTGGGATGTAATGTTAAAATTGTACAAGGCATTGGTGAGACCAAATCTGGAGTATGGTGTACAATTTTGGTCGCCCAATTATAGGAAGGATGTCAACAAAATAGAGAGAGTATAGAGGAGATTTACTAGAATGTTGCCTGGGTTTCAACAGCTAAGTTACAGAGATAGGTTGAATAAGTTAGGTCTTTATTCTCTGGAGCGCAGAAGGTTAAGGGGGGACTTGATAGAGGTCTTTAAAATGATGAGAGGGATAGACAGAGTTGATGTGGACAAGCTTTTCCCTATGAGAATAGGGAAGATTCAAACAAGAGGACATGACTTTAGAATTAAGGGACAGAGGTTTAGGGGTAACATGAGGGGGAACTTCTTTACTCAGAGAGTGGTAGCGGTGTGGAATGAGCTTCCAGTGGAAGTGGTGGCGGCAGGTTCGTTGGTATCATTTAAAAATAAATTGGATAGGCATATGGATGAGAAGGGTATGGAGGGTTATGGTATGAGTGCAGGCAGGTGGGACTAAGGGAAAAAAGTTGTTCGGCATGGACTTGAAGGGCCGAGATGGCCTGTTTCCATGCTGTAATTGTATATGGTTATATGGCTATATAAAAATAAACTGTGTACCTTTTTTTCTCCCCTACGCAAAATCCTTCCCGTTATCGGCGCTCACGGCTTTTGAAGGTGATTTTTAAATTACTCTAGATAATAAATAATCTAGCGTAATTTAAAAATACCTTCATTAATGAAATGTCGGAGCGATTTTTCTTCCGCAACGAAATCGCCCAACATTGATCGATTTGCCCAGTCTGAAGAAAAACGGCACTTTGAGCCCGCCCCCCTCTGAAAGGCGCCAAAGTCGCGCACACGGGGAGCGGCAGAACTGCTGCGCTACTCAAGGTAAGTTTTGTAACATACCTACTTAGTGATGGGGGCAGGAGCACTTGTGATGCTCTCACACATCTTAAGCACCCAGAGTTGGCAGATCATCATGTCAGTTCTAGTACATTGTTACTTTTCATAACTTTATAAGTTCTAGGAGCAGAATTAGGCCATTTGGCTCATCAAATCTGCTCTGCCATACAATCATGGTTGGTCTAACATACTCTCTCAACCCCATTCTCCTGCCTTCCCCCCATAACCCCTGACACCCACACTAATCAAGAATCTGTCAATCTCTGCCTTAAAAATATCCATTGATGGCCTCCACAGCCTTCTGGGACAATGAATTCCACAGATTCACCACCCTCTGACTAAAGAAATTCCTCCTCATCTTTCTAAAAGTATGTCCTATTATTCTGAGGATATGCTCTCTGGGCCTAGACTCTCCAACTAGTCAAAACATCCTCTCCACATCCACTCTATCCAGGCCTTTCACTATTTGGTAAGTTTGAATGAGGTCCCCCATTATTCTTCTAAACTCCAGCAAGTACAGGCCTGGTGCAGTCAAATGCTCATCACATGTTAACCCAATCATTTATGGAATCATTCTCGTAAACCTCCTCTGGAACTCTCCAGAGCCAGCACATCCTTCCTCAGATATGGGGCCCAAAGCTGCTCACAGTACTCCAAATGCAGTGCCTTATAAAGCCTCAGTACTACATCCCTGTTTTTCATTCCTCCCTCATCACTTGATTAACATCACATATTTGACTTGAAAGCACACTCACCTGTATTACTTAACGGAATCAGGACTTACTTACAGGATTGTTGGTGATTGATTGAAAGGGGAGTTGATGGTAGGTCAGGATGACTTGATCTTTGAAGAGACAGCATCTGGATCTCTAAACCTCAGGCGAACCATGTTGCTGCCAGACATGGGATGCTGCTAGTTATTTGTCTCATACCTCAATGTGACAGGGAAAACAAGGAGAGTGCAGAAGAAGCAATGATTTTGCCAGGACATGACGACATGCACTATCAGTAGAGGTTGAGACTAGGACTTTATTCCTTGGAGCACAGATGGCTGATGGCTGATCTTGTAGAGGTGTATAAAATCATGTGGGAAATGCACAGAGTCTTTTACCCAGGGTAGGAAAGTCAAGAACCAGGGGACATAGTTTTAAGGTGAGAAGGGAAAGATTTAACAGAGCTCAGGCCCTCAAATCCTGGCACCATTCTCATAAATCTCTGCATTCTTTTCAGCTAAATTACATCCTTCCTATAGCAACTGACCGGAACTGAACACAATAGGCCAAATGTGGCCTCTCCAATGTGAACAATTGTAACGTAACGTCCAAACTTCTATACTTAATACCCTGATTGATAAAGGTCAATATCGCAAAATCCTCTTTACCACCCTCTCTACATGTGATCCCACTTTCAAGGAACTACGTATGTATCTGCACCCCTAGATCCCTCTGCTCTACAATACTTCCCAGGGCCTTTTCATTCACTGTGAAGGTCCTGCCTTAGTTTGACTTCCCAAAATACAATACTTTGCGCTAATCTGCATTAAACTCCATTAGTCATCCCTCAGCCTACTTAGACAGCAGATCAAGATCCTGCTGTAAATGTTGATAAACATCTTCACTGTCTACAATACTATCTTATTTTATATCATCTGCAAACTTACTAATAGCACTGAGATGGGAATGTCGTGGTGCAATTAATGGAAGATCAGATTTGATGATGTTGTGCCCGACATTAACTATGCACAAGGTCACAACGTTTTTAGACAGTGCATCTGTATTGCTGAAGCCTAGCTCATGATGTTCACTCTCAGTCTACATCCAATGAAGCTCCTGACTCTTTGCCCTCCATTCACCCTCAACCCCTAAGATCTCCAGAGCTGGACTGGAAGATCTGAATAACTGAAAACACCCATGTTTTGTCATGTTTTTCAGCAAGTTGCTACACCAAAGCCACAAATCACTAGGTGCAAGCCAACTACAAGCCAACATTGACTGCCTTGACTTGTGAAAACCACTCACAGAATTTGACCCAATGGTTTTACGAGTGGCAGCCTAGTGGTATGCGTTGGCCACTGTAGTCACTGTTGGGATACACAAGTTTGATGTTAACCTTCATCTGCTTTAATCAAGCATGGATTGATCCTGCATCACACTCTCAATACCATGTTGTCCAATTTAATCCGTAAGGTTTTCTACAGTAACTATTCCAGCAATGATTTATTGGGATCATAGAACACTGAGCATAAACCTGAAAAAAAAAAACAAGCAGGAAGGCAATTATTTAACGATCAATCTATGTCCTGGTGCATTTTAGCAGATCGAGAATTCACTAGTATTGGGGATATAATGTTTATGTTTACATTTCTGATTATGTTTAGAGATACAGCGTGGAAATAGGCCCTTCAGCCCACTGAGTCCACACCAACCAGCGATCCCCGCACATCAAAGTCAAAAAGTCAAAGTCAAAAGAGTTTATTGTCATGTGTCCCTGACAGGACAATGAAATTCTTTCTTTGCTTCAACACAACAGAACATAATAGGCATTGACTACAAAACAGATCAGTGTGTCCATATACCATTATATGGTAAATACACACATGAATAAATAAATTGATAAAGTGCAAATAACAGATAAACAGATAATGGGTTATTAATGTTCAGAGTTTTGACCGAGCCAAGTTTAATAGCCTGATGGCTGTTGGGAAGTAGCTATTCCTGAACCTGGTCGATGCAGTACTCAGGCACCTGTACATTTTACCTGAAGGTAGCAGTGAGATGAGTGTATGGCCAGGATGGTGTGGGTCCTTGATGATGCTGCCAGCCTTTTTGAGGCAGCGACTGCGATAAATCCCCTCAATGGAAGGAAGGTCAGGGCCGATGATGGACTGGGCAGTGTTTACTACTTTTTGTAGACTTTTCCTCTCCAGGGCGCCCAAGTTGCCGAGCCAAGCCACGATGCTACCGGTCAGCAAGCTCTCTACTGTGCACCTGTAGAAGTTAGAGAGAGTCCTCCTTGACAGACTGACTCTCCGTAATCTTCTCAGGAAGTAGAGGCGCTGATGAGCTTTCTTAATAATTGCATCTGTGTTGTCGGACCAGGAAAGATCTTCAGAGGCAAGGCAGCAACTCTACTGCTGTGCCACCCTGCCACACTAATAAATAATAATTTATTAACTATTCTTTGTTTATTATACATTATCTTTACGATCTATGAGAATTGTGTTTACTGACCTATTTATTGACCTGTTAAGTAAGAATTTCATTGTTCTGTTGTTGGTACATATGACACTTAAATATTCTTCACTCTTGATTCTTGACTCAATTTGCATTATAATTCTTAACACTGAAGCCCCTTAAAACCTTGAGTTACTTGTGAACTCAAATGTTTAAATATATACTAAATACTTAAATACAGGAAACTTTAATAGAATGAATGATAAATAACTAAAACCTCTGCGTACAGCAATGAATGGAAAAGGAACCTATCAGCTATGAAATTAAGGGAATGATTTTACCCCTGGAGGCAGATTCTTCCTTTAGTACTTTCAGACTAAATCAGCACATTTGACATCATCCTTGAACTCTGACAATACATTGCTTCATCTTTATCTAAACTGGACGTAATGTACCGACCGTGCACCAGAGAAATGATTTGATACATTCATTCTGGCACAGAAAGAAGGTTAATGCAGGAATTAGCCCTGCTGTGCATGACACGGGAGAATGTTGCCTAATTCTTGTTTCACCAGTACATCAGGCAATAGCAAAAGGGTTTCATATATACGCAAACAATATAAATGATAAAATAAAATATAAAATGCACTGGTAAATTTCATTAGGAAACATCTGACTTTGCAAATCTGGTGTTATTTGGCTTCAACTCAGAAATTGAGAAAATTAAAATCAACATTTTTACCTAACAGTCCTATTTGCTAAATTCTGCATGTTTTGCTAAAATAATAAGAAAAAAAAGAGCTGGTGTAGGCCATACCCACCCCACTCCCCCACTGCCCCAAGAAGCAACACCACTACAGTATATAATATCAGAGTAGAACTCGCAACCCATTCATTGATTTCATTTGAGCCCAGAATCCATCAGTCTGAGTTGAAATGTTTGGCAACCAGGAGATTGGGCCTTCTCCATTGTCAGATGCAAAAGATGCAGAGTCCACATGCAAATTGGAGGAACAGCACCTCATATTTTGCTTGGGCAGCTTACAATCCAGCAGTATGAATATCGATTTCTCTAATTTCAAGTAACCTCCTCAACCCTCTCTCTCTCTCTGCCAATACCCCACCCTAGCCGCCCTGCCAGTTCCACTGTTCGCTTTCCCTTCATCCCTTTGTTATCACCTCTTCCACAGCCAACAATGGACCATTGTGGGCTTTACCTTTCCTTGGTCATCGACGTTGACTGATTTGCTCTAAACCTTTTCATATCTCCAGTTTCCCTGCACTCGGTCTGAAGAAGGGTTTTGACCCAAAATGTTGCCTATATCTTTTCTCCAGAGATGCTGCCTGACCCGTTGAGTTACTCCAGCATCTTGTGTCTATCTTCGGTGTAGACCAGCACCTTCAGTTCCTTCCTGTGCATCAGTCTGAGTATTGGATATGATTATTGACTGTGCATCCATAAATGGAGATGTAGAAGACTGCAGATGTAGGAGTCATGAGAAATCTAAGTGCTGGAGGAACTCAGGGGGTCAGGCGCCATCTGGGGAGGGAATGGACAGATGATGTTTCAGGTAGGGACCTTCCATCAGCATATTCCCCCTCCAGATGCTGCCTGGTCCCTTGAGTTCCTCAAGCCCTTTGTGCTTTGCTCTACAATTCATAAAGGTCCGGTCGATTTTCAACCCTCTCAGTGAAGAAATGTCACCTCTTAAGGGCCTCTCCCACATACGCGACCTTTACAGGCGACTGCCAGCACCCGTGATAGGTCGCCGAAATTTTCAACATGGTGAAAATTCAGCGGCAACCAAAAAGACTATATGACTCTTTGGAGACCTCTCACGACCAAAGGAGACCTCTCACAACCATACAGGCTGTATGGTCGTAAGTGGTCTCCTATGGTCGTGAGAGGTCACCCACGACATGTCGCCAGAGGTCGCCTGTATGGTCATGAGAGGTCTCCTCTGGTTGTGAGAGGTCTCCAAAGTGTCGTAGCATCTTTCTGGTCGCCGCTGGTGGTGCAAAAGGACTTGGAAGTGCTACCTGCCCTTCCACCTATTTTTGTATCACTTTTAACTTCGCCACAAAGCCTTCAATCCCCCTCGTCCAAATCATTAATATATAATGTGAAGAGCAGCGGCCCCAGCAACGAGCCCTGTGGAACTCCGTTAGTCACTGGCAGCCAACCAGAATAGTCCCCTTTATTGCCACTCTATGTCCTCTGCCATCCAGCCAACCTGCTATCCATGCTGGCATCTGTCCATGGATACTGTAGGCTCTCTTAGCATCTTCCTTGGCAGCCTCACATGTGGCACCTTATCAAAGGCTTTCTGAAAATCTAAGTAAACAACTACTGACTCTCCTTTGTCTGTCCTGCAATTTACCTCTTCAAAGAATTCCAGCAAATTTGTCAAGCAAGATCTTCCCTTCACAAAGCGATGCTGACTTCAGCTACTTTATCATGAACTAATTACTCCTTAACCTCATCCTTTATAATTGACTCTAAAACCTTAACATTCACCAGTCAGACTAACCAACCTATTGTTCCACACAATTCTGCTTTGCTCCCTTCTTGTGCAGTGGGGTAATATTGGCAATTTTCCAATCATCTGGAACCACTCCTGACTCCAGTGATTCTTGAAATATCACTATCAACTCCTCCACAATCTCTAAAGCCACCTCTTGCAGACCGCTGGGGTGCAGTCCATCCAGTCCAGGTGACCTATCTACCTTCTGCCCTTTCAGCTTCCCAAGCACCTTCTCCCTAGTAATAGCCACTCCACTAACTTCCACCCCCTGACTCTCTTGAATTTCAGGCACGTTACTGGTGTGAAGACTGATATAAAAACTCCTCTGCCATTTCTCCTCTGTGAAGACTGATTCAACTCCTCTGCCATTTCTTTATTCTCCATTATGGCTTCTCCTGCATCATTCTCCTGTGGTCCAACATCCACTCTTGCCTCTCTCTTACTCTTTATATAACCGAAGAAACACTTGCTATCCTCTTTTATATTATTGGCTAGCTTCCCTTCGTATTTCTCATATGGTACCTTATTAAATAGAGTTATTGATTTATAGAGCATGAATTGGGGTCTTCTGGACCACAGTGTCCATGCTGACCATGAAGTGTCCATTTTCACTAATTACATTTTATTGTTCCTACATTATCATCAACACCTCCCCCCCCCCCCCCCCCCGCCCTTACTGATTATACCAACCAGCTATACTTTAAGCACAATGTACAACGACCAATTGACCTACCGACTCTGAAAGGTAAATAAACATTTATTTATTACCCCCCAAATACAGCCTCACCACAACTTAAATTTGTCATTTGTAAAACCATGTCCACATTGTAGTTATCAAGTGCTCTGATAAACTGTGATAGATTCCAGTAATCTCCCTGCTGCTTTCATTAGGCTAACTGACTTAAGATTCTGAAATAAACTTTCCTTCAATTTCAGTTTTACATTTGCCTTGTAATCCATTGGGATTTATCTAAAACTCTGAAGGATTACACCAATGCATTCTGTATCTCTGAATCTGCTTTCTTTCAAGACCCAAGATATCATTACCATCAGGCCCAGGTGCTGCCATGGTTTTCACCCCTTTAGTTATTCCAGTGATTTTCCTCCACTAATATTAAGATGCTACCTCTCATTAAATCCTTCATTCTAAAAATTACTACTATATTTTTAGGGTCAAGTACATCTGCTGTTTTCTTACTCACATTTCTCGTTTCTCGTTTCTCTGCCTTGGTCCTTCAGACCAAGATTACTTCTGGCATGTCTCTGGTTTACATACTTGTAAAACAAGGATTCTTTTATTTCTTATATTTTTATCTTCATGTTCTTTTTTCTCCTTATCATTTTCTGCATTACCCTTCTCCAGATCGCCTCACTATTCCCTCTGGCTATATTGTAATTCTTCATCCAGAACTATTTTTCGCCACACGACTTATCCATTGGAGCTCTTATTCTTCAAGGGAATGTTTCTTCCTAAAGAATCATAAAATATTTAACTGATTTTATTTGCTTATCTAATTACTCATCCCTTATTCCAATGTGATTGGCTTTGATTAATTTTAAGACCCTAGATTTGTACTTAAGCAAATGACCCTCAAATTTGAGCTATTTTTGTACTTATATTGATCATTCTTCCCCGTTGTTCACTTTCTTATATGACTATAAATTAACCCTAACTTTAGAAAGGAAATGAGGAGGAATTTCTTTAGTCAGAAGAATTTTCTGCTACAGATGGCTGTGGAGGTCAAGTCAATGGATATTTTTAAGACGGAGATTGTCAGATTCTTGATTAGTAAGGGTATCAGGGGTTACAGGGAGAAGGCAGGAGAATGGGGTTGAGAGGGAAAGACAGATCAGCCATGATTGAATGGCAGTGTAGACTTGATGGACTGAAAGGCATAATCCTGCTCCTGGAGCTTATGAAATTATGAACTTGTGATGTTGTGATCTACATGGTCTTTCCATTTAGTTCTTAATATGTAATAACGTAATGTTTCTCATTTACTCCTTGAACCTGTCTGTGTTACACCTACATCTAAGTTCCTGATTTATGTTCTGAGCAATACAATGATTACTTTTATTGCACCAACCCATTATTTTGCCATTTTGTCATGTTTAAACCGTCCAATATGAATCTACATTTTAATTTTCTGCATGAAAAATCTATCTTCCTATTGCCTTTATTTCATTGGATATTACCTCACCTCCTTTTTCAATCGCCCCAAAATGTTATAAATGGAGTAACTTTGAAGCCTCAGTTCACAGCCCTGGTCACCCTGCAATCACACGTCATTAATGGTTAATAAATCAAACCTATTTAGATGTATTTAAATAATTCTTCTATCTTGTTGGAGGTACTTTTATCCCTTCAGTACTCTTATTTTTAACATTCTCTTTACTCTTTTCTTTACATTTTTCTGCTAAGATTCATACCATTGTTAAATTCTCTGCCCCTTTCTGAGACTGGGATAACATAGCGAAGCATATGGATATTTCCAAATATCAAATAGCAATGCACAGAAATTAGTTTGTCATCTTCACAAATCTCTGTAAACCTCAGTCGAATAAATACAGTGGCACTGATCCAAATACTTGCTAAGAAATGGCAGCTGCAGATTATAATTTAATCCCTCAGTGACGAACTGCTAATTAAAGTTTGGTAGAAGATTGTTTAATAAAGGCTTGATCAAACACTAAAATTATTTTCTTCTAAATCTGGGGCCTCGATATTTTTCGCTGCGGAGGCTTCTGAGGACAAGCACAAAGACCTAATCTTTGGAAAAAAACAGTTTCCAATAATTTATGTCAAAAATAATTTAGAGGGATTTACAAAAGCTCAATTTTCCCTGCAGGTTGTACTGTGTTTTTGGAACATTCAGAGTTGTCTTCAATCTTACTACAGAGATAGGGTTGTCAAATGGAGAGAAGATAGTTGAAAATTATTGAACTGCTCATGATACTTTTGATACATTTTAATTACAAGAAATGCTCTTAATTTTCAAATCTTATTCAAGGGATGCTCGCTAGACAATAACATTTGGGTTAATATTGTTCCTTTCAAATTGTTGCATTTCATACCTAGTATATCTATATGAATTTTCAGAGCATTGGCCTCGTGTTAAGTACTCTATTATTTTCTATTGACTTTGTGATAAATGTAAACATATGAAATGGTTTGAAAATACTGAGAATAATGGTGCATTTGAATGATGAAGAATGAAGGGAAAAAGGCAAGCCAGTTATCTTGGGGTTTAAATTTCATTGCTTCAGAGATTTTATATTCATGCAGAGCCTGTGGAGTGAAAGATCTCAGATCCATCCAGCTCACTGTAACAAATCCTACATCTTACCGGGACACTTGTGAAGGATAAGAAACATATTCTTCGGGAAGCAGAAAGATTTTGACGGCGCGGAATCACTGTAGTTATGATTGAGAACTCCCAATGAAACATTGCACTTTGTACTGCAGGTTGTCATAGACTGGCATCAATTTCATGACTTGCAGGCCAAGTAGAATACTAAAGATGTTGGAATCCAGGTTTATGTACGTATATCAGCATGATACAAAACACTTTTATGGCATGCTCAAAATTGTTTATGGTCTAACTACTTCATGAACAGCACCCATGAGATCATATACTGTAGCCTCTTATTTTACAGGGAAGGGTGGAATACACAATCACCAGCCAGAGTATGTCATTGAGTTATTAATTGGCCATCTGCTTGTGACAAAGATGGAGTTGAAGCTACCTTACAGTATTCAATTCAAAACCACCTTGATCAACCACCTTAAAGCAAAGAATTTCAAAGGACCCAAAGTGCTGGAGTAACTCGTGTCCATGGCGGCACGGTGGCGCAGCAGTCGAGTTGCTGACTTACAGCGCCAGAGACCCGGGTTCGATCCTGACCACGGGTGCTGTCTGTCCAGAGTTTGTACTTTTTTCCTGTGACTGCGGGGATTTTCTCCAGGTGCTTCGGTTTCCTCCCACACTCCAAAGACGTACAGATTTGTAGGTTAATTGGCTTTGGGGAAAAAAAGGGTAAATATTCCCTAGTGTGTAGGATAGTGCTAGTGTGCAGGAATCGCTGATCAGCACATACTCAGCACAAAGGGCCTGTTCCCGCATTGTATTTCTAAAAGAATGAAAAATCTCAATGGGTCAAGCAGCATCGCTGGAAGACATGGATAGGTGATGTTTTGGGTTGAGACCCTCCTTCAGACTGATTATAAGGGGAGACAGCTAAAGGAAACTGGAAAAACCAAGAAAGATTGAAGAAGGATCCCGACCTGAGACGTCACCTATCCATATTCTTCAGAGATGCTGCCTGACCTGCTGAGTTACTCTAGCACTTTGTGTCCTTTTTGTGGAAAACAGCATCTGCAGTTCCTTGTTTCCACAAAGATATTCAAAGGTCGGTCATACCGATGGTGAGAAGCACAAAAGTGAAAGATAGCAACATTGTTGCCGATATCCATTAAGTTACCAAACATCGAAGATAACAGTCTGAAGAAGGGTCTCGACCCAAAACGTCACCCATTCCTTCTCTCCAGAGATGCTGCCTGTCCGTTGAGTTACTCCAGCATTTTGTGTCTATCTTCCGTGTAAACTAGCATCTGCAGTTCCTTCTGACAAAAGTTATGAAACGCGCTATTTTGGGACTTTTCATCTTGTCGGGTTCAGTACTTGAAAGACAAATTTATTATTACCATTAACAGCTATAATAAAAGCAAAATGGAATGCGTAGATTATTCAGAAACTCTTTTGTTGCTATAGCAAGGAAATCCAAGCTTTGTGTCTATCGTTCCAATGCTGGATGTAGACATCCACAAATTGCAGACAAATAGTGGATGAGCCAAGTGTAGTGTTTGCTTCTGTCTGAGCATAATATCAGATATTCACCATGACTCAAATACAGGGATTCCGAGAAGAATAGTAACCTCTTTTTCATCATATTAGACCATAAGACCATAAGGCCATAAGACATACTGTACGAGCAGAATTAGGCCATCTGCCCATCGAGTCAGCTCCACCATTCAATCATGGCTGATCTATGTTTTCCTCTCAAACCCATTCTCCTGCTCTCTCCTCGTAAACCTGGATGCCTTTACTAATTAAGAACCTATCGATTCACTACCTTCTAACTAAATACATTTTTCCTCTTACCCTTTCTAAAGGGACGTTGTTTAATTCTGATGTTATGGATTCTGGTCCGAGACTCTCCCACCAGTGAAAACATCTTCTCCACATCCACTCTATCTAAGCCTTTCACTATTCAGTAAGTTTCAATCCATCGCCTCCATTGGTGTCTGTGGCAATGAATTCCACAGATTCACCATCTTTATTAGTTGTATTAGACACATTCATTATAATTGTTTAAGAAGGAAATGCAGATGCTGGAAAATCGAAGGTAGACAAAAATTGTTATTTTAATTAATTAATACATAATTATATAAAAATTAATTATAATTGGTGTAGTTCAAAGCCTTTGGTATCGTAAATGGAACAGAACCTCATCGAGAAAGGTAAGATGTGTCTCTGTTTGCAGAACAAAATTTAAATTGGGCAACACACTGAAGCAAAAAACAAACTGCCAAAGGAACTCAACAAGTCAGGCAGCATCTGTGGAGGTAAATGGACAAATGTATAGGAATGAACTGCAGATGCTGGTTTACTTTGAAGATAGGCACAAGGTGCTGGAGTAACTCAGTGGGGCAGGCAGCATATCTGGATAGAAGTAATGGGTGACATTTCAGGTCGAGACCCTTCTTCACACCCGAAATTTCACCCATTCCTCTATCCAGAGATTCTGCCTGTCCCACTGAGTTACTCCAGCACTTTGTGCCTATCTTAAATGGACAAATGGTCATGGCTCTTCTTCAGATTGAGTAGAGGGGAGATAGGCAGTGGAAAGGGTGGGGCAAGACTGGTAAGTGATAAGAGGATGCGGGCGAGGTGGGGTTGATGGCCGAATGAGTCAGGTGGGTCAGAAAACATCCCACAAGGACTCCCTAGCTCAAGAACCATCACGCTCATAATTCTGCCCAACCCACACTACCCACCTTCCATTCGCCTCCCTCCCCAGTATCTATCTGCCGCTCAAAAGCCTCAACCGCTGATTTACAGCTCAATCTTCTCAACGCATAACCACCAATCTACAATCAAATCTCATACCTCGATCACCAGGCTGTCATCTGAAAAAGACTCCCAATCATCGTTTACCACCTGTGTCCCCCGATTATAGATCAGGCACCAAGATAATCTTCTTCCCACACCTATAATTTTCTGATCAAGCCCACTCCCCAGTGCTAGACAAAGCTTCCATCCAGGTCTCCACTGACAACTTGTGTGCAATCCAAGCACACCATTCAATGACTTCAGATTTGTCAACAGACATACCCTTCCTCCACCAGCTCCCCTACATCTTCATCTTCAACTCCCAGCTTGACAACTCAACCCAATGCTCCCTACCCATCTACGGCAGCCGACCATCTTAACTGTTCTCTCACACCAATACTTTGTTTGATTTGTGGTGGAGTATTTGAAGTTAAGGTGTTTGAGATAGTCGCGTAGGACTGCTCCCCATCCTACCGACAACCAGAGAGGACCCCTGAGCTACTATCTACCTCATAGGAGACCTTCGGACACTTTGATCAGTCTTTACTGGGGAAAGAAAAGTATATTCCCCATTTCTTCTGTGAAGAATTTACTCGTATATTCCCCATGAGAAGGGGAATCATGTGAATATCATTTATCTTGCACTAAACGCTATTCACGTTATTCCCTTTATCATGTATCTATCTACACACCGTGGGTGGTTCGATTGTAATCGTGTATTGTCTTTCCGCTGACAGGTTAGCATGCAACAAAAGCTTGTCACTGAACCTCGGTACACATGACAATAAACTAAACTCAACTCAACTCGAGGCTGCAAGATTAACTCAGTGTTCCACGTTGCCTTGGACTTAATGTGCTGCTTAATTTCTGAAGTGGCTTCTCCTTGAATAAAACATTCTGCAGCCCTTTGTATAACACCATTTAATGTTATTCAGTCAACTTCTGATCAAATGACTCTGCTTCTTTGCAAACCTTGTCTCACCACCACCACCATATATTAAAGCTGGATAAAGATCGCTGTGCATCAGCTCCATTCAGTGTTTGGTATAAAATCTCCAATCTCTCCTTGGTGCAGTACAGACACATGAATCAGTATTAGTAAAATCAATAATATTTGGACATTACAGTCAGACAGTATTCATCAAACGTGGTCATAAACTGCCAATCAATATATTAGTGTCTGGGGTAAAGTAGGTAGTAATTCAACTATAAATGTCAACAAGAATTTACATGCTCCATTGGGAAGTTGTATCACAGGCATAGGAAATTCTGGGATGCTGCAACTAATGTGGCTAGCCCCAACACACAGGCAGAAGGAAAGAAATGAAGGCAGTAGTCATCTATCAAAGGCTGACTCCCTCATCATGTTCTCATGATACTTTGCGTTGAACTACACTGACCTGAACACACAGAATAATCCACAAACAGTGAGTTTGGGTAATATTCCTTAAAATATATTCACGAGATTCATTTCCTCATGGAGAATTAACCGGTAAATTCTCCCTAGAAGAAATGGGGCATTGACTTTTCTTTCCCCAGTAAAGACCGATCAAAGATAGTTCGGGTGTCTCCAATGAGGTCGATTGTAGCTCAGGATCGCTGTCTAGTTGTTGATAGGATGGTGAGCAGCCCTGCGCTACTATCTCAAACACCTTGCCTTCAAATACTCCACCACAAAGTCTTGTTCAATTCATGGTGAAAATGAATGGTTAAGATAGCTGCATGCTATGGAGGGGTCGAGGGCACTGGGTTAAGTTGTCAAACTGGGAGGTCATGATGAAGGTGTGGGGGAGCTGATAGGAAAAGAGTGTATCTGATGACACATCAGAAGTCATCGCCACTATCAATCCGACATCCTATAACAATGCTGAAAGCACTGGAGATCTTTGAACTATCTTTAATCAGATTTTATTTTGTACTAAATGTCGTACCCTTTATCCTTTAACTATATACTGTGGATGGATTGATTGTAATCATATAGTTTTTTCTTTGACTGGAGACCATGCAAAAAAAGCTTTTCACTGTACATGTGACAATAAACTAAACTTCTTCTTGTTGCGTATGGCGTGCACGGCCTAAAGTTGTACGTCAACTTGTTCTCTTTGTTCTTTTTGTTTATGCATGTGGGGTTGATTGCATTAGTCGAAATGGGGTAGACCATGTGAAGGTTGCAATCTCCCACCCCAATAAACTAAACTAAACTAAACCAAATTAAACTCAACTAAATTAAACTGAATTAAACTAAACAAAATTCAACTCAACAAAACTCAACTTAACAAAAAACTCAGCTAATTCAAATCAACTTAACTAAAAGAGACTACTCAGCCTGCTTGATCCATGGTGACTCCCAGAGGAGTAATTCCATTTGTCCGATTCTGTACACAAATACGCATCAACTGCTCATTGACTCTCTTGCCACTCTCCTACACCAAAGGCAATTCCCCCATGGCCATTGAAAGTACCAACATGTTGTTGGAAGGTCGGGAGAAACTGAAAGGCCTGGTGAAAACCCCCTTGGTCACTGGGTGAAGGTGCAAGATCCAGACAGAGGAAATCAGGATTGAACCTGCACCACAGGAGGTCTACAGCACCAACACCACCCGCTGCCCTGCAGTGCTCACCTTGCAGATGAATGGGAGAAGTGGGATAGGATTCTGCATGCTGAAATTGTAATGACTCCAGGGGCTGTTTGAAGGAGAAAATGGCGGGAGTAACTTAGTGATCCCATGAAACATAGTGAAATGGCCATGAAGGCACTGCAATGAGAGGCCCTATACTAGAGGACAGTTATGACTGGAGTGTATCATATTAATTGAAGGATGCATAACAGGATATGAAGCAGGATATAACGATACATACAGGTCACACAAGGAATGTGCTCAGCATCTGTTGTCTAACTGTACAGTATTGCGTAATGATGCAGGTTAAATGCAGTTCGTGGTAAAGTTAGAGCAACAGTGCTGACAGTGAATATTCAACTGGGTGCCAGACTTTAGCATTTAAATGGGAGGCTTTGCACCCTTTATAACAGCCTTATACATCTCTGCCGTAACCAAGGGCAGTACTTGTTCCATGCAAGTTCGCAGACTCACTTACATTGTCTGGGTAGGGCTAGCCAGATAGTTCACAGAGAATTGGCTGGGGGCTGGAACTAATGAGATTCCCAGCTAGAGGGCCATCACAGATATGATGGGCCGAATGGCTGCCTTCTGTGCGCTAACCATTCTGTAATCCACTGATAACGTTTATAAGATTGCACAAACCTTGCAACATTTGTAAAATCAAATTCCCATTAATGCCACGCTGCGTAATTGACTACAAATAATGCAGGTAATTAGTGAGCGAGCAACAAATCAAATGACTTAAAGCAGAGCTGTAAAACACAAGACATTCATCAAAGTCCTTCCGGGAACAGAACCTGTCACTCTGATCCAGTCTGCTCTACAGTACATGCTCTGGATTAACTCCTGAATTTCTCAATGGATATCGTGCATTCACTCAATCACATCCCCAGAAGTTTTATTTATCAGGAAATGTTCTTTCCAAACACATGTGTAGCTACAGATGCTAGCTTACACTCATGATAAACACAAAATGCTGCAGTAACTCACTGGTCAGGCAGCATCTCTGGAGAAAAGGAATGTATCTCTGTTCTCGGTGTGAGCTTCCATATATCGGCGAGACCAAGTGCCGACTGGGCGACCATTTTGCTGAACACCTCGCTCAGTCCACCTTGGCCTACGCGATCACCCAGTTGCCAAACATTTTAACTCCCCTTCCCATTCCCATACTGACATTTCTATCATGGGCCTCCTCCATTGTCAGAGTGAGGCCACATTCAAATTGGAGGAACAGCATCTCATATTACGCTTGGGCAGCTTACAACCCAGCGGCAGGACTATCGATTTCTCTAACTTCAAGTAACCTTTGCATCCCCCCACTCTCTGTCCCTCCCCCACACTAGTCCTCTTGCTAATTTCACCATTTGTCATCTCATCCCCAGCAACAATGGATCATTGCGGGCTCCACCTTCCAATGGATTTACGAAAGGTAAATCGTGTCTGACAAATCTTGTGGAATTTTTCGAGGATGTAACTAGTAGCGTGGATGGGGGAGAACCAGTGGATGTGGTGTATCTGGACTTCCAGAAGGCTTTCAACAAGGTCCCACATAAGCGATTAGTATATAAACTTAAAGCATATGGCATTGGGGGTTCAGTATTGATGTGGATAGAGAACTGGCTGGCAAACAGGAAGCAAAGAGTAGGAGTAAACGGGTCGTTTTCACAATGGCAGGCAGTGACTAGTGGGGTACCGCAAGGCTCAGTGCTGGGACCCCAGCTATTTACAATATACATAAATGATCTGGATGAGGGAATTGAAGGCAATATCTCCAAGTTTGCGGATGACACTAAGCTGGGGGGCAGTGTTAGCTGTGAGGAGGATGCTAGGAGAATGCAAGGTGACTTGGATAGGCTGGGTGAGTGGGCAAATGTTTGGCAGATGCAATATAATGTGGATAAATGTGAGGTTATCCACTTTGGTGGCAAAAATAGGAAAACCGACTACTATCTAAATGGTGGCCGATTAGGAAAAGGAGAGATGCAGCGTGACCTGGGTGTCATGGTACACCAGTCATTGAAAGTAGGCATGCAGGTACAGCAGGCAGTGAAGAAAGCCAATGGTATGTTAGCTTTCATAGCAAAAGGATTTGAGTATAGGAGCAGGGAGGTTCTACTTCAGTTGTATAGGGTTTTGGTGAGGCCACACCTGGAGTATTGCGTACAGTTCTGGTCTCCAAATCTGAGGAAGGACATTATTGCCATAGAGGGAGTGCAGCGAAGGTTCACCAGACTGATTCCTGGGATGTCAGGACTGTCTTATGAACAAAGACTGCATAGACTCGGTTTATACTCTCTAGAATTTAGGAGATTGAGAGGGGATCTTATAGAAACTTACAAGATTCTTAAGGGGGTTGGACAGGCTAGCTGCAGGAAGATTGTTCCCGATGTTGGGGAGGTCCAGGACAAGGGGTCACAGCTTAAGGATAAGGGGGAAATCCTTTAGGACGGAGATGAGAAGGAATGTTTTCACACAGAGAGTGGTGGGTCTCTGGAACTCTCTGCCACAGAGGGTAGTTGAGGCCAGTTCATTGGCTATATTTAAGAGGGAGTTAGATGTGGCCCTTGTGGCTAAGGGGATCAGAGGGTATGGAGAGAAGGCAGGTACGGGATACTGAGTTGGATGATCAGCCATGATCATATTGAATGGCGGTGCAGGCTCGAAGGGCCGAATAGCCTACTCCTGCACCTAATTTCTATGTTTCTATGTTTCTATGTTTCTATGAGACATCAATGCAGGCTCTGGTACCCCCCCATACCTCTAGTTTCTCCCTCCCCGACTCTCAGTCTGATGAAGGGTCCCAATCTGAAACATCACATCCCGTTTTACTAGAGGTGCTGCCTGGCCCGCTGAATTACTCTAGCATTTTCTGTCTATCTTTCCATTCACATGCCTATTTGTCAATATGCCGAGCCTTTCAAGTATGATTCAAGTGCCCTAAAGTGAAGAAAAGGATTATTCTTCATGGGGACTATTGAGTTAGTGACTTGCACTGTCAACTGGATACATCACCATATAGTGTGCGTAAAGTGCCACAGCTATTGAATACCACATTCCCTGTCTAACATATTTTAAACAAAATTAATGTAGCATAAATAGGAAGATATCTTTCCCAATTCAAACTTCAATTGACCAACTTTTCCAAGTTTGAAGTAGCTACTTCCTTGCACGATGTAAATATTTTTCACGCCATCCTTATGTATTGGGATCAGCAGCAGTTTCAGCACTGTATTGAAACCATGTGGAAAATAGAAGGATTTTGCACAAGTATTGTTAGAATCGCATCTTCTGGAATCCTATGATAACTTGCATTTATGGAATGCTTTCTGAAAAAATTGTTTGCATTTAACTTTTCAGTGAAAAAAATCATAGTCATAGAGTTATGGAATCATATAGCATGGCAACAGACCCTTCGGTTTGCCCATGCCGACCAAGATGCCCCATCTCCACTTGTCCCACCTACTGGCGTTTGGCCCATATCCCTCTAAACCTATCCTATCCATGTACCTGTCCAAATGTTTCTTAAATGTTATGATAGTACCTGCCTTAACTACTTCCTCTGGCAGTTTATTCCATATACCCATCACCCTAGTTGCCCCTCAGGTTCCTATTACATCTTTCCTTCTCACCTAAACCTATGTCCTCTGGTACTTAATTCCCCTACATTGTATAAAAGACTCTGTGCAATCTCTCTATCTGTACCTCTCATATAAATCTCTACGAGATCATCCCTCTTTCTCCTGCTCTCCAAGGAATAAAGTCCAAGAGTGTTCAACATTTTCCTATAGTTCAGGCACTCAAGTCCCGGCAACATCATAAAACCCCTGTCTCACAGTGTGAGTTGACCCACGAGGTGGACATCGGGAACATCGGAACTCGTGGACACAACTAAAGGCAGGTACCCGTGAAACTTGTTAACTCTTGAAAAAATTCAAACATGTTTAAAGTTTTCCACGAGTCAAATTTACTCTTGAAGTTAAAAATGGAAACATTTAAACACGTTGTAAGAACGTAGTGGCGCGTGTGTTTACCGTAGTGACTCATGAGTCTACAACTATCATGATTTCATTTGGACTCTTCAAATTAAGCTGTAAACCTGATATGGGTCTTTAAAACCGTGTATATAGAATAACTAATTCCATGTGCGTGGGACCGGGGGGTTTTGGGGGGTGGGGTTCATTCATAATTATTGTGACCAGCAGAACGGAGGAGCAAACCTCCAAAGAAGTACAGGTTTGTGGGTTCATTGACTTCTGTAAATTGGCACTAGTGTGTGGGATGCGAAAGTGGGATAAACGAGAAATTGGGTACGGGTGATCAGTGGTTGGCGTGGACTCGGTGGGCCAAAGGTTCTGTTCCCATGCTGTAAATTCTAAACAATTCCATAATCTGGCAGCAAATCTCTGAGGTAGAGAGCGATCAACATTTCTGCCACCATCTCCCACTACCCTGGTGCTGTTGTCTTGAAACGCAAAAGTGCTGAACTAACATCTGTGGAGAACATGTTTCGGATCGCCACCCTGCATTTGGCTGCTGGGTTAATTTTGATTTTAGACTACAAAGGACCACTTGTTGTTTTCAAAATGACGTGTAATCTGTATTTATTGCATCTTTGGAATATCCAAAGTCTCCGCTTTTCCATTTCTGAACATTTATTCGTCAGGCATTAAACAAGGGTCTGAAGAAGGGTCTCGACCTGAAGCGTCACATGTTCCTTTTCTCCAGAGATCCACTAAGTTACTCCAGTTTCTTGTATCTATCTTTGTTTTAAACCAGCATCTGCAGTTCCTTCCTACACATAAAAAATAACACGACGGTGGAAGAACCCACTATTTCGGGAATCCCAGGAAAGTGTACAGTAATCTTTGCTCCGTAGCTGAACTGGTTGAAGGAAGATTGCTGAAAACATATTACTCAGATAAACACGGGAGGTTGACAACATATTAAAATGTGTCTCCGGTTAAACCCGTTTTTCTTACCGGGCAGCCACTGAAAAAAATGATGAAGCAGCTTAAAATGAACTGTCGTTCAAAAGTAAATCATTATTGATTCGGCTTCATTCAATAAAACGCCACTCGCACTTTTTATGCATTAGATGTTTTGGAGTATTTTATGTGTGAGTACACGGACATTTTTTGTAACTTAATTTAATGACCTTGGTGGTTACACGACTGTATGCAACCTGTCAACATTGTTCTCCCAGCTCTTCAACAAAACCACATCATAATGCGTTGCCCTCAGAGGACCAGTCACCATGTATAAATCCGTGCAGCCTTTTACACCAGCCTCCGGACAGAGAGTGAAAAAATAATTTCTTCTTACGAAAAAAAACCTCAATCACTTTGAAATGTGTTGGAAGGAACAGCAGATGCTGGTTTAAACCAAAGACGGACACATAAAACTGGAGCAGCTAACAATGAACGGCCGGTTCCCTTTATCATTGTTACTTTTGTGCATACCTTTCATTCCACATCTCTCATTTTCCTTTCCCCAACTCAAAGCCGCAGGATAGAGATGTCTTCTTTAATACTGTTGTATTACTGTAAAACAGACCTTCATTCACAGTTGGCTCAAAAGTAACTCGGGAGAGGAACTTGGTAATTCGGGAGACGAACTTGGAACATCGCAGAAATGACAAGTAAACGGCAAACTTAGTTATACCTGTGGGAACTCGGTTAAACTCTTGATCATACACTTGGAATCTCGTACACAACCATGAGTCTTTCACTCGGGGTACCTCGTGGGTCAGCTCGCACCGTGAGACAGGACTTTAAATATTCCAGCTTTCAACATCCTTCCTATAGCAGGGTGACCAAAACTGAACACAATACTCCAAATGTGGCCTCACTAACGTCTTGCACATCTGTAACATAACATTCCAACTTCTATCATCAATATCCTGACTGATGATGGCCAATGTATCAAAAGTTTCCTTGGCCACTCTATCAACCTGTGACACCACTTTCAAGGGACTATATACCTGGACTTCAAGAACCCTCTGCTCTACATCATTTCCCATGGCCTTGCCATTCACTGCGAAGGTTCTGGCCTGGTTTGACTTTCCAAAATGCAAAACTTTCATAGAAACATAGAAACATAGAAAATAAGTGCAGGAGTAGGCCATTCGGCCCTTTGAGCCTGCATCACCATTCAATATGATCATGGCTGATCATCCAACTCAGTATCCCATATCTGCCTTCTCTCCATACCCCCTGATCCCCTTAGCCACAAGGGCCACACCTAACTCTTAAATATAGCCAAATTAACTGGCCTCAACTAACTTCTGTGGCAGATAATTCCACAGATTCACCACTCTCTTGTGTGAAAAATGTTTTTCTCATCTCCGTCCTAAAAGACTTCCCCCTTATCCTTAAACTGTGACCCCTTGTTCTGGACTTCGCCAACATCGGGAACAATCTTCCTGCATATAGCCTGTCCAACCCCTTAAAAATTTTGTAAGTTTCTATAAGATCCCCCCTCAATCTTCTAAATTCTAGCGAGTACATGCCGAGTCCATCCATTTCTTCATATGAAAGTCCTGATATCCCAGGAATCAGTCTGGTGAACCTTCTCTGTACTCCCTCTATGGCAAGAATATATTTCCTCAGATTAGGAGACCAAAACTGTACGCAATACTCCAGGTGTGGTCTCACCAAGACCCTGTACAACTGTAGTAGAACCTCCCTGCTCCTATACTCAAATCCTTTTGCTATGAATGCTAACATACCATTCACTTTCTTCATTGCCTGCTGCACCTGCATGCCTACTTTCAATGACTCGTGAACCATGACACCCAGGTCTCATTGCATCTACCCCTTTCCTAATCGGCCACCATTCAAATAATAGTCTACTTTTCTGTTTTTTGCCACCAAAGTGGATAACCTCACATTTATCCACATTATACTGCATCTGCCATGCATCTGCCCACTCACCCAACCTATCCAAGTCGCCTTCCAACCTCCTAGCATCCTCCTCACAGCTAACACTGCCCCCCAGCTTCGTGTCATCCGCAAACTTGGAGATGTTGCATTCAATTCCCCTGTCCAAATCATTAATATATATTGTAAATTGCTGGGGTCCCAGCACTGAGCCTTGCGGTACCCCACTAGTCACTGCCTGACATCCTACCCTTTGCTTCCTGTCTGCCAGCCAGTTCTCTATCCACATCAATACTGAACAATACATGAATTTCCTCGCACTTAACTGCATTAAATTCCTTTAGCAATTTCTAAGACCACTTGCCCAACCTGTCAAGATCCTGATCTTAGGATCAACGTCATAAGATAAAAAGTGGCCTAATTTTCAAAATGTATTCTTGCACGTTGTAAGAACAAGGGCAGCATTTCTAACCCATTCCTAAATATACACTGAAATGAAATGATTGCTCAGCGATTTAATGCTCCAGTTACTTGCCAACCGTAATTATGTTAATGGTGTCACATAATGTTGATAGTGGTGCACACTTTAATGGTGCCACATTTAGGCCAGAAAGGATAAGATTTGCAGATTTCCTTCTCTCAAGGATTTTAGTGATTTTCCTTCTCTCAAGGATATCAGGGAACCAGATGGGCCTTTTATGATTAAAAAAATGTCACAAAGTGCTGGAGTAAAGGGCCTGTCCCACGAGCATGCGACCCCATGCGGCAAGCTCGACCTAATGTGGTCGCTTGAGCCGTACGGCCACGAAGCCGCCTCGACGCCGTACGTACCGCCTCGACGTCGTATGCAGCGTCTCCACATCGTACACAGCGTCTTGACGCTGTACGTCATGCGCGAACTTCCCGCGGACATCGCACAAACTTCACTTCACTCACCGACCTCCGCGTGGCCCCCGCTTCCAGTTTGGTCACGCTCGCCGCATGCAGGCGCACGCTGTTGGGACCGTCCCTGTACGGGGATCACCCGACCTTCGCGCGACCCCCGCTTCCGGTTTGGTGGCACTTGCCGCATGCAGGTCGCATGCTCGTGGGACAGGCCCTTAACTTAATGAGTGAGACAGCATCCCTGGAGAACATGATTATAGTGTTCTCCTTCTTCGCTCTCTATAAGTCCGACCTTACCCCCTCCCCTCACTATCTCCCCCTCTCCTCATCCCCTCACTCTCTTCTTCTCGTCTCTTCCCCACGACACTCTCTGGCCTTTCCACCAAGCCGTGAAAGTCTGCTCTGAACTTTCCCCAGGTTTCTCTCTGTCTCTCTTTCTTTCTCTATCTCCGTCTCTCTCTCTTCCTCTCTCTCTCTATCTCTCTCTCTCCCTCTCTCTTTCTCTCTTGATATCTCTCTCTGTCTCTCTCGCCTTCTGTCTCTCTCTCCTTCTGTCTCTCTCTCTCCCCTTTGTCTCTAGCTCTCTCTAACTCCCTCTGTCTCTCTCCCTGTCTCTCTCTCTCTGCTTCTCTCTCCTTCCCTCCCTTTCTCTTTGCCTCTTTCCCCATGCCTCAAGCCAGTGGTGGTACTTACCCAGAAGGCCACGTGCCGCAGAAAGTGCCTCGGATGCAGCTGGACATGGCTGCCGAGCCACTTAATGCTTTCAGTGAGTTATTCCGGGCAGGGAATGGGGATGGTGATTCCGCCTTATGTAAAACCTGACTTACAGGAGAGTTCACAGAACGTAACCCTGACATAAGAGGGAACGGTTGATCATTCTGAAGAAGGGTTTCGGCCCGAAACGTTGCCTATCTCCTTCGCTCCATAGATGCTGCTGCACCCACTGAGTTTCTCCAGCACTTTTGTCTACCATAAGAGGGAGAGTGTCTGCAATCTGTATCAGCCAGATAGAGTGACATTTGAAGGGAAGAATATAGTGTGGGTGCTGTACATGGAAGGTTACGAGGCTTAACGGGCTGAAAATTCTGTGCTCTGAATTTAATTATTTTGAAATGAGCTTCAACCGCAGTGCATTTTTTGTTAGCATCGCTCAAGATCCAGATCTTTTTTACTGGTGGAAAAAAAACGATGACATAATCTGGAAATATGAGAATACTTTTCACTTCTGCATCTCAAGGTTGAGAGGTTTAAACATGATGTCGTTGCTTCGTTTTTTATTATTTATTCTCAGGGTTTGCCCAATGGTGGCAATGCCAGCATTTATTTGTCATTTCTCTTCGCCCCTGAATGAAGGAGTTAAATCATATTAGAGGAATTGGAGTCACATATTTCCTTTCCAGAAGGGCATTCATGGACCAGATGTGTTTTTCCAAAAATCTGATTATGTTGTGGTCTCGATTACTGATAATAACCTCTCATTCCAAATTCCTAATTGATTTAATTACTTGAATTTAAATTCCTCAGCTGCTGCATTGGGATTCAAACTTATTTGTCCAGGCATCTGAATGTTGGTCCATTATCTCGCTAAGTGAGATGGTGACTGTTGGCATGGGACGAGGTGGCTTCATACTAAACCATTGTAAACTAAGCCCCCTGCTGAATGATTTTCTGCTTATGCTATTTGTGTTAGGTGTCTGGAGTTTGTGAATGGCCAACCATGGCCTTCTCTTCTTTCAAGGCAGTCATCTTCAAGCTGGCTCCCTCCATCTCCCTAGTCGGATCTACTGGCGCTGATGCTCTGCCGGCCCGCACAGCTCCCTTGGCTCTCAGGCCGTGCCTGCCACTACCAACCCAACCACCCATCCTTACCTGTGGGCCGCGACCATTGACTCCGCCGATCCTCGCCCCTTTCCTGACTCACCTGGGTTCCAGGCCCGGTTCCAGGCCAGAAGCCTCCATGCTGTCATTTCCAATAACACCACGTGTATTGATCCCCTGCTGGCTCTCCTGGCTCCTGCTTCTCCCCACTTTCAATAGGGAACCTCACTAACAGCACCACTGGGTCCTGGTGGCCTTCCCACTATTCCAACCATGCTACTTCTCCCACCCATTCACTACCCCTCACAGCCCCCTCCCCTCTCAGACCCCATGGTCCCACCAACAATACCTCCCCTAAGCCTCTCTCACCCCTCTGAACCACCCCTCGCCCCTGTCGTGCTTTCACCACCCTCCCTGACATCCCTCATTCGGAAGCAGAATGGCCGGTCCTCAACAGAGGCCTTTGCTTTAAAAAGAGAAGGGTCCTGAACCTGAAACGTCATCTATCCATGTTCTCCAAGAGATTCTGCCTGACTTGCTGAGTCACTCCAGCACTTTGTGTCCTTTTGTATAAAGCAGCATCCATGTAAATATGCTCCTAAAGCTTACCCCCCTTAGTCTAGTTCAGTAAAACACTGAGTCAAGCACTGGACCAACTAAACTTTATTTTTGAACAAACAACAAATCCCCCTATATGATACCTAAACCACTGTGGGTTCGATTCTTGTCTCTGCCTGGCCAAGCCCTTCCGCCTCGTGCAAGCAGACACTATCAAAAGGTCATGCAGTCCCAAGCACCCTTCCAGAAGATCGACACCGATCCAAATGGGGGCTACCTTTTATAGGTCAACGAACCCTGAGGGGCCAAACTACATAGGGGCGGCTCCCCTTACAAGCCAATAAAACATATCAATTAAATTAAAGTATTATTGACAGTCCCCCAACCCAATGACAAACAGTCCCAATACAATGTTTCTCCAGAAGCTTCTGGAAGGAAGTCAGCTATCAAATTAATGCAACATTTACCCTGGCAGTACAAACAATCCAGCCATGGTTTCACACTTTGGCCAATCATCAAACATCAGGGCAACTGTCTTGCAACATTATTAACATTATTTACATTCCCTTTGCAGTAATCCAATGAAACCCATGCATCTACAACACCTTAGAGTTTCTCTGGAAATTCCTCATATATATTATCAATTGTGAGGACATCTGGACCTCACCTTATCTGACGTATTGATCTGGGATGTAGACTTCCTGGCACCAGCTTGACAATTGCAAAATAACTTATGAACTTTGCTGTGCAACAGCAACTAAAATCACAGTCATACAGTGTGGAAACATTCCCTTCGGCCCAACTTACCCACACCGACTAACATGTCCCATCTACACTTGTCCACCTGCCTGTGTTTGGCCCAAATTCCCCTAAACCTGTCCTATCCATGTTCCTGTCTAAATATTTCTTAAACGATGGAATAGTACCTGGCTCAACTACCTCCTCTGGCAGCTCATTCCATGCACCCACCACCCTTTGTGTAAAAAGGTCACCCCTCAGGTTCATATTAAATCTTTCCCCCTTCACCTTAAACCTATGTCCTCTGGTTCTCGATTCACCTACTCTGGGCAAGAGACTCTGCGTTTACCAGATCTTTTCTTCTCATGATTTTGTACACCTCTATAAGATCACCCTTCATCTCCCTGTGCTCCAAGGAATAAACCTCTAGCCTGATCAACCTCCCGATCACTCAGGCCCTCGAGTCCTGGCAACACCCTCATTGAATATTCTCTTCACCTTTCCAGCTTGACAACATCTTTCCTATAACATGGTGTTCAAAATGGAACACAGTACTCTAAATATGGCCTCACCAACATCTTATGTATCTGCAACATGACTCCCAACTTCTATACTCAATGTAAAACTGAGCCTGTTGGAGGAGGTGGAACAGGTTTTTAGTGTGTGGAGAAACTGATGTGAGGTATGGATTCCTAGAATGGCACAGCGCAGAGACCCCTCTTGCTTGCCGATCTTAATGCCTATCCATACTAATCGAATTTGCCGGCAATAAGCTTGGATCCCTCTACAAGTCAAATGGGAGACTTTAATGGTACTAATGACTGGGTGTATCTGTTGGATGATTAAGGGTAAGGTTCATCCATGTAAATGGGGATTAATGTGAACAATGTTCTCTGATTCACTCTACTCTGACTCACCAAGTGCGGTGAATATCTTTCACCTCGACATACAGGCCCTAGTACTAGCGCTGCAGATTTGACAGCCTATTCCCAATGTACCTGGAAACAGCTGTTAAAAGTTCAGCAAGGCAAGACTGCCACGCTTCTGTCATTAAATTAAGGTGGCTTGTCAATCTCTTGACTGCTTACAGATGTCATTCAGTCTTGGATGCTGGTAATGCTCTTTCATGCAACACAGATATCCAGCCACTTCTGCAGTTACCTTCAACACCACACAGTTGTTCAGTCCCAAAGTCCAATCCCTGTCTATTCTCAGATCTCCACCTCACACCGCTTATCCACAATACACTGTACCTGGAAATGCAAATACATGGAAAGGGTGGCATGGTGGCACAGAGGTAGAGTTGCTGCCTTACAATGCCAGAGATGTGGGGTCGATCCTGACTACAGGTGCTGTCTGTACTGACTTTGTACGCACTCCTAGTGATCATGTGGGTTTTCTCCGGGAGCTCTGGTTTCATAGAAACATAGAAAATAGGTGCAGGAGTAGGCCATTCGGCCCTTCGAGCCTGCACCGCCATTCAATGTGATCATGGCTGATCATCCAACTCAGTATCCCGTACCTGCCTTCTCTCCATACCCCCTGATCCCTTTAGCCACAAGTGCCACATCTAACGCCCTCTTAAATATAGCCAATGAACTGGCCTCAACTACCTTCTGTGGCAGAGAATTCCAGAGACTCACCACTCTCTGTGTTTCCTCCCACAGTCCAAAATATGTACAGGTTTGTAGGTTAATTGGCTTGCTAAAATTGTAATTTGTCCCTAGTGTGTGACGGATAGTGTTAATGTATGGGATCGCAGGTTGACAAAGGGCTGAAGGGCCTGTTTCCTTGCCGTATATCTAAACTACACTAAACTACATGCAGAAGCGCTAAAATACCAGGCATACAGATGGATGAGGTGAATCCTGACGCACAATCTTCTACATAAACATACAACAAATGATTCTGTAAGTCAAATAAAAAGTACCTTAACCATATAACAGGGTACAGGGTATTTGATTTATTATTGACTGGTGCACCAAGATACAGTGTAAAGCTTCTGTTTGCATGCAATCAAATCATATCACACTATACGCGAGTACAACCAAGCCATGCATAAGTACATCAGGCAGTGCAAAGAGAAAAATACCGGAGTGCCAAATATAGTATTACAGCATTATAGCATTGCATTTACACAGATAGAAGCCCAAGGTCGCAATAAGGTAGGTTGGAAGATCAGGACAACATCCTAGCTTATCAGAAGACTGTTCAGTAGTCTGATAACAGCAGGGAAGCTTTTCCTGAATCTGGTGGTATGTACTTTCAAACTTTTGTTTTTCTGCCTGATGGAAGATGGGAGAAGAGGGGAAGACCTGATGATAAAGGTCCTTCGCAACGTTGCGGGTTTCCCGAGGCAGCTTGAAGTGTACATCTGTATGTATGCATGTTTGCGTGTTATATATAAGGGGGAATCAATCTATTTGATGAATTGTTATCTTCAGTTGTCTAATGTATTTTTTCAGAACACCGAGAGAGTGAAGGGTAGACCATTGGACATTGCTCTGAGCTTTTTGCCTTTTGACAGTTGTGTGTATGGTAGAACTAGTGTATGGATGATCGCTGGTCAGAAGAGACTTGGTGGGCTGAAGGGCCTGTGTCCACGCTGTATCTCCAAAGCTAAAACTAAAACTAAATCTACATCCCCCCCAAGCGAGTGAGTTCTCAGCATCCTCTGCCAACTGCTGTAGTTGGCAGTTTTGAACTCCCTTCTCCTGTAAGACAAAGATAAGAGTTTTAGCAAGTATGTTAAACATATTGGTATGATATGCTAAGCAAAGTTGAATGCAAAATAGATGTGGGACATGAGGGTGATGTTACAGGGGTAAGTGTTTTGTGATCCTGACCAAATATCGTGAGTACTCATTACACATCTTGTGACTTTGGGACCAATTCCTTGAGGAGTTCTTCTGGATATTGGTTGCCAACTGCCCATTAGTACTTCAGTTTACAACCTTCGGGCTGTGACTAACCCCCGGCAGCAGATCTGACTCTTCCACTGCGAACCTGAAGAGGAAAGCTGCTGAACCGGGTCCCTGCTCATCTCCGGGGACCGGAGAACTGGAGAGTGGAGGGAGTTGGCGACAGCAGACGCAAGAACAAAGGGACAGTAAGTGGTTTTGGGGTCTTACCTTCCACGCCCTCAAGGTCGGCTGAAGGCGGTGTCCCCGGGGCACAAAGGCTGAAGGTGGCCGGGAGAGGAGAGGCACGTACGGACGTAGGTTTGCTGGACGACCTGGACAAAGACGACAGCTGGAGGCCCTGCAGCCAGGTGAACTGGGTTTCATGGCCAGGTTTAGGCTTTAGATTTTAGACTTTAGAGATACAGCACAGAACCAGACCGTTCAGCCCACCGAGTCCACGCTGACTAGCGATTAGCCCACACACTAGCACTATCCTTCACACTGGGGAGAATTTACCAAAGCCAATTAACCTACAAACTTGTACATCATTGGAGTGTGGGATTAAACCGAAGCACCCAGAGGAAACCCACATGGTCACCGGGAGAACATAATGACACCGTTTAGACAGCACCCGTAGGCAGGATCGAACCCGGGTCTATGGTGCTGTAAGGCAGCAACTCTACCGCTGCCCCATTGTGCCACCAGCTGCAGCTTGAACTTTGAAGATGGTGCCAAAGCTTGGCGATTCTTGCATATGGTCTCATCTGCTATGGCACAGTGAAATTATTTTTTGGCATCCAGTTCAGTGAAATTATTCCTTTCCATAAACACAATCCCAGATTAAGCATCTATACACTCTGTATTTAATCTGGGGTAGACAAAACTCAGCGGGTGTAGCAGCATCAATGGAGCGAAGGAAATAGGCAACGTTTCGGATCAAAACCCTTCTTCAGACTGGTGTAGGGTGGGGGGGGGGGGAGTGAAGGGGGGCAGGGAGAAGAAAGAAGAAAGGAGAGGAGCCCAATGGCTAAGGGAGAGCTGAGAAGGGGAGGAGACACCAAGGGCTACCGGAAATTGGAGACGTCAATGTTTATTGCCGCTAGGGTGCAAACTGCCCAGGCGGAATATGAGGTGCTGCTCCTCCAATTTCTGGTGGTGCTCACTCTGGCCACGGAGGAGACCCAGGACAGAAAGGTCGGATTCGGAATGGGAGGGGGAGCTGAAGTGCTGAGCCACTGGGAGATTAGGTTGGTTAATGCGGACCAAGCGGAGGTGTTCGGCGAAACGATCGTCAGGCCTACGCTTGGTCTCACTGATGTAGATCAGCTGACATCTAGAGCGGCGGATGCAATAGATGAGCTTTTGTCTAGCTTCGATTTTCCAGCATCTGCCGTTCCTTCTTAAGTACTTAATCTGGGGTTGTGTTTATGGAAAGGAATAGTTTTACTGAACTGGATGCCAAAAAATAGTTTCACTGTGCCATGGCAGATGTGATAATAAAGAACCACTGAACCATTGACCATTGACTAGTTCTGCTGATCATGATATCTGGACATGCAGAGTTACCCTGCAAGTATATGCTGCCTCACGTACGGCACTTTCTATTTCTATCCTTGACTGCTAAGATTGATACCCAGGTTGCACAATGATTTAGAATGATTTATCAATTTTTTGATAAGTTCTTCTTTAAGGGATGTCAGTGTGGCGTCAGTTGAAAATAATTCAATTTTTTGCAAAGGTACAGAAATTCTGAAATTGCTTGCAATTAATACATGGTATTAAAGGAAAGGGATCTTCAACGTACACAAGTGCGTGCACAAGATAAGTGTATAAAAATCATACATTATTGGCACTGGAACAAACTGACATGGATCATCTACTGGGTAGCATTTTTAGGATGTGTCTGCTCTGGGTTGTTGAATTTCCATGCTGCAGTCTTGCTCCTTTGGTTTGCACAGGAACTGTTAGCAAGAAACATGTTATTTTGCAGCAAATTGTGGAATTCATTGCCACAGATGGTGAAGATTGTCAGATTCTTGATTAGTATGACCACTTTCTTAGGCTACAACTCCCAGATCAGGCAGTGATCCTTAACAATGACAGAAAACTGGATGATTGAAAACCCATTTATCCTACAAGATGATTCACCCTCATTTTAGTTTTAGTTTTTTAGTTTATTAGTTTTAGAGATACAACATGAAAACAGGCCCTTTGGACCACCAAGTCCACGTCGACCATAGATCACACGTTCACACTAGTACTATGTTATTCCACTTTTGCATCTTCTCCCTGCACACTAGGGGTAATTTAGAGAGGCCAACTAACTTGCAAACTCACATGATTTTGGGATGTGGGAGGAAACCGGGCACCTGGAGAAAATCGACACGGTCACATAGAGAACGTGCCAACTCCACACAGACAGCTCGCCGGTGCAGCCCGACTCCGGGCTCCGGAACTCCGCGTGGGAAGCGGTGGTGGCTCGCCGCTGCGGCCCGACTCCCGACTCCGGGTGGACTGTGATATCGGGAGCTCGCGGGTCCGGGTGAGAGACCGGTCTCCGGAGCTCCCGCAACACAGCTTCTCCGGCCCGTGTCGCGGGGTTGGAGCGACCCGGAGCGGGGCCGTACATCGCCCGGCGCGGCTTCGGTGTCCGCGGGACATTCCAGCGGGACATTCCAGCGCCCGCCGGGGGCTCCAACGCTGTGACTTTGACTTTGGGCCTAGAGCGGGGCCGTACATCACCCGGCCCGGGCCTGGGACTTGGCACCGCCCGCCTGCAGCTTCGACCTCAGGAGAGAAATGGTGCGGGGGAGAGAGAAGACTTTGCCTTCCATCACAGTGAGGAGGAGATCCACTGTGATGGATGTTTGTGTCAATTGAATTGTTTGTGTGTTTTTTTATGAATTGTTCTGGTTGTAGAAACGGAGTTTCGTTCGAGCCTCTCTGAGGTTCGAATGACAAGCAATAAAATCAAATCAAATCAAATCAAATCAAACAGCACCCAAGGCCAGGATCAAACCTGGCTCTCCGGCACTGTGAGGCGGCAGTTTTGTACCTCTTTGCTGCCCATTTGTTCATAAATTCTAGGAGCAGATTAGGCCATTCGACCCATTGAGTCTACTCCACCAATCTATCTTTCCGTTTGAACCCCATTCTCCTGCCTTCTCCCCATAACCCTTGACACTCGTACTAATCAAGAACCTATCAATCTCCACCTTAAAAATATCCACTGACTGCCTGTGTGTGGCAATGGATTCCACAGATCCATCACCTTCCTAAAGACATGTCCGTTAATTCTGTCCAAGACCCTCCCACTAGTGGAAGCATCTTCTCCACATCCGCTCTATCCATGACTTCCACTTTTTGGTAAGTGTAAATGTGGTTCCCCCTCATCCTTCTGAACTCCAGCGCGTACAGGCCCAGTGCCGACAAATGCTCATCCTACTCTAACCCAGTCATCGCTGGGATAATTCTCATAAACCTCCTCTGGACGCTCTCCAACGCCAGCACAACGTTCCTCATATATGGGGCCCAATACTTCCTTTGTGTTTTCATCCAAGCAATATTAGATTGAAACCTTCATGGCAGCTTTGTTATCATGAAGCTGCTTTCATGAAATAGTCCAGTGCACAGCGTTGATAGCTTTCTTTTTTTACTTCCACCTGCAATCTGTTAGTTGTGTGCACTGGAACTGGTCAAATGTTTATGGATGTGATGGGTTTTGATTGCTTTCGGAGAATGCAAGTGAGGAATCAATACTGACACAGGACATGTTTGTCTTAAACTTTCAAGCATATTCTAGGCACTCTGTTTACGAATAATTAATCTGCAGCACCTTTAATTGCAATCAGATCGCTAATTCATTTTGAGGCACGGATTCCAGGAGAGGTGGTGATAATCAATTAAAGGTTTTGTTTAGTTTAGAGATACAGCACGGAAACAGGCCCTTCAGCCCACCGAGTCCGTGTCGACCAGCGATCCCCGTACACCAGCACTATCCAACACACTAAGGACAATTTAAAATTCTTACCAAAGCCAATTAACCTGTAAAGGGCCTGTCCCACCAGCATGTAACTCCATGCGGTGAGCACGACCTAACGTGGTCGCTTGAGCTGGCCGGCTTTGCGGGGCCGGTCCCGCTTCGATCGCCGGAGCTGTGCAGAGTTGTGCGGAGCTGGTCCCGACATCGCGTGGGGCTCCGAAAAACTGACTGTGTTCAAAAATTCCGCGTGGCAACAGCCTGTCAGCCCGCAGTCGCCTCAACGCATTATGCACCGCCTCGACGTCGTGCCTCCGTGACCCTCTCTATATGTGCCTCCGTGATCCTCTCTGTGTGTGCCTCCGTGACCCTCTCTATATGTGCCTCCGTGCCCCTCTCTGTGTGTCCCTCTCTGTCCTTGAGAACTTACCTTGCGGACTTCGCCCCAACTTCGCGCTGCGTCGCGCCACTCACCCGACGTCCGCGCGGCCCCCGCTGCCGGTTTGGTTGCGCTCGCCGCATGCAGGTGCATGCTGGTGGGATCGGCCCTGTACAGAGAAATGCCCAGAGAAACCTCACGCCCTCAGGGGGAGAATGTATGAATTCCTTTCCGGCAGCACCTGAGGTCAGGATCAAACCCGGGTCCCTGGCACTGTGAGGCAGCAACTCTATCGCTGTGTCCTTTGCAATTGCGGGTTCTTTGCAATCCTGCTGCCCAAACTCGGTGGGCTTGTTGGACAGAATTATCGTTAATTCAACATCAAGTTGAATTAATGTTTTCAAACTTTGGGTAGAGTATTTGGACAGTTTTCCATATCTTTGTAGATTATTAATTCCATTTCAGCAAGATAATGTTTTTGAAAACTCTTGAGGTTTTTAAATTCTTTCTGATGTTACCACTCTCTGTGCATCACATTGGGTTGTTGGAAATAATGTGGCTGTTCCAAAGTAACATCTTCATGCTTGGCAAGGTTTCATGAAAATAAATAGCTTGGGGTAGAAGAAATTTGGCCAGCGTTATCTCCATCTGGATTCCACTTTGCGCCTTTACTGCCAACCATGTATGATGTCATATTCATTTGCATTTGTGTGCATGCATTATATAACACACTGAGTTTGCATGATAACTAAAATATGATTTATACCTGGTATATTTATACCTGATTATAGGACATTCTGAAAATTATAAGAAAGGTGAGTAGTTTGTAATATGTTTAAACCAAGAGTTTATGTACTGGGAGTGCTCTGGTTTCTCAGGTTCACAGAGTGCTGGGTGCCTGGAACATGCTGGCAGGGACAGTGGTAGAGGCAGATATGATCGCGGTGTTTACGAGGCTCTTAGATAGGCACATGAATGTGCATGGAATTGGTGCCGTATGGATCACGTGCAGGTAGGTGAGATTACTTCAGCCTGGCTTCATGCTTGGCACAGATAATGTGGGCCATAGGGGCCTTTTCCTGTGCTGTACCTGTCTATGTTCTATGTTCAAAGTAGACACAAAATGCTGGTGTAACTCAGCGGGACAGGCAACATCTCTGGAGAGAAGGAATGGGTGATGCTTCGGGTCGAGACCCTTCTTCAGACTGATTGTACGGACTAACAAAGAGTTCTTACCAAAAATGCTATTTGTCCATTTCCCCTGCACAGATGCTGCCTGACCCTCTCAGTTCCTCCAGCACTTTAATTTTTGCTCATGATTCCAGCATCTGCAGTTTGTTGCATCCCTTGGCTTTTTTTAAAGTCCGATTAAGATCACCATCTTTCAGTCCCAGTAACTTATGCTTTTAATTGCAAATTTCAGTAATGCAATTGCTGAATCTATTCAAGGTTTGTTTACTATTTAAAAGCAACAAAACATAAAAATCATTTTCTATTTCTGGGTCATTAATTACCAGTATGACCAACTGCTGCAGACAATGAGGCTTGCACGATATGTTTGTACAGAAGATTGATTGATAGATGTACTGTAGGTCAGGCCATTGTTACCTTCACGTCTACCTTCTCATCCCTATATTAAACATATGTTTGAGTCAGTGTCTCTCCCCATGTCCTTTATTTCTGGAACAATGGGCCATTGTATCTCAGCAGCATCAAGTAGGTATGCACTGATTTCAAGATAGTTGTGATCGCTCTCAGACATCTACATAAATCACAGCAACAATTTGCAGTTATTTTTGCAAGGTTTTTTTTTTCTGTTCAAAGCTGGGTTGTTTATTTTTGATAAGGCAATATACTAAATTGATATAAAGCAAAGACAGACACAAAAAAACTGGAGTGACTCAACGGGTGAGGCAGCACCGATTCACCTTGTGTTGGTTGCACTGATCATTGATCCACATTTACTCTGATTACTCTAGAGTGGATTTGCACTTGGATTGTTTTCTCTGGAATGTTGAAGGTTATGAAATCTGATACAAGTATGTACAATTATGAGAGGCATAGACAGGGTAAACCATCATAATCTTTATCCCAGGATGGAAACATTGAATAATAGAGGGCACAGCTCTAAGGTGAAAGGGAGCAAAGTTTTAAAGAGATGTGCAGGGTATGTTTTTTACATAGATGGTGGTGACGACCTAGAACGCGATGCCACGAAGGGAGGAAGTGGAGGGAGGGGGGCGGAGAAGATACAATAGTGGTAGTTAAGTGACTTTTGGATAGGCACAAGGATATGCAGGGATTGGAGGGATATGGATTGTGTGCAGGCATTTAGTGATGGTTTTGGCATAATGTTTGGCACACACATTGTGGGCTGAAGGATCTGTTCGTGTGTTCTTCTGTTATAAGTTCTGTTCTAGGTTCTAAGATGCTTTAGTCACATTATCAAATTCAATTCAATGGCTTACCCAGTTCTGGCTTTCCAACTCTATAAACTGAAACATTCATTTTTTACTTTAATGGAATAACTGTTCAAAAAAAATGAGACTCTGTAATCTTAATGCATAATTTGCAGTCAGGATTGGTTTAGAGATACAGCATAGAAAAAGGCTCTTTGGTCCACTCAGTCCACCGCCTATTCACACTAATTCCATGTTATCACACTTTCTCATCCACTCCCTACACACTTTGGGCCATTTACAGAGGGCAATCTACCTACAAACTTACACATTTTGGGGATATTACTTATTTACTGCAATGCTAATAGTTTTTTTTAAATAATGTCATCAACATTTACAATCTGTAAACACTGACGACAGCTTTTACAGTCAGCAAAGAAAGGTTTTAGCTTTTTTGGTGGTCAAAGCCTTTCGGAGAGAATAGTGAAATAAATTTCTGGAATAAGGATCTTCTCATCTGCTGCTTGAGATTCTGATATCACGAGACAGGTCATCTTTAGACTTTAGGCTATAGGCTTTAGAGATCCGGTGTGGAAACAGGCCCTTCGGCCCACCGAATCCACGCCGACCAGCGATCATCCCGCACACTGGCACTATCCTGCACATTAGGGACAGTTTACAATGTTTTAATTGAAGCCAATTAACATATAAACCTGCTTAGAAAGGAACTGCAGATGCTGGCTTATCCCAAACAAAGACACAAAGTGCTGGAGTAACTTAGCGAGTCAGGCAGCATCTCTTATGGCGAGAAGGCTGGAGAATGGGGTTGAGAGGGAGGAATAGGTCAGCCATAATTAAATGGTGGAGTAGACTTGATGGGCTGAATGGCTCCCAGAACTTATGATCTTATGAACATAATTTCAAATGAATACAATTATTGAAGATTGACATCTTGATGATCTTGATTTTTGGAAGAGGCATTAGCAAATCTTCTCATTGGCAGTTCTGATTGAAGATCCTTGCATGTGCCAGTTTCAATAAAAGGTCTTGCCTTTTAAGCTCACATTGCAACAGCAAAGATGAGAATGTTCACACATCCTTTGCCTCCTGTTAGCCACTTAATTGTCTGCTGCCATTGGATGTGACAGGACTGCAAACCTTTGAACTAATCCATTACTTGTGAGTTTACTCAGATCTGACTACAGCATCTTGCTTCTTCTGACAGTTAGCAAGCATGTAGTTCCATGCTACAGCTTCATTAGCTTGGCACATTATTTGCAGCAATGTCCACTGGTACTTTTAAAATTCCCCTTTCACACCTCATTGTGTTTATTATTGCTGAGGATTTAAGCAATGCCAGCAGAATGTAATACATCAGCTATCAACATGCAAGCCATATTGGTAATTTTAAGTAAAGAGTCTGAAAGATGTGTTGCAATATCAGGTTTAACGATCAACTCGTGAGAATGCAATCATAATTTTACACATGATGGCGAGAATTCAATTGTTCAAATGTACTGCTCAGAGGTTTGCAGTTAGTAATGAAGTCAGCGAACTCGTTGATGATCCCAACAAAGGCCGCTCACAAAGCTGCCCGCAAGCTTCACAATATGAATCTTATCTCAATTCTGAACTGTGGACTGTCTTTTGCTGCACTAATGACTTTGGAGATTTTTTTTTTGCACTTGCATTGATTTATTGATTAATTGATTTATTGAATATTTGTTTATTATATATATATCTATATGTGTTGTGTTTTTTTATAAGCTGCTACAAGCAATAATTTCATTGTTCCAATGACCAATTGAACATTCTTGACTCTTGACTTGACATATGGTTCATTTCTGATGTTAATTTTATTAAGTAAATTGGGATTTCTGATGTGGAACAAGTGTTACTCAAATCAAACCAAGCAGACAATCAGAATGCAAAATTATCTGAGACAGCAAATCGGGATGTTAAAATGCTCAATTAAAGCTTAATACATTTTACCAAGGATAAAATACAAACTGGGAAAAATGCATAAAAATGAGGTAGGTATTTAAATATCATATATTTCAATGTGGTATATTTGAAAATGATAAATATTTCAAAATTATTAAAACTTGAAATAATTATTCTGGAAGAAATTAACTGCATTAATATATTACTTTTTGGTGCCAGTTTGTTCTGCAGAATTTGGGCAGCACAATGGCGCAGCGGTAGAGTTACAGCGCCAGAGACCCCAGTTCGATCCTGGGGACAAGTGCTTGTCTTTGTTCGGAGTTTGTACCTTCTCCCTGTGACCTGTGTGGGTTTTCTTTGAGATCTTCGATTTGTTCCTACACTCCAAAGATCTACAGGTTTGTAGGTTAATTGGCTTGGTATAAATATAAAATTGTCCCTAGTTGTGTGTAGGGTAGTGTTAATGTGTGGGATGGGGTGGAAGATTGCAACCTTCACATGGTCCGCACTGTTTCGACTAATGCAATCAACCGGGCGTGCACAATCAAATAAGATCAAATAGAACAAGTTGTCCCACAACTTTAGGCTGTGCATGCCAAACGCAATAAGAAGAAGAATGTGTGGGGATCGCTGGTTGGTGCTGACTCGGTGGACTGGCGGACCTGTTTCCGTGCTATATCTTTAAACAAAAACTAAACTAAACTCAAATAAATAATGGCTTTCTGCATATTAATAGGGGTGATTGATGGTCGACATGGACTTGTTGGGCTGATGGATTGTTTCTATGCTCCATCTCTAAAATAAGGGTGGCACAGTGGGGTAGCAGTAGAGTTGCTGCCTCACAGTGCCAGAGACCCTGGTTGGATCATGACAATGGTGCTGTTATGCAGAGTTTGTGCATTCTTCCTGTGACCTCTTGGGTTTTCACTACAGCAAATACTCATCAAGATTATAAATTTCAAATGCCGATCCACTTTTCCTAATCATAGATAGTGCATGGCAAAGTGCCACAGCGGTAGAGTAGTTGCTTTACAGTGCCAGAGACCCTGGTTCGTTCCTGACTACGGGTGCTATCTGCGCGGAGTTTGTGACATGCGGGCTTGTAGGATAATTGGCTTCCATAAATTTCCCCTTTTATATCAGACAAGGAGTGGTCGATGGTCGGTGCAGGCTCGGTGGGCCGAAGGGCCTGTTTCCACGCTGCATCTCTAAATACTCATTTATACCTCATTCAACATAATAATTTTTTGTGTACAACGTAACTTGTTTTATCGACAGTTTAAATTTTTATCAATAACTTGCAATTAATTCCCTTTGTGAAGCTAGCAACGGCGCCCTCTGTTCAGGAGCAGTGAGTCGCGAACAGCAGTGTCTGGAATTCCATGCTCAGCTGTACGTGCATAGATTCCAGAGACTGCTGTGAGCTTCATAATGTAATGACAGTGAACACTGACAGCTTCATCATCAATGCAACTACAAGATCCTGCTGAAAAAAATATTTTCTGGATGTGAATTTAGAAAAACAACCTGCTTGTAGTTCCATCCCACGCTGCAAACACTAAAATATGATTACCTTGTATACGCCAGGGACTGACAAATGGTTGGTTCAATTTAAGGATGACACTGGAAAATTTCAGTGTTTTAAACTTTAAATTGGTTCAAATATATACGCGCACATTCCCTACTTCTGGGAAACGGTACACCTCCCCATAGTTGTAAATCGTTCATCCATTAATTTTAATGGGCCACAAATTACAGTTTGATGGTACACAATTGCTTCCAGCATGTAACTGGAATAGAAGTGGAACATTTACCCATCAGTATTTTCATCCACTGAGTAAGCCAGGTTGACAAAAAACTTTCCATTCTCACAGATATAAACCAATAATTGGTCGGTATCCTCCGTGCTAAAACATCACCTGCCATCATCGTAGGTTCACTTGAATTTGCCTGGTCTCAACCAATTTTGAGGTTCATTCATATATGGGGTTTGCTTTTTCAAACACCATACATTTCTAATGTTATAATGTTAACATCAGTGTTTCCCCACCATAAGAGCTCTGTCTATAGAATTGAATGTTTGTGATATTGTAAGCATTGCTCAGAACGGAGAGCACGCGAATGGGGTGGTAAAGGCAACATATGGCAGACAATAGACAATAGACAATAGGTGCAGGAGTAGGCCATTCGGCCCTTTCATGGCGGTGCTGAAGCCAGCACCGCCATTCACTGTGATCATGGCTGATCATCCCCAATCAGTACCCCGTTCCTGCCTTCTCCCCATATCCCCTGACACCGCTATCTTTAAGAGCCCTATCAGACATGCCTTCGATGGCTGGGGCATGAGGGTAAAAGAATGGAAATCATGTTGCGGTTGTATGAAACATTGGTTAGGCTACATTTGGAATATCATGTACAGTTCTGGTCACCACACTCAGATGCAATGATTCAATGATTAGTTCAGAGATACAGCACGGAAACAGGCCCTTCGGCCCACTGGGTCTGAACCGACCAGCGATCCCCACACATTAACACTACCATGATAGATTGCAACCTTCACGTGGTCCACCCTGTTTCAACTAATGCCATCAACCTGACATGCACAAACAAGATCAAATAGAACAAGTTGACCTACAGCTTTAGGCTGTGCACGCCATACGCAAGAAGAAGATTGACACTACCCTACACACACTAGGGTCAATTTTGCATTTTATACTAAATCATTTAACCTACAAACCTGTACATCTTTGGAGTGTGGGAGGAAACAGAAGATCTCGGAGAAACCCCACATAGGTCACGGGGAGAATGTACAAACTCCGTACAAACAAGGATTCAGTGATTTAATGATACTTGATTTGAGGAAAGATGTTCAAGATTCAAGTTTCAAGAGAGTTTATTGTCATGTGTCTCAAGAATTAAATTCTTGCTTTGCTTCAGCACAACGGAATATAGTGGGCATGAATAATACAGAACAGATCAGTGTGTCCATATACCATTATATAAATATATACACACATGAATAAATAAACAGATAAAGTGCAAATAAACAGATAATGGGCTATGAATGTTCAGAGTTTTGTATGAGTTGAGTTTGATAGCCTGATGGCTGTGGGGAAGTAGCTATTCCTGAACCTGGACATTGCAGTCTTCAGGCTCCTGTATCTTCTATCTGAAGGTAGCGGGGAGATGAGTGTATGGCCAGGATGGTATGGGTCCTTGATGATGCTGCCAGCCTTTTTGAGGCAGCGACTGCGATAGATCCTCTCGATGGTAAGGAGGTCAGAGCCGATGATGGACTGGGCAGTGTTTACTACTTTTTGTAGTCTTTTCCGCTCCTGGGCACTCAAGTTGCTGAACCAAGCCACAATGCAACCGGTCAGCATGCTCTCTACTGTGCACCCGTAGACGTTAGAGAGAGTCCTCCTTGGCATACCGACTCTCTGTAATCTTCTCAGGAAGTAGAGGCGCTGATGTGCTTTCTTTATAATTGCATCAGTGTTCTCGGACCAGGAGAGATCTTCAGAGATGTGCACGCCCAGGAATTTGAAGCTCTTGACCCTTTCCACCATCGACCCGTTGATATAAACAGGACTGTGTGTCCCCATCCTACCCCTTCCAAAGTCCACATTCAGTTCTTTGGTTTTGCTGGTGTTGAGGGCCAGGTTATTATGCTGGCACCATTTGGTCAGTCGGTCGATCTCTCTTCTATACTCTGACTGGTCCCCATCAGTGATACGTCCCACAACAGTGGTGTCATCAGCAAACTTGATGATGGTGTTCGCACTATGACCGGCTACGCAGTCATGAGTATAGAGTGAGTACAGCAGGGGGCTGAGCACACAGCCTTGAGGTGCTCCCGTGCTGATTGTTATCGAGTCTGACACATTACCACCAATATGAACAGACCGTGGTCTGTGAATGAGGAAGTCGAGGATCCAATTGCAGAGGGAAGCACAGAGACCCAGATCTGAGAGCTTGGTAACCAGCTTGGAGGGGATGATTGTATTAAATGCCAAGCTGTAATCAATGAATAACAGCCTGACATGAGTTTTTGTTGTCCAAGTGGTCCAGAGCAGAGTGGAGGGCCAGCAAGATCGCGTCCACCGTTAATCTGTTGTGGCGGTAAGCAAACTGCAGTGGGTCCAGGTTTTTGTCGAGGTGGGAATTGATTTGCCCCATGATCGACGTCTCGAAGCAATTCATCACCACCGACGTTAGTGCCACTGGTCGATAGTCATTGAGGCACGTCACCTTACTCTTCTTGGGCACTGGTATAATTGATGCCCTTTTAAAGCAGGTGGGAACCTCAGACCTCAGAAGTGAGAGGTTGAAAATGTAAAAACTCCAGCCAGTTGGTCCGCACAGGTTTTTAGAACACGACTGGGTATATCATCAGGTCCAGGCGCTTTTCGAGGGTTCACCCCTCTGAAGTGATGTGAAAGCTTCAGAGCAAATATGGAAAAGGTTCACCAGGATGATACCTGGAATAAAGATTATTAGCTACACAGAGAGGTTGGGCAAAGTTGGATTATTTTCTTTGGAGTATTAGAGGCTGAGGGTTGACCTGAACTAGATAAAATTATGAGAGGGTACATAATCAGTCTTTTTTCCATCATTTTCAGCACACACATTGTGGGCTGAAGGGCCCATTTCTGTGTGGCATTGTTCTATGTTCTATGAAAGCAGAATATGTTTAATCCTTCCCAACACTAGAAATATTAAAAAACAATAAACTGGATTCCCTTCAGGGTACGTGTGAAAAAAATCACATTTTTTCCTCTTGAATAACTTAATACTGAAAATAATTTTGTTATGGATAACCTATTAATGGTCTCAAGTTTGAAGTCTAGTATCAAATTAGAATGGATTGAGTTTAACAACCATATCCACACAAATATATGTAATTAGATCTCTTTTTCCATTTGAAATGCATTCCGTTTAACTCCAGAGATATGTGGTTCTGTCATAAACAATGCGAGACCTCATCTTGTAAAATCAAAGAGTGCTAACTTCAGTCTTATGTCATGGCTGCTAATACAGATTTATTACAGATAAACAGAATTCAGAAAATTGCTTAGGGCTGAAGGGCATATTTTGCATTTTTCAGTAAAATGTAATGGATATTTATCACACAATAGCAACTAATTTGGCTCAACTGGTACCCACTGTTTATACCCTGAAGCCTACTCCTATTTTAATTTTCTTTAGACTTTAGCCTTTTATAGATACAGTGCGGAAACAGTACAGAGCAACCCGTTTGGCCCAATGACTCCGCGCCGAACAGCAATCATCCTGTACACTGGCACTATCTGGCACAATAGGGACAATATACAAGTTTTACCAAAGCCAATTAGCCCACAAACCTGTATGTCTTTGGAGTGTGGGAGGAAACTGGAGCACTCGGAGAAAACCTATGCAGTCACAGAGAGAAGGTACAAACTACAGACAGCATCCATAGTCAAGATCACACCCAGATCTCTGGCACTGTAAGGCAGTAACTCTACCGCTGCACCACCATGTCACCTTACGCTTTTCCAATCCTTGCTTCTCACCATTCATTTCCCATTTCTTGTGTATATAAATTCCATCTTTGTTTAAGGGCTTCAATAACATCTCCATCAACCAATCCGCATGGTTATTACTTGCACTTTCTCTGCATGTTTTCAATCCAATCTGTGTAGATAACCCTCTTAATTTTGCTTATTTGTAAGAGACTATCATTTTGTTTCTGGACTTACATCAATGGAGACAGTTTATTTACACTCTATAAAACCCGATCATAACTCTCCCATAACTCCTCTGTCAGGGTTTCTTTTTGTTTTTATTTTTTTCTGCGGTAAAGGGCTCCATAGCAATCCATCTATTCTAATAGTTGGATGTTCTCAATCCTGTAACATCTGTGCTGTGTACGCTTTCTTATCATTCTACACACTAGGGGCAATTTACAGAAGCCAATTAACCTACAAACCTGCACGTCTTTCGAATGTGGGAGGAAACAGGAGCACCCGGAAAAAACCCATGCGATCACGGGGAGAATGTACCAACTCCTTGCAGGCTGCGTCTATAGTCATGATCAAACCTGGGTCTCTGGCGCTGTAAGGCAGCAACTCTACCGCTGCGCCACTGTGCCACCCATGTTTTATATGTTGGGCACTTTCCCTCCTCCTCCACTTCCTCCTCCTGTGCCTCTTGATTTATTTTTACCAGGACCCAGGCTATTCGTAGGGCATTTAAAACGCAGCAAAGGAGAACTACACATTGGAGGAATAGTGAGAAGTTAGCTGCAAGGTGCACTTGGCTTGGAGACAGAGCAGCTGATCTTTCATGTGATCAATCCATTTCCATTGAGGAACGTGCCAGAATCCAAAAGAACAGCTCTGAAGCATTACACCTGTTGTCAAGGATACATCACATCATGGTGATGTCCAAATTTGAATCAGATTTTGTGTTTTCCCACACCTAATTGTCCTTGGCGTGAGGCAGTGAGATACGTGTATAAACAATCGTGGCTCTGCCCATCATACAGCCACAAACATGGCGCTTGCACCTCCAGCAGTAGACTGAAAGGAAGTATAAGAATTAACAGTTATGATCACGGGCGGCATGGTGGTGCAGCGGTAGAGTTGTTGCCTTATAGCGCCAGAAACCTGGGTTCGATCCTGACTACGAGTGCTGTTGGCACGGAGTTTGTATATACTCCTCATGGTCTGCGTGGAGTTTCTCCGCGTGCTCCAGTTTCCTCCCACACTCCAAAGACGTTCAGGTTTGTAGGCTAATTGGCTTAGTATAATTGTAAATTATCCCTAGTGTGTGTAGAATAGTGTTAGTGCGCAGGAATCGCTGGTCAGCTTGGAATCGGACGGCCGAAGAGCCTATTTCAACGGTTTATCTCTAAACTAAACTAAACTAAGCAAAATCACTTTAGCAGCCAAGGACAATACTGCCCTTGCCCGGCTTTCAAGCTGCAGTTGTGGCTGTGGCATTTATTATGTTTCATTCAGATGAGCAGCAACATACAAGTGCTTCTATGAAAGTTTGCAAAGTGCAAAGAACAGCATTTCCTGCTACAAACCTTCCATGGATGCGGTTTTCTGTTCAATGTGAGTCCTCCTTATTCCTATCCTGCTCTTTTCGATCTCTGACAGACACAAATTGCTGGAGTAACTCAAATGGTTAGGCAGCTTGCCCATCGTGCTGAGTTACTCCAGCACTTTATATCCAACTTTGGTATAAAGCAGCATCTGCAGATCCAAGATGGCGCCCAAGCCAGGCGGCTCTTTGAGTGCTGGTCACAGAAGTGGATTTGCAATCACATATTACAATCACCCCACATCTTTCAAACCCACCAGTGTTTGAATCAACAACGTATGGACAATAATATCAATATCATAAAACGAGGGCAAGAAAGGCCAAAGTCTCAGTGTTAACGAAGAGCTTCAGACGTATAAGGAAACATCCAAAGCCTTTCTAATGGCATCAGCGGTCGCAAGAAATAAATCAGGAAGCGTTTAATTCCTTTAATTCATGCTGTAGTGTGTGCAGATTTTCATGCATTTTCATGCGCTCAGCTGTGTGCAGTTAGTGTTGGCTGGAAGGAGGGATCCCGAAGTGGAAGTAATAGCTTTAATCCAGCATTACGCCCCCAACTGCATCCCAATGCACCTGCTCTGTATCTACAGTTGACATGCAAATCCCCACTTGCTGAATTGAAGATAGAAACATAGAAAGCAGGTGCAGGAGTAGGCCATTCGGCCCTACGAGCCAGCACTACCATTCAATATGACCATGGCTGATCATCCAAAATCAGTAGCCCATTCCTGCTTTCTCCCCATATGCCTTGATTCCGTTAGCCCTAAGAGCTAAATCTATCTCTTGAAAACATCCAATGAATTGGCCCCCAGAGCCTTCTGCAGCAGGGAAATACACAGATCTGGGCACAGGATCTGGGCAATTCCTACTTTGAGCCATTTTGAAAAAAAAGAGTTGAAATTTAATCGTGGAACAGATTTGACTTCAATGATTCAATGAACTCGATGATACTTTACTCTTACATGTGCCTAAGTACAGTGACATTTTTTGCATACAATACACAAAATACACAAAGAATCAGCAAGTTTAGAGTCATGTTGGTTTCTCTTTGTTCTCGTCAGCTTCACCTCACAGGGACCCTGTTAGTTCACTCAGCATATCTACCACGCCAGGTCCCTCTTTGTTCTTGATGGGGCCCCCACGCCAGGTGCTTCTTTGTTCTCAGCGGTGCAGCCTGATGGCCTCTCTGTGGCCCGCCACCGGCACTCCGCAGCATAACCACCAGGTCGGTTGGCTCTGCGGCACATCCCGGGAGCTTTCTGCCAATGCTGCAGTATATCACGGGGGTTTCCAGGACCTCTGGACCCCATTTGTGTCAACTTGGATCAACACCTGAACATTTATGTCGAACCTCCATAGTCGTATAATTCTTTGCAATAAACTCACAGAGTGACAAACACACACACACTTGCACCACACTCGCCTGACACCAGTGTGTATCTGCAAACAAAATCATGTGTGGTGAATGCAAAAAGCAGGTATGAAAAACAGGCCAAAAGTTCATACTTAGGATTTCTTCTCCTTCTTCTTCTTAGCCCTTTGCTTCTCTAGGGCGCATAGGCCATTGACAAATGTCCTCCTCCTCACTCGGTTGTGGGCAGTTCTATCGAGATCTCCCCAGTTGAGCCACTCTCAGACATTTCTGTCTGGACACCTCTTATCCAGCTGTTCCTGGGGTGATCTCTTTTCCTTTTTCCTTTGGGGTTCCATTTCAGGGCTTGCCGGGTGATGGTTTTGGCAGGTTTCCTGTGTCCAATCCATTTTCTCCTTTGAATTTGTAATTTTACTTCGGAGTTACGTGAGCGACTACGTGAAGAACCCCATACAGCCATTCGTGCGTCATTGCGTCAGACGCTTTCGTGCAGACAACTGTGGAGCAGCGCAGCTCCTCCAACGGTAAGTCTAAAAACGTTTCAGGTAAGTGCTATTTTCTTACCTGTTCCAGGTCTCCTGCAGGAAGCTCCGGGGTTTTTGTGGGATGTTCGCGATGGCCGACGAGGGAACCAGCCTAGGGCTTTGGGGGAAAACCCTGGTCCCACTGCGGAAGCAGAGAGCTGGGAAAGTCGGGTTCGCGTTCGGAGTCACAGATAACGCGGTCAGTGACTTCAGATGTTGGGTTCCCGGTGCAGGGGAAACCCAGGTATATGCGGTTCCCAGACCACAGTAGTCCCCAGGTAATGGGGTTAATTCACATAAATGATTAGCCTGCGTGCCAGGAGGGTACCATGGGTATATATTTATATATATATATTATATTTATATGGATTCCTGGGGAGGGGAAATTCATCTATGGGTTTCCCAAACTACAATAATCCCCAGGATATGGGGACAACTGACAAAAGTAGTCAGTACAATTGGGAAAGTTGGGAGATTTCACCTCTGGGAATTAATTTAGAGAGCAGCACCTTTGGGTATGGCTGCTTCATGGGAATGCCAAGTTATTGGCAGTGCCAGCCTATGGGAAAGGCTGTGCCAGCAGTACCTTTGTTTAGGACTGCTCATGGGGATGCCAAGCTATGGCAGGCTAGCCTATTGGAGAGGCTGTGGCAGCAGCACCTTTGCTCAGGGCTGCTCATGGGGATACCAAACTATGGCAGGCTAGCCTATTGCAGAGGCGGTGCCAGCAGCACCTTTGCTCAGGGCTGCTCATGGAGATACCAAACTATGGCAGGCAAGCCTATTGCAGAGGCGATGCAGGCAGTACCTTTGCTCAGGACTGCTCCAAGGGAATGCCAAGTTATGGTTAGCTAGCCTATTGGGGAGGTTATGCCAGCAGCACCTTTGCTCAGGGCTGCTTGATGAGAATGCCATATCTATGGCAAATACTGGCCTATGGGAAAGTCCGTGCCAGCAGCACCTTTGTTCAGGGCTGCTTCATGGGCACCAGCGGTACCTTGTAGGGCTGCTTTATGGGAATAGCAGTTTAGTAGGGTATTCCCATTTACAGTGATCATGGGGGATGAGGAGGCATTGTTAGGATAAGGCAATATAACAGAATGATGACAAAAATGTATTTAAAGAAAACTATACACAGTTTTAAGAAGCACTGGTTATATTTGTGCTAAAATCCACTGTTTAGTCTCAAACTATATTTGAGAAATTGGGCTCCTCTATCCAGTTAGATTAAGTTCCTATCAAATAGATTTGTAGGATGTTGGGATTTACTTTTAGGTATTCAATTGGCCATGATGCCGGCCTGGGCAACAGATTGCAGTCAATAAGACTTTGTTAACAGTTGTTGGTATAAAACAGTTCCAGTCGTTGGACTAATTGTTAATTGTATAGATGCAATTCAGGTGTGTGAGTAGAGCAACAGTTATTTTGTTAAATGATTAATTATTAAGTGCCATCTAGGTCATTGTTAACACCAGGTGAAATTAATAAAATCACGATGATGGACAAACAGTGTTCATTACTGCTCCAGTAGTTGTTAGGTAAATCTTTCATTCTATTGCAAATTGGTGCTAATCATCCTAAATGGGAAATTGTGCCAGCAGGGCTTTGTAGCAGGCCTGCTTTATGGCTCCCTCATGTAAGAGGAGAGCATGTGGGCTTGGTATAGTTTAACGCTGAGTCTGAGGGTATAGCCATAGAGCATGCCCAAGAGATCAGGGCATGTGCCAGAGGTCTATGCTTGGCAAGAAAGTTACCATCTCAAACACATATGCAGTGAACAGCGCTCTCAGGGGGACATTACAGTTGGCTGCCGAATCTTCTATTCAGGTAAGACTTTTCCATAGGTGTAACCTGGAGGGCGAAGCACAAGCTATTGGAACGAGCAAGGTTTCATAGTTTCGGCGACAATGCATCCCATGTCTTTATTGGCAGTAGCGGTTCACTGAAGTGGCTGGCAGCATGAAAGCTGGCCAGAGGTTCCATGCACTGGACCTGTGCTACTCTACAATTAAGGGACCACTTGCAGTTTGGTAAGGTGTATACTTAGTTATACATTACAAATGATTGAGACATTATCAGTTACTTTGAACGGTAAATGTAAAATGTACAATATTAGTTTTCAAGCAGGTTAGAATTGGGCAGGTTCAGTATAAGGACCAAGATTGTCTTGCTAGACTGGCTCGGAAATCGGGCCACAGTTGCTGTTTAAGGTAGTTACCAAGTAGCTCAAATATCATCTTGAGTTTGGAGATGGAACAGATTTGCATGACTTGCCAAAACATTTCTGTTATTAGTATCAACTATCTATAGACTCTATGGGCATTGTATGGGTTATAGAGTGATTGGACAAATAAGCATATTGTCATGCTCATGTTCAGGTTGATGCATTGTGATGATGGCATATGTTGAACCACTGGAATGGTTACATAATTTTGTTGTCACAGGAGAATCATCAAGTTTGGGTAATGGCAACACAGAGTTGGTGTTGAATCACACTGTATTATGAAATTCTGGTTCAATGGAACACCTAATATAAATATATGTATGTGTGTTTATTTCACTGGTTGCAAAATATTTGGCATAGCAGTGGTGAAAGATACATTCTCGCCAAAAGGAGCAGGAGGGTCTTTTATGGCTACCTCCATTTGTCTCATCAATCGAGGCTTCAAGTAAAGTCATTAAGAGGCTTTAAGTTCCTATTGTGTGATTATGCAAATTGATTCCCGATTTATTGCGAATAATTATATAACCTTATTGGTTATTTTAAACTTGAATTTGTTTGTTCAGCCTGAGGCTTCGGAAATCAGATGTTGCATGATAAACTCAAATGTATGTTCTGCAGGTTTAACAAACTGCCCTAAGATTTGGGTTGTTACATCTATCCTTCTATATGTTCAAAGTGTTTGCATAGCACCAAACGGCTGAATTTTCTTTTCCAGGAGATGAAAGAGTTTGTTATGCTTATGTTCCATGGAAAATGGTATTGAATGCTAATGTTTTGAGTTCTTGTTAAATGATTGTCTGTTAATTATGGAGTTGTATGGCCATTAATTGGCTCGATGAGCTTCCTCATTGAATTGGCTGTAGCAAACAAGACTCGCTCTGTCGGGTCCACACAGGTTATCAAGGGGTAGGATATCTTCAACATAGGTCCCAGGACCAGTATAATGCCATATGCGATGTTAATATTTGTGAACACTATTTCACCAGGAGGCAGCAACTATATCCTTAAATTTGGCTGGAGTTTATTAGGTAGTTATCCTTCTGGCATTGGTTTAGTGTAGCGGGTTCAGTCGCTAAATAATTGTGATGGTACAGGATGATAATGTCTGTAAATTATAATATTATGTTATAAATACTTGAGCAGACCAGAAGGGGGTCGGGTCTCAAAATAGTCACAGGCATACCAGGGGACCTTTGATAAGGCAAACACACATGTATACAACAATATGTCAAGGTCATCGAGAGCCTTGGAGTTCTGGACTAGCAATGTTGTTAGTCACAAAGAATTTGGGAGAACTTATTGTTCAGGGCATTCCAGATGAGGAAAATTGAGTTGTGTTATGTACTAATGGATTCTGTTTCCAGATCTCATTCCACCAGGGCTGCTACAACATCAGCAGCAAGGGTATTTATGTTCCGCTGGGTCGCATTGTTGCGGCTGGAGCGTGGTCCATCAAATGAATCTCCAAACACCTGTAATGACCCATTGGTGAACCAGGAGTATTTGTTAACTCTATTTATGTTCTGGTTATATGTTCCATCTGGGTGAGAGATGGAAATATTATTGTTTCATTTAAACAGCATCAGCATGTTTTACATCTATGTTATGACTGTTTGCATTATGAATGTTTTCCCTTCATTTGTCAATGAAGCAGCTGTGGTTGTGTATACTCGTTTCACACGGCATGAAATCACAGAGCTTTGAAGTCTTCACATAGTCACTCACGTGACTCCGAAGTAAAATAGTAAGATTAAACAAGAACTTACCAGTTTGAAGTTTGATCTTTCTTTTATGAGGAGTTGAGGGACTACGTGCCCTCCGCTCCCAGCCCTCATACATTTCATCTGGTAGTTCTAGTCTTTGTTATCTTACCATTATACTTCAGTTACTATTTGCTGTGATTTCACACCTTTGCTTTGAACATTGACGCACAAGCGGCTGTACGGGGTTCTTCACGTAGTCCCTCAACTTGACTCCTCATAAAATAAAGATCGAACTTCAAACTGGTAAGTTCTCGTTTAATCTTACTATTCTCCTGGCTTGTTCTTTTCCACAGGTCCACATTGCTTACTCTGTCCACCAGATGTTATGTATTCTCCTAAGGCAGTTGGTGAATGTTTGCACCGTGTTTGTGGTGTGTTTTGTTGTTTTCTATGTCTCTGATCCATACAGCATCACCTGTTTCACATTTGACTTAAAGATGCGTAATTTGGTGTTGATTGAGATATGTTTTGAGCTCCAGATCTTCCCGTGCACCATCCTAACCTTATTGATTCAAGCGAGTTTATTGTCATGTGTCCCTGATGGGACAATGAAATTCTTGCTTTGCTTCAGCACAACAGAACATAGTAGGCATGAGTACAGAAGAGATCAGTGTGCCCATATCCCATTATATAAATATAAACACGAACTGAACTGATGAAGTGCAAATAAACAAATAATGGGCAATTAATGTTCAGAGTTTTGTCCGATCCAAGTTTAATAGCCTGATGGCTGTGGGGAAGTAGCTATTCCTGAAGCTGTTCATTGCAGTCTTCCATCATGATTCTACTTTTTATGTCTGCCTCTGCCCCTCTGGTGATGTCCACAACACTGCCCAGGTATGTGAATGTTTCACCTCCTCTAGAGCAGTGCTGTGCATAAGGATAGGGTTGCTGGTTTTGGAGTGGATCCTCATCACCTGTTGCTTTGTTGTATTGGGTGTAAGACCAAGTATTGTTGCAGCTTGTGAGAGTCTGTCCATCTTCGCCTGCATTTGTATCTGTGTGTGTGTGTGTGAAAGGAGAGCTATGTCGTCTACAAAGTCAAGATCATCTAGCTGCTCCCACATTGTCCACTGAATTCCATGTATTTTCCCTTCAGTTGTTTCCATCATGATTCAGTCAATTGCCAGGAGGAACAGGAATGGTGACAATAGACATCCCTGCCTGACGCCCGTCCTGATACTAAAGCTCTGAGAGAGCTGGCCTGCATGCATAACTCTGCATGCGGTTCCATCTTACAAGTTCTTGATTACGTTTATGATTGGTGGGAATTCCACAGTGCTCCATTAGGCACCATAGTGTTGTCCTGTCTAAGCTGTCAAACGCGTTCCATTCAATGACTGCTCAATGATGATGCATAATGTTGCTATGTGGTCTGTGCATGAGCGATCCTTCCTGAATCCTGCTTGCCGGTCCCGTAGCCTCTTGTCTACAGCTTCCTGAAGACGGTTGAGGTTGACCCGGTTGAGAATTTTACTGGGTATAGAAAGTAAGGTGATCCCTCAGTAGTTGTCACATTTTCTTAGGTCACCTTTTTTTGGCAGTTTCACAATGTATCCCTCCGCTCATTCTGTGGGTGTCTTTTCCTCTTCCCAAATTCTCCAAAAGAAGCCATAGATTAAGATAGATAGATAGTTTCTTAATGACTTAAGGATTGAAGTAGAACTTGGTATTTTCTATGGTTCTGTAATTTGGAGCTGCCAGAGATAGTTATATTTGTTTTCATTCAATGGATAAGTAGGAACGGTTCATTAATAATTAGCCGGAGAAGAGTGCCCAAAGGAATGTCCTCCTTGACAGAGAGGGCTGGGAAGGAGAGCTCTGGAGTAGTGGGACTTGCTCCATTAGGCAGTAGACTCTCACCACATCAAGGGGGTCATGGATCTGGTCTCTCCTACCAGCTATGGGTAGCATTCCAGCCACAGATCTGTGCCCTGCTGTGGAGCTGAGGGACACACTGATCCCAAGCACGTTGTTCTTGAATATGCTCGCAGACAGCTACATCTAATTAGCACTTTGCAGTTCAGCATGATTTTCGTGATTTTACAAAGGCACTCCACTCAAATGAGGAAATTAACCTCATTTTTTTTACCTGTATAAGGAAGCCACAGGCAATCTGTGTTGAATCGGCCTGAGACGTTGCCATTGATTGATGCCGTGATGATAAGTGGCAAGTGTCCATCTGGCAATGGTAATCTCCAATCCTGGTATATCTTACAAATTCTCCATCTTCATCATCCTGGTGATCTCATCCCACCAGAATCTCACGTTAAACAGACATTTCATTACCATGCCGGCAGGAGTACATCTGAAGAGACTACCAGGGACACCATACGATTGGCAACCTCGCCAACAGTTCTTTTGTTTTTTTTTTGTTATTTTTAGTGTGTTTTAAAAGTTTGTGTAAATGTTCTCTGGTTTGCTTTATGTAGGGGAGGGGAAACTTTTTTTCAATCTTTTACCCTGCCGGAGATGCGGTTGTTTTTTGGGTCGTATCTCCGGTTGCTCTGCTGCCTAACATCGTGGAGCTGGAGGCCTCACTCGGGACTGATTTTGAGCCCCACCACGGGGCGTGCACATGCCATCAGAGTTGATCCCTTACCTGGGATTGTTCCAACCACAGCCTGCGGATTCTACCATCGAGAGCTTGCAGTCTTGGGTAGAGACCGTAGATGTCGGGAGCTGCAATGATGTAGAAGGTTCGACCAGTCCCAACCCGGGGTCCTATAGCCAGAGCGGGGGAGCTGAGATCCCCTGATGCAGGAACTTGATCGCCCCATCGAGTGGGGCTCGACCACCGGCTATGGGAGTAAAATCGCCCCATCAACGGAAGGCTCGAGGCCCCCGACCGTGGGAGAACAAAGGGAAGAGATTGAACTTTTTTTTCGCCTTCCATTACAGTGAGGGATGTGGAGGTCACTGTCGTGGATGGTTATGTTAAAATGTATTTTGTCTGTTCTGGTGCTTTTTATTTGTATGACTGACTTTGCAAATGAAATTCCTCGTATGTTGCAAAACATACTTGGCTAATAAAGTATTATTGTATTGAAACTGCATATTCCGCAGACAGAGACTGAAGTAGTAACTTTCCAAAGATGCTATCGGGGATGTTGACAAATTGAATTTACTTGCTTCTGGCCATGTATCACTAAAGGCAATGATGAAGCTTTGACCCATTTTTGCTATTCTAATCGAACACAAGGAACATGCACAGAAGGCCACCAGTAATAGATGTATTCTACATTTGGATAGCAACGACTTGTCAAGACTGCCTTGCTAATGTACATAAAACCCTCCACATCTACCACTTGAAAATGTAGCTCAGGTACTCTAACACATGAAAAATTAGTCATAGAGTCATAGACCCCATATTGTACAGAAACGGCCCTTCCACCCATTTCGTCCATACTAACCCTTCTGGGCTCGGCCCATTTGACTGCGATTGACCCATAGCATTTGAAATCTTTCTATTCATTATTATTTGTCCAAATGAATTTTGAAAGTCATGTAGTCATGCATCTGTTTCTACGGGTCATTCCAGATACAGACAACCCTGAGTGAAAACGTTTCCCCGAGGTCCCTCTTAAGTCTCTCCCCTTTCATCCTAAATCCATCTCTTCTAATTTTAGACTCCTCCACCCATGGAAAAAGATTGTGAGCTTTATCCATGTCCCTCAGGATCTTGTACACCTCACGAAGGTCACCCTCAGCCTCCACAAGAAATGTCCCATTCTATCCAATCTCTCCCTATAACTCGAGCTTGCAAACCCAGGTAACATCCGGTGAATCTCATCTGCATTCTTTTCATGTTAATGGTATCACAAAAAACATAGAAACATAAAAAAAAGGTGCAGGAGTAGAGCATTTGGCCCTTCGAGCCTGCTCCGCCATTCAATATGATCATGGCTGATCATCCAACTCGGTATCCCGTACCATCCATCTCTCCATACCCCCTGATCCCCTTAGCCACAAGGGTCACATCTAGCTCCCTTTTAAATATAGCCAATGAACTGGGCTGAACTACCTTCTGTGGCAAAGAATTCCAGAGATTCACCACTCTCTGTGTGAAAAATGTTTTTCTCATCTTGGTCCTAAAAGACTTCCCCCCCTATCCTGAGACCTTGACCCCTTGTTCTGGACTTCCCCAACTTCGGGAATAATCTTCCTGCATCCAGCCTGTCCAACCCCTTAAGAATTTTGTAAGTTTCTATAAGATCCCCCCTCAATCTTCTAAATTCTAGCGAGTACAAGCCAAGTCTATCCAGTCTTTCTTCATATGAAAGTCCTGACATCCCAGGAATCAGTCTAGTGAACCTTCTATGTATTCCCTCGATGGCAAGAATGTCTTTCCTCGTATTAGGAGCCCAAAACTGTACGCAATACTCCAGGTGTGGTCTCACCAAGATCCTGTACAACTGCAGTAGAACCTCCCTGCACCTATACTCAAATCCTTTTGCTATGAATGCGAACATACGATTCGCTTTCTTCACAGCCTGCTGCACCTGCATGCCTACTTTCAATGATTAGTGTACCATGACTCCCAGGTCTCATTGCATCTCCCCTTTTCCTAATCGGCCACCACTCTTCCTATAGCTGGGCAACAAGTACTCCAGAACTTCACACAGTACTCCAGGTATGATCTCACCAATAATCTGTACAGCTGTGTCATGATATCCCAACTTAACTTATCGTACTAGATAACCATCTTAATGAAGGCTAGTGTGCCGAATGCCTTCAGCACACTGTTCACCTCACCATTCATTTTTCATGCAGATGGACGTATATTTTCAAGGTCACGAAATTTGACCTTATGTATTTTTATGTATTGCTCTCGCAGTAACTCTATAAAAGAATACTTTGGAAAAAAATAAGCCTTACTAAATAGTAGGTAACTGCAATTTACAATTTTACAGAAGCCAATTGACCTAGAAACCTGTACATCTTTGGAGTGTAGGAGGAAACCATAGCCCCTGGAGAAAACCCATGCAATCACTGGGAGAACGTACAAACTCCGTACGAACAGCACCCGTAGTCAGGATTGAACCCAGGTCTCTGGTGCTGTAAGGCAGCAACTCTACCACTGCGCCACTGTGCCTCCTGTGTCAACATTAAGAAAAGTCATGAAATTAACTCTTAATAGCCCAATTTTACTTCGGAGTCACGTGAGTGACTACGTGAAGACCCCGCCAGCACGCATGCGCGACATATGGTTGTACGCATGAGTTGGGAGGAGCGGGGCTCCTCCAGCGTAAGTTTAAAAAACTTACGCAAGGTAAGTCTCACCGGAGGGTGAGCGTCGATGAAAGAAGATGGAATCAAGGAAATCTAAACGAGCAGCGGCTAGAGCTGCCGCCATGGAGAGTAGCCAGCAGCGGGCTGGTTCTCCCGAGCTACAGGTACAACCTGCAGCTCCCGACTTGTCGCCCAGAAGAGCATCTGGTACACCGCGGTCGGGCGGCAATTCCACCAGAAAGTCGGCCGGGGCCGCTGACTCAGCTGAGTCCGGACCCGAGGACACCCCGTTCGTTGAAAGCGACGGAGGTCGTCTTTCCCGCATGGAGCGGATGATGGAGCAAATGCTCCAGCGTGACCTGCTTTTGCAGGGGCAGAGTCACGGTGGGCCTCTTCGCAGGCCCACGGCAGGCTCCTATCACGGACTGCCTAATGTCTCGCCCTCTTCGCAGGGGAGCATTGGGGGTCAGAACTGGGCTGACCCCGAAGAGGGGGAGTTGGCTGAAGAACCTACAGCGTCTGGGGTGCAGGAAGAGTTGCTGGAGATGGTCAACAAACATGCAGTGCCTTCTCAGAAAGGCCTACCTATCCATCCAAAGCTGGCAGCTAGCATAAATTATATGACTACAAACCAGCTCCAGGAGCAGGCTATTCACACCACAGCCGAAAAATATTTAGCTCTGGAGAATTGCAACTCCCTAAATGTTCCTACGGTGAACAACCCCATTTGGGGGAACATGAGCCCCATGATTAGAGGGCAAGAAGTCAAACTGCAGAAGATCCTGAAGCTATTGACCGCCGGAATTACGGCAGTGGCCAGAACTGCAGTGGGAATTGAGTTACCGGAGGAATTACAAGATGCCCTGGCTCTATTGTGCAACGCACAATATGAGATTAATAACTTCAGGAAGAGCATCATAAAACCGGCACTCAACCCCAAATTTGCGGGGTTGTGCAAACCAGGGAACGTTCAACCACCGAATCTACTGTTTGGGGACAACCTTCCCAAACAGGTGAAAGACCTGGACGAGGAGGCCAAGGCCTTGGGCCTCATCAAGGTACCCGGTTCATTTAAACCTCATTACCCACAACGGCAGCACCCACACACACCCACCGGCCAGCGATTTTATCACAGACCTGCCGGTGGTGAAAGCTCGAAGGCCGGTCCACCTGCACAGCGGTCTTTTTTAGGCCATGGCCCAGCCCGGCCTTCTTGGAAAATGCGCCACCCCTACACCGTGACAACTCAACAGAAGAAACAAGGACAGAGGCCACAACACCGACAATAACCATGGAGGTAGGTGGGTCTGGCTTCCCCAGGAACATTCCTTGCCTAAATTTACAAAATGTGGGGGGCCGGTTGCACTTGTGTTATGAAGTTTGGCGCACACTTACCTCTGATCCTTACATACTCGGAAGTATTCAGGGCTACAAAATTGAATTTATTTACGAACTCCCTACCCCGGTCCAGCATTCACCTAGCCGGAAGTTTATACTTTCACAAAAAGAAAGAACGGCAGGGCATGCTGAACTGTTGAGGCTAATTGAAAAAGGAGTAATTGAGAAAACCACCAGAGAGCCTCAGGAGTTCGTATCCAATATATTTACCAAAAATAAAAGCGATGGGGGTGCCTCATAATTATAGATCTGACCGAACTAAATACTTCTGTTCAGTATGTTCATTTCAAAATGGATACCTTTGATACAGCTAGGCAGTTAATAGCCTATGGGTACTACATGGCATGCATTGACCTCAAAGATGCATACTATTCAGTACCAATACACAAGGATCATAGGAAATACCTAAAATTTATCTGGATGGAACAACTATGGCAATACAAAGCCTTGCCCAATGGGTTATCATCAGCACCCAGACTGTTTACCAAAATGTTGAAACCAGCTTTGGCCTACCTAAGAAAACAGAATCACACTGTAATGGCCTATCTTGATGATATCCTCATTGTTGGGGAGAATTTGGAAGTGGCTACATTGGCAGTTTTAGCCACAAAACATCTTTTCCAAAAGCTGGGATTCATCATACATCCAGATAAATCAAAACTGAAACCCTCAACCACCATGGATTACTTGGGGTTTACCATTGACTCGGTGCAAATGTCTATCACTTTACCACCAAAGAAAGTGGTGGACTTGATAGAGGCTTGCAGGAGCCTTACTGGCATCAGGGATCCATCCATACGGCAGGTGGCCAGGGTAATTGGGAAGATAATGGCTGCTTTTCCCGCAGCACAATTCGGACCATTACATTATCAAAACCTACAAAGCTAAAATTATAGCTCTTAAAAGACATGCAGGCCATTTCGACAGGCCTATGAAATTGCCAGAAAAGGCAAAAACCGAATTAAATTGGTGGATGGAGAATGCTCAAAATTGTTCAAAACCCATCATTATCATCAATCCCTCGATCATCTTACAAACTGATGCCAGTGCCCAAGGTTGGGGAGCAACTAATACCACCACTAGTTGTGGAGGTAGATGGAATGCACTAGAACTAACCCAATTCAACACACTGGGGATTAACCATTCAGAAATGCTGGGAGCATTTCATGGCCTTAGGGCATACTGCTCAGACATGCACAAAATACATGTTGGATTACAAATTGACAATACCACGGTGGTGGCTTACATTAACCACATGGGTGGAATAAAGTTGATATCGTGTGATGAATTGGCTAACAATATCTGGCACTGGTGTCTGCAAAGAGAAATTTGGATTTCAGCCACTTACCTCCCAGGTAAACTAAATACAGTGGCAGACACCAGGTCACGCAAATTTAACGACAACATAGAATGGATGTTGGATCGAAAAGTGTTCACAGATATTGTAGAACGTTATGGGACACCAGATATCGACCTTTTTGCGTCCAGATTAAATCACCAACCGCCAACATATGTTGCTTGGGAACCAGACCCAGGGGCAGTAGCAATGGATGCTTTCACGCTACACTGGGGGGACTTGTTCTGTTATGCATTTCCCCCCTTCTGCCTCATCAGTCGGGTCTTGCAGAAAATCAGACAAGACTCCGCATCGGGTATTTTGGTTGTGCCCGACTGGCCTACCCAACCATGGTTCCCAATGGTACAGAAGATGGCCACAGAACCTTGTATTAGGGTCAATAAGCTACCTAACCTGCTTATACATCCCGTCACAGGAGAACACCACCCATGTCATGACCGCATGGACCTGTTGATTTGCAGGTTCTGAAACGGCCACTTTTGGGGTACAGACTCACCAGCAGAACCATAGATACCATCTCAGCATCGTGCAGGGAGCCCACCCGTAAGCAGTACCTGACCTACATCAGGAAATGGGAAAAATTCTGCTCTGCAACTAACACTACCTACGAATCAGCAACCATCACAGAAGTTCTGGAATTCTTGGGAACCCTTCACCATGACAAAGGACTGAGCTATAGTGCCATGAACTGTGCCAGGAGTGCCCTATCGACCTACCTGGGCAAGGGGAGTGACCAATTGGGCATTGGATCACATCCATTAGTATCAAAACTAATGAGAGGAATATACAATTCCAATCCCCCCAGGCCCAGATACAACCACACATGGGATATCAGCATAGTATTAACTATGCTGCGAGGATGGACACCTAACTCAGGACTTACCCTGGACAAGCTTACCTACAAGGTGGTAATGATCATGGCACTCGTCATGGCACAACGGGTCCAGTCCCTGCACAAATTAAATCTGGATGCCATGTCCATATCCAATGACAAAATCGCCTTTTATGTGCAGGGGCTGTTAAAACAAGATCGACCCGGAACGTCTGGACATACTTTAGAGTTTCTAGCCTACCCGGCAGATACTCGACTTTGCATTGTCACTTTATTATCACGATACATCTCAGTCACAAAAAATCTCAGGGGCACGGAGAAAGCTTTGCTCATAAGCCACAAAAAGCCTCACCACAAAGTCACGGTGCAAACCATTTCTAGATGGATAAGGGTGGTTCTGGATGCGGCGGGAATAGACACTAATATATTTAAATCTCACTCCACCAGGGCGGCATCCACGTCGGCGGCTAGGATGATGGAGGTACCATTGGACCACATCCTGGCCACAGCGGGTTGGAGTAATGAGAGGACGTTTCATCGCTTTTATAATAAACCCGTGGCCTCCACTGACTCTTATGCAGGGAGAATTTTGAGCTCTGCCAAATAATTTACCCTTCATGGGATATATTTTTTGTGTTTGGTATGAATAAATACCTATTTTATTTTTCAGCCAGTGTTATGTCTGAATTACGTTCATCCTCTTATCCCAGCAAGCGGTGTGTGAGCATGGAGTTTCCAGGGCATGAAATCACAGAGCTTTGAAATCTTCACGTAGTCACTCACGTGACTCCGAAGTAAAATAGTAAGATTAAATGAGAACTTACCAGTTTGAAGTTTGATCTTTATTTTATGAGGAGTTACGATGAGGGATTACGTGCCCTCCGCTCCCAGCCCTCTATTATAAAGATCAACTGGTATGGAAGTTCTCTCTTATCTTACTATATTAGTCTACGTTGCCATCTGTGATTTCACACCACTGCTTTGAAGAATGTCGCGCATGCGTGCTGGCGGGGTCTTCACGTAATCCCTCATCGTAACTCCTCATAAAATAAAGATCAAACTTCAAACTGGTAAGTTCTCATTTAATCTTACTATTACATCATACACAAACAATAAATATTTCTGATTTCAGTAGATGTTCATATAGAATTATAGCCATCTTTTGACTAAGTGTTTTACATATTGTTAGAGAACAAATGTTTGTATTTTTTCATCAATGTGCAGCTATTGCAGGGTGAAGCATTCATAGAAATCCACCCTGGCCTTCGATTACCCTCTTCCTTTCTCCTCCCTCCATTTACTCCATCTGCCTCTCTCCCACACATGTCCCCCACATGAACTCCTCTTTCTCCCCCCACTGCTCACCATCTTTATGTTATTCGCATCTACCAACACCCCCCCTTACTTAGTTCCATTCGTCAACTTCCTCTCTTATTGGATTGCAGAATCAACAGCCTTTACTCTCTCCTTGTCATTGACCATTTGTAATAAAGTAAGTCGGGTTATTCCATCGGTGATGTCTTTCTCATGAAACTTTGAACTAAAACCCTGCTTTACTATATGTAAAGAAAACTCACTTTTTTTAGTATGGCTGTATAGTAATTCAAGTTGCACTGTACCTTATTGGTACAAGTGACAATAAACTGATGTTGAAACCTCAAAGAGAGCAGAGGTCCCAACAGTGAGCCTGGGAACAGCACTGTTCACTGCACTCTTCCTTTCATCACTATTCTCTGATCATTCTTTCTGAGTCCTTTTGATAAACCTGTCATTTTCCTTTTCAGCCCACAGGCTTCTGATTTACTGATAACTTTACCAAATATATTTTCAAAGGCAATATGCACAAAATAAGCACTCGATCTATACAAACACTTTCTTTTACTTCACTGAAGAACTCAATAGTGTTAATCCAATGCAATTAACATATCTGGACACATTGGTGAACCTTGTAGAGCCGTTGCCTCACAGTGGTGCCAGAGACCCAGGTTTGAAACTGACCTCGGGTGCTGGCTGTGTTTGTGTGTGGAGTTTGCAAGTTTTGCCTGTGATTACGTGGGTTTCCTCCAGGTGCTACGGGTTGCCTCCTATATCCCAACGATATGCAGGATTGTAGGTTAATTGATGTGTGAAATTACCCCCCAGTGTGTAGGGTGTGGATGGGAAAGCTGAATGACATAGAGCTAGAGTGAACAGATGATCGATGGTCGGTATGGACTTGTTGGGCTGAAGGGCCTGCTTCCATGCTGTATCTGATATATGAAAAATATATTAAGTCCATGTTGAATGTCATTTGCAAACATATATCTTAAGTGACTATTAATATTGGCTTGGTTTATTCTCTCTACATGTCTTTCGCAGGCTGGCTGACCATAGATTTCAGCTTTAAACATTGTCTTCTTTAGCAAAAGAGTAACATTTGCAAGATACCGTATTTCCCGGCAATGAAGACGCATCGAAGTCGCACCCCCATTTTGAGTTAAGTTTTGAAAAAAGGCTGGCGAGACATAGAATCTCTCACGCTCAAAATAAATAAATACTTAAGTAAATAAATAAATATATAGATAGGCTTCCAGCTCTCCTCCTCTCTGAATGACTGATTGGGTGGGTGGGGGTGGGGGGTGACGGCAGGTTGAGAGATGGTGGGAAAAACGGGAGCACACTGGGAAAGCAATGAGGGCCAGCCAATTCTATCTTTCTTGGCTGACAACCTAACCTTCAGCCTCCAAGACGCAGGTAAATATTCGTGCCGTATTTTTGGGTAAAGAACAGCGCCTTCATTGCCGGGAAATACAGTAGTTACAACCTGTTGGAGTAACTCAGTGGGTCAGGCAGCATCCCTGGAGAATAAGGATGGGTAATGTTTTGGGTCGGGACCGTTCTTCAACCCTTCTTCAATGTAACATTTGCAATCCTGCTGTCCTCCAATAACTCAAGAAAATGTTTAGGAAGGGACTCGACCCGAAACGTCACCCATTCCTTCTATCCAGAGATGCTGCCTGTCCCGCTGAGTTACTCCAGCATTTTGCGTCTCACACAGGAAAATTGAGAGGTTCTAGTCTAGGCCTCCCTCAGCACATCCCTCAGCATCTTGGGCAGTATTTAACCCTGTCCATCACCCGGTGAAGAAGCAGTCAAGATATTGACAGTTCATCCTCGCATTGAATTTGACAACAGATTACAATGCTATTCGAGGGATTAAGACTTATAGATTTTTCCAGGCTTGTGAGAGAATGAATTAGGTTATAACAGGATAGGATGGAAGTGGCTGAAGTTCAGTTGAAGAAGCATCATCTAAGTTAAATTACTATCTCCTCTGAATTTTAAAGGAGTGAACTAAACTGGAATTTATGTGTATTTTTTAAAAAGGTGTGTGGCACAGCGGTAGAGTTGCTGCCTTTCAAAGCTTGCAGCGCCAGAGATCCAAGTTCGATCCTGACTACAGGTGCTGCCTTTACAGAGTTTATACGTTCTCCCCTTGACCATGTGGGTTTTCTCCGAGATTCCTCCCACACTCCTAAGACGTACGGGTTTGTAGGTTAATTGACTTGGTATAAATGCATATTGTCCCTAGTGTGGGTATGATATTGTTAATGTGCAGGGATTGATGGTCAGCGCGGACTCGCTGGGCTGAAGGGCCTGTTTCTGTGCTGTATCTCTAAACTGTCTATTTAATATATTGCATGTCGTATACCAATCAGATTCTTTATCTGATTTTTAATTAAACAGGATAAAAAAATCACTCCCCAAAGTTTTCCAAAAGTCAAAGCCTGGAAGCCCAGTCACTTGCCGGTTTCATAAACCATGTCCTTAACTCCCGTCTCTTTCCTGCTTCGCTATGTTTAGACACAGCATGGAAATAGGCCCTTCAGCGCACTAAGTCTATGCCGACCAGTGATTACCACGTACACTAGATCTATCCTAAACCTTTACTATTTACAAAAGCCAATTAACCCACCAACCAATAAGTCTATGAAGTGTGGAAGGAAATCGGAGCACCCGGAGAAACCCACACAATCACAGGAGAACATACAAACTTTGAACAGACAGCACCCGTAATCAGGATCGAACCTGGGTCACTGGTACCGTAAGACAGCAACTCTACTACTGTGTCACTATACCTTCACTAAATATTGTTGTGTTCATTTCTGGCACCGATGATAGAATTTCATAATCCTGCTATTTCCCTATGAACCTCATGGCATGGTGGTGTAGCAGTAGAGTTACTGCCTTACAGTGCCAGAGACCCAGGTTCGATCCTGAATACAGGTGCTAGTCTGTACAGAGTTTGTTGTCCCCATGACCTGCATGGGCTTTCACTGAGATCTTCAATTTCCTCCCACACTCCAAAGATGTACAGGTTTGTAGCTTAATTGGCTTGGTATAAATGTAAAATTGCCCCTAGTGTGTGTAGGGTGGTGTTGACGTGCGGGGCTCGCTGGTCGGTGCGGACTCAGTGGACCGACAGGGCCTGTTTCCACGTATCTCTAATCTAAACTAAAACAAGAACAGGCCATTCGGCCAACAAAGGTAGACAAAAATGCTGGAGAAACTCAGCGGGTGAGGCAGCATCTATGGAGGGAAGGAATAGTTGACTTTTCGGGTCGAGACCCTTCCTCGGGGGGGTGCGGGAAAAAGAAAGGAAGACAGTGGGCTGTGGGAGAGCAGGGAATGGGAGGGGAAAGAGGGAGCAGGGAAAGAGGAGAAAAATGGAGAAAACAAGGACTACCTGAAATGGGAGAAGTCAATGTTCATATTGCTGGGGTGTAAATGGAGGAATTGGGAATAGCCATTGGAAGAAGCGTAGTCCAGATACAAACCCACTGACTCCCACGGCTATCTGGACTACACGTCTTTCCACCCTGCTTCCTGTAAGGACTCTGTACCCTACTCCCAATTCCTCTGTCTGCACTCAGGATGAGGTGTTCCAAACCAAGGCATCGCAGATGTCTTCATTCTTTAGTGAACTGGGGTTCCCCTCTTCGACTGTAGATGAGGCTCTCTCCAGTGTCTCTTCTATATCTCGTAGCTCTGTTCTCACTCCCCATCCCCCCCAATCGTAACAAGGACAGAGTCCCCCTTGTCCTTACCTTCCACCCTACCAGCCGTCACATACAACAGAAGATCCTCATACATTTTCGCCACGTCCAACGGGATCCCACCACTGGCCACATCTTCCCATCTCCTCCCCTTTCGGCTTTCCGCAGAGACCGCTCCCTCTGTAACTCCCTGGTTAATTTGTCCCTTCCCACCCATACCACCACCTCCCCGGCACTTTCCCTTGCAACTGCAGGAAATGCTACACTTGTCGCTTTCCCTCCCCTCTCAACTCCATCCATGGACCCAAGCAATCTTTCCAGCTGCGGCAGAGGTTTACCTGCACCTCATCCAACCTCATCTATTGCATCCGCTGCTCTAGGTGTCAACTGCTCTACATCGATGAGACCAAGCGCAGGCTTGGCATCGCTTCACCCAACACCTCCACGCAGTTCACATTAACCAACCCGATCTCCTGGTGACTCAGCACTTCAACTCCCCCTCCCATTCCGTATCCGACCTTTCTGTCCTGGGCCTCCTCCATGGCCAGAGTGAGTCCCACTGCAAATTGGAGGAGCAGCACCTCATATTTTGCTTGGGTAGTTTACACCCCAGCGGTATGAACATTGACTTCTCCAATTTCCGGTAGTCCTTGCTTTCTCCCTCCTTCCCCTCCCCTTCCCAGCTCTCCCACAGCCTACTGTCTTAGCCTCTTCCTTTCTTCTTCCGCCCCCCCCCCCCCACCCCCACATCAGTCTGAAGAAAGGTCTCGACCTGAAACGTCACCTATTCCTTTGGTCCATAGATGCTGCCTCACCCGTTGAGTTTCTCCAACATTTTTGTCTACCTTCGATTTTTTTTTCAGCATCTGCAGTTCTTTCTTAAACATTCGGCGAACAAATGTCTGTGCCTAACATGATGCCAAGACCAAAAGAAAAAGAACTCAATGTTTCATGGCTCAGACCTTCCAACATGCTTGTCATCTTTTGATGTAACTTTGAGGAGGAAGAAGGTTGTAGATGAGCAGATCTGCTGGCATGCTGTTCCTCTAGAACTTGGCACCTTTGTGAAATTATATGGTCCATGTGTATCTGAGTTGTGTTTCACTTTCAATACCCTATGCAGGAACTACACCATTAAAAAAAAAAAATCATATGGTTCCTTCCATGTTTCGTTATTACTACAATTGATTTAGAATTGGCCAACTTCACATGTTTACAGAAAAACAAACAAAATTGCTCTCATCTAATATTCTTGGTTATAAAATGTATTTTCGAAATGTGTTTTAGTCCTCTTTCTTGGATGAAAAGGGATAATATTTATCTTGACTAGGCAATTACCAGGAAACAAATTCACATGAAACTAACTCGATGAGCTGACATTTCACGTTCGGATGTGTACAATTTTCTGGAAAACATGTTACTCATTGCAGATCTGAGGTGCATCTGGTTGTCATCTTCTCTGTGAATCTTGAACAGGAAACATCCTTAACATTCCAAGTTGCTAACAGTGTGTTGCCATGCATCCTCCCTGTCATGCTCTTGTTTTACACTTCCAGAGAATGTGAAGAAGGAAGAATCTAGATTTGGTATTAAGAATACAATTCAATTGCAGTTGAAATCCTACATTTCTGTGATGTTATGTTACATCGAAGCATAGAAAATCGGTACAGGAGTAGGCCATTCGGCCCTTTGAGCCAGCACTGCCATTCAATATGATCACAGCTGATCATCCAAAATCAGTACCCCATTCCGGCTTTCTCCCCCTATCCCTTGATTCCGTTAGCCCTAAGAGCTACAGTATAAGAGCTATATCTAACTCTGTTTTCTTAGGAAAATTGATAAAGTATGAATGTTATTACACTTCAAAGGCAGTTTGTGTGTAAAACTAGAGAAAATGGATTCAAAGTGTTGCCAACTGTTTCGACTTTTGCTCATAAGTTTCATTGTCGGACTTGCCATAGTCAACCATTCCTACTAGTTAATCAGTCTTTCTCCTCCACCTTCGGCCCTTGTACAACTTGTATATAATCCGCTTAGGTAGCGGTATGGACATTGAATTCTCCAATTTTAGGTAAATACATAACCCTCCTCCTCTCCCTTCTTCCCCCATATAACTCTCCCCATGTCTAAAGTCTAAAGTAAAATCTAAAGTCCCTCTTCTTCCCCTAGCTTCCCTATGCCCCACCTGGACTCGCACCTATATCTCCCCTCCCACCTGCATTCCTTCCTTTAGCTTCACAATTCATAATAGTTCCATCGTTTTGTCTCGCACGTACTGTCATTTCATCTCTGCCCATTGTCATCTATCTGCCAATCCCAAATCCCTCCACACCTGAAACTACCTAATACCTGCCAGGCCTTGTCCTGCCCCTTCTCATTTCCAGCTTTCTTTTCCCCCTACAGTCAGTCCGAAGAAGGGGTCCCGACCCAAAACTTTGCCCATCCATGTCCTCCCGAGATGCTGCCTGGTCTGACGAGTTACTCTAGTACCTTATGTCTTCTTTAGTAAATAATATTGCTCAATTAAAACTGGGAAGCAGTTTTGTTAATTATTTTTCGAATGAGTTTCTCCAACAATATCTCTAATTCCAGGAAACATCTCTACAATCTTGATGGGTTCAAAGCTCTTTGGAGATAAGACCAAGAACCAAGAGTTTTACATTTTCACTCGTAGTTCAATGATCATTAGTAACTACCATAACATTACCATTTGGACGAGGCTTTACTCACTTTTGGCTCGATTAAATGTGGTTTACCAAATAAACTTTTACACAGAAAAGCAGTTCTCTGAAATCTCTTAAACATCTTCTAGAGTAATGTCATAGCCTCCGAATTAAAGGACGTTCTTTTAGGAAGGAGATGAGGAAGAATTTATTTTGTCAGAGGGTGGTGAATCTGTGGAATTCTTCGCCACAGAAGGCAGAGGGGGCAAAATCAGTGGCTCATTGGTGGGGCCATTGAGTGTGGTGTGGTGGTGCCATCGAATGTGGCAGCCTCGCTGGCAGCTGTTCGTTCTTCACCCTTTTTTTATTTTTAGGTTGTGAAAAAGTTTTGTTCTGGAGGCCTTTTAGACTTTTTTATGGGGGGGAAGGGAGAAACCATTTTTTCCAGTCCCTACCTGGGCCGAGGATGCGTCTTTCCTCCGAGCTGCATCTTTGCCCTCTCCTTGCGGCCTACCATTCAGATTGGCACGGCCTTTCCTGCCGGAGACCGGCAAGAGATTCGAGTTGCAGCTTCAGCGGCGGCGCAGCACTGAGGTACTTTGCGGAATGGGCGATGCCTTACCCGGGTCGCCGTGTGGAGCTCCGGAGTGATGGGACTACCGACTTTAACATCATGGAGCTGTGGTCTGTGGAGCTTCCAGCCGCGGCGGTGCTGACTTTATCATCGCGGAGTCCTGGGATCTTTCGCCGAGGTCGCCAGTGTTGGAGCTCTGCCCAGCGCGGCCTGTGGACTTCGGAAGCCGCGGTCTCTGGTAACAAGCAGCCGTTTCGAAACTCCAAGCCGCTGAGAGTGTTCTTCCGACGCCGGAGTTCCATCATTCCGGCGAGAGGGCCTGAAACATCGGGCTGCTGTAGCGGCGACAGCAGAGGCCTCAAATAGGCTCCGACCATGGGTGAACGTAGAGGAACTAAACTTTGCTGCCTTCCCTCGCAGAAGGAAACGTTGATCCCGCTGTGGGGGATGGTTTTTATGTTTTATGTTAAATTCCATAATGTTGTGTTTATTTTATTGGTGTGCTGCAATGGCAACTCAAATATCACTGCACCAATTGGTGTATGTGACAATTAATGTCCTTTGTCCTTTGTCCTTTATATTTAAGGCAGAGATAACATAGATTCTTGATTAGTACGGGTGTCAGAGGTTATGGGGAGAAGGCAGGAGAATGGGGTTAGGAGGGAGAGATAAATCAGCTGTGATAGAAACATAGAAAATAGGTGCAGGAGGAGGCCATTCGGCCCTACGAGCCAGCACCGCCATTCATTGTGATCATGGCTGACCGTCCCCTATCAATAACCCGTGCCTGCCTTCTCCCCATATCCCTTGACTCCACTAGCCCCTAGAGCTCTATCTAACTCTCTCTTAAATCCATCCAGTGGCTTGGCCTCCACTGCCCTCTGTGGCAGGGAATTCCATAAACCCACAACTCTCTGGGTGAAAAATATTTTTCTCACCTCAGTCTTAAATTACCTCCCCTTTATTCTAAGACTGTAGCCCCTGGTTCTGGATTCACCCAACATTGGGAACATTTTTCCTGCATCTAGCTTGTCCAGTCCTTTTATAATTTATGTTCATGTGATTGAATGGCAGAGTATACTTGATGGGCTGAATGGCCTAATTCTTCCCCTATCACATGATCTTATGAGTGCCCCTAACTTTCAAAAGGTATGAGGCAGTAATGTGAACGTTCAATTATTTTCTGACTGATGCATCACAGAATCTGGAGGTGGGTTTTCTTAACAGTTAATTGGATTCATCATTTTAATCAGTGGACATCTAAATTTAAAAAAAAACACTGATATTCAACACCTCAAATGTGACCTCACCCACGTCGTATACAATTGTAACATAATATCACAACTTCTAAACTCAATACCCTGACTGATAAAGTCCAATCTACTGAAAGCCTTCTTGACCACCCTATTTACCTGTGGCACCACTTTCAAGGAATTTGTGTGGCTGCACTCCTAGATCCTTCTGCTCTACAACATTCCCCAGTGCCCTGCCATTCACTGGCCTGGTTTGACTTTCCAAAATGTAACACCTCACACTTATCTGCATTAAACCATTCCTAGGCCCATTTGCCCAATTGATCAAGATCCTCCTGTAATCTTTGATAATTATCTTTGCTATCTGCAATACCACCCACTTTGGTGTCATCTGCAAATGTACTAATCCTACTTTGAATATTCTCATTCAGGTTGATATTGTGCTGCCTGGAAGAAAGGGTTTCAGCTTCAGGGAGAGATTGGATAGCCTTGGATTGATTTCTCCAGAACATCAGAGGTTGAGGGGAGATGTCACAGAATTCTATAAAATTGTGGCAGGCATAGATAGGGTAGACAATTAGAACTTTTTTCCCAGGGTGGAAATATCCAACACGAGAGGGTATAACTATAGGGTGAGAGAGACAGTTTAATGAAGTTGTGCGGGGCAATTCTTTTACACAGAGTAGTGGGGGCCTGGAACACATTGCCAAGGTTGGTGTTGGGGGCAGATACAATAGTAGCATTTAAGAGGCTTTTAGGTAGGCACATTGACGTGCAGGAAATTGTGGATTTGGATCATGTACAAGCAAATTAGATTGGTTTAACTTGGCACAAACATTGTGGTCCTAAGTGTTATTCCTGTGTTGTACTGTGACGAGCTGTACCGCTCGGGCAGCTTACAACCTCTCTAACTTCTCTGGAGAGCTTACAACTCTCTAACTCAAGTAACCTTTGGTCAATGGTCAAAATCTTTCAGAGCTAACATGGGCATTTTACTTAGAACATGCACTTCTGTGCTGACAAACCGAATGATTCTACAGCTTTTAGCTACAAGGCTTGTCACATCGTTTTATGGCACAAACTACCAAACGAGATGATGAGTTTCCTACCAAGCCATGGTCAGTACTCCTTGAAATGGCAAGTAAAGGGTCTAGGTCAAGAACACAGAACGTTAATAATGGAGTTGGATCGCCAATTTAATGATTGCTTTTTATAATATCGTATTGACCTGAAAAAAAGGGCAAAAAATCCCACAGTCCACAAAGTCAAAGTGAAACATACATTCTGGCAGTAGATTTTTATCTTGACCGTTCTGCATTGGGCATTTATTCTAAAACGCTGCCTTCTGAAGAATTACTGTAACAAATAGCAATACAGACTGTGTGTGTAATCACTTGAGGTTGCTAATTGTTTTCAATGGGCATTTCTATACTCCACAGGATTTAAAACAATTTTTCATGATAAATGTTGGCAGTAGTTTTGTTTATACAGCTGAGTGATTTTAATGAGGCCTGGGGGTTTTCGCCTTGTCCTGACAGATATTTTACTTCTTTCATGTTATAAAACTGCTACTGATTGTTTCTCTGCAGTGTTACTAATGCATCTCAATGGGACAAGCATCTATTTTCTTTAAATTACCCACAATTTTGCCTTCTGCTTTGTGTCTCAATGATTTTAAATCTTTCTTTCATTGATATAACATTGCTCGTTTTCGTGACATTTGTCATAAGACATGGGTTAAAAATCTGCCTAAATTTTAGTAGAGCCACGGCAGCTCTTGTTTAATAAAATCCAACTTTATAATCAAGAGGAACCATCCTTCCATTCTCGTGCTGACTGGGTATTCTACTAAGGTCCTCGTGTAACAGTAAGTTGTTATTGAATATAAGGCGTCTAGCCAGGGCTGAGATGTTTATTCTTTAGAATTTAGACTTGAGAGATACAATGCGGAAACAGAGCCAACGGCCCACTGAGTCCACGCGGACCAGTGATCGGCCTTTAAACTAGCACTATCCTACACACTAGGGGAATTTACAATTTTACTGAGGCCAATTAATCTACGAACCTGCACGTCTTTGGAGTGTGCGAGGAAACTGGCACACACGGAGAAATCCCATGCAGTCACAGGGGGAACGTACAAACTCCGTAGAGACAGCACCTGTGGTCAGGATTGAACCTGGGTTTCTGGTGCTGTCAGGCAGCAACTCCCCCGCTGTACCACTAAGCTGCCCACTGAAGTTGAGAGCAAGGACAAGAGAAAGTGACCTGACCTTGAACTTTCTTTCAGGATCAAGAGCAGAGCACATCTCATTCACTGTGACTACATGGCTCATGGAACCTCTAAAGGACCCAAGGTTCATTTGAGTGTCTCCTTGGAAAATTGGACAGCCTTGAATAAAACCAGAGCCAGGCCCACAGCCGAACACTGTCTAACGCTTTGTCGCTCTTTCAGCCAAGCTTTAATGCAAGTCACCACCCAACACCCACCCAGCCACCCTCTTTTACTTCCTCCATTTATCTCCTCTGCAAACCAGGAATGCCAGCAGGCAAATAAATAAATGTCACTAACCTTGTGTGGTGAGGCCCAAGGTACTGAATGGGTCATGGGCCTGTTTTCATTTCCAAGCTATCACCGCTGCCATGGAGTGATCCAAGTGTTTCTGCCTAAAGCACAATAATGCAGACGGGGAGGGAAACAACCATGTTGTTGAATCCCCTCTTGTTACGTATACATCAAGCACAGGATATAAGTGACTGAAGAAGGGTCTCGACCCGAAACGTCACCCATTCCTTCTAGAGATGCTGCCTGTCCCACTGAGTTACTCCAGCTTTTTGTGTCTACCTTCGGTTTAAACCAGCATCTGCAGTTCCTTCTTGCACATAAGTAACCGATATTTGCCATTTTCCTGAAGCCCACCACACTACATTCTCCTTTGCAGCTGGGCACGTTCATAAGTATATACGCACACATAAAAAGAAACAAACAATAATAGTGCAGAAAGACAAAATCAATGCTAACAAGTCTATGTATTTATGAGCTTATTTGGAGGTTGTAATGTTTCATAGCCTGATGGCTGCACAGAAATAAGCTGTTCCTGCACATAGACATTACAGTTTTCAGGCTCTTGTATTTTATTCTCGATGGCAGGTGAAATGAGTGAGTAACATGTGAGCTCATGGGTTTCCCCCTGCATGGCAGCATGTTTGGTAACATTATGAGCCTGCTACAATTTGTGCAATAAACATTGGCCCCAAAAGCCTGCTTAGCAGATGTATCATCTTTAAAGATTGTTTTTATTGCAAAACGTTCCTTTGAACACCTGAGTTATCACTTTCTCTTGTCCTGGCTCTCACCTTCTTTGGAGTTAAGATAGCGCCAGGCAGCCAATTATAAAATGGTGCTTGTCTAGGATTTAACCCCAGTACAAATACTGTATAATATATGTGATTAAATCAGTAAGTGACCTAAAATGTTAACTCTTGCACAGTTATGGATACAGTCCAGTATTCAATCACTTTCTGTTTTTACGTACAAAAGATACGTTTGGGCAGGTCTTGCATCTCCTCGTGCTCAGTCTGCCTGGGCCTACATGATCTCCCAGTTGCCAAACATTTTAACTCCCTTTCCCATACTGACTTTTTTATTCAGGGCCTCCTTCAGAGTGAAGTCAAATGCAAATCGGAGAAACAGTGCCTCATATTTCGCTTGGGCAGCTGACAACCGAGTGGTATAATTTATGATTTCACTATTTTCAGGTAACCCTTGCATTCTTTCTCTCTCCGACCCTCACACACCCTAGTCACCTGCTCGTTTGACTGTCGTCCTGCCAGCTTCACTGTTCATATCCCTTCGTTATCACTTCATCCACACCCCACAATGGACCATTGTGGGCTCCACTTTCCCTTGGTCATTGATGCTGGCTGAAATTTGTCCTTTTCATACCTTTCATTCATTTGTTCTTTGTACCTTTCAGCCAACACTTCCCGGTAGGCCTTCTCATTATATTCGATGATCAGGCCCACCACCACAGTGTCATCATCAAACTTGATTATAGAGTTGGAGCTGAACCTAGCCACACAGTCATGTTCAGGGAGCGCAGTAGGGAGCTGAGGACGCAACCCTGGGGGATCCTGTGCTCAGGGTGAGCGTCTTAGATGTATTTCCTCCCATCAGCTTGGAGGGAGGCAGAGCTATGCCGACTGTCAGACTGAGATAATGTTCACATTTTTTAAATGAGCCTGAAATTCAAAGATGCTTAAAAACTGCTAGGGTTGAAGTTAGTAGGGGGAAAAAAAGATTAAAAAACTGAAACATACAAGGTGATCCCAGAAACTGGGTGTATTTTTTTTAAACTGAATTTAGTAATATGGCTGATCAAATGGAGCCGCACAAAAATGAATGAATGTGCAGCTTGGAGACATGGCAGACTACATCAGTAGTAGATAGTCTGTCCCCTGCGATGGAGACTGAAACATTGAGAGAGGTATCAGAGGTAGTCCAAATAAATTTGAGGGCAGTTTCGGGTTCAGTTTTAGGTACAGTGTAAAAGCCCTGTCCCACTGTACAAGTTCATTCAAGAGTTCTCCCCGAGTTTGCCCTGATTCGAACTCGGAGATTTACGGTAATGGCCACTTGTAAGTACTCGGGGCTCTTGTGGGCATTTTTCAACATGTTGAAAAATCTTCACGAGGCCTCCTGAGCTTACCTGCCGTTAGCGAGTCTTCCCGAGTACCTGCCGTTAGTGTTACGAGCAGCTAAGAGACGTCCCCGAGCTCCGACGTACCCGCTACCTTCATTCTATGTGCTTACTACGAGTAGGATTTTTTTAAAACTCGGGAGAGCTCTTGAATTACCTCGTACAGTGGGACAGGGCTATTAAGCTTTTGTTGCGTGCTAACCAGTCAGCAGAAAGACAATAAATGATTACAATCGAGCCATTTTCATTGTACAGATACTTGAGAAGGGTATAATGTAAATCCAGCAAACCCCAATCAAAGATGGTCTGGGAATCCCCAATGAGGTAGATAGTAGTTCAGGACTGTTCTCTAGTTGTGGTAGGATGGTTCAGATGTTTCATGGGGAGGGTAAAAGTTAGTAGTAAAGTTGGTTAAATCAATGAGTTCTGCACGGATGGCGTATTCCCTCAGTACTTTGATTTTTGTTGAATGTTTAGCTTTCTGTTTTGCACTTGAAATACAGTAATAATGTCTTAAGATTGTAGGGCCCATGTCATCCCCAGGACCTATGCTGTGGCGTGCCACCAATCTCTTTGATGTTATAAACCAGCTTGGTTTTGTTGAAGGTAATACACACGTTATCAAAAGGAGCTGATGAAGGAAGTTGCACAAATGTAATTATCTTGCTTTCATATGGTGGTCAAGGATGAACATGTTTAATGCAGGGATAGTGCATGCAATTTAGATCCTGCTGTTCAAGATCAAGTGCAGAGCACATCTCATTCACTGCATTTGAAACACATGGTGCACATTCCAAAGGGCGCAATTATGTCTTGTTAGCAGTTATGCCTTCTCTATTTTAAGAGCTGTCATTGAGCCTTTATTCCTGTCCTTAAAATTATGTATCTGCAGTGAAATTTCCTCATGCACGGTTTATTGTAAATGCAAGACTTTATTTTTCTCAATTTCTAGCCTATTTGCTGATAAGATTCAACTTAACCCTGTATGGTATCACATTGTGATAGCCATGGGCAGTGGCTTCACTTACAGCTTTGCCTCAGATGCTATGTATTTGTTCTTTGATCTCTTTCCATGTTTATTCTAGCTCACGTTTGCACTTTTGTGCAGGCCATTGAATTTGAGGCTTTGTCCCGTATGACCATTAAGCCCATCTACAATCTCTCATGTCACCGCACAAACGTTTTGGTCCAAGTGGATACAAACAACCGATGCTTCACCTCCAATGAAATGAATGCAGGGATCCCATAGCTCGCTTGTATTTAACTTATGCTACTTGGTGGACTTGTGGTCAAATTTAAACCATGTTCTGCTAATGTAGTATAATTCAACGCAATAAATGTGAACCTCAAAGATAATCCCCGGGGAGTTTGTTTGAAAGTGAAATGGTTGAGTAAAGAGGCAAAAAGCCGAACCCTTACCTGTCCAGGTATTCTGCTGTTAGTAAAGTATTACATGACTTGCGGCAAAGTGTGGTACCAGTAGAGATACAGCCTTACAGGGCCAGAGACATGGGTTCGATCCTGACTGCGGGTGCTGTCTGTATGGGGTTTGTACGTTCTCTCCCTGTGACCACATAGGTTTTCCCCGGGTGCTCTGGTTTGCTTCCACACTTCAAAGATGAACCAAGGTCTACATATTATCTACATATTACCTACATAGTATCTCGGTCATATTATCTGCATGGGTTTACTCTGGGCGTTCTGGTTTCCTCCCACATTCCATAGACATCTGGGTTTAACTGAATTGGCTTCTGTAAATTGCCCTTAGTGTGTAGGATGGAACTGGTGTATGGGGTAATTGCTAGTCGACGTGGGCCGAATGGCCAGTTTCCATGATGTATATCAATAAATTTGTCCAAAATCATACCATTTTCAGTCAGGAAATCAGTACTTGTAAGAATGAAAAACACAATGTAAGTGGAACGCAAAAAATCAGCTGCACTGTTTCTGAAAGGGAATGAATACTATGGAGGCTGAAAGAAATATACTTTTGGCATCTCAATGAATTAATTTGTGACAGAACCAGCATAGATAATATTGGGTTGGGTGCCTGTGACTGATTTAGAAACAAGACAGGCACAACAGGCAACATTTGCATCAGCGTTACAGAAGTAAGGTGCATTGACAGATCTGACAGTAAGGTGAGAATGAAGCAAAAACTTTTGTGATGTGTGAAGCACAAAATCTTCAATAGAAAGAGCTAAACATCAAGACCATTACAAACAAATATCTCCAATACTAAGTGATTTGTTGAGATCTATATATCTAGGTCCTGACATAGAAGTAGATTTGCAGATTTTATACTCAGAAGCAGAGAAGGTCTTCTTTTAAAGATTTCTGGAAGGATAATCAATTTTATTGCCATAATTGTATAAATCCTATGATATCAATGTAGTTTTCCTTTACACTCATTGTCCTTACAGGAAACCAACAGCCAACTAAGAAATTGTTTAATTTCTGGGCATTCCCTCTTCTCCTCTCTCCCTTCAGGCAAAGTTATAGAAGTGTGAAATCACACACCTGCAGGTTCAGAGACAGTTTCTTCACAGCTGTTTTCAGGCAACTGAATCATCCTACCAAAACCAGAGAGCAGTGCTGAACCAGTATCTACCTCTGATGTCCCTCGGATTATCTTTGCTGGCTTTACCTTGCACAAAACGTTATCCCTTATCATGTGTATCTATGCATTGTAAATGGATTGATTGTAATCATGTATTGTCTATCTGCTGACTGGTTAGTACGCCACACAAAGCTTTTCACTGTACCTCGATATGTGACAATAAACTGAACTGAGCTATCACAATTGGGAACCAATCACAATGAGTGTAGGAAGGAACTGCAGATGCTGGTTTACCGAAGATAAACACAATGTGGTGAAACATTAGTGAATAAGTTGCAGGTTTTCAATAAAGTAATTGACGATATTCGTAAAGTTTCTGACGATGTAGGTAAAGACATACAAGGAAAATGTGAGTGATTTTAGCTAACAAAGATCTTGAAGAAATACAAAACATAGCTAAAGTTCTCAAATATAGTTGTACTGCACAAGGTATCGACATGAATATAGTCTGTAGCTTGCTTCGGGTATGCACCAATGACTTCAGCTGGGGTAGAAAGACATTTTTCACAACTGAAGTATATTCTGTCTGACAGATGGCATAGTTCAACACCAGATAATTTGGAAAATATGCTAGTAATTATGTGTAGCCAGTCAACTTTCGTCATTTAATGTAGTATATTTTTACATTATCATTTTTAACCATATTTTGGTGGTTGAAATGCATGCTTTTTTTTGTCAATAATTGCCTTTTTTTTCGTGCCTTTTTTGTAATTTTATTATGCCTTTTTGCCTGCCTATTTCAGAGTTTTTTAGTGCCTAAACATTCTGTGTCTATTGATAACAGAGGGAATAAGGCTATTACTTGTCAGCTTCTATATCTTCTTCGTGACGGGAGCATGGAGAAGAAGGAATGACCGGGGAGGGAAAGATCATCGATTATGTTGGCTGCTTTCCCAAGGCAGCATGAAATAGTAGTAGTATATATTTTATTTCGAACACGTAAAACAAAAGTTATAAACAAAGCAAAATAACAATAAAATGAAATGAACAATAAACCTATACACAACTCATTGAAATAAGTTCTCATAAACAAATTAAATCTTACATGTTCGAAAAGGAGTAGGAGGAAGTATACACTTATTTATTCCTACCCCCTTCTTCGCTACTCATCAATTAATTCACAATCTAAAATTTAACCGTCATCACATTCTTATACCTCTGGTACCTTTTTTTGCACTTCTTAAACTGAGTAATGTTTGTGCTTTGCTTGAATTCCACCTCCAAATTATTCCACAATTTCACCCCACATATTGAAATACACATACCCTTCATAGTTGTACCTGGTAGTAAATTATTTCTTTCTTTATACATTATGTTTGCTGCATTAAATTCTACAAGATTCATAAACTTCGAGGCATTTGACTTTAAAAACAGAGTTGGTGTGTTCACATAATCCTACATTATTAACTATCCTTGTGGCCCTTTTTAGCAGTATGCATAATGAATGTTGGGTGCTTTTGTAAGTGTTCCCCCATACCTCTACACAGTAATTTAGATATAGCAGTGCAAGTGAATAATAAACAATGTACATCGCTTTGTGATTCAGAATGTGCCTTGTTCTTCCCAGGACTGCAATGCTCCTTGCCAGCTTTGTTCGCACATGTTTTACATGAGGTTTCCAGCAGATTTTGTGCTATAATATCACACCTAGGAATTTATTTTCATATACTCTTTCTATATCAACACCATCTATTATCACTTGTACCTGAGTGTTTATTTTACAATTTCCAAAGAACATGATCTTTGTTTTGTTCAAATGTAATGATCATTTGTTTATGTCAAACCATCTTTTTAATTTTTTCATTTCTGATGTGATCGCCTCCAAACGCTGCTGCATATTTTCCCGTGAACAAAATATATTAGTATCATCCACAAATAAAACAAATTTCAATATTTTTGATAGTCTACATATACACTTATATTTACAGAATGAACGATTTTGGTCCTAATACTGACCCCTGAGGTACTCCACAAGTAATATCGAAGCATGTTGATGGATTCAATTTTGGGAAGTCTAGTCTGTGCAATTCTCTGCAATTTCTCGCGGTCTTGGACAGAGCTTTTCCCAAGCCAAGCTGTGAACCAACCTGACAGTATGCTTTTTATGGTGCATCTGTAGGTTTGTAAGAGTCATTGAAGATGTGCCAAATATCTTCAGTCTCCTGAGCAAGTCGAAGCATTAATGTGCCTTTTTGGCTGTCACTCATCGTGGTTGGTCCTTAACAGGTCGTTGATAATATTTACACCAAGGATCTTGAAGCTCTCAACCATTTCCACTTTGTCGCCATTGATGCTGATTGGGGTATGTACTCCACCACATTTCCTGAAGTTAATAAATAGCTCCTTTATCTTGCAGACATCGTGGGAGAGGTTGGTGTTCTGACACCACGTTACTAAGAATAAGAAACCCACACTGACCTTTCTGTCCTGGGCCTCCTCCAATGTCAGAGTGAGACCCAGAGGAACAGCACCTCATATTTGCTTGGGCAGTTTACACCCCAAAAGTCAAGTCAAACAAACTTTATTGTCATTTAGAAATACATTGATACATGCAGTTCCAAACGAAATTACGTTGCATTTATGAACATTGGGGTCGTATGAACATTGACTTCTCTAACTTCAAGTAACCGTTGCTTTCCCTCACTCTCCATCCCTCCACTTTCCCAGTTCTCTGACCAGTCTTACTGTCTCCGACTACATTTTATCTCTATTTGCTTTGTAGTTATCTTCTCCCAACTAACAATGATCTATTCCACATTTTCCTTGATCTCCATTCCCTTTGTCCTGTTTTCACATCTTACACTTCCATATCTATACACTTCCTTATCTACGTACCTCACTCTCCCCTGACATCAGTCTGAAGAAGGGTCTCGACCCGAAATGTCACCCATTCCTTCTCTCCAGAGATGCTGCCTGTCCCACGGAGTTACTCCAGTATTTTGTGTCTATCTTTGATTTAAACCAGCATCTGCAGTAAGAGGTTTTGCAATAGGATGTTTGTGATCACAAGGTAAAAGATTTCGGGCAGAGGGAGTCCTTGGGAAATATTAGGTGGAAGGATGGACAGCCGTTGCCACTTGCAGGAAGTAACAAATTATAAAGAGACCTTGGAAATTAAGTCTTATGCTTGTGAGTTCTTGGGACTTCTATAGTCCTTCTAACCACATGAAAATCTACCCATTTCTACTCAAATTAAATGTCAGTTTTTAATATCTGTGGAAATAACAAAATCATTAATAATGAATCACAATGGCTCAATTTTCAATAGATTCATATGTAGCTGAAGATGTATGGAAGCTTTTAGTCAATGCATTTTCTTTCTGCAGGACAATAAATGCTGTGGTCTAATGGATCTTAATTGCACATGTTTAGCACTAAAAAAAAACCCCAAATCATTATTGGATTTAATTTAGACCATTCTGCCTCTTAATTATTGTCTTAATTGCTAATTTTCCGCTTGTGCACTAATGCTTAATGTTTGCCATTAATTCAGCGTTGAAAACAAGTTATTGGTATTCATACAAAGTAGATGTTACACCCGAACAACAATAGCCTATTAAACATTGGCAATAAAGTTGCCAACAGAGGGTTGGTAAACTTTATTTATTAGAATTTGGAAAAGGCCAGCAAGTGTTCAGGTGTGAAAATGCATGCCGACAACTGATATTTCTTATATTAATGTATATATCAGTGTATATCAATATCTATGTGTATATATAAACATTTCTCAACCCGAAATGTTGCCTATTTATTTCTCCAGAGATGCTGCCTGACCTGCTGAGTTACTGAGTTTTATATATTGTATAATGAATGGCTTGCATAGAGTGGATGTTAAGATGATGCTTCCAGTAGTGGGAGAGTCGGGGACCGGAGGGCACAGTCTCAGAATAACAGGGTGTACCTTTAGAAGGGAGCTGAGGAGGAATTTCTTTAGCCAGTGGGTGGTGAATCTGTGGAATTTATTGCCACAAACAGCAGTGGAGGCCCAATCATTGGGCAATTTTAATGTGGATATTGATAGGTTGTTGATCAGTAAGGGCGTCAAAGGTTACTGAGAGAAGGCAGGAGGGATTGAGCGGCAAATGTACATTAGCCACAATTGAATGGCGGAGCAGACATGATAAGCTGAATGGCCTAATTCTGAACCTGTGTGTGTGACCTCCTCCCTCTCCTTTTTCCTCCCTCATCTCTCCTTTTCCCTACCCTCAGTCACTCCCTCCCTCCCTAACTCACTCCCCTCTCCTCCCCCACTCTCTCTCCCCAGAATCTCGAGCTTGCTGCTCCTCTCCCTTCTTGCATGCCCCGGAGGAGTGTCAGCTGTTGGTGCCCTCAGAGTCAGGCCTCGAATCGGCCCGGAAGCAACTACAGCTATGGCCGTGCTGGTGTGTGGGTGGGAGAGGAGTGTGGGGGGTGGGGGGAGAGCTCGGAGAAAAGATGGGGGAAGAGCCATGGGGGAGAGGGGGGGGAATCACGTGGGAGGGGCAGGAGCCGGCGAAGGAGACCAAAAGGGAAGGGACTGGAGCTGTGGGGCGTTGCGATGGCTGTGCATTTGGGACTCACAGCAGGTGCTGGACGCTCTCCTCCGCCGGGATCAGATTCCATTTCCGCTTTCCATTTGGCGACATCTCTGACGCCTCTTCGGGTCCCTCCGAAAATTGTGTCCAGTTGGAGACCTCCGCCAGCCTCCCTCAGCTCCAGTAAAAACGTAATGGCATAGGAAAGGATGGATCGTTTTGCGGAATGTCAGGAGAAGATACTAATCCGCATGGCGCTGACTGGCAGGAGAGGAGTCGATCTGCGCATGCACTGTTCTTAAGATTTCTAAACCTTGCTAACGTTTATAATATACCACCAATTGTAACGAAACCTGTTGCACTCATGGCACAGGAGAACGGCGAGTGAGCTGGCGAAATATTGTAGCGCTATCCGCTTACCGTTTTTGCGCAAATAGAAAAAACGCACAATCCAGAAGAGCACCAGATCAGATCTTTAGTTATGTATAAATGGCCATATTTATTTTAGTAGAATGGGCGCCTGTTATGGGGTGTTGGCATTAAATACAGATTATAATATTGCACATGGTTCTATGTGATGGAACTTATTTTTTTCCCTGGTTAAACAGAAAAATAAACACTGGCCAATTTTCCAATGCAATTTTACAAACAATGAAATGAAAATGTGAGAGCCATGGTTCAGAAATGTGCTATTCCAAACAATTGAACTCTTCATAGTTCTGGAGCAGCTCTTGTACCATCAGCTGACAAAGGAATTTAATACAAAGGAGCACATTTTAAATAAGGGATGCCAGCGTCTGGAAGCCAAGGTCCCTCAGCAAAAACAGGCTGAAAATGCCAATTCAGAATATAGCTGGTAGACTTTTTATCTGAACCTGTGCTAACAATATTAACGGTACATGCAGAGACTATCACAACACTTAAGGAACATTTAGTTGGGTACATGGATAGGATAGGTTTAGAGGTTTATGGGCCAAATGCAGACAGGTGGGACTAGTGTAGATGGGTCAGTGTGAGCAAGTTGCGCCAAAGGGCCTGTTTCCATGCTGGTTTCATGCTGCATGCTATATTCCATGCTATGACTCCATGGCAAAGCAAGGCTAAAAATGTTATCAGAGATTTTGATGAGGTAAAGATTTTTTTGAGACGGGATAATAGGGGTAGATGGCGGTCTGGTATTCTCGTGGCCTGTCTGTGAGACCAGGGGGATTAGTGTTTAGTTTAGTTTGGAAATACAGCGTGCAAACAGGCCCTCCGGCTCACTGTCAATGCTGACCAGTGATCACTAGCTCTATCTTACAAATGAGGAACAATTGACAGAAGCCAATTAACCTACAAATCTTTATGTCTTTGGAATGATGGAGGAAACTGGAGTACCCGGAGAAAACCCATGCAGCCATGGGGAGAACGTACAGACAGCACCTGTAGTCGGGATCGAGCCGCAGTCTCTGCCGCTGTGAAGCCGCTGCCCTACCACTGCACCACAGTGCCGTCCACTAAAGGAAGCTTAAGGGCCTGTCCTACAAGCATGCAACTCCATGCGATGAGCGCGACCTAACGTGGTCGCTTGAGCCGTCTGGCGTCGCGGGGCCAGTCCCACTTCGATCGCCGGAGTTGTGCGGAATTGTGCGGAGTTCGTCCCGACATCGTGCGGGGCTCCGAAAAACTTACTGTTCAAAAATTCCGCGCGGCAACGACTTGTCGCCTCGACGCATTACACACCACCCCGACATCGTGCCTCCGTGAACCTATCTGTAGGTGCCTCCGTGACCCTCTATGTGTGTGGCTCCGTGGCCCTGTGTGTGTGTGTGTGCCTCTATGCCCCTCTCTGTGTGCCACTCTGTCCTGGCGAACTTACCTTAGACTTCGCTCCAAGTTCGCCTCTCTTTGCGCCGCGTTGCGCCACTCACCCGACCTCCGCGCGGCCCTCGCTGCCGGTTTCGTTGCGCTTGCCACATGCAGGCGCATGCTGGTGGGAACGGCCCTGTACAGGGGATCACCCGAGCTCCGCGCGGCCCCCGCTTCTAGCTTGATCGCGGTCATTGCATGGAGTCAGATGCTGGTAGGACAGGCTCTTTACTTGTCTCACAGCCTCTCTGCTCCCCACCTTCGAGTCCAGCAGTGTGGTCTGAATGGGGACCATACTGGTGTGGTGAAGTGATACTAATCTTTCCAAAAAGCCTTCAACAGGCATTGCCAGTCAGCATTACTAGAGGTAGGACTTGCCACCTGTCAAAGCTGTCACTTTTAATTAACATTTCACTGACTTTCAGACTCATTTTTTAAAAGTAATAAAATTTGAAGAAATATTCATAAATATCTTAAGGGATGGCAATATAAATAATCAAAACCACTTAAAATAGTTTAAAATACTGGAAACCATTAAAATGCAATTATATTATTTGTATTTTTGTAATTAGTTATTTGAAACCATTATAATTTTCAAAAACATTTGCAAAAGCATTAACATTTAAAGAAATATTCATAAAAATATAAAGGGACATAACAATAAGTAATCAAAACCACTTTAAAATGGTCTAACATGAGGTGAACCATTAAAATGCAATAACATTATTTGTAATTGTAATTAATTATTTGTAACCTTTTTAAATTTCCCTGACTTTCTGAAACATTTGCACAAGTATTAAAATTTAAAGAAATATTTATAGAAATATAAAGGGAAGTCAAAATAAATAATCCAAACCACTTAAAACAGTAAAATATTATAACCCGTTAAAATGCAATTAAAATAGTCATGATTTGCAATTAATTATTTGAAACATTTGCCTCCTGATGTTTAGGTCTGAAATCCCCAATGAAAGCAATGGGATCCCACAACTGTGAGATTCGCACATGCCACAGAATCAACCATTGTAATGTTGAGAATTGTAGTAAGACTGGGCTCCACTCCATTGACCTATCTGGTCTCCCAACACAGTCAGAGTATCCCAGAGCTCTGCACTTTCACAGAAATATAGGATTAACACCTATTTAACATGGCTCAATGTTGGCAATCCCACTGCTGGCAACCATCATCTCATTCTGTTCCAATGGTAAAACCCAAAGGCACACTGGGTGTCGCTGAGGTAAATAACAATATGCACGTGTATTGTTGCATAATCACAGGGCTATCCACGGATGAAAATTACATTTAAAGTGCAGTAACTGTTGCAGAGGTAGGGACTGGGGAGCAATTTGCTGTTGGGAATGTCTCCAAAATATCCATGAAATGGGTTGTCACTCAATTGTTTTCTTAGGGTAATGATACAAGGAAGAATTTTGATCTAATATCAGCTGGGCTTCACACAACAGATGGTGCCACTGTTACATCTGACATGTACAAATTGAAGAAAACTCAGATTAACAATAAAGGGCCTGTCCCACCAACATGCAACTCTATGCGATGAGCGCGACCAAACGTGGTCGCTTGAGCCGTCCGGCGTCGCGGGGCCGGTCCCACTTCGATCGCCGGAACCGTGCGGAATTGTGCGGAGTTCGTCCCGACATCACGTGGGGTCCGAAAAACTGACTATGTTCAAAAATTCCGCGTGGCACTGGCTTGTCGGCTCGCAGTCGCCTCGACGTATTACACACCGTCTGACGTCGTGCCTCCGTGACCCTCTCTGTAGGTGCCTCCGTGACCCTCTATGTGTGTGGCTCCGTGGCCCTCTCTGTGTGCCTCTCTCTGTCCTGGCGAACTTACCTTTAAGACTTCGTTCCAAGTTCGCCTTACTTCGTGCCGCGTTGCGCCACTCACCCGACCTCCGCGCGATCCTCGCTGCCAGTTTTGTCGCGCTTGCCGCATGCAGGCGCATGCTGGTGGGAACGGCCCTGAACAGGGGATCACCTGACCTCCGCGCGGCCCCGCTTCTAGTTTGATCGCGCTCATCGCATGGAGTCGGATGCTGGTAGGACAGGCCCTTAACGCATCTTTCAGTCTCAGCGTTGAATTAGAGGTGAAATTTATCAAGTAGGAGTTAGTCCTGCCAAGTTGGCACGAAGAGCAGATTCATATGTTTCTATCAACAGTGTTTCAGCTCCGAGTTTGGACAAATGTTTGGAACAAAATGTTCTTTGAGCATTTGATAGAAATTGAGCTATTACTACTGCTGCTGCTGCTGCTGCTGCAATGCTATCGCTCACTATCTGCCAATTTAAAATAATTTGTTTTTTTAAGTGATTAAGTGATTTTTCTGCAGCTCACACTGCAGCTGTCCTGCCAGGAACACCATTTACGTTGTGGACAGCACAAGCGGTTCAACAGCTTCACATTGCTGTTCAACAGTGGCCTGGGCTTATTTTCCAGCGTGTGTACAATGTAATGTCAGATGAAAAGCTTTTTACTGATGATTCTTGCACTCAAACTTAAGAGGCCATTAACTGCAATTGCCCCCAGTTGGAATTGGGAGACGTGCGCACAGTGGCACAGCGGTGGAGTTGTTGCCTTACGGCGCCAGAGACTCGGGTTCGATACTGACTATGGGTGCTGTCTTGTACGTTCTCCCCATGACCTGCATGGGTTTTCTCCGGCAGCTCTGGTTTCCTCCCACACCCCAAAGACATACAGGTCTGTAGGTTAAATGGCTTTGGTAAAAACGCTACATTTTCCCAAGAATGTAGGATAGTGCTTGTGTACGGGGATCGCTGGTCGATGTGGACACAGTGGTCCGTAGGGCCTGTTTCCACGCTGTATCTCTAAACTAAAACTAAACAAACTGGAGGTGGTGTTGGGGGTGGAATTCACTTGTAGCTAAAAGTAAATGAAATGTTTGGTTGTAAATTTCCATTAAGAAATCTTTTTACTCCGAATATTTTCTGTTGCATTTTATATGTAGCTTTAGGTTATTTTTACGATTGTTCCTTATGCATCCACATGATGCTATGCCCCAGGGTAAACAAGGGCAAACATCATGTTCATGCAGGTAGTTAATTTCAATAACTACTCATTCTCTGTGCAAAAAAAACAAAGATCACCAGCATTAAAAAATTATATTGCAAGTAATTTTAGTTCTAACAATACTGGCTTCATAAGACATTAAACTTCTGCAGCTAATATGGTGATCTAAGATTCAATTGGCTACAGTACTTCATTGCCAGAACTGAATGGGAGTGATAATATATCGGTGGTAATATTAATGCAAATTCTGACTTTACTCCAGATTATGAATGGCAGTAAAGTTTATGTGCCAGAAATTTTTTGGAACAATCATTTCAATAAATTACCTACCAGGTGATGTTCCTATCATGCAGAGTTAAGACAATTAAAATGAGAATTGTGGGATGTGCATAATGGAAGGTAAATTGATGTCGCCCATTTAACATCTTCCTGCTGTTAAACTACCAGTAATTTGTGATTATATTGACTTAAAGATCTCCAGAAAATCTCCAGCTGTATAATATTGTAAAGATGAATTAAATGTGCATATTTTTTACCAATGTTATCTATAGTGTGCCTCACCAAATAGTACTATACTATCTGTACTGTAGTGTGCCTCAGCAGGTGAAAGCTCTTCCTCATACGGTACCATGAATTAGCAATGGCAGAAATTAGCGATAAAAAGGAGCTGCAGGTGCTGATTTATACCAAAGATAGATACAAAATGCTGGAGTAACTGAGCGGGCCAGGTGGCATCTCTGTAGGAATTGGGCAGATGATGTTTCGGGTTGGGACACTGCTTCAGGTTGATTGATGGGCGGTGGGGAACTGGTAGCAAGAAAAAACCTGGACAAATCTTAACAATGGCTCTTCAGTGTATTCTTGTATGTCTTATTTTCTTTTCCCACTCTAGATATCGATTTCCTCCCACATTCAAAAAGACAAGTGGGTTTGTCAGTTAATTAGCCCATTAAATTACCTATAATGTTTAAGGAGTCGATGAGAAATGAGATGACATAGAAATTGTGTGCAGATACAAAGAACTGAAGAAGGGTCTCGACCCGAAACGTCGCCTATTCCTTCTCTCCAGAGATGCTGCCACACCTGCCGAGTTTCTCCAGCATTTTTGTCTACCTTCGATTTTTACAGCATCTGCACTTCTTTCTTCAACAAACTAATTCAATAGGTCAGGCATCTCTAGAGAACATGGATGGTGATATTTCAGGTCGTTCCCTTCAAAACCAGTGTGAATGGGTGATTGATGGTCAACGTGAACTTGTAGGTCAAAGAACCTGCTTCTGTGCAGTATTTCTGTAATAAACTAAAAATTAATCTAAACTAAATGAAGCTAGTGACTCACATAGGAAAAAAAAGAAAATATGCTGATTGCATATGCATTAGGCTTTTGCAAGAGATGTACTCCTTGAACTATGGAAAATTAGATTGTATTACATTCTATTGAAAACAAGTTAGAAAACTTAAAGCTAAACTTACCTACCTCATTGTCACAGAAGGCTGTGAAGGCCAAGTCGATGGATACCTTTATGGCAGAAATAGATAGATTCTTGATTAGTACGGGTGTCGGGGGTTATGGGGAGAAGGCAGGATGTGGTTGAGTGGGAGAAATAGATCAGCCATGATTGAATGGCGGAATTGAATTGAATTGAATTGAATACCTTTATTGTCATTCAGACCTTTCGGTCTGAACGAAATTTCGTGCCTGCAGTCATACATATATAAAAAACAAATATACAATAAACACAAAATTAACATCCACCACAGTGAGTTCACCAAACACCTCCTCACTGTGGTGGAAGGCAAAAGTCTTAGGGTCTCAGTCTTTTTCTCCCCTCCTTATTCTCCCTCTGCGCTGAGGGGATCCAGGCCGCCGCCACCGCTGACGCCGGAACGCCGGAACACCGCCACAGGGCCCGCCGCCGGAATGTCGCTGGAGCACCGCAGCTCCCGACACCCAGGCCGCCGCTGGAGCACCGCAGCCCCCGACACCCAGGCCACCGCTGGAGCACCGCAACTCCCGACATCCAGGCCACCGCTGGAGCACCGCAGCCCCCGACACCCAGGCCACCGCTGGAGCACCGCAGCCCCCGACACCCAGGCCACCGCTGGAGCACCGCAGCCCCCGACACCCAGGCCACCGCTGGAGCACCGCAGCCCCCGACATCCAGGCCACCGCTGGAGCACCGCAGCTCCCGACATCCAGGCCACCGCTGGAGCACCGCAGCTCCCGACACCCAGGCCACCGCTGGAGCACCGCAGCTCCCGACACCCAGGCCACCGCTGGAGCACCGCAGCCCCCGACATCCAGGCCGCCGCTGGAGCTCCCGAAGCCCAGGTCGCCGCTGAAGCTCCGAAAGCCGTGCCGCCGCCGCTGGAAGCTGGAAGGCCGTCACCAGGGCCTCAGCACAGACGGAGACGATGTCGGGGGACACAACAGGAAAAGTCGCATCCCCCCAAAGGGAGAGACTAAAACCCCGTTTCTCCCACCCTCCCCCCCCCCCCCCCACACACACACATACACAACCCAACAAACCAAAAATAAACACCAAAAACAGGGACGAGGACAAAAATAAAATAAAGACAGACGGACTGCAGGTGAGCCGCAGCTGACAAGCAGCGCCGCCACTTCCGGATTAGATTGCGGAGTAGATTTGATGGGCCGAATGGCCTAATTCTGCTCCTATTACTTATGAACTTAGGGAACTGTGAGATGCTATGTGCTCTGTTTATTGTTTTACTGAGGCAGCTCATCTGATTGTGTCATACAACACAAGGGCCTTTAATTTCTTCCCAGTATACATTTGCAGCCCCTTACTATATTCCCTATGCACTGATGAAGGAATGGTCAAAGTTTGCTCTAACTCCATTTACGTTTGTAGAAGGCACCACTGTGGTGGGCTGGATCTCAAATAATGACAAGATGGAAGGAGATAGAGAATGTAGTAATATGGTGTCAACACCACACCCACTTCCTCAATGTCAGCAAGACAACAGAGCTAGTCATTGACTGCAGGAAGTGAGGTGGTGTCAGCATTAATGGTGCCAATGTGGAGAGCTTCAAGTTCCTAGGTGTAAATGATAAATGTCATAGAGAAGTGGTTGGTAGACAAGAAACACAGAGTAGGGATTAACGCGTCCCTTTCAGATTGGCAGGCAGTGACTAGTGGGGTACTGCAAGGCTCGGTGCTGGGACCGCAGCTATTTACAATATACATCACTGATTTGGATGAAGGGATTCAAAGTAACATTAGCAAATTTGCAGATGACACAAAGCTGCATGGCAGCGTGAACTGTGAGGAGGATGCTGTGAGAATGCAGGATGACATGGACAGGTTGGGGGAGTGGGCAGATGCATGGCAGATGAAGTTTAATGTGGATAAATGTGAGGTTATCCACTTTGGTAGCAAAACCAGGAAGGTGGATTACTATCTAAATGGCGTCAAGTTGGGTAAAGTGGAAGTACAACAGGATCTGGGGGTCCTTGTACATCAGTCTATGAAAGTAAGCATGCAGGTACAGCAGGCAGTGAAGAAAGCGAATGGCATGTTGGTGTTTATAACAAGATTAATCAAATATAGGAGCAAAGAGGTCCTTCTGCAGTTGTATAGATCCCTAGGGAGATGACACCTGGAGTATTGTGTGCAGTTATGGTCCCCTTTTTTTGAGGAAGGATATTCTTGCTATTGAGGGAGTGCAGCGTAGGTTTACAAGGTTAATTCCCGGGATGGCGGGACTGTCATATGCTGAGAGAATGGAGCAGCTGGGCTTCTACACTCTGGAGTTTAGAAGGATGAGAGGGAATCTCATTGAAACATATAACATTGTTAAGGGCTTGAGGCAGGAAACAGGAAACATGTTCCCGATGTTGGGGGAGTCAAGAACCAGGGGCCACAGTTTAAGAATAAGGAGTAAGCGATTTAGAACGGAGACAAGGAAACACTTTTTCTCACAGAGAGTGGTGAGTCTGTGGAATTCTCTGCCTCGGAGGCCGGTAGAGGCAGGTTCTCTGGATGCTTTCAAGAAAGGTAGATGGGGCTTTTAAAAATAGTTGAGTCAGGGGATATGGGGCGAAGGCAGGAACGGGGTACTGATTGGGGATGATCAGCCATGATCACATTGAATGGCGGTGCTGGCTCGAAGGGCCAAATGGCCTACTCCTGCATCTATTGTCTAAATATCACAAACAATGGACAAGAAAGCACACTAATGCTTCTACTTCCTCAGAAAACTGCAGATGCTCCATAGAAACCATCCTATCTGCATGTATTACAGTTTGGTATGGCTATAAACCACAGAACGTTGTGGATGTAGCCCAGACCAGCCTCCCCACTGTAGACTCCATCGACACTTCAATCTGCCTCATAAAGCAGCCGACATAATCAAGAACCTATTCACCTGATCATTTCCCCTTCTCTTCTTTCTTGTCAGGGAGAAGATATGAGCATTTTAAAGCGTACACCACCAGATTCAGGAACAGCTTCTTCCCCGCTGTTATCAGATTACTGAATGGTCCTCCCATGAGCTAGGGTGCAGCCCCAATCTTCCAATCCACCTCACTGCACACCTTGGACTTTTTCTCTGTAACTAACACTATAATGCTGTAACACTGCACCCTGCACTTTGGTAATGTTCTCTTTGCACTGCCTGTTGTAGTTGTGTTTGACTTGATTGTAAACGTGTATCGTATGAATTGAATGGATAGCATTCAAATAAAACTTTCCACTGAATCTCGATACACAAGACAATAATGAACCAATATATAAACCCATGGACAACTTTCATGGGATTTTCTACATACAGATTTGAGCTCCTTTATTCTTAATGTACATTTTAGGTTCTATGCTTCTTCACAAGCGGTGTATAAAGTCACATTCATTTCCATTTGTTTGCATTCGTTATCACATATTAGTATGCATAATGGAACATAGTTCAGTAGTAGAGATGAAATATGTCAATTAGCTTCTGCTTTAGTGCTTCAACTTACTACTGGCAATATGTTAAGATGCTGATTTCAGATATTTGCAGGATTCCCTTTTGTGTAGTAAGTGAAATAAATTGCAGCTAAAATCTGTCTAAAGGGCCATTGTTCCAATGTCAGATGTCCTTCTCCTGTTTTTCTTATGTTTAAGCTATTAACAAGACCCTGATACTGAGTCGGAAGTATCCAATAAGTTGCACTCTCCTGGCCTCGTGATATTGTTCCTTTCTTTCTCATTAAAAAGACAAACAGCATTTTCTGCATCTTTTACAACAACTCCTACCTGAATACCAACTAAATTAATATTTGTTTTTTAAATCTTTTAATTTTCATCAGCAGTGTTCCTTAATGAATCAGCTAGTTCCCTGTAGACAGTTCTGTGGACCACACTGCATCCCAAGCAATGTTAGCCCAATGCAAGTCGGCTCAAGTCCAACATGCCAGTTGTGGAAACAGTACCTTCATAATTTTGCTGTGCCATCTCAGCATCAAGTGCTGGCTCCAGGCAGTTAATAGTTGTTCCTTCAAAAACCACGTACAAAGCTGCTCCTCCAATACAATCTTCAATCTTCCTCTATATTTTCCTTGAATCTAATAATGTTAAAATCACATCCTTTTGACGAATGTTATAATAATATAATTGGATGATTGTGCCAACCAAACAGTGAAAACAAAAATGTGCAGGAAGGAACTGCAGGTGCTGGTTTACACCGACGATAGATCCAAAAAGCTGGAATAACTCAATGGTCAGGCAGCATCTTTGGAGAAACGGAATAGGTGACCTTTCGGGTTGAGGCCCTACTTCAGACTGAGAGTCAGGGGAAAGGGAAAAGAGATATAGAAAGGTACATAGAACAAATGAATGAAAGGTATGCAAAGGACAATTCAAAGCCAGCAACGATGATCAAGGGAACTTCCAATTCCATTGGCGCTGCGAGTAGGCTGCCTCGCCTGCAGCGGGTTCGTTGTTACGATTTTTGTTTTTTTAGTATCTTCAAAAGTATGTTTTAGTGTTTCTCTGTATGTCTTGTGTGGGGGCTGGTGGGGGGGGGGGGGGGAAATAGGGGAATATATTTTCAGGCACATAGCTCAACAGAGAGGCAACTTTCTTCCTTGTCGCTTCTTCGTCCCCCTCCTCGCGGACTTACAGTTGCATTGGTGCGGCCTTTCCCGGAGTCGACCCCAGAGCGTCAGCAGCGGCGCAGCGGGGACTTTAACATCATGGGCCCCTTTGCCGGGGTCGCCATAGAAGCGCTCGGACCGCTGGCCTGTGGCCTAGAACATCTTGGAGCCTCTGTCTAAGGAGCTTCTGGCACCAGGCATGGAGCAGACCTTTCATCATGGAGCGGGCGATCCCTCGCCAGAGGTCACCGGAGATGAGCTTCGACAGGTACATGGAAAGGACATATTTTGGAGGGATATGGACCAAAAGCGGGCAGTTGGGACCAGTGTAGCTGGGACATGTTGGCTGGTGTGGGCAAGTTGGGCAGAAGGGCTTGTTTCCGCACCGTATGACTATGACTGGTGGGGAACAGTTGTGTGGGGGAACATAAATAATTTCCACTTCAGAAGCTGAATAACAATATCAAGCATTTTGTTGTCCAGTGTGCAAGTGTCTTTTTCCAGATATCCTTTCATTCTTTGTATGGATATACAGGTAACGGAAAGTTATGGATCATGTGCACGCAGATGAGATTAGTTTAAATTGGCATCATGTTTAATTGTGGGCCAATGGACCTGTTCCAGTGCTGTACTGTTCTATGTTCCTCAGTCATGTGTCTGTTGGCCACACAAACTATTATGATGAGAAGAACTACTCGCACTCTATATTCTTCAGATCCAGTTTAACATTTAACAGTCTGAAGAAGGGTCTCGACCCGAAATGTCACCCATTCCTTCTATCCAGTGATGCTGCCTGTCCCACTGAGTTGCTCCAGCATTTTGTGTCTATCTTTGGTTTTAACCAGCATCTGCAGTTTCTTCCTACACTTAACATTTAACCTTCTTGACTAACTCCCCCATACTATTACCATTTTTTAAAAAAAGGACCGACTCCAAACATTGCCTGCACATTCCCTCTGGAGATGCTGTCTGATTCACTGAGTTACTCCAGCACTTTGTTTTGTGCAAGATTCCAGCATCTGCGGTTCCTTGTTACTTGATCAATATGTGTTTGACTCTGTTACAGCCAATTCTAAATCATCACTATTGCTGCTGAAATTGCTATTTTTTAAATCGTGAGCTAATGAATGCAATATCTCTCATGTATTTTAATTCATTACACTGCATTTCTAGGCTTTTAGAGTTTTACCTAAAATCAACACACATTCAATTTAGCATTATAGAACGCAAAATGTTTCAGGGTAAGATTTCCGCCTGGGGAAATATTTCATTTTGTGATGATTCTGTGGGTATCAGAGGACATCAAAGGTAAATATGAGGTAAATTGTTTCAATGCCAACCTTATCAACACCGCACTTTTCTCACACAAATTCTTGACAAACGTTCAAAATGGTGTTAAGTGTTGTCAGACAGAGGTCCTAATTTTAATTATTTGGTTTAAACTCGTCAAAACGTGTGGGTGGCTTGTAAAACGCTCGCCTGAGTAGACCTAGTTTTATCTGGTTAAAGACAATCTTACTTTGTAAGAGAATGATGGATATGACCAATACCTGCCATCTGACAAGTAAGGTGTCGGGTATCATAAACTATCCTGTGGGTCTTAAATGCTTCAAGGTGTTTGGTGATTGACAGCAGAGTGGCATAGCTGTCTTACACTGCTGCTTTACAGCGGCAGAGACTCAGATTTGATCCTGACTATGGGTGCTGTCTGTATGGAGTTAGTACGTTCTCCCTTTGACCACATGGGCTTGCTCTGCATGCTCCGGAACACAGGCTTGTATTTTAATTGGCATTGGTAAATTTATAAATTGTCCCCACTGTGTAGGATAGTGCTAGTGAATGGGGTGATCACTGGCCAGTGTGGACTCACTGGGCCAACGTGCCAGTTTCTGTGCTGTATCTCTAAAGTCTAAAGTCCAAAGTGCAGCAAGACATTTAACAGATCTGTACAGCACTGGAACTGGCCCATCAACCCACAATGTCTGTGCCGAACATGATGCCAAGTTAAACTAACCTCAGCCTGCACGTGATGTATATCCTTCCATTCTATGCATCTATATAACTAAAAATCTCATCTTGACCACTTCCTGTCTGCGCTGTATATTGATTTTAGAAAAAACTCTACCATATATCTCTATGATTTTTGGCCATCTTACTCACAGTCCTCCTCCGCTGAGCTAGCCCCGAGGACTTTTCCGATCGATTAAAAATAAAAAAACCTTATGAGTGTTTAAAAAATCTTGAGATCAGCTGATTGGTCCTCTTGCCTGTCAATCACCATGGTGAAGGTAACATCCCTTCTGGTGGGGCAAGGAGTATTAGGCCCAAATGGCATGAAATTGCATTTGAATTTGGTGGCCTGCACTCTGCTCGAAATGGAATTTCAAGGAATAGCCGTGAATGAACTGTCAGCCCACCAGCCATGAGTCCATCAACTGTCAGCCCACCAGCCGTGAGTCAATCAACTGTCAGCCCACAAGCTGTGAGTCAACTGCCAGTCCAACAGCAGTGAGTCAGTCAACTGCCAGCCCACCAACCATGAGTGAGTGAACTGCAAGCCACCAGCCCTGAGTGACTGAGCTGCCAGCTCACCAGGCCTGAGTGACTGAGCTGCCAGCCCAAGAATCCATTTGGCCCACAATGTCCATATCAGCCCTATGTAAACCAGTCCCTTCAGCCCATAACACCCATATTAGCGCTCCAGAAAGCCCCCTCCCCCCCCCCCCCCCCCCATTGGCCAGCAATTATTGGAATTGGTGGGGAGGTGGAATATTGCATTGGGAGACCAGCCCTCCCTTGTGAACATGGGACTTAACGTGTCCCACTCGGTCTAGTTCCATTGAAATACCTGTTAGATGCCACTGTCATGTCTGCTTCGACTACCCCCATTCAGTGTGTTCTAGGCACCCACCAATCTCTGTGTAGAAACATTTGCTCTGCACATCTGCTTAAAACTTTCTCCTCTATCCTTAAAGCTATGCCCTTTTGAGTTTGAAATATCCACTGTTTGAAAAAGATTTTCATTGTTCACCCTGCCTTTGCCTCTCATAATTTTATATACTTGTATCAGCTCGCTCCTCAGCTCCCAATAATCCAGAGAAAACAATCCACGTTTGCCCAAGAAGAACCTAACAGATATTTAGTTCCATCAGAGTGACAACACAGGTTGACAGGATGGTGAAGAAGGCGTTTGGCACATTTGCCTTCATGGTGAGGTATTGAGTAAAGGGCCAATTTTCCCACTTGCCAATTTTTTCGGCGTCTGGTTGCATCATTGACTGACATATCAGGTCACCGAAAAAAATCGCAGAATGATGCGGCAAGATGGTGCATTGACTCGCGGCGTTTCCTCAAGTGTACAAACATTTTTATTGTCGCCACTTGATTTTGAAATGTTCAATGTTTCGAAATGTTCAAAATCTTTCGGATAGGTCAGTCGCCTAAATAATCGCCAAGTGGTACAGGCCCTTAAAGGGATGTCATGTTACTGCTGTACCAAATGTTGGAAGGAGACAAGAATTTGCAGATGCAGGAATCTTGAGCAAAACACAAAGTGCTGGAGGAACTCCATGGGTCAGGCAGTATCTTTGAAGGGAATGGACAGACGGCATTTTGGGTGAAACCCTTCTTCAGAAGAGAAGTTATCCACTCTGTCCAACAGTCTGAAGAAAGATCTTGAACCAAACATTCCCACCACAGATGCTGCCTGAGCTGTTGAATCTCTCGAGCACTTTGTGTTTTGCTCAAGACATTGATCGGGACACATTTGAGGTTTTGTAGACGGTTCTGGCTGCCCTGCAACAGGTAGAATGTCTTTCAAATGGAAAAGGTGGTAAAAGGATATTACCAGACTGGTGGGTTTGAGTTATAAGGAGAGTCTGAATCTTCTATCTCTGGAGCATAGAGGGCTGAGAAGTGACCTTGTAGTGGTATATAAGACAATGAGGGGTGTAGATAGTTATGGTCTTTTATTTATGATAGGAGAGTCAAAACCTCAAGGGCATAGGCTTAGGTTGAGAAGGGAAACAATTAAAAGGCAAGAGCAGGACCACTGTACAGAACGAGCTGCCAGAGGATGTAGCAGATGCAAGTACAATTGTCACGTTGGTAAGGTAAATGGATAGGAAAGGTTTGGTGAGATATGGTTCAGGCACAGGCAAGTGGGATTGCCACTAGCCTGTGCCTGAGCCATATCTCACCAAACCTTTCCTAGCCATTTATGGATGAGTTGAGCCAAAATGGCCTGTTTGCATGCTGTATAATTCTATGACACTATGACAATGACTGAAGTGGAAGAGCCGTCAGTTTTCATGTTCAGTCTCATCTGCCATTATTGAGACCATTAAATCAATTTTCAGATGTATTGAACCTGGGCTAAATGAGAGAAACTGTGGCAGAGAGAATTCTTAATTTTATTCCTTGGATAACCGAGTCAATCTTGGCTGGGGTGATGACAACCTCTTGCCCACGCCAGAAATGGCTGCAGAAGCTTAGGCAAGTTCAGTACTGAAATTAAACCAAGGTTTAGTCCATTCTCTCTATTCGTGATAGACAGCCTATGCGGCAGTTTCATAAACAAGGGCATTGCCATTATGTCTGGAATACTAGCCAACACTGTGTCCTCCCCAACATTATTAAAGCTGAATATCTGATGATTCTCATGCTGTGCCTTGCAAAATATTATTGTATACAAATTAGCTTCCTACTTAATAATAATGATACCCTGGCCACAAACTTTTTGAATCACTTCCCTCTGGAAGGCGACTCCGGACAGTCAAAGCCGCCACAGCCAGACATAAAAACAGCTTTTTTTCCACGAGTTGTAGCTCTATATTATTGAATGTTTTATGTGTCATTCCTAACGTCACTATATGTCGTTGTCACTTGCCGACGGAGCACCAAGGCAAATTCCTTGTATGTGAATATTTGGCCAATAAACTTATTCATTCATGATTACACTTCACAACATACTTCGACGGGTGTAAAGTTTGTTTTTTATGTCCTGATAGTGATGTGAAAGGTAGTGCAAATATTATCTAGATTGGCATCTAAACCTACTGTTGACCAAACTGTGAAATATCAATGGAAGATCACGGGTTATGGCAAGCCCAACAATGCACACATCAGGTTTTCACTATTACGTTGAGGGAAATGTAATTATCATACTGGTATTTTGGGGTAGGGTATACCAAAATGGCACATTTTTGCTGATCTCCATTAGTGTTAGCTTTGGATTGAAGACTGTGATGCACAACTGTTCAGGTGCGGTATCGACGAGCTGTTTTGTAAAGAACAGAAGATGTACATTAGATCCTGTTTATAGCTAATGAATATCCATTAATGCACAATTAACCAAAGAGAGATTAATGTGCCAATGTTGATTGTGTGCAGAGTCATCAGTATTCAACTATTAACAATTGTTGCTCCAGCATTTCAAACTAAGGAGCAATGTCTAGTGCATTTTAAACTACTGTTTGAACAGTAATGTGTACGGAAATTGTTCCTTCATTCTAGAGTATTGCTCAGTTGAAACTGTGCAATTAAAGCATCCAGTACATCTTCTCTGAACTGGGAAATACAGCGTTGATTGATAGTAGACAAAAATGCTGGAGAAACTCGGAGGGTGCAGCAGCATCTATGGTGCGAAGGAAATAGGCAACGTTTCGGGCCGAGACCCTTCTTCAGACGTTTCGGCCTGAAACGTTGCCTATTTCCTTTGCTCGATAGTCGCTGCTGCACCCGCTGAGTTTCTCCAGCATTTTTGTCTACCTTCAATTTTCCAGCATCCGCAGTTCCTTCTTCAACAATGCTGTGATTGATAGTTGTACAGTGAGAAGTCTTTGGAGTTTATCTGTGATTAGTTGAAAAACCCATGGAATCTGGCTACAATCCTGGAGCCAGCAGTAATACTAGGCTTGTTTGTCAATGATTCCTCCTTTAAAAGGTAACATTGTGTGTGGGAGTATTCACAGATAGAGTTCCCAGATGCTGTTGCAATTTTGTTCAGCATTGCTGCGTTTGCTATTATTGAGACCATGAAATCAATCTGATCAGGGGTCTTTGCTTCAGATTCATGAAACTGGTCCAAATGAAAGATGATCTTAAAAATTCCTGTGGAAGGTGTCAAAACCTGCCCCAGAGTAAAGCATCCACATCTACGGCAACCCCTGGCCATTGATTTGAGGCATTTTTAAACCAGGTAAATATCAGGAGGTCAAACTACAGGTAGTTTTATTACTAATAATTTTGTCAATTGCATATGTAAAATCAGAACCTTTTTATTAGGGTGGAAATATCCAACAATAGAGTGCTTCGTTAGACAGTGTAAGAGGGAAAGTTTAATGGAGGTGTGCAGATCCAGAGTCTTGCACAAATGGCTGTGAGGGCCATGTCAATGAATATTTGTAAGGTGGCGATTGACAGGTTCTTGAAAAATAGGTGTTCAGGTGTAAAATAGGTGGTTAAAAAAGGACGCTCCTTTTGGAAGGAGTTGAGTTAGAATGTCTTTAGGCTGAGGGTGGTGAATCTGTGCAATGCATTGTCACAGAAGGCTGTGGAGACCAGGTCAATGGATATTTTTAAGGCAGAGATAGATAAATTCTTGATTAGTATGGGTGTCGGGGGATATGGGGAGAAGGCAGGAGAATGCGGTTGAGAGAAAGATGGATATCATAATTGAGTAGACTTGAGTGTGCGAATGGCCTAATCTGTTCCTGGAACCTCTGAATTTAGACAATAGGTGCAGGAGTAGGTCATTCGGCCCTTAGAGCCAGCACTGCCATTCAGTACCAATCAGTACTCCGTTCCTGCCTTCTTCCCATATCCACTGACTCCGCTATCTTTAAGAGCCTTATCTAGCTCTCTTTTGAAAGTATCCAGAGAACTGGGCTCCACCGCCATCTGAGGCAGAGAATTCCACAGACTCACAACTCTCTATGAGAAAAAGTGTTTCCTCGTCTCCGTTCTAAATGGCTTACTCCTTATTCTTAAACTGTGGCCCCTGGTTCTGGACTCTCCCAACATCTGGAACATGTTTCCTGCCTCTAGCATGACCAAACCCTTAATAATCTTATATGTTTCAATATGATCCCCTCTCATCTTTCTAAATTCCAGAGTATTCAACCCCAGCCGCTCCATTCTCTCAGCGTATGACTATCCCGCCATCCTGGGAATTAAATTTGTAAACCTTGCAAACCTATGCTGCACGCCCTCAATAGCCAGAATGTCCTTCCTCAAATTAGGGGACCAAAACTGCACACAATACTCCAGGTGTGGTCTCACTAGGGCCTTATACAGCTGCAGAAGGACCTCTTTGCTCCTATACTCAACTCAACTCATACTCAACTCAACTTATGAGAGTAGTGGATATGAGGAATGCACTGCCAGGGGTGGAGATGGAGGCAGATATAATATTAGTATTTAGGAGGCATTTAGAAAGGCATAAGGAATGGCAGGGAATAGAGGTGATATGAATCAAGCACAGGCAGATGAGATAACTTGGCATCATGTTCGTTGCTAACATTGTGAACTGTAGGTCCTGTTCCTTTGCTGTACTGGTCTACGTTCTATGTTCCAACAGCAAATTACTGTGGGCTCCCAGAGCTCAAATAGCCTTCAATAGACTCTTTAAGAACTGCTGTGTTTGGCTCCATCAATCATAGATACATTCTCCAGCCAGGCATATTCTTTGAATGGGTTCAGAGAAAAATGGACAATGCTTGAGTTGTAATGATAGCATTAGACCCAAGCAGAGAGTAATCATTTTTAAAACTTTCCACTTAGGTGGGGCTATATGAGCAGAGGTGGAAAGCTCTGTATATTAGTATTCGGGTGCCAGACATCTGCCAACATCTAAGGTAATGAATTGTAGCATTATGCCCCTGTCCCACTTGGGAAGCCTGAACGGAAACCTCTGGAGACTTTGCGCCCCACCCAAGGTTTCCGTGCGGTTCCCGAACGTTTTTGTCAGTCTCCCTAATAGTCGAAAGTGGTTTCCATTTTAAAAATGGGTAATTTTTTTAGTCAGAGCCGATTGCGATGCTAGTTGAAGGAGGTTGCCGGAGGACAAAAACCTCCGAGAACCCCGGGAACCGCACGGAAACCTTGGATGGTGCGCAAAGTCTCCAGAGGTTTCCTTTCAGGTTTCCTAAGTGGGACAGGGGCATTAGTTACCTAGCGTCCATTCACCTGCTCCTTCAAGTAGTTGCCCCAGATGGGGCAACATGGCTGCTGTTGAACATTTTGCTTTCACTTTCATTATTTACTTATAGCGTTTGACAAATTCAGATTAACTGAAATGCATTTATCTTTTAGTTGTGAAATATGAGAACGTTTAGTTTTGGCACCCTATATGGTAGGCACCTCTCATAACGCCTTGTACCAGGTAGAAATTATGAGCTTCATTGTCCTTCCAATGGAAAGGTGGTAAATGGCTTGCCTCTTAAGAGGGTCTGTGCTTATTGAGAATGATGCATTTACAAATGTTACCCATGCAGCCTTGATTTCAGCTGCCAGCAACATCGTTCTGAAACGTGGTGGTGACTTCAATTGTAATAGACAATGCAGTCTTTGAACTGTCTCTGAATATATAATCTGAGGTATATTCAGTGACGCCTCAGAGACTGTTACTATGCTGAATCATAGATCCTAACTCCAGGTCGCTACCTAATTTCCTGCACTGCCATGACAAATGGTTGTGTCATTGCTCCTGAGTCACCCACAAGGTGGGTGGCAGAACACCTGCTTCCTTTTCCAGCAGACTTCCTGGGAAGATGCGGGTGTTGGAATATGGTTCCATCAGGGCTAAATGAGGAAGGTTACATTGAAGCAACACAGTGGGAAGAAAACAATAGCTGCAACACTGAGAGTTTGACTTATAAAAACACGAACGGCAGAAAGAATTCATGAGAATATGCCAACCTGGCTTCCAGTGCTTGCCTTCTTCATCGGACAGCTGGCAGGCCTCTGAGTGTGTTTTATACAGGCGTTCGGTGAGTGATGAACTGTGCTGCAAAACCAAACAAGAAATTTGTTGTGGGATCAATTTGCATTTATTAACATTCTTCTAACGAGTGCAGTCAGGCAACTAGTCTGCTGTGGTTTCATCTTGTAGAATGTTGTGCATTCCACCACAGCCTACATCTGTGGGGGATCAAAGCAAAGTACTGATTCTCTGCAGTTCACCAAAAAATGTCTGTTGTAGGGTCTGGACCATCTGCGGTGGAGATGTCCAAGAAACAGCAGGTTTGGTCAATAACAGGATCTATCAGGAATGCACGTGCCATAGTTTCATAGGCTCTGGCCCCCACTGTCTTCCTGGACTTGGACAGAATATTAGTTCATATGGATAGGAGTCTCAGTCTGCTTGAAGGTGCCGTCCAACACATCTGCCAATGTGCTGAGGCAGAGAACTGGAGCAGCTGCACAGAGAGTAGAAGATGGTGCTGGATGACATGTACTCTACAAGCATTGGAGTTCCTTCAACTGGCATTTGCACAGATGGCAGAAAGTGTCTTCTGCCTTGGCATTTGCGATAATGCAGAAACTGCTAGTCAGGCCCTTACAGACCCCTGCTTCACAAACACCATGCTTACAGACATGAATTCTCTTTGTTTATCAGTATGTTCAGAAGTTCATAAGTTCGAGCAGTAGAATGAAGCCAAACAGCCTACTCCATCATTCAATCGAGATTGATCTATCATTCTCTCTCAATCCCATTCTCCGGCCTTCTCCCCATAACCCCTGTCAATCTCTGCCTCAAAAATATCCATTGACTTGGCCTCCACAGCCTTCTGTTGCTATGAATTCCACAGATTCACCACACTCTGACTAAAGAAATTCTTCCTCATCTCCTTTCTAAAGGTAGGTCCTTTTGTTCTGAGGCTATGGCTTCTGCTCCTAGACTCTCCCACTCGTGGAAACATCGTCTCCACATACACTCTATCCAGGCCTTTCACTATTTGTTAAGTTTCAATGAGCTCCTCAGGGGCACCGCACAATTGGCAGCCCCGCCAACAGCCTGTCTGTTTTTTCATCTTAAAAAAAAAATGAGGAGTGTGTTTAAAGTTTGTGTAAATGTTCTCCTGTTTGTTTTATGTGGGGTGGGAGGGGTGGGGGGCAGGGGATACTTATTTTCAGTTTCTTACCTTGCCGGAGATGCACATCTCTGGGCGCTCTGCGGCCTATCATCGATGGAGCTGGAGGCCTGCTCTGACTGAGTTGAACCCCTCCGTGGGGCATGGACTTACATCGGGGCCGATCCCTTGCCTGGGATCGCTCCAACCGTGGCCTCCGGACTTTATATCGGGAACTCACAGTCTCAGGAGAGGCTGAGTTTGGAAGCTCCAATGACGCAGTGGCTCGACCAGCCCCGACGCGGGATGCGATCACCGGCACGGGGGAGCTGACATCCCCCCGATGCAAGAGCTGGTTGCCATGATGCGGAGGGCCAAAACTGCGCCGGCTACGGGAGTCAAGATCGTCCCGTCAACGGAGGGCTCGAGGCCCCCAACCGCAGGAGAGCTAAGGGAAGAGATTTGAACTTTTTTTCGCCTTCCATCACTGTGAGGAATGCGGTGGAGTCACTGTGGTGGATGTTTATGTTAAAATGTGTTTTGTGTGTTCTGTTGCTTTTTATTTGTATGACTGACTTGGCAAATTAAATTTCTCGTATATTGCAAAACATATTTGGCTAATAAAGTGTAATTGTGATTGTGAGCCTCCTAAATGCCAATTGAGTAGAGACCCAGTGCTGTCAAACGCTCATCATATGTTAACCCAATCATTCCTGGGACCATTCTCGTAAACCTCCTCTGGAGCCTCTCCAACACCAGCTTATCCTTCCTCAGCTATGGGGCCCAAAACTGCACAATATACTTCAATGTGGTCTGACCCAGGCATGGAAATCCCTATCAAAACATGCGAGGGACACAATTTCATGGTGGCCGCGCGCCCTCATGCGCACACACACGAGGCTTCGGCCGTGGGCCCTGTGGACGGCCACATCGGGAGCTGACCTGGTTGGCGATCGACTCTGAACTCCAACAACAATAGCTTCGTCCGCCCCAAATCGTGGGGCTTGAATCGACCTGTTGACTGGGTCTTTCATCGGCCGGTGGGGGCTTCAACATCGGGAGCCTCCATCGCCTCGATGCAACAGTTTGATTTTAAGCCGTGGCAGGCGCTGAAAGGCCTCGCGAACGGGCCGATTCAGCCCTTAGAAAGCATCTGATGAAGTCAGGATTACAAAACATGGGGGGGGGGGAGTGTCTCCCCTGTCACCCCCAGGATTTCCGCCTTTGGTCTGACCAGTGCCTTATACATTCCTGTTTTGTGATTCTCATCTGCACCATGGATGCCTTACTCCCACACTTGTAAAAATCTTTATCATATCTGCTAACTATTTTGCTTGTTTACTGTACTCGCATTAATACTCTGTGATTCATCTACATGAACATATGCCTCTGCAAAACTGCAATTGCCTGTCAAGTAGCTGGATTCAATCCATTTAAACCCTATATCCTGCACCATGGATTGCTACCTCCTATGCGTGCAACAAAATATATCTTGCCTGTCAACCTATTGCTTGTTTAACCCACATTAATAATCTGTGATTGATCTACATGCAAATGCTTCTGCACAGCAATACAGTACCAAATAATGTCATCTTTTAATTATTGTTCTGCGGTTCCTGTCAAAAAGTATGATTTCGTATTCTCCCAAACAATACTCCAACTATAGGTTTCTTGACATCATACTTAACCCGTCTCAAACTATTTGCTACCTCTTTACATCCTCCTCACGGTTCATTTTTTCTGACAAGCTTTGTTTTATCAACAAATGTGGAATTCATTATTCTTTGTCCTGTTGTTGTAGATGATAAATAGCAGAGACCTAAGTACTGATGTTTGCAGAACCTTACTCGTCACAATCAGCCAAATGGGAAACAACTTATGTATTCAAACTCTCCAGTTTCTGTCCGTTAAACTAATGCCCTACTCGCAGTGATATTACCCGCAGTAAACCATAATCTTACATCACTATGCTGCACCTTTTGATGTTCAGTTTTTTCAAAAGACACATTTACTGGTTTTACAGCACCTTTCCAATCCTGCTACTTTTACCCCTAAAATCTTGTTCAGGTAGTCAACTGATTATTTCAAAGAAGACCCCACATTGAGCCTATTAGTTTAGTTTATTGTCACGTACATCGAGGTACAGTGACAAGCTTTTGTTGCATGCCAACCAGTCAGCGGAAAGACTATACATGATTACAGTCGAGCCATCCACAGTGTGCAGATGTGTAGAAAGGAACACAGAGTGGTAGGTCTCTGGAACTCTCTGCCACAGAGGGTAGTTGAGGCCAGTTCATTGGCTATATTTAAGGGGGAGTTAGATGTGGCCCTTGTGGCTAAGGGGATCAGAGGGTATGGAGAGAAGGCAGGTACAGGATACTGAGTTGGATGATCAGCCATGATCATAATGAATGGCGGTGCAGGCTCGAAGGGCCGAGTGGCCAACTCCTGCACCTAATTTCTATGTTTCTAACTGCAGATGCTGGTTTATACAGGATGGAGCCAGCCTTCCGGATGAGCTTGTGAACTGTAGGTCCTGTTCCTTTGCTGTACTGGTCTACGTTCTATGTTCCAACAGCAAATTACTGTGGGCTCCCAGAGCTCAAATAGCCTTCAATAGACTCTTTAAGAACTGCTGTGTTTGGCTCCGTCAATCATAGATACATTCTCCAGCCAGGCATTATTCTTTGAACGGGTTAATTCTGTTGGCATCCGCAGCCTGCGCCCTGCTGCCCCAAAGCGACGAAGATCTCTTCGATGGTGGAGAGGTCGATAACTGTGATGGGCTGAGCAACGTCGACCACTTTCCACAACGTCCTTTGTGCTTGGGTACTTGAGTTACTGAACCAGGCCGCGATACAATGTCAGTATACTCTCTACCGTACACCTCTCTACTGTGCACCTGCAGAAGTTCAATAAAATATTCAGCAACATGCTGAATCTCCTCAAACGTCTGAGCACAAGATCTACTCCCCGATTCTTCATGCCTTTTAGTGCCTGGGCACACGTCCAATGCAAAAACTGAGTGCAGCAGAAACAATGCATTAGTTACACCCATGATGATTCAATGCACAAAATATGGACTAAAACATCCTATATACCCATGATAATTATAAAAGACCTAACTGATAGAAATAAATTGACATGTTAATTTTCACCATCATTATCATTTCATTAGGAATCTGTATCTGCGGATTTTAATTCAGCAAGTGGCAATAATTTGGTAACATCTTCCCAGATTAATACCTTGTGGTTGCACTACTCAGTCCCAAGTAGCACTTTGTGCGTGCCCATTCCCAATCCATCTGCCGCTGTTGCATCCTCACAGTCTTCAGTATTGTTCCATTTCAACGTATGCCCTCATTCATTTCCATTGATCTTCGAACATGCATATTCCGTACAGGAAACTGCATGGAGTTTCCTCCTTTTTAGCTTGGCCATCATTGTTGTCGACAGTTCATCACCAGCTTAGTGTAAAGCAAAAACAACATGGTGAGAAGTCAATGCTCGTAATACACAACACAGGCAGAGATAGAATATGGCCAAAAAAGGAAAGGTCTGTTTGCAGGTAGAATTTATGCAGGAATTTTAAAGTTTCATATTGGTTCAGTACTATTTTTTTTTCACCTGTTTTATCTTGCCAGATTTATTTTTCCTAAACTAGACTAAATGCATTGCATCTTAGGGTCATAAATTCACTCATAAAACATACAAGTAGCATGCATGTTAATAATTTGGGTAACAGGGCTTTAATCTTTTTTATTTTTCACTGGTTTTGTCACCCCTGTAATGCATATCAAACATCAATATATATTTATAATAATCTAATGCAATCTAATACTTAAAATAATGATTATTTAATTTGCTTACTGCATGTGGGTCAGATTGATCACTCATTCCAAGTAGCCCTTCCAGAAGCAGCGGTGAACTGAATTTGTGAACTGCTGCACCTTTCTGACTTTCTCCTTTCTTAACTACTGAGGTTGCATTTGTCACCCAATCTGTGAGAACTGTTCTAGAATCTCTGAAATGTTGGCAAATAGCAACTAGTGAATTCATCTTTTCCATCACCACTTCTTCAAGAGTTCAGGATGCAACTCATTAGGTTCTTGGTGCTTATCAGCATTGAGTGTCACACATTTCTCCAATGCTATTTTTATACAAATACTAATTCCTTTTAGCTACTTTAGTTTAGTTTTGAGATACAGCACGGAACCAGGCCCTTCGGCCCACCGAATCCGCACCGACCAGTGGTCCCCACAGATTAACACTATCCTACACACACGAGGGACAATTTACATTTATACCAAGCCAAATCTGTCGGTTTTGGAGTGTGGGAGGAAACCGATAATCTTTGAGAAAACCCACGCGGTCACAGGCAGAACGTACAAACTCCGCACAGATGGTACCCGTAGTCAGGATCGAACCCGGGTCTCTGGCACTGTAAGGCAGCAACACTACCGCTCAGCCACTATGCCGCCTTTGTTCGCTATTGTTCACTCTCGACCCATAGTTGTGAAGGAAAGGAGAGAATGATGACGGAACACTGATTTATATACTGGAATCATTACAGGGCCCATTGCTGTTTGTCATCTATATTAATGATTTGGCTGAGAATATACAAAGCACGGTTTGTACGTTTGTAGATGACACTAAAATATGTGGCATCGAAGATAGTGAAGATAGTTATCAAGAATTACAGAGGGATCTTGATCGGCTGGGCAAATAGGCCAGTAGAATGGCGAATAGAGTTTAATTCAGATATGTATGACGTGAGCATTTTGGGAAGTCAAACCATGGTAAGATCTTCACACTGAACTGTAAGGCCCTGGACAGTATTATAGTGCAGAGGGATCTAGGTGTACAAGTACATAGTTCCTGGAAAGTAACATTACTGCTTTGCAGGGTGGTGAAAAAAGTGTTTGCCACTCTGGTCTTCGTCATTCAGGGAACTTAATATAGAGGTTGGGATGTTATGTTACTATTGTACAAAATGTTGGTGAAGTGCACCTAGAGCATTGTGCTCAGTTTTGGTCAGCCTGCTGGAACAGATATACCATTGAAATAGAGAGAGACCAGAGAAGATTCTCAAGGATGTTGCCAGGATTCAAGTACCTTCGCTGAATGTGGGCAGGCTTTTGGAGTGGAGGAGGATCAGGTGTGATCTTATAGAGATGTATAAAATCATGAGGAGCATAGAAAGATTGGATGCACAGTGTTCTTTCCAGAGTTGTGGAATCAAGAACCAGAGGGCAAAGGTTTATGGTAAGAGGATATGTAACAAGAATCGATATATTTGATCGGAACCTTTAATAGAGGCGGCACAGTGGTGCAGCGGTAGTGGTGCAGCGGTAGGGTTGCTGCCTTACAGCACCAGAGACCTGGGGTTGATCCTGATTACGGGTGCTGTCTGTATGGAGTTAGTATATTCTTCCTGTAATCATGTGGGTTTTCTCTAGGTTCTCTGGATTCCTCCCACATTCCAAAGACGTACAGGTTTGTAGGTTAATTGGCTTTGGGAAAAATAAAATTGTCCCTAGTGTGTAGGATAGTGTTAATGTATGGGGTGAGTGGGTCGAAGGGCCTGTTTCCGTGCTGTATCTCTAAAGTCGCAAGTGTAAAGGAACTTAAGGGAGAACATTTACACGTAGAGCGTGGCGTATATGGCGTGGCGTATATGGAATGAGCTGCAAGAAGAAGTAGTTTAATATCCTTAATAGAAAACCTAAAATACAGTTGGACGGAGACATGAACAGGAAAAGCTAAGAGGGATATGGGGTAAATGCTGGCGAATGAGTCTAGCTTAGATGGAGCATTTTGGTCAACATGGAGGAATTGGGCAGAAGGGCCCGTTTCCGTGCTGTACGACTTAATGAGCCTGGACGTATGTGAGTCTAGTCAATGGTGAGAAGCAAAGGACACTGAGCAAATTAACACCACTGTAAAATTGTTTCGTGACTATTTGACTCTTATTCAGTGGTCAGTAAGTCGAAGGGCATGACAAGAACTTAAGAGGTGTCTCCAATCTGAAATGCCAATGACTGAAAGTGTTAAATATGGGACAACCTACAATGAAAGTCTGTGTCAATGTCTCATCAGAAAAATGATACAGAATAATTGATGGCAAATGAAACAAAATTATTTTAAGTTTAACCTTGTCTTGTTCACAATAATATCCAAACTCTTAGGGTGTTATAGGACAGAGAATTTGCTGGAAATCATTTCCATCTGATTTATGTCTCTTTTATGCATCCTTCAATTTCCTTGCATATGGGAGTTTTATATTTGCATGAAAATTCAAATGGGAACAACCATACTTCAGCTGCTTGGAGTTTGAGTGTGGAGAAAATCACTGACACAATGATTGATAATGAACAGGTGTCTAGTGTCAAGCATCAGTTCATTAAGAAGCACAGCATTATAAAGTCAAACATTTAGACTTGTATGTGAATCTATGAGTCTATGCACCTGAGTCCTGGCCTGAAAGGTCACGCATCCTTTTTCTCCATAGATGCTGCCTGACCCGCTGAGTTGCACCAGCACTTTGTGTCTATCTTTGGTATAAAACAGCATCTGCATTCCTTTCTGCACCGTCTACGTACCTATTACATTTTTTTTTCCCTTCAAGCTCTGTATCTAGGGCCACTAAACTTCTCCTAGGTTTCGAAAGGGATACCAAATAAATGAGTTTGTTTTAGAAAATAAACGACAAATGTTGGAGTAACACTGCAGGTCTGGCAGCATTTCTGGAGAACATGGATAGGTGACGTTTCGACGAGAGGCCAGTGGTATGCAATAAGGAGAGACCATGTTCAGTCGCAGGCACTGTCAGCATTAGCCATGACATTAGTCTCATTTCCCCACAGACAGGCGCTGATTCAGGAACAAAATTTAATCTACTGATACCAACTCACACATTTCCAGCAACTCCAATTTCCAGTCGCATTAAACCAGATTAATAAATTTTAGTTTAGAGAAACAGCGTGGAAACAGATGTAAACTCAACCAAAGATCACCCTGAACACTAGCACTACCTTACACACACTAGGGACAATTTACAATTTCACTGCAGCCAACTAGCTTACAAACCTGTATGTCTTTGAAGTGTGGGAGGAAACCAGAGCTCCCGGAGAAAACCCACATGGTTCACGGGGTGAACGCACAAACTCCATACAGACAGACCCGTATCAGGTCTCTGCCACTGTAAGGCAGCAACTCTACCACTGCGCCACCATGCCACTTAGATTAGACGTCCATCGCCTTAACCTTTTGGCCACCTCATCTGTTTCTTTATCATTTTGCAATTGCCTGTAGATTTATAGTCGAGACAACATTTATGCTTCCTTATGCCCCTGTCCCACTTAGGAAACCTGAACGGAAACCTCTGGAGACTTTGCGTCCCACCCAAGGTTTCCGTGCGGTTCCCGGAGGTTTTTGTCAGTCTCTCTAATGGTCGAAAGTGGTTTCCACTTCTTCTATGTTCCGGCGATTATTTAAAAAAATTCAAAACCGGCCATGACTAAAAATAGGTTGCCATTTTAAAAATCGGCAATTTTTTAATCAAAGCCGGTTGCGATGCTAGTTGAAGGTGGTTGCCGGAGGTTGCAGGTAGTGGAAGGTAGGACCTTCCTGGTGGAATAAAACTGGATGAAAAAAAGGTCTTACCTTTCACTACCTGCAACCACCTTCAACTAGCATCGCAACCAGCTTCGACTAAAAAAAAATCGATTTTAAAACCGGCAACCTATTTTTAGTCGCGGCCGGTTTTGAATTTTTTGAAATAATCGCCGGAACATAGAAGAAGCGGAAACCACTTTTGACCATTATGTAGACTGACAAAAACCTCTGGGAACCTCCGGGAACCAAACGGAAACCTTGGGCGGGGCGCAAAGTCTCCAAAGGTTTCTGTTCAGGTTTCCTAAGTGGGACAGGGCTATTAATTGTTTTTTCGTAGATTTTGGTTCCCTGATCTAAAGAAGATTTCATTGGATGTAATCAAAAGATGACTGAAGAATTTCCAATGGCCTTCAATACATTTGTCACTATTTTAATAATGATTCTCACAGATTTGAAGTTCAATGCGAATGTATCGCCCACATTGGACTTTACTTTAGACTTTAGAGATGCAACATGGAAACAGGCCCTTTGTCCCACTGACTCTGTGCTGACCAGTGTTCCCCATACACTAGCATTATCCCACATACTGGGATCAATTTACAATTTTTACCGAAGCCCATTGTCCTACAGACCTGTATGTGTTTGGATTGTGTGAGGAAACCGGAGCACCAGGGAAAACCCACACAATCACGGGGAGAATGTACAGACTCTGTACAGACAGCACCTGTAGTCAAGATGGAACCCAGGTCTCTGGCACTGTAAGGCAGCAACTCTACTGCTGAACCACGATGCCACAAAAGGAATGAATAAGAGTGTATTGTTAGCAAGGGAGCACAATTGATGTTTTGTGTAGGGATTTGTAAGTACGTTTCAATGGATATATAGGATTGTGAGTGGGTTTTTTTAAGATCTTATGTTTCCTGTGGTAAAACAAGTACAACAGTGGCAGAGGGGTTTATTTACATGAATTAATTTACTGGGTTGATAATCCAGAGGTGTAGACTAAATCCAATCCAGAAATTGAAGTTCAATCCTACAATGGCAACTGTGGATTTAAAGGGTGGCACAGAGGTGTGGCTCAGAAATGCTGTCCATGCACTCCATTCCCATCCTGAATGCTCTGCCCTGTGCCCCCTCCATTGTCAGAGTGAGGCAACATGCAAACTTGAGGAACAGCACCTCCTATTCAGCTTAGTTAGTTCGCAAACCAAAGGTATGAAGATTGAATTCTCCAATTGTTGGTCACCTCTATCAAACTTCTCCCCTTTCTCCCCCACACCCATCCTCCCCCTCTCCCCTTCTCTCCACTGGGGCCCCACCTGGACTCCAACCTATTTCGCTTCTCAACCACACCACCCCTCCCTCCTGCTACTTTCCTCCCCCTGGCATCACAATCTGCCATTCTTCAAACCTGTCGCACACCTGTTGTTCTCTTCACTGGATTTTGTTCCAACCATCTGCCTGTCAGAAAACCCCCTTGCCTGTGTTGACCTTTTAGCTGCCACGCTTTGTCCTGCTTCTCCTTGTTCCAGCTTTCTTCTCCCCACCCCCCCGCAATCAGTCTGAAGAAGGGTCTCAACTCAAAACGTCATCTAACCATGTTCTCCATGGATGCTGCCTGACCCACTGAGTAACTCCTGTACCATGTGTCTTTCTGTGCATTGTTTCTACTATTTTCTGTTGCACCCAGCACCAGTCTGGAAGGACACAAAGCTGCAGAGAGTAATGGTGACTGTAGTCTAAGCTCATATGAGTAAAACGAGCTGGTCGAGGGTGACGGTGGGGGCGCTGCACCAGCTGGGGGCTTTCCTGGGTTGGAAGTCGCTCCATTACATCGAGCACATGGACTGGACTTTCGACTTTTGTAAATGACGGCAAAACATGGCAACCCATGCATGTATACGCTATGCAAAAATAATTTCAGAATGCATGTGTACATGATAATTACGTACCATTAAACCATGGAACTTTCCTGGAGAAACAGCACCTCCTGACCCAACACTCTTTGTTGAGTTCAATGCAAAAGAGCATCGCCCAAGGAGTAGAGTGGGGTCCCTTCTCTCTCCGCTCCCTCTTTTAAAAGTAGGATGATCTGCTGGTTATTTCCTCCATTTCGCTGTCATGAGGAAGGTCAAGAGGAATGGACCCACAGCCCAGGGATCATGTAGCCTCAAATATAAATGTCTAACTGGTGACTTCAGAAAATGTTGCATGTTCAGAATATCAAATGGAACGCCTTTCCTTAATCAATTCTTCTTCCAATGAGTCACCGACAAATTAGCATGTAATTAGTAATCATTTAAATAGCAGTGAATGGGGTTCACCTGCTGCTAAATGCTGGCCTCTTTGTAGGAGTTGAATAAATCTATTATCTGCATCATTGGGTTTCAGTTTGGTAACACTCATTAAATTCATGGTGCTTGTGGATTGATTTTATTATCTGCCTACTCCCTGCATGCTGGAGTGTCACAACATTTGCTAATATAGTGAATGTCAGAAGACATATTGAAAGTTTGGACTGCACGGTGGTGCAGCGGTAGAGTTGCTACCTTACAGTGCCAGAGACCCCAGTTCGATCCTGACTACGGGTGCTGTGCGGAGTTTGTACGTTCTCCCCTTGACCGGAGTGGGTTTCTCTGGGACCTCCGGTTTCTTCCCATACTTCAAAGATGTATGTTTGTAGGTTGATTGGCTTGGTATTATTGTAAATTGTCCCTCATGTGTGTAGTGTAAGCGTGCAGGGATTGCTGGTTGGTGCGGACTCAGTGGGCTGAAGGGACTGGTTTAGCGCTATATCTCTAAACTAAAAAAAATAAAGTGTGTGTTCATAACTTCACAGTTCATAAGTTATAGGAGCAGAATTAGGCCATTTGGCTCATCAGCTCTACTCTATTCAATCATGGCTGATCTATCTTTCATTCTCAACCCCATTTTCCTGCCTTCTCTCCATAACACATGACACCCATACTTATTAAGAATCTGTCAATCTCTGTCTTAGAAATATCCATTGACTTAGCCTCCACAGCCTCTGTGACAATTAATTCCATAGATTTACCACCCTCTCACTAAAGAAATTCTTCCTCATCTCCATTCTAAAGGGACATCATTTTATTCTGTGGCTATGGCCTCTGGTCCATTGTGTGAATGTGTGAGTATGTGTGTGTTTACACATATGTACATGTGCATCATTCACAAAGCACACCAACACCAAGCTTCAAAACCACAAAATGCTGAGATCATTATCTAGGGATCACTAAAAACACTGAAGTAATTTATACAATGTATTAGTGTTACAGTTGATAGAGCTGTTGCTTCACATCGCCTGGGACCCTGGTTCGATCCTGATCATGGGTGCTGTCAGTGTGGAGTTCACATGTTCCCCCTGTTTGGGTTATCTACGGGTGCCCAGGTTTCCCATATCCCAATGTGCAGGTTTGTAGATTAATTGGTCTCTGCAAATTGCCCCTTTTGTGCAGGGAGTGGATGAAAAAGTGGGATAACATACTGTAGAACTAGTTTGAACAGGTGATCGATGGTTGGTGTGGATTCGGTGGGCCGAAGGGTTTGTTTCCATGCTGCATGGCTAAACTAAACTACACTATACAAAAAGCTTAAACCACCCCAAGCGGTTTCAGCAGCTTGAACACAGATCAGGTATTGAACTTGGAGTCATCCTGGACTGGATAATAGCTTTCATTGAGCATTCAAATAGATCTGCTTTGTATTTGCTCAATATGTTGGGTTTGATCTGACTCTTGGCTTAATGGTAAGTAATTGTAACTACTACCTAGTAATGAAATCCAAACGTAACTTAAGAGCAAAGATAATTTTCAATAATAAATTCAAATAAGAATAATAAAGACAGAATATTTTGATACTCTGCATAGTATTGTTTAAACAAATACAAATGTCTCCATGTGTGGTGATGCATCGCTCACTTTAACTCAGAAATTTGACTGCAAACAGTTCAGAACAGTGGTAGTGTTGCTGCCTTACAGCGCCTGGGACCTGGATTCGATCCTGAGTGCTGTCTGTACGGAGTTTACGCTCCCCCTGTGACCGCGAGGGTTATCTCCGGGTGCTCGGATTTCGTTCCACATTTCAAAGACTTGCAGGCTGGTAGGTTAATTGGCTTCTGTAAATTGTTCCTTGCGAGTCAGATAGAACTCGTGTATGCAAGATCGCTGGGCCAAATAACCCATTTCCTTTATCTTTAAACTAAAATAAAGTAAACTTGTCATGCATAAATAAATTATTTTTCATTTTAATGGAAATAATAAAATATAATGTGGAGCAAAGTTAAAACTACACAATTTGGTCAATAATATCTGATCTTGTGACTTCTGATGAAAATAGTTAAGCAAAGTCACCCACAGAAGTGGAATAATCAATCAACCATTCTTTTGTGAAGAATGGTTTATTGTTAAGGCTGTCAAAAGTTGTCAAAACATGGAGCCATTTTAAGCCGCTTCCTGTTAATTGATTTTTTTTTCTGCCATAATCAGCATGCCACAACAACTAGTGGATTGAAATAAAGCCCCATCTTTCCAAAACATTCCCCCAAAAGGTTAAGTAATTATCTTCATTTTTTCCATATCAGCATTCGAGTAAGGAGTAATTTTAGGCCTTTTTGAATTCATGATTCAGGCTGAACTATGCTGTTATCCCATTTATTTTATTGTAACAATCTGTTATTAACTTCTTCCGGTATAGATATCCTGAGTTCGATCCTGACTGGGTGCTGTCTGTACAAAATTTGTACGTTCTCCCCGTGACCATGTGGGATTTCCCTGGGTGCTTCGGTTTCCTCCCATACTCCAAAGATGTGCAGGTTTGTTGGTTAATTAGCTTCTGTAAAGTGTTAAATAAACTGTCCCTAGTGTGTAAGATAATGCTAGTGTACACGTTGATCGCTGGTCGGCACAGACACAGTGGGCTGAACGACCTGTTTCTACACTGTATCTCTAAAGTCTAAAGATGGGTAAAAAGAGGAAGTGCCAGGCAGCTAATTACTCACTAACATCAGACTTACTCGTGAGGGAAAGGTAGCTCAGACCAAAGGTTCATAAGTTCATTAATGATAGGATCAAAATTCAGCTGTTTAGCCCAGAATTCAGCTATTTGGCCCCAGAGATAGATCAGCCATGATTTAATGGCAGAGTAGGCATGATGGGTCGAATGGCCTAATTCTACTCCTATAACCTAAGACTTTATAATTCAGCACAAGCATTTTCTTGACCCTCATAAACTGAAAGGTTTGGACATTCTGGAAATGTGGAAAACCCTCTGAGAAAATTGATGCAGAAATCTTTGGAAGATCAATACAATGCAAATACAAACAAATTTGCTCCTGAAGGACAAATGTCACCAGAGATTCTTAAGCTTCGCTCTCCCGGCTTGCCCACATCTAATGCTCACTGGGATGGCATGTTCTTTGCTTGCTCTCTCTGCAGCTGCATCTGGGCGCCATAACAGGAAGAATGTCCTGGTGTTGGAGAGGGTCCAGAGAAGGTTTACAAGAATGATCCCAGGAATGATTGGATTGATATATGATTAGCATTTGATGACTCCACGCGCGGTAGCCTCGCCAGCAGTTTGTCATTGCGTCATTTTGACTTTTTTTTGTTTTTTTTGTCTGTTTAATGTATCTGTAAATGTCTCTCGGTATGTTTTTATGTGGGGGTGGTGGGGGGAAAAGGGGGAAACCGTTTCCAGTCACTTACCTCGGTGAAGATGCGACTTTTCTCCTAGTCGCATTATCGCCCTCCCTCGCGGCCTAACAACTTGGATTGGTGCGGCCTTTCCCAGAGACCGGCCCAGAGCTTCAGCAGCAGGCGCGGCGCGGACTTTAACATCGCGGAGCCAGAAGAAAGGCTTCGACCGCTGGCCTGCTGACTTTAACATTGTGAAACCGCGGTCTGTGGAGCTTCTAGCTGCAGGCATGGAGCGGACTTTACCATCCCGGAGCCAGGGATCCCTTGCCGGGGAGCGCCGGAGAAGAGCTCCGACTGCTGGCCTGTCTGCGGCCTATAACATCGAGAAGCCACAGTCTCCGGTAAGAAAGTAACACCCTTGCAAACAGTTGCGTTACTGGGATGGATTTGGGCACTCCAAGCCACAGAGTGGGTTCCATCCATCCCGACGTCGGAGCTTCGATCCTCCCGACGAGAGGGCTTGTACATCGGGCCATCCGTAACGGCAACTACGGAGGGTCAAGGTCCCAAATACGGGTGAACAAAAGAGGGAGGGAGACTGAACGTTATTGCCTTCCATCACAGTTATATCATTCTTTTAATTGTGATGTGTTCTTTTAATTGTATGGCTGCATGGTAACTCAAATAAGTGGTGCATGTGACAATAAGTGTGAATCTGAATCTAATGGTACTAGACCTGTGCTCACTGCAGTTTAGAAGGCTGAGGAGGGAATCTCATTGAAACTTGCCAAATAGTGAAAAGCCTGGCTAGAGTGAATATTTAGAGGATACAAAACAAAATGCAAGCTCATAAGTTTATAAGATATTTTGTTTATAAGTTTATAAGTATTTTGTTCCACTCATAGGAGAGTCTAGGACCAGAGATCATTGCCTCAGAATAAAAAGACATGCCTTTAGAAAGGAATTGAGGAGAAATCTATGTAGTCAGAGGGTGATGAATCTATGGAATTCATTGCCACAGAAGGCGATGGAGGCCAAGTCTGCCAAATAATTGCCCCTTGGTGGCACAATGGCGCAGTGGTAGAGTTGCTGCCTTACAAGTCCAGATACACGGGTTTGATCCCGACCACTGGTGCTGTCTATATGTTCTCCCTGTGATCGCATTGGTTTTCTCCAGGTGCTCTGGTTCCCTCTCACATTCCAAACATGTACAGGCTTGAAGGTTAATTGACTCTTGCAAATCATAAATTATCCATAGTGCGTAGGATAGTGCCAGAGTACATGGTGATTGCTGGTTGGTGTAGACTCGGTGGGCAAAAGGACCTGTTTCCACACTAGCTCTAAATGCTCAAAATCTAAATCCTTACTTTCTCACCTTAAGCCCATGTCCTCTGGTGCTTGATACCCCTACTCTGGGTAAAATACTCAATGCGTCTACTCTATTATTTACTTCATAATCTTATAAATTTATGAGCTTGCATTTTGTTTGCAACATTCTTTATTGTTCGAGGAATGTCTTTAAAGAATTAAATGATTTACTGCTGTTTCCCTGGGAAGTAAAGTATAGACTTTGTTGGAACGAGGTATTGTTTGCGGGTATTTGTACAAATCCTTATTTACGTAGATGGTCATAATCTATCTCAATCTCTTTCAGCCAGTTGTAAATGGTTATGCGTTTTAAGTGAATGAACACAATTCATTTATGTCATTTGTTTTTGACTATGCATCAATAATGCAAATGATACATAACTGTGTGACATCTAGATTGGATTTAGGCTAGTGGTGCCAGATTACTTCAAAGACTTTGGATTTGCAAGGCTTTCATTTTGCAATGCCTCCACCGTGAACAGTGTATTAAATTAAATAATCATGAATAATTTTGTCCCAACATAATCATTTACAGACTGAAAAGACCGAAACATGACAAATATCAAAGTGATGATTTTTGTAAGTACTCACTAATCATTGTTCGTTCCCCAGGTTGACAATTATTTTCTTTCCGAGGTAAACAGTAGTGGATCACGTGGACCTCAAGACTGGGAACAATATCTTCACATTTCCAATTTAGGTCAGCACTCAGCATTTTTTGATATCTGCTTGACTGCTGAAATAATAATGAATTAAAATCAGCGAAATTTCTTTTGTGTATGACTGAGTCATTGCCAGTGAAATGTCAAAGGCGATAAACATTTTTCTTCTTTAAATATGGGTTGGTTATTGCAGCCTGAGAAACACAAGATTAATCAGATTTGACCTAGTCAATAAGTGAACAAATTCTTCCGAGGCTAACTACTCTACCCACACATCAACCTACACAATTGAACAGCTGACTCATAGACAACAATAAGAGTGCTGGTATTGCTGGAGCTTTTATGATTTCTGTAGAAAACGTTTACATCATTTTTTTTCTTAAACCTTTCAGAAGAATGAAGGTACTCCTCAACATTTCATAACCTCTGTAATTACGCATGATAGTTGCGATTCGGAAACTCTAAAAATACAATTCCCATGTCAACTTTTCATTCCTAAAATGTTTCGTTGAAGGACTCTTAATAAAATGCAACTGCTAAAGACCTCTAGCTGGGTGATATTAACTGTTTTTAAGAATAAGAATCATTGCAATTACAAAAGAAGGTGCGTGAAAATTTAAATATTTCAAACTTAATTTCCATCATCTGAGATGAATAGAAATGAAAATCTGTTTCCTAATTGTTTCAGAGAGAATTGGCATTAATTTTGCTAATTGTGTGAATGGCTGTTGAGTAGAAAGCAAACCAAATGTTTCCATCATATTTTAAGCATTAAATATTACAAAAGCGAGTGGGAGCTAGATGGTGCTGAATTATGCAGAAAGTGTTGCATGTGAAGATTAGCAGAAAGCCAGAAAATTTGATTATTTCTATTGTTTCAGCAAAGGCAGAACTCATTTGAGTGTTTATATTCAATAAAATGATGCTCCGGCTTGCACTAATTATGTGGCTATTCTGCATTAAATACATAGGAAATGGTAATTGAGAGTCACAGAGTGGTACAGTGTGGAAACAGGCCCTTCAGCCCAACTTGCCCACACCGGCCAACATGTCCCAGCTACACCAATCCCACCTGCCAGCATTTGGTTCATATCCCTCCAAACCTGTCCAATCCATGTACTTGTCTAACTGTTTCTTAAACATTGGGGTAGTCCCAGCCTCAACTACCTCCTCTGGCAGCTTGTTCCATACACCCACCACCCTTTGTGTGAAAATGTTGCATATTCCTATTAAATCTTTTTCCCTTCACCTTAAAGCTATGTCCTCTGGTCCTCGATTCACCTACTCTGGGCATCTACCCCATCTATTCATCTCATGATTTTATACAACAGAATGCTGGCCAACAGAAGGTCAAACCCCAGTGAGCAACAAAGTAATGCATTGTATTCAAACAAGTGAAACGGAAAAAGATTTCAGGTGCTGCATATCTGAAATGAAAACAATTTTCTGAATGGGTCAGGCAGCATCCACCAAGAAACGGAAATGGGTGTCTTTCCTTCTCCTTCCGATCCACTATGCAAAGAAAATGAAGGAAAAGTGTCTGTTTTGTACCTCTGCTGTTTCTTTCCAGCTAAGTTTTTTGTCAAGGAAGACTATTGACATTGGCTTATTATTGTCATATGTCCTGAGATTCCATGAACATTTTTATTTGTGTGCTATCCAGTTAAATCATACTGTTCATGAGTACAATTAAGCCATAAACAAGTACACTAGGTAGTGCAAAGAGAAAATACCGGAGTGTAGAATATATTGTTACAGCAGAATAGCACTACAGTTACAGAGAAAATATCCAACGTCTGCAATGGTAGGTTGGAAGATCAGGACTACACCCCAGCTTAAGTGAGGACAGTTGAATCATCTGATCAGAGTGGGGAAGAAATGTAGAAACAAAGAATTGCAAATGCTTAGCTTTGATCATATTTCTGCTGAACATCGTAAATATGACAGTATGAGGATAGCTCCTCTCCTTGCTATTTGTTTGACTGACGTTATGATTCATGGCTTGTTACCAGACTCAATGGTGTCTGTTATGTAGTGCCAGTCATTAAGGACAACGTTGGTAAAGTAGGCAGCCTAAATAATTACAGGTCCATAGCTTTAGTCAGCATATGGACAAAAGTCCTAAAAATAATTCTGCTGGATAGATTAAATGAGTTTGTTAACTCCACAAATAACCAGTTTGGTTTTAAAACTAAACATGGCAATGACTTGTGTATATATGCCGTAAAGGAAAATGTAAACACATATAGAGGTAAAAACTCATCGATTCTTATGTGGTTTATTGATGCATCCAAAGCCTTTTAATCGTATTAGTCATAAACAGTTGTTTGTTAAATTGAGTCAAAGTGGGGTGCCTAAATACATTGTGAGAATTCTGGCTTACTGGTATGCCCACCAGACTATACAAGTAAAATGGGGCAATAGGTCTCAGCCCCATTTGGGGTTAGCAATGGTGTCACACAAGGGAACATTTTGTCCCCAGTTTTTTTTAATGTCTATATTGATGATCTGTCCAAGCAATTGAAAGCCTGTAATACTGGGTGCATGATTGATAATAATTTAGTGAACCATGTTATATGTGCAGATGATCTTGTGGTCTTTAGTCCATCGAGCACTGTTCTCCAGCAGCTCCTTACTATATGTTCTGTGTATGGTGTGGAACATAATATTAAATATAATGCCGGTAATAGTGCTGTTATGATCTATAGAACAAAAGAAGATGTATGTCTAAAATGTCCTAATTTTAAATTGTCCGATAATTATCTTAGTGTCTGTAATAAGGTAAAATATCTTGGACATTTTATTACAGAACAAATGACAGATGATGAGGATATTTATAGGCAACACTGTATGTGGTATGCACAAGCAAACAGTCTCTTACGCAAGTTTAGTGCATGTACAGATGGAGTGAAGCTGTCTCTGTTCAGAGCATATTGTACACCAGTCTATACTGCACACCTACAAACTACAGAAAAGCAACCTTCAAGAGACTTAAAGTAGCATAATTATGCCATGAGAATATTACTTAAGAGACCTAGATGGTGTAGTGCAGGTAAATGTTTGTGGCTGCAGGAGTCAGTACTTTAAAAACTGTCTTAAGAAATCTTGCGTATAAATTTATTTGCTGGATTAATGACTGAAAATGAAATCATCTTGGACTTATCAAACATAAGGTTTAGCACTACATGCTAACAATCCCAGCTGTGGAGACATTGGTTTAGTTGTCTCGTTGTCGAACACTGATTTTTTAATTCTTGATCTTAAACCATGTATTGTACTTTGCATGTAATCTATTGTGTTTTTGTATGCAATTTATTCTATGTAATGTCTTGTCTTTTATCTGGACCTTGAGTCTGTAATAAAAAGTAAGTAAGTATCCTAAATATAGATTCAAGGTGCTGGAGTAACTCATTGGGTTAGGCACCATCTCTGGAGAAAAATGATGGGTGACTTTTCGGATTGGGAACCTTCTTCAGACTGACCATCCTTTTTCTCCAGAGATGCTGCCTGACCTGTTAAGTTACACCAGTGCTATCTAAGAGTGGAGAAGAAGCTGTTTACCAGAAGCTTCCCTCTGGTAAAACTACCAGGCTCCCACTGAAGCCCAAATAGCACATATTAAGCGAGCCTGGCAAATCCCAGCCAGTGTTCTAACCAGTCGCTCAGAAGAAGAGGTACGGGTCGGACTTTCAGGAAGGTCAAGAAATTTAAATAGGCAAGGTTTGTATGTAACTTTAATGCCTACGATTCTACCCAGATTTCACTGGTTTGTACGATTAAAATCTTTAATTACCGCTTCTGATAAGAAAATTAAATAATGTATTGCTGTTCTTTTGTGATATTTTACAGGATGCGATGCAGGTGGGACCATGAGATTTTCCAATGACTGGCGAACCACCCAAGTTTAGAAATACAACATGGAAACAGGCCATTCGGCCCACCGAGTCCACGCTGCCCAGCAATCACTGGACTCTATCCTACACTCAATTTACAATTTTACCAAAGCCAATTTGCCTACAAACCTGTACGTCTTTGGAGTGTGGGGGGAAACCGGAGCACCGTGAGAAAACCTAAGCAAGTCACGGGGAGAATGTACAAATTCCGTGCGGATAGCACCGTGGTCAGGATCGAACCTGGATCCCAGGCTCTGTAAGGCAGCAACTCTACTGCTGCGCCACTGTTTGCCTGCATACTCTGAGCACATTCTTTCCTGTCAATGGACTCCAATTGCAGTCTCTAGCCATTTACGTGGTATAACTGAAAGCCTCTGCCTCAGGCGTTTTAGGCTGATCTGCAAGAGGACCACCTGATCTGCAGAGTTTGTTTTGTGCCTTTGAATAACCACTGCATAGTAGGACAAAACACAATTGAGCAAAAAAAACTATATAAATGTCGCTTAGGGCATGGTTTCCTGTATTTTACAGATATTGGATGAATAATATTCGCTCAAATGTTTATAATCTATCTCTCAGTAGAAAAGAAAAATGAAATATAATTCAAGCATAGAAAATTGGTTGTGACTTCTCCTTTAGTGGTTCATATTGAAAGTTATATTGCAATCAATTTCTTGTTCAGTTCTACTTTTCTCTGTGCTTGGCAATTTATTTAAGCATCTAAACCTTGTAGCTATTTCTTCACCATTATGGAAAATTAAATACGCAGCCCAATTTTGTTTGAGCATTTTTCAATAGTTTACTGATCATTTCTGCAAAGTAGAACACGATTGAAAAATCTAGTGGCAGTGACCAGGTTGGGGAAGTGGCCTAGATAATCGATCTTGCTGCAAAAACGTGTGCTAAAATAGTCATGCACAAAGGACACACTACATTTTTATCAAAGTGCTGCACCACATAAGATTTATTCAAGTGCAGTCTGCAATGATTGGTGTATTTAACTTGTTTTTTTTTACATTAGTTCACACAAATGAATTTCAGGAACCCCACAGGGTATCTTGATTCCATATCGATACCTTGTACAAAGGAGCTGCTAACAGTATTTGGGTTTCCCTTCATTTGCAGTCATGAGAGGTGGAGATCACCGAGAGGGCAGCATTAATAAAACACCCATAATTTCCAGCAGCAATTAGGTGGAACTAATGTGGTGCACGATCTTCCACTGTGTTACTGGTTTGCCGTCTCCAACAACATGAATGAAGCTCTACAGAGTCACGGCAACATGCATCCAAATCAGAATGCACTAAAACTTGCATGCTGCCTTGAAACTAGACTGCTACCCTCGGTGCTAGTGGATGAGACTTTGCTCTGTACTATCAAGGGAGTCTATAGAAACCGTTGGCATCAATTTGGTAGAAGCACAAATGGTGGTGGACAGTATTTTATTAAAGTGGCAATAGATAAGGTTGGTGATCATGTGTGCTATTTTGTCGTGAATGAAATTGGGAGTCTTCAGTAAATCAACAATCTTCACTCCAAGTACAATCTTCAGTGTGTGAGGTAGAGAATTTCCTTCACACCCCTTTAGTGCATGTGGGTGTTGGAAAAGCTTTATGCATTTTATTGTCATGTGTACTGAGGTACAGTGAACAGCTTTTTTATTGTGTGCCATCCAGTCTGAGAAAAGACTATACATGATTACAGTTAAGCCATCCACAGTGTACAGATACAGGCTAAAGGGTATAATGTTTACTGCAAGTAAAGTCCGGTAAAGTCCGGTAAGTCAGGTAAAGTCCGATTAAAGATATTTGAAGATCTCCATTGGGGTAGGTGAGAGATCAGGACTGCACTCGAGTTGGTGAGAGGACTGTTCAGTTGCCTGATAACAGCTGGGAAGAAACTGTCTCTGAATCTGTAGGCATGCATTTTCAAACTTCTGTGCCTCTTGTCTGTTGGGAGAGTGAAGAAGAGGGAGTTACCAAGCTGAGACTGGTCATTGATTATGCTGGCTGCCTTGCCCAACTAATGTGAAGTGTAGATGGAGTCAATGGTTGGCATTGGTTGAATGACACAGGGAGAACGAGACAAACTCCATGCAGACAGCACCACATAGTCAGGATCGAATCCGGATCCGGGTAACACAGCAGCCCTGCCACTGTGCCACCAGGTGATGACACTCCCCAGGGCATACTGCAATCCGGGAAGCTAAATCCCTGGTGTTTCCTCCTTCAAAGGTTCGAAGGTCCGTTTATTGTGATGTGTACCAATTAAAGTAAAGTGATATTCGATTTACCACACAGCCATACTAAAACAAGCAACAAGGCACACAACTACATAAAATTTAGCATAAACATCCACCACAGCAGATTCCCCACATTCCTCACTGTGATGGAAAGCAATAAAGTCCAATCTTCTTCCCTCTTTATTCCCCCGCAGTCAGGGGGGTCAAAGGATCTGCAGTCGGGGCGATCAAAGCTCCTGCAGCTTGGAGCTCCCAAAGTCGGTCTCTAACCAGGGACCACGAGCTCCACGATGTTAAAGTTCGCAAGCTCCCGTGGTTCGAGCTCCGAGGTTGATCCCTGGCAAAGGGATCTCAAGCTCCACAATGGTAAGTCCGCAGGCTCCCGCAGTTTGCGCTCCTGAAGTCGGTCTCCAGCAGAGGTCGCTAGCTCCTCAATGTTAGGCCGTAGTGCGGAAGGAGATATGATACGGAAAAAAAATTGCATCTCCGTCGAGGTAAGAGATTTTTAAAAAGGTTCTCGCAGCCCCCCCCTCCCCCTCCATCAGCCCCCACATAAAAGAAGCTAAAGAGCACTAAAACATACATTTAACACATAAAACAACAAAGAAGGAATGGACAAGACAGACTGTTGGTGAGGCAGGAGAATTCTCTTCTCCTTTGTGGACTATTCACTTGTGTTTGCAGCAGTGAGCTACAAACTGCAATGGAAGGTATATTTGAGCTTCTGCTTCCAGAAATACGTGGAGAAACTGCAAGAAATTAGAGTGAGTGCATGGAACGCACCGCCAGGGTTGGTGAGGTAGGTACGATAGTGGTATTTAAGTGGTTTCTGGATAGGCATATACAGTGAATGGAAGGATATGGATTATACACAGTCTTGGCGTTATGTTCAACATAGATGTGGGCTGAAGGGCCTATTCTTATGCTGTTCTATAAATGGTATATTTTAAACAGGACATCAAAGGAGAGTCTTAGTTAAGTTTATTTAGAGATACAGCATGGAAACTGGCCCTTCGGCCCATCGAGTCTACTCCGACCGCTGATCACCCATTCACATTAGTTCTGTTTTCCCACTTTTACATCCACTCCTTACACACAAGGGGGGGAATTTACAGTTGTCAACTAACCTATAAAGTGACTCGTCTTTAAGATATGGGAGGAAAGCAGAGCACCTGAGGTAACCCACCCAGTCACAGGGAAAACATGCAAACTCCCTACAGACAGCAGCCAAGGTCAGGATCGAACCTGGGTCACTGGTGCTGTCAGGTAGCAGCTCTACCACTGTGCCGCTACCGAGTCCATGCACATAAAGATAACAATTGAGGATAGACTAAACCTTTCATATCCAATTTCTTCTTACAAATCCTGACATATGATGAGATAAAACTAAATTTGCCTTAAGAGACTTTAGCAATGAGATCAGTGACACGTGTGGCCAAAGGTGATTAAATAGTATTTGAAAAATGATAATTCCTTCGATGAAGCAACCCAAGTATTCTCTACGAAAAACAGGTTGTGATTGAAGCATAAGAATTAATGACGATTGAAGAGATCGATAATCTCTGAAATTACAGATAGTTTTAAGAGATGAAGTGGGGTGAGTCAATGACTGGGTATATAGCATATGGTTTGTGGAGGACCAGGGTGAGTCAAATAAATCAAAGGATTGCATTGTAAGCCAAGTAAGCTTTCAATGAGTGTCATTAATTGGACAAGCTCACCACTGCACAACACACAATAATCACTGCTATCTATGTTGGTAATGTATTCATTTTTCAGGTTGTGTGTGTTGCTGAAACAGCCGGAATATTATACCCAACTGAAATTGTCATTGAAGAGTGGTGGTACATTGTCTTCTGCTGAAAATACTCCGGATGTGCTCTTAGGTAGGGAAAGCCAGGAATTAAAAACACTGATGGTGAAGGAATAGTGATATATATCCAAAGCAGAATAGCATCATAGAGTCATAGAGGCAGAAAGTGTGCAACCTGGCCCACGCTGACCAACATGCCCCATCTACACTAGTTCCACCTGCCCCTATCCCTCTCAAACAATCCGATTCATGAACCTTTCTAAATGTTTCTTAAAAGTTGCAATAGTACCTGCCTCAACTACCTCCGAGGGCAGCTCGTTCCATAAACCCACCACCCTTTGTGTTAAAACGTTACCCCTCAGTTTCCTATTAAAACATTCCTCACCTCATCTTAAACATACGCCCTCTGGTTCTCAATTCTCTTTCCTTGGGAAAACTCTGCTGACAAACTCATTCAGTGTTTCCAAAGCAGTAGAGATTTTTTCATATAATGGCTATCGGCCAAAAAGTAGTTAGTAATTTTAGTGATATTAGCATTTTAATTTTGGACTTATTAACTTGCGAGAATTTTAATTCCACGGCTTCTAATGATGGGATTTGAAATTATGTCCCTCCAGCAATGGTCCAAATATTATCCTGCCTGCAAGTATTTCCTCACCATTCTGAATCTCTTTCACCAAACATGCAGAGACTCTTTAATGCATCCACCATCCGCGCCAAAGTGTCTCTCCATTAGAAGGTGCGAGTTGGCCGTTAATTGGCACTGGCCATTTTTGACTGGTACTTGCTGGTCAAAAAATGATGCTCCATGAATACACACTCATGTAACATACTGGTAATAAAAGATATTTAGGATAACAAAGTCGGTGAATTAGACGTGGAAATCTGATTCGCACAAAGGGTGGCACAGTGGCACCACGGTAGAGATGCTTCCTTACATCGCTTACAGTGGCAGAGATGTGGGTTTGATAAATGTTGAACAAGGTTTGTCAATAGCAAGACATTGCACTAAACGCTATTCCCCTATTGTGTTTCTATACATTGTAAATGGCTCGATTTTAATCATGTATTGTCCTTCTGCTGACTGGATAGCACGCAACATGAGCTTTTAACTTTACCTTGGTACATGTGACAATAAACTAAACTGAACTGAGCAGTGGATAGAATAAAAGACAAGTAGTATGGTGGTGCAGCGGTAGACTTGCTGCTTTACAGCGCCAGAGACCCGGGTTCCATCCTAACTATAGGTGCTTGTCTGTACGGAGTTTGTACATTCTCCCGTGAGCTGCGTGGTTTTCTTTAGGTTCTCCGGTTTCCTCCCACATTCCAAAGACATGCAGGTTTGTAGGTTCATTGGCTTGGTATGAATATAAATTGTCCCTAGTGTGTGTCGGGTAGTGTTAATGTTCGGAGATCGCTGGTTGGTGCAGACTTGGTGGGCCAAGGGCCTGTTTCGACGCTGTATCTCTAAACTAAACTAAACCAACTTGCATCGTCATAAATATTAATAAATTATTATTATTTTCAGTCACTGAGAAATGTAATATGATTTTTAGGAAGTTATTTTTGATTTTTCCAAATTCTTTGTCAATAAACCAGGCTGATTGACATAGCACATTGCTGTGAAAGATCTATAATAACTATTGGACATGAGATTTATTGACAAACATTGCTTTCCACATATTTTTACATGGATGTTCCAGAAAAAGTACTTTCATTTCTTTGCAGTTTATGTTGGAAATGTACAAGATGAAAGAGAGCAGTTGAATTCAATTATAAAAGAAAGTAACTTTTACTTTCAGAACATATTTTGAATAATTTGAAGAGAAAGATGAGTGGTGCTGCATGTAAGGGTGGCACAGTGGTAGTGTTGTTGCCTTACAGGACTGGAGACCCATGTTTGATTCTGACTACGAGTGCTATTTGTACAGAGTTTGTAGGTTCTCCCTGAGACCACGAGTTTTTTTCTCTGAGTGCTCTGGTATCTTCCCACACTCCAAAGAGATGCAGGTCTGTCGTTCAATTGGCTTCTGTAAATTGTCCCTCATGTGCAGGATGGAATTAGTGTGTGGGTGATCGCTGGTTAGTGATGACTTGGTGGGCAAAGGGCCTGTTTCCACACTGTAACTAAAACTAAACTAAACTAATCAATGTAGATCAATGTTGTCACATTAAATTGGAATTTTGGGTGAAATGGTAGCATGGCACCATGAATATTACCATCAATACCTTATTGTGCTAATTCCTGAAGAAAATCGTGATGAAGTTATTTCAATAAAAAAAATCATCTTATGCAATATCTTTAACAAAAATAGATGTAAAGAAAATGCCAGCTTTCAAGATACTAACAACAAAGCATTTGGATATTTTCAAGCTACAAATAACTGAATCATTACATTTTCCAAATGAAAAGATAAATCTATCTAAATTGATTGGGATGATTTTTGTTTTCACTCATTGAGCTGTAATTATTACCTGGTTAGAATACAGAAATATTTAATGGATAAGATTACATGGTTCTAATAAAACCTGCCAAATCTTTGTCCACTGATTTCAATAGAAAGAAAATAGCATTTTAATTTGAATGAAAGACACCATATCTGCATTTTTTTCTGAGTTCTACCTAGACAATACCGGCCATCTTGGGTCTTACAACAAATTACCACTGCACAAAGTTCATATTGTTCCAGTTAAAGATCTTATTTTCCTATTTGACGCACTGACAGTAACACTGACTAATACCTCAATAAATGCATGTGGACTGTAGTTCCTAGAGCCATATGATATTCTAATGAAAATGGATTGAGCAATATAATAAAGGCCCACAACTAGTAAGATTACATCGGTATGTGTACAACCATAAAGAGGACATTATTGCAAGAGTTCTGATAATCACATGTGTTTGATGATAAGTTGTCCAGACAATCCCCTCTCTAATGGCTTCCTATTGATTTAAGCATGCATTGTCATCTAACACTCATGATTGCATGACCCATTCTGTCACTTAGCAAATGTCCCCCCCCCATCAAACAGCAGTAATAAAACAAGGCATCGTGCACTCTAGTGAGGCAGAAATCAAGTTTGAAGGATTCAGTGTCCCTAACCTGCACAACACTAGAAATATCCCACTCATCATGACTGATATCTTTAAGTACCTAATACACTAAGATATGAGCAAAAAAGGAATCCAGAATCACTTGATGCAGCCAACCACTATTCCACAATGATCGAGGCAATTGTACAAACCATTCTGCTGATTTATTTTCAAACTCACTCATCGTTATCCTCTTGAGCGGTTATGTATGTTCTGAACCAAACATTGACCAACAAATAAAACATGATGCCTACAGCTAAAAATAATTTTAGCAATGTAAATATTGTAACTTGAAATTCTAAGTAGAAAATAAATCATCAAACCTGTTGCACAATTGTTTATTCATCAACTAGGTAGATCGGGTGGTCAAGAAGGCTTTCAGCACATTAGCCTTCATCAGTCAGTATAGAAGATGGGAGGTCACTTCCAGTTGTACAAGATATTGGTGAGGCCACATTTAGAGTATTATGTTCAGTTTTGGTCATCCTGTTATAGGAAGTATGTTGTTAAGCTGGAAAGGGTGCAGAGAAGATTTAAAAGGGTGTTGCCAGGACTTGAGGGCCTGAGCTACAGAGAGGTTGAGCAGGCTAGGACTTTATTCTTTGGAATGCAGAGGGGTGAGGGTGTGATCTTATAGAGGTGTATAAGATCAGAAGAGGAATAGATAGGGTAAATGCACAGTTTTTTTACCCAGAATAGGGGAATAAAAAACTTGATGACATAGTTTTCAAGTGATGGTGGGAAAGTTGGGCTGAAAGGGCCTGTTTCAACGCTGCATAATCATTGTCTCTATGACTCCATCTACATTTTCAAGCTGCCTTGGGAAAGCAGCCAACATAATCAAGGACCACTTACTCTCTGGTCATTCCATTGACTCCCTTTTCCCATTTGGCAGAAGATACAAAATCCTGAGAGCACAAATTACAGTAGATTCAGAAACAGCTTTGTTCCTGCTGTTATCAGACAACCGAATGAATGCCTTGTAAGCTGGAACCTTGCACTTTCTCTGTAGCTGTAATGGAACACCCAATCCTGTAGTTTTTGCTGTCTTTGACATCCTTTGTCAGCCATGGTCGCCTCATTCTCTCCTTAAAATCTTTCTTCCCTTTTGGGATCCTGTGTCTTCCGAATCACCCCCAGAATATCCTGTCATTGTTGCTCCACTGTTATTCCTGCTAGGTCCCTTTCCAATCAAATTTAGGCAGCTCCTCCCTCATGTCTCTGTAGTTGCCTTTACTCAACAGTATTACCAACACATCTGATTTCATTTTATCCCTTTCAAACTGCAGATTGAATTTTATCACATTATATTCACTACCTCCTAGGGGTTCCTTTACCTTAAGCATCCTAATCAAATCCGGTTCATTACACAATACCAAAATCAGAATTGCCTTTTTCCGAGTACGCTTGACTACAAGCTGCTCTAGGAAGCCATCTTGTCGGCACTCTACAAATTCCTTCTCTTGAGATCGAGTACCAACCCAATTTTCCCACTCTACCTGCATATTGAAATCCCTCATGACCACTGTAACTTTCCTATTCTTGCATGCCGATTACATCTCCTGATGTAATGTATACCCTACATCCTGGCTAATATTTGGAGGCCTGTATATACAGTAATTCCCATCGGGGTCTTTTTACCCTTTCGGTTTCTTAGCTCCAGCCACGAGGATTCTACATCTTCTGATCCCATGTCATCCCTTGCTAAGGATGGAATTTCATTCTTTACCAGCTAAGCCACCTGCCTCTCGTTTTGATAGGAAGTTTAATCATAAGATCATGTGATATGGAGCAGAATTAGGCCATTTGGCCCTTCAAGTCTACTCCGCCATTCAATCATTCTGCTCCTATAATATATGAACATATGAGTTTATGAACCTATCTCTGTTTCTCTCCGGGCGGTTGCAGTTTGACTGGCTCAGTGTTTCCGGTAGCTACTGTTTTTATTCAAGTTAGCTGGATAGTTCATTCATTTTCAGCGTTCAACTCCATTCACACTCCTTCAACAATGAAACAACCCACGCTGGCAACAGCAAGATTTGGATAACTTCCAGATTTAGGCAGGCAAGTTCTAAAATAATACTAGTGCTGTATAAATGATGGCTAATGACCAGTTATGCCACAGAAAGTCCTAGCCAACAATTGATCTTGGATAGCACCATCACTGCTAATTTTCTAACCAGCAGACAGAGGGGATGGTACGTTGGCGTTGAGTGAACCCAATTTTCAAGCCCCCTCAAAGACCCTCCACCATCTACAAAAGTTGATGTAAGGAGGATGATTGGAAATGTATTCAGCTGCCTGGGAACAGGTGGAGTAGCATTGAAGGAACTAATTAACCAACGGGGGAACAATTGGCTTGAGCAGTACACCAAGCTCTCACATTTCACCATTAACTCACTGTGACTATAATATGTGTCTATTACCATATACTACTATGTCACTGTAATATGTGCAGCTTTCACAGCTTTCTTTTTTTAAATGTAATCAATTATTACAATAATATATACAACACAAAACAATACCAAAACCATACCACCATAATACAAAATCACTCAATTATCTGAAATATTCTAAAATGTTACACTCCTAACCAACTGTATTACAATCCTTGTCAAGGATGTATTCCATCCCCCGCGGTGCCCAGCGATCCCGGAAATCCCCCAGGGCAGCCTGTAGTCCTTTTCTAACACCACCCAGGCGCAGACGTAACTCCGGAAAAGGGGCAAGCAGCCAGCTCGGGCAGAGCACTCGTCCACCTGGCACCGTGACTTGCAGATGGCCAGTTTGGCCAGGCCACTTTCGCAGCGTTCAGGATGCACGTTAGCAATTTACCAACCTGTATCTGAGAGCATCTATTGGGCAACCAATTCATGACAATGTATAGAATTGCAATGGACATTATCATCTCCAAATACCCTTCAAATCACATGTCATTATTATTAAGAAATGTGTGTTGATATTGGTTTATTATTGTCACGTTTAGTTTAGTTTATTGTCAACTGCACGGAGGTGCAGTGAGAAACTTTTGTTGCAAGCCATCCAGTCAGTGGAAAGACTATATATGATTACAATCAAGCCGTTTACAGTGTACAGATTATAGGATAAAGGGAATACTATATAGTGCAAGATAAAGTCCAGTAAAGGCCGATTAAAGATCGCCCAAGAGTCTCCAATGAGGTAGATGGTAGCTCAGGACCGCTCTCTACAAGGTGATACATTGGTTCAGCTGCCTGATAACAGCTGGGAAGAAACTGTTCCTGAATCTGGAGGTGAGCATTTTCATTGTTCTGTACCTCTTGCCTAATGGGAGAGGGCAGAAATGAGAGTGACCAGGGTGAGACTGGTCCTTGATTATGGTGCTACCCTTGCCAAGGCAGCGTGATATGTAGATGGGGGTCAATGGAAGGGAGGTTGTTTTGTGCCAAGGGAACGGAGACAGTAAAGGGAAGTGGTGACAGAAACATGTAATAATTTTTTAATGTTTGTGAATGTCACAGACACTGGCAAGATTTTAAATAATCTAAATAATGAAAATTAATTTATAATAAGAAAAAAAAGGGGGGCGCAGTAGCAAAGTGGTAGATTTGCTGCCTCGCAGAGCCAGAGACCCGGGTTCGATCCTGTCGATGGGTGCTGTCTGTATGGAGTTTGTACATTCTCCCTGTGACCTCATAGGTTTTCTCCAGGTGATCTAGGTTCCTCCCACACTCCAAAGACATATAGATTTGTTGGCTTCAGTAAAAAATCTGTAAATTGCCCCTGGTGTGTAGGGCAGTGCAAGTGTATGGGGTGATCGCTGGTGGGCTGAAGGACCCGTTTCCGCACTGTATCTTTAAAACCTAAAAGTAAACCATTTACCTCTTCAGTCAAGGCCTGCGACCCCATTACATCAGATATAGGAGCAGAATTAGATCATTCAGCCCATCGAGTCTACTCAAATGAATGGCATTGCACAAAATATGTTTGCCAATCTGGATGTGAAGTTCATCACTAGTGTTCTGCCCAATAATCAAAATACTGAGTACAAAGAAGTACGGGTGACACAATCCAGCTCCTGCCGTCCAACTTAGTTCTGACTTCTGCATTGCGATACACAATAGACAATAGGTGCAGGAGTGGGCCATTCGGACCTTCGAGCCAGCACCTCCATTCAATGTGATCATGGCTGATCACCCCCAATCAGTACCCCATTCCTACCTTATACCCATATCCCCTGACTGTGCTATCTTCAAGAGCCCGATCTAGCTCTCTCTTGAAAGTATCCAGAGAACCGGCCTCCAACGCCCTCTGAGGCAGAGAATTTCAAAGACTCACAACTCTCTGTGAGAAAAAGTGTTTCCTCGTCTCTGTTCTAAATGGCATGCCCCTTATTTTTAAACTGTGGTCCCTGGTTCTGGACTCCCCCAACATCGGGAACACGTTTCCTGCCTCTAGCATGTTAAAACCCTTAATAATCTTATATGTTTCAATAAGATCCCCTCTCATCCTTCTAAACTCCACAGTATACAAGCCCAGCCACTCCATTCTCTCAGCATATGAAAGCACTGCCATCCCGGGAATTAACCTTGTACACCTACGGTGCACTCCCTCAACTCCTCTATTATAAAGGCCAACATGCCATTCACTTTCTTCACTGCCTGCTGTACCTGCATGCTTACTTTCATTGACTGATGAACAAGGACCCCCAGATCCCGTTGTACTTCCCCTTTTCCCAATTTGACATCATTTAAATAGGAATCTGCCTTCCTGTTTTTGCTACCAAAGTGGCTAACCCCACAGTTATCCACATTAAATTGCATTTGCCATGCATCCGCCCACTCACCCAACCTGTCCAAGGCACTCTGCATTCTCATAGCATCTTCCTCACAGTTCACACTGCCACCCAGCTTTGTGTCATCTGCAAATTTGCTAATGTTACTTTGAGTCCCTTCATCTAAATCATTGATGTATATTGTAAATAGCTGCGGTCCCAGCACCAAGCCTTGCGGTACCCCACTAGTCACTGCCTGCCATTCTGAAAGGGACCTGGTAATCCTCTACTCTTTGTTTACTGTTTGCCAACCAATTTTCTAGCCATGTCAGCACTCTACCCCCAATACCATGTGCCCTAATTCTGCCCAATAATCTTTGTGGCACCTTATCAAATGCATTCTGAAAGATCAGGTACATTACATCGACTGGCTCTCCATTGTCCATTTTCCTAGTTACATTCTTAAAAAATTCCAGAAGATTAGTCAAGCGTGATTTCCGCTTCGTAAGTCCATGCTGACTCGGACCGATCCTATTACTGCTATCCAAATGTGCGGCTATTTCATCTTTTATAATTGACTCCAGCATCTTCCCCACCACCGATGTCAGGCTAACTGGTCTATAATTCCCTGTTTTCTCTATCCCATCTTTCTTAAAAAGTGGGATAACATTAGCTACCCTACAATCCATAAGAACTAATCTTGAATCTATAGAACATTGGAAAACTATCACCAATGTATCCACAATTTCTAGAGCCACTTCCTTAAGTACCCTGGGATGCAGACCATCAGGCCTGGAGGATTTGTCAGCCTTCAGTCCCATCAGTCTACCCAACACCTTTTTCCTGCCTAATGTGGATTTCCTTCAGTTCTACCATCACCCCAGATCCTCTGGCCACTAGTATATCAGGAAGATTGTTTATGTCCTCTCTCCCAGGTTTGTGTTTGTGAAGATGGACCCAAAGCACCTGTTCAACTCATCTGCCATTTCCTTGTTCCCCATAATAAATTCACCCTTTTCAGTCTTCAAGGGTCCAACTTTGGTCTTAACTAATTTTTTCCTCTTCACATACCTAAAGAAGCTTTTACTATCCTCCTTTATATTCTTGGCTAGCTTACCTTTGTACCTCATCTTTTTTTCCGTATTGCCTTTTCAGTTATCTTCTGTTGTTCATTAAACATTACCCAATCCTCTTGCTTCCCGCTCATCTTTGCTACGTTGTACTTCTCTTTTATTTTTATACTGTCCCTGATGTCCCTTGTCAGTCAAGGTTGCCCCTTACTCCCCTTGGATTCTTTCTTTTCTTTGGAATGAACTGATCCTGCACCTTCTGTATTATTCCCAGAAATACCTGCCATTGTTGTTCCACTGTCATCCCTGCTAGGGTATCTTTCCAGTCAACTTTGGCCAGTTCCTCCCTCATGGCTCCATAGTCCCCTTTATTCAACTGTAACACTGACACCTCCGATTTACCCTTCTCCCTCTCCAATTGTAGATTAAAGCGGTGCTGGCTCGAAGAGCCAAATGGCCTACTCCTGCACCTATTTTTATTGACCATATTATGGTCACTACCTCCTAATGGCTACTTGCATACATCCAAGGCAGGCTGAGCCTCAAAGAGAACATCAGCACTGGTTCTCTGGGGGAAACACTTTAAATAGATTTGAGTAGGCCATTGCCATTTCTGGTGTGGACGGGTGATCGATGGTCGGCGTGGACTTGGTGGGCTGAAGGGCCTGTTTCCAAGCTGTATCGTTAAATCAATCAATTTCGGGTGGCAATAATTTGCATTCATAGTCTGAATAGCTTCCAAACTTTTACTTTTAAACACCAAGGCAGTCTGACTTGGAAATTTTCTGAGGGACAACAGTGTGTGATTCAATCAGCAACCTGTCTGCATGTCAGTATGTTCCTGTTGCTCTGACAGTTGCAATGCAGCATTAATCAAAATGGAACTGAAAAAGCAACTGTGGTCTTCTTTTGCAATTATAATGGATCCTTTTGTAGCCGGGAATTTAAGAAGGAAGGCCAGTGACCTTTCATGTTGACCTGTATATTCTTGGCTTCCCAGGTCCCAATAAATGGCTTCTTTCTATAGAAGGACAAAGTGCTCTCTAAGCTGACGATGCACGGGTACTGGTAGAGCTATCACAATTTAAATACACGACATTAATCGACTTTGCCATCATCAGATCATGCACAACCCAGCCAGATAGTTTAGTTTAATTTAGAGATACAGCGCGGAAACAGGGCCTTCGGCTCACTGAGTCTGTGCCGACCAGCGATCCCTGCACATTAATGCTATCCTACACACACACTAGGGACAATTTACACTTATACCAAGCCAATTAACCTACAAACCTGTAGGTCTTTGGAGATATACTGTCACAAACATGCCACAGAATCACTTAAAGTATGAAACACTAAAGGACAGAAACACATTCAGCCCTCTGGGCTCCACAATACTGTGAGCTCCAATCCACATAACTCTGACTCCAAACCAGACTGTACCACTCCCAACGCTATCCTCAGGGCTTTGCAGCTTCTTTCCTTGCGATGTGCATCAAACTCCCTTTTGAAAGCTGCAATGAACCAGTGTGCTCAAGATCCTTACCACTTGTTTTTAAAAATGATTTCCCTCATTGTTGGTTCTTTAGACTATAGACTTTCGAGATGCAGTGGAAACAGACCCTTTGGCCCACCATGTCCAGGCCGACCATTGATCACCCCATACACTAGCACCATCCCATACACAAGGGACAACTTACACTTTACAGAAGCCAATTAATCTACAAACCTGTACGTCTTTGCAGTGTGGGGGGAGACACTGGGGAGAACAGACAAACTCCGTATAGGCAGCACGCTTACCTGGGTCTCTGGTGCTGTAAAGGGCCTGTCCTACCAGCATCCGACTCCATGCGGTGAGCGCAATCAAACTAGAAGCGGGGGCAGCGCGGAGGTCGGATGATCCCTGTACAGGGCCGTTCCCAACAGCATGCGCCTGCATGCGGCAAGCCCGACCAAACCAGCAGCGAGGGCCGCGCGGAGGTCGGGTGAATGGCGCATCGCGGTGCAAAGTGAGGCGAACTTGGAGCGAAGTCTTAAAGGTAAGTTTGCCAGGACAGAGAGGGACACACAGAGAGGGCCAAGGAGCCACACACAGAGAGGGCCAAGGAACCACACACAGAGAGGGTCACGGAGGCACCTACAGAGAGGGTCACGGAGGCACGACTTCGAGGCGGTGTGTAATGCGTCGAGGCGACTGCGAGCCGACAAGCAGTTGCCGCGCGGAATTTTTGAACATGGTCAGTTTTTCGGAGCGCCGCGCGATGTCGGGACGAACTCCGCACAATTCCGCACGGCTCCGGCGATCGAAGTGGGACCGGCCCCACGACGCCGGACGGCTCAAGCGACCACGTTAGGTCGCGCTCATCGCATAGAGTTGCATGCTGGTGGGACAGGCCCTTAAGGTTGCAACTCTACAGATGCACCACTGTGCCTCCCCAAGGGTACATTAATCCTTGAAAGTATTTTCAATTTGTTAAATATGTTATTTTCTGATATTTATTTTTTTTTTTTTTTCAAATTTAAGGAAAACTATATTGGAACATAGAACATAGAACAGTCTTTATTCTTCTGGCTAAAGACTAAAGAATAATTCAAAAATTATTGTTCTTCAGGTTCTAGGCCATTTCATATTGAATGTACATCTGCAGCAAATGAGGGTGTTAACGCTGCCCCAGTACCACAGCATCCTTTAAATTACATACAGTACATCTGCTTGTCAAACCCATGTTACTTCAAGCTTATCTCCTTGTCACCAGTGAGTTTTTTTTACTCTGGTTTCGCAGGTAGCATTATGTTGTGAATCGTATACTTTATAGTGCACATTCTTTGTTTAAACTAAACATGTATTCCACCCTTATCCCATCCCCACCCTGCCTTTTGCCTCCAAACATTAGATATTTGAGTTTTCTAACATGTGTCTGTATTGAAATTCAATTATTTCTTGTGTAGATACATTCTTGCATATTCATTAATCAAATGCTATTAGACAATGCAATATTTTCTTTAATTGTATGGAAATTGCAGTTATTATAACTTCAGTCTTATAAGTCATGCAGGTGGTTTCTCAAATTAAATCTTGATAGCTTTATGTTCTAGCACACTGTCGCTGTGTCCCCAGGTATCCTCAGTTAGCCTCGATATTTCAATAAAATAATTTCATTCTGCCACACTAAACAGTTGGGTTCCTTGACAACAAATGTTCATGTGTTGAGGTCTCGTATATCATAAGCTTTTCTTAAATTCATTACACAGACTTGATCAGGCATGTTCTATAAAATTGAGTAGCCCATATTAACACATTACTACATCAGCGTTGACGGTGAAACGTTAACCCATTGGTTTTAAGTTACTGGGCGATGTGAATGGCAATCATGGAACACTTGTACACAGGAACAGGCCCTTCGGCCCACAATGATTCTGCCAAATATGATGCCAAGTTTAGTCTACTTTAGTTTAGTTTAGAGGTACAGCGCGGAAACAGGCCCTTCGGCCCACCGAGTCCACACTGACCAACGATCCCCGCACATTAACACTATCCTACACACACTAGGAACACATTACGCATACACCAAGCCAATTAACCTACAAACTTGTACGTCTTTGGAGTGTGGGAGGAAACCAAAGATCTCGGAGAAAACCCACGCGATCATGGGGAGAACATACAAACTCCGTACAGACGGAATTGTATGTAGTCGGGATTGAACCCGGGTCTCCGAAGCTGCAAGAGCTGTAAGGCAGCAACTACGACCGATGCGCCACCATGTCACCCGTTAAATTAATCGTGACTCTTTGTCTGAAAGTCAAGAACCTCTACAGGTCTTTGTGATTCAACTGGAGTCCAGGAAGCACTTTGCCCTGGATAAACTAGGGAGCACCCACTTTCCCCAACGTGGTAAAAAGGGCACCCACCTTTCTCTGGATGGTACAGGCGACATATGCATATATACTCAAAATATACAAACCCTCACACTTTCAGTGTCTTCCTCAGTTCTCGCATTGAAGTAGACATTCATCTTTTTATTTTAAAAGATTTATCCAATGATGCCACCAATAATAATTTCCAGTCCATCATCAGGAGGCATAAATAAATTATGCAACACTTATCTTTTCTAATTCTTCCCTTTCTCACTATTTTTGCATTTATTCACGCAATATACCCAATCCCCTTTAGACATCACCTCATCATATGTTCACCTATTCCCAACCTTGCTCTGTCCTGCCCCTCCTCATTCTCAACGTTCTTTCCCACCCCCATACTATATGTCTGAAGAAGGGTTCTGACCCAAAATGTCACCTATCCATGTTCTCCAGGGATGTTGTCTGACCCCCTGAGTTACTCCAATATTTTGTTTCTATTTGGTATAAACCAATATCTGCCATTTCGTTGTTATTACATTAGTACTATGGAGCCCATTTCAGGTTGCGTTTTGCCATGAAAGTTTATGATATTAGGTTGAAAAGACGCAAAGTACTGGATTAATCCAGTTGGTTAGGCAGCTAGGGTTCTGACCCGAAATGTCACCCATCCATGTCCTTCAGAAATGCTGAGTTACTCCAGCACTTTATGTCTTTTAGGTGGTGCTTGACCTTTGTAACATATGCCCATGCCACATTTAAAATATCTGTACTTCAATAAAGTTACTGTAAACATCATGAATGCATCAAATAAGAGCATAACATTTGTATTAATTCTCATTCTCAGGTTATTTTAATGAAAAGCCGCACTTCTAAACAGTGATCTCCTGTTTGCCCGTGTTAGTGGGTTTCTCTAGGCTTTCCATTAATCTTCTTTCAATGTCGCAGCAGGAAATTGGGAGAGCTCTTTAAAACTTCTAACAAAATGGACACATATTTGTACTTCATGAGAATGATTGCCAAGTATTCATTCCAAAAGTTCATGAAGAGAGTTCAGGCATTGTGCTGAGAACACTCAGATTTTAAGATGTTTTTTTGAGCTTCTTTTTTTCTTTGATTACCTGACAAATATGCTACAAAGATGCCTCATGTTTGTACATTTTGTACTTAACTGTGAGTAAAACTATTGAATTTGTGTGATTCAACAGCAGCTAGGTAGCTTACTAGAGTGGTTACTAGAAGAAGACTCAAATTCAATCCTTCCCAGGCAGGTGTGGGTTGATTTGGGGGGGGGGGGGGGGGGGGAGGAGGCGCAGGGTGGGGTAGTGGACAATAAATAGAAAACAAGATTTGTCAACAGCAAAAAAATACACTCGAAGAATAAATGTTGCACTACAAATATCTTCAAGATTTAAGAGATTCAAGAGAGTTTATTGTCATGTGTCCCAGATAGGACAATGAAATTCTTGCTTTGCTTCAGCACAACAGAATATAGTAGGCATAAATAAATACAGAACAGATCAGTGTGACCATATACCAATGAATATATATACACACACATAAATAAACAGATAAAGTGCAATGGGCTATTAATGATCAGAGTTTTGTTTGAGTTGAGTTTAATAGCCTGATGGCTGCGTGGAAGCAGCTTTTCCTGAACCTGGATGTTGCAGATTTCAGGCTCCTGTACCTTCTACCTGAAGGCAGTGGGGAGATGGTGTGGATCCTTGATGATGTTGGCAGCCTTTTTGAGGCAGCAACTGCGATAGATCCCCTCAAATGTAGGGAGGTCAGAGCCGATGATGGACTGGACGGTGTTTACAACTTTTTGGAGTCTTTTCCGTTCCTGGACGCTCAAGTTGCCGAACCAAGCCACGATGCAACCGGTCAGCATGCTATCTACTGTGCACCTGTAGAAGTTCGAGAGTCCTCCTTGACATACCAACTCTCCGTAATCTTCTCAGGAAGTAGAGGCGCTGATGTGCTTTCTTTATAATTGCATCAGTGTTCTCGGACCAGGAGAGATCTTCAGAGATATGCACGCCCAGGAATTTGAAGCTCTTGACCCTCTCCACCATCGACCCGTTGATATAAACGGGACTATGGGTCCTCATCCTACCTCTTACAAAGTCCACAATCAGTTCCTTGGTTTTGCTGGTGTTGAGAGCCAGGTTATTGTGCTGGCACCATTTGGTCAAACGGTCGATCTCACTTCTATACTCTGACTCATCTCCATCAGAGATACTTCCCACAACAGTGGTGTCATCAGCGAACATGATGATGGAGTTTGCACTATGACCGGCTACGCAGTCATGAGTATAGAGTAGGTCCAGCAGGGGGCTGAGCAAGCAGCCTTGAGGTGCTCCCATGCTGATTGTTATCGAGTCTGACACATTTCCACCAATACGGACAGACTGTGGTCTGTGAATGAGGAAGCTGAGGACCCAATTGCAGAGGGATGCGCAGAGACCCAGATCTGAGAGCTTGGTAACCAGCTTGGAGGGGATGATAGTGTTAAATGCCAAGCTGTAGTCAATGAATAACAGCCTGACATATGTGTTTTTGTTGTCCAAGTGGTCCAGAGCGGAGTGGAGTGCCAACAAGATCGCATCCACTGTACTTCTTGTAGACCACTGTATCATCAAACATGAATGCCCGGTGTCTGGTCTTCAGAAGAGTGCGGATCTCATAGTTCATACAAGGTTTCTGATTGGGAAACACTTGCAAGGTTTTTGTAGGGATGCAGTCCTCCACACATTTCTTTATGAAGTCAGTAACGACTGTGGCGTATTAATTCAGGTCCATTGCCGAGTCCCTGAACATTGCCGAGTCTTCAGACTCCAAACAATCCTGGAGTTGTTCCTCTGATCCCCCCCAACCAGCTTTGTACAGTCCTCACCTCTGGGGGTGCGCTTTTTAATTGCTGCCTGTAGGCAGGAAGAAGCAGCACCGCGGTATGGTCAGATTTACCAAAGTGAATGTGAGGGATAGAATGATAGGCATCCTTGATGGTGGTGTAGCAGTGATGGAAGGTGTTTGTTCCTCTGGTCTGCAGGAGGCATGTTGGCGGAAGTTAGGGAACAATTTCTTCAGGTTGGCTTTGTTGAAGTCCCCGGCTACAGTGGTGAACGATGTGCCAGATGTTTGAGGCGTGGAGAGCAGGAGTTGGACAGGACTGCCACTTCTGAGCACCACGCAGAGTTGACCATGAGACAGACGCCCCCTCCTCTCCCTTTCCCAGATGCCTGCGTAGGGTCCATACGGTGGATGGAGATCCCTTCAGGCTGGACCGCTGCATCTGGAGAGCTGGGGGTGAGCCATGTGTCTATGAAACAGAACACAGAGCATTCCCTCAGCTCCCTTTGATAAAGCAGCCTTGCCCTTAAGTCCTCCACTTTGTTTTCAAGTGACTGTACGTTGGCCAGTGGGATAGTAGGGAGAGGGGGCCGAAGTCCCCTCCGCTTCAGTCTTACTTGTAGTCCTGCCCGACGGCCACGTTTCTGTACTCCATGGAGCCCTCCTCGATGTTTAATGGTAGAGTACTTACGGGTCTCCGCGAGGTCGGGGAATCCCCTGAGATCGGGGATTCCCTTACAGTCGGCACATCCAGCATCATTGCTGCTCGGAGATCCTGCCCGATGGCTTTGATTCCGGATACCATGAAAGCCTCCCCAGTGTTTGCAGGTAAGGTTCTTACTGTACCGGCGCGCCTCCACAAGGTTGGAGATTCCCCTCCGATCGGGGATTCCCTTACCGTCACTAACATCAGGAGTTCGCAGTAGCGCTAATGCAGTTAAATGCGTTAGCAGCACGCTACTTACAGCGTTGATTTCAGTGGATTCTCTGATGCAGGCGAGCACAAAAATACTGTATCTCACTATTTTTCGTTGTGCCATTCACAAAATGTCACCGCAGGTAGTCGCCATCTTAGGCATCTTCCCAAAATTGCTTTAATTTCCCAATATCCAAAGATATTGGATACCAATATTGGATATTGGAACCCAAGATACCATGTGAAAACAACACGACTAACAATCCAAATCTACTTCATCCAAATTCCATTTATACCTAATCCCAAATAATGACTGCCACTACAGAATTGATGATAGAACCATGAAGTGGATGGCATACCAATTAAATATTTTGTGCCTACTTTAGTTTAATTTAGTGATGCAGCGCGGAAACAGGCCTTTCGGCCCACCGTGTCCACGCAGCACAGCGATCCCCGCATCTATCTTATATTTACACTTATACCAAACCAATTAATCTACAAACCTGTACGTCTTTGCAGTGCAGGAGGAAATTGAAGATCTCGGAGAAAACCCACATGGTCACGGGGAGAACATACAACCTCTGTACAGACAGCACCCGTAGTGAACTCGGGTCTCTGGCACAGCAAGCGCTGTAAAACAGCAACTCCACTGCTGCGTCAGTGTGTCATCACTGAAATTTGATTCTGTGTTAACTGCAAAATACTCCCTTCAGTGCTTTGGAGAATTAATCAAAGTTTCTGCTGTGTTGCTTATCTTTGGGGCAAGTACTAATTTGTACAAAGGCACTGTAGCCGTGGAAATGGCCAAATCATGCTCTCAGCAGAAGAAGAATCAGGTGAAAGCAATGGATTAGAAGTATATCTCGATCAGTTCACTGGACCATGTACAACAAGGAAGTATGCTTCCATCTTTTCCTCCCAAGAGATTCTGAGGGAGATGTGGCAACCAAAGATCTGTAGCTGCATTTCCACTGGGAGAGTGTTGCTGGTTGCGACACTCAAGGTCATTACTGTTTTAAATTTCTTTGGATCACAGTCATTCCAAACAAAAGTATGCAGCCTGCTATATCAAGATAATCACTGTGGCATTGTGGAAAGCTATATAATTAATATACTTCCCAATGGAGAAAGACAGCAAAGAGAGAATTATTCAGTTCTGCATGCTCGTAGGGTTCCCACAGGTGCACGATGCAACAGGCAAAGTATATGTGCAATTCAAAGCCCCATGTGGCAACCCAGTCATTTTTTAGTTTAGTTTAGAGGTACAGCGCGGAAGTGGGCCCTTTGGCCCATCGAGTCCGCGCGGACCAGCGATCCCCGCACACTAACACTATCCTACACACTAGTGACAATTTACTATTATACCAAGCCAATTCGCCTGCAAACCTGTACGTCTTTGGAGTGTGGGAGGTAACCAGGAAATCCCAGGGAAAACCCACACAGGTCACAGGAAGATTGTGCAAACGCCGTACAGACAAGCACCTGCAGTTAGGATCAAACCAGTGTTTCCACTTTGACGGAAATTACCTGAAATTCGGGAAATTCGGGTTGTCTTCGAGTAATTTTAGGGAAATGAAATAATTTTGGGAAATTTTGGGAAACTTCCTGGCCTGGTAAGCCTTCCCCAACTGGGCATGTGCGACTGCCGCCCAACTGCGCACACGCGGAATCCGAGGGATGATTTGCGGGGGATGAACCCGCGGGATGATTTGTGGAAAAAAAGTATGTACCTGTATATTTACAACCATCCGTGCCTGCGCAGTTGGGGGAGGGGCCAGCAGCCGCATCACAATTGGACATGGCGCCGGTGACACGGTAGGGACACCGTCTCCCCACGCATGTAAGAAATGTCAAGAAGTCTGAAGAAGGTTCTCGACCCGAAACGTCACCCATCATTTTTCTCCAGAGATGCTGCTAGACCTGCTGATTTACTCCAGCACTTTGAGTCTCTGAATGGACTCAAATGCCCTTTGAAAAAATGCATTGTCAGAGTTAAAAAAGACTCCAAAAGTAAATGAGAAACTATCGGATTGGTGATAAAGATTGGCCTCAGAGCTAATTTTCAAGGTGGGATTCGAGGAATTGAATTGAATGGCATACTTTATTGTCACATGTGACAAGGTACAGTGAAATGATTTGCTTGCATAGCCAGGGTATGCAAATAGTTGGCCATAAAGGGTGCTTACAAAGTCACAAAATACCCCCATGCCAGGTCCCCCTTTGCTCTCCCCCTCCCCCTCTTCCCCCTCCCCCCACTCCGGGTCCTCCTTTGTTCCTTCCCCCCGGCAACGGCGTCCTCACTTCCACATGTCCATCCTCGTCCGTCGGTCAGCGCCGATGAGGGTGGTGGAAAGACAAAGGAATATGCAGGTTAAGTCGCGTGTTAATACAATTATTTACAACAAAAGAGAAAGACAATGTTCTGGGAGTAATACAGGACTTTACCTCATCGAGATAAAGTCCTTGAGGGCTTCAAGGGAATGTTCACTATCAGTGATTTCTCAATTGCATTTTATCTGAGTAACTCTCTTTTGGTAAATTAAGTTGGGAATTAGAACGAGGAAAGTATTGGGTGCAAACATTTAATGCCGTTTCCCAGGTCTGCTGAGAATTAAGTACCAGCAAACCCAGAGGCCAAAAGCTGAGGAGATGAAACTATTCTTGCCCCCTCTGGAAAAATTACTCGTTGATGCTCTGTTCTACTTTAAGAGTATTTCATATACCTGTAGAAATTCTAAGCAATAGAATAAAACTACATTCTAAGCAATGCAATAAAACTGATTTGTAAGGAAATACTGCATCTGAAACTACCATAAGCTGGGCACTAAAAAAGGCTCACTGACAAATCGAAGTAATCAATGCATGATTTAGTTACACTCATCTAATGAGCAAAACAGACTGAATCAAAATTAACTGGAGACTGAGGTTAACCTTACCAGTAATTTACCATAATTATATGTGGTCTTTGATTTCAAGATAAATCATAAATATACTGTAATTTGATTATTTGAGATCGTATATACATTCTGACACTAATGATGTTACCTGATTGCGAGATTTCTGATTCATAAAACAAGAATGTTTAATTGTCATAAGAATCGGCAATGAAACATTAAAATTCTTACTTGCTGCAGTTTAAAAGGTCCATGAACACAATAACACACAATAATAATCAATAAAATAATAAATTCATTACTATTGCTAGGAAACCATAATAGTGTAAAATCAAAGTCTGTAGTGTATCCAAAAATACAGTCCATCGAGTATTGTATTAGCTGAGGTAGTGGTTAGTCATACAGTCATAGTGTCATCAAGTCATATAACAGGGGGACACGCCCTTCAGCCCAGCTTGTCCATGCTGACCAAGGTGCTCCATCTAAGTTGGTCCAATTTTCCCGTGTTTGGCCCTTATCTCTCCAAACATTTCCTTTCCATGTGCCAAACGCCTAATATATCTTGCTTTTGTGTCCGCCAGCATTACTTCCTCTGGCAGCTCATTCCATGGACCCACCACCCACTGTGCGAAAAAGTTGCCCCCTGGAGCTCCTATTAAATCTTTCTTCTCTCACTTTAAACTCTGCCTTTGGGTTCTTGATTCCCCAACCCTGGGAAAACGACTATGTGCATTCATCCTATTTGCATACACTTTATACACTCATAACTTTATAAACCTCCATGAGATCGCCACTCAACTTCCTGCAGTACAATGAATCAAGTCCGAGCTTGTCAAATCACTCCCTAGATAGCTCAGGGCCACAAGGCCTGGTGATATCCTTGCAAATCCTTTCTGCCCTCTTTCCAGCTTAATGGCATCTTTCCCACATGAGTGACTAAAACGGAGCACAGTATTGTGGGTACGACCTCAACAACATCTTGTTAGCATAGTGCAGCGTTCAAGAGCCTGATGGCTGCGAGGAAGAAGCTGTTCTTAAACCTGGTCGTCATTGTTTTCAGGCTCCTGTTTCTGCTTGCCAGTGATAGAGGCAAAATGAGAGTGTGGCCTAGGTGGATTGGTTCTTTGATATTGGCTGCCTTTCCGAGGCAGTGCCTTCTATAACTAATACATATGGCTAATACGAGGCACCTCTGACAATTATAAATATTATAGAATCATCATGATGTTCCCGCAACTTCTAAATTAGCTCATTAACCTTCACAATAACACAAAATCCTTATCAGCTGATTCGCAATTAAAGTACTTTATAATGCAATGTTAAGATTAGATTAAATCTGTCTATTTAAAACATGACTATAATCATGATGTGAAATTGATAGGGTTTCAAAGCAAAATATTAAGCCTCTCAGAGAAACATTAGCGATCAACAATTTTGCATCAGATCATCGTAAATAAAATGTTACCGATGGCACTGTTGCAACAGCATGATTGTGTACAATTTGGTTGTGTGGTGTCTTTACAGAGCTCTGCAAACACTTAATATCACTGATTCTAACGATAAGACAACTAAATACAAACACAAAATATGCAAAGCAATGACAATTGTGGCTATTGAGAATGGAAAGTAAGATTGTTGTTTAAGAAATAAAGGAAAGAAATACAAAATGTCATGGCTAATCAAATCGACCTGGCAATTGCTGTCAGTTTCGACTGTGATGTCCATTCAAATGGTTGCAAAATATTTTTTATTTCAAGGGCATTGTGGTGCACAGTTTGTACCCATTCATCACAAGCTGCAAATTGTTGTCCTCTCTAGCAAGCACTGTTATATAATACAATGAAGATGTATATTATGAAGTGCTTGGGCGAAAAGTACATTACACTGCAAGATTAAGAAATGTATGTCCTTGTAATGACTCATAATGGAGCCTGTCATAGAAACATAGAAAAATAGGTGCAGGAGTAGGCCATTCGGCCCTTCGAGACTGCACCGCCATTCAATATGATCATGGCTGATCATCCAACTCAGTATCCTGTACCTGCCTTCTCTCCATACCCCCTGATCCCTTTAGCCACGTGCCACATCTAACGCCCTCTTAAATATAGCCAATGAACTGGCTTCAACTACCTTCTGTGGCAGAGAATTCCAGAGACTCACCACTCTCTGTGTAAAGAATGTTTTCCTCATCTCGGTCCTAAAGGAATTCCCCCTTATCCTTAGACTGTGACCCCTTGTTCTGGACTCCCCCAACATCGGGAACAATCTTCCAGCATCTAGCTTGTCCAACCCCTTAAGGATTTTGTAATTTTCTATAAAATCCCCCCTCAATCTTCTAAATTCCAGCGAGTACAAGCCGAGTCTATCCAGTCTTTCCTCATATGAAAGTCCTGACTTCCCAGGAATCAGTCTGGTGAATCTTCTCTGTACCCCCTCTATGGCAAGAATGTCTTTCCTCAGATTTGGAGACCATCTGAATGCTTGACACAAGAGCTACTGTACCCTTTGTTCAGGAAGGAGATGCAGATGCTGGTTTAAACCAAAGATATACACAAAAGCTGGAGTAACTCTGGAGAGAAGGAACAGGTGACCTGAAACATCACCCATTCCTTCTCTCGAGAAACACTGCCTATCCCGCTGAGTTACTCCGGCTTTTTGTGTGCACCCTTTGTCCACCCCCTACATTTTTCCGATGTTTGTGGATCGGGATCTCTGTTTCAATAATACAGTAACTGACTGAGGTGGATTAGAAAAAGCAGCAAAAAGTTGTAGACGATCCAATGTATGCCATTAGATCCCGATCCAACTGTGGTCCCTTGGAAAGAGTCAAGAGGAAATAGCGTCATAGAGTCTTACAGCGTGGAAACAGTCCCGTCGACTTAACTTGCCGACACCGGCCAACATGTCCCTTCTACACTAGTTCCACTTGCCTATGTTTGGCCCATATCCCTCTAAACCTGTCCTATCCATGTACCTGTCTAAATGTTTCTTAAATGCTGTGATAGTACCTGCCTCTGGCAGCTCATTCCATACACCAACCACCCTTTGATCCTCGACTTCCTCATCAACAGCCAGTATGAATTGGCAGTAACACTTCCTCTTCAATAATAATCAGCACAGGAGCACCTCAAGGATGTGTAGCCAGCCCCCTGCTCAACTCACTCTATCCCTATGACTGTGTATATTCTTACACTAAAAACTTACAAAATAATGAAAGGCATAGATAGAGTGGATGTGGAAAGAATGGTTCCACTGGTTGGAGAGCCCAGGACCAGAGGTCATAGCCTCAGAATTCAAGGGTGCTCTTTTAGAAAGGAGGTGAAGAGGAACTTCTTTAGTCAGAGGGTAGTTAATCTGTGGAACTCATTGCCGCAGAGGGCTGTGGAGACCAAGTCAGTGGATATTTTTAAGGCGCAGATAGACAAATTCTTGATTAGAACGGGTGTGAAGGGTTCTGGGGAGAAGGCAGAAAAATGGGATTAGCAGGTAGAGATCAGCCATGAATGAATGGCGGTGTAGACTCGATTCTACTATTATAACTTGTGAACTTGTAAATTCACTGACATCACCACCAGATGATGACATCAGAATATAGGAGGGAAATCAATCATTTGACTGGGCATGAAATGTGAAGCCAGAGGAAAGGATATAAGTGGCAGGTACGTAGGAAGGGAAAAGGGGAATGAGATTGTGGGGCAACCAGGAGCACATCCAGGTGGAGCACAGGGAAGAAAAGGAGGGGGGGGGGGGGGTGTTGATTAGTTATCTAAAACTGGAGAACACTGATTTATGGTTATGAGGAAATATTTCCTTTAGCAAAGGCAATCGAAATTTGTTCACATATTCATTCCATTAGATTTAGATGAGTGAAATCAGTAATTGTGTTTCGAAAATGCTCTTCTTTCAAAAGAACGGGTCAATTGAGATTAATTGGCTTTTGTTAACTCGATGCATTAAGAAATAAGAATCAAAATTATGTGATATAATCCATAATTTGATTGAATGTGAGAATAAGCTGTGTTTCTATTGTATGCCCTTCTACTGTTTCGACATTGCATGGATGCTGTGCCATTTCATCCACAAGGATGTGGATGAGCAGTCTACTGGGCCATTAGTGGTAGTAAAGGTCTTTTTGTCATTAACCTTCAAGATACACAATCCTTTCAAGTGTAAAGGACATCGTGCGTCAGCCCCTTTTCTGAGCCGTGCTCCACTAAAGGCTACTTCTGAAACCTGGTTCAGTTACAAATCAACCACATTGTCCTCTTCAGTGACCAACAGTCACAGCGGCAACAGCAGAAATGATTCTCAATCGGCACCTCTTCCAAGACATTTAACAATACGTTGGTTATTTGTCCATTCACCTTCAACCCATCATTTTATCCAAAGAAGATTTGTATTATTGAATGCTCTTATGGCAAGTCAATTCAACAAGAAGATAATATAGTGCAAAACAATACGAGTGTCCAGCATTTGTTTTTAGGCTAAATTAATCAGGAAAAGGTCCGTAAAGTGTATGCAAAATCCTAGCAATGTGTCTCATCCCAGCACTGCTTCTATTGGGAGGTTTCGCACAATAAATTTGAATGAAATGCTTTATATCATTGAAGAGTGGGATGATGTGAAGCAAGGTTAACAGCCATTGGTTTAAGTTTTAGATTTAGTGTGTACCGACAAGCTTTGTATGTGTTCTTCCAATCAAATCAGATAATACTAAACATGGGTACATCAAGCCAAACACAAATCCAGAACCAGAGGACATAGGTTACGGTGAAGGAGGAAAGATTTAATAGAAATCTGAGGGCCACGTTTTTCACACAAAGGGAGGTAGGTATATGGAAAGAGCGATAAAAGGAAACAGTTGAGATGGGTTCTATCACATCATTTGGACAGGTACACGGATATAATAGGTTTGGAGGGATATGGGCCAAACGCTGACAGGTGGTACGAGTGTAGATGGGGCATGTTGGTCGACATGGGCAAGTTTGGGCTGAAGAGCCTTTATGCATGTTGTGTGACTCTATGTCAAGTACAAAAGGTGGAGCGGTGAGAAAAATACCAGTTAGCAGAATATCGTTTCTCAGCATTGTAGCATAACAGTTCCAGAGACAAAGTCCAATTTCAACAATGAAGTATGTTGGAAAATTAGAACTCTACAGGTCAAGTCAAGGGAGTTTATTGTCATGTGTCACAGATAGGACAATGAAATTCTTGCTTGCTGCAGCACAACAGAGTTTTGTTAGCATAAATACAGAACAGTTCAGTGTGTCTATATACCATAGTCCATATATATACACACATAAATAAACCGATAAAGTGCAATAGGCTGTTATAGGCCCGAGTTTGTTTGATGGCGAGTTTAATAGCCTGATGTCACTGTCACTTATGGAAGGTCTCCAGGCAAATAGACTGTCGCTTATGGAATGTCTGTAGGCAAAGATATAGAGATACACAAAGGAGAGAGTCTCAGCTACAGCAATAGATGGTCTACATATCCTGGGTTAATAAATATGCCACTCCTCCTCATCATATAACTACTTGAGCTTGTAATGCAGGGCGTAACTGTGGTTTGCCACAGTCTGACCTGGTGATTCACATGTGTATTTCATAATGATCTCTGAAGGGAGAACAGAAATATATCTGGTGTGATGTCTGACAAGCTTTGTTATTTTCACCGTTAAGTTAAGTTAAGTACAGGGCAAATGTCCATGATCTGTTACATAGCTAATCGGTATAACATATGATAATTAAAAATAATTACAAACCCTTCCTTATATGTGAACAAAATAGGAATGGCATTCTACCAGAGAACTCCTCTCAACTGCCTTTATTAATCGAGACAGTGAGAAAAATAACGTCAATAACATTTTCACTGTTCTTCAAGATAATCTGCATATTTTTCTTCACTTACTCCAAAATGCATGACATCGTGAGAAAAATATCATGGTAATTCACTCCAGGATTTTTTTGTATACTCAGCATTCAGACTTGGTCAGTGCTTGTCCTCGCAGGTTTACTGTTAGTAAAGGCCTATTGATTACTTGTATGGCTGTCTTTTATCATTGTGCTGACAACTAAGGGAATCCGAAATATCCTGCCACAGTTGTGCATGGTGTTCATCGATTGCTGAAATAGTTTGATACATTTCCTATTGCTTACAGGGCCTGGAAGAACTGCAATTGCAATTGTGCACCATTGTTTTAGCCACCATCGTTTTGTCTTAGTGCCTTTCCTGTAACATGCGCGAGCACATATGGGTTTAAAAGTAAAACATATTAAATTAATTGTTGCTTCTTAAATCAGTAAATCAGATGGGAAAGTGATTAAGCAAACGTGAGCTGGAGTAACTCAGGAGGCCAGGCACCATCTCTGGAGCCAACACAAAATGCTGGAGTAACAAGCAGGGGACAAGCAGCATCTGCAAAATGATGGACTAACTCTGGATGCTGCCTGTCCTGCTGAGTTACCCCAGCAATTTGTGTCTATCTTCGGTGTAAATGAGCATCTGCAGTTCCTTCCTAACCATTTCTGGAGAACATGGATAGGTGACGTTTCAGGTCGGGAAGACCGTTCTTCAGGTTGGTTGTTTGAGGGTGGGGAGAGGAAGAACTAAAGCTGGGGGAGAGGAGATGCAGGAGAAAGCCCGGCAGGCAATAGGTGAACCCAGACGACGAGGGGAGGAGGGGGGGGGGGGAGGGATGATAGGCAGATCATTGGTCACACACCAGAGATTAAGACCAAAGGTATGAGATGGAAGGATTGAACAGTTGCAAATTGTTTTATTGCCATTCATCCGTCAGATATCTATTAAGAAATTATTATCTTCTATTTGTCATGTTTATCATCAGGCACCTTTTGTTTCTTGGTTATTTATGTCTGTAGAGAAATATGTTGTTTTTAACTTTGGGCAGTTGCAATTTTCGTTATTTTGTAGAGTTAAAAATTAACAAATCACAGTGGAGAATAACAAAGCGGGGGCAAGATATTTCCACAGAGGGTGGTGGGTGCCTGGAACATACGGCCAAGGTTAGTGGTGGAGGCTGATATGATAGAGGCCATATAAGAGGCTTTTAAACAGGCACCTTGATATGCAGAAAATGGAGGAATATAATCTCATCAATAATATTCACTGCAATATTACCTCAAGCAGATGATATGCAGGCAGATGAGATTAGTTTACATTGGCATCACGTTCTGTACAAACATTGTGGGTTGAAGGGCCTATTCCTGTGCTGTACTGTTCTATGTTCCATGTGCAGTTTTAGTGTATGCTGCATTAGAGTTTACTGCAGGTATATGTTTCCATTTTGTATTTCCTTGAATGCTATGGGTGCATCTGTTTAGTTTAAATTTAGTTTAGAGATACAGCGTGGAAATAGGCTCTTCGGCTCACTGAGTCCATGCCAATCAGCAATCTCCGTAGACTAGTACTACCCTGCACACTATGGACAATTTACAATTTTTACCGAAGCCAATTAACCTACAAACCTGCACATCTTTGGAGTATGGGAGGAAACCAGAGCACCCAGGGAAAAACCCATGCTATCATGGGGAGACCATACAAAGTCCGTACAGACGGCACCCATAGTCAGGATCGAACCCGGGTCTCTGGCGCTGTAAGGTAGCAACTCTACCGCTGCGCCACCACGCCGCCCTTGGCGACTCCAATTTTCCAAACTGCAACTGCAAGTTTGGCTCATTTTAAGAAATAGCTAATTATTACAGATGCTTGAAATTCAAAATAAAACTTGAAAATGCTGGAAATGTTCATCAGCGCAGCAAGTTGTGCTGGAAGGTCATTGATCTGAACATTAACTCTATTTCTCTCTCCACAAAAGCTGAGTGACCTTCTGACTACTCCAACATTTTCTGATTTATTTTTCTATAAATCCTTCTCTAAAAGTATTACAGCCACTCATTAGATATATTACCATACGTGACTTGAATGCAAATTACTGAAACTTTGATAATAGGTGCACTGTTATTATTCTGTGTTCATTGATGGAATTCTGTACTGCTAATCCTTCATCTTCAATGCACAACTGGGTGCCTGGCTCTTTCACATTACCCATACAACTATTCCCTGTTGCCTCACACGAGATAAATAACTCCATAATTTGGTTTTGTTGTTGAAAACAAGCGTCTCCTATTTTGCCTTAGTTCTTTCCCACCCTATCACACAAACCAAACTCCCTTCCATTTACTCCATTTACACTTCACGCTGCCCTGGCAATGTCCCCAGCATAATCAAGGACGAGTCTCGCCCCAGTCACTCCTTCTTCACCTTCCCCCCCTCCTCCCTCCCATCACGCACGAGGTTCAGAAGTGTGAAAATGCAAACCTCCAGATTCAGGGACAGTTTCCTCCCAGCGGTTAGCAGGCAACTGAACCATCCTATCAACAACTAGAGAGTGGTTCTGAGCGACCATCTACCTCACTGGAGACTCTTGGACTACCTTTAATCAGATTTGATCTTGCACCACAAGTCATTCTCTTTTTCATGTATCTGTGGATGGTTTGATTGTAATCATGTATAGTCTTACTGCTGACTGGTTAGCGCACAACAAAAGCTTTTCGCTGTATCTCGGTACATGTGACAATAAACTAAGCTAAACTAAAACGATTTATTATTGTTTGTCGTTATCTGTAGTCTTTTATTCAATGTTGCTCTCCTTGCAAAATAAGTATCCAAATTCTCCTATGGCTTTTCTTTTTGTTTTGATGGCTACAGTACTGTTTGCTGCAGCAATATAACTGCACATTATTGAAAAGTAGCTCTATTAATGTTGGCACTGCATATACCATCTCATGAACCACTCTGCACAATACTTAGTTTAGTTTAGTTTAGAGATACAGTGTGGAAACAGGTCCTTTGGCCCACCGAGTCCGTGCCGACCAACTCTACCGGTACACCACTGTGTTGCCCAAACTGCCATACGGAGTATACAATACACTATTGAAGTCTTGATCTCTTATAGATCTTGTAGGTTACACTTGTGATAATCCACTAATTTTAAACAAAGCAACAAAAGCTTAAACATTGAGTGAACAATTTTGTGTTTGGTGCCCCAATGTTGATTACAAACTCTCAGCATTAGTTTTATGCCAGTTTAGCTTTCTTGTTGCATGCTATTTTGGTGTCTCAAATGCTATTTGCATCTCTGCTATTTTTATCTTTTACCATCCGATTCAATGCATGCTTGCCTCCATCTATGAGTCCATCTTGTCTCATGTCACATCTTTGTGGTGATACTTCGCAGTAGCCTTCATGCATTATTTTTTGTTTCTCTTTAGTTTATGAAATTTAAGAAAGTCCCTGTGTCAGGCTCACCAGATCTTGGAGGGAGGATTCATTCTATTAATCTTCACGTTGATTGCCTATTTTGCATTATGGAGAGAGTTAACAATGACTGTAAGCCAGCTGTGAACACGCTATTCAAATAGTAACTGGTGTCTTTAAAGGCCTTCTGGATAAATTAGCTGAATTCTTAGAGATACAGCATGGAAACAGGGACTCTGCCCACAGAGTCCACATGACCAGCGTACAGTAGGACAATCCTACACACTAGGGGCATTTTTTCATTTTTCTTACCAAAGCCAATTAACTTACAAACCCGCATGTCTTTGGAGTGTGGGAAGAAACTGGAGCCCCCAGAGAAAACCCACATGGTCACAGGGAGAACGTACAAACTCAGTACAAACAGCAGCTGTAGTCAGATTCAAACACGGGTCTGTGGCACGATAAGACAGCAAGTCTACTGCTGCACCACTGTGAAAGAGTTTAAAGATTTATAAGTTACAAAATGGATTCTGCTGTAGATTTTGAAGCAACAAAATTAATGTTTAACCTTTTTCCTACAACACTAGCACAATAAGATGAATGTTTTCACCTTTCTTCTACAACACTAGCGAGATTACAGCACAATAGCATGAATGTTTTTGCTCCATGATATAAACAATCAGAAAGATGTGCAGACAACTCGTTCCTTTACTCTACAGTTTGTAATGTACAAAAAATACATCAACAAGGTAAAAAAACAAGTGCTTGAACCTGCAAAAAATAGCTCCTTCAGCATAACCACATATGGCTAACCTTTCCTCTATCAGAAGAACCTGTCAATCCTCTGATTTTAACGGGCAACAGGCTGTACAATGCTCTGTAAGATAAAGAATTGCTGAATTGCTGATTATTAGGGTATAAATATATCTGATTGAACATTACCTCTGTGTGTGGAGAAAGAGAGACTCTGTAGTCTGTATTTTATAAACTGTGAGAGTTGACTCCCACACCCGCCTGCCGAAATAAAAACGTTACTGTATTATTAACTTATGTTGTAATTTATTTGAAGCAAATTGAACCATAACAACTGTGCCACTCTAAAATGTAACTTATTTTCTTCTTATGCCCTTTGCTCCTCCAGGGAGTATAGGCCATTGAATGTCCTCCACCTCACTCAGTTGTTGGCAGTTCTTTTGAGATCTCCTCAGATGAGCCCACTCTCAGACATTTCTGTCTGGACACCTCTTCTTATGCCTTACCTTCACCAAAATACTATCTTGGAAACTTTTCAATCAGGTTTCAGGGCTCACCACAGCACAGAGTCTGCCTTGTTGAAGGTACATAATGACCTACTGCTCACCATTGACTCCGGCGACTGTGCAATCCTGCTCCTTCTTGACCTCAGTGCAGCATTTGATACAGTGGACCACACCATCCTAATTGACCGTCTCCGGTATGGGGTTGGTATTGATGGCACTGCCCTGAGCTGGTTCATCTCCTACCTCAAAGGTAAGAGTTTCTCTACCAACATAGGAAACTCTTTCTCCTCCCCAGCTAGTCTCTGCTGTGGGGTTCCACAAGGTTCCATCCTTGGCCCCATTCGCTTCTCCCTGTTTATGCTCCCCTTAGGCCAAGTCATTGAAAGGCATGGCATTTCCTTCCATTGTTACGCAGCCGATACACAACTCTATCTCCCCCTGAAGCCCAAAAACCAATAAAATCTGCTGAACCTTACCCGCTGCCTCGAGGATATAAAGTGTTGGATGGCCCAGAACGTCCTCCAACTAAAAGAGAGTAAATCTGAGGTCATCCTTCTCGGCCCCTCGGACTCAATCAAAATGATAGCAGGCAGACTTGGAAGCCTTACCCCACTACTCAAACCTCACGTCAAAAACCTTGACATGATATTTGACTCAGCACTGAAATTTGACAAACAAGTCAATGCCGTGGTAAAAGCTAGCTTCTTTCAGCTTCGGATGATAGCTAAAATTAAAAAAAATCCTCCAGTTTAATGACCTCGAAAAGATTATCCATACATTTATCTCGTCCCGCCTAGATTACTGCAACTCCCTTTGCACTGGCATCAGCTAATCTTCCCTGTCCCACCTGCAACTGGTCCAAAACGCAGCAGCGAGACTCCTGACAGGCACCCGAAAAAGGGACCACATCACCCCGATCCTGGCTTCTCTCCACTGGCTCCCTGTGCGGTTCCGAATAAATTTCAAGACCCTCCTCTTTGTCTACAAAGCCCTCAATGGGCTTGCACCCACATACATTAAAAGTCTTCTCACCCAGTACATCACCTCCAGGTCCCTCAGATCGGCCGACTTGCGGTTACTGAATGTCCCGCAGTCTAGGCATAAGCTCAGGGGCGACCGCGCCTTTGCGGTCACAGCTCCTAGACTGTGGAACAGCATCCCCCTCCCCATTAGAACTGCCCCCTCCATCGACTCCTTTAAGTCTAGTCTCAAAACGTATCTGTTCTCCCAAGCCTTTCCTGACGTCCTCTGAGCAAGGGCTATTTGTATATATGTATGTAGCCTGCTTGTGTCTACTACTCTTATAACAAATGTAAAGCACTTTGGTCAACGAGAGTTGTTTTTTAAATGTGCTATATAAATAAATGTGACTTGACTCTTCTCCAGCTGTTCCTGGGGCGACCTCTTTTCCTTTTCCTTGGGGGTTCCATTTCAGGGCTTGCCGGGTGATGTTTGTGGCAGGTTTCCTGAGGGTGAGTCCAATCCAACTCCATTTTCTCCTCCTGTCTCTCCACCAGATGTTAAGTATTCTCCTAAGGCAGGTGTTAATGAATTATTGCAGCCTGTTTGTACTGTGTTTTGTTGTTTTCCATGTCTCTGATCCATACAGCATCACCTGTTTCACATTTGAGTTAAAGATGCATATTTTGGTGTTGATTGAGATGTGTTTTGAGCTCTAGATCTTCCTGAGCATGTTAAACACCTCCCTAGCCTTATTGATTCTACTTTTTATGTCTGCCTCTGCCCCTCCGGTGATGTCCACAACACTGCCTAGGTATGTGACTGTTTCTACCTCCTCTCAAGCACTGCTGTGCATAAGGATAGAGTTGCTGGTTTTAGAGTGGATCCTCATCATAAGACCATGTTTTGTTGCAGCTTGTGAGAGTCTGTCCATCTTCTCCTGCAATTTTATCTGTGTGTGTGAATGGAGAGATATGTCGTTTGCAAAGTCAAGATCATCTAGCTGCTCCCACATTGTCCACTGAATTCCATTTATTTTCCCTTCAGTTGTTTCCATCATGTAAAATGTAACTTGTAATGTAATGTAATATTTGCTGATTTCAGAGCTGGGACAATGTATTATTGTCTTTTCATTTTCTTAACTTTTCTATCAGCTGAGTTGTTACAGGTTTGAAAAATATTGAAAGTCAATTATATATAGTCTTTTTGATTACTATATTTCTTCCATTCTTGCCAAATAAATTGCATTTGAAAATGCAATTTTAATAACAGATCATATGTTAATTCAAATTGAATATACTTTTCCTTTTTTTCTGATGAGAAAGTGTGGCTTGGTGAGTAAATCTTGACTTTTTCTGATAGTATAAAGTGGTTGGCCATGAGGGAGTAGATTTCATTACATTGCCAACAATTTTTATTGTTGTTGAAGTCAATTGCTTATAAATTTATGCCCGGAATGCAACACCTCTAGCACTGTATAGTAGCAACAACATGTTTCACTCCACCTCTGTCATTTATTTTATTGAAGTCAATAGAATACATTCAGATAAAACATAAAACATACATGATAAAACACAACACACCAATGCTACTGTAATGTACGGTTAGCTCTGCTGACCAGCAATTAATTTATATAAAGGATTTAAATTTGCCATCACTTATATCAGGCTAACATACAAAGCCAATGATGTTTTCTAGAGAGAGTTAGATATAGCTCTTAGGTGCTAACGGAATCAAGGGATATGGGAAGAAAGCAGGAACGGGGTACTGATTTTGGATGGTCAGCCATGATCATATGAATGGCGGTGCTGGCTCCAAGAGCCGAATGGCCGACTGCTGAACCTATTTATCATGTTTCTATGTTTCTAATTCCAAATGCATCAAGCTCATTTTTCGGTAATTCGAGCTACTGCTGCTGACTAATGCTGAGAAGTTATCTCAGATTGCTACATGTTCACAAAGATGGAGACACAGCGAACAAACAAAGCAGGAACAATTATTTTTTCGATTTGCCGATAAAGGCAAGGATACAATTATAATCTGAGATTCAGAAGAAACTTTTCCATTTTGTTGCTGAGATCACAGTTTACAAAGTATACCTTCACTGTGTATTTTTAAACCATGTCTACCTTCTTTGCCCTTATGGATTATCTTTCATTTTGGACTGATCTGTATTTTAATTGTAGACTGAAGCATAAATTTGTATTGTACTGTAATATCCTTTAAGTAATAAGGGAGAAAAAAACGGAAGACAAGCTAGGAAGACGTATGCTTAGCCGCAGTCAAATTTGCTGTAATTATTTTTCTTTAAAATGTTTTTTTTTAAATTTAAGCTGTGATTGGCATTGTATCTAAAGACTTTATGTTATTATCAGCCTTTGGTTCAAGCTAAATCAGATGAAAGGCTGCCATGCCCAATATCTCTTTAAGCCTCTAATGAAGTCAATGAATTTCATCCGAAAATATTGGATCCAACATAGAAATAGGCAAAGATGCCTAATGCAAACAATGTCATTTAATATTATGTTCAATACTTTATGACATGTTTTATTAACAATAAATACAGTAATGGGTCTAGGTTTAAAAAGAATGTTTAAATGAAAGATTTATGGGAAGAATACTACTGAGAGTTTCCAGTTTTTTTGTTACGACTTCAGAAGACTGTGAACTTACCAGCAGCAGTTTGCAGTTTGTTAAGGAAATAATTTGCACAACATTTTTTTCCCAATCCCCATGTTTGGCTGTAATGTTGAAGATGTGAAAGGAGCATGAATTAGCACGAACATACACCAGCAAAAGGAGACATCAAATTGAATTCATTTTTTTTCCAAGTAAATCAAAGCGGCAAAAGACATGGAATTAGAAATTTTAACTAGTTTTGTGACAAGGATTTAAGAACAAAATTAACAAGCCTCAGGCAAGACTTGAAATTGAAAGGTTATTTTATGCAGAGTGTGGATATGTGAAATAGACTTCCCGATAAGGCAGTTAATGTTTTAAACTGTCAAACTTTAAAATGAAGAATTAAATGAATACTGGGTTATGAATAGGATTAAGAGTTATATAGATAAGTGTGATAGAGATAATTGAATGCAGTGTGCTATATGATGCCTCTTCAAATGCTGAGCTTGTGAAGATGTCATTTTCCTGCTCAGACAATCACTTTGGATTGAGAATGACCTGTTTTCACTGTGGTTTAATAGATTTAATTGAGGCCACTAGGCCTGCACTCGATGGAGTTTAGCAGGATGAGGGAAAACCTCATTGAAACTTACCGAATAGTGAAAGGGCTGGATAGAGTAGATATGGAGAGGATGTTTCCACTAGTGGGAGAGTCTAGGACCAGAGGCCATAGCCTCAGAACAAAAGACTGTACCTTTCGAAAGGAGTTTGAAAGCCTGATTTAGGTGGTGGGAAAGATGCTGGAGTCAATTATTAAAGAGGTAATAATGGAGCATTTGGATAGCAGTAAAAGGATTAGTCCAAGTCAACATGGATTTATGAAAGGGAAATCTTGCTTGACTAATCTTCTGGAATGTTTTGAGGATGTGACAAGTAAAATGGATGAAGGGGTGCCAGTGGATGTAGTGTTTCTAGACTTGGTATTGGGGGTAGGGTGTTGACATGGATAGAAAATTGGTTGGCAGAACGGAAGCAAAGAGTAGGAGTGAAAGGGTCCTTTTCAGAATGGCAGGCAGTGGCGAGTGGAGTGCCGCAAGGCTCGGTGTTGGGGCCGCAACTGTTTACCATATATATTAATGATTTGGAAGAGGGAATTAGGAGCAACACTAGCAAGTTTGTAGATGACACAAAGCTGGGTGGCAGTGTGAATTGTGAAGAGGATGTTAGGAGGTTGCAGGGGGACCTGGACAGGTTGAGTGAGTGGGCAGATGCGTCGCAGATGCAGTATAATATAGTAAATGTGAGGTTATCCACTTTGGCGGCAAAAGCAAGGGGGCAGACTATTATCTCAATGTGTTTAGGTTAGGTAAGGGGGAGGTACAGCGAGACCTGGGTGTCCTTGTACACCAGTCACTGAAAGTTGGCATGCAGGTACAGCAGGCAGTGAAGAAAGCTAATGGAATGTTGGCCTTCATGACAAGAGGATTTCATTTAAAGAGTAAAGAGGTTCTTATATGTAGTTGTATAGGGCTCTGGTGAGACCACATCTGGAGTATTGTGTACAGTTTTGGTCTCCTAATTTGAGGAAGGACATCCTTGTGATTGAGGCAGTGCAGCGTAGGTTCACGAGATTGATCCCTGGGATAGCGGGACTGTCATATGAGGAAAGATTGAAAAGACTAGGCTTGTATTAACTGGAGTTTAGAAGGATGAGGGAGGATCTTATAGAAACATATAAAATTATAAAAGGACTGGGCAAGCCAGATGCAGGAAAAATGTTCCCAATGTTGGGTGAGTCCAGAACCAGGGGCCACAGTCTTAGAATAAAGGGGAGGTCATTTAAGAGATGAGAAAAAACAACAACTGAGATGAGAAAATACTTTTTTACCCAGTGTTGTGAATTTATGGAATTCCCTGCCACAGAGGACAGTGTAGGCCAAATCACTGGATGGATTTAAGAGAGAGTTGGATAGAGCTCTAGGGGCTAGTGGAGTCAAGGGATATGGGGAGAAGGCAGGCACGGGTTATTGATAGCGGACAATCAGCCATGATCACAATGAATGATGGTGCTGGCTCGAAGGGCTGAATGGCCTCCTCCTGCACCTATTTTCTATGTTTCTATGTTTCTATCAGTTGAGGAGGAATTTCTTTAGTCAGAGGGTGGTGGATTTGTGGAATTCATTGCCATAGAACGCTGTGGAGGCCGTCAATGGATATTTTTAAGGCTGAGATTGACAGATTCATGATTAGTACGGTTGTCAGGGGTTATGGGGTTGAGAGGAAACGATAGATCAGCCATGATTGAATGGAGAAGTAGAGCATGTGCTGAATGGCCCAATTCTGCTTCAATAGCTTATGAACATGAACTTATTCAAAGATGGCTGATGAGAACAATGTGGGAACTGCAGATTATTCCACAAATACGGCAGCAGACAGGACTCCTCATGGCCTTGCCAGAGTTGATGTCTCTGTTAGACCAGTTAGTCTCAAGTGGTTCACAAGCAACAGCAGGACCACTGGTGGTAGAAGTTAGCCCCTGGCCAGGGACCACCGTGATGGTCTTCTGACAACTTGTCACATCCAAAGGACATTTCACTATTTCTGGATATCACAGATAATCAGGGACATATGGAAACGATTGAAAAAAAAACATATTTTCAAAAGAAATTTCAAATTGCTAATCTGAAAAAATTAAACAGCTGTTAAATAATTTATAATATACCATCACAGAAAAATGACAAGTGTGTACATTTTAATGATTGATGTTGAAGAATGGAAAACTACACTAAAAAGTCTAACTAGATAATTGTAGACAATGTTTATTGGGTGCCAACAGTTCACTGATTGTACAAAAACTAGATAGCACAATTCATCAGAATCCATTATGTCACGTATATTACTCCAGTAAAATACAGTTCAAAATCAGTAGAGTGTTCCTGTAAATATTATAGAGTAATTGATGGAAAGATACACCATGCAAACAGGCCCTTCAGCCCACTTTATTCCACTTGATTTTGACTAGCATGAGGATGGCACAGAGATAGGCATCTCCAACTATTCATTATTGATTATCAATTGTTTAAGACATTCAACAATCACTTTTCTCAATAGCTAAAATGTAACTGTTATCATCAAAGATCCAGACAATCCTGGCCATGCTCTCATCCTGCTATTAGCATTGGGAAGAAGGTACAAAAGCCTGGGAATTGTGAGCTCCTATTCAGGAATAGCTTGTTCTCAGCATCAATCAGGCTCTTGAACATTGCATTGACATCAAACCTTGCTCTGCAACTATGAACTATTGTAGAGTTTATTTTAGTTGCTCTATGGACTTTGATTTTGCACCATTATGGTCTGGTTACCTAGTGTTACTGATTATTCATTTATTGCATTATTGATTATTACATATTTATTTATGCGTTAATACATTAATGGGCCTGCAAATATGCCGCAAATAAGAAATTAATTGTTCTAAACACTCTTCATAAGTTCAGAAATTCGTAAGTCGTAGGAGCAGAATTAGGCCATTCGGCCCATCAAGTCTACTCTGCCATGCAAATCCTTGAAAATCCTTGACATCCATACTAACCAAGAAACTATCAATCTCTGCCTTAGAAATATCCATTGATTTGGCCTTGACTGCCTTCTGATTGAACCTGGGTCTCTTGCGCTGTAAGGCACAATTCTACTGCTGCACCACTGTGCCGCCTAAGTGGATCGAGAACAAGAATTTCTAATGCACATTTGAAATGTTATATAGCATATAGCATATAATTGAGGTATATGGATCATGTGCGGTAGAGGAGATTAGTTTAAGTTGGCATCATGTTTGACATGGACATTGTGGGCCAAAGGGCCTGTTCCTGTGCTATACTGTTCTATGTTATAATACAAAAGATACAGCCACATATAATTATGGTAAGTCATAAAATATAATAAATTCATAATGTTTTTTTAAACATTTATTTTTAAACCATTATACTTTGAAATATTTTGTTAAGGGAGTTACAATCCATACACATAAAAAAACAGTTATTAAGACCAGAATTTGCTGTATAGCAATGAGTTAACCATACTATTATTGAACGGATTGAAGGCCGATAAATCCCCAGGGCCAGATAGTCTGCATCCCAGAGTACTCAAGGAGGTAGCCACAGAAATAGTGGATGCATTAGTGATAATTTTTCAAAATTCCTTAGATTCTGGAGTAGTTCCTGAGGATTGGAGGGTAGCTAATGTAACCCCACTTTTTTAAAAAGGAGGGAGAGAGAAAGCGGGGAATTACAGACCAGTTAGTCTAACATCGGTAGTGGGGAAACTGCTAGAGTCAGTTATTAAAGATGGGATAGCAGCGAATTTGGAAAGTGGTGAAATCATTGGACAAAGTCAGCATGGATTTACGAAAGGTAAATCATGTCTGACAAATCTGATAGAATTTTTCGAGGATGTAACTAGTAGAGTGGATAAGGGAGAACCAGTGGATGTGTTATATCTAGACTTTCAGAAGGCTTTCGACAAGGTCCCGCATAAGAGATTAGCATACAAACTTAAAGCACACGGTATTGGGGGTTCAGTATTGATGTGGATAGAGAACTGGCTAGCAGACAGGAGGCAAAGGGTAGGAGTAAACAGGTCCTTTTCAGAATGGCAGGCAGTGACTAGTGGGGTGCCGCAAGGCTCAGTGCTGGGACTCCAGCTATTTACAATATATATTAATGATTTGGACGAGGGAATTCAATGCAACATCTCCAAATTTGCAGATGATACCAAGCTGGGGGGTATAGTTAGGTGTGAGGAGGATGTTTGGAGGCTGCAGGGTGATTTGGATAGGCTGAGTGAATGGGCAGATGCATGGCAGATGCAGTATAATGTGGATAAATGTGAGGTTATCCACTTTGGTGGCAAAAACATGAGGCTAGACTATTATCTGAATGGTGGCAGATTAGGAAAGGGGGAGATGCAACGAGACCTGGGTGTCATGGTACACCAGTCATTGAAAGTAGGCATGCAGGTGCAGCAGGCAGTGAAGAAAGCAAATGGTATGTTAGCATTCATAGCGAAAGGATTTGAGTATAGGAGCAGGGAGGTTCTACTGCAGTTGTACAGGGTTTTGGTGAGGCCACACCTGGAGTATTGCGTACAGTTTTGGTCTCCAAATCTGAGGAAAGACATCCTTGCCATAGAGGGGGTACAGAGAAGATTCACCAGACTGATTCCTGGGATGTCAGGACTTTCATATGAGGAAAGATTGGATAGACTCGGCTTGTACTCGCTGGAATTTAGAAGATTGAGGGGGGATCTTATAGAAACTTACAAAATTCTTAAGGGGTTGGACAAGCTAGATGCTGGAAGATTGTTCCCGATGTTGGGGGAGTCCAGAACAAGGGGTCATAGTCTAAGGATAAGGGGGAATTCCTTTAGGACCGAAATGAGGAAAACATTCTTTACACAGAGAGTGGTGAGTCTCTGGAATTCTCTGCCACAGAAGGTAGTTGAGGCCAGTTCATTGGCTATATTTAAGAGGGCGTTAGATGTGGCACTTGTGGCTAAAGGGATCAGGGGGTATGGAGAGAAGGCAGGTACGGGATACTGAGTTGGATGATCAGCCATGATCACATTGAATGGCGGTGCAGGCTCGAAGGGCCGAATGGCCTACTCCTGCACTATTTTCTATGTTTCTATGTTAAAAAAACACACTTGAAGCACACAAACATATAAGATTTTTATGCTTTTTTTTGCAATAGCTATAATAGCTATAATTTGTAATAGCTTTACAAATACCTGTAAAGTCCCGAAAATTCAAATATTTTCCTACAATTCTCTTGGACAGATGCACCGCCTCTGGATTATGATTGCATCATTTACTCTAATCCTGGGAATTCCAAGTCAAACTGCACATGTGCCAAAATCAGCAAGTTGCTGTCATTTTCCCACTGTGACATCAATGAATGTCAATATTTCCACCATCACCATTAAAGACTAGCTGGTAAATGCATTTGGAACTTGGTTGGAGTATCTGGTGCAATTGTAAAGCTGTTCTTTCTTCCACCGTGAGTGGTACAGTGGCGCAGCAGTAGAGTTGCTGTCTTACAGCGCTTTCAGTGCCGGAGACCCGGGTTCGATCCCGACTATGGATGCTGTCTGTACAGAGTTTGTACATTCTCCCCGCGACCGCCTGGGTTTTCTCCGAGATCTTCGGTTTCCTCCCACACTCCAAAGATGTACAAGATTTGTAGGTTAATTAGCTTTGTATAAATGTAATTTGTCCCTAATGTGTGTAGGATAGTGTTAATATGCGGGGATCGCTGGTTGGAGCGGACTCGGTGGGCCGAAGGGCCTGTTTCTGTGCTGTATCTCTAAACTAAACAAAAAAAAACTAAAGGGTTCAGACCTAAAATGTCATTTATCCATTTTCTCCAGAGATGTGGCCTGACCCAGTAAATTACTCCAGCACTTTGTGTTTTTTTTTGTGAACCTGCATCTGCAGTTTCTTTTGTCAGACATACAGACATACAGTTGTATGTTCCAGTTTAGTTTAGTTCAGTTTAGAGATGCAGCATAGAAACAGGCCCTTCAGCCCACCAGGTCCATGGATTGCCCATTCACACTAGTTCTATGTTATCCTATTTTCCTGCTCCCTACAGACTAGGGGCAATTTACAGAGGCAAATTAACTTACAAACCCGCACACATCTGGGACGTGGGAGGAAACCGGAGCAGCCGGAGGAAACTCACGCATTCACAGGGCAAATTAACTTACAAACTCCACACATACAGCCCCCGAGGCTGGGATTGAACCCGGGTCCCTGGCACTGTAAGGCAGCGGCTCTACCTGCTGTATCACCGTGTCGCTAGTGAAGGCTACAGCAAAGGCCCCAGCCAAGCATATTGGGTTCAGGGGTTGGTCTTTACTGTTCAGTTGATTTATTGGAGAATCACTCAGTCTACAGAAAATACTAGAACATGAAATAAAAGACATCAATTTCCTTATGTTCACTTATGCCTTTTAATTTCAAAGTTTTATTCTAAATGTATGTAGCATAGCCTTTATTTTAAAATGCCATTGTGTGATAGTTTTTATTTCTCAATTGATTTTGATGTTTGCACCAGAGGCCATCACAGAAAATGGTTCAGACATTAGCTGTGTGAAATGAGCTTGTGTAATTGTTTTTGCTGAATGATTTACTTCACCCTGGATTCATAAATTCATTCGGAGAATCTTTACTCTGACAGCGATCAGCTGAAGACAACTTTATCTGCTATTCAACCTATCAGGCAAAATAATTTGGAAGGTAAATTACACAAGCGTGCAGGTGGATTGTTTCTCTTCATGTGCAATTTGATGCTTAGTCAAGTGTGCAAATGCACAAATGCTAATTACTTAAATGAAAAACCTAAACTAAAAGACAAAATGAAGCTACTGCACATCAAAACAGATTAATTTCAAACACATTAGGTGCTTCCATTGATACATGACACATAGGATCAGCGTGTCATGCTCGTGAGGAAATAGGCTTCAAGTTCAAGTCCGAGTCTGTAACTTGAACACAGTCTCTGCTTTAATTACAGTCCAATGTTGAAGGAGCATTCTTTCATTTGAGCTGCTGGCCTTTGGAAGGGATGTTGTTAAATAGAATAGCCAATTTCATCCAACCTGAAATATCACACCTGTTCACCAGGGAGTGTTTTTTCCTGAGCCAGGCTTGGAGCAGAAATCAGTCGCTGGTAAAGATTAGTGCTAGCCCCTCTCTGCAGTTGACTGTAGTCTACATGCCATGGGGCAGCATGGTGGTGCAACGGTAGAGTTGCTGCCTTACAGCGCCAGAGACCTGGGTTCAATCCTGTCTACCGGTGCTGTCTGTACAGAGTTTGCACGTTATCCCCGTGACCGCGTGGGTTTTCTCCAGGTTCTCCGGTTTCCTCTCATATTCCAGACATACAGGTTTGAAGGTTAATTGGCATCGGTAAAATTGTTAATTGTCCCTAGTATGTAAGATAGTGTTGGTGTACTGTGTGATTGCTGGTTGGTGCAGACTCGGTGGGCCAAAGGGCCTGTTTCTGCACTATATCTCTAAACTAAACTGATGACTCAGCAAAGCCTGCAGCAGTTGCACAAGGCAGTGGTGGAAAGAGGACGGCGGAAGGAGCGCTGGGCCAGGCCGACTGCTCATTCATCGATCCAGTGCAGCCTGGACACTAGCCAATACGGGAGAAAATAAGGAATTACGTATCTTCTTCGGTACCAAGATTGCAGAAGTAGAATTCAAGCGTTTTCTTCCATCTGTTTTATTCTCAACTTCATTACATGCCTTTTGTCCAGAGAAAAAGACTTCTGATGTTGGATTAATTTAGGATTGTATTGTAATTTGCTCGTCAAACTTGGTTGAATTGGGTGACAAATGAGTGCATGAATAAGTTGCGAAGGAAAACAAAATGATTTTGGCCTTAGAGGATTAGACTTTTGAGAAATTTGAAACTAAGTTGGTTAGATGGTTTAGTTTATTGTCAGTGTACCAAGGTAGAGTGCTAGGGTTACACAAAAGGCTGGAGAAACTCAGCGGGTGCAGCAGCATCTAAGGAGCGAAGGAGATAGGCGACGTTTCGGGTCGAGACCCTTCTTCATACCCTTCGTCGCCTATCTCCTTCGCTCCTTAGATGCTGCTGCACCCGCTGAGTTTCTCCAGCCTTTTGTGTAACCCTCGATTCTCCAGCATCTGCAGTTCCTTCTTTAACACAAGGTAGAGTGCTATCCAGCCAGGGGACAAACTAGACATGATTATAATCGAGCTATCCACAGTGTACAGATACATAATAATGGGAATAACATTTAGTGCAAGATAAAGTCCAGTAAAGTCCAATCAAAGATAGTTCGAAGGTCTTCAATAAGGTAAATAGTTGGTCAGGACCACTCTCTAGTTGTTGATAGGATGTGATAGTTGCCTGATAACAGCTGGAAGAAACTGTCCCTGAATCTGGAAGTGTGTGTTTTCACACTTCAGTACCTCTTGCCGGATGGGAGAGGGGAGAATAGGGAATGACCGTGGTGAGACTCATCCTTGATTATGCTGGTGGCCTTGCCGAGGCAGCGTGAAGTGCAAATAGAGTCAGTGAAAGGGAGGTTGGTTTGTGTGATGGTCTGGGCTGCGTCCACAATTCCCTGAGATTTCTTGTGGAGCTGTTCCCAACCCATGGTGTGATGCAATGGAATGAGATAACTATCTTCCTCTTCCAGAAGAGGATCTACTGTACTAATTTAGAGTGCGATTTGGCTGGATAGCATGCAGAACAAGCTCTACATACATATATATGTCTGTGACAATAATAAACTAACCTAAACGTTGATATTGTTAGTGAATGGGAAAGGTCTATCCTTCCTGTAAGCACCTTTCTCCAAGATTAACATGAAGTGTTGGAGAAGAGGGCAAGGATACCCCAGTTCGTTTTTCATAAAATATATTTTAACTAAGGTATTCTGACTCATGTGTAGCTGGAAAAAAAAGATGTTATTTTGTTCACATCTCTGATTGGTTTCTTGGAGCCAATTATGTAACAATGAAGGTTACCTTTATCTTACTTTAAGATAATCAAGGGTATATCAGATTTGCACGCGAGTTATTTTCAGAAAGGGCTTTTGTAGCAAAGTCTTTAATGAGATGTGAACATGATTGGAAAAGAGTAGAATTTGTTGTTCCTCCCTCATTGCCTTTGAATCAGCGATGGTGAGTCACTTTCTAAAACAGTAACAATCTCTCAACGCTGCAAGGTGGAAAGAGTCTATCATTAATTTTAACTAGTTATGAAGGATCAGTAAGGAATTACAAGGGAAATTGGTGAAAGTTCCTTCCACCTGTGACCTTTAAATTCTAGGTGGTAAAGACCGGTGACCTGGGAAGTTTTGTTGACGATGAAGACAATAAACTCTCTTGAATCTTGAATCTTGAATCTTGAAGATGCCTTGGCGGATTTCTGCAGCGAAATGTAAACACTGAAACTATGATAGTGGAAGGAGTGAAAATTTGTAGCCTCAGAATAAAAGGACATACCTTCAGAAAGGAAATGGGGAGAAATGTTGGTAGTCAGAGGGTGGTGAATCTGTGAAATTCATTGCCACAGAAGGCTGTGGAGGCCAAGTCAATGGATAGTTTTAAGGAGGAGATTGACGGATTCTTGATTAGTACGGGCATCGTATGAGGAGAAGGCAGGGGAGAATGGAGTTGAGAGGGAGAGATTGATCAGCCATCATTGAATGGTTGAGTAGACTTGATGGGCTGAATGGCCTAATTCTGCTCCTCTAATTTATGACCTTATGAACAGGGGCAAACTGGCAGATATATCCCAATATTTCTTGCTGATATAAATTATAAAAAATAGGGAAATTGCTGCCAAACAATGTGAGGATTGATTTGAGTGATCAATTTGTGCTGTTGCCCGATTCAAAGAATTTCAGATTTGAAAATGAATTACGATGTATTAGTTATTCCTTGTTGTCACTTATTTGAATTTGTTCCCAGCCACTGAATAATAATTGGTAGCATGAAAGGTAAGGTGTGACTTGAGCAATCGCACTGCTCTGTGACGATCTGACATTTATGAAGGAGGTGTACTTCCAGATATGGTACCTTTGAAAGGGATTACACCATTGTCACACTCGAGTAGAAAGACTTAATTACATACAAAGCTGAGTTGTTCTCCCAAAGCATTGCACACAGGGCATCGAGGCCAAATGCAGTCTTCTCGTTAATTAAAGGAAGGTGATAATTAGATCTGGATGTGCAGGCAAAAATCGCCTATGGTGTTTCACACAGGAATGCTGCGTTTTGCCATAGATACTGACTCAGTTACTGGCACACCAATTATTCAGTTAAACAATTTGGGCACTCCCAATTGAAGGATAGTTATCCACAGTCTGAAATCTGACTATCCTGCGCAGTGACCCAGGGGGTGCAAATGTAGCCATATTTGAACAGCATCTGTGCAAAGTTGTATATCTAGATATTTTCTTCCTCAATCGCTTTGAATGTGAATATTGAATCTATTGAATATTGAATATTTAATCTAGCAGAACTTTGTTCAATGTGGATCATTAAGCTGCTTTATATCGCAGAGAGAGAATGTACAACAAACTGTCATTGATCAGGTTCACGTCGATGAATCGATACGTTTATTATTAAAAGTGGTGGTTTGCAAAATATTCCAACTGTGTTGCAGCTCAGATGATGTTGTCCGAGTGATATTAGGTGCCTCATTAACAAACTACATCCAGTTTAACACTGCACTACTGTCAACCAACAGATCCACAGACAATTGCAAAATCTGAGGCCAAATTCTAACTTCATCCACAAGGGGGCAATAAAATCAACTTCCTTGAGAAGGTCAGAATATTTGGTTAAAAGCACTCAAAGTACATTCTCTACTCTCTGCAGAAGGAACTCCACAGACCAACTGCAGATATTGTAGGCTAAAACAGCGGATTTACAATCTGTTATTGGTTTAGTTTAGTTTGGTTTAGAGATAAAGCGTTGAAGCAGGCTCCTCGGCCCACTGTGTCCGCGCCGACCAGCAATAACCTATATGCCAGTTCTATCCCACACATTAAGTGCATTTTACAGAAATATAAGTAACCAACAAACCTGCACGTCTTTGTAATGGGGGCGGAAACTGGAGCACCTGGAGAAAACACTTGCGACCTCAGAGAGAACGTGCAAACGGCACACAGACAGCACCTAGGGTCAGGATCAAACCTGGGTCTCTGGCGCTGTAAGGCAGCAACTCTGCCACTGAGCCACTGTGCCGCCCTCCAATACAGCAAGCAAAACAAGGTACACAAACACATTAATTTACCATCAGTCCAAAGCCTGCACCATTATAAAGACCAAACGACCATATGGACTGATGCACCACCTTTCTCAATAGATCATTTATAAAGTTGATGAAGGAATCTTTATCCAATAAATGAATTAAAATAGTGTTATAAATCTGTGAAAATCTATGCCCTTTTGCCCAACAGGTCAATGCAGACCAAGATGCCAGTCAATGCTACTACCAATTGCCTGCATTTGGATTATAACCCTTCAACCTTTTGTATCAAGTAGCTGTCCAAATGTCTTTTACCTTTTATAATTGCACCTGCCTCTACCACATCCTCTGGCAGTATATTTCCTTTATCGATCAACGTCTGTGTAAACAACTTGCCACACAAATCCTTATTAAATCTTTACCCTCTCACCTAACACCTAAACCCTCTAGGTTTGGTCCCCCTCCCCCTGCCCTGGAATAAAGACAGTGAATATCTACTCTATCTATGCCCCTCTGAAAGTTATAAACTATGAGGTTATCTCTCAGTCTCCTTCACTCCAAGGAAAAATATCTTCCAACTTATCCAGACTCTCCTTATGACGCAAGCCTTCCAATCCAGGCAACATCCCTATGATACTTTCTGTCCCCTCTTCACGTTTTTAGTTTAGTTTAGAGATGAAGCATGGAAACAGGACCCTTGGCCCACCGAGTCCACGCCGACCAACGAACACCTGTGCACTCACTAGTTTTATGTTATCCCACTTTTGCATCCACTCCCCCCACACAAAGGGTGATTCACAGCAGCCAATTAACCTACAAAACCCTCACACCTTTGAGATGCGGGAGGAAACTGGAGCACCTGGAGGAAACCCACGCAGTCACCGGGAGAACGTGCAAACTCCACAGACAGCAGCCGAGGTCAGGACTGAACCCGGGTCTCTGGCGCAGTGAGGCAGCAGCACTACCAGCTGAGCCACTGTGCCACTCTTTATCCCATCCTTCCTGTAGCACAACAAGGGGAACAGCACTAGTACTCCAGTGCAGCCCAACTGAGGATTTGTACCAATTGTAAGGTGATATCCTGCCCTATACTTGTTGCCTCAGCTGAGGAAGGAAAGTATACCTTACACCTTTTTATTACTATTCTATGTGTGTTGCCACATTGATGGAACAATGTACTTGTACCTCAAGGATTCGCTGTGATGTATAGCACGCCAAATTGCCTGTCATTCACTGTCCACGTCTTAGCCTGGCTTAACTTCCTATGATGTATCACTTCATACTCCTCAGAGTTAAATTTCATCAACCATTCCATTACCCACTTTCCCAGTTTATCTAGATCCTGCTGTAACCTCAGGCAACCACAGTGGGTGGCGCAGTGGTAGAGTTGCTGCCTTACGCCGCTAGAGACCCGGGTTCCATCCTGACTACGGGTACTGTCCATATGGAGTTTGTACCACCTCCCTGTGTCTGCGTGGGTTTTCTCTGGGTACTGTGGTTTTCTCGCGTGTAGGATAGGACTTGTACATGGGGATTGGTGATCAGAGTTGATTCGGTGGGTGGAAAAGCCTGTTCCCACGCTGTATCTCAAAACTAAACTAAACTAAATTCACTGTCCACAAATTTCCCCATTTTTGGTGCCACCTACAAACTTACTAATCATGTCACCTATATCCTCTACCAAACATTAGTATATATGACAAAGAATACGTAACACAGGAAAGCTCCCTGTGATACATAAGAGGTTAGATATCTAATCTATAAATCACCCCTCCACTATCTTCCTCTGCTTCCTACCACCAAGCTACAGTAAATTAGATCCAATTTGGTATCTCACTCTGAATGCCATCATTCTGACCTCATGCATGGTCTTACCAAGGCCTTGCTGAAATACTAGTCGTCAATGTACACTTCCATGTCCCACCAATCCTCTTGGCCTCCCAAGACTCACTCAAATTCGTGAGACACAATCTCCCATGAAGAAAGCTATACTGGCTACTTCTAATCCATCCCTACCTTTCCAATTGCAAATCAATCCTGCACCTCAGAATCCCTTCTGGTAATTTTAGTGTGAAGTGAAGTAACTTGATTAACTGGACAGATTAATCTAACATTCATTAATGTATTGCGCTATTTTTAAATATATAATTTATGATGCTTTTATACTAAGATTTAATACGTATTTTATGGTGTTTTTATATGCAATGTAATGTTATGTAATGTTGTCCCTTGTCTGGACCTTGAGTCTGAATTAAAGTTTTTTATTATTATTATTATTATTATTAAACAAGTCGCTGCAACCTTAAGTAAACTTTTTCTTCATTACTTCCAAAAAATCCTAAAATGTAATTTGGAAAATAACAGAAATCAATTGAGCTTTGCTTTGCTATCCTATCCCTCTCCTGTCTCTCCTCATTCTATTCACCTCATTTCTCTTGTCCTCGTCTCCTTCCTGTTTGTTTGTTTGCTTATTTATTTATTTTTTAAACAGGGACAGTGCATATTGATGAACATTTACATGTAGATATGCAAGATTATAGCCAGTAGTTAATTTCCATCTTTAGTCCCTGCAGGTTTCTGCAGCCATACATCAAGAAGAAACAATTTTACAAGACACACAACCAACTCAATTCACACAAACATCCATCACAGTGAATCTCCTCCTCACTGTGATGGAAGGCAAAGTCTTGTCTCTCCCCTGCTCTCCATCCTCTCCCGATGTTAAAGACCCAGGCGGGCGATGGTAGGTCCCACGGCCGTTAAGGCCGCACCAGCGATGTAAGGCCATGCTCCGGGTTTTAAGAAGATTGACACAAAATGCTGGAGTAACTCAATGGGCAGGCAGCATCTCTGGGGAGAAGGAATTGGTGATGTTTTGAGTCGAAACTCTTCTTCGGATGTCAGACTACATCTTTGGTGTAAACTAGCATCTGCAGTTCTTTCCTACACATCTTAAGAAGATGATTTTATTTGTTAATCCCTCCTCTCCGTTTACAAGCTGAGGCCAGGTTTTTGCCAAGTCAGGCTGGATTCTGAGAGATCGGAACAATGTTGTCAGTCATTCCTGACACTGTTGAAGACAAACTTGATGGTCATTGAGCGACTGTCAGTGAGTCAAGCCCCACCAGCAGGCTTCACTCAACTCCCACAACTACTAAACAGCTTTTTCCCATGCCTTGTCATTCATCAGCTCCCCTTGCCAAAGCAGCCATCAGTGATCCTTGCCCGCGGCAGCCTCTAGCAACTGCAGACCACAATAGCCTACACATTCAAATTAATAGTTACTGCTGACAAATCACCCATAGTTTAATTTATTCGTGAAAGTGAAAATCTTTCATTGATTCCTGCCACAGATCAACACCCCCCCAATAACATTGTATAAAAACCTGACTGCCCATCCGATCAGAAATAACAAACTCCTTCTGCACCTGACTACTGCAAAGAGAAATATTCTCAAGGAGGTGGCAATATACACCAGATTGATATTGTAAAATATTTTGTTTCATTAATGTGGTATGCAAGAAAGTTATCTCAAAATATGTTTGGGTGGAATAATTTTAATGCAGCCATAATTGCAAGTTAATGTGAATGTTATGAACATAGAAAACACTACAGGTTGAGAATGACATTTTTATAGTAAAAAAAAACATTAAGTTATTAACATTGTCATAGAAACATAGAAAATAGGTGCAGGAGGCTATTTGGCCCTTTGAGGCAGCACCGCCATTCATTACGATCATGGCTGATCATCCACAATCAGTAAGCCGTGCCTGCCTTCTCCCCATATCCCATGATTCTGCTAGCCCAGAGAGCTAACTCTTTTAAATTCATCCAGCGAATTGGCCTCTACTGCCTTCTGTGGTAGAGAATTCCACAAATTCTCATCTCATTTTTAAATGGCCTCCCCTTTATTCTTAGACTGTGGTCCCTAGGTCTGGACTCCCCTAACTTTGGGAACATTTTTCCTGCATCCAGCGTGTCCAGTCCTTTTATGAATTTATATGTTTCTATAAGAAACATTGTATAACCATCCAAAGAGATCAACAACAAAGTCACAGACCAGAAACTGAGACCTCATTCAAAGGCATCTAACCACATGATGGTGATAATACTTTATTGGGACATGCACCTACACGCCTTAGTATAGTAAAGTCATACTATATATAAGTACAATCATTGATAAGTACAAAAGTGCAATGATTGTAGTATAATAGTAGACTTCACCGAGACACTACATAAAGGCTCGCCATGTAGCTGGTGCACACAAAATTTCAAAGTTCTTAAGAGTGCAGTCTTATCTTGGAATGAACCGACCGTTATACTGGCCACACCGATCCTCTCCTCCGTCTGCGGCAATCTTGAAAACTGCCCTTCGTACAGCATCTGCCGACTCCCTCCACCATGGTTCCTGGTCTTCGGGGTCAAGCAGGAGACAAGCCTCGGATAACTCCAGATGGGTTCCTGGTTCTGTGGTGGCAAGTCAGGCCTGTTGTCAAGGTAAACCCGCGGCTCGCTAGTAGTTTCTGCCGTGGAATGAAATTTCAAAGACAGGGCACACTGCATATGTACTATATTGTGTGATTAATGTGTGCCATGGTCCCATAGCATAGCAGGAAGTTTCCACCTCAGCTAATACTGCTACCACCATAATCTATTTCGACAAGTGATGGCTTCCACTGATTGTCGCCGGAAGCTTGCGTCCTTTTCAGGATGAACGATGACAGCGAGGTCAACATTTGTAACAAGATGGACGCGAAAAGAAGAATAATGCATGCCATCAAGGAAATAAATTCCTGGGCCTCAAACATTAACTGTTCCTCTTTCCCTGGATGCTTTTGGACCTGCTGAGTGTGTCCAGAATGTTCTGCTTCTTTTATTTCAAATATTGAACAATGCTTTTCCAGCTCCAAAACAATACATGGTGTTGGAATAAGAGAGCTTGCATTCTAATTGATAAAGCAGCTGAAGATTAAACTGCAGTTTTTTTCTCAAATTAAATCACAGGCTATGTTGACTGTATAGGAATCCTCACCAGATGAAGCAGAAGTCAGAGCAGGGGATGACTAAGAATGGAGAATAGTTGAGGGGAAATTACATAGAAATTGCAACACCAAAACCGGATATTCATCTCAATTAATCACCCAGGTCAGCTGGATATTCAATTTGGGATTGAGGTTGAGTTACCTCCCACTGCGTATCCGACCTCTCGGTCCTGGGCCTCCTCCACGGCCAGAGTGATCAACACCGCAAGTTGGAGGAACAGCACCTCATATTCCGCTTGGGGAGTCTGCATCCTCTGGGCTTAAACATTGAATTTTCTCAATTCTGTTAACCCAGACTGCCTCCCCCCCCACCTCTCCCTCAGCCCTCTGGCCTTGACATTCCTTCTCCATCTCCCCCCCCCCCCCCAGTCGCACTAGCTTCTCATTTTCACACCACGAACAGCTTACAATGGCCTGCTTCCTTTGTCACCAATACTTTTTTGCATATCTTTCACTCATTGTTCCTTATCTCTCCACATCACTGTTTATATCTCTCGTTTCCCTGATCCCTGACCAGTCTGAAGAAGGGTCTCGACCCGAAACGTCGCCTATCTCCTTCGCTCTTTAGATGCTGCTGCACCCGCTGAGTTTCTCCAGCTTTTTGTGTAACCCTCGATTCTCCAGCATCTGCAGTTCCTTCTTTAACAATCCATTCTAGTCTGGTGGGTTCAGTAGCTGATGAATGTGCGTGATGATGGGAGTAACATGTGAGATGGTGCACTCCTCCACCCACCTTCACACAGTTACTGTGTCATCAATGCCATTTCAAATACACCTCTTTCACTTTGAGAGGATGTGGGCCAAAGATTACCAGGGGTATGTGGGAATGTAGCATTTTATTTAGGAGGCTTTGGGACACCCTTGATACTTTTCCTCCATTTGCATTGTCATCTCTTCCTGTGACAGAGCTTGGAATTAAGAATCCATTTCAGATGTCTGGTGTCAGGCAATAAAAACAATGTGGGCTGTTCGATAGAACCAGGTGAGTGCAACTGGTTCTCAGTTCTGTCAATGAGCTTCTGCTCTTTGTAGAACTTGCAGATATCACAGAGGATGTTTCTCGTCCTAAGATTGTGCTTGTGGGAGTGTGGTGTCCCTGTGCTAGTTTGATTGATTGAATTGGTTGAAATATACACGTACACAAGCCCTTAGGCTGTCCGAGTCCACACCGATGATCGATCACCAATTTATACTAGTTCTGTGTTATCCCACTTTCACTTCCTACACACACGAAGATAGAGGACCACCTGGACAGTAACAACAGCAGGCAGGTGTGGCAGGGGATCCAGCATCTCACCAGTTATAAGACAAACCTTGGAGCTGCTGAGGGTGACGCCGCATTGGCAGAGGAGCTGAACCTCTTCTTTGCTCGCTTTGAAGTGGAGCCACCCGAGACAGCCACAACACACCATATGGTCCACAGTAGCCTAACCCTCACGATAGAGGAGCATGAGGCGAGGCGCACGCTGCGGGCCATCAATCCAAGGAAGGCTACTGGACCCGACGGCGTCTCTGGACGCATGCTGAAGGACTGCGCAGACCAGCTGGCTGGAGTCTTCACAAGGATTTTTAACCAGTCTCTGGCCCAGTCCACTGTCCCACCCTGTCTGAAGTCCGCAACCATAGTCCCCTTGCCCAAAAAACCCCACATTTCCAGCCTCACGGACTACCGGCCAGTCGCACTCACACCAGTGGTGATGAAGTGCTTTGAAAAACTGGTCCGGGGTCACATCACATCACTCCTGCCCCAAAGCTTTGACCCCCACCAGTTTGCGTACAGAGCGAATAGATCTACAGAGGACGCTGTAGCCACAGCTCTCCATGCTGCACTGTCCCACCTGGAGCAGCGGGGAAGCTATGTGCGAATGCTCTTTGTGGACTACAGCTCTGCTTTTAATACTATCCTTCCCCACAAACTGGTGGACAAACTGGGGGACTTGGGACTTCCACAATCCACCTGCATGTGGATAAATAGCTTCCTGTCGGGCTGCAGCCAGAGAGTCAGAATGGGCCATCACACATCCACGGCCCTCAGCCTCAGTACTGGCTTTCCACAGGGCTGCGTGCTGAGCCCCCTGCTCTACACCATCTACACACATGACTGCACCTCCGCCCACCACAGCAACACCATTGTCAAATTTGAAGATGACACTACGGTGGTGGGGCTCATCTCCGGGGAGGACGAGTACGCCTATCGGGATGAGGTGGAGCAGCTGACAGTGTGGTGTGGAGAAAATAACCTGCTCCTGAACACCTTAGAGACTACGGAGATAATAATAGACTTCAGGAAGAACAAAACAGAACTGGTACCACTAATCATCAGAGGGGACTGTGTGGAGAGGGTGGCGGATTTCCGCTTCCTGGGAATCCATATTGAGAAGGACCTGACGTGGAGCGTGAATCTGACATGGAGCGTCCAGCAGAGACTGCACTTCCTGAGGGTGCTCAGGAAGAATAACATCACACAGAGACTGCTGCTGTCCTTTTATCGGTGCTCCATTGAGAGCATCCTAACATACTGTGTATGCGTGTGGTACACCAGCTGCACAGCAGCTCAGAGGAAAGCGCTCCAGAGGGCCATTGACAACGCCCAGAGGATTGTCGGCTGCCCTCTCCTTACCTTGGAAGACTTACACAGTTCCCGCTGCATCAAAAAATCCCAGAATATTATAAAGGACATTTCCCACCCCGGACACTCCCTGTTTGAACTGTTGCCGTCAGGCAGACGGTACAGATCTACAAGGACAAGGGCAAACAGACTTAAAAACAGTTTTTACCCCACTGCTATAAAGGCACTAAATGTAGCCGCCAAGGAACACGGGGACTAAGGGACTGTGGTTGGTACACTGTGAAATCGACAGAAGGATGTAGGGTTGGGTGTTTATGCGGCTATTTTCATATTTCATATTTATTTTAGTTGTTTATCTTTTTTAATATTTTACCTTGTATGTATCGTTAGCTTTTATGGTTTGAATGTTGCACTGACTGCTTGACATTTTTTAATTTCGTTGTACATGGTTCATGTTACAATGACAATAAAGAAACTATTCTATTCTATTCTACGGGTAATTTACAGAGGCCAATTAACCTACAAACCCACACATCTTTGCGATGTGGGAGGAAATCGGAGCACCCAGAGGAAACACACGTGGTCACGGGGATAACGTGCAAGCTCCACGCAGGCAGCACCCGGTGTCAGGATTAAACCCAAGCCTCTGGTGTTGCTAGGCAGCAGCTCCACCAGCTGCACCACTGAGCCAAGGCTGTGCAGGATGACTTCATTCTGCCTCGATAATAACATTCTGCAGCCTAAGTTAGTCCCAAGCAGGAAGTTCGGCAACTATGCAGCATGGGGGATCTGAGAAGATTGCAGAGCTAAACTTCTTAAATGGTTGCAGCTGCACATTAAATTTGAAGTACTTTGCAGTGCAGACGAAGGATGGAGGCAAAAAAAAGTGAATTGGTTCAATGATGGCTTAGCATATCCAAAGAACCCCTTAATTCCCTGATGCAGCTGTGGAACTAGATATACATGAAGGCAAGTTGCCACATCTGGCACTGAGATGCACTTTCCCTGCAGGAGACCCATTCATGCTGTGTGGGAAATACAGACACTAACAAAAGGCCCTGATTTTTACACAGCCAAGAAGGATGGTCATCATGTTTTTTTGGAAATTTTTGCCAATACCATAACAGATTGGAATCATTAAGAATTATTTGTAATACTATTTTTGGAAAGCTTTTTTTTAATATAAGGAACAAGGATGCAGAGATGGAAGATGCTATGTTGATACCCCAAAGATTAAACAAGAAGTAAATGCTTGTCTATCTGAATAAATGGGAATTCACCAAGGTAAAAAAATATTGCAAGGCTTTAAAAAAAAGACATGGAAGGCAAATAACATTTTATAAGGAGAACACTGTACTGACATGGGTGAGGGCAAATGTCTGCGGAGGACTGGGCAATATGTTTTTTTTAGTTTAGATGCACAGCATGGAAACAGGCCTTTTGGCCCAAAGAGTCCATGCCAACCATCGATCACCCGTTCATGTTATTTATCTGTGTGGGAAGGAACTGGCGATGCTGGTTTAAACCGAAGATAGACAAAAAAAGCTGGAGTAACTCAGCAAGTCAGGCAGCATCTCTGGAGAGAAGGAATGGGTGACGTTTCGTGTCTGAAGAAGCGTATTGATCCAAAACGTAAACCATTCCTTCTCTCCAAAGATGCTCCCTGTCCCGCTGAGTTACTCCAGCTTTTTGTGTCTATCTTCATGTGATTTCTCTGTTAGCTCACTTTCTCATCCACTCCCGACAAACTAGGGGGTGGTTACAAAGGCCAATTAATATACAAATCCTTCGCTCCTTAGATGCTGCTGCACCCGCTGAGTCTCCAGCTTTTTGTGTAACCCTCGATTCTCCAGCATCTGCAGTTCCTTCTTTAACAATATACAAATCCACACTTTTTTGGGATGTGGGCGAAAGTGAAGCATCTAGAGGCAACCCACACAATCACAGGAACAACATACAAACTTGGTTCAAACAACACCCAAGGTCAGGATTGAACCTGGGTCTCTGGCTCTAGGAGGCAGCAACACTACCGCTGCACCACTGTGTCCTGGAGCAGAGAGGCCAATGAGATTATTTATAATTCGTTAAAGTGACCCACTTCAGTTGACATTGCTTTTTCTTTATCGTTATGCAAACAAGAACTCTACCAATTAAATCAAAAGAATAATCTCATACCTATTGCTCTGTTCTTTTCATGTACAGTGGAATAAAGCAACATATGATTCAAGCCAAGTATGAACTCAGTTAGTCACAGCACTACTCTCATGGGAAAACAAAAATATATTTGCTATCAAGCAGCAGGAGCTACCAGAATTAAACTTTGCAACTAAAATCCCTGATAATTAGACTGAGTTACTGATACGAAAAGCTTGATTAAGCACCTCAAACTTTCCATAATAGACAGGGAAATGTACCACCATCAATCAAGGCAGAATCTTATCATTAAAGCTGAAGATACAGGGTGGCAGAAAGGAAGATTATCAACAAGTAGACACAATTTGGACATCCTACACAATTGCCGCACTAATGAAGCTGCCCCCCCCCCCCCCCCCCCCCCACTTACAGTTGGAAACCTCTGTCTAGGAGCACAATTCATGGGAGATGTTAATGACCAAGACAATAATGTAATAAGTCTTTGATTTCCAACACAGTAGCACAGTGGTAGAGTTGCTGCCTTACAGTGCCAGAGACCCGGGTTCGACCTCGACTATGTGTGCTGTCGATGGATTTTCTCCGGGTGCTCCGGTTTCCTCCCGCGTCCAAGGGCGTGCGGGTTTATAGGTCAATTGGCTTCTGTAAATTGTCCCCAGTGTGAAGGATAGAACTAGTGTTTGGGTGATCATTGGTCGGCGCTGACTCGATGGGTGAAAGGGCCTGTTTCCACGCTGTATCTTTAAACTAAACTAAAGCCTTCTGCTAATGTGGAAGATACATGCTCATATCAAGAGGAAGATAAATAAAATCGAATGGTTCTTCTGAGATATTGCATATCAAACAACCACAATTATTTCAAAGATGTTTTATTTGAAAATGTACTTATTTTTTGGTGGCATTCACAAGGGAAAGTTAATTCTTCCAGCTAAAGACCCTCTTCAAAGGCCTTGCAATGAGTTGGCCATGGATGCACATGTTTGATCATCTCCTTACACATGTCCTAATGTTATCTTTCATAGAGTTATACAACACGGAATCAGGCCCCTCAGCCAAATCTTCTATGCCGACAAGCTAATCCCACTTGGCTCTTATATTCGCTGAACCTTTCCTATCCACATACAGAACCTGTTCAAGTGTCTTTTAAAAGTTATTGTACCAGATTTAACTATCTCCTCTGGAAGCTTCTTTCATTTACCCACCACCCGTTGAGTGAAGAAGTTTTCCCTTAGGTTCCTATTAAATCTTTTCCCTCTCAGCTTAAGCTGATGTCCTCTGGTATCCATGTCCTCCAGAGATGGTGCTTTGAAAACAAAAGACAAACATAACGTTGTTATGTTTTACTTCACATAGGTGGATTTTCTTTTGAAGAGCAAAGCACTTTCCCTCTTTAAAGGAGCACGTTTCAAACATGGCCAATATTCCAGGTGCAGCAATGAAGAAAATAGTCACAGTTTTACATCATGCTTGGCAATGAGTTTGCCTAATTGATCATAGAAACAAGGACATTGCCGTTCAAGTCAACCACAATGATTTGTATATAATGAAGGAAGGGAAACACTATTAGTCAAGACCTTTATATAACTGATCTTCCTCTAATCTTTTCTCCCTGAACAGTGTTTTAAATGCATACCATTGATGGCCCAGTGGGCTGTGGTGCAAGGGATGCAGATGATTATATAGATGCTAATTCACTCCCTTGTATTTTGAAGAACCCTTATGGCTAAATAAGTCTCCATAATTGTTTCCATTTACTTTCCAGGGAGAAAGTGGTTAAAGTGTTACATTTACAAGTGTAGCATTTCTCACTTAGCACACCTGTACCTGAAAATTGGCTCATATGAGGATGAGCACAAGTTATACCATCACAAAATTGGACTCGGAAAGCTTCACGGCATTGTCACTTCCTGCAGAAATGAGCATCCTTCTTTTAGATATAAGGAACCGCAAGTGTTGGTGTAGAAAAAAAAAGTGCTGAAGTAACTCAGCGAGTCAGGCAGCATCGCTGGAGGACAGGGATGCACACAAGCTGAAGGAATAGCACAGCATGGTTCGCTTGGGTAGCTTAAAACCCAACGATATGAACATTGAATTCTCCAAATTTAGGTAAAAACCCAACCCTTCCTTTAAGCCCCCCTCTCTTCCCTGTTCCCTACCCAGATGCTCACCCATTTCTCACCTCCCTTTTCCCCCCTTACCCCCATTCCTATTCACTGCATCCTTTCCTACAGCTTCACTTCTCCCCTCTCCCATCAGGCAAGAGGCACAGAAGTGGGAAAGCCCGCACCTCCAGATTCAGGGACAGTTTCTTCCTAGCTGTTATCAGGCAACTGAATCATCCTATCACCAACTAGACAGCGCAACTGAGTTTCTATCTACCTCATTGGAGACCTTTAGACTATATGTAATTGGACTTTACCTTGCACTAAACGTTATTCCCTTTATCATGTATCTTTACATTGGGGATGGCTCAAGTGTAATCATGAATAGTCTTTCCGCTGACTGGATAGCATGCAACATAAATGAAACTAACTAAACATCTCGTACCTTCTCTCTCTTTATCTCACAGCCTTTTGTCTTCTTTTCCCCTATGGTCTTTGTCCACCCATCTGCTAATTTACTCCCCCCCCCACCCCCTTGCATCTTGCATGTATCCAACTATCACTTGCCTGTTTCTGTCCTGCACTCACCTCTCTTCCAGCTTTCTCCCCAGCTACAATTAGTCTGAAGAGGAGCCCCGACCTTAAACATCACCTATTCACGTCCTCCAGAGATGCATCCTACTGGATGTTGTTTTCTGCAGGTCATTGTGAAGCGCAGGGCAACCTCTGAGAGAGCCTGCCTTGAGAAGGCAAGAATATGCTGGGAGCGCTCCTCTGAATTATTCCAGTACCTGTCACTAAGCACATATGCACGTCCAGAAATAATTATAAACGCCAAATCAATGCCTAAGCCTTAACAGCACTTTTCTACTTACCTTCCCGAGCACTCACAGCGCCAGGCAAAATTGTCGAATGGTCCTTCCAATGTTTAATGTTTGCCCAAGGCTTCTCCCGATGTGTCATATGAAGCCCTCCTCAATCTTTGCACATCCCTAATCCTTCCCACTCGTCACTTTAATTTCATGTTTCATGTATCTGGTTTTGTAGTGGATCCTCGTCACCTGTGTCTTTGCTGTATTGGCTGTAACTTGGCCTTACATCCAATACAGCCAAGACACAGGTGATGAGGACATCCTTGTGAATGAGGCAGTGCAGCGTAGGTTCACGAGATTGATCCCTGGGATGGCGGGACTGTCATATGAGGAAAGATTGAAAAGACTAGGCTTGTATTCACTGGAGTTTAGAAGGATGAGGGGTTATCTTATAGAAGCATATAAAATTATAAAAGGTCTGGACAAGCTAGATGCAGGAAAAATGTTCCCAATGTTGGGCGAGTCCAGAACCAGGGGCCACAGTCTTAGAATAAAGGGGAGGCAATTTAAGACTGAGGTGAGAAAAAACTTTTTCACCCAGTGAGTTGTGAATTTGTGGAATTCCCTGCTAAGAAGGCAGCGGAGGCCAAATCACTGGATGGATGTAAGAGAGAGTAAGATAGAGCTCTAGGGGCTGGTGGAATCAAGGGATATGGGGAGAAGGCAGGCGGTGGTTATTGATTGTGGACAATCAGCCATGATCACAATGAATGGCGGTGCTGGCTTGAAGGGCCGAATGGCCTCCTCCTGCACCTGTTTTCTATGAGGATCCACTCCAAAACCAGCACCCCTATCCTTATGTCCAGCACTGCTCTAGAGGAGGTAGACACATTCACATACCTAGGCAGTGTTGTGGACATCACCGGAGGGGCAGAGGCAGACATAAAAAGTAGAATCAATAAGGCTAGGGTGGTGTTTAACATGCTCAGGAAGATCTGAAGCTCAAAACACATCTCAATCAACACCAAAAATATGCATCTTTAACTCAAATGTGAAACAGGTGATGCTGTATGGATCAGAGACATGGAAAATAACAAAACACACTCCAAACAGGCTGCAATAATTCATTGACACCTGCCTTAGGATCTGGTGGAGAGACAAAGTAAGCAATGTGGACCTGTGGAAAATGATAAGCCAGGAGCCCATTGGCTTACAAATTCAAAGGAGAAAATGGAGTTGGACACACCCTCAGGAAACCTGCCACAAACATCACCCGGCAAGCCCTGAAATTGAACCCCCAAGGAAAAAGGAAGCAAGGTAGCCCCAGGAACAGCTGGAGACGAGGTGTCCAGACAGAAATGTCTGTGAGTGGGCTCAACTGGGGAGATCTCAAAAGAACTGCCAACAACCGAGTGAGGTGGAAGACATTTGTCAATGGCCTATGCTCCCTCGAGGAGCAAAGGGCTTAAGAAGAAGATTATGTATATTGTTGTGTTTTATGACTGTTGGTAGACCAATTTCCCCTATGGGTTTAGTTAAAGTTCCATCGTATCGTATGGTAAATTGAACAAGGGAGGACTTGGACCTTTGTTGGTTGTTATATAATAATTTATTTTAACACAGGTTTTTATCAAATGTTTTATACCTCAGTGGCGAGTTGCATTATATTTCTCTAGAATTAACACAATTTACATTGCGTTTTGCACAAACACGTGGTGGAAACTCAAAACCATTCATCTACAAAGTCCTTAAACCGCATAAATAAATACTCCTGATCTAGTTAGTGTCCAATCTCAGCAGATTCGCGCCCCTCTGATAGTAGAGGTACAGCGTGGAAACAGGCCGTTCGGCACACTGAGAACGCGCCGCCCACTATCACCCATACACCAGTTCTATCCAACATGCTGGGAACAATATACAGTAGCCAAGTAACGTGCAAATTTGTAGGTCTTTGGAGTGTGGGAGGATGCGTGAGCACCCGGAGAAAACACACGCGGTCATAGGGAGAACGTGCAAACTCCGTGCAGACAGCACCCAAGGTCAAGATTGAACCCGCACTATGACGCTGAAAGGCAGCAACTCTACCGCTGCGCCACCCCAATATATCTCTCAGAAATATGCAAGAATTGCTTCCGGTTCTTTGAGACCTTTTGCTTTTGTATTCATCTGGTAAAGAAATTGTCATTAAATCATTCAACTGACCCTCGGCTCCAGTCACCCCAGCTTTCGCAAACTCGCAGAACAGCCTTGGTTTTTTTCCCCCAACTTCACAGCGCTATGAACAGTGGTACTTCAGAGCTGCGGCTGCCGTTCATCCCAATGTCCCTGCCTTCGCTTCCATAATTGTCAAATCACTGCTGGGAGAAGTTGCCCATCGTGTTCAATCAAAAATGATGGGAGGACACAATGTAAAAACATACTTAATATATTTAAACGTCCCAATAAAAGTGGGTGGAGTTGCATTTTAATCCCTTGTTATCCCTCTTCCCATATCAGCAGTTCCCAATGCAGAACCATCAATACGTACAGTAGCAGGACTTTTATTCCACGCGGACGCGTGCCAACAACACGGTAACAGTGCATCCGCCTTTCTGCGGATACGAGTTACATCTCTGGTTGGCATTTCTCCCGGAGTAACCATGTTAAATTATGTGTAGGAAGGAACTGTAGATGATGGTTAACACCAAATAGAATAAATCGGCGAGTCTTTGGATAAAAGGATAGACGTGTCGGGTCTGAACCCTTCTTCAGCCAAACACTACTTCTCTTTCGGTTAATTCTGTAAATCTCACGATGGGCAAAAGAAGGAAGGCACTTATTGTTTTCCCCTGAATCAAGAATCTTTGCATATCCCCCAATCCTGGACTTTCCACTCGTCACTTTAATCCCATGTTGGTGTTTTATGACTTTGTCAGACCAATTTCCCCCCAGGGATAAATACAGTTCTATCGCATCGTAATGCATAAAGGAACCGTGAGGAATTTCTGTTCAAATATCCCACACTTCGTAATCTCACCAAACAAAACCCCCAAATCCAGGGCCAGCTATGCGTCCTATCATAGCATTGGTTTCCCACGCAGCGATTACACAATTTCAGAAGAAATCTCTTCCTTTGCTGTCATTAACCCAACACATTCGAGTCATTATTACCTTGTTTGCTTAATTAGTTCTGCCTCGGAAAGTGAGACATAAGGTCACTAGATTGACTGCAAGAGGCAGCTCCGAGTTATAAAACGCGCTTAACTTTTGCATTTCGCTGCAGGTTGAAGTTAATCTAAAGTAAAAAT